>CM034549.1:23847929-26247929 GCA_020055645.1 Tomocerus qinae
ACTGTGCATAGTGCAAGCTATTTAACAAGGGATTTTCCCTTCCGTCTCTTATTATGATGATCACATAATTTATTGAGAAGGAAGGAAGGGAGGCCTTTGAAGTTGTCCTTTCAGTAGAGATCATCCTCAGTCCCTTTCACAGGCAACTGCACTAACTCACTCATTTGTGGGTAACCAAATGCTGCTTTTATCATCATCTTTTTGGATATCAGGACACCCTAGGGTTGCATTGCAACTCTAAACCAAAGTAATAAAGCAGTCGAAGGGAGAGTTAATAATCTTCTTTGCATATGCAATACGTATGTTCCTTCAATGATATCCTTGTTACTCATTTGTCTCCATTTTATGGACCTCGTACACAATTCCCTTCTCTATTTCAATGAAGACATGGACAAATGATCTTATTTCGAACGTTGGTCGGATATTATTTTACTATGGCCTATTAGCACGTACTGAGAGTGAACGCAAGTTATTACATATCTCTATGGTATGCACATTGGAATAAATGGAAAATATAAATTGTCTGTCTTTGGTTACTCAGATTACGATGTCTTTCGTCGCGACTCAAAATGACTCACCCTTTTCCATTCCAAATATTCCTAGGTGGTAAATATTGTAATACGAGATTGAATAGAAAATCGAATTGTAGATTACATGCATCTCTTATGAATACTTTCTTTAAGAGTTTGACTTCTGTATAGTACAGCAAAAAACGTTTGATGCATTAGAACTCGTGTCTTTTTATAACATTGACATTGTTTTGATTTCCTGTATTTATCCTGGAGCACGATCTGCCTTCTTGGCTTTTGCCCTCTCAATATTTGATTGGAGCTTTAACTTTGGAATTTACATTTTCTTACGCATTGCTTTCAACACATTTCCTCATCCAACTATATTTAAACATAGCTCATAGTCATACTTGTGACTTCAACCAACTCCATGTTGATACTAATAGGTAGCAGTATTTGTTTTTGTTGCACCTAATTTATTGTCCGTAGGATAAGGAAAGACAAGTCTAAATTGCTACACAACTTAATTTACTGTTTCTAAGTGCATACAGTTACAGTTCAAGTGAGTACTGATGACACAACCCCAAATTTATATTTTAATAGATACACATTGTAATCGTATTTAGGTGACTAAATGTAAACAATTGCCAACAAAGCTCCAATGAGACACTATAGACATTATTGACTCAATTTTCCTACTTGTACTAAGCACTATTATGGGAAATTGAAAACCTAAGTCGTTCTTACGATTATTTATAAACAAAGATAAGCTTCTATGCTTATCTTTTCATGTAAAATAATCCCACTTGTGTGTTAACAATATTTACAATTGAATATGTATTATACCACCTTATCATGAGCAATGTAAACATGTAAAGCTTCCATCAATTGCTGAATACATATTCTAGTCAACCAATTTGATGATTGTCAACATAACACCAAAATAGTAGTCTAAAATATACTGAATTGATTTATCGTGTTTGTAGTGGATTTTCCACACTTAGATTGCAAAAGTCTTGCAATTAAAAATGCTAAACACCTGTAAGATCCGGATTAAATTAAATTAACATACTGAACTCATTAAATCTATTTTATATGTACACTACAATAAAAACCACGGGGCAGAAATATTTTATAAGGTGACCAGCAATAATGTATATCTGTACCACATGCGAAATTTTGTGACCCGGTGTATGAATTTTGTCATTGTTATAAAGTAAATGGTGTTCATATGCACGTTGCTGGAACTGCCAATACTACAGACTTCGTAAGTGATGGGAAACAGGATATGGATATGACCGCGTTTTGATTGAGGAAATACCGATTAATCAAACTTGTGCTTTTAACCAGCTTGTTTACTCTTATCGATATCATCCGGTCCTGTCTACGATGATACTAAAAATTGTAGTGACGGTCCGATGGGATTGTTTCAATGGTTTCACACACCCACAACGTACTGAACGCTAGTGGTGAATATATTATTCATAAATCACATGAGCATGAGCAGCCAAATGGACAAAAAAATAGTAATTAATTTCCTTGTATTTCTCCAGTCATAATCATCAGACCTCACTCATTATTCTCAATGCTAAGAAATTCTAGTAAATTCTAGTTGATATCTACACAGAACAACTTGTACTTCGCCAATGGCTATTGTGACACTTTTGTATAGCAGCAGAATTTTGTATTGAATAAGCGCTTGTTTGCATAATACGTTATCAGTGCATACAGATACCGGGAGTTGACCGTTTACAATTACTTAGCCATATTTTCAACGGCAAATATTTTAGAAACAGGTATGAGCTCAAATATCAGCACTACAGATATGTTTGACGTTTTACATTGCACTGTTTAACTGTTTAACATACAAGTTCAAATAACATTATCTCATTTAACTGGCGAGTGGCGAGTGCTGCATAAACAATAAAGATAATAATATTTTGGCAGTTTGAATTTTTCAATTTGCATAATAAATTGCATTGCATAAGGTAAAATATTTGACTGACCAATGAATAATATCCATGTTGTCTTGATTTAGTGTATTGCACCTATGGTGAAATGTAATCGTTACAGAAAAGCAAAAAATACTATTTACAGTTCAAATATTATGTGCATTATTTATTTGTAAGTGTGACAATAGCCAGTAATACTCGTACTTGCCGTTTGTGCTTAATTTGCAAGTTTATGAACTGTATTTAATGTTTATACTTTGTATTTTGTACCGCATTTCAAGCCTGAGGTCCATTTGCATACACACACTTAAAAGCTACCATTAAAAAAGGTTTAGATACATGCGGCATTTTTGTTAAAGAACTAAAAGCCTTAATATAAGTCTGTTGAAACGCTAACGGGAGAAATGTCTGCAGAATAAATAAGCATGAACGACACAGTAAGAAAATTATCACAAAAATAACATGAAACTAGTACATGGTTATATTTTACTAGTGTTTACAAATTAGAATACGCAGGAGTGGAATGTAAACCATATTAATAGCCTTAATTAAGCTAAGTATAACGATTCATTTAGAACAAAGTCATAAAATATTGCATCGAAAACCAAAGAGTAAACCAGAAACCTTTATTTTGGTTACACCTCCAAAATGCGAATGAACTAAGAAGAGTTTGTGATTCAGGAAGGCGATGTTCTTGGATATGACATTGGAGTGCATGCAGTATGACTGATATGCGTATGTAGTAGTTGTGTATCTAGGCAGGCAGTAGAATGACTTTGTGATAAGAACCTACAACATTAACCCGATTTCCTGTTAGGCGGTCATATTACCTAGAAATTTTAAGCGAACGAGCTAGTGAAATAAAAATTACCAAATGAACAGTAAACACATTTAAATATATATACGAGAGAGTAGAAGAGTATGAAAAATACTAGAAGGTAGATACCAGAATATACTAGTATATATAACATACGTTATTACTATAGTGTTTATCTGACTACGTTTATCTAAATATATACATTTTACAAGTTAGCGTATTATTTGCGTTTCCTCCTCTATGTGAGTTGTAAACGTAGCGAGAGGGAGTGCATTCTTTATTTTTGACAACTGAATATTCATAATTATCCACATTGCATAAAGAGTAGTCGGTAGATGAACACATACTAGTAGATACATGTATATCCAAGTAAAAAAATGCCAAGTGAAATGCAACGTTATAGCCGGAGCCAATTTAATTTAATTCATCGCAGCACATGTGTAGACTGTCATCTGAGAACAGAGATTCCTCCAGTCCATTCTGAACACAACAAACGAGTGGAGAGTGGGAGACAGTAGATACATAAAATATCCTTTTCACCAATACCCACCGCAAACACATATTATTGTGTCGTAGTGCTCCAATCTGCCGAATTGCCACTAGTCCTTGTCCATATTATAGACATGTAAGACAGGAGAGTGTAGCTAATCAGTTTGTTTTCATTATTTGTGACTGTTGGAGGAATATAGATTGTATATTGATTTGATTGCTTCGACGTGCTTTGGTTGAGAGGGGCTTCCTGATTATTTTCTACGTTAGACAGCTTTTGACAGAGATTTGTGGTCACACTATTGGCTACGTTCCTTCAAGTTTTACTAGAATAATCCAAGAAAAATGACAATAATTTACAGCCACCGCTAACAAATCGAGTGAAATGTTTATATGACTGGGTCTTCTAAGATTTTAGACATACGTGGTGCTCTACTTGCAATTAACATAGAATATACAATATGGACTGTATTCTATACGATTTGCAATTTGCACATCCTCGCGTGCCGTCCTATTGCACATAAGAAGCCTACTTCCTCACTTTTGACTTTGTCTTTTGGTTTGCCACTTGTGAAACTCTTCGGTTTTGTGGTAGACTCGTGTTCACTTCACTAGTGTACTGTGCAACTGCAATATGATAAAAGGAAACGTTTCTTCGAGCCTATAGACCAAACTTTCCAACTCGTATCGTATGGAATTACCATTTGCGCCTATTAAGATGAAATGTGGACGTTAAAAATTAATTCTGTTGGAAAACTTAAAACTAAACTGAAATCTCTTTGAAATATTGTTATCATTTGTGTACATTCAGTAAGGAGTAGATAATGGAATCGTGTGGCAATTCTACGGAAGTTTCGGAATTTGCAGAGTAAGTAGTAATTGCATAATAAGATGATAATTTATTAATTTTTTAGTTTGAGATTATTTATTTATGTTTCTTGAATGTAGATTCCCCGTATGGTCACTTAATGTTGGAGCTACTGCTATCATTTTAATTATTATTGTTGGTTTAATTGGGAATGCCTTAACGGTAGTTGCACTACTGAGATGTCAACGTGTCAGAAATATTGCTGCGGCATTTATAATTAGGTAAACACATTCACTACGCGAAATTAATTACTCAAAAATACTAAAATATTCATTACATTAATATAGGTTTTTCATGGTGATATTATGATACAATACGAACAATGCAATTTTATTAAATTCCTTTGATATTGCAGTTTATGTGTTGCGGATTTTCTATTTTGTCTCTTGGTCCTTCCGTTCAGTGCATCAAATTTTATAAATGGTGACTGGATTCATGGAAACTTCCTCTGTATATTATTCCCACTTATGAGATATGGAAACTTGGGAGTTTCTCTTTTGTCTATTGCAATGATCACTATCAACAGGTATGCTATGCGCATCCAATATCATCTCATTTTGTTTAGCCCTAGCATTGATTTTACAGGATTTTATCATTATGAGAGTCACGCAGATACTAATTGAAATGATAGCTATTCCGAAATTAATACAAGTATTGAATGTGATTTAGGTACATGATGATAACAAATAACACTCTATACACAAAAGTATACAGACCTGTATGGATCGGAGTAATGATTGCTTTCTGCTGGATATTCAGTTTCTTAATGCAGTTGCCTACTCTGTTTGGAGTGTGGGGTTAGTTCATTTATATTGGTCTTAATGCACAAGTATCTTTTTATATCTGTAAAAATTCTTAAATGCTAATTTAAATCGTTTTAATTCTTTCCAAAGGAAAATTTGGTTACGACCGCCTATTGAAAACTTGCACAATTTTAGAAGATGACAACAAAAACTCGTCAAAACAAGCTCTCTTCATCATTGCATTTGTTATTCCTTGTACAATCATTATTTTTTGTTACGCAAGAATATTTTGGACTGTTCGAAAGTAAGATTTTTAAAATTATAACATATTACGCTATGTTACGCAGTTTGCTTATTTTGTTATAGCAAATTATTATTATTTAAAGTTTACATTGATTCAGATACTCTGGTCTGATCTTCTGATTATATTAAAGAAATTAAACAGATTGTATCTATAAAATTAATGTGTGAAAATGTTTCCAGGTCAGAAAATAGAATGCGGAGGCACTCAGTCCGTTCAGACATTCGTGAAACTAAAAATAGAAAGAATGAATGGAGGATCACAAAAATGGTCTTAGTAATCTTCCTGTCTTTTGTAGCCTGTTATCTGCCAATAACCATAGTTAAAACTGCCGACAAGTGTGTTCGCTATCCAGGTAGGCAAACTGTACCGGGTTTATCTAATATATTGTCTCCCCCTTCAGCCTTTACTAGAAGATGTACAATACAATTCTACGTTGACTCCGAATTTCAACCTCTTAGCTTTTATTTTACAGATTTCCATAAAAACGAGAAAAATATCTGCTTGTTTCCCATATAATTTTTTGTTGCAAAACGGATATTTTTTATGATTTTCTCGGAGAATTGGTATGCCTATTGTAAAATAAAAGCTAGGAAGTTGAAAGTTAATGAATCAGAGTAAAATTGAATAATTCTCCCGAATTAAGTAAGAGAAACACGATATTGTGGCACATCTTCTAGGATTGATTGAGACATAAGGTTATAGACACCCTGTACATAAAATAAAAATGTACATTAAATGGTAATAAATTCTTATTGGTGTTTTGTTTCTTTTGTTGCAGTGATGCATGTAGTGGGCTATGTCCTTGTCTACATGTCAGCATGTGTGAATCCAATAATCTATGTCTTCATGAATAAGCAATACCGGCAAGCTTTCAGAGCCGTGCTATTTCCAGCTAGTCTCCAATCGGGTTCATCAAGAGTCACGTTTCAGTCCCGAAGTCGTAAGATAATTCTCTTTGCTCATCTAATTCATATTACACAATGTAGAGTTAAGTGGGTATCTTAATCCTAATTGTATTTATTTACACAGACAAATCGAAATCTCCTGGAGCTGATCCGAATAGTCAGACAATGGTCTCACGAATGTCAGTTACGAATACAAATTTCATCATCAGAGAGTGCGAAGAGCCACTGTAATCAAATACTCACTGACTGATGCAAAACAAATGAATCACCCATTGGCTGAATGCCAGATTAATTACAACATTGTGTGCTCTAAGAAATCGTTGGACTAATTACAAGGACGATTTTACAATTTGAATTAAATGACTGCGGAAATCTCATTTCTATGCGTTGATATTGAAATGGGTGTTTCAGGATTCAAATCTGAACCATTTTTTTTAATTGCGCAGACTACCAGCAAGCAATATGACTTACTAGTATTTAATTATTAAAAAAATAACAATTGTTTTCTTCATCTATAGATTTTTCTATAGAAAATTAGTTTTAGCTAGTGTTGATTAATAAGTTGGAATGCATGAGCAGCAAAAATTGGAATGATGTGAGCTACTTGTAATTTTTGTAAGTATGGTCATTATGTATTTATATTGTGAATACTAAAGTAAGATTATGTACAACTATATAGCAAAAAATATACTAAATGAATAGGATATAATAGTAATAAAGTTATATTGGTATATATGTAAATAAATACAACAATTTGTGTAGCCTGTTATTATTGCATCTCAAGTGGTACCAAGTCACTTTTAAGATTCGTACTGAATTGTCTCAATTAATTACGTGCTTAGACGTTTTATTGGAGCGATTAATAGCTTACACAATGTATACAAATTAGCATGTTCAGCATGGAAAGTAAAGCGAAAAATGACGATTCAAATAGCATCCACGAACTATGCACCCAATATTAATTTTTATATTTAGGTACACAAATTGTAAAGTATGGCATATATCCAATTCCATGGACAAAACATATACATATAAAAAACGTGACAAGGTCAATGCGGGTAACGTCTGAAACACAGTCATCGTTACAATACTGCTTTTCTACTTGCTATAGTTATGCCTAAAAATATCCACTAAATAATTGTTTAATGATTCCCGGTAAGAATATCAAGAACCGTACTTAGTAGAAGAATTAGATCCTAATTTAAAATACACGACAGCCTTCTCTACAGAAAGAAAAATCAGAGAGGCACAAATGCCTACTCCTAGGACAATGTAGGTAGTAAAGACATCGTTATTTCCCAAACTTGGAACTTCTTTTCGACGTGTACAACGGAATCCATTTGCAACTTCACGGAAAACCTCCTCACGATGTTTTACTCCAATCTCGTTAAGGAGAAAAATTCTGAAAATGATTCCAAAAAAATGAGTGCAGGAATAGCATTATAAGTAAGAAGAATTTTGTTACGAAATTATAATTACGGAAATGTAAGGTATTTTCTCATTGACGCCCTTTTGTTCATATACATTCCAGCCCCTCCAGTTGTCTTGATACTTACATCCAATTCATGATGATTTTGACAAATATAAATGGCCTGGTGATGATTGGTAGTAAAAGCATACTGCTGGAACCAAATCGCTTTTTCCGATATTACAGCAATAGAAGAATTGATCAATACACCTAACGCACCTATAGGGTCGGTTACATATTTATCCACGTCGTTCTCATTCAGCCCTCGTTGTCTGAATATACCCTGTGTAAAGATAGTACTATCACTTTCACACATAAATTGAAATAATTATATATTTGAACAAATTATACAAAAGTGTTATTTATTTAGATTATTTATTATTTAGATTAACTTGGTGTACTTACCGTCAGAATTTCTGTTCCCCTTATAGCTCTATAGTCGGCCACAACTGGTATATCAGACATCGCAAAATCTTCAAAATTTTTAATCGGTCCCTTTTGATTTGAAAGAATAGAGAACAACGAGCTAGCGTAGAGTGTATAGCACACGATAACAAATGCCAAAGCTGAAAGGCGGATTATCTTTAGGGAAAAGGTCGATGTGGAAGTATTAACACCTTATAGTAGAATAACATGCAAATTAAAACCAGTATCGTATTGGCCAGCAAATGGTCTCCAACAGTTAAAATAGAGTTACCTTGCATAGCAATAGAGCTAATACACCACAGCAATATTTCCTCCGAAATTTCTGCAAATCTTATTTTGCTATTGCCAAATCTTCTAATTTTGAAAATCAAAGCAATATAGGCAGAAATAATTAATAGTATCCAAACTGCTAAGGATAGCACCCACACTTCTGGATGAAATGCTTTCGCGTAAATGTTTCTCAGCAAACTAGCAGCAGGTTGGCGAAATATAATGAAAAGTCTAAAACATTTTAAAACTTTTTAACTTTCATTTTCTATTTTAGCTGTAACATAATGACCTAAAAGATTTATGACACAAAAGTAAATCTCCTTTACCTTGCAGGCAAAAATGTTGGACCCATGTACAAATGTCGCGATCTATACATTAAGAGCTCACAATATTGCAAAGTAATATCTGCTTCGCCAGACAAAATCTGTTGACCCATACCAGTTAGGGGGGCGTCAGTGATAACCTCCGGATCTTTAGGGTACGGTCCAATCCATCCTGTTCCAATAACCTCTACGAAACTGGCCAATTGAATTATTATTTTAGTGTATCGAAATGGAATTGATATTTTTTGGTTATAACTAGTATGCATAATCATACTATATAATATCAGCTAAAGAAGCAGACTGAGATTAAACTTAAAACTTAATATCTGGCACTTCGTAGTATTAAAAAGCCGCCACATTACTGTACTTACTCCTACATTATAAATTTATCTTCCACAGTCTATTTAACATATAATGCAAAATATTAATTAATTTTTAAGATATAATAGTTGGAATGTAAATCTTAAATGACGATTTAGACTGTCCAGAGAAATTATTTCCAAAACATCATCTGAAACCAAAATGTGTACTGAAACGAATTTAAAAATATGATTTTAACTCTCTTATAGATATACATTAACTCATGTTTACATTATTTTCCGTTTTCAATTCAATCTGCTTATATTTTTATTAAATCCCTAAGTGCATGCCTGCATAACTTACGTGAAATTGAAAACTTTGGAAATTGCTAAGAAAAGGAGAGTTGGTTGCACAAAGCTAGTCTCTCCATTCCAGAATGATGTGTCCTTCTAAAGAACCATAAACATTTAGTTGTTAGCATCCAAAATTAAAACCATGTTAGGGGATTGTATTGTAATTTTCTGAGGATTTGCTTACATATGCAGCTCCTCGTACAACAGCAGTATGAAAATTCCATCTCCTTGCAATTTTTCTGACAATGTATTCATGTGTTAGATTATAGTTGCTGAAACTGTCCCAAATGGTTTGTATGACAGAGACATTTCTATGTACAGAGTATAGTTCAAGAAGAGATGTCTTTGAATGTTGTTTGTTGTAATTAACATTAACACTAAGATAAACATCTGCGTTCATTGGATATGTTTTAATAATTTGTCGTATATTATCATTTTGAAAGGTTGACAGAACGTCTTTGGACTGGTCAGAACTAAATTCAGGCCATTGAATAAAGTAAGTAGATTTTACGAAAGGTTGTTCCTCCACATTATATAATGTAGATATCTGAAAGTAATTTATTCGCATGAGAGTTGTTCATACAAGTTCTAAGTTGTAGGTGAATGTCAGATTTTCAATCAATTAGTAACTTTACCTTTTGTAAACAAACTTCTGCGTCAGAAGAATTACTTGGACATAGATACAGAAATAATGGATTAACAATGTAGCCGCCGGGATTGTACCATTGCATTTCTTCCATAGAATGCAGTACAAAATCGAAGTATGATACTGATAGCCCAGAATTATGTAATTTTAGTATCAACGAGTGCAATTCTAAATAGAAAACAACAAACAATTGAAATCCCTTGGAAAATTCCATCAAGAACTACAAAATAAATTGTAAAAAATAAAAAATGATAAATAAAGGACGTACCATTGTAACAATTAGTGTGAAATAAAAT
Source organism: Tomocerus qinae (assembly GCA_020055645.1). Lineage (NCBI taxonomy): Eukaryota > Metazoa > Arthropoda > Collembola > Entomobryomorpha > Tomoceridae > Tomocerus > Tomocerus qinae. The sequence continues at coordinate 23,858,599 of CM034549.1, forward strand.
CTCTCGGTTTTGGAAAAAGTCCTTGGAGAAGATACTCACAGCTGACGAGAGTCTAAGGCCACGTAAAATCAGAAAGTATAATAAATTAAAAATTACTAATTGGAATCTAAAATTTCCCATTTAAAATGTTTCAAGGGAAGTTCTCATCAAAAAGTGATATTTTAGGAGAATCTTTGAGCTTTCTTCTTCTTGACCTAAAACTCGTGATTATCTTCGTGTAACCCTTGCATAGAAGCATTGTCTCATACTTACATGTCTACTTATAACACGATATGATCTGCCTGCGCGTAGTAATAGAGAAATTAATGTTATGCACTTACAAACAAGTGGGAATAATGCAATGACGTGTATGCAACTGCAGACTATTGCTAATAACTTTATAATGTGTGTGTATTACTATTATCGTGACCAACAAAACACTCTAATTGATTATAATGTAGTTAGTGTTATAATTGATTAATCAAGTTGCTTATCTGAGTAAATAAAAATGTCATGTAAATATTTGTGAATGTGCATAGCGTAACGGATGGTTTCCGCTTTTAGATCTCACGGCTATCTTATTCTTATCTCATACAGTGGAAACAAGACCGAGGATTTCATCGAAAGAAAAAATAGATACTTTTATTTCTCACATGAATGGGAATATATACATATAAAAATTACAAAACATTAATCAATATATTATCCGTTTTTCTTACATGCGAAAGCATGTATTCCGAGGGGAAGGTGAAGTTAAGTTATTAAAACCCATTTGGACACAACAGACAATCAGCGGCTCCTATAAAACAATTAAAGTAAACACACACATTAATAAATTAATTCGCTACCCATCTCATCTTAACCTTTTAGACATTTCAACCCATAATATTTTGATTTTTATTCTACCACCAAAAATGATTTTCTTCTATAATTTTACACATGGGATACCTCAAAATTAAAATAAAAATGTTTCGTGATTTTTTTTGTCATAGTACAATACAGATAAATCTTCCCAATCAAATTCTAGATGATATTATATTAAGGATACAAAAACAGAACCTATAAACTATTCAATGAATAGTTTGTGAAAACGCCAAAACTTTTACACGGATTTCAATAGTTATTTCGGTGTAAAATTAAACTTGATTTTAATGTACTTCCAAAACAAAATTTAAAAATCTTACCGAAACGTCCACCACCGTGATCTCTTGGGATTCCTTTGACTGGTCCATCAAAGCGAGCATATCGCCCGTCAGATGTATCCAATCCGAATGGGTAGTTGGGGTTTGTTCCTCTGGGATTGCTGTTCCTGTTATTGTTATTGTTGTTGTTATTATTGAAGTTAAATGTTCTTACATTATTATTTGGCCTGAAATTGTTGTTATTATTGAAGTTAAATTGTCTGAAATTATTGTTGAACCTCTGAGCCTGTACACACGCCAGAGCTACAACACACAAAACAAGGATAAAGAGCCACTTCATTTTGGGAAAGAGTATTGTTAATATTTGGGGGAAGACTTCCTGAAGAAGTGGATCCTCTTGTGCACTGAAGAAGAATAAGAGAGCACGAATCTTTGCCTACTCTTTAAATCCTTTGGAACTAGAGGCCTTTCAGCTGAGCCAGCTATTAGTATTTCCGTTCTCTATTATTACCTTTACTTTTATTGTGTCTTGTCTTGCAGGTTTAATGTACGTACATTTACATTAAGATAGTGCGAGGTCCTAATAGCAGTAAAAATAATACATAACAGCAGGGCTGCCTTTTTTCTATTGTGACCACACTGAACATTAGTCAGCATTCGCATCTTCGATTTTGTCGTCGTGACTCAGGCATACTACATACATGCATAATATGTACATAACTAGTAAAATCACATGGATAATATACATAAGACGTGTGTAGAGGTAGAGCAGGTATGGTAAACATATTGTGGCGATAGTTAAGTAGAATTGGATTGATAGTGAAAAGAAGGGAAGAGTGTCAAGGAAATCAGCCAAGCTCGCAATTGGAGAATAATGCACCTTATTTTATTGTTTGCAAACAGAATAACAGTAGTAGAGCTCAAGAACCTACTGCCATACTGTACATGCATAAAAGGCAATCTTTAATACGTCCGTACATACATCTAAGATAGTAACTGCGTGCAGTAATAAAATTAACTCTAACATAGTGAACTACTAGACTAATATTCTTACCTCTCCCCACACAATTCTCTATACGAATTAGATTGGTATTTGGTTTGACTTTTTCTTAGCACCATTAAAGTATTATGCTACATACGATTATACATGTTGTAATAGTAAATTAAGTTAGTTCACTCGAATTGACTCGCGTATTGGCTCCTTTTTCTTTGTGCTTCATTCAAAGTGATCATTATTACCGTGAGTTACGTGTATCTATTCAATCAGTTTGGTTTATGGTTTGGCGAAACGTTGTGAAATAATACGCGACCACGACGATGATGGCTAAAGTGTGATGCCAAGGTAAATGGGATGCTAATCCTGTAATAATCATCCCTGTCTTGTTTTATCTCCTCTTCTTGAGTGAATTAACACCTAAATTGTTTTGCTGACGCTAACTGTGTAACTATAGTCCACTCTTTAGGCCATTAGGTCTCTATCTAACTCCATTTATATACTTTCTATTCCCTACATATATATAAACCATGCTAAATCTTGGGATTTTATTCTAAATATCTAACAAATTGCACTCGCAATATTCAGAGACATAATTTTTTAGCCAAGGTAAGGTAACCAAATAAAATTCTTGGAAATTATAACGACGTTCCTCGACGAACTAGATGACAAATAATAAAAAATAATCTAACTAGGCATCGTCCTTTTCTAAACAAACAAAAACACAACTTCTGATCCTCTGTTTACATTTCTTTGTTCTCCTAATAGGAACAGACAGACGTTTATTATAGTTAGAAAATCACCGCTGGCTTCTTTTTACCTGCTGTGCACTAAATTTTCGAGGGAGATAATAATCTACAGCTTAGCAATAGTGAAAATGACAATATTAGTGTATACAGTAGTAAAAACCTAATTGCTGCATTATTGCCATTTCTAAAAATGATGTGCATAAATAAAAATTCCTAAATTAGGATGCAACTACTAGAAAGTGTTGGCGAATTTTTTCAGGATGTAATTCTGTTAAAATCTTAATTTACCTGAGAGTTTCTTGACATGCACGCATTGCCTATCTACTTCACTCAGTTCACTGACAGATATATTTAATTGGGTGAAATTATCAAGAAAAATGATTTTTCTATCGTTGTACATGCACGAAAAGTAACTTTCCTCATCTCTTACATCTTGCATCCTTTAGATAATAATACATAAGTTCAAAGTATATATTAGTCTATTCTATATTGTTTTCCTTTATTTAGCATTGAGAGATGGTTTTATCTCAAGTAGTGAGTGTGTCTTTAAATTGTTGTCAGAATCTCTGTATATCTTCATTATGTTCCCATAAACTATTATTCCTACCTTCAAATAATGTGGTAATGCAGTAATAACATGAAAAACAAAGAACAACACACTCTCCTTGCTTTGTTGCATAACCATTCATAAACAACAATGCACTTTGTTATGTCAAGAAGGTGGAAAGTTTGACTCACACTCTTAAAAATGTTAATTGCAAAAATTTGTAAGCAATAATTTATTCCAGCGTTCACTAAAAATAGAAATAGTCTTTGCATAAAGCCATGTTTATAAAACGAAACATGGAAAGTCCATATGAGATTTTTGTTTCAATGTATATTCGACCTTTAGAACAATAAATAAGATAATTGACTCTGCTTTAAATTATCATTTTTAAGGTGTATATATTTTTGGTTCCTGCTATGTACAATGCTAATAAAAGATGTCAACATTTCATATTATTTATCTTTAGCATAAAAGGAAGATTTCAAGGTTTGCATATGCTTATTAGCTTTGTCCTAGCTACCTATAAATAATTATTTGAATCAGTTGCAAAGAGTGCAATAATAAAGCGTAAAATGAAATATTGTTTGATCTTTTGATCTCAAGTTGCACAACTTGATTAGCCTCATCTGCAAACTCCAACGTCAGTCCGTCATGGTCAAAAGCAACGGTTACTCAGCGAAAAATAAAGGTAATGACACTCTTTACAATCACTTAGGCTCATAAATATCTTCACTCTTCCATGTAATTAGAAATGCTAACTTATACTTTAATATTGCAAAACTACGAATACAAAGAAGTCTATCATCATCAGAAGGGAAAAACCTTTGCGCATAACTTTATTAAACATTCACAATGTGAGTCAAATCCTGTAGTTAGTGACTACATACTAATTAAATCAGTAGGATGTCAAGTTCGGATACTTGTCGGACAGGAAATTTCATACTATAAGACCTTGGCAAATATTTATCATCAATAAAGGTGCATCCATTGCCATTTACATGATTCTAAATTCAATATGCTCATCTTCATTTCCTAATTTTACCTGAAAATAACGGAAGTAATAATAGACCTTCCTTTGAAAAGTTGTTTTCCAGTAAATAATAGGTTTATCAATCATAAGAAAATATTGTAAACCCACAGAAAATGTAAATTAAGTTGTATTTCGACATTTTATGTTGTTTGTCCATAGGGATTGAGTTAGAAAAGTGTGGCGAGTAAACAACTTGCATCAAAGAAATCGTGACACATAGCATTAAAATGTTGCTGCATGAATTTCATGTGCATCTAATTTATTATTCATCTTTAATTGCATGTAAGTTGTGTAGGGCCCCTTATATTTAATAAAAGTATTTTCTGCCCAACTCGTGTGATTATTATTGCAAATGTCTTCATACTACTTCTGCAATGAACAAGTTTCTGAAAGGGATTCTTAATCATATAATACAGTCGAGTGAACACGTCCAACTGAAATTGTGGGATAAAGCAGCATTTAAAAATCATGCAAGCTGTTCTATGTGACTAGATGAGGTTAGTCCAAGTTGCTGTTGATATTATTTTGTCATTTGTACTGCGTATCAAATCTGATGACCACTTTTCGTGAATATCATACTGGGCTGTCTTGTATATATTACCAGGCATAGAAAAACAACTTTGTCGCAATACTTTATAATAGTTACCTTCATACCCTAAGAGACTGATTGCGCTTACTAATTGATTCTTACATAGAAAAGACGCATGTAAACGTGTGAAGGTATGTTATAAGGTAAAACGCATGATAGGCATTTACATCGCTTATTTATACAGCTGTTGCTGCTACAACAAGCGGCATCATATTCGAATTACTATACTTACTTGAATACTTTATAGTATCTATAGAGTTGAAGATTGAATTCTTTTTGTCAATGGAAAAGATAAATAATAGTTTCGGGAAAGTTTTGCCTTATGCAATAGTAATTTAATATTTTTACACTACAGGTACTACTACTAGATACAGTCCTATGTGTTTAAAGACCGTGTTGACAATTTTGTACATTGTAAAATTGTAATTAATTTCTATACAATTCATACCAACTTTCTTTAAGTAGAAAAAAAGATAATACATAATGTCTAGCCTCCTGACTGGCTTAGCTGGGAAAGTGGTTCTTATTACAGGTATGTATTGATTGTGCTCTGTTCAATTTATTTCATGCCAATTATTTCTCTTGCATAATTTAGCACACCATTCAATGGGTACATGAACCTACTTGCCACATTATTACCAAATTCTTGTTCATTCATATTTAAATGATCTGTTATCCTATTAGTAAATTTGTAAATACCAAACTTACAGGAGCAAGCAGTGGACTTGGAAGACATACAGCTATAGAATTTGCTAAAAATGGATGCAAAATTGCTATTTCAGGCAGAAAAATTCCAGCATTAAAAGCAACGCAAAATTCGTGCCAATCTGAAGGGAAATTAGCAGATACTAATGTAAACTATTTGGTTTTTGGTTAATGCAACATTCTGAGGGAATTCATTAACAAATGTTCTTTTTAATTTATAAGATTTTCCAAATAGTGGCCGATCTTGAAAATGCTGATGACTGCAAAAAAGTGGTGGAGGAAACGGTAGGAAAATATGGACAATTAGATGTATTGGTAAATGCTGCTGGGATTTTAACAGGAGGAGGAATTGAAAATTTGACACTAGAAAATTACGACAAACAAATGAACATCAATGCCCGATCACTTTTCATTACGACCCAAACTGCTGTCCCACATTTGAAAAAGACTAAAGGAAATATTGTCAATGTTTCTAGGTATATACAGATACATGTTGATACCATGATAATACACCTTAAATGTTGATTTGAATTTTTGTAGACCAATTTATGGTTTAAGCTCCTTGGAGATGGACGTGCAAAATTTTTCTCTCCAATAAAATGTTAAATTTTCATAGTAATTTTTGAAGATTTGTCTTTTAATGCACATCATTCTCTTCTTTGAGACCTCGTCTACATTGTGGAATTTGAAGTTTTTGTTTTTCCTCATTGGACTTGGAGGATTCTTTCATTTCACAAGATATGCTATGAGATTTTTGCGTTCTTGGTTAAATTCATGTCATGCTTGTGGATAATACTTTCAAATAGCAAACTATTCTACATCTAATCTCTATGGACACATCTACCCAAGAATCAACTAATGTTAATGTTTCCAATATTGATACTGAATGTTCACATTGCGGAAAAATATGTAAAGGGTTCAGAGGACTAAAAATTCACCGTGCTAAGGCTCATAAAAATATTCATCTGGAAGATATTTTAGCGAAATATGAAGATGATATTCTACCTAAAAATGATACTGATGATTCAATTGCGGATTTATCAACTCCTGAACCATCATCTCAGTCACAACTAGATGAAATCAATGATGCATTAAGTTCACAAAATAAATCTTTGGCCAGTCTACTTGAACACTTTGATCCATTTATATTTGATGAAGCTGTTGATAAAATTATTGGTACTCTTAAACAAGCTAGATTTCATCTTCCCGGTCCGAAACATCCTGCTATTAAATTTTACCAGGCAAGAAAAAACAGATCACAATTTAGGAATAGGGAAACTGGATATAATAAATCATCCAATCCGATTCGCACTTCCAATAGAGCTCGGAAAAAACGTCACGACAAATTTAATTCTGACTTAATGCAACATTTATATTACAACCAAAGAAGAAAATGTGTAAATAGACTACTTCGTGATTCAGATAATCATTGTAAGATATCTATGGATAATCTTCATGCTTCTTTCTCTGAAAGATGGAGCCAATCAAATGATATGATTCGAAATTCTTATAAAACTGTTCCTTCTGATCTTCAAAATGAAATTGATGATGAATTTGAAAATGATATTACCAAAGATGACATACGTACCAGCATTTCTAAAATAAAGAGTGATTCTTCTTCTGGGCCAGATGACATTTATCCAAGATGTCTTAAATTGACGAAATGTGATGAGATTCTAGCAACTGTTGCAACAATAATGCTCAAATTTAATTATGTTCCGTCGGGGTTAAAAGAGGCAAAAACCATATTGATATATAAAGAAAAAGGAGATAGAAATCTTCCTCAGAATTGGCGTCCGATCTCAATCTGTTCTGTCGTACGCCGAGTGATTGAGAAAGCTTTAGAATGCAAACTTCGTAAGTGGATAAAGTTTAACCCAAGACAAAAGGGATTCATTCATGAACCTGGATGCCACATTAACACCTCCATAATAGAAGGATGTCTAAATAAGGCTAGTAAAGACAAATCGTCACTTGTTCTGTTGTTCTTGGACATTTTGCAAGCATATGATAATATTGGTCATAAACATGCAAAACTTTGTCTTGAAGAAGTGCCAATGCCGTCGTCTTTAAGGAAAATCGTGTTGTCTTTGCAGATGAATAATTTTACGAGAATTAAGACCAACAATGCATCATCCCCTCCTATATTCTTTAAACGTGGCTTATTGCAAGGGTCTCCACTGTCGCCTGTTTTGTTTAATCTGGCTATCGATTACGTAATTAGTGAGCTATCTGAACCCGAACTGTCACAAGAATATGGTTTTACACTGGATAAATCCCTACCTAACCTGTCTGTTTTGAGCTTTGTTGACGATACTGTCACAATAACCAATTCTCGAGATGCTGCAAGAGAATTGTATTACATTGCTGAAAATGCCTTTGCTACCACTGGATTGAAAATCAGCCCATCTAAATCAAATGCAATAATAATTGAAAATGGTGATTTATCTTCAAATGATCTTGTAATCAACCGAGATGTTTGCATTCATTCCATAAAGGAAAACGAGGAAATTAAATACTTAGGTGTTACGTACAAGCAAAAACAAGTATTTAATGAGAGTAGAACTTTACAAAAGATTCAAGTATCTCTTGATAAATTAATTTCATCTCAAATGCTTCATCCGGATCAGAAATTGAATATACTTAACCAATATTTATGGCCTGTAATTGTTTATCCTTTACAAACGTGTCCGATTTCAAAATTTAGAAAATCATTCCTCCATGATGTTGACCGTATGATCAGAAGTTCAATTAAGAATATCCTTGGAGTTCCAGATGACTTACCATCAGCCATGTTATATTCCCTAAGAAGTGGAAAGGATTGGAAATACCTAATTGTGAATGGGAGGCTTTTATCCAAAAATACAATATTTGTGACACTTTACTCAATCAAAATGATCCTTACGTGCAAGCCAGCCGCCAGCTTGGAAAAGAAATGATTAAGTGTTTAGCATCTTTACACATAGAATCTGGGGAAATTGAAAAAGTCCGAATTTCTAAGAAATCTAAATCAACCATTAAGACCTCAAAGATTTTACGAGACATCCTTAGGGAAAGAGAGTTTGAGAATTGGAGCGAACTAAAGTCAAAAGGTAAGGGTGTGATATTATTTAAACAGTCTCCATATTCAAATTTTTGGATCAGCAATAGGAAAGGACTCACCTCGAGTGAATGGACATCCGCCATAAAAATGACTGGTTGTGTAGCAGCAGTTAATTCGATTCCTGGTAGAAACCAAAACACTACCCGTTGTCGCTATCCAGCATGCAACGAGATTGAAACTCTTGGACATGTGTTAGGTTTTTGCCAGAAAAATGAATTACTCCGTAACAATCGCCATCATGCCGTAAGAACAATGATTGCTGATGCTCTTAGAAAGAAGCAATTTAATGTGTACGAAGAAGTACATTGCAATTCGGATAATGGATCTAACCGCCGAGTTGACATATTAGCTATAAGAGGAAAAATGGGATATATAATTGATCCCACAATCAGAATCGAAAATCATTTTGGACAACCTGAGGAAGTTGATGTTGAGAAGAAGTCAATTTATGAGCCCTGTATCCAATATTTCATTAACAAATACAAATTAACTAAAATTGAGGTCATTGGCTTAATGATTGGATCTCGTGGTACAATTCCATCATTATTTGATGAATTCCGCAAACGATTTTCATTATCTAAAGAATTAGTTAAAAGTATAGTTTTATCTGTGATTAGAAGTTCAAGTATGATACTTCATAATCACTTATTTAGCCCAAATTCAAATTGAATATTATGGGTAATAATTTTATATTCCATGATTGAAATAGTTAATGATTTTGTTATTTCGTTGATTAATCATACTCATTTTGTAGTTTGAAACTTATTACTGTGTCACTATTGGCAAACTTTAAATATGAAGTCAGTAGACCAATAAAGTCAATATATATATATATATTACTTTTCAGTGTAACTGGTTTGAGAGCTGTAAGTAGCATCCTAAAAATTCAAAATTCTCTTTTGGCAAGATTGGACACTAGTAATGTAGTAATTTATGTGTAATTGGTTTTACTCTCAGTTTCCTGGAGTATTGTCTTACTGCATGAGTAAAGGTGCTGTTGATCAATTAACGAGATCAGTTGCTTTAGACCTAGCTCCATATGGGTGAGTAGTTTACAAATGAACAAGCAGTAGTTTATACATTTTTCCAATATTGAACATACATCTATTGAAAATAAGCTCCGATTTTCCATCTGTATCTATTCATATAAAATGTTGAAAACCTAATAAAAAAGTTAAACTCTGTACGAAGCATACATGATTTGTAAAAAATATATTTGAGGTTATTTTAATGTATTTCAGAGTCCGTTGTAATGCTGTCAACCCAGGAGTTATCATTACAGGACTTCATAAAAATGCTGGTATGGAAGAAGAAGCTTACTTAAAGTAGGTATCATTTATATTTTGAAGCTTTAAGGTTGCTCATCACGCCTGCATAGCAACCGCATGGGCCTATCTAAATGCGTGTTAAAAAATGCTTTACATCAAGCTTTATTACTCCCGAAGATTACGGCCGATTTTTATGAGACTTACATTTTTGGAATCCTGGACTATCGAGGAACACAGGAGGGCGGATGGACTTTTGATATTATTGCTTTAAATGGTGCAAAAAAATCAACATTGTATAAAAACTAAAACTGATTCACTTTTTTTGGAATTCGATTTTTTTAAAAGCATTTAAAGCAATAATATCAAAAGTCCATCCGCCCTCCTGTGTTCCTCGATTGTCCAGGATTCCAAAAATGTAAGTCCTATAAAAATCGGCCGTAATCTTCGGGAGTAATAAAGCTTGATGTAAAGCATTTTTTAACACGTATTTAGATAGGACCATGCGGTTGCTATGCAGGCGTGATGAGCAACCTTAAGTGAAACAATTAGCAATAAATATCATTCGCAATCGCAATAGTATTTATGTATTTACAGTATTCCTTTTTTGAATATTTTAGATTTTTGGAACACTCAAAAACAACCCATGCCTTGGGACGAGCTGGTGAACCGCATGAAGTGGCCAAGTCAATTGTATTTTTGGCATCGAATGAGTTATCAGGGTTTCTGACTGGAGTCACCCTCCCAATTGATGGGGGTAAAATTAATTGACTCTTAATTCAAGTTTAAATAAACTAATTATTATGTATTATGTATAGATGTAAACTAGGTTGTTTTTATATGTGCAACTTTTTCCAAGGTCAAATATTATGGTACTTATATCTAAGCAGGATTTATATTTCTTGACATACTGCTTTTAGATTTGTAATTATGTATCATTTTAATATTTCAGGTCGGTCAATCATGTGCCCACGTTGAATGAAGATGATGCAGACATATCAGACTGATAAAATACGTTAACGGAGAGAGGGAATACAGACGGGGTACATAAGAATCTCCTTAGAGAACTGAATAGTTACAAATGAACAGATGATATAATTTGAATAAATAAAAATGTTATCTTGGTGCATTTACTTAAAGTAGCATTCAAAATGTGATCTTTGGACGTTTCAATAGTTATGATCCGAAATTAAAATAGAAATGCAATTAAAAAATATATTATTAGCTTTAGTGATGAATTATTACGTGACTTACTCTTATCCTGCCCTTAACCTGCTTAAAAATACTCATCTACTGGGAATGGTTATATGCATAACGGATTCTTTAATGCTTGCAATGCATTCAAACTATTTTCGTCCACATTGGCAATCGAGCATTAGATGATTATAGTATTAATTTGTAAGCAGAAGCTTATGCTTATTGGTAATATAATTTTATGCAATTCTAGAACTTAAATATCACTAATAGCACATTAATGTAGCACTAAGAGAAGGACGATAAAGATTCTTTGGATGTGCAAATGGATATAGTGTACAAAGCTGGAGTACGTGGATTTTGAGAAGTTGAGACTGTTGAACAACATTGTGTAACTCTGGAGAATGAGAGCGAACTTTAAGAAGTACTACATATCGGCTGGGAATTTATCGGTGAACTTACTTAATTCAGCAAATAATTTTCTAATTAACTAATATTAGTGAAATACACTGTGGAAAAAATGGCAAGCTTACAAACAGGATTGAAGGACAAAGTTGTATTAGTTACTGGTAAAGTGGTAAAACGTTTATTTAACCAATTTTTTAATTATGATGTAGCATTTTCGTAGATTGTTTCGTTTTTTGTCATGAAGAGAAAATCAGATATACAAATATAATGAAATTACAGAAGGACATTACTAACAGAGATCACAGATATAAAATGATGCTACTAAAAAGACATTACATTTCTCCACAACCAAATTAAATGTGTTATTAAAGGCTAAACGGCTCGAATACTTTAACAATCATCAAGCAAATATGTTTAATTGAAGTTTAGATTATGTAGCTTTTTAATTATATATAAAGATTTGTATACCAATGCAAATGATGTTTAAATATTGTCTTATAATTTTAAAATTCCAAGGAGGAAGCAGTGGAATTGGAAGATACGCAGCAATCGAATTTGCTAAAAATGGATGTAAACTTGCAATAGCTGGCAGAAATTCGGAGAATTTAAATGAAACATCTAAGATGTGTCAACAGGAAGGAGCTTCTGAGAGTGATGTAAAAAATGTCACCATTTCTGACGGCATTTCATATCTAATATACTGTTAACCATAAGTATAATTTTCCTACTGTTTTGAAATTGTTCTGTAACTTACTGACAAAATGCTTTTCATAGGTACTACAAATTGTTGTTGATCTGCAAAAGGAAGAGGACTGCAAAAAAGTCATTGAAGACACGATTGCCAAATACGGCTCTTTAGATGTGCTAGTAAATTCAGCAGGAATTTTGGTAACCGGTGGAATTGAAACCTTAACCATAGAGGACTATGACCGTCAAATGAATATTAATGTCCGTTCTCCATTCATTACAACTCAAGCTGCTGTGCCTTATCTAAAGTTGAGCAAAGGAAACATTGTCAATATTTCCAGGTTGAAAACATTTGCTTCCTTAACAAAATATTCGCATATTTATTATATCAAATCAGTATAAAATTCAAACTTTTATTTTTTCCCATCCAATCCAGTATAAATGGCATAAGATCGGTAAGTTGCATTTTACATCTATTTTTTCTCATAAGTATTTTTTAAATGCACGCTTACAATTGACAGATTTTAAGCCCACAATTTTGATCTTGGCAAAATGAAATATTCACCTTTAATTAATAATTTAGATTATTTATTTTAACGCACCGCTCATATTTAATGTGTAGTCGTGACTCGTGAGAGTTTGACCAAAACTCCTGCCTCGATGTAAGATTGTATGGCATTTAAAGGATAAAATTATGGGGTTTGCCAGATAATAGCCAATAAAATTATAAACTGCATACAAGTACGGCTGTTCGAAACATAGGGTGTAGCAAAACAACAAAGCACACGACTATTTTCCCAAAAGCATAAAATAGAGCTATTGAAGAAATCCATTTTAAGCCAATGAGATGATAGCTTTACGCATGAGTGAATTTATAATTAAGAAATGCTGCCAGCGGTCTAAGAAGTTTCCAAATAATTTTAAAAATGATTTTTTGCTCTAGTTTCCTGGAGTTTTATCATACTGCATGAGTAAATCAGCATCTGATCAATTTACTCGCTGCTTGGCCCTTGAGCTTGCTCCAAGCGGTGTCCGTGTAAATTCCGTCAACCCTGGTGTAATCGTTACAAACTGCCACAAAAATGCTGGAATGAATCCTGAAGCATACGAAAAGTAATTACGAATAATTATACTCATTTTTGTTTCAACAAATCTTGTATTATTATTATAACTAGTTTTACATTTTGTTTTCAGATTTCTTGAGCATTCTAAGACAACGCATGCCTTAGGCAGAGTAGGGCAACCGGAAGAGGTTGCAAATGCCATTGTGTTTTTAGCCTCAAATAAATTAAGTGGTTTCACGACAGGAATAACGCTTCCAGTTGACGGAGGAAGAGGATGTATGTGTCCACGATAACTTTTCACCTTTGAAAATAACTAAATGCTTTAAAATCAATAATTGGGCTGGAATGTGTTACAGTCCTCCATCGTGATTATTCATGAACATTGAACCACCTCATGCCTTATACTACCCTGGATGTTCGTAACAGAAAATAAAAAGATACTATTTTGAAACAACAGAACGAATAATATTAGCCTAGAATTCTTTTATCATTTAATTTTTGAGTACAAGAATAAAGCACTCACAGAGTGTACCCACAGCCTATTTATCGGAGGAATCAAATTGCTTTGAAAAATAGTAATTTCAAAATAATTAGAACAATTTTTGCCAATTCTACCAAATACAACAGGAATAACGAATTTTACAGTTGTACATGTAAAATCATCGAGAAATACATCGCTGTTACTTCGCCGAAAGATGAATGGCTCCGTTTTGGAAAAAAATCGTATTTAATAGCTCAAAAAAATGTACACTGAAGTTCATAATTTATTTTCATAATACAATAGAACAAGCATTCATGAATAAAACGGTTACACATAAGGTCTAAGAAATGCACAAGAATTCAGCCAAATCTGATAATAAATGTCCATTCAGCCCATCAGTAGAGTATAGACATAATTTGTGACGACATAAATACATTTCAAACTCATTTTTGAATGAATGTAGGTAAAATTACTGATCTTAATGCGAATAGGTTTAGTCCCTTTTAATTGTCGTTGAATGTATTTATCTCCATTACCTCCTAAGTTTTCTAAAAGGGTATTACGAAGGAAATCTTTGGAAATATTTTCTAAATAATTGCCTACAGCTAATATAAAGTGGACTGCTATAAAAGAGTCTACTCCTGCAACAAGAGCGAGAAACAGAATATATCTTGGCAATGTATTGTGAAACTCCAAAGCTCCGAAGAAGCATATAATTTGTGCCACTACGAGACATCCAAGTCCTGTGGCTACTATATGGCAAGAAAATACACGATATAAAGTACTGGCATAAACGATGCAATTGTAGAGGTGCATCTTATACATAAATTGTCTCAAACGGAAGAAATTCTTGGATTTGAAATTCTCCGACATTTCTCTATTAATATAGAACAGAACAAATGTTAAGTATTTGAGCCTTTTAGAATTAAATATGCTTTGATACATAATGTTGTTAATCTTAAAATAGATGAAAAAATTGTCTTCTTTTTTTACTCACTTGATACATTTCACCCATTGATTCAAATAGATAATTACATCAAAGTTGACCAAAAGATAAAAAAATGAGTTGGCAGTGTGATTGAATATTAACCAAGTAGTCAACAGAGAGTAGAGAATAGTTCCTAAAAAATTGGTACCACCTAATAAGTGGTATAAATTAAATGTTGATGTCTGCCTGCACAAAATAGGGAGTACTGCTAATGGAAGGAAAATGACAGTATTGAACATTAGTTGACAAACAGTCTCCAGAAGAACCATATCCCTTGTTCGTCTCGTTCTCTGCTCTAAAATGAAATTAAAATTACACCACAGTAAATATTTATTAGATTAGTTGTGTTAATTTTCTGTATTTATTTCCAGAATTAAATCCTCAATTGTCTTACGAATATATATCTGATGCTTTTGGAAGCTGCGGTGGCACCTGGGTAAATCATGTAGAAATACAAGTGTATTTAACTGTATTAAACATGAATGGGCAGAGACAAGCGAAAACATTGTTTCACAAAATATAAATTGCAAAGGTTGAGATCGGTCACCGAAAGTATCTGCAAGAAACCCAACTAGATTTCCAATTGTGAGGACACAAGCAATAGTTGTATTCAAAGCCCAAAGAATCAAATCTTTTCTGGCTGACAACTGCAAAGAGTTAGCCTTCTCATCCCAAATATATGGTATACATTTAATCCGAGCTCCAAATGTTGTCAATCGTTTAAGTGCTTTGGGAGCTCTTGCTCGGTTTAACTCGGTATTTGGCTTTTTGAAGTATTGACTAGAATTAGTTTGGATGTAGTCTTCAAGAAATTTGAACTTGACCATTTTGGAAATTAGGGAAAGAACTAAATTCTTTTCTAGAGACTGCTTTTCGTATACAGACCAAAAAGGGACACTTTGGAAATAATGTTATCAATAATTCAGCTAGAAACTATTGCAAGCTTCAATTCTTGTTAGCTGTATACTCTTTCGTATGTAAAGCTATAATTATAAAACTAAAAAATTAGACTTTTATGTACGATATAGATTTACTCGTCACACAATGACAAATTACTGTTAATTTAAACAAGAATTTCGACAAATTACTCTTGAAATGTACAGACAATTTGCACAATGTACATACATGTACAGACAGAAAATCAAGATGGAAATAGGAAAAGTATTTACATGGAATAGAAAAATAAAAAGTAGGTGCTATGAGCTTGTGTTTACAGTTTAAAGGCTGAATAATTGTTTTTCCATGGACAGATTTGGGTACAGATAGCAGCATTAAAATAGACGGATTATGTTATTAGTGTCAGTCAAAACACGAGGAAGTTTCAAGAAAATTGGTATACCATTTGAAAAGCGAAATAAAACAACATCAATTGTCACCAGATTTATAATTATGCAGTTAGTAGTCTAACAACTTCCTCAGAATGAGAATTAGTGACCCCTATTTGCTCGAAATCCAACATAATAACGGGTTTCAAAAGGAAAATTAATGCACTAAGGGTAATTTCTAGAAAAATAATTTGATCTGCTCCAATTAAATAACTTTATTCTTGACTGTTTTGACTATTGTCAAAAAAGTAACATTCGAACAAACAATAATTTGTAGCTTTAAACACTCCTATCACTTGTAAATGACCTACAAGAAGGACAACATCACACATCCCTTTTTATGTAGCAGTGACAGGGCGTTTCTCAATGTACTCCTTAATTTGCGGAACAGAAAACACGGCTTCCTCCAATGCCTGCAGCCCTGGGAATCTAGATAGCAAATCGATTTTAAATACTGCTTCAGCATTGCTTAGATTGTATGCCAAGTAAATGTCAGCCCAAGTCAAGTTCTTTCCGACAAGTCTTCCTCCCCCATTAGCAACTATGATCTCATTGAATTTAGCCAGATATTTCTTTGAATTATCATCAACAAATTTCTTTAGCATCTCAACTTTCTTCTCCTCATCTTTTTCCAAATAAATCGCTTTAAATTCTATACAAATAAATAATCATAGATATAATAGCGAACTCAAACACATTATACAGTACAATTATCAATAGACAACCTATAGTGAAATCCCGAATAGTGTCAACGTATTCATCGCACTTGGCTGCTTCAAAATCATCGGCACCAACCATATTGAAGGTCCTCGCCAGAAAACGTGCAATAGCTGAGGACTGTGCCAACGGCTTTCCATCTACTTCTAACAGAGGCACTTGACTCCAAGGGCATTCTGATCTCACACAAATTAATACATTTAATTTAACTGAATGCAAATTAGATCATTTAATTTCATACACCGATCTGAAGTTTTACGAGTTTTAGCAGATGAAATACATAATATTGTATAATAAATAGAAACTGAATATAAATAAAAGTTAAGCATCCACGAACTTTGGGCTTAAAATGAATTTCATATATAACTCTCTGTTGCAGAAAATGATTTGAACAAGATATTAGAGATATTAAAATAATTAGTAAATTAAACTGAAAAACTTACTGTCTTTGATTTCCTGTGGTAATGAAATAATGTGACCGGTTGATGTTGATTGCACTCTTACATCTTCGAAATCAACTTTTGCATATGCAAATATCAAACGAATGGGTTCTCCTAGTCCCCGAAAGTTGAAATACGTCAATTTGTAACTGGGCATTTTGGCTAAGTGCGGTGGAGATATGGAGAAGAGTCAAATCACGGTCTCAAGCTTCAATTGAAAATGAATATAATATTCACACAGGCAACTACCTTTATATATAGTAATGCCTTCACCCAACATATAATAACTGTTACAGTTAATACTGTTTGCTTGAGACGTGATAATAAATAGCGCTTTATTTCGGTACTGGAAAAACCACCGCTAATCAGCCGAACCCTTCTTTCTATAATGGAAAACGCCTATTATTGTTTAACCGCAAAAGAGGGACTTGGTCCATCTACCTTCATTTGAACATATAACAATGTACATGTAGTAATATAATAAGTCAAGGGTATTCCTGATTTAGATTGATGCATGGAAATAATGGAGTATACCTACTAAACGGTATATTTCGTTAAGTTCATTACAGTTTCATAACATTTTCATAGATTTAACTCAAACGCTAATCCTCTAGTCTTATTCGTGTTACTTATCATTTACTACAATTCCATTTTTGAAGGCGCAGGTAAAAGAAGACAAAGACCTTAAGACTATCGTATATTGGTGTATTAATTTATAGCAAATAGAGAGGAGGAAAGCTGACCTGGTTGGTCGAGTAAGGAAAAGGGTTATTTTTAACGAGAAGGGGTAGGTGAGCAATGGAAGAGGACCACACTAAGTTTGGTGTAGCCGACAATCATGCCGGTGTATTTAGAATGTGAGGATTCCAATGGTGTATATACGAATTCTCTGCGTTGCTAGTTTATGGTTCAAAAATGGATTTGAAAAATGTAAATAGGAGATTACATTGTTAAGCTTGAGAAGGAGTGGAAAAGTACTGGACTTATACTCGTCCGCGGCAACATATGTAAGCTCCTCTTTGTGAAATGATGCACTTTTAATGTGGATTTAGAACTAATTGTCTTCTAAGTAAATAAATTAAAGGTATGCATAATTATGCTAACTAATGTATGCACTTATGGATTTCATCATCTTTTAGTTCGGTCATGCTTGAAGATATGATAAGGATATTGTTCTAAGAAAATTCAAAGTCACCTTTTAGCCCAAGACATTAACATTGTGTTCTATTGGTTAACCTTTTCATTGTTATCTAAAGCATATAAGTGATAATATTAGTATTGCTCATAGTGTGTGCAACCTCCCAAAATCAAAGCTTGACTAGCCATATAGAGTAAAGAGACATTAGAGAGATTAAAATCCTAAGCCCTTTTATCCTATTTTACAAAGCCGTATTACTTAATCTTTTCTTGTTTCAAAAACATCGCACTTATTGATGTGGGTTTACTCAGTCTTGGCTTTACATTTTATTCCTCTAAATCGACACAATTTTAAATCTCATATCATCATAGAATTGATCAATACAATTTACATTGAAGCAAATTCTTCAGTCCACTATTTTAACCTATTTGTCCAGACCCAGATACAATCGAGGTAAAACATCATTATTCTTCTCCATGTATATTGCGATACTTAAGACTAAAATAAAAAATAACAATGTTACCTGTAATAGTTAACAGATAAGATTATTCATATATTATATTAAAAGAGTGAATATGCAATCCAACAAATTACTACATAGATTTAATGATGTATGATGCATTTGTGTATGCGATTCAATCTCTAATATCTTCTCCAATATTTATGTAATATTTGCATACGCTATGCACACTATTATGCAGTCTACCCTCTGCCAATCAGTAATAGTAATTAATTATTTTGGCCTTGAAAATCATTGAGCTGTATGCATTATGCATAAGTACTTAGTAGTTGTGGTTATAGGTACTTATACTGTTGTCAGTGTGCTGCAAGTGCAAGATGTTCATGATTTATATCTACTCACATTTAACACGATGCTTTTTTGACCCATAAATAGAATATTTTTTATCAGAGAAAAACTTGTGTTCTGTTGCGTTGCATTTTACATTCTAATGCAATGGGTGGGTAAGTACTATTGACAGCTTGCAAATTCATTGCTTCTGCCACAAAAAATACTGGATCGTAAGAAAAAGAAAAACTTGGAGATGTAAATGGTCATTACCAACAGCATTAATGGGACCAGCTGCATCAACAAATGACCATAAATTCTTTGGAAAAACCATACAGGTTTTATTGTGGCTAATGCTAATTATTAATTATAGAAGAAGAACTAGTGAAGTAGGAACAAGAAAGGAATCAACAATCATGGGCTCTGAATTCAGGAATTTATCCCGCACGCAGCACATAATCAAAATCATAGCAATCACTTGAACATTTAAAGAAACGACAAAAATGTAGTTATAGCCAGCCACAGCACAGTAACTACAGAATACATGCATGTGGATATTTTGTGCATTGTGTACCAACTGCTAACATTAGTCTCATAACGACGATAACGATTGTGTTCATATACAAAATACAAACGCAACTCATGGATAGTAAATGCAATAAATGAGTACATAAACACGGATCTGCACTATCTCTCATATTGTAATTCGCCGGCTATTAAAAGATAGTCAATATTCCTTCCATCCGACAGGGCCTATTTAGGATTAAGTTTTATTGTACATCCAGTGATTTGAAATCAAGTCAATGTAACATGGAGTTAAATGTAGTTAAAAATAAAACACTAATAACACTGGCCCGTTAGCTCAGTTGGTTAGAGCGTCGTGCTAATAACGCGAAGGTCGCGGGTTCGATCCCCTCACGGGCCACTAATATATTTTTGCCTGCACAAGGAACTATTAACTACCATTTTTCCTGGTAATTCAAACCCTCTTGCACAATATTTTTTGCTGAAACTGCACAGAAACCAAAAGAAATGTAAAAGAGTTCTTTGACAATCAAATCGTTTAGTAGATAATATGCACATAATTGGAAACCATTTTGTCACAATGATATTTTAGGGATACCGAATCAAATTGTTGATAGATTGCATTACCTTACTTAACTAGTAGTATCACTATTCAATGTAGCATAAAATATCCTTATTAAGTAATGTGCATTAATTTCTACTTTGTAAATCCATTTAAGTTGTTACCTACTATGTACATAGTACGTGGTTGGTTATAATTTGGGCTTTATACAATCTACATTTTAATGTTGAATTAAATGTAATTTTTAGAGCCATCTGCAATGATTTTTAGTGCAGATTTTTATTTTCTCTTACATTTTATAGATCTTGGTAAATAATGAATAACAACATCCAATTTCATACTACATATTCGAATTGAATCGTAATTGTATATAGAGATTAGTATTCGGTTCTACTTGTTACCTGAATTCTACCTGTAATGCATAAAGAAAAGTTTCTCATCTTCATAATACCATTTAAGCAATTTTAAACTTGACACTTGACATTGGTGAGAAAAGTAGTGAGTAATTCGTGCATGAAGCAAATGCAATCTTAGCAAGAATTTAGTGCATGTAGGTACTAAAATTAAAATGACTTTAGCTCACGAGGGGTACATAAAATATAGCAACATTCTTACAAGGAGAGTATTTTGCACGACATTTAGCTCCGAAAGCAATGCACTATTACGCAACAGTTAGAAGTCCATTTATATAATGTCAAGTATAATGAAATGTGGTTTAGTGTTGGTTTGAGATACCTTGCTCTGTTATTTAAATTAGTCGATAAATGACATGCGACCAAGTCGTAAAGTTGTACTTATTCTGTAGCGTTATTGCCATTACAATGGCACTCTGCTTAGTTAAGATATGCAATAAAGATGCCCACGCAACGTGGTACAACAAGGCAAACTAATTGTACGAAACATAACAGACATTTGGCAGGCAGGCTGACAATATCTAATGCATTGTGCATGGCACTATTGCTCAATGTAGGACTGCTTTAAACTATGTACCCAATAATTAATGACGAAGATTTCGGAATTTTAATTATGAGATAAGACGGCTATTTCTAAATTAATAAAATTAATGTTCCGACTCAGTCATAATATACTTATCTTAACTGTTCGTTAGTACAATTATGAGTATTATGGGGGATGCAAGATGCATTTTGTCACAAAAAGAGAGAGTGAAGTAAAGGAAAATGCAAATACAAAATCTCAAGACGATAAAAAAGGCAATCGACACATCTGCCATAAAACCTTAAATATTTATCAAGTTTGGGCAACATCATTGAATGGATTAAATTCTTAAAGATAATGAACCATAATTCTACTAACTGCCACCACTACACTAAAAGTTACCATTCTGATGCTTTTACATAGTTAATAGTATAGTTGGATGCATTCTACTCTCATTACTTACTGTAAGTATGCTTGTATCTGTAATTTGGACTTAAATACTTGCGTAGGATATGTTTAACAATATTGTATAGTATGTCTGTATTATTACATATGAATGTGTTTAATTCTCGTAGCATTCTTAATGCAGCATTCACATGAAAGCTGTTGAAGTGAAGGGCAATGAACATAATTTATTACCCGAGATCCTTTACAAATATAGTATAGGCTTTTATTACATATGTGGACAAAGGGGATTTTGAATACATAATAATCGTAATACAAGTTCATCCAATATGAAGTCAAAGGGCATAAATGAACCCCGATGTTTGTAACAGGTAGGAATATTACATGTGCATCGTAATTCGTAGAATACACATTGAACGTGTCATTTGTATTAACTTTCATTATGATTTTCTATCGAAGGATACGCATGCCATGACATGACAAGTTTAGTCAAATGTTAATGTATCTCCCATAAGAATTTAAAGGTTCACAAATAATTGTATTGTAGAGTAAACACGTTGCTTTGTTGTAATATTTGTACATAATACCATAGCTGCTCTTTTTAGCAGATATTAGATACCTGCATTGTCATACTAGGTACCCTGCCATATACATTACTAACACCTGACTCTTGTAAACTCTTGGATTCAGTTGAATTACACAACTTTTCCTATCTAAGTAGTAAGCAAAAATATTTATGTTCACCAATACAGTTAACAAGATCTAACACTTTGACTACACAAATAAACAATTACTCAAACAGTTAACATGTTTATTCGTGCCCATTCATTTACAAAGGTCATTTACAGTTTACAACAGCTAAAACTTCTTGTAAAAAGTAATATCTCCACACCTGGTATTTGATACTACAAACATAAATTATTGTGTATGGATGGTACCTACTTAAATGTACAGGTAGTGGTACTAATTGCAATTAGTTACTATACTTTGGAATTCTTCAAATGCATCATTGACTTTTCTATACAAAACATTAAATCCCTCTAGCACGTGTAAAAAAAGTAATTAAAAATTTCCCTAAAGGTCATTTTACTACAAAATTGCATTTAATGCATTGATAGTGTTAACAAAGATCACCCTACTCAAGTTACTAAAGCATGCATGGTGCTTGAGATAAAAAAACAATTTATGAGAATTTTCCGTTTTAAGCTATTATAGATTGTTTTGTTCTACAATATCTCATTGTTAGAGATAAAAAATCAATTTACTATTAGTATTAACAATTAAGCATGCTAACATTCAACCTTTGATTGATAGCGAAATGGGATGCCAATTTTTCTCTTAATAGGGAACAAAATACATGTAGAAATGGAGAGTATGTTAGAGGATTGGCAGACTGACCTGGTCTAGTGCTTCTAACTATCACACAAGTTCTTGCTTGGTCAGCCTTTGCGAAGTTTTGTACTCGGCATGTGTACGAAAGGCATTAATTGAATGATTGATTTTTAGATAAGACATGTTAGTGTAGGTTGTAAGGAGCGCTGACGAAGCATTGACGGATTTGATGTCTGAAATCTCAGACAGTCTATTTCTGAGGTTGACAAGAGAAGAAAGAGTCAGTTTCAGATCTCATTGCCAGTGTGAAATGCAGAAGCTGAGGTGCTACTTAATCCCATATTACAAAACAGGTAAACTAAACGGATCCTTGAAGATCGAGTGATGTAAACAAGGATGTTGTCTGAACGGCTGAGAGGAGAGCACGCATTCATAATATAATCGGCATACCTTTGTCAACATAAAAAACAGTCTAGGTTACACAGTACATGTGTCTATACCTATTTACGTGTCTCCAGCTCTATAAAAGACACTAAATTTTTGCAAACTTGTTTTATAGCTACAATATAATTCATTTTTTGCTCCGTCCCTCCTGCTCATTAATATCGAAGCTGTAAGTCAGAAGTGGTGGCATGGGCTTGTGGGCTTTCACTACTTAAATTACATTAGCCTACACATAACTAATAAATAAATATTGCTTACGTATGCAAATAAATATACAAAAGGGACATATCAAAAAGTCACAATAAGTTAGTATGTGGTAAGTAGCAAATTACATGACTAATGCTATGCATTGAATTCTATATCATTGATGCGGTTGTCTTGTAACCATATACGTAATTCAGTAAGGAACTGTAGCCTGCCACTTCTCATATCATGGTATCAAAATCTTAATTTGTTTTATCTCCCTCCTCAGATCATATTCAATGTTGTTAACACTTTGCTGCTCTCGAAGTAAGATTCAAATTCCTTATAAGATGCAACACCCAATTATTATGTCATGTTCATTATTACAGAACAGCTCTCATTATCAATTTCTAGCGTAGCATAATAGAATCACTAAAGTAGGATTCTTTAAGCATGTAATCTACATAATGCTACCACAAAATCTACCCCTCACAAAGCGTGTAAAAAATAGAAGCTTCTAATTTGCATGCTGTCCTGTAATTTTCTTGGAGTACTAAAATTCCTCGTTAATTCAATAGCACTGTTCTGGTCACGCCTCCATTCTTCTCCTTCCAAATACCCACAAAGCTACTTATTAACTTTAAGCAAACATATCAATTGATTGATACTATTTGAGTATGATTAAAAATTGGCCAAGAAATTATTATCACGTTCCAATTACATCAGGATGCCAGATGTAATAGAATGGTCATAAATATGGAATTGGAAACGCGCTAGTTCACTAGCTAATATAATGCAAGAACACATAAATTATCATTAACCTGTCTATTCTTAAGGATAAACCGTAGAAGAATTAACAAGTACTACAATCCAAGTTTGAATCCATTACGTCCTGTCACATCTCATGAGACAAGAAAAATTGTGCTTTAGGAATCTTTCTCTGTATGTCACATTTATTTTACTAACCTTCGCTTATTGTATATTAAAACTTGCTAGAGATAAAATTATAGCACTTGAGACAAAAGCTTGGATTACAAATGCAGTTAATTGTATCCTATTGTTTTTTTTAACTTGACACTAAATATATTTGCAGTTGACGTGCAATGACAAGGAGCGGAACGTTAATCCTTAGGATAAAATTGTAGGTTTGGAGATTAACTAACCAACACAATTTACTTTGAAGCAGTTTGACACGATTTGCTTTGGCCTAGATGAGAAGCCAATTATACAGAGATCCTTATCTCTTCCCTCACATCACCAAACATTGCAAAGGAACAATAGACTTCATTTAGCTATTCCATTTTAATGCAAAAGGAAAAATCAGTTATGAAGTTAATTGATATTACTTACTTTTCCAAAGAATTTCACGCCTTGATTGTTTCATCATAATATTACCAGGGAATTGACAGTTTCAATTTCACTGCAGGAATTCGATTATTCCACAGGCCAATTCATTGATTTTTTAGCCTTTTACAGTCATACTGTTACAAGTTGTAACATGTTAATGATATTTTGATGTAGTGTCATGTCATCTGCACAGTTGTCAACTGCTTTAATAGAATACGCTAATATTACGGCTGAAAGTTTTTACATTTACTTTTGGCACTTAGTGTACTGTTGATTGAATTTTTAAGTTTACTATGGCAGTGAGCCCACCTGCAACGTTCAAGACATTTCTGTCCTATCATAAGTCCAAGTGGAGTTGTCCTGTCGTACGCCAGAACTTTCATACAGCTCCATTTTTAGATGACACAGCGATGTCGTTAAAACATTTTATTAGCCAAGTTAGTGACTAACAAAAGTTCCTAGCTACATTAAATGTTATATTTATTGCAGAACCGATTCATAATGTCCCAGTTACAGTTTTCTTCTATTTAACCATACAGAGAAGTGATGATAAACTTTTCTGTGAATTTTTTCTCCTTTTTTTACAATAATGCCATAATTGTGCAATGGGCTTATGCAATAAAAAGTAACCTAAAGGATTTTGGCTGAATTATTTACATACCTACTCGTACCCTCTGGCCATTATAATATTAAATGCATGTACAATTTAATCAATGATTCCTAATTGTACAACGACATGACATACTTGAATAGTGAAACAACTGTACAAAGCTAATAACTAAATTATAAGCACAAATTAAGGTAATTGAATTCCAAACCGTTTTCATTGATTTCGTGACAAGAGATATCTCGTCAAAATTCTAAATTGTAGGTCACATCAAATAAACATGGTTCATAAACCAAACACTTAGAAATAGCGATAGATCACCGTTAATTTGATAACATACATACCGATCGAGTGTGTAAACATGATTACACGTCTAATGATTAGTTCTTCTAATATATGTGTACATTTACTTTCAGTCTGAGACTGTCTTGTTTGATTAGAATTATCTGTCTCTCGAGTAATGCATGTCAAAAATATAACTACATATGTAATCGATGAATAAAACATTAGATGATTTAAACGAAGATCTCGCAACTTAGTAGTTGAACTATATAGTATAGTATCCTATAGTAGTACGTATAGTAAGTTAATAAATTGTATACCTACTTGTGTTGAGGCAATGTGAAATAAATTCATTATTTAGCTGTTGAATAAAAGGTCTCATTCTTATGCGGGTCTCACGCCTTGCTCCGGAGTGAAGGTTGTCAGGAAGGAAGGATGAAAATCCATTTAATTTCAAGTGGAAGATATATTACTTTGCAATATTGCAATTGTAAGGATTTTAATGAGAAGACTCTCATAAAGCAGACAAATGTATTTCACTGCTTATTGTGGCTGCCCTGAAATGAACTGAGTCCTCAACATTTCCTTCAGCTTCAACTTCAATTCAATTATTATGCAATAGCAGCGAAACAACAACAAACTCTGAATGTTAAATAGTTATATAACTCATGAGTATATTGTATTGAAAATTCAAGTTGAACCTGACTTGTATCTGTACATTACTGATTGACATTTAGAGCAGACATCCTCCTATCTTTGGCATATTAATTAAGGCAATGAATTAAGCACACGAGATTTATTTAACAACATTCAGTAGTGACTGACATCTGAAGATAAGTCAGTATAGCCATTTATCCACCTGCGCAAGGATTAATAGACTAGCCTTTCAGATGAGATAATATGCAAATGAATCCTATGTTATTGTTACGTTGATTTTGACTGTTCATGTCCGCTGCAATTCATTAAGTGTGCCTCCTTGATACGTGTATTGACCTATGTGCTGCCAATTGATTGTTCTGGCGATCTTCCCTATTATTTCCCATATACCTGTCATTTTTTAATGAGTTATGATAATTAAAATGCAATTTTGGAAGTCATACTCGTAAATAAGGAAAGTCCTCAACTTTTTTTTACCTATGAACTTGTACTAAAGGACTTACTTTGTCTTGTGCAATCTATAATTATGAATTATATAATTCATCCCACAGTGCGGAACCAAAAGTAGCAACTTTCTTAAGGTTTTAATTACACGCCCCATTAGCACCAGTCAATTTCCCATCAGCCACATTAATCTAATAGCACACTGTCTATTTAACTCAAAGTACCTACAACAGCGTGTGTAAGACACTAATTAAAAACAAAGCTCAATAATGCCAAACCATACATTATGAGAATTACAAGTGACGTTTCCGTGTAGACTCACATGGAAAACCACACTGTAAATACATAGTAATTACTACATTAAATGACAGCCAACACAAGAAGCAAGGAAAGTTATGCTATTACATTTTACAACATGATTATTCTATTCTCATTGTTTTTCCTTGCTAATACAATTAACTTCTCTCTATTTACTCCTTTGATCTTATCAGACTCTGCTAACTATACTAAGAGGTAAATCCTTATAAGCTCGTACTTGTGCAGCTTTACTAAATTACAATTGCGCACATACACTCTGTGGAACTATCTCAAAGAAAAATAATATTATGTATTGTGTATTGTTGTAATAGAAGTTCCGTTTCATTTGTCCGTTTCAGAAGGTCCATGAATTATACCATTACTACTCTATCAAAAGTTTAATTGCATTTTATGGATTTGTAAAAACAACAATGACGACTCTCTGATTGCTTTTTCTAGTCCTCTGACTACACTAAATCATTTCTATCGACAATTCTTCTCCAACAACGTTTACTACTCTGCTTCCCAAAAAAAATTCTGTACAAATGAATAGTCATGCGTGTTATATGCTTCAACATTCATTCACATCTCCCTATAGGTATTTAATAGTGACGTTGCGTCTGCAAAGTCATGGGCATTTTTTGTCTCATCAAAATGAATGAATGAGAGGTAGCTTTGCATTCCATTCCGTTACGCTGCAATGCACAACTGCCCAATGCCCAACTAAAATATTGTACTTAGGCACCCACTGAGTCTGTGTGTACATTCAAAAGAAGAAATTATTGCATGAGTTTAGAATTTAAATTCAAATAACTCCTCACGCTATTATACAATTACACTGATTGTACTTACGGCTGATTGTTACTTATCCATGAGAATTTTTAACCACAAAATTGCCAACGGTTAATGCTAATATGACAGATATCTTTTACTAATGAAAACGAATGATTTTTATGTGAATTTAATTAATTGACATTTCTAGTCAAGATAATTATTTTTGCAATTTGAGCTTAGGAAAATAGCAAATTATTGCTAATCCATGCTGATTGCTCAGCTATTTACTTTGTCAATATTATTTTAACAAACAGGAAGCCTATGATTCTCAGGTAACTATCTATTGTATTGATATCAAGTTTTAATCGTTTACACAACTACAAGGAAAAAGTGACAGTTGAAATTAACGATTAGATTTCCTATGCATTACATACACAGAGGTTATCAGACACCGTCGTCAGAAAGGAGTATAACTTTGCATGCATTACATGTCTCAACAATTTAGCTTATTGAAAAGCCTTGTAAACTCTTGAGACTATCAAAAAGCAATATCTTTGACAAACTCAATTTATAATGCTATAATTTCTCGAGTGTATCTACACTAGTTAGGGGATTCTTTATTGTGTAATCAAAATGATAATGTACAGGAAGAGGATAGAAACAAATGTAGTGGTGATGCTTTCAATCTTGATAAGAATGTAGAAATGAATGTAAGCATACGTGCACTATCAGAATTACGCAGGAAGGCTCGTGTACAGAAAACAGGTGATACGCTAATCTATTAAAACTGTGAAATAATAACTTAGATGTACCTAGTAAAGAGTCAATCATAATCCCATCACTTTGATAATGGTAGTGGATGTTCCACAATAAAGAGCATGCAGAGAGGTGCAACTAATAAAGTTACCCTTCAAAGATGAGCAGATGATGAATTGTTAGTATGTACTTACTTGTCTTGATACAAGTATGCAACAATTGCAGTAAATAGTTTTTTCTCATAAAAAGTAAATTAGACATCTCTGGTTGGATAAATATTGGCGTATCACGTGTAAGGTGATAAACTGAAGGAAAGGCATCCGTAATAAAGCTTATCATTGACACATCACTTTTTTGTTGACACAACAAAAATTTGAATTACGTCTGCAATACTAATGCAAGGTAGAAATACCACGCAAAAGAAAACAAAAGTGTTTAGGTGCATGTAGACTTTTTCTATGCATTTTATAATTCCCCTTTTATCTATTTACAATTTGCGTTGTGTTCAGAGTACGTGCCTTGAGGCATGCAATAGTACTACACATACATACATATATGTAAGGTATTTTATTCTACTGCTTTTTCTAGCAGTCTCAGCTCTTGTCTACTAGTCTGATCTAATAAAAGAGCAAGAAAGTGAATTAATAAGTGTTAGTACAGAATTGGTCGTTTGTAATGTTTCTTCTACTACGTAAGTGAAGTATGTAAGGTATGTGTATCTAAATGTAAGTCAATATCTAAATACACTCAAGTGTTTTACTTAAGAATAGATTATGCATTTGTGTATCTCCCATAGGTAGGCATAACCACTTACGATTTAATGATCGTATGTTTCAAATCAAATACCTTATAGTGTATATACACAGGTGAGTTTTAGCCAGACGAGTTGGGTCGCTCAGTTGCTCGGGTGTGTCACACTTCCTAATGCTTCACTTCGTAGAAGGTCATTTCATATATATAAAAGGGAAGAGTGCCCTTGCATCATTTTATTCTTTTCAAAGATAAGCTCGTGAGTGTTGGTGCTTCGTTTATTTACTCACTACTTTGGATGCATTGCCATACAACTATTCTAATTTTGTGTCTTCACTCAGTGGGTGCGAAAAACAAAACATTTGTGTCACAAGTGTCAGAGTGTTTACATCTTTCCCTCAAATAACAATACTTCTTTACATCCTAGTGTAGAAATATCTCAATTTAACCCAAAATATGAAAGCTATTCAAGTTTTAGATAAACAGCTCATAGCTGTCACCATCCTTATTGTTTTTTCACAAAGTGTCTTGTGTGGCAGAATTGCTTACAATCGCGAGACTACATTAGGAGAATTAAGATCTATTGATGGACTTGTGTCTTCTGGATTACCTGTATTCAATAATGGATTCTTTATTAGCACTAGTAAGTTACAAAATGTACTCAATTATTTTTGCCTAAATTACAGATAATACCAATATGTCCAATCCCTACATTTCCCATCAACTCATTTATTTTATGACAATTAATTTGGGAATTTTCATGACTCACACGCCAAACTAAATTAATGCAACACTATCTTTTTAATTCTCACGTTAATTTAGTAGATGAATTGGTTGGGTGTTGTTAACGTATATACTATTGTCTAATATAATAAAAAGTGATGCCAAACTAAAAATATGGCAATGAGTATTTTAGAAGGGATGAGTACTTTAGTCAATAATAAATTTCTATGAATTCATTTACTTTTTAGGGAACGGTCCTGTTCTTGTCAAACACCAAGCTCAGCCAGGTGATAACAAACCGAAGTTGAACCCTGGATACTACTTGTAAGTGTTTCTTGTATTGCACAGTATGTACATAAAAGATTTTGCTTGTGTGCGTAACACGAGTCTATTGTTAGTCCAAACTGCAATTTACATTCATCTTAAACCGAGAGAAGTACCATGAAAATGACAGAGATTCAGTTAGCATTATTCTATAAGCAGTAATTATCCCCAATTACTTCTATCATTGTCTCTTCACTCCATGGCATTCACAGAACTACAATTAGCAGCATCATCACAACCTCTAAAAACCAAAGCATATATTTATTTTGTGATTTACTCTACTATTATCGTGTGAACAAAAACAAAGGTAGCAATCAACTACAATGCAATAATCTTCGATAATTTTATTCCTAACTATATTCATCTCATGTTTTACGTTCTTTACTAGCGAAATTCACTCAGGCAAATAATATCGCTAATGTATTTAGTAAACAACTGCATGTACCTACATGAAAAATACACATGCGTTTTAAAGCTCTGTCATTGATTGCTACCTAACTACCTACATATCCACTATAGCGAACTTTTTGTACTTACCTACATTTTCTATTTTAGGGATATTATATCAAACACTTTTGGATTTACTTTGAATTGATATGCTAAAAATACTAAACTAACAAACGTAGGTTGCAAAGTTTAAGAAGGATGTACTAAAATATCATTAACCCACACGCACATATTAGGAATTTGGGGAATTTAGAGCCAGATTTACTCATCTGTGTCATACCTCAGGTCATGCCGCATGCTTTATAGTTAATAGTTATACATTTAAATAGGATACTAACGTATTTACTTAAAGAATTAGCACGTTACGCTACCAATTTCTGTCTGTTGGTTTAAATTTTTAACATCTTTCCGAGACATCGCTTAATGTACAAGGACATTGCATAATCAGTGAGGTTTACAATTTAGAATATTACTAATGTCCTCCTGTAAACAAAAGTGTCTTCTATTGAAACTTGGAAACATTTCTGTAAAAAACCTACAAAATTACCCCTATTAATTATAAACCACATTTAGAAATTATTAGTATCGGGCGCAACAAACATGCTAAGTAAGTATAATCAGAGTATAAGAGGTTTATAAAAATATAATTTTGGCAAATTCAAAATATCAAAGTAGAATAATGAACTTTTCAGCACTTTGCCAAGAGTAATTCCAACGGGGTATGAAGGAATAGCGACAACTTCCTTCAACCTGGGTTCGGCGATCCCAGTTCAAGCATCATCGTCTCATCTGAATACTAGAAAAATAATTGAATCTCAGCCGTATCCTCAGCCCCAACAAAGTGTCATAAATGAGCAAAGAGCTTTGTTCCCCGTGACACAAAACAGATTTGGATCTGGAAATGTGAATCTGCCCGGCCCTCAACAATCCTACTCGTCTATTCAACAGACGCATCCTGTTCCCGTTTCTTCACCTCAAAACTCATTTCAGTATGATAACGGTTTAAGTCCAGGATCCGACCAACAGATTTCAGCTCTTGCAACATCCAACCATTTCGGGTCAGGATCTCAAAAACATGTTACAAACGAAGTAGTTGAGCAAACAATAGCTTATGAAGAGTCTCTCCCTGAAGAATATAGAAATCCTTTCTACAGGTAATGTAATTTGATGGCATAATTTAATCAGTGTACAATGCTGTATCATTGATTTCATCACTTGTGTTATATTTGCTCAAGGTAGTGACCAAGTATGTAGCAGGGTATGATTAAATAGTAGAAAATGTTTCTGCAGATCATTTATGGGTTATTTTTGAATGCCTAAATTGAATTAGAGACGAGTGCGCAGAAATATAGGACGAAAAATGAAAGTTTTAAAGAAGAATTGAATACAACTTTCGTAAATTGTATAGTTAGTAGTTAATTTATTGAGAAGATAAATGCGATGCGTTCGCATTGTTAGGATTATTATAGATGTGCGCGAGGATATTAAAGGAAACTATCTACTTTGGCAAGTAATTCACACATGATAATAATAAAGACGATGTAAAAGTGTGTAAGTACTTTTATGTAACAGAGCATTGAACGTTCAACTGATTAGCATCTTTGCTGGTATATGTTTTATTGCTTCTTGATTTATCTTCTAGCTTTGTTGACATTTACATTCAGGTGTTAGGTAAATTCTTTTCATTACTATTAACAGATGTGGAATACATAACAGTTTTTCAAGCGTCATTGACACTTTTGGCGAAGATACAAAAAATAACGATAACTCTCAATGTTTACATTATGGTATTACCTACTTACTTACATACTCTTGAGATACTCTAGTAAACTCCAAATATTTTAACAAAGGAATAGTGAAATGGGAGGAGAAAGAAAAGGAGTAGTAGTAATTATCAGCTGAAAAGTACAAACAGTATTCAAAGATCTCTCAGACACTATATAGCCAACCTAATTGTTTTTGCATAGAAACAGTAGAAAATTAAAACTGGATCGATCCCAATGACTACACATCCAAAGCTCGTAAGTACTCCTACAGTAGACACAGTACAAATTACGAAAATTAAAATGAACACAAAAAAGCTTGTCTCTTATACAGAGCAGAAAAGCATTGAGCTGTCTTGCCAATTTCAGCTTGCACTGTACAAGTGCCTACATTGATTGAATAGAAAATCCAGTCGTAATCCTTATACGATGTTTTGGCTTTAGGGAAGTAAAAAGTGAGAAGGATATAGCGTGGGATTAAAACCAAATTTATTGGATGTTACAGAAATGCCAACCTTGCCTCAACATTGGCAAGTTCATCTTTGCCTATCCAAGGGGAAGAAGTCGTCTACAATTGGGACACGAACAAAATCGCAAAAGGAAAAATTCACGCATTACTTCGTGGGGCTGGTTTCATTTAATTTATTACTCTTATAATCTCAATGCAATTTACCTTCTGCAAGAAATTGAAAACACGAATAAACCACACGTTACAAACAACATAGTACCAAATTGCACCTTTTCAAAGGTAAAAAATATTTAGGGGACCTTACATAACTCCTTTTTCAACTAGAAAGTATACCAATTATCATTATTAGATTTATTAGTACTCATTAAGACACTCCATTGACAGAATGTAATGAGATAATATTTACAACGGATAATCATCATTAGAGATATTATCCTTTGTTATTACTCTTCTGCCAACTCCGCAATTGTACTTGACGAATCCATATATAAGTTGCTTTGTAAAGTAGTAAGTAGGTACTTAGGTACCAAATCATGTCCACAAGTTATATTTTCCAATTATTGTAATGAAAATACATTATTATTATTAAAAAAGTTAATCTATTCTGATTCATTCACGCGTCAATCTCACCCAGCTCTATTTTCATTTTCTAAATGCATCTTTCTATCAATATCAACACAAACCTATAAGGTAAGTTACTAACTACAAGTTAAACTAACCACCGCCTAAACATCAACTTGCTTTTCTTTCCATCCTCTATTCATTGCATTCTTGGCCAACATTGTCCTTCAAATCTGTAAGAAACTCTTAAAAATTGTATTAACTACTACTAATTGAATAAAAGTCGACAAGAATTTTCTACTCAGTCAAGAAACACAAACTAAGTCTTCAATTTGCCAAAGGCACCGGATCCAGCATCTTACCATAAGCTGAAGATTAAGCCAACAATTCTTACCGATGCATTATATGCTATGGAAGATAAGATCCTTAAAAGATGCCCCTTTATAGAAAATCAACATGTACAATCTTGGGAAGTGTAAGATGCATATTATTTACACTTAAATGAATTTTCTTAACCCAATGTCATTTT
Organism: Tomocerus qinae; assembly: GCA_020055645.1. Classification (NCBI taxonomy): domain Eukaryota; kingdom Metazoa; phylum Arthropoda; class Collembola; order Entomobryomorpha; family Tomoceridae; genus Tomocerus; species Tomocerus qinae. The sequence continues at coordinate 23,893,048 of CM034549.1, forward strand.
TACTAAAAATTACCTGACTTGTCTCTACTGAAGATAGCCAAGCCAACTGACTGTACACATTTAATGTAGCAAATTAATACAGCGATTTTAGAACAATTGTGTTGTAAGTAATAACAATTTAAATTAAATAAAACTTGACTTTGACTGGTCTACAAAAATTATAAATATTTCCCAAAATTACGCCATTAAGTTTTATTTAAAGTATCACAAATTTAAAGGGTATATATATTGTAGGTTTATTGGAGCTGGTGTTAGAATATTGAGTATTCATTACGTATTTATTTATAGACTACACAATCACTACTGCTAGTAGTATGTGTTTACTTTGACAAGTTAATTTAATTAACTTTAAATAATCGATTTAACCAACCTAATAAAATTGCACCCACGCGATAAATGCAATTAGGTTAATATATAAGTAAACTACAATGTATATAAGTTATTGCATAATATTCAAGATGAAGTATATACATTTGAGAAATGCGTTTCCAATTTGCATACGAAATGTCGCGAGAGCCACAAAGCTGTTTCATTTCTGGTAAAATATATCGAATTGGAGGTAAAATGTGTTGCTTATAGCCTAAGCTTACCTCCTCCTCGTCGTTTCTAATAAATTTCATCAGTGGGGTTCCGTAATAACCTTATGTCTCCCGCTATTTCTTCCATTCCATTTCTAATATCTGCGGAATAAATAGCCTCCTTTCTCTCAAGACAAATATTATTACTTTGTTTCATGCATAGAGTCTTATAGACTTGGTTCTACCTGCTTCTGTTACGTTAACTATTGCTTATTACATTACTTTATACATCTGGCTACAACTCATACTAACAACTCACAATAACAATCAAGTCCATTCAGAGCTATTTCACATTGCGTCTCTGTACTTTCCATTTAATAGCCAATAGTGAGCTACACTTCCTCAATTACATACATACCAGAGAAGGAAACTAGGTTTACTATTTATAAATTGCATTCCAATTCTTATAGGATTAGACATAACCACAAGGCGTATTCTAAATCTATTAATTACACTCATGTGAACCTTTATAATATTCCAATCTACTTTTTGATGCAGTCTATTGATAGGAGTGTAGAGTGACAAGAATCAACTTACAGGTACAATAGCGTAAAAGGTTATTACTCTACTGATGACTGCATGACAATGCATACTTTTGTATATTTATTTACGACAGGGTATTTTTCACATTTACGCCCAGTCGTACTTAACTTATTGGCACTGTTGCAGTGTGATTTCTCAAGCTACACACCAATGAAATGGTTTATTTGACAATTTGCTTTTGGTTTTATATTGTGTTTGTTTTAACTCTACGTAATTACGCCATAATCAAAATTAAAAGGTGTGACCACTTCTGTGGTATTTATTATCTACATTGAATTAAGATTAATCCCAAGTCAAACGGTAGTTTGCATGTTTGACAGTTGCAAATTACACAGACTACGAGACCTAGACACATTTCCGTGCTTTGTGTGTGCCCAAGAATAATGTTGAAAGATTTCGGAGAAATATAGTGGGAAAGTCGTAGGAAATCGGAAATATTATTCTGTGCTAGGGAAAACGGGATAAGTTAGCTGTGAAAAATAATTTCTAGCTATCTACTCTGCATATCTCTAGTTTAATTTTCTTTATTTATGTAGGAGAATATTTTATTAGGGTGCAATGGGGCATAGTTGGCAATATGTAATCGTAACCGCCTGTACGATTCCATTAGAGCTTTATCATTACAGAGGGTTACTTACGATGACATCTAAATCCAAGGATCACATTATCGCACACGTAAATTGAATCCTACATTAATCTGTTTTCCGCAAATAAATCTTGAAATGAAATTCGTTTATCTAGTCTCTTTTATTTCATCTCCATCGCATTACATCACTATCATATAGATAAAAGGCTTCTAGAAAACATTATTTATCTTTACGTACGAATCTGCAATGCATATGAATCACTCGTGCTAAACAAACGCCCAAAATGGAGACGTTATATAGGTGGATTGTCCCTATCTTTAGAGTTAGTACGTCAAAATACTATCTTCAGTCAAGGGAAAACAGATACCTAGATCCGTTGGTAAAGGTACTTACATGATTCTATCTACTTCGGAGGGAAACGGAAAAATTCTCCGCAAACAATGTTCGTATAGAGTAACATATATCTCAAGTTTACAATAGGAACGGAAGCGTCGGGTTCGGAATCTATAGATTGTCAATGTTGATGCCATGTCAATCTGGTTTAGTTTTGTGTACGTGCAGGCTAGCACCGGGCATCAAGAGGAAATAAATGTGCTCAAGGGGGCAACAGAGCAAAAGTAAAAGCAAATGTGGGCACTGAGTGACATGACTCGGAATGACATGGTCAGTAAAGTCCGGCTCGCCCCAGTTTACTAAATTCAAGACTCCGAACGTCGCAAGATGCACAAATCAAAATGTACATAACTGTAACGCGTGCACAACACTCTAGAAATAAGATGATATGGCTCATGGCATTTTCAGACTTGATCATCCTGACAGGACTCTGAGTTAACATTAGTGAACCTGCACTGAACGGCAGGAAATCACTGGCTCGAGATGGAGATCCAATTGAAACGAGAAATCATTTCAGTATAAAAATCCTATCAGAACCTACAGGCTTCTTTTCGTCTTAACATCCATTTACTACCTCCTTGATCTTGTTCCCTACTTAAGCCGTATGCTTTACTCTTATCAGCCCTTTCTCAAACCCAATAGAACACAATAGCCAGGTATGGATAAAAGTACCTATTTAATTTTCTGTCGAGTAGAGTCTTATTGATAAAAGTGAATGATCCCAGACTGAAACCTTTCTAAAACCAAAAAATGCATATTATTTGCAGACAAAGAATTGGAAAACAGCTCAATACATAATTTGCTTTTCATCACGACAACCACCACGATGACTATTGTGAAACATTACTCCTTCTGAATTCAATCACGGGAATTTAGTGATAGAGACGAAATTATTATAGAGTGTGTAAGAAGAGAAGGAGGAGGAAAATCTATCTTGCCTTGACGCACATAAATTCGGTATTCTTGTTACTTATTTCTAGGACTAGTCCCGAGTCCCAGTAGAAGAGAACTACTGCTGCGTGTGTAATATTAAAGAGTTTCTTTCCATGGAATAGTAGCCTGTCTTCCTACTATCTACCTCCTATCAGCCTCACTTTCGCATCAATGAGCATTTCCTCTGATTTAGTCAATGCAGTGCACTGTGGTAAAAAGGAAGCCAACTAGGTATGTCTAATTTCGAATTTTTCTTCGAATTCCTTCCTTTCACTTACGAATTTCAATTTAATCAATAACGCTCCTTCCCGAACATCCACAATGAGATTCCACATTCTACTTATCTGAAAACGTATTAACCTACATAACGTTTCTGAACTTTTGCTCATTTATTTTGATTCCATTACCCTTCGTGTCTCGCCATTCTTTTCAGCATCAAAGCAGTAGTACCAGTAGTATAAAGCAAAGGAATGCTATTCTTTACCTAAGCCTCTTTTTATGCATATTATGCGTAGTACAATAGCTAGCTCCAAATATTCTGAATGTAGTAGAAGTATATAGGTATATTATATTGTACTGTCAATCCAACAAGCCACAGCCACCTTCAAAATGGTTAATGTAAGTACATACATATCCCAAACCAATTCGTTCACTTCACTTTTACACATAATAAAATTATCCCCCATGCTGTAACAAGTTTTCAGGAATTTCAATTGTCAAAACAAGAGTAAATGCATGCCCGAAGATACCTACATACTATACACATCTACCAATCAGGACAATAATAGCATTTAGCTATGAAAGCTTTTGTCATGTGACACCTTGCTAAGTAGATTTGACATATTGCATTACGTTTGTCAACTGTTGACTATATTAATGTCACCACACACACTACACCCATGAACAATAAGCATGCGACATTTTCATGTTTTATGTCACATTATTTGTCTGAAACTGGCATCTGCCCTGTCTCTGTCCTCCTCTTGTCTTTGTTTATTTCATGCATGTGTTTATGTATGCATTGTCTACGTACATTATCATTTAACTTGGAAACCACCTCTAACTCCAGCTAAGCCCTTTATGCCATGGACTGTTGGTTTAGGTGAGCATATTGATGTAACGGATTACACAGAACACCCGGAAAAGCCATATGTACATGAAAAATGGGAAGAGCTTATCCTACATTTATCCTTCACCATTACTAGCAGACTATTACTTTTAGAAAACATGTAAAACTACAATGGGACAATAGTAGGTTAACATTACATTGCATTACGTCCTGGTCCTAAATCAGATATCTTATATAGACACACCATTAGTCCTCCATAGGTATATAAGTGAGAACAAGGCTTGTTTCAATAAACTGGATTTGGAGTCCATAATAATAATATCACTTTGCTATGAATTGTAGCTCCTGCTATCCATAATTTGCTGGTAATGTATTATGTAAGCCTTGTGATAGGGACACGTAAGTAAATAACGCAAGGAATATATATCGGCATTGCAGATTGCAGTCAAGGCACAAACAAACAATAAATGGATCTTGGTGTTAATATAGTGCTTTGGATTAGGATGTCTATACACACATTTCAACAAATATCTAGCAAGTAGTAAGTATTTATGAATGTGTGGCCATTGTGTGAGTTGATGTGAAAGAACCAAACGTAATACAGAAGGTGTAGGTTAGGTTAGGTTTTGGCATTGTACTACTGGAGTTAAGTCAGTACATAGTTGTATGAATTTCCACGCGTTATCCTATCATTGTGGATTCTGTTAGAGTGAGTTGAGTGTGATAACTTGAGTATTCGAGAGGCGTATGCTCTCTTGTGCCACACATTACTTATAAGTATGTATACCTACTTATACACAATTCTATACACTAGACTAGGACAACCAAAGAAAAGGTAGGTAGGCACTACTTATTATTATTACTTATAGACCGAACACTAAGCCACTGAGTACAAGTACCCACTGCATACTCTCTATATATACTAAACTATTATTATTGTACTACCATGTTTTACACAAGGATCATAGCACATGGCTCCTGTCGTGAGTTATGGCATTAGAATAACTAAGTAAATCAAGAGATATGAAACTCTACTAGGGCTATTGACTTGTTTAAAGGCTCAAGAGTGAATTCACTTATTTATCGTTTTCTCCTTACAATCAATTCACAATTTTTGGATTATGTTATACAAATCTCTATACGTACGCCCACCACTTTACACTTATTCGCGATAAAATATTTCTACTATACAAATTCCTCAACTCGGCATTTTTATTTCCTAGAACTTACATACCTCAATTTCTGACAATGGCGAAGGCAACCTGCATGGCGATTAGACATTATAGGTCACAACGAGTACTAGCAAATCTATCTTCCAATTTATAATGCAAATGCATCGATGCTTGATGCATTTTATTCAACCGTGTACTAAAGACTCTTGAGTCTGTCTGGAGTCTGGTCTGGAAACACTCATTTTTAAGTGGCTAAGTACGAGTCTACTAGAAATGCCTGAATCGTGTTTTGTACTATGTCTGGCATTTTGCGACATAACTTTAGAATGGATGAAGATGGTTACACATTTTTATACGTGTTTTTTAGTTCAAACGGAGGTCAATGGGCCAATCGGTTGATGGGAGTGGTCGAGTGCATGCTAATACTACTTATTCTATTAATCTCCGCAATTAGCAAAAAGATTTACAAGTTGCATATTAATTAGTTTTCTGCTACTTTAACACTATGTACATATAATTTAGCAGCACTAATAAAACTTTCAATTTGAAAAGCAGATTACTACATCCAAATTATAGGGATAATGATTAGACCTAAACTAATAACTTACCGTCGTGGCCGCTATAACGACCATAGAGAAATTTCGAAGTATTAAAACTCCACTCTAGAAGTATTGATATAAGCATAAGTCTAGGTTCATTTTGTTTGCACCGACAGTTCAATTTTTATTGGAGAAGAGCAAGTACTAGAGTGAGTTTATCTCATTTTGTTAATCGTTATGATGGCCTATCTATCCGTTGAATGAAACACATTGAACCCAATAACATATTCAATGCAGCTATGTTATTTGACAGTTGTTATTGCTAGTAAAGTCAACAAAACTTAAAACAATCTACTCATGCGTGGCAGATATGTATCCTGCATGTAAATCTAGTCTAAAAAGTTGGTTGGGTAAAGCCGTTGTGGATCATGAATAGTAACAGATAATAATCTCATCAAGTTGTCGAACAACCGTAAACTGCAATTTATCTGATGCGTATAAAAGCGTAAAAACTATGCAGAGAAGTTAAGATGTTTTTGCTGAAGCATGGCTATGAGTATGTTGTAGTAGTATGTGCCATACATCTAATAAATCGGAGACGAAGCCAGTTTAGGTTTTCTAATGGTTGTGAGTATAAGAACAGTGATGAGACAGCGACAGGCTGCTGGCTGCTTGTATAGAAGAATTGAGTCAGAGCATTCCTGTAAGATTTTGCTAGTCGGTGAAAATTCCTGTTAGTGAAATAAGCCCAATCTCTCTCTCGCTTTCTGATGATGACAAAAGCAGCTGACAAGCAGCAATAAACTTTAACAAGGTAGCTAGGAGGTTGAGAGAGAAAATAACAAAACTGATAGAGGGACCACATAGGGCATAAGGAAGCGTAAAAATGTAAAAGCGAGTTTTCTATAATAAGGGAAGAGGTATGCGAAACAATGCGCAGAGGGAGAAGAGAAAAGTGCAAGTCCATTTTAGCGAAGTACATAAACGGAGGAGAGAGTTGTATGAGGAATATGAGAGTGCGAGTCGGGGAGTAAAAGGAAGGGAGATCAGATCACAACAAAACTGCTTGAAATCAGCAGCTCAACTTATGTCGTGTCATGTACGTCAGTTAAAATGGACAGGTATACTGAAGTTGAACTCTTTCGTTCGGAAGACGAGAACTGGAGTAAACTGATGGTGAGTGAGTGAGTGAACTGAAACTGAACTCATTCTCTTTCATTTCATATTTCCGAGTCCCTATCTCTCCTTTGTAAAGACGCGAGGAAGAGATCTGTTGTCTGTATAATGTAACTCTTCTTTAGCTCCTATCTCTCTAAGTCTTTGTTCGGAGGTTGAGTTGAGGCTCAAGTGAAGTTAGTGTTAGTGGTCTTCCGAAAATAGCCTGCCAAAACTGTGCAAGCTGAGCTTATTGTAAGGTTGGGACGAAGACGACCGAGAAGTGCCGAATTTCCGTCCGTTCATACTTACTTCTATTGCATTACTGTATTATAAGTGTCCTATAGAGAAGTCAGAAGCTACCTACCTACCTACTACTATATCTATAAGTCATACTAGTACCTCATGTTGATATCTGGCTGTAATAAGAAGGCAAATGCACACACAATTTTACAAGATATACGAATATAAGCAAATGTGTTTAGTTCTGTAATGTATTTTCTTCCTCGCTTGCTTATTCGCTTTGCCTTGCCTAACTTTCCATGAGATGCCTTGTCTTCCCCTATCTCCCCATTTGTGTGTATCTGTAATGCACTTGTGAAGACTCCTCTGCTCGTACACATACATACATACGTTTAGAACTCTTTCACTCTCTTCTCCATCTCCACAATAACCAAACTAAACTTTTGCTTTACATAACTACAAAGCATCTTTTATATCACGACTTTATTTTACTAATATAAACCGAAGTACTGCCATACATCTCTAGTACTTACAGGAGTAGCGCGAAGAATACATACAATGTACACAACAGCAACACCACTGTAGGGGTATGTAACTAAATAATATACTTTCCAGTGCTATAGGCCGTACAGTGCAATAAACATGCAATGAAAACATCCAGAGAGCTAGCGACTCACTCAACTCACAATAGTCAACCCGTAGTGGGAAGGGGAGACTTTAGATATTCGCGAACATTTGGCCGGATTCGCATAAAGGGATGCGACGAGAAGCTGAGCAAAGCTTTACTACACAATTCCTACCTCACATCCCATCACAGTTTACATTTCGCATTCCTCCGCTTTCCATTTCAAATATGCAATCCAATACGATATTATGCCATTAGCTTATATATCTGCTCTGGGTACAAGTCCTACACCAAAGTAGTCTCTTCACTTCACTACCTTCCCATTCTTATGTACACAAGTAAGTAGCTCACTGCTATACATGTGACTACTCTCCAAGTACTCACAATCAGTACTATGTGATGTGATGCGAAATGCGACTGTTATGTTGTGTGGGCTCCCTACACAGCCACCACCACACCAAACCATAAGAAGTCCACTCCACAACTAGTGCTACTATTTACTTATACCTCCTCTGTCGGAAATATGTAAAAGAAAGAAGGTTCTGTAAAGCAGAGCTATAATGGCAAATAGTAAATGTAATGGCAACTCAAGATGAGCTACCTACTGATATAATCATAATGGAACAACATTATGCACTACAGACCCTATATACACTTAGGTTTGTCTCAATGGACTCGTCTGCTCTATCTTACCGACAACATCCAGTCAACTAACTCTGCTCAACTCATACGGACAGAAGAACAACAAAGCTGAACAACACGGAAGAAATGGAAACTACATAAGTATCTACTCTTTTCTAATACTTCTGCAGATGCTACACAGTAGTATCCTTAGGTATTTCTTTGGGCAATAATTTTGCTAATAAAAGGAAGCTACTACGCGTACGTAATATGTATGTTCACATATATGCAATGTTTTGTCTACCTCCTCGTGCCTTCAAAACAAATCAAAAGACAGTCAGAGAGAGAGTTAGGGAAAACTAGTACAAACTGGTTCAGGTATAAATTCTTTATTTCCTTTCAGAGAGCTGAGATTGAAATAGTATTATTAAGGAAAGGTATGAATACGTTTTGTTGTCTCCTGGATATAGGATAAAAGCATCAGTTGACAGTAAAGAAAGTGAAGTCGCTTTTTATGCTCTAATTTCCAATGTAGAAATAAACAAGTAGAAAAGAAAGTTCATGGTTGAGTTGAGCTAAGCAAAGTTGTGAAGGAAACAGATGAAAGTTTATAGAATGAAAATTACATTCTCCGGATGAGAGAGTTACAGAGAAAATGATCAAGGAATAATGTTCTTAGTCAGTTCGTTTAGTGAACCTGTAAGTATCACCGTAAAAGTAAGAATACTCAAAATATACTCATGCCTAGTGTAAATAGCTACTTATTTTTGCAATATTTTCTTCCAAATTTAATTAAGAAGCATGGGAAGAGAGGACATAAAGCAGTAGCACTAAAGAGATGATCATTTGAAGAGCTTAAGTAAGTGCCAGAGGGTTCTAAGGCTACTCCTGTAATGCTATGTCTTGTCTCCACCTGGTCTCATTTGAGGAGGAGTAGGAAGTACAAGTAAATACACAAGTGTATGTCTGTACACTAATAGGGAAGACAACTGAAGGCGAGAGGAGCGAGTGTTGAATTTTGGTTATAGAGATAAGAGTTAACTAAATCCACTACTGGTAACATAAATACAATAAAACTATACACACCACTAGGAGATAGTAAGTAGTAGTGCGAGAGTATCCGTACGGAAAAGCAGGGAAAGGAAATAAAATAAGTACTAGAGCGAAATAAAGGAGCAACGAAGTCTTCTCTGTGTATATTATATGGGCGATGTCAGAGATAGATAGGGAGCTATGGAAAACAGCACAACAGCCGAGAACACGGGAGTCAGAGTTGTGTATGTGTAGTAGTTGCTTATAAGGGAGCCAAAGGTACTACGGATAGCGACTTTCAACAGAGCACGGGTGCAAAGCAAGGAAGATAGAGAGAAAGATAGCGGGTAGGTAGCACTTGACTATATCGAATGCACAGTACCAGAAGAGCATGTGAAAGACTCTCTCTCTCGTTCCCCCCACCTAAATCGATCGGAATCCGGGAAGGAGTGGATGTGGAAGGAAAGGAAGGTAGAGTAGACGTAGACATGCCATGGAATTATATACCTACGGACTTTACGCTACGAATATCACACGATACTTACGTAAGTACATTCAGAAGTCTCCCTCTCCCTATCATTATATATGTAGTACCCTCTATAGATGAAGGAAACTGAAGGAAAGGAAATGAAAGGCCCTCGTCTTGACTCGACTGCTTTACTCCTACATACTACTACTACAATACAACTCTTAATATCACTACAGTAGTACTGCCAATAATATTATGTGTACAAGTTGTAGTAGCAGTTGAATACGGTCTGTCGTGTATAAGGAACTGAGTGTTATGTACATAAAGACATATTATAGGATTCCATATATACGAGTTTCTTCGTAGGTACTTTAACGTACGTACTTTGGTTACGTAGCTAACTTTGTTGGTTCGTTCCTTCATTCGTTTCAACATTGAACGGTGGATTCTCTTTCTTCTGCTTTGGCTTGGCTCCTGCCTTAGTAACTACTACTAGGAAACATGCACTGCTAGTACATAGTAGTAGAAGGTAGTAGTATGTATGTAGTATGCTGCTCCGTTCATTTCTGTTCGGTGCGTAGAGTTTGCTCGAACCGAATTCAGTTTGCAGTTCCTAGAGGAGTGGTGGTTTCGTTTCGTTTGGTTGGTGAGACTGAGTGAATGCTCGCCAAATAGTGAACTAAACATAACTGAAGAAGAAATAGTAGAGTACAAGTACAGTAATAGGAATAGTACATTACATTACTAAACGAAACTACTAGTGGATTGCATACTACTACTACAGACAGACTTTGCTGAGAGTACAGAAGCTAATGTAAGTACAGACAGAATAGAGCGAATGCATGAAAACACAGGAGAAGTAACTCGGGTACTACTCTATACATACACTACTACTACTACTACTACTACACACACTGCTACTAATACATGACACGATAGTAAGTACAATACACTAGAAATACAATAGAAAGAGAATATACTAAATACTATACAATATTCTAGTTGAGTTTAGTTTAGCCAGAAAGGATTGGGAAGATAAGCATGGCTTTAGCAATCCAGTCATCCCACTAGACTTGACTGAAGCAGAAGAGAAGACCAAAACCAAGAGCATCGAGGAGACATCAGGCAAGGCAGCCCAGACCAGGCCAGGCCACGACAGAACAGACTTACTGGAGAAAGTCTTCCTCCACACACACACACACAAACACACATAGTCTATAGGAGAGGGCCAAGAAGAGTCTACTGCTATGTACATACGTACATACATTTTATTCTCGATGCCTTTGGTGTCGTGTCGTGTCCTGTCATAGTGCCACTGCCAGTACTACATTGCTATTTGCTATTGCAATGGCAATGTAATACCTCTTCCGACTTAGTTCGTAATATTAAATATACGTACGAAGACGACGGCGAATACTCACCGATGGCAAAGTCTGATTCACAAAACCAAAACTGAAGGCAAACCTCGTTTTTCACTGGAATCCTTCACGCTCCCCGTTTACTGCAGATACTGTTCTGTTCTATTTGGTTATCTTTAGATTCAGTGAAAGTTTTAGCTCATCTGTCCACCTTCCTGCCTGGAGATGTAAGCATCACAGGACGTTTTTTTCTTCTTTCATTGTGTTTTGTGTCTACGTCTACAAATCCTGCTCTTTCTCCCCTCAGTTCATTAAGTTCTGTAACTGGATAATAATTCCCTGGATTTACTATTACAATCCGTAGCCATGCCCAGTCAGAAATGATTTAAAGTGAAAGCACGGGAACTGAACCAAGGATTTCCCCGTTTCCACACAGCTACTACAATATCCAAGCTCACGCATACCTGTCTAATTACGGAAGGTATGTGATGTGCTGAGGAAAAAGGGATGGAGAGGTATCCAGAGACTGAAGATTTTTCTATTCTATGTTTCACCAGAGGTGAAAGCAGTAAAAAAGATAGTTAATACGCAAGAAAAAGTATTACCAGTTGTGGTGGGTTGTAGTAGTGTCCAATGGCCAAATCCAAGGCCAGGGCCATGTCTTCTGTTTATATGGGCCCTCCTGCCCATTGTATCCTCCAAAAAGTTTTGTTGACCTTTGGCCTGTGGCTTTTCCTTGTGGTGGTGGTGGTGACGAGGGTCTCTCTCACGGAAGCTCTCCAAGGTACTTTTCATTGAAATTTATTTCTAAATTAATTTATTCCGAATCTTATTCATGTATATGCATGAAGATACTAAGCAACTTGACATGTCACCTCTTTAAATAGATTTAGAAGCATTGTCCTAAGTGTAAGTACTCTGGTGAGTAGTATACAAGACGTAACTTGTATTTGTTTAAAATACGTCCTGTTGTTTTTCTTGAGTCGCTGTCAAGGAAGATAGTGTACTAAAGCCTGTGTTTATATAGGTATACATCTTGGTATATGTTTATGTACTGTATATTTAACATGTATGATGTGTGATAGTGTGTCTACTGAAATTTTCCACAGACACTACACTGTATACCTAGACATGATAGTAAAACATACTTTACTTACGATTAGTACCTCCCTACTTATAGATGCTACGTAAACTTTCTCTTTTACCGTTTACCTTAACTTGTCCTGTCTTGCATATTTATGTAACCTTGTTAACAAATCTTGTAAAGAGGAGCTTAGAGAAAGTACTGTATATACTCGGACTCTCCGACCTGACTTAACAACTTCTTCGAGTAGTGCATGTGTAGTCGAGCATGTATAAGTAAGATTATCTCTTATCACATCATTGTTATTAATTTTAGTAAGTGGAAACATGTGGTTATAATACTGATAATATAAGGCGCTACTAATTAGCCTGATAATTATGTTCCCTGGCACACTGTAATAATTTCCTCTGTCGTAATATTCACCTACTAATGCACAAAATACTATTCACACACTGCAGTGTGCATTAGCACAAATGTATTGCATCCCAACGATAAAACACTCTGTTATTAAGACTTATGGTTTTGTGTGACAAAATACCAGTGACAAATTAAGTGGTTCATGTAGTAAAAACGGTCCATGTCAAAATATTAATGTTTTATTATGATTTACTATTTTATGCATGTGTTCAAAGTATATAAATGAGCTTTAGTAGTGTAGTAGTACAGGAGGTAGGATCATAATTACTATAGCTTGTGTTAGCTTACAATATCAGACATAATGGCATTGTTCTGTTGTAATTTACTTTTCAGGCCCTTGTTTCATTAATTAGTGGAAAACTAAATTCTAGCACTTGTACAGGTAACGGAGGATGATGCGGATATTTATAAATAGAACCATACTATTTACTCAAAATGCCTACATTCTGCTACTACTGCTAGGTTGTCAATTAATTTGCACTTTGCGTTATGTTATGCAACTATTGTAATTTGATATACCTAGAGAACTACGTAGGTACGCACTAATTATTTACTTTACTCTACGGAACCACATGAACACGTAAAGCCTGCTGTGCGTGACATCAATTTTCAATACGCTCTAGCAATTAGTTTAGAATTTAATTACAATTGCACATTTTGACTCCTTTGTAGACACCGCACCGGTGGAAGTTAAATAAAAGCGTCTAAATAGAGCATAGAATAGTTTTATACTATAAAGCTTCTACATACATGCTGTCTGCATTAAATAATCAATGCCATATCCACAGAGCCTAATGGGAGAGGCATGCAAATACCATAGTAGACTACGTGAAAGTGTAATCCCAAAAATGTTTCAATCCTAAAATCCAAACAAAGTCATTAGTCCAACACGTAGAGGTATAATCTTGCGTATCTTCTTACAACCACATGCTGAGTAATCTAAGAGCATATAGTAGTAGTAGTAGTAGTAGACTCTTTCGTGTATTCGTAGTTGTATTTGTGGTGTTCCGAACGTAACACACTTATTTATAGCCGCAATATTGATTATTGATTCTTACTCGTGAGGCTGTGAATCTGATACGATGTGATAGGCGATACTACGTGGTGTTGGGTAGTTGCTTTACCCGTATAGGACTAAGTGAAAAGAATAAATATATGTGTAAGAGGAGCAACAAAAGAAGAGGATGCATGTATCCTTTATATATCCTTCCTCAAAGTAGGTATCTAAATGTTCATGGATATAAATGTTGTTTGCTTTCTTGTGTTTCTCTCTGAGAACGAACATAGACGGAACGGAATTTCCCTTTGCGTGTCTTCCATGGTGTTACTATAGACAGACTACTTAAATACTAATAATATGAAATATGCATGTAGGTGTAAATATACACTTTTAATGTGTCTATCTATAAGTAACGTATCTGTAGTGGATAAGAAAGTGCTAATAGATTGTTCGTATTGATTTGATTGCAGAAGCGGATTACTTCCTGGATGACTCCTACTTGAATAGTCTGGACCGATGTAAGTACCAGATTCCAATTTCACTTACCCTTTTCTAGCTCCATGATATTAAAGTTTCAAACGTTTTATCTCCCTCTACACACCTTCAAATTGTTTTTCTTCCACCGGCTACCACTCGCCAGTCATTTTCACTCACTTTTTCACTATTTTTATATGTTATAGATAATTTACTAAGGAACTTTAGGGTTTAGAAATATTAGACGGGTGAGAGAATGGTTGTTTTGGACTCTACTTATAAATCACCATAAATTAAATTAGCATTTTTTGCCTAGTGCTTTTGACCGAATTTTGGGCAGCGTTATTGTAAACTATGCATGGGGAAAGTGTGCAACTATAAGATTTTATAGCGCAGTCAATCACTTAATTGAAATCTTCCCGCCTCTAATGTCACTGATGGAAAGACAAAGAAAAGAGTTATTGACTATTTTCGTTCATCTTTAGTGGGTAATTCTTTATCCGTAGATTTTTACAACTGTGTTTGTGTTAGCGGTGCTGTGAATGAAATCCCATTCTATTCTTTTCTTCGACGAAATACCATTTTCTTCAAGTCTAGCTAGTGACAATGAGCTTGACACGAATGACAATGAGAAACTGCATATTTCGAATTGTAGAGAAGACAGCTCGGGGCAAGTCAGTTCGCAATTTTACTTTTTTCTGTCTCGACGAGGTTGGAGTCTTTGTATGTAATCTATAGAAATCTTCTACGAAAAAGTACTTTATAGTTAACATAACACAAGAACTGAGTGAACACATACTGTTATAATATTCACAAAACTAGTCCACGAAGTATACAATAGAATACGGAAATGGAGAAAAAACCCGAGAAAATATTCAATTCACTGCTGAGCTGAGGAAGAAGAGAAACGGAAAATAGAATAAACAAAACGACTAAGAAATTCAACATAGCGAGGCTTTTCGCTCGGAATGCTCTCAATCGTTTTTCATGGTTTTCCTTGGAATCAATTCGATTCACGAATTGTTTATTCTAGCCGGTTAAGTGGTACAACGAGACTTTTGCAAATAGTTGACACCTTGCCATTAGCTTCTAACAACATTAGCCCATCAACGAAGGGAACTTAAAGTCAGATGTGCGGAGACGGAAGAAATTGTTTTCCACGGATTTCCCAGCATTCAATTTCCAAACTGTCCTGATCATTCAAGTAAATTACTACAATAGGATTGTTGAGGAGTCTCATTGACTCATTTCTACATATATTTTTATAGCCATTTATTTTGATAGCACTTTTATCCTGTCTCGCCAAAGCGTTTGTTTCAAGCTGCTAAATTCTATATTATCATTCGGGTAATCTAATTTCTATTCGGCTAAACAATACAATGAATGTGTACTGCCGTTTAATGGCGACATTTAACTTGCCTTTAATTGAGCTGAGATCAACTGCTGCTAACCACGTAAGATATAATCTGTTTGAAAACGTTTACACACTTTTATAATGGACTGTATAGAGGATCCTAATTGACCTTATGGAAGTTAGTCTTGTCAAATAACAAGCATCTTGGCTTGGCATCATTGACTCATACATAATAATATGCCAGTATCTTCAAGTGTATCTCATGCACATAGCTTTGAATACAAAACAACTACCTAATTCAAGTTAGCTTACTAATGCACAATCTAAAACAATAAAGATCTCTATCAAGGGATTTAGGTCTGGATGTTATGTTGCTTTACATTACGCTCCTTTGCCTGCTTTGCTTCTTTGTGGTTTGGTTTGGTTGATGTTGGCACTTTGGCACTGTCTTTGTATTCTATCAGCTAGAAACAGCTCAAAGTGTCTTGTTTAGACATTAAAAGAGCAACAAAGAAGACAGTCGAGATTTTAGATCCTAGATAGACTTGTCTCCGGTTTCTATGCATATATTTCCGATTCGTCACTTTATACAGCACATGTAAGTGTGACTAATGCAGAGTCAAAAGTCAAAGCCAAGATCTTGGCTGTGGTTGAAGAAATATGTACTTGTACTCTTTCCGTTCTGTTGGCTCTCCATTTAAAATACCATTCTACATTTAATGCACTGAACAAATCTTTTCATTATCATTTATCAGACGATGAACCAGATTTTTCTTTTCACTTATTACTTTAACTCAAGAAAGCTTATATCTCTAATGTATTATACCAAGGACAAACTCTTAAATCTTCGGGAAACGCAGGAAACATTTTCATGAAAGAAAGAAGTGTGAGTATTCAACCCTGGAGTAATCCAATGTTCATTTATTTCATTTCTGTGCGTGTTTAAATCCGCAATATAGTATATCGTAGGGAATTGCATTTCTTCAGCCCAGCTTGTGATGCACAAGTCGTTTCTTCTATTACACTCAGTAATAATGTAATGTATACAGCAGAGAGTCGAATAGCCTAGCCGTTCCCCCAGGAAATAAAACGTGAAACACACATGTGCACATGCATACATATAAATAAAATTGGCATGAGTTTCTTGCTTGTGTGACTGTGACAAGACGAACTGTAACTACATTCGCATTCGTATCCAGGAGGGAAACTGCCATAAATACGTACGTGTATAAATACATCTAACATTATATATCTGTATATATCGTACCTAATGCAGATACACATAAACAGATATATGATACACACCTAAAGGATATTTTCCTTAAAATCCCCATCTTTCCATTTCCATCGTGCTAAACATGTTATGTATTCTCAGCGGTAACAGCAATGCATTTCGGGTCATTGCAACATTCGCAAACTTTTTGCTTCAGTTGCCTTCTTGTCTCATTGTGGGTCTCACCCCACACGGCAAGATCACATTATGATGCAAGGCAAGGCAATATGATCACTGGAGCTCGTACACTCAAAATCAGTAGCTTAGCTATATGAGATGTGTTTTCGCATTTACATCAACTTCATAGTTCATACAATAAGCCAAACATTATCTTTCGGCTCGTTGGGCGCTAGACCAAGCTTTGACTCCTATTTACTTGATTTTCACTATTGTGCACGTTAAGTAGCTACTAGATATGGTTTAATGCACTAATATAACGTTTATTGTCAGTACATACCAGGATGCCTATTCTAATAAAAAGACAGTGGTACGGTTACGGTTTACAACATAAATTGGCAAATTGACATAGGTACTCTATAGCTAGCCTTTAGTATACATCCACTATATTTATAGAGCATTCGTGTACATCTGACATCTGCTAATCGTAAAAGATAGTACGAAAGCATTCTGTACCTACCCAGTTCACCAAGGTACATTTAATTCGGTTCACTTTTCTTTTCTTTACTGGGGTTCATGGCTGCTAGCAAAAAATACAGATATATTGAATGTCTCGTCGTAAAGCAGCTCTATAAGCAACAGTAACCCAAAAGGAGCCTATAGCATTATTATCCGAAATCCTATCTACTCCTCCAGTTTTCTAGAGCGTCAGTATAGTAGAATAAAATTTTATATCAAGTTTAGTATTTAGGAGAGAGATGTTACTAGGCTGTAGTTGTTAGTGTACACAACTATCTATTTATTAGTTCAAGTCCTAGCAGAACATGCGAGTGACAATGATGACACTAAAGGCCACAGAGTTACGCAATTAAAAGTGCTATATGTATATACTTTTTACAATAAAATTTCAACTACAATAGCCTCAGACTATGTTACGAAAGTAAATTTAACAATGTACTGTAAAGTTGAAAACATATAGCAGGATATATAGATAAGGCATTTGTAGTTGTGTGACCGGATATTCTATACAAACTATTAATACAAAAGATTCTTAGCTAAAGCTTAGTCACAAAAGCAAGTTTAAAGTTTGGAGAGGAGGGCGAAAAGAAAAGTTCTGAGAAAACTGTCACAAAATGTCATTACACATACCTGGAAGAGCATAGAGCAACTTTCGAGATTTTTGGCAAGACTTTTTTGCATCTCTAAATAGTGAGAGTTGGCTGGGTAGGTTTTTACAAAAGTCAAGTAGAGTCAAGAAAAGTTGGAAAGTTTTTATGGGAAAATGAGTTGCGCTCTTTCTTATCAGGAAAGTGTAAGTGTAACCTTCCGCTCATTCTCACTTTGGTCTTTGTGTAAAGAGAAAGTTTCTATTGCTACGTGACCTTTGGGACTCACTTGGTTGGCTAACGGAAAACTAACTAAATCCTATCACAAGTGGAAATAGTATGCATGTCCTGTATAGTTAAGTGTGGGATTGGGGACTACTATCCTAGTTTTAGATGTCTGATTTAATCTTTAACTTGATTTGACAATTATTCCAATTCAATTAGCTGGCAAAGCAGTCAGCTAATTACTAATTGCAACTGTTTAGTTTTAGATACTCTAGGGAGAGATGTGCAGTTTTCTTTACGGTTAAATAGTATAAAAACGTGCGGAACAAAGGACATGGACTATATAAAATTTAAGGACTCAGATTTAGAAGAATGATATCGAAGGGCATTAGTCGGCGATTAAAACTAAACCTTGTCGAGAAGCCATGGAAGTGAATGTGAATGGCAGTATGCAAATAACCCATTGTGCTCCAAATGTTCATCTCTCTAATACTTGACTCCATTCCACCACAAAACTTTTCATACTTGTTAGGCTAAGGAGGAGAAAGATGACCTAGTATGCAAATATCAAATACCTTTATTCAAACATGTCCTACCTTTAAACTACTTTCAAAGCGGACAAAAGTAATAGCATTGTACATACCGTAATAATATTGCAAAACTCTATAGACTTTAACAAAAGATTCCATTTCTGGAACGCAAACTTAATACATTGTAGTACCAGCCTGGGATATTACACTAGGATGTTCTACTATTATGCTCTTCCAATTATTCATTTGAAATATCATAAGCAATCAGTCTGCGTGTACTATTCATCTCTTTCTATTTCTATCTAATGATTGCCTTGATGCGACTCTTTCTCAATCCAAACTTGGCCAAGTGGCAATCTGAGAAAAACTTGTTTTTATTAACCTACATTTTCATTTGTTGGTGGATATGATTCAATTTCCGAATTTCAACCTTTCATATCCTTGAAAGCTTTTCAGGGTAAATAATCTTGTTTGGGGAATTTACTATGATGCGACGATATTATTATTATTAGTGCATTATACGTCAGAGAAGATGTTTTGTTAAACTTTCTTTGATGAATGTGTTTGATATCTAGGGCAGCATCGCTAACAAAGTTAAGAGGGTTACAATATACCTACGTGTGTGTATTCCATGCATGTTCTATTATTACTGTAAAGGTAACCTTTTGTTATTGTTAATAAGGGTGAACAAAGACTTTGTGTTGAATGATTCTAATGAGTTTCACTGAATTTTGCTACGGCAAATAGAAAGGTTTCGAACGAATTCTCTAGTCTTTTTGAGTAGAGACCCTTGATGTTGAAAAGAACAAAGGTAGAAGGGCTTGCACATGTATCATATTTACCCAGCATATTATACATGTAGATTTTGATGAATATAAAATAGTATATGAATAATACCCTCTCATCATTTTGAGTACTCTCTTGTATTTTTGTGCTCTACATACCGACTTGTATAACGAAATCCTGGCTAAGTGTAATTTGCGGAGCATTTCAACTAGGTTTGGAAGAAACAATACAAAACTCAGGGTCATTTTATTATGGATGGGGAATGTTTTCTCAAAATTTCAGTCTCTTGAGCTTCTGATTCAAAAGATGTGTCAGGACTCAAGTTGCGAAAATATCTTAAAATCTTTTCCTTTGAAACCTTTTGCACATATGTATGTATCGGAAATCTTCATTTGCATAAAAAGCTTAGTAAAATTCCTTTGTCATCGTTTTTTCTGAGTTGGAAGCAGAGGTTTGATTTGAGGTTCAGAGAAAACGAGTGCAGACCATTACTGTCATGAAAATTGCATAGTTATTCCTTGCGATCTACATGTTCCAAAATTAGGTTAGAAAGGAAAAGGTACTTATCTGGATTGTCTTTGGTACAAAATCGATAAGAGTGGCGCTATATAGACGTCTTATTGAATACATTACTGTGTCTGCAGTAGTTACATAAAAAATGTACGTAATAAATGTAAGTAGGCATATACTGTAGTGGCTTTAGATGATGTCTTAAGGGAAATAATGATCCTAGTGTGGGGAATTAATGTTTGTTGAGTAAACCTCTCATCAGCTTTGTTAGTCATGACAGATCTTCGTTGCTAGTTTTCACTACTAGAATTAATATATAGGTATACCCGAATAGCAACCCTTATACATACATAGGTTTGAAATGAACATCGTAGTACACGTATAGAAATGTAGCATTACTGCATACTAATAGTGTTTAGTAATTGCTCTTTTCTCGGTAAGAAGTTTGTCGTTGAGTTGTGTTTTGATTGGGTTTAAGTTAGTCATAGAAGGAGTAGTGTGGAATTGACAGGAAACAGCATACGCCATTTTTCGTTGCAGTTGGTTATAAAGTTATAATGTAGCGAAGGAAAATAATGTATTCGTATAGCATCGTCGTAGTAGAATAAGTAGAATTAAAGGGTAGGAAAGGAGAGTGGAGTAAACCTGCGTACGAAATGCCATTAGAGAAAGGCTGAGGAAAAGTGGAGAAACAACAGATCGACAACTTTCCAATCCTGAGTGAGTAAGAGAAAATTTACAAGTAAAATGACAGAATAGTTCACTGAGTTGGCTTTCACTGCGGTCAAAAAGTCATTTACCTAAAAACCAGCAGACTGCGCTTGAATCATTTATCTGTTCTAACCTAGCCTTTAGTGTGTTATTCCGATTGTAGTATGCAGTATTTAACTTAAGTGAGTATAAGTATGTATGTGTTTACCCTTCTTACTTACGACTAACATTACTGTCAAAGTCAAAGCTTTTACCACCAATCCTATTCTATACCTACGTACTTTCTCTGCTTACTTAATACCCACTACCATGTGGGATGGAATTTACTTCTTCCTATTTAAGCCCTACTATTCTCCAATGTTTATAATGTGGGCAGCAAACAAGCTGACTTGTTTGTGTTGGTGCAGTTCCCACGGTTCTGGATTTGTTTCCTGTCTCTTGGCGAAATCGTCTTTTTCTTGCAAACTCTTAGCTTGTTAGTATGGTGTACGATACCATTATCAACTAAATTGGTTGAAAGTTGAAACTATTTTAGTATGTCTAGGTACTACTTAGCTTTCTATTTTCACGCAAGTCAAATACAAACCAGAAAATCCTTCCAGGCTTTCTAATTTAATCAACATTTGATTCGAGAAGATCAAAAATATCTTTAGACTGCAGATGAACTCATTTTTTGTATTATGTAGGCATATAGAAGTGGTTATTTTGGCATGACTTGTAATTCGAAAATAGAACGATAAATAGGTGCTTAACAAGTTTCAATCATGGAATACTGGTATGTTGTGATATTCTCGTTATAAAAAATAAATAATGAGTTCAAACTCCAGTAAAACAAAAGTGAATTGGAACTTTTCTAGGGTAAGATAGCACAATGAGCCTATTATATTATACGCCTACCTATCGAGTGGAGAGCGGAGCGTGCCAACTTCATTTTAACCGTCTAGTCATATTTTTTTTAGTCTCATCATATGTCACAATGTGAAGAGGAAGCCGTATGTAACTAATGTTTTATAGAAGAGCCGCCGCGTGAGGTTTAGAAAATCAAAGAGTTTCCGGGAGCTTGTGAAGGAAAAGGAAGTCTATTTTCAGACGGTCTAAAAACAAACTTTTCGCAGAACACAGAATGGAATAAAATTTGACATTCATATAATCATGCACGTATCTCCATGTACGCACTTGACAATCTAAGTATCTGTCCATGACAGGGATAATGGTATGCGAAATGCTAATGCACTATTGTTATGCTACACTGGGCAATTATCTTCAGCAGTGAAAGACGCATATCTTTCTCTCCTGATTCCTGTATGCAGATAATAATCTGATTGTACAACTTCTGTAAGCTATAGGCTAATATATCGTGTCTAATGTTCATGTCAGTTTTAAAACCACCCCATATAGCTCAATTATACCTTTAGCACTCTGTTTTATTACAGCAGATGTGTAATACATATCAGATATGCATCTTGCTGCATTCGCTAAAATCATATATCCCTATACACTATATAGTTAGTTTAGTTAGATCACAAAACTTTTTTAAGTATCAAATGGTAACGGGTATAATAAAACGATGATAACTCTCCTTAGTATGTTGGTATATACATTTTATTCAGAAATATAAAAATTAGATTAATGTAAGATGTACTAAGTGCGTTGTCTCAGGGGGTCTCTTACCCGTCTTCTTGTCATGTCTTTTAGGTTCTCCCACGATGGGGTAGGAGTAGACAGAATATTTAATTTTCCTTTCATTTGCCCAGCTATCTTTCACTTACAATATTATAAAAGTTTCAACAATATTTTCCGTCTAATTGTTGAGTTGATGTATTGCATACATATACATCACGTACTTTCTTTGAAGAGGGCCAGATTCTGATCCCATTAGAAGATCCCAACAGCAAAGGAAATAAATGCAATCGGAATTGTTTCAACTTTTAATAATTCATTGTTTTAACTGTATATTGACACTTTTTCCGCAAATAGATCAACATTTTTCTTGAACCGTTAGTTTCCCTGATTTAAATCTGTGTTCGTGTTCCTAAGTTGGGCTAAAGGATTCGTATGGATTCACTCCACACACGAAAACCACACCATACCATTTAGACAAGATATTAACATTTAATAACGAGCGCGTTGCGGTTTGGTCTGCTTTTCACTGCACTGCATTGTTGGCTAGTATTTCCGTATGGGTATAAATAAATAGCTGGTTTCTCATACTTATATGGTTTTCTGAGGATTGAAATGTCCTAAGCCTTATTAGATATTCTCTTTGATGTTAAAATGCAGAGTAGCACTAAAAGTATAGAAACCTGTTGCCTAATATAATTATTTCGCTTGGCCACCGTCAGCGTATTTTGCATTGATTGGTGTGCTCAAAACAGAAGCCTGTAAACAACGTTATGAATATGCATCCGTAAGACTGTCTAACGACCAAATTAAGATCTCAATAGGTATCCGTTGCTTAAGATTGTAGATAAATACACTATCAACGTCTCAACTTAATACTATTTATTTGTAATACGATT
Source organism: Tomocerus qinae (assembly GCA_020055645.1). NCBI lineage: Eukaryota > Metazoa > Arthropoda > Collembola > Entomobryomorpha > Tomoceridae > Tomocerus > Tomocerus qinae. The sequence continues at coordinate 23,916,471 of CM034549.1, forward strand.
TTACTGCCTTATTCTATTTAGATTTAAGATATCATACTTGAGCAGTTGCTGTTGCTGTTACTCAATCTATAGCTGAATAGAACACTTAAGCTTTATACTTGTTCACCAAACTTCTAAATGGATAAACTCAAATGGAAATCATATCCCCTACCACGCATAATAAATTGAATTAAAGTACCCAGTGTTCACTGCCGGTATTATTTCAGAGATAATATTTAGTTCTACAATTCCGAATTAATTTTGTCCCCTTCCGTTGTGCCTATCAATAACTCGTGCATGTAGTACAAAACTGTCTGTAAGCTCTATTTGGCACGGCCTAAATGCAATGAAAATTAAAATTACTGAAAGTATTTTTATGTTTGATATCATTTGATTTCTCAAAGTCTACACATGTAATTTTCTGTGGCACATAATTAATTAGATGTAAGTAAGCAAATAATATTTAAAGTTTGTAAATTCCATTGAAATATAAAATTAGAGAGAAAAGAGTTTATTTTAGTATGGATGAGTAAGTCTGTAGATTTGAAGTAGTGTACTATCTTTAATCTAAATTTATGTGGTTAGTTTAAGGAAATTTTCTTTGATGCTGTTAGTTAAAGCTAGCTAACTATGAAGGAAGTGCATATTTACTAAGAAGGAAATGAATAGCGAGTACTTCAAAGAAAACGCCTACATAAATGGGAAGCCTTGCGTCAAAGCTCATAATTTATCACTTGCGGCTCCACGGCACATCACTCATTCTGAATTTCTTGTGAGGAGAAAGCAGAAGTGAAGTTATTATTACCGGAGTTGTAGGACTAGAGCCTATGAGCACTACTGCTTACATGTGTCAGATAACCTTTAACCGCCAGAACTAGCACACAAACAGATTGAACCATTTTACTACTTTCCTCCAACCACTAGAATTTTATTGGTATCGATAAGCACAGATATAAACTAGCTTGTTTAGTCGTTTGGTGTGGTTTATGTATTACTTTAGGGTTTCCTCACAATCAGTAATAAAGAATGGTGAAGACACAAATAATGTTAAGGTGGTGGTTGTGTGATGCATTGTAAATGATAAGAGTATCACACAATGCAAATGGATTGAGTTATTATTACAGCTCGTGAAAGAAAGACGTAAAATTCTTATCCAAATAGATGAACAATGTAGTTGAGATAGTGTGGAATAATAAATAGGAAATCGGAAATCATACTTTTAACGAAAATCGCCAAACTACACTTTGTTAGAACATGAACTACACTCTTGAGATATTTTACGATGGCCATATCCTAAGTTTCAAGTTTGCACTTGCATATAGGATACATTTCACTCTATTCATTCCTTTCTAACATGCATGTAATGTATTACAGCTTCGAAAATGATTTCCCTACAATTATTTTCGACTCTGAATCCCCGAACCCTTTTTCTATACTGTTTACTCAGGCCAGACTAAAGTAAATAAAACGGAATGGAAAATTGCGCTGAGTTTAGCTTCCGGAACCCCGTCACTTGAATTGATTCTTTTGCAAGCGGAAATTAAATTTACTAGTGCAATTGAGAAGGTTTTAGTTTAAGTGGACAAGAGAGGTGATGGGACGATCCTAAGAAAATCAACTTGTATCATGAAATGAACATATGTTCAAGCTTATGTTCAATTGAATTTACTTTTTTCTTGTAAATGTAAACCATAAGAGTGTATGCATTGCGCTCTAACTCGTGTAATTCATTTTATGATCTCGGCCACTGCATACAATTCAGTGGTATTTTTAACCCCAATATCATTTCAAGTGGGGAAAAAATTAAACGATGAGCTGCGGTCTCCAAAATTGCTAGTCTCTTTCAAGTGTTTTGTTTTTCTGGTGAACGAGAACAAAGACTTGAAAAATATGTTTTCAAGAGAATTGTTTTCGTTTTTTGCTGAACATTTAAGTGTTTTCCAAGGATAAAAAATAAATTATGCTTCTCGAGGTATTGTTTTATATATGAAATATAAATTGTTTGTCTAACATGTTCTGGGGAAGGATGTTTTAATATTTATATTATACACTCGAAACGTATGTGTACTAGCATAAGGTAAACCAAAAAAATCCCCTGCCTGCTCGGGTAACTTAATGTCGGTTCAAAAATTCATTGACCGCACTTTGCACCGCCATTCTGCAATCGAGTTAAAGGAAGAAAGAAAAGAGAAAACACCTACAGCGAAATTGACAGCTTAAGGGCATCCAATATGATTTCCCAGAAGCAATGCTTTCAATGTAATTTGCTTTTGTATGAATAACATAAATAGAACACAATATACAAAAGATAGAAACACTACAATACACTCTTGGGAGCTACCTTATATTTTTTCTGTTATTTATATGTTTTGCAATGTTTTCATTGCACCCTTTAGTGCCTCGTGCACTACTGTTGGCTATAAAAATGCCCACAATAGTCATTTTCACTGATTTCTGACAATCCATCTTATCTTGAATTCTCCAATCGCCAAACTGAACTTTAGCGTGAGATACATCGCCAATTCCCTCATCTGATAGATATGTAACGATACTTCAGAAAATGTAATATTTCTATGCATGGCTGCACATAATACATTATAGTTAAAGCATCCATGCCTCATTTGTATTCTATATTAAAAAAGTGAATTGTAGTAAAAACGACGCAAAGTGCAGTGCGTCAAGAACATTTTCTCCAGTATCAAAATTGTTCCCTTGATTATAGCTGCTGAAAGTACAGGGGAAAGTTTTATACAAAGTTACTGCGAGGAAAGAGAAAGCAGCATGTGTGACTACATTCCTGACAAACTGTACATAGCATTCAATTTTTCTTGTTTGATGTTGCCATTTGCTGTCATTTGCATTTGCATGATTGCTTTATTTTTAGAACAGGTCCTAATCACTTGTTATAGCTAGTTAAAGTTTAGACAAGAAATTGAAATATAAAAAATCAATGATTTAAAGACACATCTCATAGCTAAACTGTTGAATTTTTTTAATGCTGTATTTTGAAACTATATTAACAATCAAATTTTCTACTTTAAACGTGCACCAGAAGATGCCTTGAGTAGGAACATTCTTCTAGGTATCACCAAACAAACGACTGATAACGTTAATATTTTCATATTTAAATCACATTTTCAAGCGAAATTCCATGCTTGAAAGTTGAACGCGAGTTTGTAAATTAAAATTAGTTGCAGGTTGGCAGTTGGGATATACATAAATATGAGCAAGTAAGTATTAATACTTCTGAGGGTATAAACTGCTACTAGTAGGTAGTTATATAGTTTGTATGCATATTTCTGAAAAGACTAAGAAAGCAAAGTAAGAGTCTGAGAGAGACAGGAATGTTCAAATACGATATGATTGTCAATAGAAAGTAATTAGCTGTGTTACCTAAATGAACAAAGGATGAAATGGCAGAGTGAGCAAGTTTGGTTCAATCTCCTGCTTTGCTTTCTATAGTAGTTCTACCTACCTGAACATGAATTCAGTCCAGTCCGAAATTGCTATTTATCAACTTGGTGCTGGCTGCAGTCTTAAGTCTTAACTGACATAATTGTGTTGTTGATTTAAAGTAGTGCCACATGAGCTACAGGATAAGAAAATCTGTCGATTTGAATGTGCTATTTCCCAATTGTATATATAAATTACTAGTGAACCCAGCTAAGGGGCAAATCTAGCCCTCAAAAGAAAATCAGCAGGCCACCCATCACAGTAATATAAACATCCCATTAGGTTATTATGTTAATTTTGTAAATACAAATAATATTTTAATAAATATACTTTTATTTTCTACAGTAGCAAGGCTATATTGAGGGGGGCATAGGGAGTCGCCCCCCAAAATCCAAGAAAAGGGAAAATTTTTCTCAAAATACCAAAATATTTCGCTTTAGGCTATTTGTGGCTCATTTTAAACAAAATAAGCCAAAATTTTTCGCGCTTTGCGCAAATATGCCAAATGCATATAAGTGTATGACTTCATTGCCCCCTCCAGAATCGACTTCTAAATACAGTGCTGTACAGTTGTTGGAAAAATTAGCTGCAGCCCCAACTTCCTGATAAAAAGGAATTTCCTACACCAAAATAATAACTATAGTTCGTAGCATCAAATACAGGGAACAATGAAAAACTCTATTTTCGAAAAAAACTCCCACAAATTTACCAAAACGTTTCCCATTCAAAATGAAATAAAAATAAGACTCCCCGTGGTATTTTGGAAAACCGTACAAATCCCATGAGTACAAACTTACGAATAAATATTTTTATAGAATAAATCGTGGCTCTGGCTCAGTACCGTATTTAGAAGTCGATTTCGGAGGGGGCAATGACGTCATACACTTATATGTATTGCGAAAAATTTTGGCTTATTTTAGCTAAAATGAGTCAAAAATAGCCTAAAAATCACATAAAATCGCGCGAAGCGGGAAATATTTTGGTATTTTGAGAAAAAATTTCCTCTTTTCTTGGATTTCGGGGGGGGGGCATTTGCCCCCAATGCCCCCCTCAATACAGCCTTGCTCTGGCTCCCAGTACTGTTATTTCATTCTACAAAAAGATGATCCAACTGGCCCAATGGAATCAAGAGGGTAGTAAAAAGTATACCCAGCTCTACTAAAAAAATTGAATAAGTCTGTCGATATAGCAGAACCAATTTGAATTAGAAGTATTGAAATTCTATTTAATAAGGCACATTACGATTATTACGAAATGTCCCCTTTAGCTAATCACTCCCATTCCATCACCACTCACCATTCAACCTTCTTATGTAAATTTCTATTATTATTTTGATGTTATCATAATAACATGAAACGACTCGATCATTTCGGTGGTTTAGAGGAATTGGACTGTTGGACTTGCGCATTTTGTTTTTAAGGAGCCTGCATATATTACGTGTGCAGTTAATGGGAGGAGGAGGTATTCAAAAGTGTTGCAGTCAGCACTTGCGTTTCACATGGTGGGAGTGGGTTTTGCGTAACGTAATATATGCAAGTTTCCTTGGTTCTCCCTACCACACGTACAGACATATATATATACATATATAGACAGGTAAATTTATTCCTTTATCAAGTCTGCGATTATATATAGAGATGCTGACATCGATTAATATGAACAGTGGAAACAATTTTTATAAGTGTATGACCGTTAATAATTAAATTTTTTACTTTCTCTAAAATTTGGTAATGAAACCAAATGAAGTCTTTCTAGCTATTATGTATGTGTACATATAACTTTCTTTCTCTTGTAGTATAATGTAGCATAATTTTTGAAATCAAGAAATTCTATATCTAGTGCTTTTAGTTTTATTGCAGTAGTACCTGAAAATATGAAATTGACAATAAATGCTATCGGGAAATATTGGTAAACGGTTTATGGTTGAATAATTGAATTAGTGTGCATTCCAATCTTTTTCGTTAAATGTTAACATCATTTTGCTGGGGTAGAATGAAAGATGCGAAACAACTGTACATTATTTAAGTTACAATAGTTAACATTATTATAATTGTTGATGCAGGGATTGATGACAAGTTTTGAATTTGTGCTAAAGAAGAGTCATTAAAGTTAAAAGTGGATTTCAATTCTGTATAAAATGAGAGTATTAGTATTTACCCAAGAAAATGTAAAAAGTACATCTGCAGAGAAACAGAAAAGAGGAATTGAAAAGCACAAGCCATCCTTCTCTCAAGAAGCAAGTTTATGAATAATAAAGAAGTTTACGAATGAAAGTTTTACTTCCACGAGACTCGTGAACAGTCAAAGTTCAGTTAACCCTGTTAAGGTTCTCTCTGAGTAAAAGTTTTAGAAATTGTAATGGTTGCAATGTACTTATTGAGTATAATTTGAAGCAAGGCCCACTATGTATACAACTATGTATAGTAGTACCAACTATCTTTAAGGTCTTGGTAGGAATCTGAATGTCGTGAGTGACTCTCCTTTCATAACATTCTATGTCTATAAGTAAAACAAAATAATTAGATTTGTCAGTTTCCACTTTCTTTCGTCGTGATCCAATCTGATTTGATTGCTAGTCTAATTGTCACAGGTTAACTATAAACAATTTCCGCAAGTTTGACGTCTGGAGTCGAGGAAAATATTTCGCAAGGAAAACTGTTGGGAAAGTAAACAGGAGATAATAAGGGAGAGTTGAAAATAACAAACCTGTGTAAATAATGTAGCACTCTAAATTTTGAAGGCTTTTAGTATTGTTTGCTATTACAGACTATTTGAAATTATTCGGGATTTTATGGAATCGGAACATACGGAGAGGGTTGCTATTCAATTTATGCTGTAATTAAATTTGTTTGTGCTTCAAGCCCGACCGGCCTCTCTTCTCTACAGTTATAGATCAGGAAAGCAATTTATCTATGTTATGCAATAAGTTTCTTGTTGTATGAAGTTTACTTTTAGTATAATTTAGGAGGACACCAGTGTTTTGGCTATTATACATCCAACTGAGTTTCTCTACTAGCTATGGTTTTGTTGATGATAGAATATGATGAAATGTGGCTAGACTGGGCCTAGTTTATTGTCTCTTTGGTTGTATTGTCTTCCATATTCATGCCATTATAATGACATAGAGAAAGCAATAAATATTTTATGGTCCAGTCAGAATAGCATAGCGGTTCGTTGCTTTGCTTCGTTACTTACTCACATATGCTTGTGATTTATGACTCTTTCATGCAAAATGCAGATACACTCTAAACCATCAACATCACTGTATCAACTTACAATAACATTACTTCGCTTTCACTGAACTTCCAACATCATCTGACACTACATCCAATTTTACCTTTATAAGTTCTGATACATGCATTTAGTTGTAGTCAGACTTAGATGGGTGCACTTAGAACAGGGTATAAATATCATTAATATACTATACTTGTATCTTATACGGAGGACCTTATGGTAATTGTCGCAGTAATGGGCATGTTTTATTCCTTATAGATAGGCTATTACAGTGCAAATCCAACTATGTACATACTCTAATACTAACTGTATAGAAACAAAGGAGAATCATAATTTGATTTCATTAACTTTATGTTCCATTGTTTATTAGCATGTTTCACTACTAAAAGTCAACCCAGTTTCTCAGACTAACAAACTTTTCAATGGTTGTTACTAGGTCACTATTACTCTGCAGTTTTCTCAATCTTATTACTCTGCATCCATTTATGTTTGAATCAAAAACATTGTAGCACTAGTGTTACTAGCAATGAATTTCGAATTATTGACCTGCATTTCCTGAATTGCGAATATTTTCATTTTTGAAAATTCTAATTAAATGTGATTGAATTGACACATCAGTAATAATAATATCGTTAATTGCAATAAAAGACAAGATAATACAGTATGGTAGACTGTTGAACTCAAATTATGGATCTTAAGACATTTCTTCTGTCTGTACCCAATAAAACAAATTGTTTATGGCAATTTCATTTCTAGACATATGTACATTGTACTACATGTTCAAGGATAATTTAACTCATCACGACTCGTTATTACAGATTATTTAGTAAAACATTTTTTATGGAACATCAGCTATGGTACGTAGGACGTAGGGCAGAGCAATTTAAAATTTCGTTGAGTCATAATCTCATCCTGCAACATCCCGGATATTACATCTGAACAGACATGATATTGCTTAATTCAGTCAAAAAGTTCAAAAGTCAAAAACTTGGTGGATTTCCTGTCGCAGTCAAGCCATGTCTAATAGAACTAAAGTTGAAATTAAATTTGAAGTTAACTTTATTCAGGTTCAGAGCTGCACTTCAGGTCTGTGTCTAGTCGTTCACATACCTTGTATAATAAATTGTACCTACCTCACATGTAATTTATACTTGAAAGAAGGTTAATTAGCAAAGTTGTCAATTTCATCTATGCAGCTCGTCATATGAAATGACAGTTAATTGACTCTTTACATGTTGTACTACATCAAATAAAGTTTTTCCATAAGTAGAGCAACTTATAATGTAGTAATTAGGTATATTCATGTTCATACCCAATCTGTATGAATTGCCATAAAAATTGTAGTATTTATTGGCAGCATCTAGTATAAGTTTTTATTGCATCTGATGAAGTAATGAATTACAACCTCTGGGTAAGTTGATACGGGGAATTATTGGACAATGAGTTAATAGCTTAACCACTATTACAAATGTACATTAGAAACTTTATTAGCACTCTTAGGTCATACCTATACATCATAAAATGCCAAGTCTGTTCTGTTTCATTTACTCTTAATCTGACAATAAGTTTTGAAATGACTGGGAAAGTGATAAAAAGATCCTCTGTTTCTCAACGAACAATGAGTGTGTTTAACATAAAACTCCAAATGTCCCATTTCTCCCTTGATTCATTACAATTTGGAACCCTTTTATATGACAATGTCTTTATTAGAGTACAACTGAAGATGATGAATAATCATTTGAAGGGTTTTGTGGTTTCTTTTAATTTTCAGCGGAGGTAGAGCGACTGTTACGAGACTACCCGAGTAATCAGGAGCTGGTGAGAAGTATTGGAGCCGAGTATTATCAGATAGTCAATGTGGTGCAACTGCGACATCACCAATACATGGGCTTATCAACTAGAGAAGGGACGACTAAAGGCCCCCGTTCTCAAGCTCAAGGCATGCAAGCTATGCAACAGTCGAGGGTAAGTCCTTTCTTCATATTGTAACCATTTTACTGTGTAATAATAAAAACGTACTATAGAGTATAGCATCGAACTTTAGTATCCCCGCCATATCTAACTTGGTGAAATATACCATCTTAGATGTGCGTTTTGCTCTCCGGTTCTTCATTTCGAATTGAGGGCTCTTCTACACTCCACTAGCCACAAATCAACTGCAGTTAATGGCAAAGCACGTGTCAACACCTACGTAACTAGGCTAATCTAGTGAATTTTTAGGTCTCGTAGCCTCAATTTTCTTGTAGTTCTCAGAAAACTCCAAGAACCAAGTTCTCCAAGATGAAAAAGAGGTTTTTGATGAATCGTGTTCTCCTACGTTAAGTTCATCTAACAGGACAAGTCATATATTTTGTTCACGATTCTAACTAGTTCTGTGATGAATTAATCCAATCTTAACAACTAATCTCCATTATAAACTACATAGTGCAGTTACTGCAATATATTTCATTTGGATCTGTAATTTCAATCTTATAATTCCTTTCATGTTTACAGATTTATCTATATTGTGCCTTTGCTTTAGAACGAGCTTGAGCGATACCAATTTCAACAAACCTGCATACAAATTACTATTGTTACATATTTGATTCCACAATATTTAATGCCGCTAGAGATGGAACATGGAATACTATTTGTAAATAGTGTACTAAGTGCCTTAGGTGAAAAAGTGGGCTGTAGTACATGTATGTAATAGACATGTGTCCCCTGAAGAGACTTTTAATTAAAGCCATTATAAGAAATAGGTTACAAAAGTATATTACAACAGAGAAGGGCCAAAGGCCATTATTATTGCGCAGGTTTATTTTACGAAACTTTTCACCTCAATGGATTATTCAACTCTACTAAAAATGAGTAGTGCTCATTGAGTAGTCTACTGCCGAAGTATATTCTACAAACAAAGGCTTTTACATTGTAATGTGATCGTAAGTCACTAAATTGACAGTTTGGGTTATTATATCTGTGGTTTAACTCTTAAATCAGTATCACCATCTTCTGATTTACATAATAGTATCCTCAGGTGATCGCATTGGGTATATCAGTGATGTGGAACTATACTTTCTTTCTGTCTCTTAGTCCCTCAAGATAGAAAATATGATTTACTTTCAGAATGAGAATTGAGGAGAAAGTTTTTACAGGATTTACGATTTGACACATCTCCTTTTTAACCGGGGGCATGTCACAACATAATCATGACTTGTAACAGGAAGAGTGTGTAGCCTATGCGGGTAAACGCATGGAGCAAGATGTGGAAACCACGTAGATGGTAAAAAAATCCAAAATCTCGAATGTTTGAAGAATATCTCATGTGTAGTCGTTGAGCGTAGAGTCCCGTCGCTGATGCGAGTATGCGAGTCTGAGTCGGGATCTGCTCAACGCAGGATGCCTTTAATCTGGGTAGCTTAGTCTCTTAAGTAGATGTCATCTGCCTTCTTGCTTATTATTCAGCGAATTCTCTCCCTCCTTTTTCCTGCGATGTATTTCTTAAAGCTCTGCTTACTTTAGCACGTAGTAATTTGTCCTTGCTCGGAAACACACTGACAATAAATGAGGGTAAATACCATGGTCTACAGAGTATACTCACCTAACCAACATTTTACAAGTAGCTTATTTATATGGATGGAGAACAGTGCACTATCTCCTCTTGTCTACTTCCTACTTAAAAATCGATCGCTGAAAAAACGTCGCATCTGTGTGTTTAGATCTTCATTTTTTATTGTGTATTGTAGTTACTTATAGCGAAAGATTGGAACAATGGGTGCAGTGTGAACAATTTTTATATAATAGACTATTCCAGCATTTGATCATTTGACAGCATTTTTAATTGACAAAGTTTTGTAGAGTTGAAAGTTTAAAAATGCTAATTGCTTCATACTCTAACTCCTCTTTTTTGCTTTGTGTCAAGAATAATGATGCATGAGGTTGCACAGAGACTACAGATAATGAGTTCATATGCAAATGGTGAAAAATATGGAGATATTGTATAGCAGAAGGGTTTTAGAAAATTCAAATAATTTTTATAGAAATGAGGAAAGACACAGAAATGAGAAGTTGTCTACTTTTATTGTTCTCAGATACTGAAGTTAGTACAATAGAATGTATTGCATATATACAACAAAACAGAGTTAAGAGAATGTAAGTCGTTTGCGAATATAATGGAAGTATAAGATTGTATAATCTACTATAAGGTATATATTGTAGTCTCCTGCTGGTCCTTTGTTAGTTGATTCGTTATCTGGAACGCAGCCTTTTGGAAGATAATGATGATGACTGTAAAGACAATGAGAAGGAAGGAGAAAGCAGAAGGAACGATAAAATTAGGTAGATGGTTGGAAAAGAAAAGTAAAACAGAATAGTAGCTCCGTAGGTGCATAAAATCTTTGAATGTTCAATGTTTAAATGTCCTGTGTTGGTTTTATATGGTATTGTTACTACATGCTTGTGCTTTCACTCATTCTAGCATAGGAAATGCACTGGTTTTCTGAGTTTTTTGCTCCAGCGAATTTCTCCTTTGTACTACCATTTCAAGTAGTGGATGGATGGAGGCTGAAAACGATGTGCCGTTTCTGTTGAGCTGAATACAGAACAGATAGTCAACTCCGTTGCACAAATTCCTTTTCTTTCCAGTTTGTTCCTATTTATTATTAAAAAGAGTACTTCCACAATTTTCACATGCATCAGAAATAGAAAAGAGAAATAGATGTATAAACTCCTACAAGGATAGGACTAGGTAGGCGGGATGGAGAGAACTCCAACTCTCCACCATCGAACAAGGAAAAGGGGACGAGTGCATCATTGGTTGTGTGATACATGAAAATTCTCAAGAGATTCTTTGAACTGTATTTTTTGCTCCTTGGCTGAAATCTAAAACTCCTTTTGTTCTTCCCTGTAAACAGAGCATTTATAAGCATTCCGGAAAACGAAGAATAAGGAATGAGTCTGAGTTTTTTTGACCCTTTTTTTATATTTACAAGTATTAAAAGCTTCCCACTTGATTTTCGAACTGAATTCTATTTTCAAGTCATGATTATCTCTATATCTCACCCATGTTGGTCTCTCCTCGTTGTTACACTGAATTGTTAGTGGAGCATGTATAAAAATCTCAATAGTGCTTATTATTGCAATGTAGGACTTTATTTCCTGTCCAAGTTTCAACCATTCCATGGCATTGGGCGGTCTCAGTTGTCGTATGCACAGAATGATTTGGAATAAACCAAGGACTAATGCTATATCTAAATATTCCTTGCGAAATGCTATAGTTAGAATATACACAATATACTGCGATGGTTCTAATTTGGAATGAGATTTGTGGTAGGGCACAACCAAGTCTACAGAACCTTTGGCGTTTTTCGAACTTAAGCATAAAACCTTTTACAAGGATCTCGGAAACTAATTATTTTGTTGTTATTCAGAGAGGTATTTAGACAGCAGCGTCGACAGACCAAACCCGACTGACAGGCGCCTACGTAGAAATATTCTTGATTTTTTTTCAAGCTGAAGTGGCAATAATATCACTGCAATACAGAAACCTGCGTAATGTTCACAGCTATCCTTTCTATCTGTATCCCACTACTGCCATGCCATAGTCTAATTAAACTTAACTGAAATGCATCTAAATATTTTTATGTGAAATGAAACTTCTTGATGCTGATCAGTATTCATTATTAATTACAAAAATATGTAATAACAGATTAGTTGGTTTAAATAAATTGCTTAACGCATACCTCTTTATCGTATGCGAAACGGTGAAGACAATGGTTAGCCACAACACGTTAATGAAGTGGCTGATAGACAAAAAGCAAATTGTAGAAAATGTGTAATAAACTCTGTTATATTTAAATGTATCACAGCTGAAGACCCTAAGGGAGAAGTAGTGTAACAGTGACAAGCGTGGCATAAAGTATATCCCATAATCCCATTTCATACTACATCAAAGTCATAGAAATGACATTTAAAAGGGGCGGGTGAAATGATGTCTGTAATGAAATGTACGAAGCTTACGAACGTACTCATTTCCTGATTACATTTCTATGATTTGCTAAATAACTTTCTCGGCTATAATTTTCCCGGAGACATGAATTGCATTTATATAGGGAGTAGATGGAGCGAGTATAACCTAGAAAGTAAAGTAATTACGTCATAGGGAGGAGTAGTATGTAGGACGTCACTGTATCATTGTAACAGCGGATGTGTCAAAGTCTGAAACAAAGCGTTAGAATTCAAAAGGAGGTAAGGAAGGAAAGTACTATATGTCATGTTTGATAGGAGGGAGTATGTATGTCTGTCGATTATGTATATCCGTGCGAAATAAGGGAATGAATGATGGACGTATTTGATAGTGTGAAGTTGTAGGGGAAAGGTCATAGAAAATTAAAGTTGTGACCAGGGCAAAGGGGTGCAACAAGGAAAGCACTGACGCACATTCGGAGAGAGTTAGAAAACACTTTCGATCCTGATTTGACTTGAGTGCAAAGGGCTAACTTTTTGCCTTTACTTTTGAAAGTAGGAGAGGTATTAGTTTTTTTGCGTTTAGAGGTGAAAGTATAGCTGACACTAATGGTAAGTTAGTTTGGCTAAGTCGAGTTAAAGAACCATAACGAAAAAGTAGATCTAAAAATATCCTACTATGTGGTAGGTGTACAAGCCATGCGATGTGTTTGCATCGATTGCATCTCTTGGTGGCGAAAGCGTCCAACCGCATCTTCAATTTAGTTACAGAGCACATCATCTCATTGCCTTCAAAGAGTATCCGAAATTTCAGCCGCCTTTTTTTCCCAGCGTCAGCGCGACTCCCCGGCTGTAGCTTGTCGCTTCCTAATTCTGGAGACAAGACTTGATAGAAGTATTCTTATGGTGAGTAGCATCGAGCGAGAATAGTCTAGCAGTCTGGAAACAAAATACCATTATAAAGGATATGCTAGCCAGTATTTGTAGTTTGACGTTTATAAGGAAAGATATTAGTGTCTTCTATACACAAGTTATTATATATGATACATATAGTTATCCTCGGATATTTGGCCTATTTGGCATTAGAAATTGAACCAAGTTGAAGGGAACTGATGGAGTGTGATGAGTGAAGCATGTCATTCGATATACTCTCGTTTTCCTTTCCTCTCAGGATCCTGGATTGAATTACATGAACCTCACGACAACTCCCTGTACTTTCCTCATTACTGCAGATCCACTTTGTCTGCCACTACTGGCATTAACTTATTGCTATTGGCACGTTCTATCTTCGACACTCTTTTGACTTGCATGATCCTACCACTTGCTCCTTTTCCACTTTAGATACATAACTACTTGTTTAGATACAAAACTTATAGAAGGTCAATCAGAAGTTTTCACATCAGCTACCACTTTTTAATGATGTAAGATTAGGTTACATTATCTTTTACACTAGACATTCTACAATAAAAACAGAACCAAGAATAAGATTGTCTTTTGTGTAGACGTGTATGCTTGATAATATGATAACGAAGGATTTGAAACTATAGATAGATTTAAACGGTTTCAATTTACATATCAAATACAAACTGAAATTCGGAATAATCTAAACTTCGTATTATATATTGCTGCAATTAATTAAATATAACTTATAATAAACCAAAATAGATTCCTGTAGAATGTTTTCCTGCACATTATCACAATAGCAATTGTAATGTTTACTGTGCATTGTCTTTGGATTGTGATTACTTAATCTAATGTAATTTAAAATAATTTAATTTTTGGAAATCTATAAAACTGATAAATGATTCTAGTTACGGCATATTCCGTGAGACTTCTGACATTTAATGAATTACTGGATAACATTGTATCGGAATCTACTGAACTTGTTACTAGCCCAGATAGTGTAATATTGCGAGAGCAGGAAGGATGGAGATGACAATGGCTGTGGTGCATTGCTACATTTTGTTGGTACATTTAAATAGAAGGTACACATCTATAGTATCTTAAGGATAGTGTAACTCATATACAATTACAAATTCATAATGGGACAATTGTATTGTGTAAGAGCTATTGAAATGAAATTGTGAATTCACAGTGTAAATAGTAAACTTGTAGTGTATGCTTGATTTTCCTTTTAGTGTCTGTCATGTGATGTGATTATGTTTGACTACAAGCAGTAATAAGTGATATTAATTAATTAGTAAGTGTAGTGTGTGTAGGAGAAAGACACAGATATCAATTAAATAAAAGCAGATTAATACATTGGGCTTGTAATGGGTAGGTTTCGCTATTATGGGCTTTATTATTTTATTCATTGTCAAATACTGTGTGAAGCTTTAATAATGAAGTGATTTGCATAACTCATTAGTACTAAAGGACTTTTTGCTACATTCACAACAATTCATTACGGTGATAAATTAAATATACATCGTTACTGAACGGGAAATACAAATTATATGGTAATTTTCTGGAAATGTTCATTAAAGTGTAAAGAATGCTTTTCTGCCAGCGTCACAGAATCACATTCAACTTTTCGCCAGTTTGACAGATAATTAATTCTTTGCTCTTAACACGATTACGCAGTATTAACGTGGATTGCGTATTCATTCAGTCTGTGCACGTTCTGCAATTTAAGTCGCAAGTTAGAGTTGAAACTAATTTTCCTTCGGGGAAAATGAGCATATTTCTACCGTGCTTTATTATGTGCCACATACAAGCTACAGAAAGTATACATCTAGGTATACACACAAGCAGAAGAATTTGTCATGTTAGAGAGAACCCAGTATTAATGTTTACAGCAAGTTTTGCAACGCCATGCTTATAAATAACGACTGCTTTAGTTTGGTACTGAATAGTGAATAATCACTTTTCAGTACCCTCCGGCTACAACAATGAATGGACTACTTTTACTTTTCCTTCCTACTGATTTCAAATCGTATACCTTTACTCTGTCCCTCAGAAAAGTTGTACTAATTACAACTTCTCCTTTTACACCACAGTACCCTAGACTTGTCTAATTACTAAACTAATGAATTATTATGACTTATCATTGAAGTGAGGTCCTGTTTATAAAGCATTCTAATTACTGCATACCGCTACTTTAAAAAAATAATTAGACCCTCGAATAATTGAATTGAAAATGTGAAAGTACTTAGGTCTGTAGCCCATAATTTTAGGTGTATACTATAATTATGTAACAATATGATAGAAATTAAGGACCGCGAATCCTAATTCTGCTATTTTTTCTTCTGCTATAAGTTAAAAGACTAAACAAGATACATCTGTAAACATCAACTATATCAATTACATCTGAAGGAAACGGAAACTATCCACTGCTAAATAGATTGTTTAATTTGCGATAGATTACATGCCAAAATGATGCACTTTGCATTTTAACCAATCTCTGCATACGTATTCTATATTGGATAAGTAGGATAGTGATAACGTGCTTAAGGCAAGGTACTCCAAATCTCCACTAATACACAAATAGTTAAACATATAGATTGATATCACTAGTGAATTTACTCGAGTTTCAATAAGTCTGCTGGAATGTAGTGTAGAGCCAGAGAAGCTTTTAAACCGAACCGAGATTGAGAACCCTCTCCTCTCAGTTGCTAATACAGTGATACGCATCTGTGAAAGACACTCCTTTTGAAGATTTAGGCAATGTCATGATTTTTGAGAATGTTTTTAAATCACAAACATTTGCAAACTTCTAACTATTACTTACTGACACTGGGATGCATGATTGCCCTCCAAAATATGTAAATATTTATACTAACAACATCAGAAAGAATTTGGAAAAAATACAAACAAAAAAGAATAATCAAAATTTCGTTTTATTTATTAATGTAATTTAATATTTTTTCCATTTATGGTATATAGTTACAGATCATACAGCAATGAAGTGCAGGATTTATTATGATCAAATTAATTTTGTAAGAAATATTATAAGTAATAAATACTTTTTGTTGAATAGAGTTCAAAAGTGATTTGTTGCGAAAGCATCAGATTACAAGTTATCATTAAAAAGGTTAAATCTTTGACAAAGTTAGTTTGAGCACTCTTTCATGGGATTTTATCTACATACGTATAATGTCCGTAAAGGGGAGGAATGACTGTATAGGAACTATGTTGAGAATCATTTTGCTGAAATGGAATGCTTGCTCTGGCTGTCTTGCATGGATTGCTTTGGCTTTGGTTTACTCCATAGAAAAGTGTAGGACATGAAATGAAGCAGAACCCGATTCCGTTTCCATTCCTGGAAAACGGGGTTAAGTGGAAATGAGATGACAGATGATAATAATGACTTGACTGTTAGTCACTACACATACCACGTACTTTCATTGAAAAGAGTCAATAGAAATATACTTTCCCTGCTTTCACCAACCAGAAAGTCACACCAGCCAGTACGTAGTTGATCCATACCACAATTAATCAAAAGGGGTAAAAGGGCGTTTATGATTTATAGCACAACTTTACGACTTGACTCATACTTTCTTTTTTCTTTGCTTTGCTTCACTTTTCACTTTGATTGCGGTTGCGTTTCGCTTGTGATCTTATCTGATATGATCTGATCTGTTATTGATGTATGCTTTCGGTTGCATTGTAGGTAGTTAATGTATAAAAAACGCTGGTTACTTTACCACAAAAATTCTCCTTTCATTCCCCTTCTTATTTTGGGCTTGTTAGTTATTTTCTTCTCTTCACATAGTACTACTAGAATCAAAGTATTAGATGTTCAAAGAATTGCTAAGCCTATAAACATGTTATGTATTAGATACGAAAGTAGTGCAGGGCCTTCTTTTCCTTTTTGTCTGATCAGTTCTTTGAATGTGGAGTAGAATAATAAGAATGATGGCATAGAATGGGACAAGACATAGGACAGAGCACGTAGTAGTTACTTATCATTTATCCCATCAGTCAGATTCAGGCGAAATCGGATCTTACTGTATATTACATCAGCAATTCAAATCCTCGTTTCAGTTTAACACTACAATATTCTGTCCATGTCGTAGAGAGAGAAAGCATGGTAATTTAAGCTGTTTACGTGTAGTTTGGATTAGATATAAGTCTAGCTAAGTAAGCAAGTGTATGGAAGTAGTACTAAGCGTAAATCCATGTTATAAATATAGATACATGGCTCTGAGTTTGGACTGGAGTAATACTTATTTATGTAGTGGGGATTTTCTAAGTTCACGAGTTAGGATGTGTGGTGTAATGTATTTTGTTAGCGATGTCGGATATTCTGAAAGTATCTGTATGCAGGGTAATAAAATTATATGGGCAACACTATGTTGTAATTTTTCAACTGTTTGATAGCTACATGCTACACGTCACATTTACAGATGCTAGAAATCATTCACGAGTCACAGTCATTTTGAGCAAGAAGGATGTTTACAGTTGCTGGGAGAAAGTATGCACTACAAACTCGAACTATTTTGTATGTAGGATAATAATATATGAATGAAAAAATGGGGAAATATTCACAGAGATTCAAGAACAGTGTTTACTTATCCTCTTTGTTTGTATGTCTGTAGAATGTAATGTATGAGTGTAATATAATGCTTATCATTGGCCATGTGTCCATTCCCTATGTAGTACTAAATAAATAGATAGAGTGTATATAGAGTGCATTACTAGTGATTGTAGAATATAAAAAAGCAATATAGTACAGTCTGTTGTGTGTTTTAAGAGCACATATTCTATTACATGTAGGAAAATCCATAACTCATCATTTGTTGGTAGTTTTTTGGATGTTGTGCTGTGCTAAGTTGTTATCTGGGCCTGAAAGTTTATTGTGAGTGTTATATTATACAGTGTAGAGTCAACTGAAGTGCAATATCAGTGCTGAAATGCCATATCCATAAATTACTGTTATATGCACATTATACTTACGTAGTAAAGTAAATTTAGGTAGGTGAATAGAAGAGGGTGTATTGGTAGTTATTTTGTTAATGCACTGAGTATAAGCCACATTATTCTATTTATTAGATAGGCAATGCGGTTGAGAATGGGGGAGATAAAAGACTACAGGTAGCCATTTGGTTCGTCTGAGCGTGAGTTGAGTGTCGGAGCCTCTCTTCCAATGTTGTTTATTGTAGTTGATAGTATTTTTGTGGATTTGATTGCAGACTGGGAAGCACTATCATCGGACGTCATTCCTTATCCAAGCATTTAATCATAAATTTCGGTTGATTCTGGAATTGAACCCAACGCTCATCGCTCCCAACGTATTACAAAAGCACATTTTTAGTGGAGCTGCGGAGCAGAGAGAAAGAAATGAGTTGGAAATGTGCTATTATCACGGGAATGTTGAGGGACTCGAGTGGTCGGCGGCTGCCGTACGAACATGCAACGGACTCTCTGGTATTATTCATATGGGAAACGAAACTTTCATTATCCATCCTTTCTACGGAGGAGATCTGTCGGTAAGAAACTTCTTGTCACATAATACAGATACCTATTATACAACTTTTTGTCGCATTCATTCATTCACAACTGTGCATCTCTCTGTCTATAGTAATTATTACACAAGTGTATCTACTATAAGATGTACCTAAAACACTCATTCTTAATGATGCACAGCATAATTTCTATTACTACTTCTGCAACTTATCTCGTAATCTCAATATAGAGGAGCGAAGGAAGAATATGGAAATCCGTGCTCATTTCTCCTTTCCCCTCCTAGACAAACACAATAGTTTAGACGTCACTTTCTCCGATAGGAAAAGTAGTTGTTTTTAACTCGGCTACAAGCACTGCAACCTAAAGGAATGGAATGCATTAAGCTAGATAACGGTTTAGAATGAAAGGTCGTTAAATTAGAATAAGGATGAGAACATTAGATTACTAATACTGTATTATGCTTTAACTTTTCTCTGCTGGAGGCGGCAAGGTGAAATGCTCTTTCTCTCTAATGGAGAAAGTGCAAGGAAATTCTTTATTTATCGCCTTCCATACTCCTGCACTGGGAAATTGCTTAATCCTCGAGAAATGCCAAGAAGAGCATATCTCTACTACTACAAACTTTCCTACCTACCTATCCACATTTCGTGTCTTTTATCTAGCATAGCTATCTGTCTTTACACTACGGTGAGAATAACCAACAGAAACTTGAATTTAGGTCGAAAAATAAATAATACTGCTCTTGATTACTTTGCAGAAAAACTTTCTCTTGTCAGTTGATCTCATGTCTACATTTCTTGTTTTCCACGAATGAAATATTTTCTTGTACATTTTATGCCAATCAATGCCCTGTATTAAACTTCTGCTACCGAACAGATACCATACACTTTACCTAGAAATGAATTTAGAGTTGCTTAACACTCATCTGTTAGACATGATATGGTACAATTGTAAAAAAAAGTAATTTGTTTTGGTAGCATAACATTGAGTGAAAATACATTTATAGTTGTAAAAACTTGCAATGGAGCAAATATATTCTAGAATGGAATATCATTTATTTGGAGATGCTTGAATTGTAGCCCTAAATATCAGCTTTTACACTGTTATGATTAATAATTTTCAAGATAAGATATCCAAAGGGAAAAAACTAAATTTTCAGAATGCCTTAATGCAATTATAATTACGAAATAGTGCATACTATCGTTGACATTATTGACATCATATTTCGATTACTATTCATTGTCGAAAACTCAGACCATATAGCTTTTTACCGGAAAAGTTTTGTGTGGATATTTTTACTCTTTTATTCGAAAAATTGTTATTTCGTACCTGATAGCAATATTTTATTATATAATTCAATTTCTTAACTACAATTAACAGATGCATGTTTTCCATGGTTGTTGTGTGTGTATAAAAATAGCATTTTTAATTTTTGAATATAAAAAATCCAGCGAAGTTTTTAACATCTATTAAAGCCTGTGAGTGCGAGACAGGCATATTAAATCTGCCGTATTATTGTTGTCGTCCTTAGAAAACAAAATTCTAGACTTTTCTCGTAGTTTTTGATGTCTCAAAATTCATTGTTCCGGAAGATTTCCAGAAAAAGTGCCAGAGTAGTAAGAAAATGAATTATCGTACTCGAGGCTAGCCTAAGCTAAAATTGTATGAGAGTCTTTCAAATGCAGTCTAGTCGTTCCGGTTTTTTGTGTGACAGAAACTATAGATTGTCTGGTGGTATGTATGTAGGTTATGAAGGTATTATGATTTTGGAGGTAGTTGACTTGTTCGTATTTTTGTCTCATTATCTTGATTTTAATTATAAGTGATCCCGAGCGAGTAGCTTAAAGTTTTGTGCAAAGTTCTAACTTTGTGTAGTTAATATCGTTAAAAAGCGTGGTAAGCAAATTACCTTATTTCTGTAAGTGGGATGTGTAGAGATAGCTTAATATAGATAGTGGTATTCACAGCAAGTTGAGTCAACTGAAATCTTTGCTTTTAATTTCCTCTGTCTGTGATCCAGTGAGTCGTGTACAGGCTCACGTCAGCTTTTAAATTATCAAAGAGGACGATTCTATTGCAGGGAGTGTACACTTATCTACGTGCAATATGAAGGTCCTAATTGCATTGTTTCCGTACGCCGACTCCTCCATATTGTATGTTGCTTACTTAGTTATGTATGAATGTAGATGTGAAGTCTGGTTTAGTATAAGAAGGTATATATCTCTAATGTCTACTAACTACTTCAACTAGATTGAGTGCAAATTAAATCCTGCAAAGGAATACGAGGAAATGCTTTTGTGTTTGTTGACGATGAGTTGCTTTGTCTTTTATATACCATCTATATTAAAACACACTATAAAGGACTAGAATTCGTTGCTTTTCTGATTGAATTGTTTTCAAAGTGAGGTAGACGGGTATAATGTATGGTTTCTGGAAAAGTCACCACTGTCCGTTTTCCCATGTTATGTTGTTCCTTTTGTATCTGAAATGTATTTTTCCCACTGTAATTTGCTTTGTACTCAGTTCAATCAGTTCCATTCTAAAAGCATTGCAAAATTCAAGGGATTTCCGATGTCAATTGTCAAATGCAGTCATTCGATTTAAATTCTACGTAGAAATACATATGTATAGTTGTAGAATAGCTTATGTTATATAAACTCTACTAAAGTTGCAATCCAGGTGCTTTCCAAGGATTTTCTTTAAACTTTTTGTATCGTTTGGCAATAATGTTTGTGTAATCATGTTCATATTTGCTTGTACATTCAGTAATGCTATAAAATAGAATGTTTGTGTATATAGCTGATCCTTTTGTGAAACTTGGGATTAATACATCGACATGTAATGCAGTTGTACGGAAAAATTCAGCAGGTCAATATCTGCGCTCGTGTATTGAAAACGTTGCCTGCATTCAAAATTACTACAAAGACGGTAGTTTGAAATTTTGTTGGATTGACATTTGCTCTGTTGACTTTTGACTTAGCTTTGTGTAGCCGTGTTTATTTGTAAGGAAGAAAACTCGGAAGAAAGATGCAATAGAATTGTATAGGATGTCGTCGTTCTTTTGACATGATAAAAAGTGATTCACTCACACAAAGATTTATTTACTGGCAGAAAAATCTCTCTAGCTTTTCCATCATAGTCATTAGCGTGCTAAGAATTGGATCTTGAGTTAATATAGTACGTAGCTGTGCGACTATTATTCCATGCTTGAAATCGGGTTCATTAAAAAAGATTTAGTTGAAAGCACGAAAAGAGATTTAGATTCGTATTGTTGGCTCCCTATTCACAAAATGCATGCACCGACGCGTGATTTACAATTTAACAATTTTCTTACGCTAAGAAACTTCAAGAGTTTTTGGATCATGTTATATGTGGAAATGTTCATTTTTTAGTCGAAATCAAATGTGAAAATTTTAGTATGGTATACACATGTGTTTATACACATTAGAATAATACGTAAGCTCTAGTAGATGCAGTGAATATGTAAGTATGCCAGAACTCGCTTAGAATTCTAAAAGTCATACCGTCATAGAATGGTTTAGAGAGAAAATTAAATTCCACCACTGCAGTTCGAAGGACATTAATGAAATTTTGAAGTTGGACGTTATGATGCAATGAATAAAAAAGCCATAGCTCGAGATGTATTCGAATCTTTAGTACAATTCCATCTGCTCTTTCCTATTGCTCTGCGTGCCAAAGTGAGCATAGAAGAGTTTAAACTGGTTTCCTGTCTCTAGCCGTTACTCAGCCCTTTGCCTTACTTTACTACTTCTAAGTCCTCTCAGCCAGAACGGAATGAGGCTGGAAGAAGGGAAGAAAAAGATAAAGGCAAATGCATAGCAGTTATTGTGAGAGTATTCAGGCAGAGGCACTCAACTTCACTTAAGGGTATACTTTTACTTTTTGCGTCACTTCTATTCTGGCTCATCCCACGTTTTTGCAAACTCGGCAGCTTTTCTTTCAACATCTCTTTTGGTCTAACCGTCTAACTTTCACCTCTTACTTTCTCCACTTTCACCTTCGTATCTTACCTTCAAAATTTGTTATGGAATCTAATGCTCCTCTTTGTATCCACCACGTAATGCAACCCATTCTTAATATTTATTTCCATGGCCTACAGCGAACATTATCCCAACCGAGAAAACATTATGTGGTATTTTTATATCTATGTAAAATATGAAACATTCACCAAAGCAATTTCCCTTCTCCAAGATTTCAACATTGTCTGCAGTTGTGTATTATTTCACACAGACATCCTGAAAATTATATTTAGGATTTATTGACATCAGAAGTGGTTGCTCCTTTTCCACTGTGTTGAAAATGATAACAACATAAGCATCATCCTGCTATATTTATAATTCTCACACCTCGTAAACCCTCCTTCTTTATGCACAGATTCAAATTGTAAATGCATTACAAATATAAATACCCATGGGGAAAGTTATTGTTTTCGGTTGGATGAACCAAGGTACTGTACATTATATCGGCTAATTTGTCTTGGACATTAAAATGGCTTCTTGAATAAATTGGTCTAGAAGAGAATCTGTGTAGGAAGGAAGAGAAGGTTGCAGAATTCCATTTACTACTCGGGAAGAAGAGAATGACTTGGAATAATTGATGTAATTACAGGTACATACAATGGGATAGAACAATACATCGAATTCTTGAGGTTCCGTTGCATAAGCACTTAAGAAGATAACTTGCTCGGTTTCCCTCCCATATAATTGGCTCTTGTTTCCCAGTGAGAGATTGATGTGTGATACGGAGCATCGTGGATGAACTGGAAGTTTATTTCTTAGAGAGTTAGTTACACATATAGTTTGGTAGGTAGGAGAGACAGTAAATGTATAAGACAGGATTAGATTAGACGATACACGTAGTAGTTGGGATATTTATTATAGGTGTGTGTATTCAGAGACAGAGAACACAGGAGAAGCAATTTAAGTATTGGTAAACTGTAAACTAAGTATAAATACGTAAATGGTTTGTTCCTTAGCACAAGCATCCGCACATTGTGTTCGAAGCCAAATCTTTAGGTCGTCAGACTTGTGGCAATAAGCGTGCCTACGAATGGAAAATGCCAACTGGTTCTAAAGGAGGAGGGAGCAGCAGCAGCGATTACATTCGCAGGTCTGACGACAAAGCACCGCAGTATTTCATCGAATTGGCCGTCCTTCTTGATCGTGCGATGGTAAGAACAGTTAGCAACTTACGTTCCGTTAAACAACTCAATTATCCTGATTAATGGATCAGGCACATCAACATCAACCTCCGTTTCGTTACTTACGAGACGTTTCACAAACACGCCTTTCTTATACGTATGCACCACTTCTCCGCTAAATTATTAGGCTAAACCTGAGGGAACAACACAATTCAGACGTGAATAGTACTAACTCCTTTTCATTTAAAACTTTTCTTGCGCTCAATGAACCGTTCTGATTGCGTTAATTCACTTTCCCAGACGAGAATATATATTCCATCACTGTACTGTACTCTTCCCGCTTCTTACGTACTTTACAGCTTTGGCAACAAATCCACATCTTTTAGTAAACAGTAAGTGCATAGTACTTTTGCTTTAGACCAATTTGTTTGTTTTTCTTTCCTGCCCAACTTTGATTCTGACTGAGTACTTTGACCTCTTCAAGTAACAGTTTATTACAACTTATAACTTTCCTTTTCACAGTAGACCTTGTATGAAATACACATTATCCTGTTAATATGCTTTTCATTCATATATCAAATCTTAGTAGACACACTACTATTTATTACATCTTACACACATACTAATTTGGATGGTGACAAATGCGGAGAAAGTTTTCTGCTCTTTGAAAGATGGGCAATTAACATAATAAGGCACTAAAATTTTGAATTCTAGTTCGACAAACGGAATGGGTCTACGAGGCTTCAAGTGATTCATGATGCGCTTCAGATTGTCAATATCGCCGATTTAGTAAGTGCAAGGGAGTTCAGTTTCATTTTCATAGGATTTAACTCATGCTATAATACTTAATGTATACGTATAGTATAATTTGTAAAAAATGTAGTGCAGACTACTGCAGTGGAAAGAATCTAACATTTCTTTATTTTTTCAATCAGTACTTTCGGAAACTCAATACAGCAATATCTGTCGTATACGTTGAGACATGGCATCAGGAAAACCACTTGGGAGTTGACAGGGTAGACGATTTAGCAGCTACTCTAGTTCGACTCACAGACCACTACGGTACTTCCAAGGATTTTACTTACTTTTAGTAGAGTAGGCTGCAAATTAAATAACATGTAACGGAAACAAACGAAAATTCCTTTTAGTGTATCATATATCAATGTGAATAGACTACGGAACTGGAAGATGTATAGTATAATGTAACGTATTTGTATGGATGAATTATTGTGCTGATTGAATCTCTATTGTATGCATTTAGCCATGAGAAACTTATATATGGTGAACAAGGATGCTACTGTTTTGATCTCTGGAAACAACTTTCCCGAATCTGGAATGGGAGTCCCAAACACCATCTGCACTAACAAGGCCATGGCTATTGTTACAGATGTCTCAATTTATCAGCCTCACATCACTGGAGTTGCTTTGGCCCATATGATAGGGCACAATTTGAATATGGGGCACGATCAAGACTGTAAGTATCCATGATTTATTACTTTAAATTAATGTGAATTAATTTCATCTTCGTTTTTTGTTACTATTAGTCGATCCATGTCCCTGTCCGAACTGGTATGGCTGCATTATGGCTTCAAGCATCGTAGGAAAAGATGGAATTCAACCGTACCGATTCTCAGACTGTGCAAGAGATTCCTACTATTCTTCAATATCTTTGGGCCATGCGATGTGTCTAATTAACAAGCCAAACACGATTGACGTAAGATATAGAGCTTAAATTGTATTAAAAAATTTTAGTAGGTATGTCCGAAATACTGTCAATGATTTTTTGTATTTTGTAGCCCATTCATAAAACATGCGGGAATGGACTTGTGGAATCGGGAGAGGAATGCGACTGTGGTTCTCCTCAAGAATGCCAGAAAGACCCTTGTTGCGAGCCTTTGGTGTGTCGATTGAAAACAACATCAGAATGTTCGATGGGCCAGCCATGCTGTGACAAATGCAGGGTATAAAAGTTTTCTGTGTAAAGGAAGGAAAATATCATGACTACGCTGTGACATTTGTTAAATTAATTACAGTGACTAATGACACGAGGCTTGTCCTTCGGCACGTAATAAAGCGAGATATTTTCATAGGTTTTTGTTCTTTGGTTTAATTTCCACTGTAGTTCAAACCGATTGGAAATGTTTGTCGACCGAAGGCGAGTGAATGCGACATTGCTGAGTCTTGTACTGGAACAAGTGGAGAATGCCCTATGAACACATACAAGAAAAATGGTGCGAACTGCTCGTCAAGCCAAGGATATTGTTTTAATGGATTTTGTCACACACTGGATCAGCAGTGTAAAAATATTTGGGATTGGGCTGGTACGTACGACCTAAGATTTATGATGCATGTTACTTCTTATGGAATCGTTGTTATGAATGGCTATAGCTTATTTATCCGTGACCGTGACTGCTTCCTTTGAGAAAGCCTATTGTTTGTCTCCGTAGGAAAGAAAGCTAATGACGCTTGCTTCAAAGAGTTCAACGTTGGTGGACATCACAATGGGCACTGCGGCCGAGATGCTCAAGGCAGATATCGTAAATGCGAACCAAAGGATGTAATGTGCGGAACTTTGCATTGTAAAGACGGAGCTCAAAATCCAACCATGCAAAGTACTTTCACGAGCACCACATTCTCCAAAATTATGCTGAAACTGGATGGAGTGGATTACGAATGCAAGAATTTAAATGGACCGAAGATGGATAAAAATTCCGATATGATGGAGCTTGTTCGAGACGGGACAAAATGCGGGGAGGCTATGGTGAGAGAGAAAAGCATTTTATATTTATGACTATGGGTTCAATCAATATTGTTATTGTTTACAGGTGTGTATGAATCAAACTTGTATAAATCTATCTCAATACATCGACAACAGCCGCTGCCAATCTAACCACGTTTCACTGGATTGTTCTGGAAACGGCGATTGTTCCAACGTTAACGCTTGCCATTGCTTTGATGGTTGGGATGGACCTGACTGCTCCGTTAAAAAACCCATAACTACTCCCATAGAAGAAATCCCAACATCTCCACCGATTGTTTTAGGGAATAGTACTACTACCACTAAAATGCCACAAAAGAATGAGAAAATAAGCAAGAAAGGTCCCACCGAGGAGGGATCTAATACAATTGTCCTCGTATTTGGCATGGTTTCTGTTGTCGGAGGAGTTTTTATTCTTTTTGCTATGATGGCTCTTTGCTACAGACGCTCCACTGTCCCTAAATTCGATGCCAACTATCCACCGTTCAATCCAAAATCTTTCAAGGTGCCACAAGCACAACCACCGCTCCAGCCTCCTCAACAGCCGGCCCAAATAAATCATGAAGATATTGATAATAGAATACTCAGTTTTACTCAGTTGCCTGCATATAGGTAAGATAAGAAAGAAGCTATATTATAATAATAAATGTTTCCCCATATTATACCGAAATCCGTTTTAACTCAAGAACTAAGTCTTCAATTTGGTTTTGAGTACTCAATCATATCTTATCTAGATGTAATTTGAAAGCTACGCAACAGCCTATGGTTAATTTATTGTCAGATTATGTCACAATTTGTTTGTCATTTCATAAGATATTGTGCCTACTTACCCATCACCCGCCTTTGAGGCTTATCTTTAATAACAATTAATGAAAATTGCAAGCATTTATACCTAAATCCTATTTAGCTCAGATCAAAAACTATTATGGGTTTAGGTACCCAAAAGTGTCTATTGTAGACATACAAATAATATAATTATTTGGAAACTACAACCGAGGAACCTAATGAAATAATCATCAACATTTAATGAAAATTGTAATAATTTGAAATGAGTGCCTTAGTCAGTTTCGGTAAATTCTAAAAATTCATTAGTGCCGAAGTGAAAAGATCATTTATTTTTAGATCAGAGATGTAGGGTAGGATTGTAACTGGTGACAGTACGATAAAGATGTTTTCACTGTGTACTACTCTCTTTTGTTCATATTACGAAAGAGTTGTTGAGCAAACAAATCAATAATTCATTTTCAGGACTATTCCTTTTCAAGTCTCAGTCTCCCTGGCTTATTTACCAGTGTGCTGCAAGAGTGAGTTTCTCCGAAAAGTAAGTAAAGGCGCAAACAGAGAGGATAAGGCAATTCATCTGCTGGTATCTAAAATATTATGGTGTGTGTATCTACACATGTTCATAGGGAGCGAGTGAGTTTATTTTGAGGAGGCGCGTTAACGTTGGTGAATAAAGTTTGATGAAAAAACTAGCAAGTTGTTAAGAAAATATAGGGAATTGGAAAATGGAAGAAGGTAGTGAAGTGAAAGTCGACTAAAATGTAATATCTTTCGAGACGAGAGTAGGTCGCAAGTATGTAGTGAAAGGAAGTAGTGAAGAGCAAAAAGAAAGTCGTAGTGAGTGAGAGTAGCATCCATCGATTGATTCCGTGACTTAAGTCTTTAGCCCCTTACTTACACCACGTATACGCTTATTAATCGAGACAGATCCTAAAAAACAGCGTAGGTTGTCACTTTTGACTTTGACGTTTCCATTTATTTACGGTATTCATAAAAGTTTTAAGAGAATTCCCCTTCTTGACTCCAGTGCAGTCTTTCATACCAATTCGTTACATGTAGTTTCTTTTAATCTAAAGCGTGGAAAGAGTATTAAGACTTGAGACGGAGGGTAGGACTGGGAATAGTTAGACTGCTAAGCTGAACAAGTAGAAAATGAAAGATGGGTTGCTACTTATTTGATCACTGGTTCTTTTCAGATTTTTGTAACTTTGTCTGTCTTCCACAGGGATCAACACAATATTAGGATGACGGGCTCGATGAAAAATCTCGGAAATGCTCAGCCGCAGGATGACGAGACGGGAGATGAAACTTCAGCGTTTTTAGGTACGCCTAATAGCGTTGGAGGCAATCGTTTCCCTGAAAAGGGGATTTTGAAAAAGTATGTTGAGGAGGATGGTTCTCAATCAGATAATAATGAGGGACTATGTGAGGTTGAGAGGACGCTTAAGTCGCTCAATGGATATCACGAGGATATTCTGGCGGCTCTCCGTGTTGCCGCCGCCCAGAGGGGTCTTGGTGATGCCAATTCTCCTCCGCCCCCACAAGGTACACATCTTCACCCGAAAACATTTTTCCTTCCTTTCTAACAATAGCAATTTTAAAATCAATTTTCTTCACTCCGCTAACCCTAAACACTAACCTCGTCCTTGTACTAAAGATTCCGTAGTCCCTGCTGAATAGCTAACATTTCCAGTGAACGCAAACAACATATTACACAGTAGTTAGTAGTTATCTAGATAAATATGAGTACCCGACTCCAGAGTAATTTAAGAATAATGGGGATGTTTATTACAAAAAACATTCATGTAGCTAGGTATGCTTACATTTACTGCGACTTCGAAACAACTTTTAGAACGAAACGATGCAAATCTACTTTTTTTACTAAACTTGTCTTTGTTTTGTGTAGGAGGAGCTCGACTCTCAGATGGATATCCCGACTACCCCGAGTTTGGATCCGAATTTCCTTTACTCAGAAGCTCTACTGATCGCATTCCACAGGGTCAACCTGGTGATGATGAAAGTAATGATGACGCTGGTGGTCCGATAAGGTTGGAAAAACACAAAATGCATTAGCCAATATTTTAGAGGGAAACATAACCCACTGAGTATGATAAGAATTCCAGTTAGTTAGGCTACTCCATAAAACTTGAAAAAGTTTGAGGAGAAAAAAAGGCTAATTGATGCAGAAGAAAAGTTTATTCGGATAGAAATCCAGTGAAGCATTAAGCATAATGCTTTAGTAGTTGAGAAATAGGAAATTTACTTTAGAAGGACAGTCGTTGTGGGCTCCTTCGGTTTTTTACAACAGTGTTTAAGTTGAGGGATTAGGAGTATGAGAAAGGAAAAGTTCGGGAGAAGGTAACTAAAGAGACAAGTTGAAGACATTCGAGTTTTTCTTTGAGAGCGACTGAACTGAGCTCAAGTTTGTTTTATGTGATGATTATGTGAAAGTTAAGGTGAAAGTTTTTGACTTTGAAGAAAAAGTTGGTGGGGAAAGTCAGTGGGAAGTCAATGACATATTGTTTTACGGTGATATATTTTTTTGTACAGAATCCGTAACTTGGAGGACTTACTGCGACAATTAGAACATCACTCAGGTGGCCGACACCTAAGCCCTTGTGGTTCCGAAGATATTCGTATGTCGGAAACCGAAGCAGACCGTCATTACCGACTTCATTCCGCGGATTTGGGCGGGTGCGTCAACGACACGTTTCCTCCTCCTTACTACAATATGTAAAACTTATTTTCATTTGTCTCGTGTGCTGTTTGTGTAATTGAGCTGCTGTGTGACTCTTTCATGACTTTCTCTCCTCGTGCTGTCTGTCCGTTCGTTTCTTCTTTTCAAATCAATCACTCACTCAATCAAAATCAACCAATACAGAAGTCGACGGCGTATTAACATGTGACAACACGCTTACCGCTTCGCCTCAGCCCCTCCAACCCCTGGACCACCCAGGTACACTGTGGTCACTTGGTCAACTATCAAATCTCACAATTTCTTTATTTTCCGTAGACTGCTCTTTTAATTACCTTCTGTGTCCACTTCGTTTTTTTCACTTTCTCTATCATCAATTTTCGCTCTTTTCTTACAACTATCTACTTATATACAGACCAACCAACATAGACAACTATCTCTTTATTTGTTAAAGGATGAAGTGATAAATAATGGATTTGTGTTAGTGAAGAGACATTAAACTTTCCTTTTCAATGTAATTCCCTACAGACTGGTTATAGGTTCTAAGTAAAGAACAATTTAGGATGTACATACTTTTAGTCCCATTTTCATTCATTTAGAATATCTTCCATTCTATACCATGTATGTACTAAAAAGGCATAAAATGAACTTTGTGAAACTAAGGTTTGTCCTTAGTGTCCGTATAATATTTGTTTATAACTTACTCTCTGTCCTCCTCCTACTATTAGTATGTACATGAGTGCTAGACTTTTACTCTAGATTCCTTTTCACGCAACGTACACAGAAGAGTATCAGAGACCAAGTGCATGAAAACAAAATCAGTGAGTCGGCACTAGTGATAGTGATGGTGACCATTGTGTAAATGGGCACTGGAAATGGAAGATTCTGAAAAACACTCACTAGAATTGAATTGAATTGAAATAACAAAGCTTTCTGTATAGCATACTACTTGTGCTTTATATGTACCCTTTACTATATTGCATTGTATCTATAATATTTGTTGGTGTATGAGTGTGAAGTAGAAAGGAGTAGTAGAGCCGAGAAGACTTTCTCTCCTGTAATTTTCAATGCAGTTTGGTCCAGTCTATGTATCTGTGGAGGACAATTGAAATAATTTCTATTTCCTTGCAAAGACCAGCTGCAGTGAATGTAATTTAGCAGCTGCTGTTAAATTGTTGTCTGTTTGATTTGGTTATAGAGATTAAGCAGTGGTGTTCATGATGAAATGGCGTGTTAGAGTGAGTGGAGGATGAACTAGTGTTCAAGTGTGGTGCATGAGAAAGATTCCATTATTTCTTGTCGTATTGTATTGCATTAAACCGGATTGCGTGCTCTAGTTCATTTCGAAGGGAAGGAGAGCAAGTTCCAGTTTTCGAGAGAGTTGCAGACTTATTGGGAGACTGTGACAAAGAATTCTCAGTTTCCACTCGGAATAGAACTCCTCTGTATCTGTACAGGAAAAAGACAAGGGAGTCTATTTGAAGATATGGAGAAAGCGAGAGAAAGGAAGTGAAAGCGAGAAATTCACCAAACACGACACTCCATTTGCATGGGAATGTAATGGCGTGAGTGAATGGTTCCTTTAGACAACTATTTCATGTCTACTGCCTATCTACCGGAGTAGACAAGACGAGTACATGTCTAACCAAATGCATTGCACTAAAGCTAAGTGAAACGATTCGCAATGATATGATGACGCTAGTTTGGTTTGCATTCTACTCAAGTGGATGGGACGGAACTCACAAAACTCTTTCACTCCCTCTTTCACTCACACTTTTCAGTTTGCACAGACAAGGGACAAACTAAACGCAGTTTCTTTTTGATGACAGAAAACTTAGCCATCGCACTACCTTTGTATCTTTCTCTCTCTCTCTTTCTCATACAATCGAGAGTAATTCCTTGGTCGGAGTCTTGTCTTCGTGTTATGTTTTGCATAAAGTGAAATATTGATGCAATTTGCATGTGAAAGCTACAGCTTAAGCTTTTGAAAGCTTATGTCATGTTATATAATATATTTTGGAATGATTTTACTCAACTTTACACCAGAACTTTGCTGAAATATTTACAGAGGTGAGTAGAATGGGGAATTGTACGAATAGCAAATCATTGCATGAGAGTTTCATGGTTTAATGCTCCACTGCTGTAACATTTATATTTGATATTTGTCCTTTTGTCGTGTGCGTTTGCTACATCTCCCTCAATATAGGTTCCGCAATATACACACAGAATGAACTCTTCAATATTTAGGTTTAGACCCTTGTAATCTTTTATTCTTCTGCCTAGCTAAGTCCATGGCTTTTCCGGCTGTGACATACTCAAATTATACCAATCCTACTTTAGCCAGTCCAGACACACACCAAATTCCATTACTTTAGTCCAGAATTAATATTTATCCTGCATTGCATTAGTCAGTATGTGGTATGTGAATTGAAGTGTAAGTAGGTACTACCTGTCCCATAAAGAAAATCCTGTACAATAGCAAACACACTCCGTTAATCTCTTCAATTTATACACTCCACTTCCTTTCTTCAGTGTAATGGAGGAATTTTATGCAATTTGCAAACTTCATAGCTATACACAATAAGTTATGCAATTTGCAAACTTTAATGCTATATACATACGATGAGTTATGCAATTTGCAACTTTAATGCTATATACGATGAGTTATGCAATTTGTAACTTTTAAGCTCTACTTATACACAATGAGTTATGCAATTTACAAAACTTTATAGCTATAGTATGCACGATAAGTTAGGCACACCTCTTGAAACATTTTCTGTCATCATCTGTCACTTTACTTCTTACTACTCTTTAACTATTGTTTTGGTTTTGGCTAATAATTGTTTTAACTACACTGACAATGAGTTACATTAATTCAAAGGCTTTTTTCAGTTGATCAGTTTAGCATTATTTTGTAGTGACGACGACGGTGGGTTCGTATTGGGACGTTATAGGGGACCAGGGGTAGACACCAACGCACGATCCCCGCTTTCAGACTATGGACATTTCACTGCCGCAGCTGCTGATACTCCCGATGATGACTTAGACAGGTAGTGCTTAGTTCTCTATAGACTCTTTCTGTCTGCATGTTAAATCATGTCACTTAATACAAATAACTAGTCCGTTCAGAACAGACAGAATTTCGAGACATTGCAACCTATTACCTTAAATAGATTATATACCCCTTGTAAGTATAACCAATCATTAATGTACAACCGTTGAATCCCGGGCTATAGGAATAATTTTACTATATACAGATAAGTCTATTGCAATGACTACTATTTTATTATTCTGCACAAGTACCAGCACCTACTTTTCTCAAATTGCAAGTAGCTGTGCACTATATCTCTATTTGCATTACGCTACCGCTACTTGCACTGTTGCACTTGCACAATGCCTTACTTTCTAAACTCAGAGAACTGATGGCAAAAAATTAAGGAAATTATTTTTTATGACTTACTCCATTGTAAGGACATGGATCCAAGTTTTTTCTAATCAAATAATAGTATTTTGGCACTGTCCCTTTTATGCTATGGTCCTTTGATAATTTATTGATGTCGGTAATACCTAAATACATACATTAGTTCAATTTGAATATTTGCTATATGGCTATTGTAAATTCTGTACCGTCAGTATCATGTCACCCGTGTATCTATTTCCCTCCTATGTAAAGAATTGTGACCATTGTAAAATATCCTTTTAATTTGTTAAATGATTGAATTTCTACTCGACGGTTGGTTGTGGGGAAAAAGTGAAGTTAAAGGAACATTACATACAAAACTGCAATCTGCACTGCTTCTTCATTGAACGTCTCTTTTCATTATATTCTTTTAGTTGCATCGATGGGTATGCATCTCCGTTTTGTCCGTGCTATTTCTGGTAATTTTTCCAGCCTTTTCTTCTCGCTTTTACATGTCATGCCATTATTTATAGTGTGATCAATTGATTAATGTCTACTAACTGATTGCTTGATTTTGAATCTCACTTGAGTAAGTATTCTAAAAGGAACTGAGAAAAGAAGGGAAAGTTTACTTTCTATCTTCCGTTCTTTGATATACCAAATCAATGTTGGTATAAACGTATTTACTTCCACAGCTAAACAAAATAACAAACTATACAAGGGAAAGGAAAGTAAAAAAGTGAAACAGAACTTTTGGTAATTCAATGTACCGTGTTTCATGTATGTGTCATGTCATGTCAGGCGATGCATTGTAAATGTTGGTAAAGTGAAAATTATAGGAAGAAAGCACTTTTCTCATTTTTACTTTTCTCTTCTCATCTGTCACGAATCGTAGCTTTTTTCTACTGCTAGCACTAAGTTGTTTTCTATTTCGATATCCACTCCTCCTCCTAGTTATGTGTATATAGTGTGGTAACGCAAGTGAGTCGTATCGTATTTGTAAAAGTACTTACGTTACGTATATGTATGTACTACGTGTTTAGTCGTAGCTCCAATTTCCTTTATACATTTGAAACTAGTTAGTAAGTGTTAGCTTGGATATACTATATTATTATAGAGACAGTAATAAATGTACTAATACCTACTGATATATTATAGTGTTATTATATTATGTGTAGTGGACTCTACTAGACTACGTGGGGTACTTACACATAAATAGAAAATGTAGTTAAATATCAGTAGAGCAGTTAAATAGATAGTTTCCTATATCGTATACTATAGAGTAGTAGTTGATAGCTAACCTAACGTAAGTTTGACTGACTTTTTTGCCTGTAGTAGTGTATCTGTAATTTAGCGTTGCTCTATTTTCTGTTCTGTTTCTCACTCTGCTGCTTTTTAAGATCCAACCGAACTCACTTCACGTCACATTAAGCAAGCAAGCGTAGCTAATATAATGCAATATTTGTCTCTAACATAACAGCCATCAGTAAGTGAGTAGACTGAGAACTAAAGAAATAAATGTGTATGTACTACTACTTACGTATGTTGGAAGATGTATGTATGTATGTACGTACCGCATTTGGATTTTTCTAGGCTCCTTTCCTCGAGTAACTGATAGTTCCTTTTTCGTGTTGTGTGAGTAAGTGTGTAGTAGTTTTGTGGAAGGGACTTTTTCCGCAAAAGAACGTAACAGAAGAATCTAACATGAAATAAAATGACTACCATTACATTACATTAGCGTATGTATATTGTATACGATAGAATTTGCTCATGGGAGTTGACTTTTATGTATTTTTGTGTTTTGTTTTTTCCGGGGGATTGTACAGCAACCAAGCGAATCTTCTCAACACATCAACGAGTGAAGAAGAAGAGGAACGAACTCAGATATCTCGATCTCTTACTCCAAGAAATCTTAAGCACATTTATAACCCTTCGGATGAATCCTTTGGCTCTCAGTCGCCGCTTCATATTAATGGTAGTACTAGTCGTCATCAAACAAAAAAGTCTTCTAACCATTATCGATGCTGAACTTTCTTTTCACTTCAGTGGCTGAATGATAATACTAGCACAAATTATATTTAGTTATACTCTGCCGTAGATGACCTAGATGTATGTACAATAGGTACTTACGTTGTAGTCATTAGAGTCGACCTATTTACATATCTAGTGTAATTGTAGTGATTAGTATACCTACATAGAATTTAGATTAGACTTTAGAACGTAATGTACCCGCCTAATTTTGTTGCATCCTTCGGAACTATCAAAACTGTATACTACATAGCGGTACAATACTATATAACGTTCGCATTGCTAAATAGATTCACTTACAATAATAATAATTAGAGTACATCTACTTTTGTAGGAGCAATTAAGTTCACTACTGGAAAATTGGGATTAACTACCTGAGTAGTAGAAATGTTTATGGTGATCTGTACTTTATAATTATATGTATTTTGCCTTTGAACATTATCCACAGGCTCAGACTTGTTTCAACAGCAACAACAGCAACAGCAACACTCTCACCATTTCCCAGAATACAAACACTGACTCGAATGGGACAGACTCGCTAATGTCGATGATGAGAGAGACCCTCGCTCTAATAATTTTTACGACACTTTGCACTACGCCACAGAATCCGCCACAGCCACCACCACACCCACCTTCACCACAGCCACAATTCTTTCCAAGCCCCGCACCGCCGCTACAACTATCTTCGCAAGCTTCCCCCCTCCTCCCCCAACTGTTTCTAATCACTTCTACCAATGTCAATATCTTGCGCCACTGCCACCTCCAGAAAATCAATCGTCTATGTCATTTCTTCACCACCTTCTTCCAAACATTCACAGTCGCCGACATCTTCTGTTGCAACAACCTCCACTCACTAAATCTTTAACTGCCAACAATGCTTATGCTACTAGCTTTCCTAAATTCCCAACAAATTCCATTAATAACATGGACACAAACACGAACAGATGTTCCTACACTTATAATTACAAGTATA
Organism: Tomocerus qinae; assembly: GCA_020055645.1. Taxonomy (NCBI): domain Eukaryota; kingdom Metazoa; phylum Arthropoda; class Collembola; order Entomobryomorpha; family Tomoceridae; genus Tomocerus; species Tomocerus qinae. The sequence continues at coordinate 23,953,283 of CM034549.1, forward strand.
ATGTCAACCTTTATGAGAACTATGACTCTTACGGCCATCGTCGTCCCTCTGTCACTTTTGCTTATGAGGATGATGAAGATCCATACTCTTGGCCTGGTTCAGGTCGTTCTGGCCTTAGCTATTATTTCCCAGGTCAATATGGTGACAGAGGGTCGTTCTTCAAAAGAACAAGAGATCCTCTTCGTTCTGACTGGGTTTAGTTTCTTCCAAGTTACTCGAAGAATCTAATAATATGTCAACTCAAGCCTATACTGAATTAGATTACTAATTACTACTTTGCCAATCTTATGTAGCTATATACTTACTTAACCTATACTATATTATATATGTATACGTACAAGATTCCAAGTTTTCCGAGATAATGAATTCTGTTTTCCAAAACTTGTAGTAGTATGTCCACAACTCCAGTCCAGTCCTGTTGAGTCATAAGCCAAGCGACAACAACGTGGCATTAAAACTCCCAAGACAAAAACAAACGAATGAAATTCGCAACATAATGGTTTTCTATTTATTGATATAAATAAACATAATGTAATTATGTACTGTACTAAAATATGTAGGTACCAATGTACTATGTAACACTACATACGTATATTATGTGTCAGACTTTATATACCATAATCTAACTAATTTACTTAGAATTAAATGAGGACTTTAGTACTGTAAACTAATGAATTATCTATGTAATAATGATGATGTACTAAATAGTCTAGAGATATCAAAGGAATGTATGTGTAGACATTTGCTCACCGTTAAAAAACAACTAATATCTACTAAATATAAATTATTACAAAAATCCCGACAAAAGAAAAATAACTGATTATACAATTAAATACTTATGAGACATATTCAGGTTTCCTTAGATACGTTAAGTTCTCACCATTACGACTTTGACCAAACGCTTTCTCTTCGACAAAAATATCCTTTGACATTAGAAAAGAGCTGATGATAATTGCTACTATTTATCAACATTAATTCAATATGTACTCATACCATAACTGTATTATACATTAATATCGATTTGAAATTAGTTTTTAATTTTTAAGTTTCTAACGAAGATAATTACATAGATTATGAACTAAATTAGTCGTTTATTATCATGTCCCTGTTAAGCCACCTACTTTAAAACGTATGTACTAATTACTTATTTAATGTGTAAAGATTTACATGCTAATGTGTTCATACAAAAAGTAAATTGTTGTGAATGGGAACGTTCATATTACATTTTACTGTCAAATGATTGTTACTTGAATGTTTAAATGATGACAATGCAGCACTGGTGATTTCGCTGGTATCTGTAGTGCGGTATAATATTCCGTTGTCAAAAACGATACAGTGTTAATCATTATGGATAATTTTAGGTATTTAGAATTCAGTCGCGCACAAGAGTGTATCACTCAAATTCTAATTAATCAGCAGTCTATACTCCATCTAGGCTGTTGATTGATTTCTACCGGTATGATCGAATGCACGACAATATTGAGCTCTGTATTAATTTTAGGTCTTGTATATGTAGGTACTGTAATTGAAAGTAGGGTAAATAGGCAATTATACTATTAATGAATAGGTGTAAGGTCAGAACTACAAGTCAATATTTCTAGTAAGATTTAAAAAAATGAATTCAAGATTTTGGTGCATGGATTTTACATACAGACAGTTTAGAACGAAATCAATGAAATGTTGATGTATTGTATGTATTTCAGGATAAAATGCGCTTAATTTTTATTGATCTAATGCGATATGAAATCAACAAGGAAGTATTATTGTGATTGTGAAACTATTTTCTTTCTTTTGAAAGGTTAAGTTATTTCAGCATTATTTAGTATGTATAAGCAGTATAAGTATTTAGATTAGGAACAAAATATAAATATGTATTGTCAACTACCGTATTGTGATTTATATATCTAATCCTAGAGTTACACTATGCAGATGTAAGGGAACTACTTGCAATTAGTGTATTATAATGTACCACAGTAAATTAAAGTACCTACTATTTACTTGCATACTTATCTGTACTGTACACACAGGCTAATAATTTTAATCATAGGAAAAACCTAAGCTATATAAGTAAATAATTTACCTACGACTAAAAATGCCACACTCACTCACGCCAGAAGAATAGCATTTTAAAGGGATGAGTGAATTATGTAGTAGTTTTGTGAGTGCATGTTATATAAATTGTATGTGTTATTGTCTTGTCAGTATAGGGAAAGTATTTTTAGTTTTTTTCTTACCGTTGTCCGTCTTTGTTAAGTACTAATTGTAATGGTCAGGTCAGGTGCTGTTGTGAGCTAAGTACACATATGATTTCCAACATTTCAAAACAAAAAAATAATGTTAGAAAAGAAATTTTAATTGTAAATGTAATAAAATACTGATAAAAACGGAGCCTAATGGGTTGGTAAATTACTTGTACAATCATGCTTTTAGCTTTTGTCATTATGTTGAATTAGACACTCAATTAGTGGAAAATCTATCTTAATGTAGCGCATAAAAGTTTCTATAGTAGGATATGGATTTTCTTTTATGTAGTACTTATAGGAGAGTAAAAGGAAGGAAAAGTACACAAGATCTGTACACAATGTATATTTGTCCTGTAAATTGAATGTGCAGACTTTCTCGTTTTTAGAGCATAGATTCAGCTAGCTTTCATTCTTGGAATGGAAACAAACAATGTCACCTTGTCGTGTCATTCTTTTGGCTCAATGTTGGGTAAGTCGTGCCAAAAATGGAGTTAACAAAAAGTCAATTCATAAGTGTTCGTAAGAAAAAGCTAAGATAACATTAGGTAGTTGAGTGAAAGTCGAAAAGTAAGTAAACTGTGCTCAGCTACATGCATCCAAGTATGACAGTGGCCTATATAAAATAAAAGGCTATTAGGTTCCTCCTCCTCCGTCCTGGAACGAATAGGTATAATGTGTAGGCAGAGTCACAATAGGATTTTGAAAATTGAATGTGTGCCGACAGAGTTGTATGAGGATATTACATGAGCTCGTAGTATATATGGTGAAAGTAGGAAAACATGATTCCTGTATCTATGTTCTATTTATTTTAACTGTATGTTGAATCCTCTGGTAACGAACGTGTATTTAGTTCACGTCTGTCAGTCGTAAATCGTAACTAAAGAGTAGCTTTTGATTCCTATGATGTGGAACAAAGGAAGAGAATTAATAATGGACAGAGAAAAGGTAGCTAGAAGCTGTGACGTCAACATTTGACTATTTATTGTAGGACAGAGACCATAAATAGAATACCTATAGGTAAATAAACAAAAGATGCTTAGCTCTATAATACCAATTACGTTATTGTTACACTCCTTTGTGAATATTCCCACAATTACTGGATGGAGTTGGTTAAAAATAGGATTACATTGCATCTACGTCCCTTTTTATTATCGAGGAACGGATTTTAGTATTGTAAGTACTTTGTAAGATACAAAAGACGTATGCAGTTGATTTGATGGCATGTTGACAAAGGATGATAGAGGAGAGAGAATTAGGTCTTCACAAACTTTACTTACAGTTTGACTTGAATTATATTCTCATCATCCAGATCATTGTTCTATGGTGATGCATTGTGTTCTTTGTATATGTAACGAGGCCTTCTCTCTCTCCCGCATTCCTCCTACTTTTCTGTGTATTTAAGAAGGTTTAAGTATCCGAGACGGGGAAAGGACTCTTTTAAACTCATATGTATATGTTTATAGTTTCGTATGCTCTAAGCCGTTAGACAAACAAAATCCGGGAGTTTCTCTAATGCGGAGTAGAAAGGAGTGTAGTTTTCTCGTGTTCATGTGATGTGATGATATCCATTGAATGATGCAAGTTAAGTTGCTAAGTACTTTCCCCGTTCAATCCCTTTCCTCTTTTCTCCATGACTGAACTCTGTTTTCATCCTCTCGCACTCTCTTTCACAGAAAATTTAGTCTCTCTTCTTTCTGTCCAAATGGAAACGAAACCATTGCCGGCGAAAGTAGGTCAGCGTCAGTCAACTTTAGTCAAACTCCCATGTACGGGGTGTCTGCAGATTTCTATCTCAATCCTATTACTATACTAAACAAGTGGCTTCCTTCTCTCTCCCTCCATCAGTCAGACTCTCTATACCCTTTTACTTTCTCCGTAATTGTGTGTGCAGAGTCCTAGAGAGAGCTACCTACCTATGAACCTAGCAAAGAGTGAGAGAGAGAGAGAGTAGGCTATTATTGGCTCCCTTTCCATCCTCAAGCCTTACTTTCCTTTCCGTGAATCCAATAACTTTCACTGCCTTTCCATTCCTTCCTCCCAGCATCTACTACCATTCGCTACTTCCCTTTCCTTTCACTCTGCATTGTATCACACTGCTCAATCTGGAGTAAAGCACAGCATGTATCATACAGCCTTACATGAGTAAGTGTCATATCCTGCCCTGTACATTGTCATATCTCATCTACTACATATAAAGAATAAATGAAAGTATATATACCTTTTATTTAGCTAATGGATAAATCCCTTATATACTAGTAGTTAGTTCATATGCAAAATTATGTTTGTGTATACTTGAGTTTCAAGCACTTTAATCTATTTTACTAGCTCCCTTGTCGAATTTATTCTATGGACCAGCTACATTACTGCCGTAAGTACACATCACCACCTAGATTCTCCTGAAATGCATTTCATCTCACGGAATTATTAGAATGGCTCTCTATATCTCTCTCTTCTATATTAGCTAACTGATTCCCTACAAGAGACCTACCTACGACTATTTATATTCATTCAAATCCAATCCACCTGCCAGCCCTCTAGAACGCAAGATCGTTTTTTCTCGTTTGATTTCCTTTACCCATTGTATTATATTTGGTATATACTCTGTAAAATGGGTGACAATTTCATGGTTAGTGTTTTATCAACTCCCATAGACTCTCCGTGACAATTTCTTCTTATGACTTTCTTGTGCAATCCATTAGACACTGTAGTTTGCATATAGATGTATTTACGTTAACATGAGGAAAACAAGGCTTGATATTGACTACAGGGGAATTGACTTAGAATATTGCTACCAAGAAACTTTATCACCAGGGAACCTTTGAGAACTAATGGGAAGCTGTGTCTTGTCTGCACTTTCATTCTCTGCCATTCCCATCACAAATTTCCCTAACACCTCCTAGAAAAGTTTCACATTATTTCTCACGATGAAAAGAATAATACCCATGTCGACTCCACTAAACACTAAGCCCATTGCAAGTTGTTCATCCATCTACATATGCATGTTCATGTTTGCATGTATGGAAAAGTTTTTTTCTACACTTCCATGTTATGAGCAGTGTAAGTAAGCTCATAGAAGAGAACTTACACCTTGGGTTCTCTTCCCCGATCCGACACTTTCATCGTGAATGTTTTTCCTCAGGGAGGTTCCAGAGTAGAGATAAATGAAAAGATTGCAAAAACTACTCCATGAATTTCGCGAGCTCTATAGATCCGCATGGAGGATAAATGGAAAGAAAAACTCTGCGGGCCGGCACTCACAATTTCTATCTACTTAAGGGCATGTATTCTTACACAGCTACTTACTTTTACTGTTACGGCTACCTATACTTTCTCTTTTCCATATCCCTCATGCATAATATCTTATTTCATAGCTTAGCCAAAACTTTCACCGCATTTTTATTTCATATCAAAAGACTTATGGTTATGGATGGAGCTATAAGGGATATTGGAGAAAATGAGACTATTTCATTAGAATACTAGATTCTATAGACAGGCAGAGTCAAGAAGTATTTCTATTACATGGAATCAGAAATATATTTCTGTAATGTAACGTAGCGGAAGTTGGAAAAGAAAGGTAGCGTAAGGGAGGCCTTTAGGAATGAAACGTTCGCTCGAGATGACAGGGAAAGTTGTAGTCTTTCTCCTCTCAACTCAAGTCTCTAACTTAAGTATTTGGCTCACAGCTCATAAGTATCCTTACACTGGCTATACAGCAGAGACTGTTCAATTCGACCAAAATTCTTTAGCATTGGTATTGGGAAGTATGGGACATATTTATTTATATATGGATATATAAGGTCTGTGTATTATAGTTAAAAGAGGAGCCTAACAAATTCGGTTGAGTTGAGTGCTATTGTGCTGATGTGAGTTTATAGGCTAACTTGATTCTCTCCATCCAGGCGAAGATAGAAAGCGGATAGATGGGAAAGTAACAGAAAGTACAGAATCTCCCTTTTTCGAGAGTGTGTATAGTGAGTGTGCCATACCATGGTGGTGGTCGTCCTCCTCCTCCGACTTGTACATGTTCACTACAATTTAGCAGTCGTAGAGTACAGATTGGATAAGATGCGCAGAAAGTTCCTTCACGGATGCACGTAAGGCTTGGCAACCAGGCGAATCCCGGACACACATCCACGGAGGTAACTCTGAAATTATGACATGACAGTCAAAGCTCCTATATTAATACTCACAGATCCAATAGATACCACACTACGGACGACACTCAAAACATTTAAATTAAAATTCGTCAAGGGCTCCTCTACAAGCCTTCGTTCTGAAGGCATTTTTAATGTCAGAGTTCAAATGGAGGGAGACTAAGTGCACTGTGGAGATGTTCTCCATGAGCTTCATTCTCCTTGTTTGGACTTTTAGTCTCCTCTGTTGTGTTGTTGTTGGCACTCTTCAAGGTAATCCAACCTAACACCTTTCTCTATACATACATACACATGGAACGTTCATCAAATCAACCAAACCAAAACTCACTCACACTTTCTCTTTTCTCTAATCTATCTCACTCCTTTCTCAACTAATTCTTTTCTTCGTTTTTTTCAGACTCAGACTACCAAATGGAGGATGCACAAGCCCGTAACTTTAAAAGTAAGACTATTTTACTATCTAACTTCGAATTACATCATTTTCTAGTCATTTCCATGCGAAATTTTTTCAGATGTCAGATTAAAACGGATTTATTATTATTCATTATTACCTTATATTAGATGCATTTCGGTATCGATCTTGATTTGCATGCAATATTTAAAGCGAAATATTTTATGTGATAATCATTCTGGTTCTGGAATTCATTTTTAATTATATTGCGTAATATTTCCCAAGTTTTTGTTGAGAGATCAGGATGAGATAGATTGACGCTAATTGAAATTGACATGACAGAAACTCCGCCTGATCCCAAGAAATGTGGAAATGGACAAATCGATTCCGGGGAAGACTGTGACTGTGGAGAAAAGTGTATTCGTGATCCTTGCTGTCAGTCCACTTGTCAATTTAAACTCAACGCTCAGTGTTCAAGTCATGATCCCTGCTGCAGTGAAAATTGTTTGGTAAGATTATGTAAAACCGCAATTAAAATTTGATTGACATTCCTGGCTTTGTGTATTATCATTGGCTATACGTACTACTTAGTAGGAGAAAACTATAGGAGTAGGTAGCTATTTTAAAAAATTGTGCTAATATGGTTTTGTTATTTAAAATAGCTGCTGAGGAAAGGATCTTTGTGTCGGATAAGTAAACACATATGTGACATAGCCGAGTACTGTACAGGGGACAACAGCACGTGTCCTGGAAACAGCTACAAACGAAACGGAGCAAGTTGTTCAATCGGAGAAAGCACCGGGGTCTGTTTTAGTGGAACTTGTATTGCTCTCAATCAACCGTGCAAAGAATCTTGGGTGAATACTGGTAAGGTTCTATTATATATTAATTTTCTCAAATATTGACGAGTACCTAGTAAGATACACTCTTTGGAAAGCTTCCAATTCATGTAGGAACAGTTTTCTTTGTAATTTATAGCCTTTTGTACTTTGGCCATGGTGCTTGTATTTAATTACGCATTACTAACGATAAGTATTGTTTTGAATGTTTTCTTCTGTGAACTATAATAGACACTGAGCCAATAAAGGATATGAAAAAATGTCCAGTAGATTCGGTAAGTGTTGAATTTTTACAAGATATTTCAAGGGAAAATCATGTTTCGGGATACTAATGAATGGATATTACAGATTTGCGTGAATAAAAGTTGCATCCGAGCATCTGACCTCCAACATCAACACAGTTGTCCGACTAGCCAAGGTTTAGAGTGTTCCAACCATGGCGATTGTTCTAATAGAAATATATGCGTATGCCATCCAGGCTGGACTGGTATTTACTGCGCGATAGTCAGTGAAACAATAAACATTAAAGTTGACGATTGGCCAGGACGGATTACGGAAGTTGGTCCAGACCAAAAAGACTCAACATCGGACACGATCGCATTGGCTGGAGGACTCGTCGCCTTTGTTCTCACTGTGTCCATTTTGTTCGTTTGCATGGCTTGCCGATTTCTACCGACGAGAGCTCCTAAAGATGAAACTGTACGATATCCTGCGGTTCAAGTTGAAACTATAGATCCTGATGGATCTAATGACCATTAGTTACTACCAAAATCATTAGCTTTCTCTGTCTAATCTGTTCTTGCTAAATTTTCTATTTAATTGATGCTGCTAAAATGCTTAATGTGAGTACCTACCTATCTTACTAATCTATTCTGTATTCCTCATTATACTTGAATATTTATTTGTTGAACTTGATTCAGATTAAAATGATAAATAATTAATGTTATTTTCGCTTAGGTATTCGTACGATACAGGGAAACACTAAAAGATAACTCAGTAATTCTGATTAGAACCTTAGTGTTTGTCTTTGTTACAGATTAATCCACATCAAGCGTATTATGAACAGATTTCAGAGCAGAAATTAATTACACACGAATTATGGTCATTAGTTCATTTACAATTTTCTTTCATGTGTCAATATTTAGACTGTTGGTTAGTTTAGCTAATGAGGTAACTATTTACTGTTTATTTTGAAGAGTAATACAAATACAAAGTAAACCACTCAATATCAGGAGATTGGTTAAATTACTTTAATGCCAATTAATTTAATTCTGGTATACTAATTTATTATTACTTTATACTTAAATGTAGGTTTTGCTGTAATTTTTATCTTAAAGTAGAATGTTCGCTACTTAGACTAATTTTCACATTTGTCTTTTTTTGTACATGATTTAATACAGATAATGCTCAGGAAATAGTACCTACTATTTACTAACGCAATGTGAAATATTAGCCAAAGCTTTAAAAAGTACTAGCGAAGATGTATCACTCATATTTGTATTTGAAATGTAACTTTTAATGTAATTATGGTACAGTTAATTCTCGCCGAAGAACATCTTTAAGTGACCAAAATCAATTAATCTAGTTTGATTAACAGGATTTGTGGTGACAAGTATGGGAAGTAAAGCTTTGAAAGGAGAATGGCAACAGATACTAATTATTGTAATTATTATTCGCTATAGTATTATAAATATGTGTAAATGTATGTAAATTGTTCAATATTGTCAGTAAGCTACGTTGTTTGTGTTAATACTACGTATTACGTATTACAATGTGAATTTGTCAACCTGTGAAACAATGGTAGGATTATGTAGGAATTCATTTGTATATAGTTTATTGCTGTTGTTAAAAGCATGTTAAGTATATACTAATTAATATAGTGAACAAGTGTGGGTATTTTGTGTTTGTGTGTAGGAAAAGTAGGAGGAAGAAAAGGGTTGAGTCGGGAGTGACGGCCATGCAAGTGAGTCCGCCCAGGTGAGGACAAAACAAATCCAAGTAATTTAAATGAATAATGAAAGATAGCCTGTAGTAAATAGTTTGTTGGGGAAATGGTTGATGCGTAGGATTCTTGTTTGCTGTGACCTCGCTGTTGTTTAATTCAGAGCACTTTAAAAGATAATGACAACATAGCTTCCTACTTAATTATAATTTTGAGAAACGGATATGCTGGATTGACTTGTATTGACTTAGGTAGAGAGTGTAGACAAATATAGTGAAACTTTTGTATGCGACGACAGTGTATGAGTTACCAAGAAATTGGATACGGTCCCTCTGTGCGGTTTCATCAATTTCGTCAAGTCTATATGGCCTTGTGCCATAAGTGAAGATTCGCACAAGTGTATATCTGGGTTATATACACCATAAACCTATTAATTAGGGTCTTGAATGTAACTTGAGTGTTTTCTCTGCAATATCCCAAATGTAGTACATCCTAGCTCCGTACTTATAATAATTTAAATAGAATTTCAGTATGTTTATATTTCATAAGTACTTACAGAGTTTATTATTTATTTATTATATTGTCTTCCCTGCGGTGAAAGTAAATTCCTGCAAGTCGAGTAGAGCTCTAAAGCTCAAGTTTGAAGTGTACACATTCACTTTATATTATAAGATATACTAGTACTAACTCTAAGTATGTATACTTCGATATTATGTGTATAATAATAATACTACATATATTACATAGATATTTAATGCTGCACCGTTTGTATACGGCACATTTGTCTGTGTTACTCATACACATAAGTAGATGTCAACTGAACTGAACCAACATTGTGTGCGTTGTGTTAAACAGATTCGGGAAATTATATCGATACCCTACATAAAGTAATTACAACCCTAGCATCTACATCCGTAATTAAATAAAATCTGTGCCAACTATTGTGGCATGAGGAATTCATATTCATATGTACTGTTCCATTAGCAAGGGAAATGGACAAAATAATTCATTTTCTACTCAACTGATTTCAAGTCTGCTACCTCCAATTAACTTAGCCTATTAGTTACAACAGGAAGTTCCATTTCACAAAATGTTTACTGGAATATTTCAATCCTTTAGAGGAAATTATTCACAACTATGCTATAAAACGTATTTCTTAAATTGTAGATCATATATTCGGTGGATGCATGTAAAATGTGTCAAGGAGAATCCAGCAGTTCAACATTCTATCTACTATTGAGTAAATCATTACAGGCAGGCTTGAAATCAGTAACATAGACATTTCCTTGCTATAAGCCATAATTCATGTATTCCTTAGTACCCGTAACAATAATTTCTACAAAATAGTACTAAAAGTCAGTACACAAAAAGCAAGTAACTGAATTTTCAGTAAAAATGCTACAATGTATTAGTGAATTATCATTACTATAAGAATGATATACTCTCTACGAGTAGTTTATGAATATTGAAGTCCTATTGTATATGTAATAGGTAGATAGTATGGTACGTTTGTAATTCAATAATAATTTGTGAAAATCCCGGATCCCTGTTCGTAGACATAACTGTCTCGATTTTAGCTTCTTTTTTCAGCTTGTGTAAGTCTGGGTTTTACACAAGTGTTATTGGATTGAGGATAAGTGGATCTCTTTCATTTCTTTGTGTATTGAATTGTATAAGCAGTATAAGTCTGTCATTACTTATCCTTTTGAAGCATGATTTTTGACGTCTGTGTTGTATTGAATAACATATTTCAACTGTTATTACCTAAGTCATTTTGGTTGCCATTTGATCCTTGTGAAATACAATACGAGTATGTAATACATGACTATATGTAATAAGACTAGCTCCTTGAGAAAAGTATAAGATACAAATTATCTCTTCTTTTCAATACGGTCAATTTTATAACTTAATATAAGCAGTTGAATATTGCTTGTATAAGTAACCTGTTAATATTTACGATTTAGTTCTACTGAAGTTTTGCGATGCTGTCTCATGAATATTGTGTATGTACGTAAGTAAGTAGAATATGGATATACAAATATATGTAGAGTATATAGCTGATGGAATAGATAAGTACACTGATCATCTAACTTACGTGATAAATAGAAGTCTACTAAGTATGCATGCGTGTACATTAGATGATGCTGTAGTTTACGGGACCCTTCTGTATCATAAGAGTGCGTTTTCTGTATTAAAGAATGATTAACTGGAGTAAACGAATTATTTGAATTTTCAGTATTCATTTACATTGATTCCATAGCTATAGAAGTTGTGTTCGATAAAATGGAGACTGGAGACAAGAAATTATCCTCATTTCATCGTTCGTCTTTGCATTGATTTTTACTCTTTCTTAGAAACTGTCTTTTGTGTTCAGTATTCCTTACGAGAGAGTCAGAAAAGTCAGGAGGGTTAGAATTGTCAACTTACAAACAGATATAAATTACATTCTGGGAAATGAAATAATACTTTGTATCATTATGAGCAGCTTTTACTTATGTTATCTTCTAATCTTCTGTCATATTTACTCGGTAAAAGTCTCCGCAATGAGTCTGCAATGGTCTATTGTGGAAAACCTTACGTAAAAGTCTATAGAGAGACAGTAATGATAACCTACCTTCGATGTGAGCTACTTACAATTTTCCAAAGTACATAATTACGTAGGTAGTTCAAAAAGGTTTTATAATAGAACATTCACTAATCTTTTGAGGCCTTGATTGATCCTCTTTATTATCAAGGCAAAAAATTCTTATACAAGTTGAAACACGAACGAACATTTGCTATTCATTTAGCTAGAAATGTATTCTCTGTCGTTACACAAGTTGAAATGCAAACGTTTGCTATTCATGTAGCGACCTAAAAAGTCTTCTCTGTCATTACACAAGTATCTAAAACCAGTTTATTTTATCCATGTAGCGAATATTCAAGAAACGAAAGGTCATTTAGAGGGCAGGACATTGTAGAGGGCAAGACCTGTGGTTTATTTTCGTAGCAAATTGAATTATTGCTACTTCTCTATGTAGACATCATTTGTTGCTACTTACAGACAAGACGAAATCTGATACGGACGTTTCGTAAGAATGAAATACTTCCGCATTATCTTCCATTTTCACTTCGGTGGAAAGCGGTATGAGGAATGTTACTTTTTATTCTTTACCTGTTACTACGTTACACGCCTTCATCACTTCTTCTTATAAATGTAACCGCACCTGTACCATTCTGTCAAATCCTTTCACTGTACAGACATCAATGCTCTCGTATCTTCAGGTACTTTTATTCATCCTTCAAAATTACACCAACTACAATATACTACCGAAATGACTGCATGCATGATCTTCGTTACAGGTTCTATATAGCTGTAGCTTTTTCCTTCCACCTGTACAATTCTGTCAACTCCTTACCGTACCGACATCAATATTCCCCTACCTTTAGACTTTAGGTACCTGCAATCTCCAAAAATAGCCTAATGTTACAACTTAGTCTAGCAAAATAACAATTAGGGACGTATGTATGATATTCGTTAGAATATTATGGCTTTTATATAACTGTGTTTATACTTTCCTTCCAAGATGATCTAATTTCGAAGCGTAATAGTATTATAAACTTGTATACGAAAATGCTACGTTTATATTGTGTAACCATCTTAACTAAATTGGAAACCAAAATAGTATTAGAGTATTACTGACAAAGGACAAAGTGTATACAACCAGAAATGAGCACTGCATAACCTTTAAATTATGGATTTTTTCCAAATGCGTAGGTTTGAACTGATGAAGTCTCCATAACTTGCATTTGCTTAGGATTGAAATATCCGTATACAATAGCAGGTAGAAATGTTTTATTTACTTTGAGCATCAAAGCTCCAGCTAGGATCCTCTGCAGTAGTAATTTAAGTTTTACATCCACTACATCCCCTTTAACTCGTATGTTATCTTGTACTTTTATCAAACTACCATTTCTTTCTATGACCAACCTACTTCTGTATCTCTGCTACTCTACTATTGAATGTGTTTTATTTTACAGCGGATTCACATAATTTAAGGCTAACAAAATGACAGTACCATCTGCAATTTGAGTATGTAGTGATATTTTAGATAATGATCATTATTTTCACCCGCTACCAACAATAGCTATGTTTACATTGTCATAATTTTATTCCGTACCTTACCGTCCTACCTAACCCTAATTTTGGGTTTACCAGGATTCAATCCTTGTGCTTGTAATGGAGAAATGTTTTATTTTCTTTGTGATGGGATTTCAACTGAAACTACCTTCCCACACTGAAAGTAATGATCTCAATAAAATAATGATGCATATCATTGCCTCTTTACTGTTGATATCAACTGTAAAGAAGATAGACATCCCGAGACCTATTTGAATAGTAGTCAATAAAGAAGGAATTATGAATCTAGACAATACTATCGCTCAGAATGCTCGCTATATATAATTTGATTTCCTTTGGCATGAGTTTATAGTCAACCATCAAAGGATTTTAAACACACTATCCTCATAGTCTTTTTCACTGTCTATGATCATTTTCATGACCCTTGTCTACTAGAGCAATAAATTGGCCTAGATTCTGGGTACAATGAATATCTTAGTGTTTAAGTTGTCTTCATTCACCACAACTTTCCCCACTACCCACTCGAGTGTCAATCTTACAGTTCTACAAGACTATAAAATACTATAACAATTAGATAGTACATATTGTCATAGTACTCTTTAGTCTTTCCACGATGAAAAATTAATGATCTTCTGGTCCGTCCCCGTTCAAACCACAAAAACAAAATAATGACGGTAATATGATACCGCGTGGTCGGTGGAAAGGTGGAAAGTTCATCCGGGTAGGCACATCTCCCCTCACAAGACCCAGCCACATGATTATATCGTGATAGGGTCGTGCTTCATAGAAGACACGGGATTAATACATTTTCTATTCGGGTCACTTACGTAAAAACATGTTTTTATACCTTTATTTTTTATATAAGTCTGAAAATATACTCATAAGAAAGTCAGATCATGAGTTTTCCACCTGACATTTCAACTTTGGTTTACGATTACATACCTAAGATAAAAAATGAAAATAATTGCCGAGAAAATGAGGACGAGAGCTTTCACCACAGACAAAAAATACACTCCTTTTCGTAAGACTTCTTATGTAATGTAATACTTATAGGGGCACAATATTTTGCTATTACCAGACGACAATTATTTAACTGTAATATGACACGAGTTAGCTTTCCTACTTCACATTTTACCAACTCTACTATATGTAATCGTGACATTAGCAATAACGATGATGGTTTGGATTATTTTTTACTTTTTTCGTACTGCTAGCATGACTTCATCACCCTACTCATCACGCTACTTCTAGTTTCATAATATATTTTCGAAGACTACGATATAACAATCATTTTCCAAAGACTTTATTTCAACCCACGTAGATAGACACCACTTTAACTCTACTGGCAAATATTAATGCAGATATTATTATAAATAGACGTATACAGATCGCATAAGGATTTTCGTAGCATTATTAATGTTTTTATTATCTAAGATTAACATACTTAGATATTTTAGACATTTACACACGAGGTTTCCATGTGATGACGCAAATCGAATCAAGCGAACCTTTTCAATGCTAGAAAGGTTCATTGTATTTATTTGCTATCCCCTCGTTATTCGTCGTTTGCGTTTTCTACGAATGATGAATAGACTAGTTGTAATACTTGAATAATCCTTTTCTTTTAAGCACAGTAAAGAGTTACACATTGAATGCTAAGGTTCCAGATTTAGCGCTAATGATATGCTATTTATGGTGCAGATAATACAAACTCATTTCTTCATGCGATGGAGCATAGTAATGCACAGGCATAGCTTTATTTCTGAAAAGGTAATTAAATATTTTAGTTTTAATCTTGATTGGTGAAGATAAAAGAGACGAGATTCTTTATATCAGTATCACCAATCAATGTCTATGGGCTTTTGTTTGACTGGATTAATTCCAGAACACTATTGTTCTGAAGAAAATAGTCTCGCTAAACATACTGGAGAGTAGTAAGGCCTATAATATATCTGCAATAAGACTCTACATGTATTAGCACCTACAAGTTGTGTGACTTCATTTTGCATTTAAGTACGTAGTTAAACTATGTACTCCCTCCAGCAGCATTTGTTGTAAATTCCCTATTTACTATGTACAAACTGCTTGTATTATGTGTAGGATAATATTTTCCCTGGAGGTAATTCCACCTTTCTACTTTAACTCCGTACGACGCTAACTTTCACCACATCAAAGATGTATTGCATTAGTAGCAATAGCAATGCTAATGAAAGTACGGGCGAAAGTTTTATATGGGGATAGAATGAGAAAGCAGACTATGCTCGGAGAATATTGTTCTGTGTTTTATTCATCATTCTAAGATGGTGAAATTCTATCATGTTATCGAGTAATTATTATGGAATGTGGAGTATATGTTGCATTGAATCAAGTAAAGGTAAAATTTGAAAGAGGAACTAAAGCTTCAAAGTTGAATTTTGCTTGTTGTCAATAGAACATATGTAGGCGAAAGAGATGAATAGGTTTCAGATCATAATGTAAAATAATGAAATTTAGCACGACCTGTTTGTCCTGCATTAGTCTTGTCTAGACAGCATACATATACATAACTTGTTTATTCATACATTTCATCTCTAGAGATTGTCCGTATTATCAATACTGAAATACATGTTTCAAATTGAACACGATGGAAAAGGCTTCTTAGCTGGAAGTTTGTAGTAGCCGTTTTATAAATGAATGAATTTACTGAACATAGGTCCCCGGCCAATACAGGTCTCCAATACATAAAATAATGTTAGGCTTATATAAGACTAAAATATTTATCATGTCAGAAAATTGTCAATAAATTATGTTTTAGTGGAGTATTTGGCATTTGGTTACATATTTTTTGTGTATGTGAATGTATAGTTCTACATTTTCGTTTTCAAAAAGCGTTTGTATAGTTATCTACATTTAGTAGTAGCCGTTTTATAGTCTAACCTATATTTCATTTACATCCATATTGTCACAGTCACTATGTTGCTGGATGGTCAAAAGCATTTGCTCAAGATTTCAAACAAAATTATCTACCAAAAAGCAAAGAAAATCAAATTGTTTGCCTAGAGATAAGAGATAATCCGATATACCGGATATGTATCATGCTTGTCATAAAAAATTGCGTTGATCAAGTGGTATGTTTTCAAACACTCCACGAATCCACAATTCATAGTCAAACTACAAAACTACTACAAGTGTACCATTTTGAACAAGCGCTTCTCGTTTTTCTAGGGAACAAACTAACTTTATTACTATAAACTTCCGTGAACACAACCTAAAACAACAGAATGATTGTTGCACTTCAAAGCATTGTTTGTAGTAATTTCTTGGTATTTTCTGTACATAATACTTTCCAAAGAACCTAAAATAGATTACAATCAGTAGGAGCTACTTTAGACCCGTAATAACTTTCAGAATTGTACACAGTAGCAAAAAATAGTTAGGGTACAATAGGGTAGATTTATGTTTACAAGCGTTAACTTGTTACTTTGGCTCAAGTCAGAGCCAAAGTTGCACTGAACATAGACCTAGCTAGGCTGATCATGCAACAAAAATTGTACGTGCAGTTAAGAGCCAAGTCTGGCTTTCTTAACACATTTTAATGTGGTCAAGCATAATTCAATTCTAAAGTTGCATATAAGATATGTTGATAACATTCAATTTTTAATGTCCAAACAGTTAAAAGTTGGTTTTGTGATTGTCTCTATATTATAACCACAGAAGAGATAAAGCAATTTTACCAATCTATCTAACTACATATGTATCTATTTATCTATGTATGTCTGGGAAGGAGAGACTAAATGCGCAAACAAGAGCTTATGCGTTGCATATTGCATAAAATTATGAACTCTGGGTTAACATTTACATATTTCGAAATTAAACTAAAAAATGTTGACACGGAAATATTTTGAAATTTAATAGCACTAGTGGCCTAGTATCTGTACTATTATATAAACGTAAAGTGGTACATGCACGCATAGAGTTCTGTTGGTATTCTTGAATAATTAAAAGTAGTATGTATGTCCTATCGTTTTGTAATGACTAGACTACCAATGTACTGGTAGTCTAGTCATTGGTCACGCTTATAGACATCCTCTCTATAAAATCCGTTATTGAAATTCCAGAGAGAGTGCTAGTACGTAAAATATATTTCAACATTTTTCTAGCACACTTTACGTGTTAGGTTTCAGCTAGTATATAAATAATAAGGTAGTCATCTTCATTCTTCATCGTCATCATCTTCATTATCATATACATAAACGTAAAGTGGGACATGCGCATGGAATTCTGTCAGTATTCTTGTATAAAAGTCTGTATGTATGTCCGTATTATTTTGTAATTAATGAGTAAAGACTAGACTATCAGTACTGAGTTTGTTCTACATTTCAACACACTTAGGCATCAAAAATTGGTCTACTAAATAATCAATGGTATATGAAATTCGGGCCAATGCGCAGGCGCTAGAAATTCACTGATTTCAACATTTTTCTACAACACTTCATAACTAGATGCTTGTATTCCAGCATTAGTTAACCTACTACTCACGCTTAATGCAATACCACTGCACTGCAAGCGGGAGTAGTTCCGCACCTCCTGTGATTCCCTACTCCTGTAAAATCGCATCGCCTATATTTCCCTGTCACCATGAATTTTGACCGCTCATTATAGTTATAATTCCTACATGAGTAAGCACATAATTATTTAATAATATTCTCTGAACATAACACCTTTTCGAGGGATCACTGACCACGGGTAGTTGACAGTTAGTAGGGACCTCTACAGCTATTAGTACTTTAGTAGGGTAAGGGTAGATTCCAGACAGAAAGCAGGATTTCTTTGGTACCTATAATATATCAAAGTTGAATCAGTGGATCAAATTTTTTTCAAAAACTTTAAACGAAATTTTGAACCCCTATCGAATTTGATTGGCTTTGTAATTATTTCCCTTTGTATTACATGGTTAACTTCCTTCCTGTCTCTCAGCTATAGCTCTAAGCTACATACAGCTTTTTGAAAATTTTTCAGAATCACTCTTACCAAAATGTTTTTCAATTAACAACTTTAATTGATATACTTTATAAACAAAAAGCTTTTCCTACAAAAATCCATACTTTTTTTGGATCGAATACTGTTTTCGTGGCTATTTTACGAAATTATTGAAGTAGTTTGCCTGGATTAGACATGAAAACCAGAGTAGCCCCAAGTGACTGTACTTTTTACTGTCTTTAATAAAAAAAAATTTAAAGAGTATAACGATAATGAATAAGCACGGCATAATGTTTTATAGTAGAAAGTAATAAACCGTAGTAGTGATGAAAGAAAATTGAATTTACTTGTAGAATTGAATTTTGTAAATACTTAGGCATCACCCTGTGAAGCAAAGTAGTAGAATTACATAGAAAGCATAAAGCTATGGTATGCAATACGTATGGAGTATGGAGAGTCCTCCTGAGTCCTAAGGAGGGACGAGGGACCTTCTGCTACTTCTTTACTTGTACTTACACTCCCCACCAGGTATGTTCCACGTGATGAATGAGTTTTTCTTGCATAAAGTACATACAGAACTGTTGCTTTCCCCTTGCTTTCTTTGCAAAAACCAGACGACAGTTGTTTTCTCTAGGCGGCATAGGTTTTGCGGCGATGTCTGAGATACATGATGTTGGTGTAGTGAGAGTATGAAGTGATGAATGTAAATAGATGTTCGATATCTACTAGTGTTTAGCTATGGATGGAGACAGACGCAATGTCTAACTAAGCAAATCAAAATCAAACCGAAGGAGTCCCACTCATCTTTTTCTTAACCATAGGTTTGCTTTCCCTGCCATACATCTTCCATGCATTTGTAAATCTAAGCAGACACAACTTTATGACTATGACACAAAGGAATAACATCAAACAGTACCTATACACAATGAGACGTTATGCGTAGATGTTATCTGTCCAAGTAGCGAAGTAAAAGTCGCATCACAGATCACAGCTTTATTATCCATCCTTGCTACCTCTAATGTCTCATTCTTCTCCCAATCCTACTTCTGAATTGACCTCTCCCTGCCTAACTCACCCTCATCACCTCATCATCTACATACACTTATAATCACATTGCCCCATCACCTTTACCATTTCAATTCCCCATCCTACTAACTTACTCATTCACTTCAATCTACAAATCTACTACTGATTATTTATTACAGGTAAAGATACTAATTATAAATACTACAAATTTCACTAAAACTATTGCCAAGTATACACTTAAACTGAATAAGTCAGAAATGGATAAAATCACAACTGCAATAACAGTCAATTGACTTACCTGGATTTCTATTGTTATTTCAGAATAGCAATCCTTCTCCAAGCTGACTTTTCTTCTACCTACATCTACATCGTTTTCGCTCTTCCGGCAAGCGCCGGCTTTCTTCTACCCTAGCTACATCACAGGTAACACTCTATTACTTTCTTTGTCTCTTGTCTTAATCCTTAGAGTGTTTGAAAAACATATTTGTAAAGATATGGATATTGGATACTCATATTCATCTTATATACCATCATAAATATTATCTAGGCATCTCTATTCTCAGAAAATAATTATAACAGAGTTTGTCTCGGAGATTTTCCGGCTTCAGAGAAAGTGTTAGGAGTATTAGAACATCGTCATTTCATAGCTACCACTTTGTCAGCTACTTACTAAACATTGTTACCTTTTATTCCTTTCACTTTCTCTGGTTTCCTACATAAATTGTCAAACTATAGTTACAAATTGGGTTTATTTTGTTCCAGAATAAATTCTGCTCCAGACGACTTTTCTTCAACCCACACCGCTTTCACTCTTCCGGCAAGCACCCGCTTTCACCACGCCTAACTACGCTACAGGTAAATACACTGTTCTATTCTTTGTCACTTAATCTTTAGAATTGTAGACAAACGCATTTCACAGCACAGTTTAAAAGATCACGGCATCCAGTACTCATATTCGTCATGTCATGAATATACTTATAAATAATTAGGCAACTGTATAGAAAATAATTCTAACTAAGTATTGTGCAAGTTTTTCGAATTTTCAAAATATGTTAGGAGTTTTAAAACACCATCACTTCGCAAATATCTCTTGTTTTCTGCATAAAATTGTCATACTAGATAGTTTCATAAACTAAAAATTGGATTTATTCTGTTGCTTTAGAGTAAATCTTTCTCCATACGACTTTTCCTCAACCCATACAAGTACCGAGTATCGCTTTCGTTCTTCCGACAAGCGCCTGCTTTCTCCAACCCTTACCACACAACAGGTAATGTACTGTTATATTTTTATCGCTTTATCCTTAGAGCTTTAGACAATGCATATTACAACGCAGTTTAAAAGATTACGGGCATCGGGAATTCATATACATCTTTAGTATCATGACTATGCATGTACAGATAGTTAGTAACCTACATAAAATAAATATGGCTGGCGGTGATTGAGCCACTCCCGACTCGGAGAAGGTTCTAGCTAGGGCATCGGGCCCTAATATCCATTTCTGCTATCATAAATATGCTTGTCGTTAGGTACCTACAAAAAATAAAGATGGCTGACGCACATTGAGCCACTCCCGATTCGAAGAAGGTTCTGAGTTCTGGCAATGGCATCGGGCACTCATATCCATAATATGCTTGTAGTCAAGTGCCTAATAAATATGGGTGGCGGAGACTGAGCCACTCCTGATACGGAGAAGGGCCAGGGCATCGAGCACTCATATCCATCACTGCTATCTATGTTTGTAGTCAGGTGCCTACAGAAAATAAAGACGGCTGACGCTGCCACTCCCAGTGCGAAGAAGGTTCTGGGTTCTGGCAACAACATCATCTTATGATACCAATTAACTGGCAGTTTTGCGTAGTATGAGTACCAGGAATGCTTCTGCTATCTTTCATTAGCGCTATTATCCTGATTTCCGGCATAAGCAATTGTCAAAGCCTTGTACTTAACTTAATAAAAACTAGTGTAAGTTGTTTTCCTTTTCCCTCAGCACTTTGATTAACTTACACCGCAACATAGATTCTTTCTAATCGAATGTACTCTATCGGTATCTTTAAATATGTATATCATAATGAATATCTACTATGGAACTTCATCTTATTTGTACTTTGTACATTTTATTTTATACTGGTGAAAGTTTACTATACTAGGGAAAAGGAAATCGCAAGAGAACCTTTTACTTTTTAATTGTCCTTTGATTATGAGTGGAATACATTTAGTTCTTATATCGATGTGCTGAGTGAAAGGATGTGCTCAATTATCCATGTCTAACTGGCATGGCACTACAGAAACTACAGATCTAGGTAAACTGTTTACTGGCATCGCTTTAGCAGCATTATAGGTTTTCGGCACTTCTACATCGACTATAATGTTGGTCAATAAAAGCCAAGGCACAATGACAGCAATAACGATTCAATTTTCGATTTGTATAAATCAACTATTCCGGAAATAGAGAATTAGTACTTGCTACATTTTTCCTTGTGAAGAAATTCTCTCCTATCATCCATTTTGTCAAGTTACTCACACACTCATGCCGATAGTGAACTTGAAAAAGACCCGATTCTACCTAAGTACGTATTATGAACCTCGTCTTAGGTCCTAAGGACTCTCCAATGCTCCTAAAATAAAAGGAGACGTTACATTAGAAGACGGTCATAGTAAAAATCGACTTCTTAAGAACATTAGAAGACGGTCATAGTAATAATACGTTCCTAGTATACTGTGTTCAGTTATTTTACAGGAAAATCCATAGAGCACTGTAAATTAATTAACTTTCCATCTACAATGTTACTTAAGAATGACGGAACAACTTATTACCGGTATTTAGTCTAATTATGTTGTACATAATGAGATATTCGAGGCCGAATTCATAACATGTACGCAAGTTCATATCATGGAGAGAGTGTTGGAATTGTTACAGAGTGACTATAGACCTCTGTAGGTCTCTTCAGTTTCCTGGAAAGTCTAACCGGTTGCAGTTACGTATCAGTAGAATAGGATTGCTAAGAAAACTATACTCATACAATATCGCATACAATAGATCAGTAAAGCGTGTTTTATTGAAAATACATTTTATAGCCATTTTATCATTACTTATAGTATGGTGAGGGATTCGCATCGCATAAAATGATGAACATTTTTATTTTAGACATCAATTGAACATTCAGACAGAAAACACTTCAATATTATGTAATTATGTAGCACTAAGAGTGGCCTTATGAACCTCGTCTTGAGTGCTGAGGGCTTTTCAAGACGTCCAAAATACGTGGAAATCGGCGTCTTGACGGCTTCTTATAAACATAGACGACTGTCATAATACAGGCATTAGATTTCCTCTGCAAGAGACTTTGGATCTCCAATATCATGAAGTTTTACATTGCATATTACTTCAGTGTTTGGATTTTTCATACAATGTTATGGAATTAGAAGGAGCGAGAAGAGCGTTTTTGGCATGTAGTGGATCATTAGATCTTACAAATCTCTTATATTATAATTGTAGACTTGATAAAACCCACCTATGTCTGGTAGGGAGAGCCGAAAAGCCATAGTTTAATAATATGCAACATTTTCAGCAATGTTGACTGCCTGATAAATGTATCATTGCTATGTGGTCAGGGGTGGAGTTTTAATTTTATATTTTTCGTAAAATTAAATACTTTTACTCAAATCTTTGGTATACATAATATTATTACTAAAATTAATATTAGGAAGTCTTTTCTTAGCATTAAATACACAAACTTACAATTTCGAGCAGAATGTCGCATTTCTAACAAAATACATAAATCCAGTGAAGTCAGTAATATCGACTTTTTTATTTAAGGTTCTATCTACATATCTACACAACTATCTACATAACGAAATTCTGTGTCTGTACTAAGAATTGTAGAGCTTAATACAAAAATTGAATCTATGCCTACGAGGTCAGATCTGGGCTACTGCCGTACTAAACTCATAACCAGACAGAATAAAATGGATTTGTGTAAAAGCTGTCTTTGAAAATAACATCGCTACATTTCTTTTGGAAATGTCCATTAATAGAATGAGACATGCAGAATGAGACATACGATATAATATTAGATGAGTATCACTTGTTGAAGACTTATGTGGAAAGGTAGGATAGTATACAGACAGGTAGAGTGAGTAGCTTTCTGCAAAAACTCGCTGGAGTAGAGAGGTAGAAACTTATTAAGTTTCGTCAGGAGTGATCAGGAGGTTGCTATGCATCTCCCATCTTGTTCTCTTGTATTACACAAGGAGCTGTATCTTCTTGACAAAAGATTTTCCAGGAATAGATGGTCGTTTTAATGGTAGATATTATTCCCATCACTCCTTGCTAAGCTACTGTCAAGTTGCAGACATGGCTATTCGATGGCTTCACAAATAACATTATACAAATAATAATACACAATAGATAGGTGACTCGTTGAAAACGACTTGTAGTCCTATATAGTTCTAGGTCCATAGACTACACTCATCGATGATTCACCGAGAGAGACAGGCCATTTTGTATGTTACTACTTTATTGCGCATTTGTTACGAGATAAACAATCCAGATAAACACATTATGTAATATTATTGCCATTTTCACATCATGTAACTCCGACACTCCGAATTAATGCCCGGTGGTTACCGAGCCTTTAGAATGATTTCTCCATTCAGGTATCTTCACTTCATTTTGTCATTGTTAATAAATATAAAACGCGAGAGTTCCTATATACTCTGATACACTTACTTAGAATTGCTATATAGATGCCACTTCAACACCAGAGTAGATCATTCGTCATAGAATGTCCATTTAATTAAGTACTACACGGGTTTGTACTTTCAAGGCTTACAAAACGTCGAGTATTCTACTTTTATTTCCGGGTTTTAGGGAAACCTAGTTAGTGCAACACCAATGTATGTACGTATTCAAGATAAGTCTAGTAAACTTCATCCAACTAGTATGAAACATATCGAAAATTAACAAAGGACATAGGAAACCTAACCAGTTTTCCAAGAATCCTTTCGAAGCCATGTAAATTCTGTTGTTTTTCTTCTGTTTTGGGTGCGAGTCAGAATTTCAAACGTATACTTATTGTTTTCTCCACCAATTGCTCCTTTTACGTAGGCCGATTTCATGAAACTTTTACCATGAAAATAAGAATGTTTTACGAATAAATGCTAGATGAAATATTGTTGACTAAATTTTCACCCAAACTTCTTTTCACAACTGTACAAAAGGTTTCCTTCGTTGTCTGTGGAATGCAAGACATCATTCATGTACATGAAGTCTTAGAACTATTTAAAAAAGATTTTAGTTCATCTCTGAACTCGGTACTTCTAAACTTATCTACAGACGCCCCTCGGAAGTTCGATTTTTGCAGTAAACCATCAACGGATGGAAGGATTTCACTGAATCGCATTAAGTCAAAGATTTGTATGGCACTTTCATGCAAGTTTAACATATATGCAGTATATACTCATTTTTATCAATCCCATTGGAGATCATGAACGAGATAGCCTGAAATTCAGGGTAGGCATCTTGCAAATTAATCTTATGACTGCCAAACATTGTCATATCTAATTTTTGTGGCTAGATCCTGCACATAACATCGTGTAGTACTTTTTGGGAAGTCTGTGCAAATGATTAAATGAAGAAAAGCCAGGGAGACCGAAGTCCCGAAGAAAAGAGTGGTAAAAGTGGTAAGTTGTCTTATTTCTTTGCAAAGAAAGGCTAGGTAGATATCTTCCAAAGAACATGATACTTTCACTCATTTTATTGTGCTACTTTCAGCAAGGTGAAAGTGACGTGTTGTTTTAAAAATGGCATGACAGAAGCTTCCATAAGATAAGAAGTACGATTTCATTTGTATGAGGAAAGTTTCCTTCCGTAGAGTAGATGGTCATGAATTGTCTATGAAATTTCAGAGGAGCCAGATAGTACTACTAGAACCACAGAGAAATCAGAGAGAAATTCTCAGAATGACCAATTGAGAAATTTGCTGGATTTGACAGCCAATAATTGCATCTTTTGCAAGGAGTTCATCCCCAATCTCAACCCTCAAGAATTTATTCGCCATCTTAAATTATGCACCATTGTAAATCCACAACCCATATTCGTGGGAATACCATTTAGCACTTGGGAGCTGCCAAAGATGGAGGGCAATCAAAGATCTAATGATGTGCCCGCTGCAAGAGGAAGAACGTTGTCAATGCTCTTGGAGGAACCTCCCGAGTCCTTACAGATTAACCGCGTTACTCCCTCAACATCTAGAGGCATTCAAAACGAGTCATCATCATCACAGAGTAACTTTCTTTCTTTGTCGTTGTCAACACCCAAACGGGACCAAGAGGAAAATGACTCTGAGTCTAGCTCGAGTGAAGACAAGGATTTACCTACAGAGTTCCCAGGTACTTCCTTTAGTCTGGTTCAATATGACACTGCTGATGAGGGCAATAGTTCTCACCAAGAAGATGCCCCAAAGGAAATGACTTCTCAATCAAAGCAGAAACCTAAAAATTCCGAAAATGAAAAACCAGCAGAAACAAAAAGTCGCAGACCAGAAGATGAAAATTCGAATATAAGCGACATAAGTGAAGCTGAACCCTTAGAATTATATGCAGGAAGCAGCACAGAAAGTCAGAGTGAGATGGATCAAGAATCTTTAACAGCCGACGAAGCACCCGACTATTCTAAATTGGAAACTGCTATTATAGGGGATTCAGAAGCAGAAGCATCACTTGGCAATGCTAAGTGTGATACACCGGCTGAAACTGAGAAAAGAGGAAACTCGCCAGTGAATACTGAGAATGAAAACTCATCTGAGAATACTAACGAGGAAAAGTCGTCTTATAGCCCTGAAAGGGAAAATTCAACAGGAAACAGTGAAAATGAAAAGCACGAAAACATCCAAGAGAAATATAAAAGAAAATCTAAAAAGAAAAATCACAAAAAAAACACAAAACAGAGAAAATCACAAAAAAGTCGGAAAAGAGAAATGACACCAGAGGAATCTGAAAAGAATATTTCTACCGAAACTTCGGAACAGGATTATTCCTCGGAAAGTTCTAAAAGTGGACGTTCGCCAGGGGATACTTACAGCGAGAAAAATTCATGCTATAATTCTGAAAAAGGCAATCCTACCTTAGAAAGTGAAAAATCTCAACATTCTGACAATGAAAAATCAAATGAGTCAAAGTACACTGATAAGGAAAACCTAACACAGGATGATTCAGAAAATTCTGAAAGGGAACAGTCTCCCCATAATGAGGAGACAGAAAATAATGACAAAGAAAAATCTAAAGACAATGAAGCAACTACCAGCAAGGAACAACCACAAGATGAATCAGAAAACACTGATAAAGAACAATCTTCCCAAAACGATGATAAGACGGAAAATGAAAATTCGTCGCAAAACGAAGATAATAGTGACAAGGAAAATACGTCGGACAATGAAGACAATGCAGATAAGGATCTTTCTTCGCAAAATGAAGAAAACACGATACAGGATGAAGACACGGACAAGGAACACCCATCCCAAGATGAATCAGAAAACCCTGATTTGGACAAGGAACAGTCATCGCAAAATGATGAATCAAACACTGACAAGGGAAACTCATCCCAAGATGAATCAGAAAACAATAAAAATGATCATTCTCCAAACATTAACGATTCAGAAAGTACACAAAAGGAGAATTCTCCAGAACATGATGAATCAGAGACTATTCAAAATGGAAATTCATCAGATGAATCTAAGAGTGTTGAATATGAAATTTTGAAAAATCCCGATTCCAAACACTTTGAAAATACATCTGGAATTGAAAAGATATCAAGTCCTGATGAGTCACAAAATACCATAAGCGAATCAAGCAGTGAAGAAATAAACATGGAATCAATGGAAATTGAAGTGGGTGAAATAAAAATACAAGAGAATCGTGAGTGTGAGTCCGAAATGATTGAAGATGTAGAAATGGAAGAAATAACAAACTCAGCTGAAAATCGAGGAAGCTCAGTAAGCAACCAAACAAACGAATTCAGCCATATCCACTACAAAAATGGACCAAAAACTAAAAAATTCTATGAGCCAAAAGGGGCAAGGTTTAGGAAGAAATGGATGAAATCCGACTCTGAAATTGAAAGGGACGAATTTGAAGAAATTTCAAATTTTATACCCACTTGGGCAAGAAGGAAGCCCAAACTATTCCCCACAATAGATAAAATGAAATCACATGCAGACGAAAACGGTATTGAAAGTACTTCGGAGATGCACCCCACGAGCACCACTGTTGAAAACATAGTAAAGACACCTGAGCCGGTTGGATGGGAAAACAGTTGCAAAAACGTCAATGACAATGGAAAGCGTACTTACGAAAAATTTGAACAAGATCATAACGATAACAGCTTACCAATAGAATCCATAGATCCGAAAGGTAGTCAAATGTGGTTAAGATCTTCCAATGTGGCTGCAGCAACGTCTGTTAAAAGCTCTCTTGGTTTCTCCAACAATGCGAAGAAATTGCCACTCGTAAATGAAACTGCAAAAGCAGCCAAAGTGAGTCCCCTTCCCAAACCAAAGAAGAAAAAGCTAAGAAAAAAGAAAAGCAGGCGCCGCGGTTCAGATCCTATTTCAGATGAAGATGACATGGCAAATTATGACACATCAAAATCTGGAAGTGAACAGAATCAGAATGGAATCTTTCCTGGTCCATCGTGGGTAAGCAAATTGCCTAAATTTGTCAAGAAGAAGAACGTGAAAAGGAGGGCTAAAAGACCACGCCTGAAACCGAATACTTATCCTAAATATTCCAGAAAAGATTTAGAATCCAAGGTTTTCAAGTGGATGGAATCTGTTCCGAATCCTGTACCACCTTCTACAAAAGAAAATGCAGACGAATCTGGACAACCAGAACCTTCCAGTACTTCTGTAAAACTTCAACAGGATATTGAAGAGGATAATAATATGGAGATTTCTCTAGATACTTCTGCTCAGCCATCTTTACCACCTGAGAATTCCTCGCCGTCAAATAGGAAAGTTGCCCCAAAAACAAAAGGGAGTTTGAAAGAATATCCGGTGATTGATTTAACTTGCGATTCTCCCGACGACCAAGTATCTTCAAAACTTGCCGAACCCCCAAAATTAAACGTGGCTTGCACCATAACACTTATTCCCCACTCCGACTCAGATGCCGGCTTAAAAGAATTGAGGAATGAACAAGAAATGGAAATAGAGGATGCAGAAAATGAAGGGGCCGAATGTACTACTGATTTAAATGGCCAGTCTATGGTGGAAAATCACGAGGAAGCAAAGACAGCTGCACATGAAGAAATTGAAAATGAGGAAAATTATCAAGCTGCTATTGAAAACGGGATTAATGAAGTACAGCTGGCTGAAAATAATTTCGGTGGCGGAGATAAGGATGAAGATATTCTTCAAATGCTGAATGTTGTGGATATCATTGACGAAACAAGATTGAGTGTCCAACTTGCCATATGGAACATTATACGATATCTTGATAATCGCTTCTTGAATTTTCTTAATGATGACGACTACTCAGAATTTCATCTTTCTCCTTACGCTCAACAACCAAAAGTCGACACTACAGAAAATAATGATACCGAAGAAGGTTCAACTTCAGCTGTCAATGAACAAGGAGCCATAGCTGCATCAATTCCTAATGATCCAGCTGCAAATCTCACACAACTCAAAAATGTAAAAGTCCTTACAAATAGTGAAGGGGAAAAGTCTACGCTTACCGAAACTGAATTGGCTTTGCATTCAAAGCCCCTCCCTGGATTTAAAGATCTTAAACAGCCTACTTCATTGGCTCCAAAATTGGCTGAATCTTTATCAGCAATTTCATCGCAAAATACTGCATTCAAATCAATGCCATTTATGGAATTGCCAGACAACAATTTCGAACCACGATCAGCAGCTCCAGAAGAATTTACGTTGCCCGTCTCTGCTCTAGAACCACAATCATCATACGTATCTACTATTTCTTCTCAAGAATTAACACCAGCTGCTACTGCTTTGATCCCTACTCCTGAATTTTCAGAACCTACTTTCACTGTTACTCCTCCGGTTTTGCAAATACCTACAGGGTCTACTCCCCTTCCGGATTTGATAACAGATAATTTGCCAACCTCTACTCAAGATTTACAGGAATCTGCTTTACAAGTCCCAATTCCAGAATTGCCAATTGAATATCCTCAAGAATTATATCCATCTAATTTGTCATATTCTGCTCCAGTAGGGCCTCTACGATGTATTCCCGAAGTGCAGGAGCCTAACATGCCAATATCTGTTTCTCTTCCGGAGCTGTCAGTGAGACGTGTTCCGAAATTGCTAACAACTACATCGCGATTTTCTCCTAAGGAAGTGTCTTTGAGATATTTTCCCGAATTACAAGTATCTGCGATACCCATTCCTGTCCTGGAACAACCGCAGCAAACTGTTTCGGAATTACCTGGATTTTCATCGCTTACTGCGTCACTTCATGGTATGCCAGAAGAGTCGCTTTTAACAGTTTCTCCTGCAGAAAGGGTACGACAAAATTCTACAGACTTACAAGCACCCTTTATGCCAAACTCTTCTCCAGAATGGTGTCTACGAAATTCTGAAGATTTACATGGAAACTTTCTCCCAGTTATTTCTCCAGGGTCACGGCGAAATTCAGTAATTTTTAGATTTCCGCCATCTTGTTATCAACCAGGGTCACTGCGAAATCCAGAATTTCGTCGACGAAATTCAGCAGAATATCCGGCAATTTGTCATCCATCATTGTCACTGCGATATCCAGAAATTCGTAGACGAAATTCAGCAGAAATGCCCCCAATTTGTCATCTACCAGTGTCACTGCAAACTCTTCCACGAGAATCTCATTTTCAACCAATTTCTCCTCCAGGAGCGTCTGTACTTACTCCTCAAGAGCAGCCACAGTCTTCGTTTCCAACATTTTCTCTTCCAGAGGGAACAAGGAGGCATTACCCCCAACTGCCAAATTCTCCGCCAGGATTTCTAAGATCAGTCGCTTTTCCACCTCAGGTTCCAGAATCAAGGATAGTACCTCCATTATGGGATGCTGCGAATTCCGAATTATTACCAGTGAAAATTGAGCAATACAAAAATCCATTGCTACCACCCCATGGAGCTGATGAACAGCGACCACAGACATTCTACACTCATAATTCAGTCTCTTATTCCGAATGTGAGTCGCCCAGTTCTTCATATGCTGCATATCTGAGGCAAAATAGTCAATTACCTTGCTCAGAAGCCCAAAGACCTCAGAATTACATGAACATCGCATATCCAAATGGGTCACTTCCGATTATCTCTACACAAAGGATGGAAGAAGTCAACCAAGACACGTTGAGTGCATTTACATCCCGACTGACAGGTAAATACATTTTACTCCAATTAGCACTTAGAGATTTATCAGGTACATAAGATGTATTGTAGGGCAAAAGCACGTAGTCTAACTCGCATTACCGGGATA
Organism: Tomocerus qinae; assembly: GCA_020055645.1. NCBI lineage: Eukaryota > Metazoa > Arthropoda > Collembola > Entomobryomorpha > Tomoceridae > Tomocerus > Tomocerus qinae. The sequence continues at coordinate 23,984,433 of CM034549.1, forward strand.
AGCAATTCACGATGAGTCAAAATTACTTCCTTCCTTAGTATCTCTACAAACTTCTTGCAAAATAGTTAGCATAGAAAATATCTCACCTAATAAGTAGAAGCATCAGCATTTCAAAGACTTACACATACCATGTTAGAAGTTTTAATTTCCTGCCAAGTGCAAAGATGTTGGATGATAGAGTTAAGCTGCAAAGAAGTAGCACAAAGACTAAATAGCGATTTCTTTATTGATTTTCTGAATTTTACTATGTCATCAGAGGGAAAATATTTGGAAAACCAGGATTATGAATCAGTAGGGGGATACCCACGTTCCTTCGTAGAATTCCGTGTGTAAGTAGATTCTCAAAATATGGAAAAGTACGCAAAAGTACATCAAAATTAAAACAAGCCACCGAGCAGAGTACTTTTCTTTGAGTATAACGGAGTGAATACTCAATCATGACTGGTGGAAATAGTTTACACTAACGAAACTTGAAAAAATTATCAATAAATTCAAACTGGTCGTTTACACTTATATAAATCTACTCAAATACACAAATCTACAAAGGCCGGCGAGTATACCCCTAGTGTATTTTTGTTACGTTAGATCATAAAAATTAAGTCGTAACTCCTCCATTCTTCATGCATTGCTTGTATCGGCTGAGTATACGTAATTTTTCATAGTTAAACCTATAATTTGTCTACATTTTTGTTATATTTACAGCGACCCAAGACCACAGTAGCAGAATTATAGTGGCCACCAGTCCACCACCGTTTGTCCAACCCATACAGCTCCCACACCAAAGTTTTCTTGCTCCCAATCCAACTGTATATGGTAGCACCTCAACAACGAACGAGTCTCAATATCAACTGTATCCGATTAGCCAAGTGGTAAGCTGTCCAACTACAGTCATCCATCACGGGAATACAGTAAGGAATACTACAAATATTTATCAGGCTTCTCATATTCCTACTTGGACGAATCCGGGTATCCCAGCAAGCCCAAGCACAACTCATATTTATCGCTGCCATTACAATCCGACCTGGAATCACATTCAGCAACCACCTGTGGTCCAACCTACTCCGGCACAGATACCTCATCACAGTCTCCAGATGCAGGCTCCGATTTACTTTGGGAACCCTTGTTGTCCCACTAATGGGAATGTGGCACAGGTAAGACCTCTACCTCCTCCGAAAAGGTCCAGGTCTATGCGAAATGGTCAAAGTTCATCTAAGTGTGACTTTGCCAAGAAAGGACGGTATGACAGCTTTTGACTCACTCTCCTTCAAAAGCGTCGCCTCTTCATTTCCATCACTTAAGTTGAAATGCAAACAACATTAACCAAAATAGACAATAATATGTACTTGATTAAAATAAGTACCTTATAAAATTAAATTACATACCTATGACATGTAGCAAATACCAACTGCATTTCTTGAATAATATTCTAAATGCTACTAGAGACTTTAAAAACCCAATCAGTGACAATTATAGTACCAATATAGATCTCCAATTTCTATTTCAACAGTCCGACAATTCCATCGCTTTTCTACGGACAATTTCTAGGCAGATCTATCATGACCTCAGCAGTTCTACTGTTATATGTTGTTAGTAGCATCAAAAACTCGTACAAGTACCTTGAACGGATTGACATTGATGTTGTTGGTGACATGATAGTTTATAGCAAAGAGTATAGATTATGTGTATTGGTAAATGTATTACACCCTACCTGTATACTAATTAATTAGTCCTATGCTAACCAGGGTGCAGCTGTGCAGTAATGTTTTGTAAGGTAGTACCACGAGAATGCTAAAAGAGATAAGGAAGAGCAAAGGTATTTCAGATTTAAGTGTGATTTCTGAAACTGTTTATCCCTGTAGCTCTCCACTGATCCTTAAGGCATATCACACCATGAAATAATTTGCTCATACTTACAACTCTAAACCAATGTGTGTTTAAATTCTCACTTAAATATTTAACAGTCATATCCGTATCAACAGCATAAAGTGCGTAAAACTAACAATATAATAAGTAGCTGCCTCTCAATTATGACTAAAAATACCCCGAATTGGAATAGTTTGGCCTATATTTAAAATCTATCTACTAGGTACCAAAAATATTTTCCAAGTAACTAAATAAAACATTGCAAAAGATCTTTTTGAGAATGAGAACAATTAAGATGCTAGCATGTACCCTAGCAGTATTATACAATGACCAAAAAGAACTTCTATCCTTACTACTACCTACTGCACTTACCAGAGACGAAATATTAGACACCTATAACATACTAATGCAAAAGGTGTTGGCATTTGATAGTTTGTATTCGTGCATAATTCGATCTGTATGCACCAACATCAAACATGTATACAAAATACATGAACTTAAATGAGTACATCTGAAAATAATATCAATGTTTTCCTTCCTTGATGCAATAAGTTAGGTTACTTATTGCCATACGTCTTGGAAGGACTACAAAAAAGTAAGATTATAATTAGCATAAACGCTCTTGCGTCCTTTGAGCTAATCTTACTGTCTTATCATTTAGGAACATCTATTATCTATTCGGAAGAGGATAGTTATCTTATGTAGTAGTCATATAGTAGTAGGATCTTAGTAATTGATATTTAATCCTGTAACGCTAATATTCTATGAAAGTCTGTAGCTTCCGTATTCTATATAGATGTAGGATTCATTTAAGCACTATCACTTGTGTGTGTAATTTCATCGGGTTTGAATGTTTGGGAAATATTGGAGCGACTGTTTATGTAGTCATACTAGATCTAACTAAACTGCACAATGTACCCAGTAAACCGTGTAGAAGTCTTTATCCGTATCAATTTTAAATATATTTAGTCAAGTAAAAACACAAATTAATTAGTATTCCATAAAATGTGTACTAATTACATCAAAATGTCACATAAAAAGGGAGGAGCCCTGTAAAATGTACACAATGTGGTGAATGAGGATTTTTTAGCATTCTTTGACATTTTAATTGAATGAGTTATGAGGTCCGTTTTGAGAATGTTGTCTTGTTTTCGGAGTTAATATCAGTTTCAATAATAATGTCAACTTTTAGCTAAAGAAGTACGCACTCAATCCCTAACATATAGCTGTAGTAGTTGTACTTGTAATATCTCATACATTTACTTGGCTTGTATTATGACAAATAACACAGCCAAAGCTCGTCATCTAACTTGTGATTTAAATAAGTACATACTTCATCTTGTTAGAAATAATGAGAAAAGTATTAGCTAAATTAAAATATCTATGTCTGTACTTAATTATCTACTGTGGAACTGTTGTTTAGTTTTTAGTTACTGATATTTTTAGTTAAATCAAGTATGTTTCTTGGATTTTAGAATAGCGTAGTATATATATAATATAGTACGTATTTCTAAATAAGCAATTAAGTATACTATTTTTATTACATACTAAACTAACTACATGACAGCTTCAACTGGGTGCATTATTCTTAAAAACCTGTAAAGATTATTATCATTATTATCGAAAACATAAGTTGATGATTCTTCTATTGCATTTGGTTTACCAGAAAATGCAAAATTTATCTTCTACCATAAGTACTTTCATTAATTAGAAATGACAACTATTTGAGATTGAGCACAATTAAGATAGAGGACATTTTGCCAAATAATCCATCTACAAATTAGAACTGAAATTGTTTTGCATAACGAGCATTTGTTTCATTTGTGAATTAACGTAGGCGTATTCCTAGTTACTTGCTAGTTACACTGACTATCAAAATTAATTAAGATTAGCTTTTTTAGCAAATTCCCTAAGGATCTGAGACGAATGGTCCTACATTTAAATAGTAAATATAAAGAAGGAAGAACAGACCCCTACCTCAATACCGTATTTAGAAGTCGATTTCGGAGGGGGGCAATGACGTCATAGGCCCATATTTGCGCATTTTGTCGTATTTTGTCTGAAATGAGTAAAAAATAGCTTAAAAGTCACGAAGCGCGAAATTTTTTGGTATTTTGAGAACAAATTATCTTTTTTCTTGGATTTCGGGGGGGGGGCAATAACCCCCAGTGCCCCCCCTCAATACAACATTGGAAGGCCTTTAGAAATTTCACATTATCATTATTGCTTTTAAAGATATTCCAGTTTGAAAATTGCTAACCCGTATGCCTTATAACACAAAGACGAGAATCTGAAATGTAGCCTTCTATAGACAAGGGTCTGTTCTACCTTCTTTAGTAAATGTAGGACCATTCGTCTCAGATCCTTAGGGAATTTGCTTAAAACAGTTAACCTTAATTACATTTATAACGTAACAAACGCCCGCGTTACGTTAACATTATGGAAATCATTAGCTATTTAGTAATTTTATTTTAGTGCAGGCAGAGCCGATTCCTTGTTCAATTTTCTCAATTCCTTTTATCTATTATAGGTTATTTCATACTCTTTTCATACTTGGATCTATATATTTAACTAAATATAGGATCAAAAACATACATTTACTAACAATTAACATTCTGATTGCAAAATCTGTTAAAATTGGCGTCTCGGCTTTCGAACTCTTGTCAATAAATATAGTCAATTTTAGGTGTGATGTTTGCTGTAATATAACATTGCTTAGTTTATGTAGTATGTTCATGATTAGTGAGTAAGGTAAAGGTATGACCTTTTGTGTTTGACCGGGAAGGTTTTTGATGTATTTTGACTGAAATTGTTTGGTTGTTGCTGACATTGTTGAGTACAGAGATACTTTTTGTAAATCTATTGTTGAGTAATACTTGCGCATCTCGGCAAGGCATATTTAAAAATAATTGGTTTCCAAATATTTGACTACTAGCAATTAAAAATCGTAGCAATTATTTAACTACTTGTACTACATTCAATCAGCGAAACAAATCGGAAAAGGATTGTTAAAACCTATTGGTGATTGTAGCAATCAATCATTAGTCTTGATTTCTTACCGAAACTGGAGTCCCAATGACACATTTTCTTTCAAATACGTTAGTTGGATCTTTGTCATCAGATTTGTATGCGTGATGATTGCATACAACATGTATGTACATATAGTATATGGCAGCAATGAACAATTTACCAAACATTGCAATAGCAATTTACTAAGCAATATCAGATACATCCAAGCAATTTCAGTCAACATCTATCAAAAACATTCCCGGTGGGATTGAAGGTGCCAAACACGATTTACCCCGAGAATATAATATGGGGGTCATGGGGTGGAAGTTTTGAGCAGGAATTGAGTATTGAAAATCAGTATTGATTCACTCTGATTTATAGTAGAGAAAGATGAATATGGGATTCGAAATTATGGGGTCTCTCTCCATGTGATGTTTGGTACAGAAAGTGAGTTTTGGTGCTGGGATTTTGGCGTGCTGGTTAAGGTTAATGTTGTCCTTTTAACGACCTAGTTTTAATTGATGTTTGGATATATACATTTTGGTGTACTACATTCGATGTTTGATGTGTCAATTTTGATGTTCCATATTCCCTGTATTTGAAGTAGCAACTTTAATGTATTTGATGGAAACTTACGTGTATTTGGTGTATCAACTTAAATGTATTTGGTGTAACAACTTGAATCTAATAGGTCTAGTAACTTAAAAGTATTTGATGTGGAAACTTCAATGTATTAGATGCTATTCTGCATTTGAAGTAGAAATTATGTTGTTCGTTTTATGTAGAAATTAAGATGTTTTGTATTGTTATTGAAATTGAAGGTTACGCATTTATTTTGATGTTTGTCACTAGTAATATCAGATGTATATTTATGTTTTTCGGGCTACTTTGATGTATTGCTTGGCCTAAAGAATACTAAGTTGGCTTGGAGTACATAAGTTTAGAAAGAACAAACAGAAAGAGACTTGAAAGGATTTTTCCGCCCATCTAGTCTTCTTGAAACTCTAAACAAAACTGCCATTAAGTAAAGTACCCCATTTAACGCAGATTCCATTATGACTTATGACGGAATTACTGCTGTTACTTTAGGGGAGACTAATAAATGTATAAAAGGCTGTAAATTGCAATTTCATCACTAAGAACAAAGGTAACCGAATAATTATTATCAATATATTACATGGTAAGAATAGATAGCTAATGTAAGAATTATTGTTTAGAAACTGAAACTAGGCTAGTTAGGTAGTTAGGTAGCATAATTGTGTAAGATACGAGTAAAGTAGAACCTGGATAATTTTTTCTGTTATTTTCTCAGTACAAAATTCTAATTAATTTTACTAATACCTTGTTAATGTATTGTGTTTGTGTGGGATTTCTCGTCCACCTGCTACTCAATTGACACTGGTTTCATTTATTCATGAAATCAAACAAATCATGCAGTGCAGTAAATGAAAAAAGTGTCTATTCCATCAAAGTGGGTCAAATATTTGAGGAAAATTCCCTTGAATACACAAATTAGTTTTTAAGAATTGGTTTTTGTAAATTCAGAGGATTTTAGTGCTAAAGGAATTTGAATTTTCGTGTTTATCAAGTAGTAATAGTATTTTGTAACACAGGATCGCAAACAATGTATTTCGCGAATACATCTATTATGTGTTGTCTTGTATTAGGAATTTATGTTGTACAAATCGATCGTTTACTTACAGAGTGTAGCTAAGAATGAAAGGCCTTCATTGTATCGCGTGGTCTTCATCAAATTAAAAACAAATGACAATTTTCAAAAGCAAGATCTTTGCTAACGTATACGTTATTAATGTCACTACTAGTTTGAATTTCCAATCTAAATTGTAATACGTATTCTATGAAAAAATCAGTACACAATTCAACATATTCGATATTTGAAAATTGTTTAAATTTGGATTCCCCCATGTACTATATCGAATACCATAATCGTTTTGTATGAAAATATATAGAACATTCTTATCGAGTATTATTTCAATATCGAAGAAAAATTTGGTAATTTTCGACATTCTACAAAAATATTATAGACTCAGAGTTACAAATAATAAATATTCAAGTTTTCAGTGAAATAATGGTTCTAGTATTTATGTTAATGTTGATTCAAATATGTTTTACCTAAAAATACTATTTTTTGTCTGTTCAATAGTAGGTTCAATAGTATAAGTCTTTTGAAAATTTCTATTTTCAAAGAAACCTCTTAAAACTCGAATTATAATATGGTTTACATGCGACACCTGTAAACATGGTGTGGTTGCCCGTATCAGGAAACTCTCCAGTCCACTAAAAGTAATAGATCAAGTAATTGATAATGTATTTATGTATTTTTAGTTTAACAGTGCTAATAAGAGAATAGTCCGATTTAATAGTAATAGCAAAATAGTTGTGTATGTACTAATACTAATAAAATATCTAAACAATTGTGTATCTTTTCTTGTATCTTAAAAATCCAAAAAAAGTGTGTGCAAAGCAATGTTGAGTAACATGTATTGTGATTGTGGTGGCTTGAGCTTCAATAAAAGGCTGTAATGGCCACAAAATGCATTTTCTGTGGGCTATCATTTATTTTATCCAACATATGAAAATTAATTCTTAATCTCATCAAATATCAACATTGAGTACTGGCCCAGAGAAATATAAGAAATTAAATTGGTAAAGACGCAATTACCTTAAAGTTTCTCTTCAGATAATGCATAGCTACTTAAGCTGTGTATATAATACAATCTACTGCATAATACCTACGTGTTTTATTAAACGCTTCTCTTAACACTATGATTGCCCAGGAAGATTGTCTATTTTAAGAATACAGACATCTGTGCCAAAACAAGAGTTTTCCTCTTCACTAATAGTTTCCCTGTACCATCTGCACATACGAGTTTCGTTTTTAGCTATTATCATCATTCCATTATACTCGTGTACTCTATACAGACTAGCTACGTTAACACAGTTCAATTTAGTAGGTTGCTAACCTTTATTTCTAAATCACACAACTATTTTGTTGATATTTCCTTTCGTATTTGTCACCTATACCCACGCAGACTGTTAGTTAAATCACAAAATATATCTTTAGTCCGTAGATAATAGAATTATTAATACACTTCAAGTTTTTAGAAGAGCAAGCATAAAAAAGTCCTATTTTCTAGTTTTTACACTTATTTGATCACGTGTCACAAATTGAACTACAATATTGTGTTTACACTGCTAATGAGGCTATAACATTGTGGAAGATGTTATCCATCAAACTTTGCAATGCAAAGCAGAACGCGTTATTAATTTTACTTTTCACGGTTCTCTATGCAACATTACTTACATCGGATGCTTTGCCAGGTATTACTAATATGGGCTCTATCGTTTAATAATTGGCAGTAGATATTCGAAGTGCATCTGTCATTTCATAAATGTAACTATCGTATTTATTTCTCCATTAAAGCGGATTTTCTATGTGGGAATGGAAAACTTGATGACGGAGAAGATTGTGACGGGGATGCTTGTTGTGAAGATTGCAAGGTAATCATTGCTGTATTAAAGTTGCGGTATTCACAATGGTAGACACTTTCTACGCAAGTAAACGAACTAAATAAATCCTATAAAGTCATTTTGCAAGTGCCATATGTATATTGGAAGATTTTCTATAAGTAAATTATTTTTGGAAAGTGGTTTGTAAATGTAGTATGCATTTAAGAGCTGTGAATAGCAGTCCAAACATCCAAGGGCTTTCATGTCACCATGATTTGATTTTCTTAGTTTACTAGCATATTCAGTAATAGTATTCAATGTGTCAATGCATCAAAACTTACAATATTTGCTTAGCTTAATTTTGTGGTGTTTAAAAGATAATATTGTAATTACTCAGTATGGGTGATTTAAATGGCGAATAAAACAATTTCCCAGAAGAATAATAATATTTCATATATCTTAGAATATAGATTAGCCATTTAACTCTATATTCATAGATGCCTTGATATGTATATTATATCTCTTTCGCGATTGTGCTTTTGTAGTATAATAAACCTACCAAAATAAATACACACAGATTTGGAATGATGGTATGCTTCAAACTGCTAATCTTAAATCTAAATCTGTAATAAATCAAATTTGATGAATGAAATGTATAAAAAATAAATGAATGTAAAATAATATAAATAAATATGAATTTGTAGAAATTAATATAGTTTGAAGTCTAATTTGGAATGTGTTTGTGTATGCAATAGATGTATACTAATAAATGTGTTATTTTTTAGTATAAACCTACAGGGACAGTTTGCCGAGAAGCTTATACCGACTGTGATGTTGCTGAATATTGCACAGGAGCTACAGCTGAGTGTCCATTAGATTTGATAGATATGACAAAATGTCTTCCGAGTGATCCAGTCACGACAGATACAGAAAAAGAGACAGATACGAGTGATGGTTATGGATATGGTGGAGACAGCAGGTATGGATATGCTCCTGCTTCAAGACCTATAGCGGCTACTGCGTCAATTAGTGCGTCTTCTCCCTCGACCGAGTTCAATCCAAATCCTCATCCACACCCGAAATATCCAGGAGGACGACTTTTTGACTTTGAAAATGACGTGAACGGAAATAATTTGGAGGATCTCACGTCAACCGAGTATAAATGCCCCGTTGATGATCTCAACAGAGTTTGTTCTGGAAACGGGAAGTGCATAGCAGATGACGCTTGTCTCTGCTACGTAGGATGGGTCGGGAATGCCTGCTCTCATCTCGTAGATGGTAATCGGATATTACAAATATTATTACATTTCTACACACTTCTGTCTAACATTCATTTTCTTTTTACAGACAATCGAACCTTTCGTGTATCTCGGAAAAGTGTCGAAGCAATTGACGAAAACAATTACTTTATGGGAATGATTTTAATTGTCTTTATTTTAGTTATATCTTTACTGGGCATTATTGCCACATTTTCTAAGGCTTACATGACAAACCAACGAAACAATTTTAAACGCTTCTAAACCAATGTCAACCTAACTTATGTTGTTATCTTTAATGTGTAATAAATAAATTATAAACATTTCCAGCTTTTCTACAGAATTATTTCGTAATACTAACCATACAGTACGACTGAATAGACATAGGTGGCTGAGTTGTGTACATTTTCAGGAAAAACATTCGAATTGCAGAAAACTTCGAAAGATAGCAATTACATGTTAACCAAAAGGGGATTACTACTGTATAAATAGGACACATTTATATGCATAACAGTTATTTATAGAACAGCATTTGAACACATAAACTAATTAAACATCATTTTAACCAAAATGTAGCACTAATATGCAAAAGTTAAATACTAAAGACACAGAAGGGTAAAATTAAGTACACAGAGAGAAATGAATAAAAGATACAGAGTCTTAACAACCACAATCGGAATAGATTACAAGAATATAATGTAAAAGCGTATTACTGGATGTAGGGTTTAATGGGCTAGAAGCCATAAGCCGACTACTAGGAAGATTTTCCTTTAGAAGATTCCCCTCTCCTTCTGTAGAAACATCTAATTTCCATTTCAGAGGAATTTTAAAATAGAATGTCACACCAGACGACTCCCTTTGCTGTCATGTCAAATCAAATGAATAGAAGCAGATATCAAGTGTTAAAATAGAAACAAAACTTGTTTAGTCACTGAAAATGAGTTAGATACAAGATGCAAGAGGTAGACTTAAGAATGTATAGAGAGGGAAAATGGAAATGCAATATTTTAAAGGAAGAGTTTAAAGTATTTGATCGTCTTATTCATTGATGTAGTAAAACTGAGAGAAAACGAGACAGTTGGGAAGAGAGTGAAGCATAACCCAAGTCTAACCAAGAACATTTATTTGCTTTCGTTTGTTCACTCAATCCTTTCCAACTTATCATTGAAGCAAATTAACTTTTATTCATTCCGCATTGAATTCTTTCAATTGAATTTGATTAGAAAGATGAAAAGAGCGTCTGCAGAAAAAGTCGCATTATCTGGTTATCTCTATTTAGTTTTTATTCATTGTCAATTGGATTAGTGATCTCGAAAGATTAGGCAAACCCCAACGGAGAGAGACTAATTCGTGACGTATGTAGGCACATTAAACTAATATTATCCTCTGTGCACAAAGAATGTCACTTTTGTGCCTTGCCTTGATGGCCGTTCATTAGAGGAGGACACAGTTGACCTGTTTCCCTCAATTTCCCTCCAAGTGAAGACTCCATGAAGACAAACAATAACACATGCACAATAAAAAGGCTTACTTTTTGACATTTTGATAGAAACCCATATGACAACCAAACATTCAATGAATAACGTAAATCCTCAGGCCAAGCCGAGAGATTCGAAACAATCGTAATAATAATAACACATTTAAATGTACGTATAAATGTTTCAACACAGGTGCACTTGGCGAATCTGATTCTTATATACCTATAAGCTATATTAGGTACTATATCCAATATAAAATGCGTATTAGGGGTTACATTATAATTGCATATGAGAATTCTGTTATATTATGTGAATTTAAGATATCACGTACAGACACGGCTGGTGCTTATGGATATATTAAGAAAAGAGACCAGACCAATGTACCCTAATCTCTTTTACAACCTCAGTACAATGACAAGTCTCAATTTAACCATTTAAGTATTTTCTGTATATGAGGTGGGCGAAATTCGCACATGAGTTTCTACACGCTCTTCAATAACACTCCACAAAATACGCACACATTCACTTTTAGGCTGCCAACATTAGAAAACCTAACTAAGACATGTCATATTGACACGCATTATTCAACACATTTCAGTTTACAATTACTACAAAATAAATTCACCGTCTCTCTCAGTTTCCTACTATTCTCTATTTACATTGTGAAGATTTTACTAATCTGTAAGACAGTTTCTGTAAATTAAATCAAACTTCACCATTTAAATCTTAAGTAGAGTTGAGTTACTCAAGCTGATGAATTAACACTTTGATTTAACTGCAACACAACAACAATTTAAGTTTCTATTTCGTTGGGTATTTTTAAAACGCATCACCATTACTTCATTACTATTCATCTAAGACGTAATGGTGAAGTAAGTGTCAATCAACTTTGCTGATCAAACAAACTTCATTTTCTCAATCATCAAATATCAGGTATTATTTTGTTTATTATATAAATTAGCATAATTTGTTACTTCAATTTCTACTAAACTAAGAAAATGGTAAATTTATTTTACAATTCTAATATGTAGGTGCACTAATCTTAAGCCATGTATTCGCATAAGGATCGTTTTGGAGAAGAATTCGAGGGCACGGAAATCTCGTCATCGCTTCAATACAGCAAAAATGAAAAAGGGTAAGATTTTTATCCATTGTTGTCAAATAACATTTACTTCCTACAATAGATTTAGAATACCTATGTATGTATATATTACACTAGAACTTGAGAAATTATGAGTCCAAATGCGACACATTTTGAGAAAGTTTCTTATTTTGCGTGAAAACAAAAGATTTCCACTTTGCGTTGATATCTTATGAAAAAGGCGGTATAATAGACATAGGTAAAGATATCAACATAATAGGTAAAATGAGTATAGCCACATATAGATAGGTAGGTATAGGGAACTAATCAAAATGAAACCTACACCGCAGCGACCACAGAATAGTTTCATTTTCGTGACAAAACCAAGGTGTAACTGACAAGACAATTAATGGCTGTCTGATCTGTGAGTACACGTAGTAATGTAATTCTGGTAAGTGGCAGGGTTAATACCAACATCAGTATGCGAAAAACTTATAATAATAGTATTACATACCTTCCTATTCTATTACTAACGAGTCTATGTGTATTATGATTGTAAGAGAATCATTAGGGTAAAATGACAAGTGAAAACCAGAACCAAAATTATATCTTTAGTCAGACACTACTTAATTCATTGTGACATTACATGACATAATATTACCACTATCGCTATCTCTTATTTAATGCTACACATTTAGAACACAAATTAAATACGTTAGCTCAGAGGGACAATAGGCATAACTTTTCTATGTATTAAAAGATGCATAAAATATTGTATTTAATGGTATTTATTCGTGCGGTTTAATCATGGATTCATAATATACAGAAGCTATCATTATCACGCTCTTGCTTGTTATACAACTACAGAAATGCAGTTGGTATTAGTATGTAGTTCAAAAATAGTAGTAAAACTGGTCTTGCCTTGACATTTTGGGAGAGGTTATAATTTAGACAGTATATTTACAACAATATAATGCATTATAATGTTAGTATTTGGAGTAGTGACTGTATTAGAGAAGAAAGAGACAGAAAGGAAGAGAATCTGACAGATTTACCTGCGAGCAAATGGGCTCTGAATCGATAAAATGCACTTAGGTTAAATAGGGCGGCAGTAATGTAAAAATAACACTCTCCTATGTTCTATTTGCCACATCATCTTTGATATATTCTCAATTTAGAAGCTCCCTTTCCCTCCTAAATGACTTTCCAAGCTACTAAGATGATAAATATGTATTGAGAGTACAAGTCAGGTAGTCTAAATCGAATGAGAGCTTCAACTATCCCATTATTAATGCCTGCGAAGTCAAAACTCACTATTTATGTGACTGAGTTACAAAGCAACGTTCAGAAATGTAGATCAGCTCATTAGCGAGGATTTTTCGGGAGAATTCAAAGAATATAAAGAGGTACATAGCAATAATATTTTTCCCTTCGCACACCTTAATACTCTATTATTCTAGTTAAATATGAATCATTATCACAAACCACAAGCAGTAGTCAATTCCCTATCCATCGATAATATATGGCATTCTATGTAGCAACATTATTTATTAGCCTAGTGGATACATACAACTAATAAAAAGGAGCAAGTGAAGCCTAAACGTGAACAGTAGACAGAATGATCTGCCAAAAGGAATCTATCCGTATCCCTTATCACTGTTATCTCTGACTTATTATGACCATTATTCCTATCTCCTCGGCTATCTATCTTCCACGTCTTAATATACACTACTCACTCACTGCTCCCCATCAAGACTACACAAACCTCTAATCTCATGTGATTCTCAAATTGATTCCAATTCTGCACTGATAAAAGCCAGCAGCTCAAATTACGGATTGTTAACCTATATTGACGCTTACACGGTGCAGAGCTAGATGGGCCATTGCCTAACAAACACGCCAATGCCCTCACCATTTAAAAATTACACAATGATAATTCATTCCCTTAATCGAAGGATAGTTATCATTGCCTTTTTCCTTCTAATGGAACCATTTCTCATACTATAATGTAATCCATTCCTTCGTGTAATAACGTTCTTGTACTTATGGGACAGGGTCATCCATTAAATCAGCTATTTCACCGACAACAGAATACTAAAAGGTGGTAGACATAATTCTTATTTGACTTTATCCTTAATTTGCAATTTTACTACTAATTGTTTCATCAGATTTGTCATTGAATTGAATATTACTGCTTTGCTTTACACAGCTTTCAATATCTCTGGCAATTTTTGTACCAAATATTAACATGAAAGAAGGAAAACTTTAAGATCTGGAATAATTTTTATTTTAACACATTATGAATCGCATGGGATATTATATGGGTCTTCTGTCCACCAAAATTCGCAACTGTATTTTTTAAATATATTTTTCGCATCAAATCAGAAAGCTTATCAAAACCTTCTCCAATCTTCCAAAGATCATAGAAACAGCACGAGTGTTACAATTTAATATTTGGCAAACTATATTGTATGTACCAGTAAGCTTTTTCATGCATTCGGTTAGGTACGAAACAAAGAAAATCTGTTCAAAGCTGGCAATCAATTTTTTTCCGTGATAAATTCTTTCCTACAAGATTATATGACATGCATTACACGCAATTTGTTCGTAATTAAATAATACATATGATATTTTAGCACTGAAAGTACTCGTAGTAGATAACAGAAGGACTTCTGGGTCATAATACTAATATACCGATAAAATCTTGCCTTTGTTCAACTAACCACATTATGACTTTGAACACTAATCTTTAGTATTTAATTTGGGAGTGAAATGAAAAAGGACAAACTCTCCATACTTTGATTTTCTTTTGTATTGACTACCTAATCGAAATTCCAAGCATAATTCGAATTTCTTTTTGTCTGAAAAGTTACCACACCCTGTCTATCTTTCTCATTGTGTACCTGCTCTACTTGTGGTATTTACAAATACAAACTTTTTATTTACTACTACTGTTATGTACAAGTACCTATTACTAGATATTATGTAGTAGCCTACCAGTGCAGTGCAGTAGACCTTGATTTTTTAATTTTCAACTTCAACATGTGTTCATTGGTCTTAATGGGCGCAGTCCTATTAACTACTCCAAGAAAATAGTTGCAATGCAATCGTAATTGCATTGGATGGGTATATATTCAGGAATGTGTATCAAAACCCCGGTTGGCCAAGCTATGGGACAATCGAATTTAATATCTTGTCATACACGATAGTGTAGTTTGTAAATCTTAGGCTGGGTTAATCTTGAAATTCAATGCAAAGGAGACCAGCACTTGCTTGAGCCACCTGAGCCAGAGTGTTATAGTTTATATCCTCTTGATTGATTAGATAACTCTTGACAGATCAATGCATGTGTCGACCTGTGCATTTTGCATTGCATAATGACAACATGTGTGGCATATCAGGTATATTAAGTGCAATAAAAATAATAACAAGTCTTGACTCTGCAGCCCTACCTAAGAATGTGACCTCAGATGTTACTAAACACTGGATTAGTGTTTTAATACAAAGGGAGGGTTCTTAAGTACATTTAATAGGAAGCAACCTCTATAAAGTCTGTATCCTATCCATTACAATCAATGGGAAAATCGAAAAACTATTTAAAAATTAATTTGATATATTTTTGCGAAAACAAGATCGCTCGGTACATGCTCCGTATCATTACGAAGCTTAAAAGTCTTCCCTGCATTTTGTGCTTACCTCTCCATAACCTTCAATTTTTGGATTGCATTTAAATGCAATATCTTGACGTAGGTACGATGAAACTTTGGATTACGGAAAATTTAAATGCTTGTGAAAAATAGCAATTTTATGTAATTCAGAACGACTGTCATTAGCTATTCAGCATTAAATATTTAGTTATTGATTTGAAAATTAGGTAGTCTAGTCTGTATACGTAAAAGTATTGTTATACATCTAAATGACATTGGTAGTGGTAAAACCAGACGGGTGGACGAAACAAGAAATAATAATTTATTAATTGTAAATCCCCAAACTACAAGTTCTTGCAAGTTGAAATTGTATCCCGAACTTCCTGTGAAACAGTAGAGTCGAGAGTAGAAGTTAAAAAGGCAAAAAGAATTCATAGGCACAGATGCAAATTCAGGTTTGTATAAGGAATATTTTTGTCGGTTCGTTTAGACGTTGAGTTTGTAGACCGAGGAACAGATGCATTTGGCTGTAAAGTGAATGTTAATGTGAGATGGTGATGCAATATATTTTCATTTTCTTGTTGTAGAGTCAGACACTTCCAGAGATCTATCTGTATAATCCATTTTTTAGAAAGGGAGTGCTGTTCTGATGGGTGATCTTGTGATATTGTTTAGGTACACTTCCTACAGATGCAAGCATAACATAACATAGGTCTGTAGAAGAACGGGGATTAGAGTAGCACCCAGGATCTAGATCCATGCGAGTGTCTTGTCATCAACAGAACATTTACATTTCGCCATTGATGGTGTACAGAAAATATTCATGCCTTCTCGCTCCTCTCTTCATTTCCCGCTAAAGTGCTTTCCGTTTTTTCTGAAGAAGAATATTTTTCCATCAACAAAATGCTAGTGCAGTGACTACGAGACGGGAAGAGAAAAGACTCAGCTTTATTCCATACGGGGAGAAGAAGGGAAAAATATTTGAGGAATTGTGAGCAGGGCTGGGAAGACATACTCCAGCTCTGTACTTACATAATAATACAGAGATCTTGTTCAAACTGACGCTATAGATAGAAACTCTCCCGAAAGGAAAGCAAATGATGAAGGGATGAGTAATCTTAAGTCGAGTCGCATTGCAATTTAAAGATAGGATGAAAATGCACTGAATCATTGAATGGGGTGAGCAGAGGAAGTGACTGGAGAATCCTGGTAATCTAACTAACGCGTGCCCGGCTATTCTCCTCATCTTTACTACAACTCCACCAGAACCGAGATAACACAGTCAAATTGTCAGATTCCTATTCCTACTCTACCCTACTCTCACTATGCTGGTGCAAAGTCGATTTCTATGTAGTATCCCTGCCTAATATCAACCCTTACTTGGCTATTTATGCATATTTTCCCATTCTTCGCCTTTTTTCGTTTTTTTTTCTTTTAAATTTTCCCATTCTTCCCATTTTTCGTTTTTTTTTCTTTCAAATTTTCCCATTCTTCCCATTTTTCGTTTTTTTCTTTCAAATTTTCCCATTCTTCCCATTTTTTGTTTTTTTTCTTTCCAATTTTCCCATTCTTCCCATTTTTCGTTTTTTTCTTTCAAATTTTCCCATTTTTCGTTTTCTTCTTTCAAATTTTCCCATTCTTCCCATTTTTCGTTTTTTTCTTTCAAATTTTCCCATTTTTCGTTTTTTTCTTTCAAATTTTCCCATTTTTCGTTTTCTTCTTTCAAATTTTCCCATTTTTCTTTTTTTTTCAAATTTTCCCATTTTTCGTTTTCTTCTTTCAAATTTTCCCATTTTTCGTTTTCTTCTTTCAAATTTTCCCATTCTTCCCATTTTTCGTTTTTTCTTTCAAATTTTCCCATTCTTCCCATTTTTCGTTTTTTTCTTTCAAATTTTCCCACTTTTAAGCCTAATAACTTTTCTCCTTTTCTTTCATTTTTCCTCCCTGTAATTTTTTCAATTTTCTTCCATCTGGCCATTTTTCTTTACCTTTTTCAAAATTTCTCATACTCTTCTTCCCATCCATGTTTCCATCGTCACCTTCTTCAATTTCACTTTCTCCATTTTTCCTTTTTTGCCCAATTTGTCCCATTTTATCAAATGCTCAAGCTTTGCTGTGAATTCTAAATAATGCTATATACTCAGGATACTCATTTTTTTCCACCAGCAAGTTCTATGTATGTGTTAGGAGTGGCTGTAGTTGTAGAGTTGTGTTGTAATAATAAGTGTATGAGTTGACTCAACTTGACTTGGGCTGTCTCTTGGTTGGTTTCTATCGGTTGTCGGTGTCAAACGCAGATTGGATATCCGATTGGTTAGAGACTGGAAGTTGTATTTCTCGGGATCTCCTCTGTCATATTTGGTTGAACTAGTACTAGAGAATGGCACTTCTCCTTTGAAAACTCATTTTCAACTGCGTAATTTGGTTAGGCAGTTGTGAATCCCACAGTTGGAGGATGAAGTGAAGCTGAAACGAACGATTGGTTTTAATATATTGACATCAGGCGACACTTGTCCCGAATTCAAACTGTAAAGATGGGTCTTCAAGTAAAATACCATCACTAATGCAGTTAATGTAGACATATACAAATTCATCCAGAGGCTAAACACATTTATAATAGTTATTGCAATAGAATACATTTGTGCATTTCACTCGGAATTGCATAATATTGATATAGGTTTGCTCTGCTTATCATTATTGATGCCCGGAGACGAAATTAGCACCCGATATGAGCAACGGGCGTTTTTATGAGGAAATAACAACGTTGGAGCATTGAGCTTTGACTTTCGGGTTTTGTGGACGCCACATTATGCGCCCGCTGCTGTAACATTAAGCACACACGACGATTTTCCTTCATGACTCCAAAGAATAACTTATCATTTACACTTTCAAATGTTATGCTCTCCCTTGTATATTGGAGAACTTAACATTTATTCGTTCTGAAGGCTTTTATTACTACTGGACGGAGGATGGACTGGACTGCCTTAGTACACATTAGTGCTACGTGCTCGCATAATAACGGCACGCGCGACTCTTTCTCATCACATTCTATAATTCTATGTTACAATTACAATTGCTTTTCACTACATATAGCTTACTTCCTACATACTTAACTCTCCCATTCAAGAGCACAGTCAACACAAACTGCTACGCTCGGATGACTCTTCAAATATGGATATGTTAGATCCTTCTCTGTGCAATGATAATGCTACTCACCCTTCACCCTCTGCCTAAAATTCTATTTATCCTGGGCATTCACAATTCTGGCCTTCCCACAGAATTCCATCTATTTTAATGTTTCGACAAAATAATATAATTCTCCATGAGTTTTAAAATTGTGTCATTCTATTTATATTGAAATTTAAGCTAATGAAAACAATTGGTAAATGGAAATCTGCAATATGTTTACAACAGATAAATAATTAAGGAAATTTTGGAATTAATCGACCCTCTAGTATTAAAACTTGGCGAGTGTCACGAAATTTCTTACGTTAAGTTAAGATACAACAAACTTTAATCTAGATTGCGATATCTCCGGGAAAGTTTATTGCTGAAATATCATTTAATAGGGTATAAGTACATTAAATAGCTAAATTTCTAGTAGAGTATAAAAATAATTTTCAGGGAAGAGATGTCATTTGAAGCAAGGAACGACAGGAATATGTCTAAAAAGCCAAAGTGGCTTTAATAAAGTGATATTTGAAGTGCACTTGACTGTAATTGGATTTTATAAAGGAATTTTAAGAGATTTTAGCGCTGTTCTTTATTGGAGGGAGGATGCGGAGTTAGGAATGAAAAATAAAAGTGCATCATTCGCTTTCAACTCATCTCCTCCGAAAGATGGTTTGAAGGAGAATGAGTGAAGCGTGTAAAAGTGCTTCCTCTCTAGTATTTTTTGGTAGCAAAGGTAGTAGCCTCGTCTTAAGGATTTACCAATTAGAAGGATTAACCGTAACTCTCACGCAATAAAGTTTTCCATCCGGTAGTAGCCATGCTTGCCATACTAAAACCATCTTTTTCCAGCAACTAATATTCAATGGTGTAATAAACGAGCCAGCGCTGCATAACATAAACATAGTAACCTACCTACCATATTATCCAACTACCTACCTACGTAGTAGTACTTACACAAGAGTTAACACACTACTTTATGTACCTATATACTTAGTCTATTTATTAATTTCACTATATACCTTAATGTAGGTTGCAGTGTAAACATTACGTATGTGCTATATCTATCTATCGTATAAAAAGTATGTTTATGTCCTAATATGGGAAATATTGGTAAAATAAGGGTATCTAAGGTCTATCTAAAGTGAATATAGATATCTAGTAGGATATTAAGTTAGAAGTAGTAAGTTGGGAGCCCTAGGAGTTGCATGTTCCATGTTGAGTTAGTTTCGCGCAGTGAGAAAGGGAAGGAGAATGAACGTAAACGAAGCAGTAAAAGGAAAAGAGGGGGAAATGGACAGAAATGTGTACTGCATATTGCATTGTATGTATGTATGTAGTACTACCATGTAGGATTAGGTTTATATAGGAAAACAGTAGTTGACTAATATAATAGTACTGACAATGGAGAAGGAAAGGAACTAAAAGGAAAACGGATGGGAAAAGGCTTTTGAGTGAATTTTGTGAGAATGAAGAGAGAAGGATGGCAGTTGCATTAGAGCAGCAGCCTGGTAAAGTATAACTAGGTAAGTTCTCCTATACCATTCTCCAGGTTAGCACAAGACAATTGAGTTTATGTTCATTTCAGAATTAGATAGCCAAATAGAGAAAAATTCACTCTTTATGAATCAAGTCTTGCATTTCCGCCGAGTCTTCAGAGAATTTCTCTACTTTTCTAGTGGATCTCTTGTCTTATTTCCGTTCTACTTCTGAAACAGTATTTCTACCAATTCCCCTTAGCAAAGTTGTTGTATAAGACGTAAAAGGAAAGAGAATCTTTTTAACTGTCTCTTGCTAAATCTCTTAACGTTCTTTAGCATCTTGTACTTATAAAATAGCAATAAAATAATTCTACAGAATTTTACTCAAGTTAAATAGATAATTGTAATGCTTGGGTATTACAGGCTTGAGACGTAGCTCTATCCATTGCATAACTACTACATATTAATGTTGTTATTATTTTTCAATTTGTTGCACAAGGAAACTTTGAGCGTGTCTGGAGGGAAAAAAAGTATTTGAGGAAATGGGATAAGACAGGAGTCGACAGTGGAGTTTGTTTTGTATAGAAAGACTGATTACTAGTAAAGGTTGCTATTCATTCAATTCGCTCTCAATTCTGACCTCGATCTCCTCTGTAGAAGTAGCAACGGAGTCTCTTGAGAACGTTTGTCTTGTCTTTCATGGATAGGGATTCTAAAAGTATGTGCTTATTGTTTTACTTTGTTCTTTGATGCAAATAAATAGGTAGTCAACCTTGCTGTTGGGTCTAAAGTACATTTAAGTGTGCGAGGGAGCCTGAGAACGGCAACCTTACCTTGTCTTACTATAAAGCTAATGAACGTGAGTCTCTTTCCTTACATAGTATAACACTTGCTCTGTGTCAGAATTAGAACCATTTTGACTCGACTACTTCGTACTACTAGTCTCACTCTGAATTCAACTTACTAAATCTTGAGCAGAGATAATATTAGTAGTTCCTAAGCCCAAGTGAGTTGCCCAACTTGAATTCCTTGTGCTACTGCCAGACCAGCTACCAACCAACCAACCAAACTCAAAATCTCATTTTACCACTTACTTTCTGTGTCGTGAGTGATCTTAACGGAGCAACAGTCCACTCCACTACTCCTCACTCAACTTTAAATAAGGTTAAACACTCATTTGGCCACTCACTTTGTGCACACCGAGATTATTTATTCATACCGACAACAGTGAATTACTAAACCGCGAAAATGAGTGATGAGACTGAATTAGCCGAGGACTCTCCCAATGAGGAGGATATGCCAGAAAAGTAAGTACTATATTTATATTATTCACACTACAAATTGCAACAGTTGACATTCTTACTATTTACACATTTTTATGTCCAGGCCACTACTTGTAATTTAATCAAAAGAAAGCTATTTTATTATTTAACGTAATTAGGTTTGAATGTTAAACTTCTCTTTTGTGTAAATGTAGTAGCATGCTGATAGTATGGTAATTAAAACAGTTTAATAACATATAGGTATAGCTAATAGCTATACAAGCTAACTTGAAGATTAAATCTTGTCATTGATACAACGCGTCTCTAATGAGATTTTTCCCCATTGGATAATTTAATTTGTAAAATATTCGGAATCTGTGTTGGGGTGACCGTATCAACACTGGTAAAGCTAGTTCTGCAATTGCAGAGTGTAAACTTATGCATCTCAATTGGTCAAGTTTTAATAAAGTAGATATTCACTATGCCCTGCATAATGTTACAGCTAGTTTACAATTGCAGGCTGTGTCAATATGTCTAAAGCAAATTTATTTGCTTCTTATATTTTCTGAAACTTTCTGAAATTGTTTTTGAAATTGTGATGGTTCGGTCTAAAAAACTATCTATCTTCCAAGGAAAAATCTGTTGTCATAAATATTTTACTGACAAGACTAGGACATATTCATTCAAAAATTGAATTTGATTCTCTTCTGCAAAACCTTGTTGTTTAAGGTCACATTCTATTCTGTTCTTCAATCTTATTAAATTATTCTTAACAAACTACAACGAATAGTTCCTGTTGACATAAGAGTTCGTGATCGCAAACACCGCTTTCAGATACACTTATAGTAAAGTGCAAAACTAGAGTTGACAAATCAATTTTGTATAGTGCTTTAGTGCTATCCAAATAAATTCTGTCGCTACATAAATACAGCAACATCCTAGCATGCCACATTTATGAGATCAATTGAAGTATTCATTATTAAGTACTATTTACCAAAGTCGTGTTGTGGTTTGTCTCTGGTTACATCAATGCACTTATTTCCACATTCAATGGCTAATTATTTGTCCCTAACTAGCATAATTTATTGAAGAAACATTCCATCATATCATCTGCAATAGAAATATTTATTGCGAAAATATTTTGGCCAATTTAAAAGATACAATTGGATTGGATGTAACCAAAAGATATTAATTTAAATTGGGAATCAGTTTGAAAAATTAAGTTGACTATTAGGTAATTGTGTCATTTACTTCTGCTGTATGAATGAGTGTCATTAGTATTCATGTCTAAGTCTGGTAGTTTATGCCTATGATAAAAAAAATGTAGGATACCCTAGTTAAATGAGTGAAGGCTGTACTCATACTCGTTTAAACAATGAGTATAGATAATGCAATCAGCTATAGCCAACCGATATGCGATGGTAATACTCATCTAATTTATACATGCAATTTCTGACGTAAGTTAGTCTGTTAGAAATGACAGTCTATCAGCATTAACAATGCAATGTAGTAATGCAGCAGTCTGATATAGTATATGTCTCATAGTCTAGATTCTAAATAGATAGTATAAAATAAACAAAGTAAAAGGTAAAATCCAGAATGTGTTTGTAGGTCTAATATTGTCTTGCCTGTTGTAAGTCACTACATGAGCATTGCCCTTTTATGAGAAATGAAGCAAACAAAAGGATGCAATCAATTACGTTAATTACCATACACTGTCGTTAAATGTTAATGAGTTTGCTTATGAATTCCATCACGACAAAGGTAATGCCAGAAAAATTATAAATATCTGCAATGATTCTCGCCATCACATAATGCAGCGACTTAATTTACTTTCATATACTACAATCTATATTTTAGAATAGCCATTTTAGATGTTTGTTGGTAAAA
The DNA here is from genome assembly GCA_020055645.1 of Tomocerus qinae. NCBI lineage: Eukaryota > Metazoa > Arthropoda > Collembola > Entomobryomorpha > Tomoceridae > Tomocerus > Tomocerus qinae. The sequence continues at coordinate 24,008,042 of CM034549.1, forward strand.
CTGCTAATGCTACCGACGGCAGAAATCCTACCTTGAATTATTTAATTAGGATTTTACAAAACTTGAATTTAGGATTTAGCTAAAATGATTTACCCAGAAAAAGTTGTTATTCAGAGGGAACATTCTTGTTTAATAAACGTTTGCAACTGTCAATTAAAGCTACCTATTCTATTTCTTGGTATTATGGTATTGCAAAAGAAAATCTTTTCTCACGCTAATGCGTTTTAAAGTACTACACTTTCGTTCTTCAAGTAAGATCGGACATTCAGTTGCTTAAGTCAGGTTGTTTTAAGCCATTTCTCATCCATAGAGAAACCGCAGAGAAATTAAGCCATACATTAAGTGCTAAAAAGTATTTTGATAATGTGAGCAGGAAATATGACAAATGGACATCATCTGTTAGGATGGAGGAGTGGAGTAGGAAAAATGTGGTGTAAAAGTGCCTATTAAAGAGTTATCACATGTTAACGACCTGCCTGACCATCTTATCGGTAACGCACGTTAATTCCATGTAAAATAATCATCAAGCAAATCTCTCTGTTTCCTATATTGTACTATTTATTACGTGGCTAGAAGAAGAAGGATGTGTGAATGTGTGGAATAAAGAAGTTAAGCGATCTGAGACAGGTGCCAAATCGCTTTCTACAGCTCTGTGAATGAATTTGCATGACAATACTGTCAAACAAGAAAGTTAAATGCTCTAGAAATGAAGATGTCATCTAATTTCTGATTGTCTGCTTGAAATAATAGACTGCATATGTATCCTCATTTAAATCATGTTTGCAAACCCATGTAAATCTAATTGGGCGTAATGGGCTTTGCTTAGTTTCAGCTGAGCATATTTAAAGTGCACATAAGCAAACATCAACTCTTAAAGGAAAGTTTCCTCACAAAGACGACCTACTGATTAGAACTGCAGCTCTCATTTCATCCTTCAAACAAAAGACCATCCCACACATTTGTATAAAATTTAACACATCATTTTATGCTTCTTCGCTACTACGCCCCAAATTCAGGCTTCGAAGCACACGACGCACTTCTGTTTGTTATGCTAATTATTGAATACATTAACAATTCTAAATCCATCCATTCTAATCGTTTTCTGTAAAAAATCTTTTTGTATTTCATTCAAAACACAAATCGAAAAAATCATATTGTGCTTTATACAGACATTTTGTAAAAAAGTATCTCTAAACTTAATTCGCTGAAATAAGGGAACAGGAAAAATTAATAATTTAAACATACATTTAAAAATTGTACTAACAAAAACAATATTATATTTCAATATTATGGCAGATATCTTCTGCATCGACGTCGTAGTAATAGCGTTACGAAATTTTTTTAGGTACGATGATTATTGTGACAAGTTGTGCATTTACTTTAGTCCATAAAATATCATCTTGAATAGGAATTGTACACATGGAAGTAATAATAATGCAATTAGCTAAAAACACGGCACACGTCAGTCGCAAATCTGTTGGTTTGTTTGTCAAATCAACTTTTTCTTTTTAGAATCCCTTCATAAAATGTGTCTAGTAATTATCTATGTACTTAAGTATGCTCATTTGTTTGCAGACGATAATGCATTTCCTTTTAGTCTGGTGACTGCAATGATATTCCACTTGATTAGCAATGCATTAGTATTAACAGTCACGTAACTTCCTATAAAGATGTACATCGTCTGCAAAGTAACGTCCCAATAAGTGATATAACAATATTCAATTTACTCTCCTTCTTACACAACAGAAATCAACAAATAAAAACAAGTTTTTCCCAAGAAATTACATATTGTGCATTACTTACGCTGATAGTTGCCAACTCATGGTGGTGTTTACAGTGGAAAATACTGTTAGCACATTGCCAAACGGTTGAGTTAGTATGAGTAAAATTTCTCTTTTTTCAGGAAAGGCTAAAAAATAGGTTTCGCACAATTAGAGAACAAGAATAATTACATTGCTTCGTTTAAGTTTCGTTAATTCTTTTTCGTCTGTCTTCGAAAAATCAAGCAATTTGCATTTTAGCAGATTTAAGAATGTAGTGAAGTTCTAATCGTATTAAAACAATGTCCAAATTACTATCCAATGTACAAACTACGTGAATTGTAATTCTAATTATGCGTTTGTCAATTTTCTTCAAGTAATTTACATTTTTAATAGATTTACCTATCACAAAAGACATTCTGTTCTAATTTTTCATAGTAATGGCACATAGGTTGCGAATTCCTGTGTACATGGTTAGTATTTGTTATTTGTAATCGAGATATAATATAATGTATATGAAACAGGGGTTCATGAGATCACGGTCATTCGTGTATAAATGTGATGGATTTAAAGTAAAGCCCAAGGCTGAATAATTTCTACTGATTGTATCAGTTGTTACATGTGGTCATTGCTATTTTCCACTAGGCACAGGCACGTACTATTATGTGGTGTAGTTTGTAACAACGTACAGAATTGTATTAGTATTGAAATGCCATTAATTATCTCTATGACTGGTCTGAAGCCTATACACGAAAAACAGCATTCATAATAGTAGAGATACAAATAATCATAATAAATTCCAAATGGACATGGTAAAAGAGATTCAAATACAAAATGATTGCAAAAATGTAAGGTAACCACAAAGTTCTAATATTATCATAAAGGTACTTATTTAATAGAAGAGATAGTGAGTGGTGAGTCTAACAAGATAATCAAGCTTCACCCACCACAAATAGACAAGTAATAATAAACTGAAATGGAAACTCAAAAGGAATAATATGCAACAAAAATGGTAAACAAGGGATAATCGTCTTTTTCCACTGCTAACTCGACCAGTGTAACTAACAGAGAAATTTAATGATAAATAACAACAAAGTATAACATGACATCCAATGCGCATAGATTGCACTTGATGTGGTTTACTATCTCATTATATCATATACATTATTTTGTCGTACTTTCAGAGTTCTTTGCACTATGCCAATTTGAAAGAGGCAAATTAGAGCTTGCACTTTTGCAGGTTTCGCATGGTAGCTACCCGTTCACTATCTACTACAACTACATTCATATTTTGCTTAACGGTGCTTGTAGTAAACAAACGTACGCATAAACAGAGTCTCGCTTCGCTGACTGCCTTGCTTACCATTCTTGTTGATATAGTTGACCATGTATATTCATTATCTTGCAAGATACTATTAATTAGAACTTTTAATACCTAAAATTACGCTCCAAAGCATTTACTACAATAACCATTTGACAACCCCTGCTGGCATTATCGTTCTCGATTATACACACAGCTGATGGGCCAAAATAAATTTCCATTTCGTAATGCAGATTTACAAAAGATAAGATTACGTGAATTGATTAGACTTAATAATCAGTGCAATGAACACAAAGATAATTGGAATATATACAGGTACAGAACCTTCACTTCAATAAACATAGATAATGCTCGTTTTAAATACGTCCACGTGCATTTTCATTATGCAATTCTGCCCTAGTACACTCTCAACAGTACAAAGAACGAATCATTTAATGTACCTAAATCCGTTTTGAATAAGAAACCATTAATAAATATATAAACAATTAGGTAATGCCAGCTTTAATTAATTAGGGCCATCATCCATCGACGAACACTGTCAGCACAAATTACACCCATTACAATCTCACTTTTACATTTCTTAATTAAATATTGATTGGGTGTGGACGTACCTCAAACCTTATGCAATACACAATAAAGAATTTTTCTATCATAACAACTGACAATGCTAAGGGTAAAAAAATTGCAGAAACATATATTGCATTTTTATTCCATTTTTAAACTGTCAATTCAACTCATTTTACTTCGAGTGTCTCTAAGTATTTCATTTCCTTCACTTATTATAGGACTAGGCCAGGTCAAGGAAGGAGAATGATATTTACCAACATAAACAAATCAATGTTTACATTTTTCTTCAACAAAATATTTTTTCTATCTTGTTGCGAAACAGATTTTTTTCTATGAATAGTTCATGTGAATAGAGTGGTTACAACAACTGTTCATGACAGCTCATCATTCAAAATATCGATATCATTGTACTGCTCTTTTACACGCAGTATGCAATGACAAGTCATCTGGAAATGCCTTGAGGTGGGCTTTGATTGCTGGGCTAAAATTCCTATAAGTATAATTCTCACCTATTTGCTACTATATAGATAGATTAAATCGTCTCGAGAATTTTCAGACACGCCTTTAGTATCCAAATACCTCGGGTAGTATTACTAATACACAAGTGTACTAATATTACATAAATTGCCAATTGTAATGCTTAAGTCCTATTTGCTATATGAATATAGCATTCGTCAATATCTATTACAACTATATAGATAGATATTGTTTTCGTTCATTTTATATAGGAAAGTAATTAGTGCCGAAATGGTAGACGGTTTTAACAAAGTTGTCGTTTTGGTAGTGATTGTACTAGGGTGATTCTGACGTAGACAAATGCGAGCAATTTAATGCAGTGCTTTTGCTTTAAATGGGTGTAGTGGTAATAACATGTAAGGATTTATTGATGCTTTTAGTAAATACAGAAGATTATAAGCCAAGGGAGAAGATAATAATATATATAGTTAGAAGAAGATAAAATTAGACGTTAGAGACGTAGATACCAAAATAGGCAGTAATATCTGCAGTGGATTAGTGAAACCCTATTGTTTATTGTAGTATGGCTTGGAATGTTCTTTCCTAACATCTAATTATCGTGTCTATCTTTAGTTATTACCAGATAGAAATAAACTAGAATATTTAGCATCAGTAATAAATGCTACTTTCATAAGCATCCCAAAAATGATTACAGCATTGATAAACAATAGAGACTTGTATATAGACTCCTGTCGCCACATGGTAGTGCATTGTAAACACATGTGAGTTTATTTCAACAATTGTAAACGAGTAGAGCTGTCTATATCTGAATGTATCTTTTGTTTACACGTTCTTTATTTTGTAGATTTAATGGGAAATGTTTTATGCTTTTATTATCACCAACATAAATGTACGAGAACAATGCATGAGCGAATGTTGTAGGTCTAGGTGGTTGGTTGGTGTTTCCATTTACGTCTATAGCCTCTCTGTTCAAAGTCATGTTGGCTATTTGTGGTCATTTTGGACTACAAAAAATAATTTGCATACTGCAGGTATGCGAATAAAATGCGGAATAGATAGTTGAATATTTTTTCTATGTGAGATAAGCAAGGAAAATGGATTTTCATCCTCATCGTAGCAATCTGCATATAGGTCAGTAATAATAAATCTCATTATGCACTAGTACAGTAATAAAAATCATGAAATGTTGCTTATAGTCTGTAGTAGTAATCCTAATTACGTTGTATATGCAAATTATAATCTGCATGCATGTCAAAAAAAATGATGTTTAGGAAAGCAAGCGTCGCACCTGTAATAAAATGCAATGTAGTCACAGTCTGCCTTGAAGGCATGCATGCGTGTGATCTAATCACTATATACTCTGTATTGTGCTACCTGACAATACATAATAGTAACAGTAGATAAATGCAAATATCTTTTTGGTTATGTAAAAAGTTAATGATAAGATGGTGACTATGAATTTCTGGAATAGACTATGCCTATTGTGAGACATATTTTTCTGCAACAAACATTAACTTGCTATTTTTTAGAGTATTGTGGTCTGTTCACAGTAGTGACAGTGCATTTAATACACAAAAGGATATCTTTTGGATGTACTTACTATGAATGCCATATGTGAATTCATTTGGAAGAACAAATAGCAATATTGTAATGCGAGTATGATATTTTGACGTTTGAGAGTATGCTGATATAATAGCTAGTTGCAACAAGCTCCCGGCGAGAGAAAATTAGGAAGTGATTGAGACTTCCTCAATTGAAGTGACCTCCATATAATTTTATACGAGTGCTTCATACTATTATGCAGTGTACTTGATATTATATCTATCTATGCATGAACTGTAATTCACAAAATATTATTACGACACAGCTAACTGTACAGGAATTATAATACCAAAATATCTATTGTCCTGAGCTATCTTTAGATCCTATGCTATATGTAACAGATGAATTTCCCTTTGTCCCTTTTTATCTCCCTATCGGAAAAACACTTTGCTAATACTAACTACACACTCTCCTGCTTAATAGTCACTCCAACATATTCTCATCTAAAAGAATATGTTGCAGATTTAAATCCACTCTTGCTTGACAATGACATGACTTATGGAATATTACTTTGACTTTTGCCTTGCATGACGCCTTCGTAAATTCAGCTGACGTATTTCTTACTCCTCTAAATTCACATGGAAATCCTTCAAATTATACACCTAAGACTCTTGGGAACTATCAATGTGATTACTTTTTAAGGAAAACCCAATTTTAATCAGAAAACCGTTGAATTTTCCAAAAATATTTTAATTCGTCCATTATCCTTCTTGGAATATATCTACCTGCACCTGGGAATCCTGCCGACCAAGATTTATAATATGGAATTTAAATACAATGTTTTGAACTCAATAGATATAAATAATATATTAGCGTTCTATAAAATTAAATCTCAAGTGTAATTTGTGTTCAGTAGAGTTCTAGCAGTAACTGTCATTATTACGGACTGTTTTGAGCAGCATTTTAGTCACATAACACTTAAAATGGTATAAAACAGTGCTTTAATTTATGCTTTGGGTATGTACACTATTTATATTTAGCGATGATTGAGTTGGCAATGGTATTAACTGCTATGTGTGTTTTGCAATGTTTAAAAATGAGGATGGTTAAAATGTTTAGCTAATTCCTAGATAATAATGCAAAAAACATGCAAATGATTTCGCCCTTGACACAGCATAACTTAATTAGGATTAGCGGCAGCTTTTTCGAAATAAAAGACTAACAATTACTACAGATAGTGGACAGTATGAGGACCATTCATCTCAATATCCTCCAATGTAATCTCTCTAACAAGTAACACAAGGCAACATTAGCATCAAGGAATTAGTACTTAAAATATAGTTAATATTGTCTTGAATGGTTGCTGTCATGCATTATATAAACAGATGATATTAAGAAAAAATTCAGAAGGACAATGCAACATTCATCAATAAGTTAGGCTATCTTATTTTTAGCAACAATATTTACAAGCTCTTGAAAACACAACCCAAGATTATTTAAATCACGATTTCGTAAAAACTACTCAATTCGCTGCACAATCGAGGGTTAGACCAAATCAGATTTTTTAGTGCCAGCTTGTTATATGTCGTCACTCAAGACAGTGCTAGAGCCATGGAACTAATGAAGTACAAATAAGCGAATTACACTCTCTACTTAAAGTGAATAGATAAATAATATTCTGTCCCAACTTCTTATCGTACGACATACCTTCTGTCACGTTTACCAACATTGAAAACGAAACTCGTGATTCTAAAACTCGAGTTCAGAACAAGCTTCTATTTATGGTAACAAGACTGCTCTAAATGCAAAATAAGTTTTTCATTTATAATCCCACTTGGACTAAGCAGTACATAATAATGCACGTCTTGTCAGTGAAATCGAACAATGTTTTTAATAAAATATCAGGGGAGTGGTCTTCTATGAAATGAACATGTGTACAACTTATCACTAATACGGCGCATTACACTAAATCGAATTATATAGACAAACATATGCTTATTAACTTATTTTTCTATTGAAACGGCCGCTGCTACTGTATATGGTAGCTTATAGCCATTTTCTATACCACAAACTTTATAGAGACAGGTTGTGCATAATAAAATATAGCTTCCTATATGTTTTTCATTAAGCCCACTTGTCAATAGAGAAAGGCGAAATGAGCTGAAATGTGGACTAGGAAAAGAATCGTGAGTTTTGACAGATAGTTCAGGGCACACCTACGTTGTAGTTGTAGTAGTTCAGCAGGCAATGTCGCTTGCATTTTTTATTTCCATTACTATTCATGACAGTATGGCAATCACAGATCTGTCGTTGTTTCCTGGAACACAATAGCCCAATCCTTGTTCCTCACATCCGATGCAATTCTCATTTTTGTAAAACTTAACACAGATATTACCATCAAATCTCAATCCGTAGCACACCCAGATCTCATTACTATATCTCATTACAATTCAAACCAAGATAACTAATCAACAAACTTGTTTTTGAGATTAAACAAGGAAAATTAGTTGTTTTTCTTTCATCATGGCAAATATGTAATTATTACAACTACTCCAGTTTCATCTGCAGCAAATATTTAGTGTGTGTATTTTGAAAAATCCAGGTTTTCTGTAAATGAATTAAAAGTTTAGCCATTCCCTACCAAGATTATATTAGATAATGTATTCTTGGAAATCTTGCAATATAATGAATTAGTAAAAAAATCCATTACGAAAACGATGCTTTCGAGATTAAAATTTCGAAATTAGTTTGTTTTTCGATTTCGACCAGCAGGTCAACAATTACAAACAAGATTACCTTTGTAACAAGATTATTTGGCATATCAAATCTGATCTTAGTAATGACAGCATAATAATTAAAAATCCAGGTATTCTGTAAGTGAATTACAAGTCCAGCCATTTATCATCGAATTTGTAAAAGATAAAAATAATTCTTTGGGTATTATGAGTTAGTAAGAAAAGTCCATTAGGATGACGAAAAGGAAAGAAAGGTGAGTGAGTCGTAAGAATGCATTTCTACTAGGTTATAGTAAATAATTTTGTGAGTTTGGTAATAACAAAGATAGGAAGATGTTCTTGTCCATACATAAGAGTGAGTGAGTATATCCATGTTATAAAATAATTTTCTATATAGAGGGACAAGTATGGATGTGTTTGTATTGAATGCTCGAACAACAACGAAAAGTTCAGCCAACTGTAAAGTAGGGCAATGTGGTGAAGTTATCGTCCCCTCATCATTCTCATCAATTCCGTGTAGTGAGATGCCAGTTAAAGGAAAACTAGAAACAACCCCCTTGTACAAATGTATTTAAATGTACACAAAGTAATAATGGTTCTGCCTCACGTTGAAATCCTACTGCAAAAGTACATGGAGAGAAAGAAGATTTGAAGTGTACAAACATTTGACGTATAATATAAAATTGAATAGAAACTATTGTACATAGGATAAGTAAAAGCTCGTATTACTGTACTATAGTACAGAATTACATGCAGAGCGAGATAGGAATTGTAATCTACAGAGTGAACTTAACTATCTTCATCCCTTAGGGTAAATTTTGGGGTGCGTCTGGTTGGTTTGCTTTGTCCGTAGTCTGTCTATGTATAATAATTCTACTCTTACTAACGTTACTATATTATTTCTATTTACTATCAAGACGCTTCCTACGTTTACCGATATGAAATGCAGACACTATTTACTATGTTCTGTTAATTGTATAGTAAAATAGAGAGTCTTATAGGAGAGAGAACACTTATGCATTTATAATGTACAGAGAGTTGTGTTGGTTTGTAGTTGTTGGAGTCAATTTGATTCCCTTAGCATCTAAAGACCTGTAACATTCAATTCCTATTGTAAAAGTCGCAGCTAAGGAATCACTGTGGTGAGCTCCTTCCTCCTCAACTTGACTTGTGTGCATGGACCTATTGTAGTTTTTACCTTCTGGATTCATTCATTGATTTCTTCACTTGACAAATTGTCACTCAAGTCACTACGCATTCTATTCTGTGCAATTCCAACACGCAAATATTCATACCTGGCATTTACTACTAAATAGTGTTCAACCAGAATTATTGTGCTCACTTACCAAAGTGGATAATTCAGTTAATAAACCTTTTGTGCTATATCTTCATGCAATAATTCGGAACTCGTGTGACGAAAATATATATAAAAGTGCTCCACATATTGTGCCATAAAAGGAATTTTCCTTTATTATAGTGATTCAGCTTTACCAATAAATGAGGTTTGTAATATAATTAATACCACATGAAATTAAAACTATAGTTCGTAATGTATTTTTATTAAAGTACTTAGGTTCTGTATTCTTCATTTTCAAGATCATAATTTGTTTGAAAAGTATACCAATTGTTTACAATTGTTTTAAAAATGTAGAACAATACCTACATAAACATAGAAATAGCACGGGTTACTACATACACACGCACACTTACTTAAGGAGTAATTAAAATGGTAAAACAATAGCAGAAAATAAGTGATACGAGGGAAAGGAATTACAGATGTGAATTAGTGTAAACGCGAGAAAAATATCATTACATATAAATAGTATTTTCTGATGTGAAAAGGGATGTTTGTCGGCTGCTTTAGAATTGAAAAAATTAACCTGGGAATTTGTTAAAAGGGTTTAATCGAGTTCATGTTGTTTAAGTCTTATCTAGAGATATTTTACCAGTTTAGATTCACACAAGCACTGTTCTAGAGTAGTAGACTATAGTGTTATAGAGGTGTGTGTTGAGCAACAGGTAATTTAAACGACTATTTCTCTGTGAAATAAAAGTTAATGAGAAACTGTTGCAATGTTGTGATTCAGATTAACAATGCAAGTAAAGCAAACAAAGTTCATTAGGTCAGTAGCTTTTTTTATTGCATTTAGTTGTGATTTGCAAAGGATATTTCATGTCAGATAATAATGGAGGATTGAATAGAATGGTGCATCCTGACATGACATAATAATAATAATTGGTATTACCTTTAGTAACGCCAGACTACAGTTGTTGCTCTTCTACTCTGAGATTCGTTTATTAGCATAAACATTTATAAAGTATTTAAGTTCCGTGTCAGTTGAACTCACTGGGCTAGGGTAAAAAGTAAATAGGTAGTAGTTTCTTCTGCTTTGTTGTTGTGTCCACTCGAGTTGAGTCTCAGTCCAGTTTTGCATTTGAGAATACATTGATCCCTCTCTTTCCTCATTTTTTATTCAAAATACTTGATTCTCTCGACTGCAATCGCTGTGGAGCTATCAATCTCGATATATAATAACTACGTATCGTCTTGCAGAGAGAGACCAGTTGCATCTAAAGTACATTTGTCAGAGAATCAAGATTTTAACTATATAGAACAGACAGGACGAGCTTCGTTTCAGTTTAAGTAGCTGTGTGTGCTCCTTTTAAGTCTGCTAAGAACTTCAAGCCCGTTCAAATCAGTTACATTAGTGACGCTGGTTTAGTTTCTTTGATTCCCTTTGCAGCTGCAACTATCTAATATAATATATCTCTCACCTCAAACCATTCGATTGTCGTGATAAGAAATCTGTAATATCAATCCTTGATGTATTACATGTTCACAGACAGATACTAAACTATACAATTCTTACATACCTATAACCAATACACACAAGTTTTATTTTTCCAAGTTTACGAGTCCGGCATTTGGTAATTTTCTATATTGCATTGCATGCTGTTTTCTATTTGTTGTGAGCTATGGCATTGTGATCTTGATCTTGATGCGAATATAAGCATGCATAATTTTATTCACACGTAATCCATTACAATGTAATAATCTATTACATTAGTGCGACTGAATTGTTGTCTAAAAATGATTTATTTCAATGCGAAACAAACCATAGCAAACCAAAAACCAAGACAAATAGGATCAATATGCATGATTATAACAGCGATAGAATTGAATAGAATGTCAGTTGGCATAAGAAAACAACGCAGAGTCTATAAGAAAATATCTAACCATTGAAAATTGAATTGAACGCTTGTTGTTCATGCGTGTTTATTTAAAGTGTCAATTTTTATACACAAAACAGAGTTGACCAAGATTCGTGAGGAAAGTTTTGAAATAGTATTGAAATTTTTTATAACTACTTATATAGACTGAATACTTCCTCGTAATAAGCTTGTTATTATATTACACATTAGAAATCTCGGACGCGCAAAAAAAATGAATAGAATCTCACAAAGTGAGGTTGAGCAGAACTAAAATGCTTGGAGCTATATCACGTATCTTGATAGCACAGTAATCCCTTTGAGTAGTTGTGATGAACAAGACGAGTTGAAAAGTACCGTTGATTGGGACGGAAAAGTGTTACGTGGTACAGAAAAGAAATAAGAGACATTCAGAAATTAATTGCATATAGATAGAGGTAGATTTACAGAATATACGTTAACATAATACTTAAGAGTGTGTTTGAATGAAACATAACCTGCTGATGCCAGTTGAGTATTAAGTAGCAGAGCTATCAACTATCTCTCTATTCAGAAACTTTACCGTAGTATACGGGGTAGTGTGGTCCGTAGGGTGCACATTCTTCTGATTAGAGAATAATAGTTGAATGTGGAGTGTGAAAATTGAAGTTTACTATCTGTCTTCCTACTGGTCAACCCCTCATTAACAATATTAAAATTTGAAAGTGTTTGAAATCATTGTGAGAGAAGTGTCCGTTATAGATCAGGAGAGAGAGAATGACTGGGAATTTCTGAACAAAGCTTTTACGGCCATTGTGCAAGCATTTACTAGAATAAATATCAAGTGTATTTAAAATAACGACTTGGCGACGCCAGAATATAATACTGTTGGCTGGACCTTTTTCTTCTACCGTGTGAATTAATATTTATAGCCCACAAAAGAACTTTACCTGTGTAGTCAATTGCCTAAAGCCCTACACCATTTCAAGATGAATGAGCGAGAAGAGTCATGGCCCATGACCATGGAGGAAGAATTTGAGAAGTGATAAGATAACCTTTACCTTTATACTTTGAAGTTTAAACTAGAGATAAGTACATTGTAAAGTGTTGTTTCAACATTCTTTTTAAAATTGTACATTTTGATGTACATTTTCGTTAGACACGCCAAAATTATAGTTCATTTTTATTACGAACGAGAGTTTTTTAAATAGATAAGTGCAATCTACAGTATTTATGAAAAACAAGCCATGTATCAATTTTATCAGTTTGTCTAGTGTAGCCGTTCCCCCTTGGATTTTCTGTTATCAAATATGGAACATGCCTGTTAGCTACTTATAAGGAAATGTTCGTTAGTGCCTATTGTAGCAATAGATTATTACAAACGATAAACTGTCAACCAGAGCTTACGATAAGTCTGTGAGGGAGAGTAGAATCCTGGCTCTTCTATTCTAACAGGTGTTACAAATACTATAAGGAAATTGTTCTAAGGGTATCTTTACCATTTTAAAGAAATCACGATTTGGCTTACTAAAATAGTAACTACGATGTTCAGGATGCTATCTACTACAATCTACAGATATTAATTTTAATTCTTGTTTAACTCTAGCCCATTGGTTTGTTTTTTGTACTCTATAAACCATTTAGCCCTTGAACATTAGCTTTGATCTTCGCTATCATAAAACACGAAGGAAAAGCTATTTCAAACAGGGAAAAACACTTTTCTCAAAAGTCTATGTGTAATGACGAAGAGCGGCTTGTCTAATCTATAACATTAATTTGTTCAGCTACCTATGTACATAAACTAGTGGCTAATTAAATACAGATACATTAGTCAAGCTACCCGCATTGATGCAAGTAAATGTCACGTCAGTAAACTATTAACTTATGCATGCCCTAATGCATTACTCACCTTTAGACCAAATCTTTGAGAATTTATTCAATGCACAGTAAACACATCATTTGTTAGTGGATTCTAATATCGTCTGTGACTCAGACTCACAAGGAAGGTGGAGATAGCAAACACGAAGCTTTTATCGTTCTTGCACATTGTACTATTATTTAGTATTCTTGTGCATGTCCTTCTTACATTTGAATGTGCAGATTATTCCTCGTACTAAAAATATGTACATAAATACGACATTTATTTAGCTTACGAGGAAAATAAAACAGATTCAGTCAACTACTAACTTAGCAATGTCATTTCAATTAAAACTGTTACAAGTATACTATGTAGATAGTCAAGAGAGTTTGATTTGTGCTCATGGCAGTTGTATAGTGATCCTAGTATAGAATTACTTGACATGCAAATCAGAGTTGGGTAGTTAAACTGGGATATATAGTAGTAACAGATTAAGCTGACGATGCTGACATAACTTGACAAATATATTCATCACGTATGTATTTCATGGATGTAAATAAGTCAATTGAAAACATAGATTATGGGATGAGTAGACTAGAAATGTTCATCCTACGTCATTTCTAATAATTACACAGACTCATTTCTCTTGCTAAGTGAGCTGTTCTGATTTGTTGCTCACTGCTCTTTACAATGTAATTTAGATACAGCACACACACATGGATATTAACTGATCCGGGTAGACCTAACCACAGTAGTCTGCCACTACTCACTGCAGTTTAATAAAACTACTGTTATGTTGAGCTACATTGTAAACGGAGATCAAAGATAAACTCATCCGACTGCATTCCTTGATTTACTATTTAGGTACATACTTAAAGGCAGGACTCATACTACAAGCTATAAATCTTGTAAAACTTATGAATATTCCAAACCTGCCACTTTTACCAGAAAATTATTTTATTTTTGGGCTTTTCAAGGTTATTGGGCACTAAATAAGTTACTTATTCGTTCTGGGCTGGAAGTGTCAATAGTAATTAGTGTACTTCATATGATGTTAAAGTATGATCGAAGGCCACGTTTTCTAGAGACAGAAATTAAAATTCAATAGGCTGGTAGTGGCCTTGGTGTCTTATGTTTTCGAAGCAACAGAATTTAATACTTGGGCTTGGCTGTGCATGTTAAAGGAACATTTACGTGAAAAATACAAATGTCTCATTCTCAAGAAGTTCCCTGTTCCATTTTCAGTTTACGATTTATCTGTGAAACGCATGCAGCATGCCTATAGACACTATAAAGAAGCTTTGCAATTATGCATTGAGATTCTATACGCACTGCTAGATGCCCATTGCACACCTATTGACATACAAACTCGCAAAGTTTAAAGTTCGTCCAAAAGTGGGTAAATTGTCTGTCTGTTTCACGATGAGAAATCCAGTTCCTTCTCTATAATACAAGGCTTTATAATATTTGCCTTTTAGTCTTTAGTCACCTCCTAATTCCACTGTATAGTAATTTAGGCACATAGATAAATGTAAACTACAGTGGGGTCTATAATTACAAAGAAATAAAATTCGGACGTTTTAGCCCGATGATTCCTATAAATCGTATAACGACCTCGTGATCAACATTATACATTTGCATATTAGTAAATCTCAAATCATAGTGCCTATTGTATGGAGCATTGCGTGTATCTCCACATTCGTGCTGTCCAATGCCATTAGCCTTCTCTGCTCTACTATGCTCACGAAATGATATCGACTTATAGACGAGCACGCAATTCTTCATCCGTCAGCTAAAAAGACAGTCAATTCAATATAGAGGTGGAATATTTACATAGAGTTTTTTTGTTCATGCCTTTGGACATACTTTAAAACACTTATATAACATACTACGCTTTAGCATATGTAGAATACGCATAACATAATTATAGTTAATTATACCTATATACATACGATGTGCATTTAAGCAATCGAAATGTATAGACATAAAAACTAGGGACCAAATGGAATTGTTATGTTACCTTTGCACGTCCTAAAGTTCCAAAGTTAGAAAAGTTTCGACTGCATATCAGTTAGTAGTAAACAATTTAATTCGCTTAGGTCTAGAGATATCTATGCTATGGGTATAGGAAACTTGAAAGTAATCCACAACGATTTAATTCAACAGTGTCTAATCAAAGTGGAGGGATTTTAGCATGGTACGCTCGGTTGACAATAAAATCTGTAATAGAGTGTGCGCTATTCTTCCAATTAGATTGGGTATGTTTTGTATGCGGTCTTGGCTACCTTAAATGTGTCAATTCTCATTGATGTCTAGTTGCTATATTTATTTCTTTGTGTGTCTAACAATATAATAGAAGTAATATTGGTTTTTGTATGCGTACGTGTATTAATGTTATACAGAAGCTCCATATGTCATGTTTGATGGATTTTGCAAGTGTCTAAACATACATAGAATTCTTTCACGTTCATGGTCTGCTTTTCATTACTGCTAATACAAAGTAAACAGTCACGTAAGCAAACTTGTACATATATACATACTTAGTCTACTATATTGCTCTGGGAGAAACTACTATTTATTTATCATGCACACAACTAAAATAGTTACTGTAGGAATTTCCATGGACAGGCGAGGACAGTTATATTAGAGCTTTGTGTCGGGAAAGATTGTTTGTTATTTCTTTTCTTCAGTGAGTCTTCTTCTGGTTTAAGTTGACTTCCTTTCGATTTTCTTCAGATTTACATAAGTACTTACAAAGAGAAAAATAAGAGATAAAAGTCACAATTGTTGACACTTTGATCTCCGAAATAGTTTCGCATCCGGCCGACGAGACGTGAAAGTGTTACAATACTCTAACAAACCACAGTACTATGGTTTGTATAAGAACATTCTGTTTACAAAGAGATGTGATAAGCAGTTGTGGCTTATTATATCTATCTGTACCTAAGTTCACTAGAAACGAGTGGATTAAAATCAGACTGTGATTCAACAATATAGTCAAGAGCTTAAAAGAGTACCTTAAATACAAATACAGCTGTCTTTCTGCTCTTGGTCTTGGTGAGTGAATTAAGATGGAATTAATACTAAAGTAGCCATGCTAAGTAAACAACCCGACGACATAATCTCTAATCTGATCTGCTTGGTTTTCCTTGTAGTCCTGTTCGCATGTTGTTTATGCACTTAAGAGGAAGAAAACGAGTATAAAACATGCACCTAACGTTGTAGAAATAAATTAGAGCTAGTTATTTTAATATCTGTACTTTTTACATAGGATTTAGTAGGTTCTATGATTTTTAAGCTGAGTCAGTACCTATATAGGAATGTCCGTTTAGTCACAACTCTATGTACCATTAGATTTCTTATCGATCAGACCGGGAAACATATGTATGTAGAGATAGTAGGCGTTTCAGACCTTCTTGTGTACAAAGGAGCAATATTATTTAACAATCAGATTCGTCCTTGATGTCCACATTAGCATGTGGGCTACAGAATACTTTGAAAAATATATGTCACCTACATATCCATCCAAACTCGAACTCTAAATGTAGAAATACACTTATGTTTACATTTGCAGGCAACCTAGGTGTACTATGCAAACAATATAAAGCAGGTAGATTAGATAATACCATTTATTGTTATACCACATAACTAAGATACCGATAAGGAACGAGGGTGCATCATTCATTTATGCTGAAGAGGTTGCATGCAAACATTTTGCCTAAGCAGACTACACACATTACATATATCCGCCTTTTTCTGTTCTTAAGTGTAAACATTATAACGACATTTTTTCACTTGTGACTCACTAGTTACGTAAGAAAAACATAGCGATGACTCTAAAACAATAGCAGAAAAATCAACAATTTTTAATTGTGAGTTTTGCAAGACACAAAATGTTATACACTATATTTGCACTTATTATAGTACTGTATGAATTCAGATGATTTATGTACACTAGTTCTATTTTACCGTCAAGGATTGGTAGGTAAAAAAGTATTGTACAAATATAAAATGTTTATAAAAACAAAAAATAATGAAGCTATCAAATACATATCTGCATATACCTATACATACAAATATAGCCAAATTATATTATTCGTATGTAGATATAATAGAGGCATACAGGTGACAAGAATGTAGGGTGCTTAACAAATAAATAGTAGATAATGTACCATATTTAGCTACAGCCTATCCGTCTTTGTCTTCCTAGGAAGAAAGATGTTTCATAGGTAGTTAAATAAAATAGGAATTAAGTAATGGGCATGCATCAAAAAGATTATTGGTTGTACTTGCCATAGTCAACAAGAAGATAATCTTGTTAACAATCTAAGTTATCTTATTACTCCAGGGATTTTATTAACTGCAGTTTATTGAGAGTTATTCGTTGACATGAGGAATTGTAAGTCAACTGGAGGGCTAGACATTATATAAACGTAATGAGATTACTGTCAGTCATAGGCTGTCCATTTGTCAAAATATAGGTGACTTTTCTTTTGTTGAAGGGAAACGTGTAATCAATAGGGACCTGAAGAATAACGGTCATTTCGTTTGAGGAAAGAATGACAGAACAAGGTCTTTTCATGATTTCATGACAGACACATCACTTTAATGCATCTATCTAATAAAGAGTGACTCTATGGATATCACAATGACTCTAAAGAATACAAGGACACTTGACAAAACCGAATAAAAATCGGGTAGAGCACGCGGGTAGCTAATTTGGTGTCCTTCCATCCGTCAAAAAGTAGCCACTCCACTCATCACCATAATATTAATGGCATTCTTTTGTTCTGGTTCATTGCTTTCGGAAATCAATAGGAATAGTTCGGCATTCGTGCCAGTCTCTTATTTAATCCAAACCTCAGCCAAGGCAAAATGTTTTGGTATGGAGTAGTTTCTGTAGTATTGTAGAATAATGTACATTCATTGACATCTGATAAGTCTGTGTATGTATAGTGTAATATGTACCGTTTGGATCGCATGAGAAATTCGCCTGATCTACTATTTTGAGATGACACTTGAACTCCAAAGTAGTCATTGGATGGCAAGCTATAGTTAGTTTCACTGGTTTGATTTTGTAGTCATGTGCTCTGAGAAGATTGTTGTGTATTCTGACGTTATTGCATGTGTCTCAAGAAGAAAATTAAAGTTTGCTCGACTTGCTTTTGGCTTCAGTTGATTGAACCCAACTTTGAATAGTTGTAAAGAAAATACACAATCTATGTATACAAATGTAGAGAGACCGTTGAACGAACTCGATGAAAAATTCATGACTAAATATAGTGGAAGGGAAACGCACGAAAAATTGGCACTGCTACTGGTCAGCACTATATAGCGCCCAATCTATTTATTAGGTAGGCAGATACCTCTTCGATGTCTACTTACAAAACTAGTAATACAAAGCAAAACGTCATGCACCCAGCCATCTTACCTTTTCGAGACGGATTTCTCTCTTTTAAATGCCAATTTTCTACTATTCACAATATTCTCCTTCCTACTTTGTATATTCGCATAAGATAATAATATTTTGATATGCAAACGGTAAGTACCTGCAAGAGTACATCATTAATATTGCAGAATGTGGATTTATGAACATGTTTGTTCTACTATTTCCCCAAGTGTCATGAAAACCCACAACAGGTAGACTGATACTTGTATTTATTATCTTTCCTATCTACAAAATTATACAAATGTATAAGCAATAGGTACTTCCAATATTATAACTGTTTACTCTACCAATAACAATGAATATCATTATAACAATCTAACTGTAAACTCCAGACGAGACACTATTAGCTAAAACTTTAGACCATTAAAAAACAAAATAAATACATAGTTGATATTTATGCAGTCTACATTTGTTGTTCACAACTAATCATAACTATTTTCCTTAGTACTCTTTTGATACTTGAAATGTTTTCCTAAATAAATACTTCACATGCATACAAATCGACATGACATGTCAATTCATATTTATATATGCATGAAATACTTTGAACCGAGTATCAAATTGATTTACTTTGATACATAATAATTTTATCTTATGGATTGTACACTCGTAGATTCTTGGCGTCAGAATCTATTGTACTTGTGTCAATGTCCTCCAAATTAACTATACATCGACGTGACACATTCCTAACGAGGAGGATGGACTTATCCATTCGAACTGTCCATAGTTTATTGCTCTATTGCGACAGTGTCTATTTACGATACACAATAATAAAGATGGGCAATACCAAAATGTTTATACCACGCAAATATTTTATCTATGTACTAAGCAGACATTAAAAGAATCTGCAGAAAATTAGATTTATTTAATTAATTCTATTAAAAATATCTATTGTTAGGCATTAAATTTAAATTAATTAAATTCTTATTATGTGCTATAAAATGAAATGCTAATTAAATTAGCATTTTAGTTTATTACAATGTAAAGGCAGATTAGGAAGTGTAAATTACAGATCGTAGCATAATTATTTGTATCTTTATGAATTATTACCTGAGCTTACGAAAATTTTTAAATTATTTACATTTCCTAGTTGGAGAAGGTTCAAATTATAGACAGAAAGGCAACCCTCGAACACATTATTTTGAACGATCCTACATGCTGCTATAAATGATTCTTCCAACCTATAATTACAAAAGTAAAAGGCAAAAGAATGTTTAAAGTGTTTCTGGTTCATTGGATAAGGAAATGCTACATTAACTACTTATACACATTAGCGTTAGCGATCCAGCGTTATGATTGTATCTAATTTTCTAAATGGGTTTATGACTTATGATAGTTATATGAATCTTAGGATCGAAAGAGAAAATCGAAACGTTTAATGACAGTGGATTTACTTTGGCACATTGTACTGCAGAACTTGAGACTATTGTCGCTAGACTTGTCTGGTAATAGGCTGGGAAATGGTGTGCGTTATGCGTAAATGGACATAGAACAATGTACTAATTGAAGTGTGTAATAAACGTTCCCAATTGAAGATGATCCCATCTCTAGTTTTCATTTCCTTTGTCACAGACAATGATCGAATAATTTCTAATGTATATTTTTCACATTTCTTCAATGGTAATATTCATGCAAATCATAAGTTGTAGAAATTATATAGCTTTTAACAATCCGTGTGAAATAAATAATGCATTATAAAATTAAATGTATTAATATTAGGCAGGTGTGTGAAGGCAATAATAGTGTCGTTGGTGTCGAAAATAAATTTATAAAAATTGTTGTCATCATTTATCTAGAAAATTAGTCGAGCGGATGCAACAAATAATAATGGCAAAAACTTTTCACATAAAATTTTTGCCATTTTTATTTTAGAAAAAATCTCTTTTTCTTCGATTTAGGCCCCTCTCTCTTCTCTTCTAGATACATTCCTAGATACATAGAAGCGTTCTTGAAATGTGTAAAAAGCCCTGAAAATCTAAGTGTGTAGATTACTTTAATTTGTGAATGAAGTTTCTAAAAATCGATTTTTTTTGTTTTGCAGGACCAAAGAAGAAGAAAATATGGGGAGCAAATGTGGTTTCGTATTCTCCCTTATCCTCACCAGTATTTTTCTTATAGCTTCCCTTGTCTTGGTCTTATTTTGGGTGTTAAGATACAGAGGAGGATTTGCTTGGCAGGTATGTGATCGGTTTTAAACGAATAATATATAATATGTAAGTATATCGAATGCTAATCGGGAATACTGTTTTTTGTACATTGTAGGAAGATCCTAGTAAAGAGTTCAATTGGCACCCAACACTCATGGTAGCTGGATTCATTTTCTTCTCAGGATTTTGTAAGAAAAAATATTCTACTATTATTCATTATTATCATAAATTGTGATAAACAATACTAATTTGATTATTTTGTGATTTTGTAGCCATGCTTTTCTATCGAATGATGACATGCTGCAGAAAGATATTTGTCAAGTTACTGCACACAATATTCCACGCTCTGTCAATTGCATGCATAGCCATTGGATTCCTTACTGTTTGGGATTCGCATGAACTTCCCAACCCGAAAATCCCCAACTTCTACTCACTCCACTCATGGCTTGGTCTTACAACAATGGGTCTCTTTGCCATTCAGGTACATTTACAAGAATGTCACACAATAAACCATTATGTTGTTACTGTGAAGGAGAAAGTCATTTCGTCCAGCGAGAAAAAGAACCATCAAACGAACATAAAATATCCTCCCAATCATTTTATTGTATTTTCCCATTTCCTTTGAGAGCAAAGTTCTTATCTTCGCTGGACATCACCACTAAATTGAAAGCCATAGAAAACCCATCGGATTTTCTGAGGAATAGCGAGGGGAGAGAATTTCGTTAATTTTATTTCCTCGTTCTGCGTTCTTTTGTACTTTTCCTCGTTCTCCTATGTACTCCTTGTTGGCAATCTACTTGGTTTACTGTGATGCACTTGCACATTTATGACAACCTTTAACATCCTAATTTCATTAAGAATGTCAATTACTAACATTTGTCTTTGTTTTCTCTTAGTTCGTCGTTGGCTTCTTCAGCTTCCTTATTCTTTTGTGCTGCGAAGGAGGAACTGCAGCCTGTAGGGCTTCACTTGTCCCGACTCATTCGACCTTTGGGCTCATCACTTTCGTTATGGCTGCTGCCACTGCCGTTACAGGATTGACCGAAAAAGCCATCTTTTCACTAACGTATGTTCCTAAAAATATTATCAAACAATTTTCCATTAATTTTAAAAACTATATCAGGTTTAATCATTAATACTAAGTTTCTTAGGTTCTTTCGCGTACTGACTTGAGTTTAAAAGTTTATTTTTTTGTTTTATTTAATTTTTTGACATTTTTCTCAAGAATTTTTGTCCAAATCTATTGAATTTGGAAAATCGTATTTAAACTACTGAAATATTTGACTAACAAAGCCAATAGCTATTTTAGCCAAGTTCAGACTAGGAATAAAATAAATATAAATACTGGATAAGAAATTACATTTAATACAAAGCACATTTTATATCTTCAGTAGACTAGCTATTCACTATCTGCACAATGAAAAGGGTACTTTTTATGATTTAATGACTTTTGACACCGACATTTTCCTCTTGCCTGTGTATAGGATCCAGAGCTACTCCCGATGGGAAACTTCCGAATCAATCATCTTAAATGTGTTAGGGGTGGTGATAGCGGCTGCAACAATTTCCATTTGTTTTACTCTAAGTGTTCCTTCTGTTAGGAAAACCCCAATGAGAATGACCTACCACACTGACCTGTAGAATACTACTTGTGTAGTTAGTTAATATTCACTTTTAACTTACCACCATCATTAACAAATTATCTTTTTAGATTACAAAAACAATTTTTCTTACATCCTGAACAGAAACACAGAAAATACAAAAATTATACCTTTCCTATTATGTAATGTAGTAAAACTCTCGTTTTCTTTTCTACTTGTAAACTTTGCACAATTGTTTTGGCAATTTATGGGATTATATTTAGGAAGCTATAGGATCACTTTTTGTTCTCATAAATCTAATTTGGCACTTTGATGAACAAGCTTATAGAGGTTTTAACTATAGTAATTTTGATTAGTTGTAGTTTGCTAGATTTTTAATAACGGTACACATAAGTACAATACGTTTACGTACACTATTAGTAATTTTAGAATCACTGCTTTGTAAAATGTAATTTCTAATTTTAAATGTGTAATGCAATGCAATGTATCCACAGCTTGGATTTTCCTAGAACTCAATCAATGCAAAAAATCAAGCAATCACTTTGTACAAAGTTTGATTTGTGTGACTTCAATTTTATACAGTTGAAGACTATTATTCAGTTATTCAGTTACTGCTTAAAAAAAGAATTTGCCAGATTAATTACATTTAAAAATGTGCCAATGTTTTTTTTTAAAAAAATCACAAAAACTCCATTCTCAAATGAAAGAAAACATTCACAAAATATAACGTCTACTCTAAAGTAAACAATAGTAAGTGGAAATCTCGCATATAATTTAGACTGTTACAAAGAAAACTATTTTTTGAATTTGTATTTCGTTTCTGCTTTAATTACTAATATGATTTTATAATTTGAAATGGACAAATTTTTGTTACTTTTTGACTTAAGACACTAAAACAGGCGTATTAATACTTAGTTATTGGATTTCTTGCTATGAAGGCAACTTAGAATAATTTCGTAGTAGCTATTTACTCTCTACTAACTTTGGTTTGTTTGAAAATTGTGTCTATCTGTCTTGTAATAAAAAAGGTGTATGGTTTGATTCGTTTGATTTTTAAAAGGATACAAGAACGCTGGAAGTTTAGCGAGGAAGCGATCATAATTAACACGCTGGGGGCTGTCATAATTGCTTCAATGATAATGATGATCTTTTTCCTCCGATGCAATCAATATAAAAGAGGCAGTGCCGTTCTATCAGAAAGACTTTGAATTCAATCCCCACACCCTCCCGCAAAATACTAACAAAACAAACAAACATAAAAGCCAACAGCCTAATAAACTAGTAGGATTTTATTCTAATTACCTTAAATTAACTAACATTCTTCATTTTATCTATCTATATACATAAACATACTCTAGATTTAGAACTAATGTTTCTTCATCAATACAACATTCATTACACAACAGAATACTTTTACCGTAAAAACTATCCATAAATGTATTCATTTCTCCATGAGAGAGGAGATTTTGTTTTTAAAATCCCTTTTACAACGACAAAGAAACTTTCCGGATCATCATCTCTTCATTCCTTAAGGATTCAAGAATAGAAATCATCAAGTTTGGATATTTTCTATTTCAAGACACTAAAAAATCATTTTATCTTTATTATCCACTATTGTAAATGCATGCAAGGCCTACTTATTAATGTTATTAGCCAAATATACAAGGAAATATAGAATTTTACGAGAATTCTTACAAATAATTAGCTACAGTAAGATAGTTTGTAATAACCTTTACAGATCCCTGATATTTTATGTGTACTAATGGCAGATGGACAACTGATTTTACGTGTCATGATGACACTTTAATATATTTAATATGTTTTGTTGAGAAGCAATGATTTTAATTACTCTGATTGTTGTCTTTTAAGTCTCGTTATTATAGTTGTGTGTTCGTGTCATGCAAGTTTGCCTGAGTTTTTTCATACGAGTGTCGTTCTGTATACAGAAATAAATTATAGTATTAATTGCATTATTGTCTTTGTGTACGTAATTTGTATTATTGTCCGAATGTGGGAAACAAAGTTAATTTTTTCGGCTTTTGTTTAGTAGTAAAGTTGACCTCTGCCGTAAGTTGTAATCTATTGTATAGGCCCTATACTCACTCATACAAGGGGATTACCCTACCTAAGTAATTCCCATCAGAATACTTTTAAACACAAATTATTGTTTTAAAGAGTTGGAGTTTTTTGATCTGATGAGCTAATTATGTTTATTAGTCCAATAGAATATAGATTATAGTATAGATTGAGTAAATGGATTATACTGTACGATAAGATTAAATCATTCAGTTCATCATGAGTAGTTGTAGAATGTAGAGAATTAATACTAATTAATTATACCTACTCAATACATACATCCATATACCTACATTAGAAAATGTACAATGTGTTTGAATTGTATTAATGTATTGCTGTTTTATTGCAATAAATGCTAATCTCTGTTAATTTAATTTAATTCTTCTACCTTCGTTTTCAGCAATTAAATGTTCATGTAAACTATGTATTTCACCAGTTCACGGCCACATTTACAATTAGCATGAAATATTCTGTGCAGGGATCATAAGACAAGTGTGCAATTCTATACACTACTTATTTTTAATCAATCAGATCGATCAAACATCAAAGGTTGTGGTTCAAGGTATAGAAAACTACAGGGAAGAAGTTTCTACCTCGTAGTAAAAAAAACTAATAAAACCGTTCAATTGACTACTAGTACAAGTTATTTCTGTTCCCAATTGTGAGTTTTTGTTTGGAGGACCATTAAACTTTCTGTACAAGGTAAGAAAAGCAATTATCGCATAAAATAATAAAAATAAATGCTCGCAATAACAAACCTTACCATACTTATTCACCTGTGCATTGTAAAAATGTATCTCATTCAATTTAAATACCTGAGGCAGGTAGCTTAAGCTCTGTCCCTGAATACTCATGTACTGTTAATTTTCAATATGAAATTCCACATTGATTATCTCAGTCAGATGTCAGTAAGGAGAGGTGTATTGTACATCTATCACACGTTTTGTTTTTGTATATTAAGGCTGGGCAAAAGCACATTCGTATAATTTTCTTATCTGCTAAATGAAGTTTATTGTTCTCTCGTTCAGCCATCACAT
Organism: Tomocerus qinae; assembly: GCA_020055645.1. Taxonomy (NCBI): domain Eukaryota; kingdom Metazoa; phylum Arthropoda; class Collembola; order Entomobryomorpha; family Tomoceridae; genus Tomocerus; species Tomocerus qinae. Next base: position 24,033,801 of record CM034549.1, read on the forward strand.
TAGAGTTTCTCTGGTTGAGTGACCATATTTCTTTTAGAATGCCTTCAGACCGAGGGGCTCGATAAATTCTGAGAAAATCAATTTTGACAAATGACAAGAGAGGGACAGGACGGAGTGATATAAAAGAATCTTCATATCCTATTTACACAATACTATAAGGTACACTCCAACGAAACTGACCAACAAGATGTAATTTATTACTTTACAGCTCTTTGTAAATTATCGAGTGCGTATATAATATTGCCTACTGTATATATACAACCGTTTCCTATGTACATTTGATGCGGATGAGTGAACAAAGTATACTGAGGGAAATAGACTTGTACATTTACAGATGGACATTTGTTAGCTACTAATGCAAAGACAACGGAGTAGGAATTTCATTCTCATCTGTCTTGTCTCCGTCCATTTAGGCTATGTAATGATTGCTCTTCGCAATGGATGGGAATGGAATGAGCCTCTGTTTAGGTCTCGCTTGCTAATTGAACGCTCTAACAACATGTCCCTATCAATAAAACAAAGAAAATAAAGTTCTTTCAAAGTTAGGGCACGATCCCCTGTAAATACACCTATAACTCCTCATCCTCTAAACCAAAAGGACGTAATAACAACGGTCTCTTTTTTCTTTCACACGTCGACTCAACTTGTGTGTTGCTATTATATTGCATCTTCTTGTCTACACAATTCTACCACCTACAGACATATCGTCATCATAATATAATACAAATTGTCCGGCATATACACATAATATTTCCTATCAGCCCCTCCACGAATTACCGTCCACTAACAGTAGATTTCCAAAAGAAAAGCCTTTTCTCACTTGTCTTCCCAGGCATTTCCTGTTCTACTATATTTCATTTTCTTATACTAGATGAGTCGAGAATTTTTTTTTTCTCCTGCACTCTTCTATTAAGTTCACGTTTTAACTAATTATTCTTTCAATAGACTAACTACTGCAAACCGTCCTTGTAAACAAATCAAAGTCATGTCATGACAGGACACTACGTTACAAAATTCTCATCTGTTTGATCACCATTCTTTAGTAAAACTACCAAAGTTTAATTAAAGCTAATTCTCGGCTTTCTCTCCATGCTTCGTTGAGCATTTGTTTTATTTTAACAGTTACTCCGAGCGCTCTTCTCTGTAGTTTCGTCGAAACTTTTTATTCTATTCAAACTACACATCATTATCATCATGCATATTCACGAAAAACTGTTCCTCACTTTGGTAAGACGTAATTTGCTATTACATTATACATTTGCCTTACATTAGATATGTCTCAATGATTTTAGAGGATTTCACCGAACTGGCTTTGTTCACATAAAAATCCAAACAAAAACACGTCCGGTTTGCTTGAAGAAAACCAACGGTCTCTTTTACAAACGCGGCGAAACAAACCCAAATACCTAACGTCGTTTCTTCAAAATAAGAGGCTACCATTAGAAAGTTGCATGTATAAAAGCGTAACAACTCTAATTTGATCTAGAATCTAGATCATAATTCCTGAATCGGCAAAATTAAAAAGTACCAAATTTTTGGCATTCTTTACATGATTTTGCTATTTATTCCGCTTGCTCCTACAAGCTGCCAAGTTATTGTATTAATTACGATATGTATTTTCCTTACTGACAGTTGAAATGCTTTGGGCTGCAGGATAAAAGGGAAAACAAAAGGACTGCAACGGAAAAAGCAATTGCAGTATCACAAATTAATAGTAAAACTGGTAAGCTAAACAATAGATTAGCGTACTGACTTATCGTATAGCCCTAACACATATGGTAATAAAGGAAGAAGCTGATATTATGCAATGCAACGAAAACGTACGTTGAAAAGCCAACGGTTGACGGAAACAATTATAGAAAGACGCAGCGTGTCGTGTCTACCGGTCCGTGAACGTGAGCCGGCATAAACATCCTCTTAAAATTTATACTACGCACACATAAATAAAATAAAACTCGTCTTTTTTCACTAGAAGACAAACTTGAGACTGATGCTATGTAATAAGGCTGATACGTTACGGTAACAGAAATTCAATCTAACCGAATAATTTATTGCTTTCCTATCTCATGAATTGTCCAGGGATAGATAGGAATGTTTAAATAGAAGACTAGCATTCGTTTACACCCTGTATTTATGCTAAGCCGTTTATTACTTGTATTCTGCACGAGTCCATTATCCTTGCACTTAATTTCTGAGTAGATGTAAAGTTGATACTCTTATTTCAATTTTCTAAGCTCGAGTAAAGATCTCCATTACTGCTATCGTTGATAGAATAGAGACAGACGACTCGTAAATGATTTGGAATCTCTCAACTTTAACTTTGCGCTCACAATGAATATTTAATACGATTTTACTATTTCCTTGTTGTAAAATGATTTTTTACACCACCTCTACATAATATTTGTCTACATCCTTATAACACAAGTAAATAACTACAGGCAGTTAGCATTTCTGTTTATAATAGTAATTCCTACATGCGTAAGTATACTAGGATAGTTACTCTATATTGATTTTTTGTTTCCTTCCTAAAATCTCCTTAAGCTTTAAGTTTACGATTGAGCATTGAACTTGAGTTGAATATTTGATGTTGATTCATGAGCCCTTCACATTCTACAGTGCGTATTACCACCATTACTTTAGTATAATTGTTATTACTATTGCTAGAATAGATAGAGAGCCGAACTGAACTGGTTGGTTTTTCGTTTGACCATTAAATTATTTCACTCTAGCCTGTGAAATCAAAGGACACATGCCCTTTCTTAATTTTATTGATGCCTGTTGTAAAAGGGAATACATGAATCAATACTTAGTTTCCTTAATTATAATTAGGAGATTATGTTTATTACACTAATCGTGCCATGGTGGAGTTAGAATTATTGAAATGGACAACGGTCAGTGTAATTGAACTTATGTCAGTATAAGTAGGAAATGAGGAGGAAACACAAACACTTGTGCAAAAGACATCAACTTAGTATTCATCATGGAAATATCCTAATCAACTCCATGCAATCCTTAAAGACTGCAGGCAATACCACAAGAAATCAAACCGCGACAGCTGAAAACCTGGCTCCGTATTTTACAATGGAAATGCAAATAGTATACATACCATACGCGTGTATCCGTCTACATTCAATCCGACTCTCAATCTCTCAATAAAAAAGTAATATTGGGTTTTTGCTATTAAACATGCATAACCACATATTTCCTATATACTTAACCTTTTTCTTAGGAGATCTATGCACACAACTTCAACTACACGCATTGCACATGACGTCCCTTCCCTGTTTACATTTACAGTTTACACTCACTAAACATGCAGATGAACTCACAACCAACAGAATTCTATCTGGTAGCACATCACAACTAGTCTCTTTATTTCATCTGATGTCTTCACAATCTCGTAATATTCAGTTGTGGAGGGAAACAATGCGAACTATTACTCTTCTGATATAATTAAAGGTTAAAGTCCTTAACTTTTCTATCGCAGAAAAACCTAATACTTACTCGTGGTATAAATACAGATTTATCCTGTCAAAACGCAGATACTATTCAAATTACTAAGATTTTGCCACAACATTCTATTGCAAAAATACCACATTCCACCAACAATCCTTCAATATTTATAAAGCAGAAATTAGCAACTCTTATACAACAGAAAATTAGTATTACATTCCTCAATATTTATCAATAGTGGTCTAAATGCACTAACTATACATACGAAATTATAATTAAACATTGTGGTACCTTTTGTGGCTACCAATAGATATTGATTAGTACACGATTGTCAATTAATGCTACTTCGTTTTCATCGACCACTATGTTACAGTTTAAGATACAGGTCATAATCATCATGATTTTTACTCAACCGTGGGAAGAATGCATGTCTATTTCATTGATCTGATTGTGTTACAATTTATGCGAATTCTGTGGCATACCTTCAATCTAGGTCTCACACAAAAATAATAAACATTCCATTCCTTCAAAATAGGAATTACAAGAGTATTTTCGCCCTGGAACTAATTGAACTCCTGTGCCAGGAGGAATTGGATAGTATCTACTGCATTGATGTAAACCAATTTAGGCAGACTTCGTTTTGATTATGGTGATAAAATGCATTGCTTGGAAAATGGTCTGTTGATTTGTTTGCGGGTTTTCGTTTAGATTTGAGTTCGTTAATTTCTGCCGTCACGTACACATGTCTGGGAGCAGTATGTTGTTGAGGAGCAACGGTCAATTGAGAATCACCTGCTACTCGTAAGAAAGGTATGGTTAGAAGACTCATTTTTGTGTAGATAACAGGAAAGTACATTAATTAGCATAAAGGAAGGAAAATAGGTTGGCGCGAAAAGGTAAAACAGGATCTTTGAAAACCTTTTGTATGAATTCCATCAATCTCTTATTGTAGATACTTACTTAGTCATGAATAATGGTATAGAAGAAGTAGAGTGCTAATGAAATACCTGTCTTGTACATACAAAAGAGCTATTTCTTTGAAAGTTATTTTCCCATTACATCAAGAGATAAAACATAGTTCATACTACATACTTACTGGTACAGAATAATATCATTAGCACTATATCAAATGGCGAATGCTCACAACATCACAGTAGTAGTGCTCTCCCGGTTTCGTCTCTTCCATCAGGCTTTTAGTCTGGTCACGTCGTCTCTAATGTAATGTGTACACACCAAATGCACACTGCATACCTATGGTCAACAATATAATAATACACACCAAGTCAAAGTCAACTCGATCTAATACCAGCATAATATCTACGTAATACAAGTCCACATAAGTAGATAACATACCTGACTGCTTATCACTAGACTGGAATAAATGCATTTGAATATAAAGAAGATGCTACTTTACTAGAGCCAATCACAAACTCAAGTCCCTGCATAAGCCATGCACATTGCAAAGCTAAATCTGTGCCTACCTTAGAAAACTCCATAATATTATTCCTTTACCGATTTTTCTTAAATCTGCATTATCACAGTATAAGTGAGAAATACTGCATTAGATAAAATTCATGCACAATGTATTAAGTATTAAGTACGCAATTAATTACAAACGCATGTGATAATAGATAAACAGCAATAATCCACAAAGATAGAGTACAATTCCTAAGTTGTATTTATTCTAATGCTATATTATCAATAAGGATGATTAAGCAAATAGAGTCTTGTGTACGGGGTTGGGGCAAGTACGTATGAAAGGATTATTTTGTAGATTCCTATAAGAATAATTTGCATATCTATATGTACTTTACTATTAGATGCTATTAGAGTGCTAGTCGCAGTCACCTGGGCTTATCAGTATAAAACTCACATCCCAAGCCACGAAGAGAAAAGAGAAGCTGTACAAGTCCTCACTTAACTTCACCTGCTCATTGTCAGTTTACTCGTAGCATCCAATCTATTACATATAATATAGCTATATATGCTTATTACAATTATTATACATTGCGTTTTGTATTATACAATTCAGAATTGTATATACAACAGGGAGAGATGCTTCTTTTGTACACCTACCTCAAGCCTAGCATTGCATGTAGCACAGCAAAACACAATACCTAACTAAATGCGTACAAGTAATGTGCATGTATCAACATCAACTACAAATTCAATTCATACCCCATCTCATATTGGTACATAAGTCTTCCCTGCTCTCTGTTAGCATTTAGCATCCTTAACACTCTTCAAGCTAAACTCTTCGACTCAAAGGTAGAGTAGAGTCAAGCCAGTCTCATATAGTCTCATGCCGAGTTAAGCTCGTCTGGTCGTTTCAACTTTCTATGTATTCATTCCCACTATATATTACACAAAATATTATATACATCGTGCCCATTACCAGTAAAAGTAAATGTACACAAAAGCGGTTGATTTTAGGTTAGCTCACTCAAATCTTAGTCCTTAAACAGGAGGTTAGCTTTAGCCCCGCTCTTGGCTGGCTCCTGGTTTAAGCCATAACCCAAAAACTATGCTTATTATCCTGCATACCGAAATGAATAACATAATAACATAATGTGACGTACAAATGTAAGATTATAACTGGATCTCTCACTACTCTGTGTCTCGTAGTCTCGTCTCCTCTAATTCCAAGTTTCCAAGAATACCTACCAGCAATATTAAAATCCTTACTTAATACTAGCATTTAAATATTATCTAGGAAAACTGATTATACTAAATCATGGTTGAAATTTCTTTAGCTGGATAAAAAATACAGATACATAATTAAGGCAGATGTATCGGCTGTGAAATTGAATAGTTTGACCACGGAGCTAGAAAATCTTGTTTGTCTTTTCTAAAAAAAATATGATCTGCAATAGTCCTTAAACGATACCGGTAAAATGGATTTGATCTGTTGAATGTGGATATATTTGAGATTATTGATAAATCTGTACTCGAATTTTGCAGAATAATTAATTGAGTGTAGTAGGGAGAGAATTTGTGATGACGTGACATGTCTGGGGATGATGATTGAAAAAAGAGGGTGAATGAAGTTTGAGAGAACCCTGTAGGGTGAGGTAGTAAAGTAACTGAACAGCTTGGAAGCCTGGTGTGTGTGGTGTGGTTTCGTTTCGTTGGCCTGGTCTGGGCAGCTAGTCTAGTAGAGCTGCTTCATTTCGTAGCTTCTTCAACAACCGGCATTCCAAAAGGGATTTTCAACCGACCTTCAGTTTTTTCCCAATAGTTATATAGAGACAAAGTAAGTACCTACTGTGGGTACATGAGTATCTGTACTAGTAGATTGCACAAACTCCCCAAGTGAGTCTGTAGAGTACAGATAGGTAGGTAGGACTCTGGGACAGGACAGGATCAGAGTCTGTACATTACTATAGGTACATTGAGAAACTTGAATGTTGGACGAGGGAACGAGAAGAGTTGGTAAAAGAGTGTTTGAGTTGTCTTGTCTTGTCAGTTCACCAGTCCAGTCAGAGTCATTCAAGTAAAGAGAGTGTTTCTTCGCAGTGGCTGCCTGATTTGGTTTGGTCATCACATCATCCAGTCTCACTCACCCAGCCTTGCCTTTCTATATAGCAAAATATAGAAATACTTTATTAGTGTACACAAATACATCCGATTGAGTTACAAGGTAAAAAGGACAAAGGCTATAAAATAAAAATGTGAACTGTGCTAAGTTTAAGGTGCCCTTAGGATTAGTTCTTCTGTGCCTTATTCAACCTCTACATTGTTGTGCTCTCTGTATTTCTCTGTACAAGCACAGTATGTGGATCAACAATAGAGGAAAATAAGGTGCATGAAAGAAAGAAGGAAGGAATGTGAACTCACAAGAATGAATACCAACAATACACACAAAATTCAACCAACTTGGCCTGGCCTGCTACTTGGGACGGACAAATTCTTATCTCATTTCTTTGAATCACTTGCCTCTATTAGTTCAATTCTGTGTTGATGTTTACTTGTGGTGTGCACGGTTAGTGGGCAAAGTGCTTTCCGCACTGAACATAATTGTGATCATTTTGCGACTCTGTAGAACAATCATATACGCGTCTTGCCTACACTTGAGCCCAGTGAGTAACGCAACAAGAATGGGATAGCGTCATCATTACAGTACCTATTGGATTTATCTATCAGTGCCAGGCCACACAACTGAGTTCTAATCATACAGCTAGACATAAGTAATTCGACAAAACACGTACAATTACACCAGTTGCAAAGAGTGATACTTAAGATCTACAGACTACATGCATAGTCAAGATAAAAAGTATATTAGTCATCCATAACAGCAAAAAGATGGGAACACTTCGTCTTGATTACCTTTCAATTAATCCTCCGGATAGTTATCGCATTTCTAAATATAATTGTTCAAGCAGCTAACGTGTTGAGGTAAGCTTTTTCCTCTCCTTCACATACCTCTCCTCATTATTTCTACTAAATGAACACGTTTTGCCTATTATCATCTTCATCTGTATTTTTATTACTATACTTGATAAATACCTACACGTACTTATATGCACATGCATAGACATATTATTTACTTACCACACTAACACCTACATTCTATTATGCACTAGTACCTACCTGATATTTATGTTAGCATATTTCATGCATGCAAAAATATATGCACGTTTGCCAGGAAAGAGTCACAGTTGGTTCATCTCATACATAGAAATTCCATTGTTAAATATTTATGTGTGATTTGACTCCAATGTACACATGGGAGAAAGTGGGTAGGCTTTTTTAAGTAAATTAACTTTGCAATTAGTGCCATTAAACAATAAAGGTGTAAAACAGTCATACCAGGTTTACTATAATTGAGTTGGAGACACATATCTTGAAAAATCTAAATGCTACATGTATAGACAGTTGCATTTTTATTTGGGGATACATACGATATAAGTTGACCTGATTTACATAAAGTTAAAGCAATGTAGCCGCTGTGTGTAATTGTTATTACCATTGCACTGTCTCCCTGTATTTTACTTACTATGAAATACGATAACTTAATAGAAATTGCAAACCAACTTAGTATGATGACCGTAATGGTAATGGCACAAGAAAATATGCACAGAGAATTTTTCATTTGCTGATTAATTCTGTACCGAATGCATACGTGTGAACATTAGAACTAGAATGCCTGTTTATATACCAGAACTATAAGATCTATATAGTATCTATAGTACAAAAGTTGTAAAAGTCAAGGTGTGAATAGCACAGAGTGCAGAGAGTACATATTTTTAAAAGCAAGTAGTAGTAGTAGTGTTTACATTTGTGTTATGGACATAGAAGGCACTGTGGTAATCACTGTTGCTTTGTTTTTGAGATTCTGTGTCTGCCTAATGTCTGACTTGTCTTGAATTGACACGCTTTAGGTTACATAGAGCGGTATGTATAGTTTATTTGGCATAGTGTTACCTGTTAAATAGCAAATAAGGAGTAGGTAGGCAGAGTATTTATTGATTTCACATTGAAAACTGATATGAAACCGCATGTTTTTTGAAAGTTACATTAGCAAGTTGCATTTGTAGAAATTGCACATATTTCTGCTAAACGATGTGCGAACCTTTTCAATGAATGCAGCGTGAAATTGGACAGAAAGATATTTGCACAGACATGGATGATAGAGTTATTATACAGTTTAGAATCTGCGTATTGTTATGTCGTGTAATAATGCATTGAGTTATTGTACTAGATAGTCATGTCAAAATAATTGCAGAGTGTGGAAAGATAGACAGAATGGGTAAAGCTGATCATTGATACTCTTGATAGCTATCATAATCAATCAGGGCGTATTATTTTTGAGGTATTGCGACTGCAGTACATTAGCAAGGAATCTACAAAAACAATATCAATTGAATTTACATAGGTTTCTTTGTCTATTGCGCACGAAATGTTTACCCGATTATTAGAGTTACACTTTGTTGTACGTAGGACATACTCCTACGTGCAAACCTATGTATAGAAAACAGATATCGTCATAACACATAGTACTAAATAGTAATGTGATGTTATTCATTATGCTAAACATTAGTCATTGAAAGGGAAAACGTTACAAGTTACATACAAATATAGGGAGTAATTATAACTGCAGCAGTAGTACTAAAGCAATAAAAGTTACAAGTGTTACTCAAATGTTGCTCAAACTACGTACAGTACCGATTAGCTCAGAAAATAATTATCTACCCTAAAATGTTAGAAAAAAGAACATGAACATAATTACAGTACATAGGAACAGAGTGATGAGAAGCCCACCAACATCTACTAATACTGTCTAAATTGTATAGGTACTTAGTACTTACATTACCAAAAAGCAGAACGATGACAAAACAAAACGAGTTCATTAATAATGATGAATGAGACGTAGGAGATGAGCTGAAAGGCAAAAGTGACTGAAATAAGAGTAAAAGTGGAATGCAGTCTTCCATTGAATGCAGATTCACTCTAAACAGACAGAACAAAACAAGAACAGGACAGGATTCACTATCTCAATCAGACAAATCAAATCCAGTCGACGAGACAGTCAAGTAGGCATGTACCTTGTGGAATTATGTTATGTAAATAAATATGATAGGAGTATTTACATAAAAGGCTAGAGCTATATCTCAATCAGAAAAAGTACATCTAGGCTAAGCCAAATCATGCCAAGAATTGAACATGTCCATGCTATTAGGCGGGTTCATCATGATTATCTGTTTAATATTAAAAATACTAAACAAGTCCTTTTAAATACGTTTAAGGACTTACTTTTAAGGTTTATGAAACGAGGAAAGAAACTGTACACATCAAATATCCTCTATGTATTAATTGCATAGCAAATCTCATAAAAAGTAAAGAAAATTCTGATACATTCTGTAAAAAACGTGCCATAAAACAATCTGCTCTTCTGTTTGTTTTTGTGTGGAGGCGTATCTAAAAGGATCTACGATTTCCACAAGCTATTCCTTGTGTACACAAGTATAAGATACAATCTGCAATCACCCAAATATTAGAAAAAGGGCTGTGCTGTTAAAAAAATGGAATAGTAGGGCCATAACCCATAACTTCAATTAAAGCAATGCAAATGTGTTATGGGAAAGAAAAGCACAAGTATTTAGCATATTGTATGTGCATAGAGGGAATTTCTTGCATACCAATGTAGCGAGTGTATTACCATGCAGTAGAATAACAATAAAATTAAGTCCGGTCTCACTTACTTAGCGAATGGATGTAATGTACATTGCTTTGTTCATATGTCCATTTGAAATGACTCGGTCTGCTGATAAGTCGAGAAGTAGAGATCACATCTGGTGCCTTGCCTTAGATTAGATAGGAAAGATGCGTTCTGCATGTAATGTTATGTGATGCGAAAGATGGGCGTGAATTTCCAGTTCATTTGGCCATTGGACTTTTTCATCTTCATACGAATGTACGAACACAAACATCAGTTTAGTAGCAGAGTGAACAAAGGAAGGCTGTCTTTCCATTTCTTCTGTCGATTGTCCACCACTTGAATCTCTATAGAGAAACACTTTTCTTTGAACAAGGGAATATAAAAGTATTAGAACTGTTGAACTCACCTGGTCTGCTTTTTTCCTTTGAGTCAAAAGTCCAGTCAAGTATGTTCGAAAGTTGTTTTGCTTACTGGAACGATTACCTACAGAAGAGATATTGCCAAGTCAGGTCAGATACGACGAGCACTGCTGAGACATTATTAAATAAACTACATATGCAACGAGTACATTTTACATATTTACCTATAGGCATATCCTTAGGTACTTGAAAAAGGCTTACTAACTTAGAACTCCGGTGCATTGTATGTTAGGTAGATAAGCCTTCCAGTTAAATATCAATTTATTTCAACCATAAGGATTAGTGCTCCCACACTCAACTCTCTTCTGCCCTCATTTCACATAATCTTTTGTTCAGTCAGTTTTATTATAATTGGTTCTAAAATAAATGATCCATTTCGTCTCACCGGCAAAGCTAATCCCTTACCATGAAGTTCCTATCATGCTACTTTAGTACACATTTTATGGCAATTAACGACTTCACTTAATACTAGCTCTTGATAATTTGAGTTTTTTTCTGTCCTTTTAATTACTTGAGGTGGATTAGTTTGAAATGAATTAGCATATGAATGAGACATTTGGATATAATGGGATAGTGAACGAAATTTCGCAGTCACCTTTTACGGAATTGAGAATGGCTCTCATTAAATACAGAACTTTCAAGAGCGAATCATAATTATCTCTGACAAACAGTAAAATCTTTTTATTGCGTTTATGATTGTTGTAAACTCTTCTTCAAAGTTCACTCTGCCAAGAGTGTTATGGGTGCGTATTCAATGTCAATACAAAGAGTGAATGCATTATTTGTATTGTAAATACTAATGCAATACACACTTGCAATTCTTAAGACACTCGTTTGTCTTGTATACGATAGATCCTAAGGAAATCTGTCCAATTAATTAGCATCAGCCAACGCAATAAGTATAACGCAACCTATCTGAATAGATTCCCACCTTGACTCATCCTCATCATACAAAGGATGACATTCCAACCATAATTACCACGTAAAAGGAAGGAAACCTGATTTTCGACTTAATTGAAACAAAGAATGTACCTACTTTGTTAAGTAATCTTTCTGCATTCATTTCTGTTAAGAATATAATATACTTGATTATAATTGTCAGGTGCATTTCTGAATTTACGGTTTTCTCTACCTACCATCGATAGCCTCACCAGAACAGAACAGTCTCTCTTGCAGTTGGGTGCTGCAATTTCATTAGTGAAAACAATCAGTAGTGCTAATGTACTATAATGTGTATAAAGTAGCTGTAGAAAAGGATTTACTACTACAACAAGTAGAATGCTGAAGAAGCAGGGAGAGCAATGCATTTCAAAAGGAAACAAAGCAAATTTAGGAGAGGAAAGGACAAGTTCTAATTGAAAAGTGTGTTAAATCCTACTGTACACATCATTATATTGTGTTGTGCATCCATTTGACAATGTCAAGACATTTCTAGTTTGTACCATGTAGTTTGTGTGTAGTTCTGTTCGGGAAAGAAATAGACGCTGTAATGGATCACTTCCTACAACGCTCGTGGAACGCGAAAAATGTAAAATTAATGAGTTTCTTACGACTACACCCATTTTCCTCTTGTCCTACAACATAACAGTTTTGTACACAGAGTAAACTTAGTCAACACAAGTTAAAACATTCCTAGAATTGTGAATTTCATGAGCACAAAAGCTAATTCACACTTTAAACAACCTTTCAGCAGTTCACAATCTCTAAATAACTCTTACCGCTAACATTCCTCAAGGTGTACTTATTTCTTGTCGGATATAAGATATTTTGTATTATAGTGACAGACAGGATATAACGAACGTGTAAATATGCACTCTGACTTCCATACTCGTTATGTATAGTAGGTGTATACTAATTGTGAGTATTACATGCAACTATCTCTGTCTCAATCTGAACAAACACTGTATAATAGTAAAAAGAACATAAATATCTTAATCTTTGCTCTTTTCACTTTAAACATGTCAAACAGTACTAGAATGTGCAAAGTGAAGATAAACCTGAACAGAGAAAATACCAGATAGTAAAAAGACACTAATAGAATCTAAAAGTAAACAAACGAAAAAGGAAAGCCTTGAATATGCCATGTCATGACTTGAAAGATTTTCTTTTGTGTATGTACCTAGGGCCAGGTTATAATATTTTAATTTATCTGCATATAGTTTAGGACATCTGTCTTGTGACTAATGTTAACTAGACACTAATGGAATGTTGAACGTGTCTACCCACTATGAATAAAGGTTAATGTTGTAGTATTCATTTAATTGATTTGGAAGTGAAGGAATGTGATTGTTTACTCTGCAGATGTTAAAACACTCGATAAACCATTACGGATCGACAGGAGTGCCACTCTCCGTTCCGACACCACATCCATTGACAAGTTCTTCGCATTCCGGGGACACGTCTTTGCATCAACACACACTCCAGCATCCGTCATCTCACCACCTCCACCAACAAATAGATCCTACAAGGTTCCTCGAGGGTCCACCGACTCACAACCACTCTCACAGCATAGCTCACTCCCATAACAAAAGTAAGAAACAATAAATTATCTAACCAAGTGCATTTGTATGTTTAGAAAATATGCAGAGCATCTACATATTTATGGTAATGAGGTTTAATGTTTTTGTTTAGGCTATTTGGATCAGTCTTACCCCAGTATCCACAACTCTCGTTTATTTCTGGAGTCATCACGGATCTCTCGGACGACTCCTGGTAAAGATGAGTTGCAGATGCAGCACAGCCATAGTGGCAGTAACACTAAGCCTATGAATGGAAGTATTTATTTCTCAGGAGCACCACCGCCTCCAATCCCACCCCCACCAAGTCATTTAAATCCGCTAAATGAGACAGCTAACACGTCTAACATAAGTTCATCTACTCATCCACACTCAGCTACCTTTAGACATGGTGTCCTTCGATCCCTGTCTCTTCTATCCGTTCTTTCACTCCTTCTTGCTCTCAATTCCCTATTTTTCCTACTCAAGATTGTTTGGCCGTTTGACCGTAAGTCACGGAGTGCTTTTGACAGTAAGCTACTTTTTAATCCTCTCCACTAAAAACAAATACCAATTCACTGCTCAAAATATCTACAAGATAATAATGTTTACTAATAGCGGGAAATCATTTTCATGTTGTTTCAGGTGGCAGTGGAGGAGAAATGGAAATGATGTACGAAGTGACATTATGCCTCTCTGCCATGTGTTTGTCAATAAACCTGTGTGTATTGCTAGTTACATCTGCTCAGTACTTTTTCGCTGTGTCAGGTAAGAAACCTCAAAGATCAAACAAAAAATATACCTAATTTAAATGTAAGTATTACTAAATCTATGATAATTTTAAAATATTATAGGAACTCCAGGTACAACAGCTTTCTTACAGAAAGTTACAGTCACAAGAGGAGTAGCCATCGGCGGATTTTTTCTTTCTATTCCACTATTCCTTTCCGCAATAGTTTTATATACATTTACGCATTTGACGTTTTCACCACCAGCCCTTATAGCAACGGCCTGTGTCGGAACAGCAATTATCTTCGGCGGCTGTGCTATGGTTCATCACGTTTTCACATGGCAGCAGGTAGACAATGACATTGAAAACTAAAATATGGACTTACAAAATGCAATTAACAGTTCCCCAAAAATGCAATTTTCTTGTAATCTTTTGTTCTTCATTAACTTTGTAGTTTGTAGCTTAAAATACTGTAAATAAAGTCTGTAAATAAAACAAAAACAGAGGTTAGAATAAAAATACTTGGCTCTCTTCTGTAAATAAACTAGAGCAATTTGGCAATGTAGCTGTAGAAGTAAATTAATAATCTAATTAATATGTACTAAGCTTACCTTTCTTTTCGCTTATCTTTACATCCTAAATATTGCACTGACGCATCTTCTGCAATTTGATTGAAAATATTAAATGCACACTACTTGAATTTGATCTGTACTGTACTGGACTTAATTGACTTGCATTGCACACCACATTCCTGTAAATAAAATACAATTAACTACCCTTCATTAACCACTTTATAAAATTGCGTATTATAATTTCATAATGTCCTTACTTTTTCAGGAGAAAACGAACAAACGCATATTAGTCCAAGGTGTGTCCCCAAATCCTACCATCGAGCTTTCCACTTTGGTCTGAAAAACTAATGAAAATTAGAGCTACTGAAATATCCCATCAAAAAAAGTCGTAAAATACGAAATGCTCAATTCGAATCAGGTGCCAAGAAACTTTACTATAACTACACTACTGCCTCTTGCCTTTTGTACAAAACAAAGAAACGAAACTCGAAAGAAACTCATCCAACAAAGAAAAAGCTAAACTACACATAAAACACATCTACCTACACTAAATACAATATTTTATGATAGTTAATGTCATGAATATTATCAAAACTTATTAGCTACCTACATGTGAGTACTACTATAATATTATGATGATGTAATTATGTGACACTATTTAATACAAACTTGTAAAATGATTTGTACATTAAATATTTATATGTAAAATTACCTACCTGCTGGTTGTAAAATGTAAATCACAAATATTCAGAGAAATATATACAAAGAGACACTCCTTCCATGTTTTGTCGAAGGAGAATGTTTTCTTAGATTTTAATTTGAAACTCACTGAACGTATGTCTTTGTCCTTTATTATCTTCATTTGTCACACGACGCGATTACAAATGCAGCTAAACTGCCTCAAGTATTTTTATTGTTGTCATTTTATTGCATAAATGTCCTTTTTTCCTTATTTACTCTGTACACTATGCTGCACTGTGGGTGAATTGTTAGCTATTGTAATAGACATTTATGTTGCTTTTACAGTTTTTGCAGGATGAAAAAAATTTCTAAGACTGCCATTGTCATTCAGTACTACTATTGCACAAGCAGATCTTTAAATTAAGAGCAATGCCGTGATAATTTTTAAATTGTATTACTATGTGCTACACGTGTAGATTTTAAAGTTTAGTTGTAGCTTTGTCAAGAATTTAATTTACATCAGTGTATTATTTTTTACAATAATGTTCACTACAGATAGGTTTATCTTGCTTACATATGCTCGGTATGCTTGACCATTTCGTTGAATTGATAGCGACCTTCACATTTCATTTTATTTTGTGTGTTTTCGTGTTACAATCATGTGAAGGTAAAAAACATTGTCTGGATCTGGAAACCTGAAGAAGCTATTACTTGGGATTACTGTCACACACTAAGCAAATCTAATATGAGAAGACTTGGATCCACAGTTGACTAAAGAGGTGCACTAAATGCATTTCTATTGTTTCTTTAGCTTAACATTCTCGTGGGACGTTTTTCAAACCATGACAAAAGTTATTACCATTCCATATTATGCATCACTAATCCTTCTTAATGTGTCATGGTGCTTCTTTTATTCAGGATTTTCTAATGAGATTAAAGATTAAATGCAAATGTAATGTGACTGCTCTTTCAAGCATCAGAAACTTTTGTGCTGCATGTTGTTTTAAGTCTCATGCAGAATGTTTAATTGTAACTAAATAGTAACTAAATATTGTTTAACCGATTTTGTTGTTCTGTGCTTTTGATAGAGAGGGCAAATCAGTGTATTTGTCTTATTTAGTAGATACTAGAATTATTGTCAGTAACTGCACCTATTATAGTAGTTTATTACAGTATCTGAAGCATAGTGTTTATTTTAATTTTTGTGTATTGAAATCAATCTGCTTTGAAACCATTTCTAGTTTTTTGTACTGTAATATTTTATTCCTTTAAACTAAGTTCCTTTAGATTATGTTAAGGATGACTAGGTAAAGAGGAGAATTTAAATTAAATTTTGATGCAACTGTTTTAAATAATGTTACAGTATCTGTAGGCAGACAAAATACGGAAGAAGATCTACGATCTGTTGCCGGAAAAACATAGAAATGAATAATTCAGTAGATGTTACAGAATTTTTATGGTTTTGCATTGATCTAGAAATAATGTTATGCATAATTAGATGAATAGTTTTCACCGTATTTAACATTGATTGGTGGTTAGTAAGATGAAAACAGAAGCATTGCATGTATAATAATGTAGATATAATTGATGTGTATCATGAAAATCCGTTTCGGCTTGTCATGTCAAATCATATTTAATTTGATGTTTGATATTCTGCTGTTCTGAGTAACACAAAGTGTAGTAAATAAATAGGTATATACGGTCAGCAATGCGTAGATGTAAGATATATTTTATTGAAGTGAACTTGGATAAGGGGAGTGAGATTCTTGCCGGCTTCTGCGAAAACAACTCATTTCAATTCAATTCAGTTCATCTGAACTAACCTTAACTGTAATAAAGTTCTATGACAATAATGTACTAAAAGATTACAAGATACAAGTTTCCGTCAAAGTTAGTAAGTAGTAGTAAGTACATTGTATATTACCCTGTATTATTTTCTTTAGCAGTCTCTCACTGAGGTTAATGCCAGCAACATTATATAGCGGGTGCAAATTAAATACGTGTATACTATAGCATTGTATCTGTAATAATGATACATTAAGAAACTGCCTACATGTTAATGTTTTACAATACGTTCGTGGGAGAAGGCATTCTAATTATGTTTTTGTATGTCAAATTGTGGAGGTTGCCTTTAGTATGATGAACGATATCATATCACCTTATTGTATTCATAATCACTTAGCGTGATATAAACCAGAATGATATGTTACCTATTATAACATCATTTGTCGGTCTACCCTGCCTACAAAGTATAAAACTCAAATTATTTCTGGCATTCAAAAACTTGGTCCACTTTTCCCATTAAATAAAATTCTAAGCAAATTATCGCTAGCATATGTAGCATTAGATTTACAATTAAACTGTCAGGTCTTGCAACTTTTTATATCACAAGCAATATAATAAGTAGTAAAATATCCTCAAGTGTATTTCGCCAAATAGTGGAAACATAATGAGTAACTAAAAGTTTTAATTCTCATTTTACTACTGGACTACCTATCGTAAAACAAATCTCGGAAACTACAATTTCAGCTCATTAAATGCGAAACTGCGGAGAACACTTTCCAGCGTCATATAGTCCATAAAAATTCTCTGAGAATTCTCATCATGGTTGAATAGCTCTTTGCAATCAGATCAGAACTGCCTACATACATTCACCTAGGGATTTAGTAGCAAATGATGCAGTATAGTCATAAAGTAAAGGTATAAGGTAATTTGGACTGGATTACTTATCTCCATTTACATTACTTATATAATAATACCGATTGTGAGTAGTGCAGTTCATTATTTTTTCAATCAGAATGGAATTCGAGTTGAATAATGTAGTAAACCATATGATAGGGTAGCAGAGAGAAGAGGCATGGTAAACAAGTTGTGTGTAACTTAAATAGTATAAGATCATATCAAATCAGGTTTGTCTTAAATCTCTTCTCGTTGCCATTATCATCGCAAAGTATTTAGCCTGCTGCGTAGCTCCTCCGTTGCGAGTAGGTATAAGCCACATCGGATGTGCAGGTAAAAGATTTTAAAACGACAATCCACAGCAAGACAGGTTTCCATTCGGCATAAGATGAGACTTGAGGAACTTCTGCATCCTCTGGGCTTTGAGTAGTCACAATAAAAAAATCTTGATTCAACCCTTGGATAGTAAGTCGCATGCGATAAAAGGCTATTGCGTATCTACTAATACATATTGCCTACTGTGTGAAGAAAATTAAAACGGGTTGGAGAAAACGAGAAGGGACAGGGAGCAGATGTGATCATCCCAAGCCAGTCTGACAGATTTGCACTTTTACATAGCAGATGCTCCACTACAAAAAATCAACAAAGATTACATTTATTATTAGTGGGCTTGGGCAAAGTGGGCTCACTTGCTATAATTATGCACAATTCTTGATACATAAATATTACTGATCTATTTACTAATAGCTAAACGTAGACTGTAGACACTATATAATTAAGCTGACTTCAGGCTCCTCTCAGGTACTCTATATTTTTTACCATCCACATTCTAATGGTGTTCCAATTAAAGAATCCATTTAAACTTGTTTCTTGTACTTTTCTACTCAATTTTCTTCTCCCTGTACATCCCCAATGAGAAAGGTATTTAAAGGCTATTCATCTCAATGGACTTAATCCATTCATTCCCGCTGGCTTGAAAAATCAGGATATTATTCACCTTTAAACGAGCTTTAACCTTCAATACATATAGACACACAGCACGCAAAAGCGTAACTTCATGCCAAGCAAACCAAGCGAGTTAAAAGTAGCAAAACATGCAATATATTCTCATCTCTTCGCAAATGTTTACAAATTATTACCAACAATTTAGATGGAATTTGCACCTATTATTTTCATATTTTTGCAATTTTTCTTCTATCAGCATTTCCTCAATCGCCTTCTATACTTTTACTTAGAATTGAAAGTAAAATTTGTATATGGTACAGTAAACACTACAATGTTGCAAAGCTGAATTCCGAGCTTTATTGCCATGTAGAGATGTACTCAACGAATACATTACAACATCTCAAGTACTTACTACTTAAGCACTGTAGCATATACACGTTAGTAGTATGTGTATATTGGGTTAGCTCAGTTCGGAGGTCCACTTGAGACTCTTTTCATAAAAAATGGTGGGGTTTCCCCCTCATTGGTCCCTACCTATAGAGGGCTGGTCTGGCCGACCCCCCAAGTCTAGGGCCAACCTCCGGTTGACCCCCTAACTCCCCCCCCCTCCCTCCCCATCATATAAGCCATATAAGCGTCATATAAGCCATATAAGCGAAAGAAGAAGATATCTCAAGATGTCTCAAGGCAGTCTTGAGATGTCTCAAGACTGTCTCAAGACATCTCGAAGAAAACTCAAGAAATCTTGAAGAAAACTCAAGAAAGTTATAAGAAAGTGATATAACCATGATAGTTATAGAACTAAGATAGTTATAAATAACTAAAGTAGTTATATATAACCTAAAGTAGGTATATACCAAAGATAGTTATATATAACCAAAGTGGTTATATATCAAAGATAGTTATATATAACCAAAGTAGTTAAATATCAAAGATAGTTATACAACTAAGAGTGGTAGATACAACTGGGGTAGGTAGGTAGAATAAAGGTAGTTACATAACCAAGATAGTTATACAACTAAGGTAGGTAGAATAAACAAGGGTATATGAACCATATAAGTATATAGTTCATATAGAGCGACAGAGCAGCGGCAGACCTAGACAGGATGTTAACTCTTTGAAGACCGGATGCTTACTGAGCTCTACTCACTACTGCAACTGTGGCTATACTTTATTATTGGATTGCCCTTCCAGTTCACTCGTCCATCTCCCACTCATTGGCTGCCGCCAAAACAAGTACCTTCCCCTTCTCACTGTCATTGGCCCACTGCCCAGCTCAACACTCACAACTCTATGCTACTACTAACTCCACTACATTACTACCGCCTGCTCACCCCACTTTACTATGGAAAGCTACATTCGACGTATGTGCTGTCTTATGATACTATACCCACTACACTATGTACATTATCATACATATTATGCATCCCCTATCATACAACGCTACCGCCCGTTCACCCCACTCTATGCATGGTTATGATGATGAAATAAAAGAATAATATTTGTGCATATATACAGTGCATTTATTTTTAACACTAATAATATTATTACGTTACAGAAACGTTACGATACACACACACTCACATGCGAGTGCATTTCCGGTCTCTCCCCCTACATCCGGTGCGCGGCACGTGTCAGTATCTGCAACTTACATCCAACCAATGCATACTACTGCTTACAGTACAACACAACTGTTATACACTACAAGAATATTCACTAAAATTACAAAATATTACTGATGTTTACAATAAAGGTATCCTAAATACAGCATATTTCTTATAGAGTTAATGCATCTGTAAGACATTACTGACTTTAAGCATAAACAATTAGATATTATTCAATGGAATACATGAATATGGACAGAGTGTGCACATATTTGCTTAATAAACTGGCATATGGGAGTATTATTCCAGACAGGAAGTAGTGGATGTAGGTAATGTGTACTAATAAGTAGAGTATATTATGTATACAAGTAGTAAAATTACAAAGTATATCCTATATAACTTGTGAAACTATGGAATATTTACATACTATTCACTAAAAAGTATGGATACAAACATAATATGAACAGAAACTGGGATAGGGAGAGAGAGTTTCCTTGCAGGAAGTAGTGGAAGTAGGTGAAGTGTACTAATAACTAGAGTATATTGTGTATAAAAGTTGTAAATTTACAAAGTATATCCTATTAAACTTGTGAAACTATGGAATATTATCTTAAAATTAGATGGAAAAGCTAATAATTCCCTGCATGTGAAGTGATATTTGCATGAAATGCACCGACATGCTTCGACATTCTCGACAAACAGGCATGGAGGGGAATTTTTTCAAGCATGTGTAGTGATATTTGTATGAAATGCTTCGACATGCTTCGATATTCTCGATAATCAGGCATGGAGGGGAATTTGTTTCAAGCAGGAGCTTGTGCAAGCATGCAATATGTCCTATTGACTACACAATATATCTTATATTACTTGCTATACTACATTATATTTGGTATAAAAGGTGCAAAACTATAAAGTATATCCTATGCAACTTATGAAAATTACTAATATCTACTTTATAACTTGTGAAACTATGGAATATTTTCTTAAAATTAGATGGAAAAGCTAATATTTCCCTGCATGTGAAGTGATATTTGCATGAAATGCACCGACATGCTTCGACATTCTCGACAATCAGGCATGGAGGGGAATTTTTTTCAAGCAGGAGCTTGGGCAAGCATGCAATATGTCCTATTGACTCAACAATATATCTTATATTACTTGCTATACTACATTATATTTGGTATAAAAGGTGCAAAACTATAAAGTATATCCTATACAACTTGTGAAAATTACTAACATCTATTATATATATCTAATAAAACATAATATTACTTATATAACTAGTCACACTATATGATAATTTACCACTAGCAATGTAATTAAAGGTTTAAAGGTTGTATATTACTCTGAATCGCTGTTAAACGACAGTCTTCGGGCACAGGGAAGTTTCTGCTTACGACGGCTTGTTGAAATTCCCCCCCTTTTTGGAGCGAATGATAAATCCAGAGGCTCAATTGGAGATAAAACTAATGTCTTATCCGATGAAGATTGGGTGTCAGGGGAATGTGGCTCTTCATTATAGTCTTCCCAAGACGAAGTGGGACTTCCTGTTTCTGAAGACGCTGGAGAGAAAGTGGGTGACACATGAGTAGGAGGAGTAAGTAGGTCCAAATCAATATACATATCAAATTCTTCCATTGAAAGATCAGCTAGGACATTAGGGCCGACATCACTATGATTGACTTGCAGAGCCAAGTTAACATCTTCTTCTGGTAACATTGTAGGGTCGCTGCCACTAAAATCAAATCTATTATTAGTTCCAGCAATATATATTAACAAAATGTCTATAAGATAAATTATATCAAATACTTACTTCATGGGTTGAGTTGGTTGGATATACTGATCCTCAGCTATAGTAGAAAAGTAAGTTATATGACACTTGTCACATCTTACTTCGTTACGGTTTCTCAGACAGAAGCCGCAAAGAATGTGGGGACGGTGTTTCGGACTTCCCGCGAAGTGGTAATAGCGACAATGAATCGCTTCGTATCCTGTTATTTGATGCAGGATACAGTTGTCTCCATTACAGCAGTCCGTGTCAAAATTATGTTTGAATACCTCTACCCACAAACGTAGGTTGTCGATATCAATGGAACTTCTGTCAAGACGATTAGTAATCATCTTTGCCTGGAAATGGCAATCAAAACACAATTGCCCGCCGTTGGTATGGAACATTAATGACTGCTGATTCTCCATGTGCTCAAAACCGCAGTTTTGACACAGGCATCTGGAATTAAAAATATTAAATTAAGTTACAGTTATTAATTAATTTAGCCTTAACGTAATACTACTGAGTAATACTAATTAAAGAAATACTTACTGGTTCTTGTTAACATATGTGTTCATGGTGCGGTATAGCAAAAATGCTTTTCCGAGACTGTTGGAATATTCCTATTGTTTCTTAAGTACTCCTTGACTTTCCTAAGAGCAAAGCAAGAATGACTTAGACTTTTAAAAATTTAAAAACTTTAAAGTACTTACTCTGTAGTATAGACCTTCGTGAGAAAGGTGAAGTACCAGTCTTGGTCTTCTAACGGCTGTTTTAGTAGGCGTTTTAATTCACCGAGCTGACTCCAGTGTTCGTTGTATCGGATAGATAGGTAATCGTCGCAATTGTTTAGTCCTGTATCCTCACATTTGGGGCACTTTTCATGGATGGGATAGGAATTTCTATGTATAACCCCTTCAGGAACCAACTCTACGTCTTTTTGCACAGAACAAACTAAATGAGTTGGTAATGCTGTACATAAGAGTGCAGCCGAAATTTTATACACACAAAGAACTACAGGGTCGCGGCTAAAAAAACTCCACTCTTGGTCTATAATTTTTTTAATACATGCTTCTCTTGCGCTACGACCTCGTTTAGACTTATCCAAGAAGCTAGTAAGGCAACGACAATTTGCTATAAACCAACGCTTTTCTGGAGCACTGTCTCTAAATATGTACATCCTATATACATGGTCCTTTACTATTTGAAATTCGGTGATAATAGTCATTGTTATACAAACACGTGACGAACTTCGTTTATTATAGCTCTACAGCTAAAGCACTTATGAAACTTATAGCAGCACTTTTCACAGCAAAACAAATGATCACAGGGGATGAATATAAAATTAACATTTCTTACCATGCAAATGTGGCATGGGTTTTCTGGGTCTTCATCTTCTAAATATTCTCTAGTGTCTATTAGTGTACACTTGACAAACAAGCACTCTTTATAATGTTCATCGTATCTCTTGTCAATGTTGCACAGATTAAAAAATGTAAGGTCACAATAAAAACATGACATAAACAAGTCTTCTGTGATAAAAAATCCTTCATTTGCGTAAGTTAGCCAGTTACTAAGTTCTATGGGCAAAAGAGAAAAAGAATTTTTACGTACTTCAACGTTGTCCAGTTCAGGATATTTCATTCCACCTTTCGGAATTTTGTATGCCTTTCTTGACATAACTTACGTATAGACTTTGACAACATGGGTGATATTGGAACGGCATATAGGGCACTTATTTTGGGTACAAACACAAATTGGGCAGGCTGCAAAATGGCTACACGGTAGATAAAGATATCTAGCCTCAAACGTTCTACATATTTTGCAAACGTTCTTGTCCTCTGCTAACTGGAGAGCTTGGTTTCCTTTAATTTTAGATTTATTAATAGTGAGATAGGCGCAACCGTTATACGGGATGTGATAAGCGTGCTCAAAGAATGGACAATCATCTAATTCCCACTTTGAAAGAACTAGACCGCAAAAGAAGCACTCACAAGTATCGTCTCTTTGGAGATAACGAAATCCTGCTTCAGCTAGGTCAATAGGTTTAATATGTGACAGTGGCCAGTCAATAAAAGATTCAACCCTACTGTCTAAAGTAACAAAGTCAAGCAACACTGGACCGGAGAATGGAATTAGAGTTTCAGGGACTCTAGGTGCATATTGTCGAATTCCATACATAGCTGGTCTATCTCTGCTATTACAGCCTTCGCCTGGTATATTTTACTCTCCGTTAAAATTTTATTCAATTGGGTTTGTT
Source organism: Tomocerus qinae (assembly GCA_020055645.1). Classification (NCBI taxonomy): domain Eukaryota; kingdom Metazoa; phylum Arthropoda; class Collembola; order Entomobryomorpha; family Tomoceridae; genus Tomocerus; species Tomocerus qinae. Next base: position 24,058,566 of record CM034549.1, read on the forward strand.
TTGTACTAATATTATATTCACTACGTATTAGTTTGTCAAACCTGTCGGCGAATATGGCTGCTGTTACTTGTATGGGATTTCCGTCAATTCCAACATTTAAATTTTTCTCAGCGGAAATGGCTTTATAACTTAAAGCAATTAGACGAATGGCGGTTGCATCGTATAGTGTAATGAAAAGAGTTGATGCTAAGGACTTTTGTCTTATAATGTTTAGTAGACACGGTAAAATAGTTGCACGTTGGCATCTACACTTATACTCTCTTTTAACTTGAGGCTGCGAAACATTGGCATACCATAATGTATCTACGTGTCCGTTTACATTGAGGGAGAACTCTATAACAGCAACCATTCTTAACAGTAAGCAATTCAGTTATGATTCAACATTCATTCACTCACTATGGCGGTTAATGTTAAGCGACAGTATTTGAATCCTTTATTCGCTGGTTCCTTTTCAGGCGCTGCTTCGTTTATTACTAAAAGGAAACTGAAAAACAAAGCATCCGTTGTCCATGAACTAAGTAAGCTTAAGCCATATGTCTTACACAAGCCTGCAGTTTCGCGTTTCCGCAGGAGGAAGTTTATGGTGTTCTTTAGAAATGACCAGATACAGATAGATCTCATTGACTTATCCAAATATAGTAAAGAAAACAATGGTTACAAGTATCTGCTAACTGCTATTGACGTGTTCAGCAAGAAAGCCCACATAGTCCCTATAAAGACAAAAAAGATGACTGACGCAGTTAGGGGAATAAAGGAAGTAATTAAAAAGCTAGGCAAGCCTCGGTCAATTCTTAGTGACCGGGGAAATGAATTTGTTGGGCAGATGGTGAAGAAATATTTAGAAAGCATAGGAGTTAGGTTGACGTGTACTCCGAGATGAAGGCTAGTGTTGTAGAGAGATTCCATCGTACGATTATGTCTCGTATAGCTAGATATTGGACACATAAAAGTAATAGAAGGTATATAAAAGTACTTCCACTTCTGCTTAAAGGATACAATAATACTAAGCACAGCACTACTAAGTTTGCTCCCAATGATGTAAACGAAAATAATGAACACCTTGTCTGGCGGAATACGTTTGAGCACCTGGCGCGTCTGGCGAAGCGGAAACCTAAGTTTAGTTTAGGGGATATTGTTCTTATATCTCGCACTAAAGCGACATTTGTTAAAGGATATGAGCAAAATTATTTAGACGTTCCCTATAAAATATCCAAAGTACGTGATACTCAGCCACCTACTTATGAACTAACTGAAACTGTAAGTAGAAAGAACAGAAGAGGCAACGAATTGCCGTTGGAAACCTTATTGGGAGGATTTTACGAACGCGAACTGACACTTTATACTCCACCTTGATCATGTCAACATCGAATATCGTAGTTGCTCAAAATAATAATAAAATTTTGGTTACAGATCCTCTGACTGAGAAAGAAAAGATTTGGATTCATAATCCATCTGGAAGTGTATGTTTGGAAATTAATGACATTGAATCGGTAATTCAAGCTTTATTATTGTTAAAAAATGATCGTAAACCAAATATTGCTACAAAAACTTGTAACTTAAAACAAATAAAGTGGGTTACATTCGCTAAAGAAAAGCTGCATGGTGAAGAAATTGAAACTTACGGATTATTTAATAAACAGACTGGATATAAATTACTGGATAGATTTGGATATTTTCTTCCAGGTTATTATTTTGACTATGACGTTGTTTTGAAAACATAATGCCTCGATACTATACTCTAAAGTGTGGATATAAAATTTGGAATACGGGATCACTTATTCATATTAGAGAGCCGGATGGAAGTATAACTGGGAAAGGAGCATCTGTTCCTATTAATGAACTAAAAAGTCTTATCAATAAACTTACGAAACTTCAAAATGGACGGATATACAATTCACGTGGACAGTCGAAGATGTAAATCCACTTACCCAGAAAACCGAGGTGGTTACTTTAGTAATGAACTATACAAAACTTTAAAATTATCCCAACATCATTATGAATGTGGACTGGTTCGTGTCTCTTTTACTGCAAATCGGAGGGTTATGTTTGGTACTTACGTTGGTGACAGTGAACTTGAAGTAATTGTTGGGAAGAATCGAATAATCAAAAGCCAATTCCCTCGGAAAAACTATGCTTCTGTGAATAACTTTATAACCTATTTTGAACATCAAATGAAAACTGTTGGTTTAAATGCAAAAATGACTGAAATTATTGATGGTACGCCATCTAGAAAAACAAAATTTGTAAACAATGATGATTCTATTCTAGTAATAAACCAAAGACTGACCAGTGCGTTAGGATTTAATCGTAATTCCTTTCCTAAAGGGGAATTTATAAGTGAAGGTTACATCGATAACTCAAAATATGTCAGTATCCCTGAAAATTATGTCTTAAAATTTGAGCGAGTGTTCCCACCATTCAGAAAAGTTCTTAAAATTTCAGAACCGTCAAAATTCTCTCTAGTGTCTCTAATTACACTTATCAATAGAGCATTACAAGAAGTTGAAGAAGAGGCGGAAATAACATTTTTCCTTGTTGGAGAGACAATACACGTAGAATCAAATAAGGCGGATGTAACAATTTATTTCAGGGGACCTGCTTACCAACGAATATTTGGGACATCTTTAGTGCGTGTAGGCGATGTAAGGGAGATTACAGAAGAAAATGAGCAAACAGGTATACTAGAAAAAGAACAGAAGGCGCAATATATCATTGATACTATTGATCATGGCTACTTTTATCAGAGGCGGGCACTTATATTATCAGATATAATTAAAAATACTTACTACGGTAGAAGATACATGCCTATACTAAATGTAACAGGCGTGATCGCTGATGAAAGTAAGTACGTGAGTATTGAGTTTCCTACTATACAATACGTGCCTCTTAATGTCAGTGAAGTAAGCTCTGTAAATATACAAATACTCAGCGAATCGTTGTCTGAGCTCTCAGTCGCTCAACAGCCGTCGTTCGTGACGTTACATATCCGGCCGAAGAGATATTAATGGATATGGACTGTCTTCAAATTGGAGGAGGACTAGGTTTGAAACCAAATACATATGCTGTACCATATCGTGGAAAAATAATTGCAGAAAAGGCAAAGAAGCGCATCAAACGCACTAATAAGCAAGTTGGTGGAGGCAAGAAATCCCGAAAGGTAGCAAAAAGGAAAAAGGTGACAAAGAAACAAAAGCAACCTGTTGTCCTTTCACAGTTTGGCTTTGGGAAAAAGAAACAAACAAAGAAAAATAAACAAACAAAGAAGAAGTGCAATCCTAAAAAGAAGAAAAAATCAAAATGAGTGTCGAAATAGCACAAGGGAGTTCGTTATCCATTAGCAGTGAAGTGGATTTCTTTACTCCCCCAGCAACAGATGTTGGAGTTGCTTACTCTAATACTCAAGAAGTATATCCTCTCACCAGTACTAAGGAACGTTATGCTGCTATAGAGTTTTTTATAGAAGGTAACTCTACATTCATCGACTTGGCAAACAGCAACCTTAGGGTTCTCGCTCAAGTAATCTCTCACGATGAAACAACGGAACTTCCTGAAGGGGAAAATGTAACTACTGTAAATAATTTTATGAATTCTATCTATAAATCAGCTTCTCTTAAGCTAGGGGACTACCCTGTCACTACACTTTCTGATAATTATGGGATAAAAGCTTATATTGATACTACGCTTGGTTTCGGCTCTCCTTACAAAGCAACAGTTGGACCTGCTATAATGTATTACCAAGACACGAAAGGTGATGACAATACTGCTAATAATACTGGAGGCGTTTCTCGGAAGAAGAGAATAGCTAAAAGCCAGATGGTGGAGATGATAGGGCCTTTGTGTCTCGATCTTGCTCAACAAAATAGATTTATTCTTAATAATGTTGATGTAAGAATAAAATTAACGCGTAACTCTGATGAATATGTATTATGGAGTCCAACTCCTAAAGTGGCAGGGTCTAACGTTTGTCCCTACACGGTTAAAATCCACTCTTCCTCATTTCTCGTAAGAAGACATACCCTTACCGTTGAAGTTTTTAACCGAATACAGGAACAATTAAACGGTATGGTAGCTCGGTATTATTATGACCAATGCGATGTAAAAACATTTAACATCCTAAGAGGTCAGGCAAGCGGAACATCCGACAGCTTGTTTATGGGAAAACTGCCACAGTTAATCGTTATATGTATGAATAAGAGTGAGGACTTGCGTGGAAAGCTATCCAGTAATCCTTATAACTTTTCTCATTTTTCTGTAAAGAAGATATCCGTGTGGGTTGATAATGACTTGGTACAGCAACGCATTATAGAGTTCAACTTTGAACAAAACCAATATCTTGCGGGATACATATCTATGTATGCTGCTGCATGTAATCGGGACATTGGAAACAACCTAACAATAGAAGACTATCTAAATGGATATTTCTTTAATGTTTTTGAGTTGGCATCTCCTAGTAGTGGGGACACCCTCCTTCCGGATAGACGTGGCCGGCTGAAGATTGATTTGGAGTTCAGTAAAGGATTAGAAGATACAATTACCGTGGTTGCATTTGCTCAATATCAAGCTTATATAGAAATAGATAAAAATAGGGTGGTACGATCGAATACATGAATACAATACAGTTAAAGGAAAAGGTGAATATCATAGATCGGAAATGGGGGCTTAAATATAGTGATGTTATCGCTAGGGATATGCTTGACGTGTTTCTCTACCCGAGTTGCTATATTGTTAACTCGATGGAATCTCATGATCCGGGTCTTCATTGGTTGGCGTTTGCAGCCTTGTCTCCTCGACGTATTTACTTTTTTGATTCACTTGGCAGAAGTTCACGATATTACGGCTTTATCATTCCCTACACTATTGATGTTAATGATAAGCAGCTGCAAAGTAACTACGCAAATACGTGTGGAGAATTTTGTATATACTTTCTGTACCATACGTTTGCAGGTGTCCCTATGTCTTCTATCCTTAGCACGTTTACAACTAATACACGACGCAATGATTCAATTGTACAAAGGTTTGTTGCAAGATTAAAATAAAAATATACTTGTAAAATTCGTTGCAATGTCTATGTTCATTTATACAGAATAGAAAGCATCAAGTTTGTTAGTTCATATTCTGCAGTCAAACATTCTGCATAGCTAAAAGACATCCTGCGTAACTACTCATCATGCCTCGTGCAAGATTTTTATATAAGGAGGATTGCAGACGAGTAAGAAGCCCATATATTTAAAACTAATTTTCATATTATTCGCATTTGCATTGGTTAATACTTTAAATACTTTTAAGGTGAGGTGCACACAGGAAGGTTGCACTTATATTTGCGTGCGAAATAGCCAACTCAGAGCTCACAAATTTATTCAGCATGAATGTCCTAACTGCGGCTTGTCGTTTCTTAACCGAAGACATCATGAGCCTTGCAATGCACCTCCTCGACAGCCGATTGTGCAAGCCGGTGGACAAGGACCTTTCCGCCTGATTTCTCGAGCTCATCATAATAGATTGTTAGTCTATAGAAACCATCAAGTAGAAGGTACTACAGAACTAAATGTTTTATTTGACCGTATGAGGGCTCCGTCAGAAACATTAATTAGAAATATTCTCCAGAGTCGAACAGGAGTTAGAGTAGATATTGTTACCTATGTTAGGCTAGAAAGGGATGATGTACATAATGATACTTGGTTAAGGTCGATCTCTATGGTATTAATGCATCCTAATCTTATTGACAGCATATATAGGTCAGCGTATCAACAGCAGGAAAGTGTTTTAGAGTTATTTACAGAACAAGGCAGCGGGTGGCGTGTAGAAAAGTTTCTGTATTTTGAAATAACATTTGGTAATTACAATCCTATTAGAGGTGGAGGTTACATTGCTACTCCTTCAGAGTTAGGTAATAAGGGATTGTTGAACATAATGAATACAAACAACTTTTGTTTTTTGTATTGTATCTATGCCCATCTTTGGCCTGCAGAAGGTTGTATGAAAACAAAAACAAATCCAAATACTTATAATATTAAAATGCGTGATCCCAACTATCCTATAGATGTCTCAATGTTAAAAATTTCCAGTACCAATACACGATTTTACCGAATTTGAAATAGCAAACAACGTTTCAATTAATATTTACGGATATAAAAAAGCTAAAGGCAAAAAGAATTCATACAGAACTAGAGACAGTTTCGGAAATATGGTAGAAGTAAATGTTATTGCCTATCCTATTGTTCTTACCAAACGAAAACATATTCCTAGGGAACGACATATAAATTTATTGTTACTGGAAAACGACGGAAAGTCCCACTATGTGCTTATAACTAATTTATCTGCCTTTATTGGTAATGATAGTAGGAATTATGATTTGTGTCGGTTTTGTTTAAGCAAATATTATATCTCAACTGCTGCAAGGGATCCTATTACCCTTAGGCCGTTGGGAAGCGAGGTGATAACCACAGCTCTGGATAAACATGAGGCAGTATGCAGAACAGTCAATAAGCCTAGAATTATATTCCCGGAAGAAGGATGTATTCAGTTTCATGATCTTAAGCAAACATTAGCAGTTCCCTACATTGGGTTTGCTGACCTAGAAGCATTTATGACACGAGTAGATAGAAATGGGACTGACTGGCATAATCCGTCGTCCTATGCATACATTATTTGTAGCGATAAAAATGTAGAAAGCTTTCGCCTTTATGACGACACTGAACCTATCTTAAACTTAATCGAACACTTACTGTTGGAAGCAGATGAGTTTATAAAAATGGCACAAGACTTTGAACCTCTGAACATGACTAACGAGGACAACTATGTCCATTATCGTTCCCAACGTTGCACATTCTGTAAGGGTCCCTATTGCGACAACACTAATAAGAAAGTACGACATCATGCCCATGTTGACTGTATGTACCTAGGAAAAAACTATACCGCAGGTCAATATATTTGTACTTTATGTAATAATTGTAATTTAAAGATAAAATTTAAGAAACAGCTATTTGTCTTCTTTCATAATGGCCAAAGATATGATATGAAAATGGTGGCTCAAGCTTTAACACCTGCATATAAGGATAGAGTTAAAATTTTGGCTAAATCTAAGGAACAGTATATAAGTATTACAATTGACAAAAAGCTAGTTATCACTGATTCCATCCAACATCTACGAGGTGGACTTGCAGGTCTTGTTGAAAGCTTATCTCGAGTTTCTTTAGATAAATTTCTTTGCACAAAAATTCTATTTCAGGATTTTGAACATTTGCTGCCAAAGTTAGTTAGGAAGCAGCCTTTTCCATATAAATACTGTAAAGGTCCAAGTGTGTGGGAGGAAACAACTCTCCCTCCAAAGGAAGCATTTTTTAATGACTTAACGGAGGAGGCTATATCGGATGAAGATTATAATCACGCACAGGAAATGTGGCGTGAGTTGGGTTGCCAAACGTTTCGGGATTACTGCCAAACGTATCTGGTATTAGATGTTACTCTTCTGGCAGATGTTTATTTGGATTATAGGGCTACTTGTATGAAAGAGCTTACTATCGATCCTACATATTCTATTACATCAAGCGGTTATTCCTTTCAGGCTTTTTTGTATCTATCTGAAGTGAGAATTGAATATATAAAAGACATGGATATATATTTAATGTTAACTAAAGGACTAAAAGGGGGAGTGACGCAGGCGGCCACCAGATATATAAAGACAAATTTACCAGAGGTGGAAGGGTATGATTCAACAAAACCACAGACAGATATTCTGTTTACGGATTGCAATGCTATGTATCCTAGCGCGATGATGAAGCCTCTGCCCATGTGTGGCTTCCGAATGCTCTCAGATAATGAGTTAGAGACTTTTGATATAAATAATATAGATGACAACTTAGGCAAAGGTTATGTTATTGAATGTGACGTTGAGTACCCTGATGCTTTACATGCAGCTCATGCAATGTTCCCTATGATGCCTGAAAAGTACAGAGTTTCTTTTATGGAGCTTTCAGATTATCAGATAGAGTTGTTAGACCAGGTCAATACTGGAAATAGTTATGCTGCGGAAAAGTTATTACTTACTCTTTTCGACAAAAATAATTATATTTGCTATCACAAGCTGTTAAAGTTCTATGTATCTAAAGGAATTATTATAAAAAAGTATCACAAAGTATTCGAATTTCATGAAGCGGCTTACATGCGTGACTATGTCGAAAAAATAACTGAATTGCGCAAAAATGCATCTAGTGAAATAGTTGATATGTATTACAAAATTATTTTAAACTCAATTTATGGTTACTCTTTGAGGTGTAAAGTTAAAGATATATTAGCAAAAATGTGTTTTGATGCAGAAACATGTGAAAGATATTTAGCTATGCACAATTATCACAGTAACACAGTAATGCATGAAGATTTAAGCGTTTGTCAATTTAAACAGGTGAGCATTAAGTTTACACAACCATATACTACAGGGTTTTGCATTACGGAACTAGCACGTTTAGAATTGTATTCTTTTTATTACGATGTTCTCAGTCCTCATTTCAATAACAGGCTGAAGTTGTGCATGATGGATACTGATAGTGTCATGGTTTGCGTTGAGCTTAAAGACGAAAAGTCTTTAACTGATGAGTTGGAGGGAATCAAAGAGCATTTTGATTTCAGTAATCTATGTGATGATAGTCCTCACATAAGATTAAAATCTGATGCCAATGCTAGCAAACCTGGCAAATGGAAGCTAGAAAAGAAAGGAAAGAGGTTTAAAGAAGCATGCGCCCTTAAAGTAAAACAATATAGCTATATCCTTGATGATGACTCGCAAGTAGTTAAGGGAAAAGGTGTAGCCAGATGTGTGCTTAAACGGCTGACGCATGATATCTATAAAGATGTATTATTTAATGGTGGGTCAGTTAGACGATCTTCGAAGTTCATCCTGAGCAGAAGGCTTAAATTGTATACACAAGTTGTTGATAAATTATCCGTGCATGGGTTTACAGCTTCTAGATATATATTGGATGATAAAATAAATACTCTACCTTTTGGACATAAAGATATAAGGGATCTAACTACTATTTTAAACATATAAAATGGAAAATGAATTAGATATTAATCTACAATTTCCTTTTAGTATGATTATCACTGCACCTAGTATGGGTGGGAAAACAACTTTTGTTTTAGAATTACTTAGGAGAAGAAATGAGATACTTTCTGATCCAGTTGATAAAGTTTTTTATTACTATCACGGTGAATATCAAGAAGTGTTTAATAATTATAGCGATATAGTATTTACTAATTCTTTGGAGGATCTATCTAATATGATGTGTAATAATTGTATAGTAGTTTATGATGATTGCCTTCAAAAGTTCGAAAGGGGCTTAAACACATATATAAAGGAGGTATTTACAAGGGAAGTCAACCATGCGAGACGTGGGGTAATTATAATGCTCCAGAATGCATTCTGTAAAAATCTAGTTACACTTACTAGAAATGCTACCTACCAAGTAATTGGTAACTTCCCCTACGACAAAGGCATTATAAGAAATATAGCTCTAAAAGTATCTCCTGGTAATACAGCCTATATTATAGATGCGTATAATAAAGTCACCACTGGCTATGGTTTTCTAATTTTCGACTTCAGTAAAAAGACACCTGATAGATATAAGATAAGGAGCAGCTTTTTCCCTGATGATATGTTGATATTTCGACCAGAATGATGGAGTCCTTTGCACAACAAGCATCCTTTCTAAATAAGCTCGTTATTAGTAAGTCCGCTGGAAGAAAGAATCTTATAATTAAAGCTAAAAAGGAACAAGCGACAGCAGTAGCCGAATGTTTATTGAACATCGAGCAACTGGACCTGACAAAGGAGGAAAGGAAATGCTTAAAAAAGTATAAAGGTGTACTTAAAAGGTTTACTAAAACAAAATTCACTCTATTAAAGCTTAAAAAGTACTTACTTAAAAATATATTATTTGTTATTAACGTAGTAGCCACTGTGTTAACTAAGGTTATCGAAAGCAGTGTCATAAGTATTTGTAATAATGGCGAGGATTTATCGAGTAGTGAATGAAGTTGAATACCAACTATGTAAAAATAAGAAAAATGATGTTATAGAACAAGCAAACAAGGTTGAAACAGTGTTGCAGTATTTAAAACCAGCTCAACGAGCTAAAGGTGAACGTCTTCTGCAAGCTCTTCTGTCAACTTCCGATGTAAATTGGAAGCCTAATGGGCAATTTGTGTATAAAGGGAAAATTATAGACAATGCTAACATTGTAGACCTTGTTTCGTTTGCTACAAAACGATATCTACCCTATCAAGCTAAAAATGTTCAACTTCCAGGCCTGCAATATTTCCTTCAAGCTATTCGGGATAATTTTTTACCTAGGGAACTTGTTTCCTCTCATGTTCATGCTATGCTTACAGAGACAAGTTCTCAATCTGTGGAGGTTGAAAGTATTGATAAAGTAAAAAAGAATAAAACAGAATGGACAAAATTTAGTTATACTTAAAAAAAGTTGAATGCATTCTTGAATTGATTCGATTCAAAAAATGCACGATTCTCAAATGTATTTAATGAATAAGATATAGAATGTCTAGCTTGTAAAAGAAATAAGTCCAACAACTCATGTGAGTTGAATTGGGCAGATGAAAGATGTATATGTAAATAGTGCTTATAGAAACCATAATAAACAAACAATTCGGTCTTGTAAAAACACAACAATCTGAGTACGTCTGTCATTTATTGCATTATTGGATCGTCAAGTTACATTACTAACTAGTATCATTACAAAAATGGATAAACTGCATCAATACAATCCTCAAATTTTAGATCTAAGAATTAAATCGCATGGTGGAATCTATAAAATAATTTCTTGCTAAAGATGAAGATAAATTGCATGGTAGCGTACCATGGAATTTCTTCTCTTTATATATCTAAAAACTAAATTGCATTGAAGAATCTATCAAGTAATGTGTATTGTACAAAGTGTAATAATTTCTAAGATAAATTGCATGGTAGGCTACCAATGAATTTCTTCTCTTTAAATATCTAAGAATTAAATTGCATGGTAGAATCTATCAAGTAATGTGTATTGTGCAAAGTGTAATAATTTATAAGATAAAATGCATGGTAGGCTACCAATGAATTTCTTCTCTTTAATAATCTAAGAATTAAATTGCATGGTAGAATCTATCAAGTAATGTGTATTGTGCAAAGTGTAATAATTTATAAGATAAAATGCATGGTAGGCTACCAATGAATTTCTTCTCTTTAATAATCTAAGAATTAAATTGCATGGTAGAATCTGTCGAGAAATTTCTAAGTTTAATTGCATGGTAGCGATACCAATCAATTTCTTTTATACAAAGAGTAATAAATCTGTTCGTATTTTGAATTATCGTCAGTTAAATATAAAATAATATTTTTATTCTTATTCAGCCGATGAGGTTAGGTTTTGAATTATTTCCCTAAAATTAACCAAAGAGAGCTTATTTTAATTATGTAAAGTCAGAAAGTAGACAAAAAGATTCAGTTGCCTACCTTTGCGCTGCAATTATGTTGTCCTTCCCAGCAATTTCCTGTTTGAGGCTGTCAACTTGAATTCTAAGTTTTTTCACTCCTTCCATCTGTAGAAACATGTTTTATTAGTACTACTATCACATTAGCTATTGCTATTTTACTAAGGCAAATGTTAAAATAAATGAATCACTTACCATTCTTTCCATGTAGCTTTCTATGTTATTTGGGTATTGTACAGTTGGTGAAACAGTTTCATTCCACTTTATTGCAATTTTCGGCGAATTCTTCTTCAAAATTGAGGGCAATTGAGGGTCCAGTTTTTGAAGAATGATTTTCAAAGATTTCGGTCCTTCATCCTCATCCTGCAATACAAAATAAAAGCATTCCGTAATTTATTTTTCTTGTAATTAGTAAATACCTCCTTAAATATGATGTGCTGTTTACTGTTACGAACTTACCGAATCAATCCGTTGCGGATTTTTCCTTTTCATCGGCGTCGAGATATACAATCCCTCCTCCACTTCGTCTTCGTCTATGGTAAGCTCCGATTCGGAGCGGTCGTCGATGCACTCAGCATCCGATGGCCTTTCCGGTTCCACGTATTCTTCTTCTTCAGACTAAAATAATATTGTTAATTATTTACTGAATACCAACAAAGGTAAATGATTTGTAACTTGTAAACTTACAGCATCAGAGTGTTCCGCAGAGTGTAATATCAAAGAGTCATAGTGTCTTTGCTTTCGCTTTCTTTCCATCCTCTCAGGATTATTGGCATCGTAAACACATCCGTGACCTCCCGTGGTCGCTTCAAACCATGACATTTCATACCCGCATTTACAAGTCCGTTGTGAAGCGGCGCTGTCAGAATAGAGTTCTGAAAAAAGATAAAATGTCACAATATACAATATAAATGCGGAAAATAAATTTTGCGAATTTAAAAGTAGTGTGATGTCTACAATTGATTGTAACAATAATAAAATTGAGAAATGAAGTAATATTTACTTACGGCTGCTGTTCATTATGTAGTATTTTCGGAAAGAAATTTTTAGGTGGACACTGACACTCTTCAAAAGTAACTGAACGTTGCATTGTAGTTGGACTTGCGATGGCGTTAGTTAAAATGTGTTGCATTTTGTATAGGTATTTAATAATACTATCTATAGAATTTAAACATTTGGTGCACAAGCCAGATCTTTAAACATTCAAGATGTTTCGAGAAGTAATTGTTATTCAGAAACTTGTCTTATAAGATATATTAATAAGCCGTAAGATAGTTAACCTGGTCAGTTGGTCAATTCTTTACAATTGAAATTAAAACTAGTATTATTTTCTCAGTCTTTATAGGTATATACTTTTAAAATATGATCAACTGCGTGATTGAAGGAGGTTAGGTTTGCAGTAGAAAAGAAAAGCAGAAGGCAATTTTAGGTTAATTGATATTCAGATTGCAATTACATTGTGTAAGTGTGTATGTAAGGAGATATTTACCTTCACACAAATGTTTCTTCCGAGTTTAGATTATATACGTGACTTGATTGAAGAAGATTTGCCTGTAGGCTGTGAATAGAATCGGTGTGGAGTCAAGAAACATTATTTACTTGCAGTGCATTTACTTATGCCACTTTAATTTAACTCAATGCAATAGTTTATTATTGTTTGCTTTGTTTTACTTTCCTGTACATCATAATATTTATGTTATAACAAAATAGTATATAGGTCAGCGAGATGTATTATGTGCAATGGGATTGGAAAAACTCTCTCAAACAGGAAGTTAATACATAAGATTTTAAAACTAATTAATATTCATAGTGCATTGCGGGTGTAGATGTTATGAAGTGAGATGTGAACGACGCGTGGCAAACATTTATAACTATTTTATACTATATTCCACCTATTTATATGGTAGTAACCCTTTGAGATGATTGCCTTCGCTTAAAAAATGCTGGGGTTACAGTTCTTTGCCTATTTTCTTAACAAAATTGCTTGGTAGTACCAAGCAATTTCAATTGTGTATTTTACGTACATGCAGTATCAACGTAATACAAGTTTCAGTGAGTAATGTAATGCACCGGAGAATGATTTTAATCGCGTGGCTGCTGTTTAGAAGTGCGCTTATGTAAATGCATTGATGTATCCAGTGCTTACAATTATCCCTTGACCACTTCCGTTATAGAAATGACTCGTGACATGAATAATTATTAAGTTGCATCCCTTAGAGATGGTACAGAAGTGTGTATGTTTGCTTTTAATCCTTTGCATGTCTATATATTTACTGATCATTATCTCACTATCTTTAGCTTTCCATGTTCCATATAATTTGTTTCTCTCTCTTTGTGTGATGTGTTTACATTTTCCTTGAAATTGTTTCCATCGAGTGAGTATGTATGTATATAGAAACATACAATCTATATGATTCCTGGAAAACTATAAGAAATTGAGTGCTTGCTACAAGTAGCGGTTCAGTTAGGGGAATTTTAAAGACTATTTCTATCTTTAATGAGCATTTGCTTTGCTGTGTGGATCTGTAAATGCCGTTAATTCAATTTATTATGCGTAAGTGTGGGAGATGCAGATGCAAGAGTATGCATTTTTCTGTCGTAGACTTGACGCGTGAGGTGAATAAAATATTATATCCTGTCCATGGACAACATACGTTTCAGCTCTCCTCGCTCTCCCGCATCTTACGTTTGCTTTCATTCCCTTCGCACGAGCGGTTGCTTATATAATGCTTATACCCTTCCTTCAGGTCACCCTGTAGGGATGGTTTTTTCTCTTCTCAGCTACCCTTAACCTTAGGTTTCCTTTATTTGACCCTTCCCTACTCTCAACGTTAGATGTACGTTTCCTGATAGTTTGAATTTTCGAGCCTTTCATATTTGAAAGTACTTTAACATGCACTAATTACCTAAAATACCCATTTTCATACGTAATTCGTCTCAAATTAGACTGGTATTGATGCTGGTAGTGTAAGGATATCTAGATAATTATGCAAATCATCCAGACTCCAAGATGGCGCGTACGCAAACCTGGGTGTACTATTCTACTCACGTTTACTTTTTGAGATTTCTGCATTGGTCTTATCTTTAAGCTACGCTCAAGAAACGACTCTGTATTTCTCATGGAATAAATAAATAGTAAATAAAATGGGCAAGGCAGTGGTAAGTCAACATTCTTTGTTTACACTGATGGCATTTCGTATAAAGAACGAGTATGTTTCAGTTACACTTGGCTATACTCACATACTCAGAGGTGAAAGTCCCTTTTCAACGCTCGTCGACACACAAAGTTATAAATATGGAACAAGGTTGATAAATACCTTAGTTTTACTATTCATAAAAACTAACGCCAAAATTTTGGACATTTTTTACAACAAAGTCGAAAATCAGCTTTTAATGCAACCGTCTAATCGAACAAGATTATTCCATGCACATACATAACATAGTAGCATTCCCTTATAAAAGGACTGTCTGGGAATGACCTTTAGATGCCAGTTGCCAGTCCATTAAAATTGTTACTTCTATAAATGATTTTTAAATGTTGATCACATTTTATTATTCTGTCTACCATTTGAACTGAGTTTACCAGTATTTCTGTTTCGAGGTAATGCAAATGTGGAGAATTACCTACTTGCTACATTAACATTCGAAATTAGATAAATTTGGCTCTCTTTTGAAAATATTTAGCTTTAATTTCGGGTGCAATAATGTCAAAAGTACCATAATATTTTTTAGATATTTTTTATGTAGATGCAATAAAAGCAAAAAGTACTTTCATAAGGCAGGTTTTTATCGGAGTATACAGATAAAAAGTGTTTTTGATGTGTTGAATACTAAATTTATTTTTGCTTAGAAGTGTCCACAATCTCCACAATTGGTTTTCTTTCTAGGGTAGAAAATGGGCACAACTGGTGCCGTAAAGATACAGACAGCTCTCTAATAGTAGCAAAGTGAATGAAAAAAGTTAGGTATTTCAGCAATATGCAGGCAGTAAGGTAGTGACAGGAGTAGAGGATGGTATTGTGATTGTGTGTAGATATGATCTTGGCTGGGAATGTAAACAAATGTTAGATACCTTTGTATGGAGATGGTAGACCTTTCTAATTGTCAAATTAAAAGTGGTACGGGAGAATTGCAAAGGGATGAATAATACGAGAGACATGAAATGAGAGGGAAGAAATATAGGGCAAAAGATGAACAAGTCAAATGAACAGTTATAAGGTCATTATCATGGACTCACATCTCATTACCTCACACAAGCAGAAGAGAAACGCAAAGGAAGACATGCAAAGCAGGCAGAGAGTCTTGCGATTGTGTATAAAATTATTAGGTATGCATCTGGTAAGTATGATTTGCAAATGCATTGATAACCCTTTTGGAGGAATATTTGCATATTCTGCATAGGAGTATGGATATGGCATGTAGCCACGGCCACGGTCTACCTCTCATCCACATTTCTTGTAATTGTATACATTTGCTGTCATGTTAGCTAACAATTTAAATAGGAGTTACCTTAACTCTTTGGAAACTCTAATCTCTTTAGGGCTTAAGAAAACCAGTTTAACTCAGGCTGTTGAACCGGGAAATTTGTGACAAACAATAGATAAGTTGAGTCTCAAGTGGTTCGTCTGAAGTTCTCTGCAGCATGTCTGAAGAAGACCGTCTCAATATTGAGCACGAAGAATGTAAGGGGGTAATAATTGTTCATCCCCAGAAGAACTCCAAGGTGGATTGTACTATTTCAATTCACAATTCAGTTCAGTATTATTACATTATATTGCGAAAGATGATATGATATTACACCCTGAACCTGTATTGCACGATTATATACACATATTATGATGTGCTCTGTTGATGACGATAATCCCGTGAGTCTAATGCTGAATTCTTGACTCAGCCAGTCTACCCTCGACCTTTGGTGCAAGTACATTCTACAGCACCACAGTTATTTTGCAAACTTGATCATGAAATACGCCCCGTTCGTTTTGCTCCTTTGTGCTGGAGCTGCCTATGGACAACTACTTCCTTCCTGTGAGTTTTTTTATCATTTTCTCGTTTTATCTTTGATTGTCCTTTGATTATTAGGATTTGTTTTAATAGTGAGTTGGGGAAGCTCTGGAATCGGAGGACCTGGGAGACCCGGACCACCAGGAGGTTTTGGAAAGCCACCACCAGGTAGACCTTCTCCTTATGGATCACCTGGAGGAGGTGGATTTCCCTCGAGAGGAGATCCTGCGGGAGGACCACCAAATTTTGACGATCCTATTCCTCCATTGCAAGGGGATAATTCCTACGATACTCAGCAATTACCATCTAGACTTCCAATCCTTGCTCCCAATGGTGTCGTCGAAATTTATAACAGAGTTGTTGATGACTTGATCAAAAAATTGGAAATGGACTTCCGCAAACGAGAACTGGACCCAATGGCTGTTGTCATTAGACCAACTCCTCCTGGACCTGTCAGAGTTCCAGGATATTTGCAGAAGAGACCATTTAGAAGACCAGGAGCTGCTCTTTATCGTTCGAGTGTCCCTGCATTAGGCACTAGCTCTGTCCTGTCCTCAAGTTCCTCATCCTCAAGTAGCAGCAAGAAACAACAAAAAAGAGCCAGATCTGGCGTCTTGCCACCAGAAACGAGATTTGCTGCTGCTGCCAGACCCGCCGTTGATGATGACAAGCCTTCCTTCAGAGGTTCGGGAAAAATCAGCAAAGGACCTCTAGAGGTTATCGATGATGAAAAGGAAATGCTTGGTGCGTCAACTTGAGATGTTTTGTATGAAAATATGATTTATTATACTTATAAAGTTATTTCATTTTCTGTAGAAACTACAGCTGCCCCTGTTGCTTCTACAACCGTTGTCACTCCAAGACCAAATAGTGAAGAAAAATCTGTATCAAACTCAACTGAGGGCTCGTCAGAGGAAGATGACCTTTTCGGAGGGATGAAAATTAGCAGAAGTGACGAATACTTCCCAGACCATGATGATGATGAATCCGAGGGACGTGCGAAGACTAAGAAAGAGGTATGTTTCTGCTCTTCTGTAAATGGAAACATCTGTCGTTACTCCTTACCTTATTGTACAAATACCTGAACATTTGTCGCTACCTTATTTTACTAATACCTGAACATTTGTCGCTACCTTATTTTACATATACGTCAAAATTGGAAAACTAATTTTTTAACAATCTAATATATTAGTTAATCATTTTATAGCCTGCCCAGTATAAAACTTGAGAGGCAAAGAAAATTAATACCTAGAATTATTATACTGAATGTGAAATAGTTTTCAATCATAAGTCCATGAGCAGTTATATATGAAATTAGAAAAAACTTTTGTACTGATTCACATATTGATTTTGGAGGTCTGTTGATATGACCATGATTATTATCCATGATACGTTGAAGTGATCTCTGACTCTATGACTGTGATCTCTCACTCTCTGATCTCTGACTGGACAACCGCGCTGGAACGTTTGCAACCTGCAAATTATAGAGGAGTCGTGGGACTTTAACTTTTGACCACCCTTTGAAAGATACCAATCCTGACTGTCTGATCTCTGACTGTGATCTGTTGCATGCTAAATCTGTCGAATTTCTGTTGATATGATTATTTGATCTGTTGACTCTTGACATGTCCGTGATCACGATCATGACCTGCATAATTTCTATTGATTCACTTTTGTATTGTTCACAGAAGCCAAAGAAGAAGGAAGAGTCGGAAGAGGAGGAGGATGATGAAGACAAAGCAGAGGGACAAAAAGATGTTGATACTCTTATCCAAAGATACCAGAGTAAAAATACCAATAAAAATAAGGAGAAATACACTGGAGGAAAGAAGCCTAATACAGGCAACAAGAAGGATGAAAACAAGCCCGTTGTACAAGATCCAGAAGAAGAAGAAGAGGTTCTGACAAGCACTCAAGAGAAAGCTCCAGCGAAAAGCAAGAGCAATTTAACTCCAAAGAAAAAGATCGTGCCAGAAGTGCAGTCAGACGAGGGAGATGACGACGAAGATGAGGATGACGAGCCAGAATTCAGAGATGAAATTAACGATGACGAATTCGGGCCTGAACCAGGAACTGGTGGAGGACAGAGGCCACAAGGAGGATATTACCCACCCGGAGGTCCTCCAGCCATGTAAGATGAACTGTATGAAATATCGTTTATATGCAATAATATACATTAATTTATACTATTGAATCTGAAAATTATCTTTTAGCCCTGCTAAGCCTAATGCAGAACTTACTGGTTTGAGCCGCATCAAGCGATCTGCCGATGTATCTGTCAGCGTGGACGCACGAAGTGCCATTATTACTGCAAGGTCTGGTATTTAAAACTTGTTATTCTGGTTGTATCAGTAAATTGGGAAATTCTGGTTAAATCCTCCTCTGTTTTTGTGCTTTACCACCAGACTCTTAGTTGGACCTCTCAATGTAATAATTAACGAATCCAGTGAGCCCATGGAAAAGAATGTTCGAGCAACAATTCCTGAATTGGAGGCAGAACTTTTGCTAATGGTACTAAAATTAAAATTATGATTATCTTAATTGATTTGCAAAAATTAAATGTGGTTGATATTTTGCAGGAGCGTCATGGTGTAGTTTTCCTTCAAAGATTCACTCTGGACCGAGCATATGGCCAGGATGTTGAGATTTCCATTCCTAAATCAAAGAGCAAAGACAAGAAGAAGGGATCTCTGAAAATTCCTAGCAATATCGGAGGACCACAAAATCCGTCAGATCCAAACCACCCAATAAATGTAGAAAGTCGTCGACAAACGAAAATGGCCGCCCACATTTCAATGGAAGTAGTGAAATTGCTCCGCAGTGGAAATCTTCGAGTGAATCTAATGAGAACAGCTCAAGCAGCAATGAGCAAGCTCAAGCTTCCCATTCAGAAAGCCAAAACAAATAAAAAGAGCAAAGGAAGAAAAGAGAAGGTAAAGCCAAAGAAGGAAAACGAATCCTCCGAGCAAGAAGATTGAACTCATTTTTATTAACTAACCTTCAGCGTTAGCTAGTACCATATTAACATGTACCTAAAAGGTATGTACTGCGAATTTACGATGTTGCTATTGTTAGGTACTTACACAACACGCACGCATCTCCGAATTACATTTCTTCCAAGAAATATTTGATATCATTAGAGGTGTCCTTTTAACTTATTATGAGTTTCATTTCAACTTAAAGTATTATTAATATGAAAACAGAAGAAATCAACAATCATTAATTCATGTGTTTACTCAATTTCTTTGAGATGTATCAAGTCATACGTACCTAAACCTAAGTAAACAATAAAAACTGTTCCCATAAAATATTTCTTACCCGTTTATCATCCTACATTCAGGATCATAACTATGCATACCTAAATCTACATTACTATTTCAGCATAATATTATTTTTCCATAAAAATCATAATAATTTCCAAAAATTATGTTATTATACATTTTAAACTTAATTGGATCAACTTTTTTTGCAAGAATTACAAGATTTTTGACAGTTCTTCAGCATGTAGTTCGGATTCTTAGAACATTCGTTATTCGATGCCCAATAAGCACAATGTCTGTTTTTGTCTTCACACCTTGTTGCTCCATATGTATCTAGTAAATTGGAAAACATATTAAACTGCTAAGAAATGAATTATATTTCACCTAAAGAGGTAATATTGACTACTGACCTCCAGAATCATTTGGGCATGTTCCACAAGATTTAGAACAGTAAGTATGCATGTAATCTGGATTTTTAGAACATTCCCCTTGCTGTTCCCAAGCACTACAATGTTTATTGTTATCCGTACAAGCAACACCTGAAAATAGGTAAAATTGCTTTATTAATATTTATCTATTTCTCATCCACTTTAAATATGGAATGATGTTGACTAAAGATAAGTAGGTAGGTGTCAATATCTATTGTGTAATACTCACCGCATTGGTTACAGGACTTTTTACAGTTGACGAGCATCCAAGAAGGATTATTTTTGCATTCTCCCTTCTCAGCCCAGTTTCGACAAGATTTATGTGAATCCACGCACTGTGGCTGCTCTAAATAACAGATTGAACATTTTAGAAAACAATGATAACAATTTCCCTACTACCAAATGTTATATAGCAGTATGAACGATATCAATGTTAACATGTACCGGTAGCATGAGGTTGAGCCGTAGGTGTAGGAGGTGCTGCGCTATTTTCTTTATCGCAATCATACAATTTCTTAATTTTGAACACATCAATCTGCAATTACATGTAAATAGTTAAATTCATTTTTCAGAGTTTTATAAGATTGATCAAACTATACGTTGGTAAAGTTGTTTCTTTGGCCCATTTTCGGATTCGGAGATTTCGGTTGTATGGTCGGTTGCTTGCGGTCTTTTGAAAAAGCATAAGGGCTGTAGTGCATAATGGATGATGTATCGTAAGCTGCACTTAAATTTTGGATATCTTTCCAACTGTATTTTTTAAAATTGAACTCCATGCCTGTGAAATATAATGTGACGAGAATATAATTTCTTCTGATATACAACCAGATCGAAGATTGTTATGTCTGTTATCAACTGACACATATAGCATCGATTAAAAAAATGAATGTTACCCGGTGAAATATTTTCGAAAAGAATAGTAACAAAGTCATCACGATCCGCACGACTCTGTTCGTGCCAAAAGCCGATAGTATGAAATAGTTCATGCATCACTTGATTGGTAAAATCATAAGAAAAAAGATTAACGTATAGGAAAAGCAAAAGTTATAGATTTCGAAGTAGAAAAAATGTTTTTACCAATGCCTGGATAGACACAGCCTTCGCCTAATGTAACTTGCTGTGCTCCACCTTCAATCATAATTTACATTTGATTTTCAATCTTAAGAACGCTTTACAATGAATAGGAAAGCATTTTTAGTGGAAAATCTCACCAGATTTTCCAACAGGGCTACTGCACCCTTGACCTTTTGTGATGTGAATATAATCTTCTTCTTCACTTCTGGCTATAAATCTAACACAGGTTTGGCGCTGGTACTCTAGAAAAGCTCGGGCAATCATACTCCTCTCCTTATCGGCTGATAACAATAAAGAATATAGTGTTTGTATTGTTACTGTGGATTGGTATTACAAAATTAAAATTGCTTACAAAATTGCGACGAAATCAAGTAGGGAATGACCCCTCCTTTCCATTTTTGGACTTCTTTGATAATAGCATTTTTCTGGTCTTCGTTTTGATCATCGTCTTCAGTTCTACTATTCATAATAATGTCTCCTTCGTATAATCCAGCT
Source organism: Tomocerus qinae (assembly GCA_020055645.1). Classification (NCBI taxonomy): domain Eukaryota; kingdom Metazoa; phylum Arthropoda; class Collembola; order Entomobryomorpha; family Tomoceridae; genus Tomocerus; species Tomocerus qinae. The sequence continues at coordinate 24,080,308 of CM034549.1, forward strand.
AATTCAATAGGATCTTTGTGGTTTCCTTCACTTGGAGTGGTCACATCTGTGAAAATCATATTAACTCAGAAACTTCATTATTTGACTATTTAAAGAACAATAGTTTCAAATGTTGTCTATTACTAAGAGCTTCCGCTCTTTCATAATCCTGTGGCGAAAATGGTTCTCCGGGCATGTGTTGTGAATCCTAAAACAGTGAAAAGTTTTCAGGATTTTAATTTAGAAAATTTAGTGTTAGTTTGGTTTAGTTTTGTAAAACTTACGTCAAAAGTATTTTCATCCTTATCATTTGGGTCACTATTTGCTTGCACAAGAACTAACAATAAACTTCCAATAATATATCTCCAGATATCCATTTAGAAGAATACTCCCTAATGTGACACGAATTTAAGCAAAAAATGAAATCGAACGAAATAAATGATTCCAAGACATAGGCACCAAGCTGTCAGAGCTGCAAAATGTAGTTTAGTAAATGTATTTATATGACACACTTCTCCCCATTATCTGACTCACTCAACATAAAACATATTCTGCCCATAAGTAGGTAAATAACAACAAAATCAACCAAGAAAAATTGAGCATGGTCAAATGCAAATTAGTTACTCGATTTCTGTTGCCAGCTTTGACTTTTCACACACTCATGAAGTGAGAAATCGCAAAATAAGTATTACACTTTTTGCATAGGGAAAGACGAATTCGATACAATTGACAGATAGTACATGCCATTACTTAAGTAGATATCGCTGTCTCACAACTCACAGCATAGGCCTAAAGGTGTATCAATTGTACTAACTGGCGAACTAGTATCAATATGCAAACAGTACAAATCATTAAAAAAATGTCAAGTATTTGCAATTGACACCTAAAGCCAAAATATTTTCAGTGGATCCAGAAAATTCATTCTAAGGAGCTATTCTTCTAGAAATAAATTGTTTAAACCCAATTTACTTTCTTTTCAAAAATTAGCCCTCCCCGAATTTCTTACTTACGCTAACTCTACATTGTCATGCTGGAAAACAAAAATAAATGCTAAAATATCTTTACAAGTGTCTGTCTACACAAAATTAAAAAAGGCTTACACACTCACAGTATACTCCGTCTTTGTCTTCTGACTATGCGGCTATAGTACTTGCTTGACAGAAGTTAACTAAACATTTGTTTGTAAACAAAGAATTTTTGTGCTTGATATCTATTGTTTTTGTTTACCAATGTGAATGAGAATTCTCATCATTAGCTTTAATAACATTCGGTACTATAAGCACTACTACATTACAGCCAACAATGTTCTTCTTGCGAATCAAATAACAAAGTGACATTGATGAATTGACGTATAAGAGACAAAATACACTTGCTAATTAATCATTAAATTTTTTGTATTTTTGTGTCAAAAGCCATTGCTATATATATCTTTATTATGATTGCTTCAGATTTACCTAGAACTTAGTACAGTACAGAACGAGATCATTACGAATTTGTTATTGTTACGCAATAGTAAATCTTTGCGGCAAATGTCTACGCATTGTACTTGCTCTGTAAACATTATTTGTAAACTCGTTCGTGGTTATGTCCTCTAGCATTGGTATTACTAACCTAGATTAAATGTGTTCCACGTATGAGAAAATATTACATTTGGAGATGCTTATCCCTGAATAATTTAGCTAATTACTAGATTAAACGGAGATAAATTGTATACATTAACAGATATCGTTAATTCGTTTTATTAGTTAAGGTCAGTTAAGGCATTAACCAGCTGGCATTGCTACTTACAATCTAATAAATATAATGAAGTAATTTGTTGGATACATCTGTACAGAAAGTAATAAAAGGAAGGTGAAGTCTATTCAGATGGTAAAATCTAATGCTTTGTGCTATCATCAATATATTTGCATATTGAAAAAGTTACATTCACTCTTAGGTGCTATTCAATTTTGAGTTGGACTTATCAACATTTTCGATTGCTCGATTTCTCTACGTAAACATTTCTTTTATAGTTGTTGCGATAAGGCCCAGTATTTCCTGGAGGACAAGGAGGATTCGGTGCTATATCATCATAGCTTATTTTTGGTTGCAAACTACGCCGAGGTGGACTTGGGAGACAATATTTCTGCGATTTCTGATATTCGTCCGATGACATCTCAAAGTTTCGATAATTGGCCCGATTGCTACTGCTTCTGCTGGGTGAGGTTGGTTGTGATCTCTGTTGAGGAATAGGTCGCCAGTCATCCGATTCAGACTGTTCATAATTCGGATCGGAGCTATTAGAACCCTGGACCGACCTGTCTGATCGGTAAGAGTCATCACAAAAATTAGATGATGTTGTCCCGGAATTGCTGTCTTCACGATCTTTCTTTATAAGAGGGGGTGTACCACATGGATCACCCGGGTGTAAAGACGGATGGTTCTGATAATAAAATGGTATGCGGATTTTAGTTATAAAACTTTGTCCCAGCCGACTTGGTGGAGGAGGAATTAGACGTGGATCTTGCGCACAGTTTTCCATATACTTTTCGTCGTTCGGACAATCGTGTGGTAACTTTTCAAAAATAAGAGGATTATGGTTGACAAGAGTAGGGGCTGTGGCACCATACCCGTAGCCTTGAAGACCAAGGTATTTTCTGTAACAACTGTAGCAGTAGACTTCATCCCTTATTTTGCATTCTGCCAGATTTGAACTATCCAAGGTGCGATTGCATATTGCTATTAGGACAGTATATATATTTAATTTAGTTTATAGCTATTCTTTTCATCATTGACAGAAGTAGATATTGCAAAAAGAGATGTGAATTTACCACAAGTGAAACACTCCACATGCCAACTTCGACCCAAAGCTAACTTTTCTTCTGCAGCATAAACTCGGCGTCCGCAGCGGCTACAACAACCAGGCATATCCTCTAAGCGATATTATCCTTTTAGCTAGGATAGATAGGCTCACACCTTATACTAACGGTCATAATATTTAATTTAGCTCATTATGAAATTGTAATCTCACTACAAGCATTCACCCAGAGACGTTTTTATAAAAAAAATTATGAAATACCATGGATAAAGTTTCCCACTTGTTTTACTCAATTTTAATCCATGACAACTTGTAATTTGTCTATCATAAATTCCTATTGGTAAATGACAGATCATTGCACTTAGGATAAGGTAACTTCAATCTAAAAGTTTACTTACCTTTGTCCTTTATCTAGCTAAACATTTTCATAGGTACAATATAGGTACAAGTTTTAGTATCATTTTATAAATACATCCGAGGTTTTTAACTTATATGCAATACAATAGCATTTCTGTGTAATGGGTTACATAAGTATATATTTAATAATTAATTAAGCTAGGCGAGCACCATACTGCTGCCGAGCAAATGTTAAGAAAACTTGTTCCAAAGTTGTTTCACCGATTGAATACTCTTCGATTATTTCATGTTTTGCTTTAATTTCTTCCATGATTTTGAAAACAACATCCCAGGTCATCGAGCCATCAAGTAGTTGATATTGCATGATGTTAGTGTGAACCTCCTTCAAAAAGACTTTTTGATACTTGGCAAATATCTCGTCCTGCAGATCTGTAACAGCTTTGGAATTGTCCATGACTTTTTCTGCCTCTTCCTCTTCGTTGTCTGCGGGAACGTTGGATTTCAGTTTGATAGTTAAAGAGTATCCTTCGCCGAATTTCTTTTTTATATGAGGAGCCCCTCCGAAGCATTGAAACTGGCCATTGACCATGATACCCAAACGAGAGCACAGAGCTTCACACTCGTCCATGCTGTGTGAAGTGAATATCACGGCTTGACCCGCGTCCTTCACAGACGAAATGATCTTCCAAAATTCCCGTCGACTGACTGGATCAACTCCAGAAGTTGGTTCATCCAGGAGAATTATCGGAGGATTTCCAATCAGGGCCACTCCTGCACTCAATCTTCTTTTCATCCCTCCGCTGTAGGTTTTGCACTGGAGATTACCAGCATCAGTCAACCCCAATTTATCCAGCCACTTGCTAGTTACTCTTTTAAGGGATGCAGGTGGAACGCCCCTCAGTCGTCCGTAGAAATTTAACATTTCTCTTCCAGTCATAAATGGCACTAACGGATCTGACTGTGGACAGTAACCAAATTGTCTTACAAAATCATTCTTATTGTTCCTCAAACTATAGCCTCCAGCATATGCATCGCCATCACTTGGAATCTCATCTCCGATAAGCATTCGAAAAGTTGTTGTCTTTCCAGCTCCGTTGACTCCAAGCAATCCAAAACATTCTCCATGCTTTACACCAAAGCTTATATTTGAAACCGCAGCAAAGCTCCCGTAACTTTTACATAAATTCTGGACAACAACTGAGTCTTGATCGATTTGAATTACCACCACATCGATTGCGGGATTTTCATTCAACTTTTGTTGTTCGTCACTTTTCACAACATCGTCATTGTTAGGCACCTCTGCATCACCAGTAACGATATTTTGAGGTGCCACAATTGCAGAATCAGTAATTGGATACATATCACCGACTAACTGTAATTGCGGTCTGAAGACTGTGGCATGAACTCTTACGGCTTCCGCAACGACATCTTCGTCGGTAGGATAATTAGCTTGAAATTCAACTAAAGATTTCTGAGGTTGAAATCTTTCTTTGTTTCGTGCTAAAATACCATATTCCATCATGAACAATAAAATGTAGTAAATCACACCGAAAAAAGACATCCAAAATAGTTCCTGACCAATGCCAGCTATCTTACTATCGGAATCATCGTAACATAATGGTTTCCTGCTCTCGCGGTTTTCATATCGGTACCGACCACTTGTGTATTTCGAGACAACAGCTTCATGGGACCAAGTTAAGTATGGTAACTTTCCATTACAGTAGGTTATGCTACCACAGTCGGCAATTCCATTATGGCAAGAATCTGTAATATAAAGATTTTTTAATAAGTTACCAGAACAATTTTAACTTTTGCCATTTTATATTGCTGACTTCTAATGGGTTCTTTGGAAATGTCATTTCAATTGTTTAAGTTAGAGAACCCATAATTAACTATAACCACAGTTCGTCGTCAACTGGCAGACTAAGGATTTCCCGAAAAGGGAATCCCGATCGAACGACAGATTGGTATTCCCATAACGAAACTCTGCTACTTAATTGTTATCATTACATTATAGTATGGTTTATGGTAGTAATCAATCACTTAACTGCAACAACTGAGTAGTAACTCGAAAGAGTCTGCATGGTTTTTACACAGCAAATTTAAACCAGAACTGATTAAATTGCATCGGTTGTTTGCTACTGATATTTCAGCAAACTTGATGAAACACATTGTGAGTCCGAAGGTAGGATTGGCAATGAAGAGGACCCGGAAAATAATTCCTATTGTATAGATGGTGACTGCAATAGTCTTTTGAAGGTTGTCACTATGCCTCAATGGGTACGAATCTGCACCAGTCTGCTCGAGAAATTGAGTGAGGGTCGCCAAAAATAGAGCTTAAAGAGATATTTTACAGTTTCAGTTAGTATGTAGATTGTATATTGATAGAGAAAGTGTTTATTAAAGATTAAATGATGAATAATTCAAGACTAAATATCTACCTGTAAAGGTGTGAAGCATAACAAGTCCAGAAAATCCTTCTGATGGAACCGAACCAAAATTACTTCTCAAATAGGATACTGGCATCACGGAGAAAGTATATATCATAAATATAATGAACATAACACCTGCAAAACATTGACACATTAGGAAACTATTAACAATATGTAAACATGAAGCTGAAAACTTTGCTGTTCGTTGATGCTTAAAAAATACTTATTATACCTGCCCCATAGCCTGATGTAAATAACCCAAGGGGTTCTATTATAACGAAGCAGATTAGCATCACACAGGCGACCAAGATCATCATAAGAAAATCGCTTAAAATCGAAGTGATCCAATAAAGAAAAGGACTGACTCCTGTCATCAGTTGCAAATGTTTTCCCTGTAATTAGATCAACTATATAATTTACACTTTACACCAAAGCGCATTCGGAGGCGTCTAATAAGCGAGAAAATATTAACCTAACTTTCGAACCTAGCCTAATATAACCTAAAAATAGAAATTCAGACCATCTGGATTACACCGCCGTTCTCAGTGCCCATTTACTAATGGCTGTTAATGGACGAAATGGGGAAGAATTGGTTCTAAACATTAACTGTGTAGATTGTATAGAGGAAGTCAAAACGGATTCGGTTGTTAATGCATGCAACACACTCATGAGTATGAGTGAGTTTATGTACAATCTGTCTGTCTGTGCGGGAGGTCGATAACTCAAAAACACTGATAATAAACTATATGGTTCAAATTTCAAATGTATTCGAGAAGTCAAAAGCAATGATCAGTTTGAAAATTGTGATTGTCTGTCTGTATGTCTATCTGAGTCGAGGTAACATTGGAATAGAGTACATAACGACGTAACGGTTCTGAATTCTTTCCTCGGATATGAAAACAAATCTACGGAACGAAACCTTTTGATAAATTAGGAAATAGGGAGTGACAATGTGACAATAGAGTCTTATTCTTGGTCTTATTCTATCCTGACTTCTCACTCACCTTACACACTCTTTCTTCAGAAGGAAACATCAAAAAACTTGCTGCCAACAATGCGAAAGGAAGAGGTAGCAGCGATTCCATAATCATTACAATATAACCGGAATTTGTTTTAAAGGCATATTCAGCTGCCTCAACTACATCTTCAGGGCCTTTCGTCCTTAAAGGATGGTTTGTTATTTCAATTTTGCCTGCATATGGTCTTGTGTCCGCATGTCCCTGAATTAGCTTAAGAATGGTGTTAGAAGCTGCATTCAACGCTAAAGGCTCCGAATGAATGTATTTTCCAGAGTGTAAGACTCTGATGACCATGTCGTTTGGACTATTATACGTCATTTCAGCAGCTATGATGTATTTGAATTCAAAATTTTCTTTGCTAGCCGAATTATCTCTTTCGGACTCAAGATATAAGTACAGATCACGATGTGATCCAGGACGAACCCGTTTTGTTGTTCCTATTCCTTCTATAGTTTTGAAAAAATTGTCGCACATAAAGTCTGCTTTCTTTGTCATTGGCATACACAAAGTAATGGGATCTGCGTAAGAGCGTAAAGATATCTTCAGTGAGGGATAGTCAGGAATGTGACCATGAAATAACAAACGCGATACAGCAGCTACAACTATAGCAATAGCTATCACAGGGAATATTTGGAGAAGGATCAAGCGTAAGTTGCGAATATTCCGTATGAACAATTTTATCATTAATCCTACGAACATTAGCAAGAGAAGAGAAGATCCATTAACACTGCCAAAATTTTCTCCATTTGATGTATCTTCATTGTCTACCATACCTGCTTCTTCAGTTGGGTGACTTAATTCTCCAACCCGTACAAATACATCATCTATACTGGGAATGGTGAGTCCCATCGTTAGGATTCCAAGTTTTTGTTGGTTCTTGGTCAAATCCGAAAACATATCTGGAAATATCGATGTCTTTGTCGATTCTTCAGGAAGAGTAATCGCCACTTCAGAGACACTCTTAGTTTCGCCTTTCTTGAAGGAAGCAGTGGAGATGTATTTCTGAACAACAGAAAGAATTGAATTCCTATCCGCCTTGTCTGTGAGTGTCACCGTTAAAGTGTATCCATCACCGAAACACTTTTTGAGGAACAAAGGAGTCCCCGAACACTGAATCTTCCCTTCCGCCATGATCAGAATGCGATCTCCCAAAACATCCGCCTCTTCCATGAAATGTGTTGTCAGTACAATTGTTCGCCCTTCTGTTCGTAATGCCAATAACAAATCCCAAACTTCCCTCCGAGCCTCAGGATCCAAACCCGATGTGGGTTCGTCCAAAAAGAGGACTGATGATCCACCGATGATTGCATTGGCAAGAGAAAGTCGTCGTTTCTGACCTCCTGATAAAGTAGACGCTAAGTTACTGGACTTTTCTCCCAATTTCAAACTAAATAGAATTCGTTGAGCTTCCTGCTTCGCCATCGATGAACTTAGTCCTTTGAGCATTCCGAAAAACTGCAGATGTTGTGCTACAGTCAATTCGTTAAAAAGTAGATCATGTTGAGGACAGAGTCCAACAGATTTCCTAACTTCATCTATCTGATTAACAATATTGTATCCATTAATATAGGCAGTTCCACTTGAGGGTTTGTAAAGTCCTGTCAAAATAGACAATGTCGTCGTTTTTCCTGCCCCATTGTGTCCCAACAAAGCCGTAACCTCTCCAGCATACATTTTTGCAGAAAGTCCTTCTACTGCAACTTTTTTATTTCCAAACGTTTTACAGAGATTTCGAATTTCTATTCCAATTGGCAAATCCATCGGTTCTTCTTCAAATCCTGGTTTTAAATCAGCAGCTCCTTCTGTATTTTTTTCAGGTCTATCCAACTCCATTGGCATAACTTTCTTTGGTGAGTACCAGGTAGACAACAGGAAGGGGTAGTACCAAGGCTTTCTTAGACCAAATTCAGAAGGAATAACACTCTCCATATACAGAGTTAGAAGCATGTAGAGTATACTATCGACAACTAGCATTCCACAAACAGCCAATAAATTTAATTTGTCCAGCGCACTAAGAGGTTCTGTAATGGTAACCCACCCTGCAGAAGCTCCCCTTGAATAACGGTCAAATATAATTTTCATAGCCCAATGGAGTGCCATATTAGGAAATAACGAAGACGCCAATTTCTTTGATAGCGATGTAGCAAAAACATCTTCGGTGTCCAATACAAAAACAAGCCCAAAATAACTGACGATGTAAAACATAAATCCTGCTATTATTGCAAGAGTGGGCTTGCCAAAAAATGTTGAGATGAAGAATAAAGAAGTAATAGTGGCCATGAAAAATAGAATAAAAATGAAGAGCCACAAGGTAACACTACAAGTGATTACTGCTTGGTTAATGAAAGGTGTGAGTAACCAGAAAGTCATCAAAGCAAGAATGATTAGTAGAAGAAATAAGGAATCAATCATCCATCCAGTCCAGTGCATCCAATTAGATAATCCCATCATCTTCATTAATTCTTTGATTCCCGTTTGCTTTTCATGAATGATCCCACGGATTGTATTTGGAACGCACAAGATGAAACTTGAAACAATAAGGTATATATAAAATTTATAGCCTGAACGGCGATTGGATTTTTGTTCGTCGATTTTTGGAAATTCTTGCAACTCCAATCTAGGAACGGGTATACTGGCTCTTTTGAGTTTCGTTTGCACAATAATTTTATCCAATAAAATTTGCAAGGCTCTAAATCCTGATATTTCATAGAGTTCTTTAGGGCCCACAGAATTAGTAAAAAATCCAGGCTTACCCTTTATCGGCTTAGACCCGCGGAGAAATTCAGGACGCAACAGTAACTCGGTATAAAAGTCCATACCCTTCATCCGTATTGTGTAGGGGTATACTCCCTGCACGGTTAAATCTTCCCTGAAAATGATTGCGGCTGAGAAATCGGGTGGTTTATTCCCACTTTTCCAAGAATTCATATCCTTTTCAAGTACTGTGTCGCTTTGGTAAGGAAATAATTCAACCCCAACGTTAATTACTTGAGATTTATTTAAGCCTTCGTAAATGTTAATACTTTGAAAAGCTGTCTGTAGTTTTTCCATAATTGGTTTGGTTCTGTAATTGGATGGTGCGAATGCTATTTTAATGGTCTGATTGCCAATCAAAGGTTTTATAAAACTCGGGGGATTGTCCGAGACCTTCTCATTAACAATGATGACATTGACATTATTTTCTTTTGGTTTTTGAGTAGTTGGATGATAACCAGAATAACCACCACCACCACTTGTGGAGTGTTCTTTATATCGGTTCATAGCTGATTGGGTTGTCAAATTCTGGCATCCAACTGCTGTCCATATAAGTGTGGGTAAAATAATTAGCCAAGCTGTAGCACATCGGTGTTTTTTACGAAATAAAAAGTTTTTCCACACGAGCAAATAAATTCTTTTAAAGAACAGCATTTTGATAATTGCGATGTGAGCTTGAGATTATTCGTGCACTGAAGTCCACTGCCTACAAAGACAATCACTAAAATATAAATTAAAAATATTTCGACGCCTCCATTTTCATTGGCGCAAACCTTTTGTCATTAGCCAATAAAATTACAGATTTCCCTGACAATATAATATGATTTCCAAAAGGTTAGCCTTCCAAGTCCAAGATATTAAACAAATGCGTTACTATAAGAGTGACAAATTCGAGGCATCTTGATGCCTCCATTACGAAAAAATCCGGGAAACCCTCTCTATGGTTCTATGTCTCCACCTTTGAGTTGTAATACCAACCTGCGGACAATGTCAACTAAAATGAAAAGTGGGATTTTGGGTCAATTTTTTGACGGCAGCTTACGTCACAGGTTAGGGAGTAATATGGAGTAATATGTGAGGGTGACGTGTGACATGTGATATGCGTGATGTCGGGGTAATATATGGTCGAAAATCGCTTCTTTACACGACGAATCACTTCCCGGTAGTTTCTACACATGTAATTCTCTTTACAACTTACAAAAGTTAATAAATGCAGAGTATGTTTTCCCTATGGTTTCCCATGTATAAATTAAATTTTAGTTCATCGTTATGTTTTGACTACTAATAACTTTCAAACAACTTTAAGTTAGTTCAGCCTCTTCCCAATGGTAGTACTCCCATTTCTCTATCTGCTCTATTTTGAGTTATTAGCCGACAAACGTGTATAGGAACTTAGTGGTATACCCATACATACAAACTCCCGGAAACTATAAAATAGTAAAGATATGATTTAAGGTTTGCAATTTTCAAACGACGATATTGTTAAATAGAAACTACTTTCAAATTTCCTATAATGATGTTTTCTAGTTAGCATTTGAATTTATCTAAGAACAACTGTATTGAATCCGGGAATTTCGTGGAATATGTCTGAAAACGCAATAAGATATTCAATATCGAGATTTTATTTACAAAACAGTAACATTCATTCAATACAGACTGAATTCTTAGGTTTACAATGCAATTTATGCTTAATATTTCAAGGCCAAAATTCATTCACACTTCTACTTTCTTTTCAGCGTAAAATCCAGTCTTGCTGTTTCTCCTTTTTTAATTACAATATCTTTGAAGTCAGCAGGTTGATATCTGTAGAATTTTATTACATGGAAGTAAGTTTGGGAATTATTTCTGGGGAATTTCTCGGATTAAAACTTACCCTTTTCGCTCTGCTTTAATCTGATATGTCCCTGGTAGCAGCAGCCTCCAATATTCTCCTTTGGATGTACTCAAAACAAACTTTTTGATATCCTTAATAATTATTTTTACTCCTTTGATTGGTTTGCCTGATTCATCGTTTACAAGCCCTTTAACACCCCAATGGACAGACTCCATAAAGTTATACAGAGATTCTTTGTTTTGTTCCCATTCTTTAATCAAGACTTCATCAGGTGGATATTTGCAGCAGGACAGCTCAATAGTTATTTCGAAGCAATTTGTATGCACATAATTGAAATCCTGCATACCACCTTCGTTAAATTGTAATTAGTAAATATATTTTTGATGAAAGAATGTATTGTTAAGAAGATCCTTACCTCGAACATTGTACCACTCAGCACCATTTGTGACACCATTTGTAAAATTATCTTCACCTTCAGTGCACTCGCCAATTCGATCATATGTTTGAGAGTACATCGTTTTATGGTTCATTGAGTATTCTAGAGCTAACTGTTTAAAGATCTTGTCATCTGGAGCCAAACTTGGAATACCAGTCTGGTTATATTTTGGATCTTTGCTAAAGATTGACAGAAATATTCTCAATATAGTCATTACTGCTTAAATCATGTTTATAGACGAAAAAGTTTAGTATGGGCATACTCGATATTAAGTGGAACCGAATCAAATGGATAACTCGCTACTAAAGCTCCAGCATGAAGATTACTAGACAAAACAAACGGATGATTCTTAATATATGCCATCATGTTCAATGTTTCTGGCTCCCTGTCTTTATAAAAATCGGGATGACTAGGTCTCCTCGTAACAAATTGGTCTGGAAAATTTCGATTCAGATCAACTCCGTTTTTATTTTGGCGTCCGACAATTTCTGGGTCAGGAGCACAATCCTTGATTGCCGCTTCAAACCCATCGGGATTTACAGACGGCATAAGATGAATATCAGCATTCTTCAGGAGTTTCACCACTCTACAAATTGGGAATGGCAATCATATCAAAAAACTGATAATCGTTTCTAACAGTAGCAAAAAGTCAAATCATGTTCACAAATGTTACCTTTCGTCGTTTTCTGTGTACCGTTTGATAATATCAACAGCCAGCATGAGCAGTAAAGCTCTTCCAACAACTTCGTCCCCATGCATGCTGGAAACTTGTTTCAGCATTGGTCTCAATAATGGTCTTGGTTGGGTGGCATTTTCTGCCAAGTGAACAACCCACATGTTCCTTCCTTCAACACTTTTCCCGGCTGAATAATACGTAACGATATTTGGGAATTTTACGGCCATATCTTTTAACAAAATGGAGTACTCATGGTATTTAGGATATCTAGTGGACACAGTTGGCCACCACACTGATGAAATGATATCCTTATGGTCTCCAGTAATGAGTAAGATGATGGAGTTAAAAATTATTAGAAGTAACAACTTAGCTAATTCTCGAGTAAGAAACATGATTTAAATACAGAAATAAATGTTTCTAGTGTTTTATACGAATTTCTTTAAAATATGGCTGCTCAAACTCTATTGATATTATTAGGTCTCTCCTCTGCGGCAGACCATGTCTGATTGAATGCCTGAGCTGTAATTTTATTGTAAGTACCGTGACATGGTTTCTTTCCCTACTAGAATAAAGTTTAGTATAATGGCATAATAGATTGTAAATTATGTATCGTATTATGTCGCTGCTCACATCTAATATTGTGTAATAGAGTTTGTGTAGAGAAGTGACTGATAATTATAAACATCTAATTGTCAATGTCAAATACACTTTTGTAAATATTTTCGAGCGCTACACTCAACGAAACCCGAGTCAAAAGTCAATATCCTTATCGCCACTAAGTGAAATAAATGTAACTTGAAGTTTCTACCGATAACAACTAAAATACGGGAAAAATTTCTCTTCTTAGAACATTCTCATCTCAAACTCCACTGTCATATCACGTACTGCAGAATAGATTTGTGTCAACTTCCAGATAGGAAGTTGGGGCCTTAACCTTTCAGTGAAATGAACTGCACACACATCATTCATATATTCACATTACGTACTTAGCTAGTAATTTTTGAATGTTATACAAACGCATGTATGTTCTCTAATCTATATATTTGTAACTTTTATTATGATTATCTTTGAACAATTTTTTTCAAGAAGGTAATACTTTTAATAAGTAGTATTTGTGAAGTCAGTAGTGTCATTATTTTGTTGTATGCAGCGCAGTGAATGTGGGTTTTCTCTGGATTAAAAATCTGTTGTCTCAAATTAGACGAAGAAAGTCATCAGCAGTACATAATTATATTTAATAGTTAAAAAAGATTTATCAGAATTGTATCTCAAACGCCCTCAAATTGGGATTCCCAATTGTCATTCTGCCTTGTGTTGGGAAATAATTATAATTGTACAATCTCATCTTTTTCTCTGACAAGCAAATACTAAGCCCCAATAAATGATTGCGGGGCCTAGTATCTGAACCTGAACTCTGAACCCTATAATATTATAATACCTAATAGTACACATAATAAAGACCCAAACCCGATACTGTCCTCCCATAACATTATAGCAAACCTCTTAACTGTAATAATTTTACACAACAATTCGTAGCACAAAATCCTTTCACTCCACTAATTTCGTTTCAGCCTAAAATCCAGTCTTGATGTTTCACCTTTTTTAATGACAAGGTCTTTGAAAAGTGTAGGCTGATAACTGTGGAATACAGATTGACAACAATGAAGATGGAAAGTAGATCAGTTTCATATACATTGTTTATGGAAAATTATTCGATGAAGCTTACCCATTTGCTTCTGCTTTAATTTGGTATATCCCTGGTACTAATAGCCTCCAGTATTCTCCATTAGATGTAGTAAATATAATTTTATTGATACCCTTAACAATTATTTTTGCTCCTTTAATTGGTTCCCCTAATTCGTCTTTCACAAGCCCTTTAGCGCCCCAATGAACGGACTCCATAAAATTATACAGAGATTCCCTATTGTTGTCCCATTCCTTAATCAGTTCTTCATTTGGTGGATATTTACAACATGACAGCTCAATTGTAATTTCGAAGCAGTTAGAATGGACATAATTGAAATCCTGCATTCCACCTTTGTCAAATGTGTAATTAGCATTTATTGAACTAGGTAACAAAAATGCATTAGACAAGCAATTATGGCTCTTACCTCGAACATTGTACCACTCAGCACCATTTGTGACACCATTTATAAAATTCCCAGATATGCAATCGTGTTTTTCTTGGGTGTACATCGTTTTATGTTTCATTGAATAGTCTAGAGCCAACTGTTGAAAGACTTTATCATCAGGAGCCAAACTTGGAACACCTTGTTGTTTATACCTTTTATCTTTGCTAAAAAATAACAGAAATGTTATTGCTTATCACTGCATGTATTAAGTTAGTAAAAATATGATTGTAAAATCTTACGCGATAGGGAGTGGAACGGAATCGAATGGATAACTTGCTACGAGATCCCCACCATGAAGATTAGTAGATAAAACAAATGGATGATTCTTAATATATGCCATCATATTCAAAGTTTCCGGCTGTCTATTTTTGTAAAAGTTCGGATTAGACTCACTATAAATTAAAAATTGATCTGGAAAATTACGATTCAGGTCAACTAGGTTTTTATTCCGGCGTCCAGTGACTGATGCATCTGGATTACAAGCCTGAACTGCCTCTTCAAACCCATCAGGATTTACCGAAGGCATTAGGTGAATGTCAACAGTTTTCAGAAGCTTTACCACTCTGTAAACAGGTAATTACGATTTGGTGGTTACATTTTTTGCACTAACTTTATCAAAATCCTGTTAACAATTGTAATCACAAAAAATGACGATTTTTTTCACAATTTTACCTTGCATCTTTTTCTGTGTATCGTTTGACAATATCAACAGCCAGCATGAGCAATAAAGCTCTTCCAACAACTTCGTCACCATGCATGCTAGACACTTGTTTTAACATTGGTCGTAATAAAGGTCTTGGTTGTGTCACATTTTCTGCTAAATGGATAACCCACATTTCTCTTCCTGCAACACTTTTCCCAGCTGAATAATAACCAACAATATTTGGGAAATTTATAACCATATGCATTATCAAAGCTGTGGTTTCATTGTATTTAGGATATCTCGTGGACACAGTTGGCCACCACTTTGGTGGAAATGGATCATTTTTAGTACTCAAAATTACTAAAATAAGGGAATTACAAACTGTCACAAATAACGTCTTAGCCAATAGTTCACTGGTAAGAAACATGCTGATTTAAATGTAAAGAAATAGTTTTCTATTGATTTAAATGAAAAGAAATAATTTTCTGTTGCTTTTATACGAATTTGTATAATATGGCTACTCAAATTCAACACGCGAACCATGTTAGGTCTTTCTGGTGGAAAAACATGTCTGATTGAGCTATAATGTTATTCTGTAAATGTAAAAGAAAGCGACATGGTTTCTTTACCTACTAAAATAAAGGTCCAGTTTTGTACAATAGATTGTAAATTATTCTATTGCATTATCTCACACAGTTAATATTGAATAGATAATGAAATTAAACTAGGAAGATTGATAGCCATCTATTTGTCAAGTGCATTTTTGTAAATATTCCCAAGCTGCTACATCTAAAGCTTCTAGACAATTATTCTTAATTCTTATCACCACTAAGATAAGTAAGGGCAAAGGACACTCTTAAAGTTTGTACAGATAACAATTACGTGCAGTGGTTTTGTCACTTTATATTCATTTGGACATTCTTCACTTTTATCCACAACTATCTTGTAGCCAGCTTCAAAAGGTGAAGATTTTGGATTTTATTTTTTTATACAGTTAGTGTATTAAGGATATGTATATTTGAGATTTCCCTTATGCCTTAAGATAACCTTAACCTTTTATAGAACAACGAATGGAACAATAATCATCATTCACTATAGTAAATAGTAGAGTATTATGTAAACAGAACTTTGTCCTCTATAGTCCAGCTTTGTTTGTGATTACGTTCGTTATTGTATGAAAATGCGATCGAGGAGTTTTGTTATGATACTTTTATCATGAAACAGGAACACGGAAGAAACTGACGGTACGTTGTATATTTAGGAACATAATTATTGAATTTTATTAGGCGGGCACGCCAAATTACATATCAAAGAGATTTTAGCCTGAAGTTCTAAAATTGTTATTTCTATTAGCTTTTTCGGAAAATAACTCATCTTTTCCACTTTTTAGGGGATGCTCTAAATACGTGTATTTATCTACATAAAAACGGATGTAACAGATATCTATAAAGGTAATGAATTAAAACGGAATTTATAATAAGTATCCCACCAATTGTCCTTTGCTATTGCACACAATTTCTCATTCCACCTACACCTCAGTCCTAAGATATACCAATTAACATGCAACCTTTAGTACTAAGCCCTAATTAACGTGTGGGCTGAGGATATGTTCCAAATATACCTATTATTATACTGTCATACTGTAGAACCATCTTTGGTCATTTACCAACTGCCTCATGATAAAATATTTAAATACGTAATTCTACTACGTACTATTGGGGAATTCCAATGACGCCAGTGAGTGAGTGTTTTCTATAGAACTGTTAAAGCATAGCACCATACAGTTTTAAAGGCTGTTTAACCTGCTTGCAAGAAGATCATGAAATATAACTGCAACAGGATAAAATATCTAATATCTTAATTTTATTTATACTATTACAATCACTCTCGCACATACCCAGACACTTAACAATAATAAGTTTACAATGAATAATTTTTGCTTTATAATAATAAAGCACAACGTGCTTTCAATTAGCTTTTCGTTTCAGCTTAAAATCCAGTCTCGCCGTTTCCCCTTTTTTAATGACAATATCTTGGAATTGAGTAGGCTCCAACCTGCAGAATACATATCCATATGGAAATTAAACAACTTATTTCAGAAGAAGATTTCGAAAAAGCTTACCCAAGACCTCCTGCTTTAATCTGATATTTCCCCGGTACTAACAATCTCCAGTATTCTCCATTTATTGTAGTTACAACAATTTTATTGATATCTTTAATGAATATTTGAGCTCCTTTAATTGGCTTCCCTGATTCATCCTTCACAAGTCCTTTAACACCCCAATGGACAGACTCCATAAAGTTATATAGAGATTCTTTGTTGTTGTCCCACTCGGTAATAAGTTCTTCATTTGGTGGATATTTACAACATGACAGCTCAAGGGTAATTTCAAAGCAGTTGGAATGGACATAATTGAAATCCTGCATTCCACCTTTGAAAAATGATTTGTAATTAGAATTTAGTAAAATGTAAAGATGCATTAGATAAGCAATGGAGAATTTACCTCGAACATTGTACCACTCAGCACCATTTGTGAGACCATTTTTAAAATTTCCGGATATACAAAGTGGATCAGCATCATCCATGGGTTTTTCTTGGGTGTACATCGTTTTATGGTGAAATGAATATTCTAGGGCCAACTGTTTGAATACTTTATCATCAGGAGATAAACTTGGAACACCTTGTTGTTCATATCCTGCTTTCCTGTGTCTAAAAATTAACAGAACAGTTAACATTTTCATTAAGCTGCATTTAAATAAGATGGTTCGACTGTCTTACTCGACTTGAAGCGGGACGGAATCGAATGGATAACTTGCTACGAGATCCCCACCATGAAGATTAGTAGATAAAACAAATGGATAAGTCCTAATAAATTTCATCATATTCAATGTTTCCGGCTGTCTGTTTTTGTAAAAGTTCGGATCGCTTTCTTTCTTCAAAACAAATTGATCTGGAAAATCCCGATTCAGGTCAACTAGGTTTTTATTCCGGCGTCCAGTGACTGCTGAATCTGGACTGCAAGACTGAACTGCCTCTTCAAACCCATCAGGATTTACTGAAGGCATTAGGTGAATATCAACAGTTTTCAGAAGCTTTACCACTCTATAAACAGGTAATTACGATTTTGTAGTTATACTTTGGTTTATGAAAATTATTGATCATAAAAACTGATAAATGCCATATCATAACAATTTTAAGCACAAAAATAATTTCTTTAGTAATTTTACCTTGCGTCTTTTTCTGTGTACCGTTTGACAATATTCACAGCTAGCATGAGCAGTAAAGCTCTTCCAACAACTTCATCACCGTGCATGCTGGAAACTTGTTTCACCATTGGTCTCAATAATGGTCTTGGTTGTGTGACATTTTCTGCTAAATGGATAACCCACATTTCTCTGCCCAAAACACTTTTTCCGGCGGAATAATAGGAAATAATATTTGGATATCTTTTAATCATTTGTCTTAGCAAAGATGTTGTATCCTTATACTTCGGATATCTCGTGGACACAGTTGTCCACCATTCTGATGGAAATGTACCATTTTGAGATCCAAAAATTAGTGGAATATTATAGTTAATAACTATCACAAGCAACAACTTAACTAATTCTCTCTTAAGAAACATGTTAGTTTAGATGCAAGAAAACTGTTTTCTGTTGCTTTTATACGAATTTGTATAATATGACTCCTGCTTAATTTCAACACGAACCATATTAGTCCTCTCTGCTGAAAAAACATGTCTGATTGTACTAACATAATGTAAAAGACAGTGACATGGTTTCTTTACCTACTAAAATTTAAAGGTCCACTTTAGTATACAATAGATAGTAAACTATCCTATCTTGCTATATTATCACATTATCTCGCAGCTACTATTTGTGTAGAGAATTAGACTATAAAGGAATTACGCGTGAAAAACAAACCACAATGGATGCGTAACAAAATAACACTAAATTATTCAATGTACATAAAAGTCATATTAATTCTCTTTCGTGTCAATTGAGTATGGTGATAAATCTATCCATTTTGAAGATGAAAAGATTCCTTTAGACAATATTCTTATTATCATTGAGAGGAATTAAGGCGGATGTTTGGAAGTATCCTTTTAAAGTTTGTACTGATAACAACTAGTACAAGTTACTTTAATAACCTGTACTGCCTTTATACCACAAATTCCCCGTAATCACCTTCAAAAAGTCAAGGTTTTGGATTTTTGTCACAAGTCGTGACTTAATGCAAATATTTTGTTGGAATCCGGACCTTAACCTTTGGCGAAGTACAATAGAACAATCCACATCATATTAAACTGAAGAATAGAATTTTGGATGTAAATCCAAATTTTAATCTCTTATCCGCTTGTGATTGTGATCGACGCTGAGTGACACGCAATAAATGTAATCCTCCTCCCTCCGTGTGTAAGATTTACCTGTACATTTTTAATGCAAAATCATATTAGGAAGTAGGAATAAAGCAAATACTTGCCAATTATTTTTTTGATGTAGTCTGCCGTTTCGGTATAGTTAGATCGACTCTACAGTATATGACAGAAATAGATTGTGTACCAAGTAAGTAATCATCAGTATTAGCTTTTAATTCGTGTCATAGAAAATGGTGTTCAAAGAAAATAAAATAACTCTAATAAAACCAAATTACAAAAGGATGCATCGGGAATCTACAGTGTGTTCAATCATGGATAAAAGTAAAGATTCTTATTGCACTGCTAATAAACAAACTACAAGTATCAGTTACAATATACGATTGCCCCATCGACCGTAAAGACAATTTTGGACGTTTGGAAAAGTTTGTATGGCTCATTCCCTCCTCCGGGTATCAGAAGCTTTATGCTTTACTGCTAAGGTACAATGAGTGTCTATGTGCTGTGCTTTGCACATCGGCTGTGTATATATAAACGAAACAAAGACTGCATAGGCCGTAAGCTATATTTTGTACTTTTTTGTAGGAAATAAGTGCAAGCCAGTTTGAATGCAACTTTTTGAAGTTTTTTATGCAAAATCAACTGTAAATAATTTAATGCGCTGCAGTATCTGCAACGGCCTTGATAGTACGTGATAATAAACCTTGTAAGTTAGTTGTGAAGTAAAATGACGTAGTAAGTAGTGAGTTAGAGTTGAACAAGTAGCCTGACGAAAGTGTGAGTCTGTAATGTGCCTTAAACTAATGAGTAAGGAAAATATCCGCCTTGGTAATGCTTGGCTCATGTTCTAATATGAACTAGGCGAATTTTTGGTCGGGTACAGGTCGTCCTTGGGAATTCTGAGCTAACGCTTGGGATTTCTGGGTGAAGCGATCTGCCCAACATAAAATATGGAAAGTCAAGAAACTAAAGTTAACATGCAAATCGATTAGATAATAGTTACTTGCACATTGATGGTGGTATGTAGCGTCGATGAAATGAATTTAGTCAAATTGAAAAATGTATGCTAAGAAGGTAAAACTTTTTATTCTGTTAAAGACATTAGTTGAAATAGGGTTATTCAATTTTAGGTATTAAATTTACATAATTAGGTTATCTAATACAGAAATAAAGTTATTATATAATATAGGTGTTACAGGCCGTGGTGTGAAGTTTATTACTAATCAATTTCATTGGTATTTCGCTTTTTCTTTGCGTGCTTACTTTTATTGTTAATACGTTCTAGTACTGCGACAAAAAATCCGTCTGTCCTATTATTATCGTAGTCAGACTTGACACACATTTCTGCCCAAGAATATTTTGGATTGGAAACACGATGGGGCCATGACGGTAGAGCATTTTTGATTTGGAATTTGGAAGAATTGTCCTGAAAGTCTAAAGCAGATGCTACAACAAACTCGTTTTCCTCCGAGTAAATTGAACACGTGGAATAGACTATTCTCTTTACATTTGGAAACATCATGGCATGTTCTAAAAGTTTTCTCTGGCAATGTTGAAGTGCGTGAAGTCTTTCCGACGTTTCAGATGTGCGCTTTAATTGAGCATCGATTCGACCAAACATTCCTGAAACGAATTTAATAGAATGGGATTTACAAATCTAGGAAGTGTGTGAGTAATAAGAATATCAAAATTATTTGATACAAAGGCTGATTGAATTTACCTGAGCCAGAGCAAGACGGATCAACTAAAATATATTCTACATTAGGATATTCGGAAGGGTCGATATCAGTAAAATTTTTATTGACGACAGTAGCAGAGGTAACTCCACAAACGTCCAACATTGTCTTTAGCGTTGCACAACGCTTGGCAGATTTCTCAACTGCAATTATTGAGCCTTCATTTTGCATTAGACTAGCTAAATAGGACGTTTTCATTCCAGGAGCTGCACAAGCATCAAGCACTTCGCGTCCCTTTCGGGGTTTAAGAGCTAAGGCTGGTAAACAGCTCGCCTGTACATACAAATAAATTAGTTGTTAGTAAAGACAACGTACGTAAATTAGGCATTTTATTTTACGTTATTAATTGAGCTCACCTTATCTTGTAGTACAATACGGCCATCCAGATACAATGGATGATGATGAAACTCGGTCCCCGGAGAAAACACCAAGATATTGTCCACAAACTCATCAACAACAAAATCGTCTGTGCTGAGATCATCAGGATGAATTCCTTGTTTTTGTATCCATTCTTCATTCAATAAATATTCAATAACATCAGCTACACTCATTTTAAGAGTGTTCACCCGTACATAGCGAGGCTTTGTAAAGACTTTTCTTTCGTCCGTAGTACTAGTAGTATCGCCTTTAGAAACAGAAATTAATTTAAGGATATTCGTGCCATTAACAATATACGGTTTATATAGGAAGAAACGGAAATTCACTAAATAGTTGTTGGACTATAATTACCTTTCCATCAAAATATTTTACATAGACGTTCCTCCCTCTACTTTGTAATCAGATCTGACTGTGATCTAAGCGTAATTGGTCAAGGTGGCTAGATGAAAGATTATGTAGAACAGCTAAATAGGAAGCCAGAGTGAAGAGTAAATAGAATTATGTAAATATGTGTATTTTATTATTTAATGTACATGTATTTGTCAATATGAAGTCGGAGTATGTGGAATGTTTATATTGGTGTTAAAAACACGTAAACACACAGTAGTGGTATGTATCGGTAAGTATTTAGTGGTAGTCAAGTTTTAGTCTTGTTTTTCGGATGTGTAGTTGCTCTGATCGTGAAAGGCTCGGTAAGCATAAATGGCAATGATGGTCCACACAGTCACAACAGCAGATGCTACAGGAAGAATTATGTTCAGAGTATTGTCAGTCGACGGATAGTATTTCCCAATCATATACAGTGTCCCAAAGTAAGACCCGAAAGGTAGGCTAAACATGAAAATGCTGAAGATAAAGAGTTCTCCAAGAATTGATATTTCGTCACGCATTGTATAAATCCAACTGTGTTAACATAAATACATACAGTATGTTAATAATTTGCTATAAAAAAGGTTTAAATTTTGCAGTATATTATAGAGAGCTCTTTTCTTTCGTTTCGTGAAATACATGAATTTCACTTTTGTCATGTATTTGGAGAAAAACTAACCGAGCAAGAAAATGGGAAGGCTTTTAAAGCAGCAGAAATAAATAGGTATTCAAAACCAACAACAGTAAAGTTCCGTTTCTTATTGCTTTTGTAATTTTAATTTAAAATTTACCCCCATCTTTACTTCTGTTTTTTCTGTCTATCTTAGCGAGTATTTTTTCAAATTTTTCCTGATATTTTAGAACAACCACCAAGGGTTTAGCATCCCCAAGTAAGCGTTTCTTCCCCCATATAAGTTCAGTTATCAAAATTTTTACCAAATGGATATTCTTGGCAAGACCTGCCTCATTTTCTGTGATTTTAGACTTCGTAATCAGAGGGGCTAATGTGGAATCGTGTTTCAAAGCTTCAGAAACCAACGCTGTAATACCTTTAACATTCTGCACGGTAAAAAATAATAAAATTCATATAACAATAGGCGTAGATCAAGTAGACTGTAGCAAACATGATTACAAAGATATATTTACAATATATTTTTGATTCCCTGTCAATGGAATCTAAAAGAGAAATAACTAACGATAAAAGTTTTAAATATTATTATAGTGTAGTGTATTACTGGGTGTTTAACAGAATAGACTGCATTTTTTACGCCTTCCCCATTTTCCTGAACAAGTTTAAGAGCCTTTGATGCCTCTTTGTAAAGGCGAGGTACCTTTACAGAATGGGCCTTTTTTTCGAATTCTGCCATGAAACAGTCCCGAGTTTCGTCAACCACACAGCACTTTCAAAAAGTTCGGCAACAAAATGTAAGTTCTGACAAAATTCTGGAGAGAATAAATGTTTTCCAACCTATGTATACACAAAAATCAATAATCAATAAACATTTGCAAAAAAACTAAACCTTACGTGCATGATGATATATATAATGACAATATATTATAATACATGACGAGATTGCGATTATATAGACTTATGACTTACCAAGTTTTGTTGGACGATGAAGATACAATTCTTGCTAAGCTAAGTGAAGATATTCCTGATTATCCTGATGCAGATACCTGAGATTTGCCTTCACCTATCTGGACAGAAAATACTAACCTACACAATTCACAACAGTGAAAATTATTTGTGACCGAAATCACTGTACAATCATCTTTAGAAATTCTAGATAAAATTGCTTGCGCGATGTTCTTAGTTTCTATTCCTTGTCCATGTCGCACGAATATCGACCTTACTGCGACAAAAAAGAAGGCGGACTGGAACACATGTTTCAATGTAAGCGGGCTCCTGAGCTCCGCAAAAATACATATCCATTTGAGTGTCTATCCAACTATTTAGACAGCCTGAATGCAATGCAATGCTTCTTCATTAGTATGAATGAGTGGTAAATCTTTTGTGATGATCTTGGATTGCATGTGCATTTGTTTCTGAAGACCATTACATCTACCCTGCCTATTGTATTCTTGTGATGCATCTTGTTTGTACCATTTAATTATTATATTACCATAAGTAGACTTGGTTCAAACATACATGCGAATGCGGTGTAATGTAATTATAACCATTGTAATGTGGTAATGAAAAAATGGCAAACGAAGAAAACGAACCCATTTAACCCAATAATAAAGTAATGATATGAATATGTATGAGGTGTTACTCATCAAAGTAACAAGAACAATGAGCTACAGTTTTATGCTAGATACATATAACGATTAAACACTTAAAAGTAACATTCGTAATAATTCATACGCCTACATAAGAGACGTTTATTTAGCAGTCTATGATTCAATTGGGTGAGGTTATAACTTACTATTACTGAAAGTGCAGCTTTACAACTTTACACGTGGAACCTTTCTTGGGATTAATTGTTCTGTGTAGTTGTATACTCCAGTTATTGGTACATTCATTCTTATATGGAAGCATAATAAGGGGGTTAAAAGATGCATTTTAGACATAAATTATTGGCTACCCTGGTTCTTGCAATCAAAGGGAAATGCATATTAATATTGTTACTGTCATGTCCCTTCCAAAGATCAAACCACAAATGGAGCTACATTGACGATCAGAAACTGATTAAGTTTTAAGTAATCGCTTACCTTAATCAATTACCCAGAATTTCTTAATAATATACCACGTTTGTCAGTCACTCCACTTATTCCTTTAGGTGGTCAATTCGTGTGAGAGCAACACAATATTATATTTAACAAATGCGATGCTTTTACAATAATAATGAAAATGAACCACAACATGCAATCAAAGAGTACTATAAACCTATGAAATTCATTACAACATCCTTCCATTATTTACAATTTAACATGACATGTAAAACAACGAAATGTGTACATTATCGGTACAATGATATTTGCGAATAAGAACCGATTGTTTCCATTAATATTAAGCAAGTCGTATTACATATATAAAATTTTGTACTCAACAAAAAATTGCAGTTTATTATAATAAATATTAATTTTTAAATAATTAGATAGGTAGTTAGTTAAATAATTTGTTAATTCTAGTTGAAATAGAGTCACAGGTGAGTTCCGAGTGTTTAGTTAATAATGCAGGTGCGCGGGGCAATTGACGGAATTCACGAATCACAACCTGGCCTTCTCCTACTTCTTCTTTAGATATTACCTGTTTTGTCAAATTAAAATTATAATACATTTAAAACAAAATAGATTATACAATATCATAAACTCGTTAACGCGAATAAAACATCTGACTGTTTAATTACCTGACTTCTTCCTCCATAAGCCCTGAGAAGATTGGCCTGAGGAGTGGCACCTCCCCTTCTTTTTTCTAATTGATCTAAGGCACGTAAAACTGCTCCCGCACATTCGGCTTCCCAACTACATTTTTTCTTACGATTTGGCCATATATTTCTAGTGGGATCCTCGTCTACTTCTAAAGTTAACCAATCTGGATTCGATGAGGTTTTTTGTTCATTCTCTAAAACTTCGTCTAGTCTTGCCCAACTTAAATTTCTTCTATGGTCTTCTTCTGATCCAATACCAGAATCAATTTCGTCATTGGGTCCTCTTTGGTCACCTCCGCTACTGAAGTTGTGATTTTCTTTTTTATCATGCGACTCGTTACTCCCTGGACCTTGAAATAAGCATGCTACTGACAATATACCAATAAAATGCATGAAAAAATGCACTACATCTAATGATCATGAAAATTAAAGTTATACCTTCAGCAGGAGGAGGTGATTCACCGGCGTGATCTTTATGATTATTATTAGGTTCTTGAGGAGTAGACGGAAATGGCGGACTATTTACTCCTCCGTCTAGCCAAACGTGCCGTAAACACGCTTCAGCAGTTAATCGGTCACTGAAAGAGCAAAATATGATTTAATTATTCACCAGTAAAAGTCGATGGTTTTTGTATTAATATTAGCGTTTAGCATAATTATTTTTGACTTAAATTAGATAAATGATTTGTGGTTCTGACCGCTTTGCTTAAATGACTAATGACAGGAAATTATTACAAGCACCATCAAAATAAAAGACCAAATAAAAAGCAATGCACATGAAAAAGAATTACCTGGGTTTAATAACCAAAAGCTTTTCGATAAAATCGACAGCAAAGGAGGAGACATTTTCAAAGTAATTAGGTGGGAAGGTAAGGGATCGTTGGGAAATATTAAGGAAAGTCTCTTGTTTACAGTCTCCACCAAAAGGAGATACTCCGGATAAAAGAACATAAGTTAAAACGCCGATGGCCCAGCAGTCTGTAGCCAAAGTAAGTGGTTCGTAGTTTAACACTTCAGGAGACACGTACTCAGGTGTACCTAACAGCTCTCGCACCTAAACGAGTAGCGTGCAACAACAATGACAACAAAACAGAAAATTAAAAAATGCTAACAAGTTTTTAATCTTATTTTGGCGAGCCATTGCAAAAACCAAGAGTAAATGTAAGAAAAGTAGTAAATGTTTGAATTGATTTCGGCAACATAGACAAATTACAAAATAATATACAGAACAACATAAAAAGCAAAAATTAACCTCCGTCGCAATGGAGAGATGACGGCTCAAACCAAAATCACACAATTTGACACGACCTCCTGGCAGCGGGCCAGAAACCACCAAATTCTGCGGCTAAAGAACAAAAAACACATAGAGTTCGTTCATGCAACATATCATAATCATATCCAATGAAATCGTAAACACAAATTCGTTAAATATGTAATTTAGTCTAGAATGCTTAATAATGTAAAAGTTTTGTCTACAACAAAGAAACACGTAAACGTTTCATAGCATGCTAGTGCTAGCATTTTTACTCTACGTTCTAGTTCTAATACAACAATTAATTATCACATAACCCAACAATAAAACCTTTTATAACTTGAGCTCATAAATTCATAACGATGTTTAGAAAATCATTTTTACCTTTATGTCAAGATGTGCAATGGAATGTTTGTGTAGGAATCTAAGCCCTCTTAAAGTGTCTCTAAGAATATCTATACATAAAGGCTCTTCAAGGAATTCTTCAGCATCTAAAACTGTTTGTAGGTCTCCACCTTCCGCCCTGTTAATAAGATGCAGACATCCAATTAAAAACACTAATTCATAATTTATGGCACGGCCGTGGTGACAGTTATGTCAGGTCAACGCACAAAAAAATGAATGTTAATAAAATATAGTGGTACATTAAAATGACGCATTACTCACATTTCTAGAAGAAGTATAGTGTCTAAAGGAGTTTCAAATACTTTAAATAAATGCACAATAAAAGGACAATCACGGGATAAATCCAGAACGGAAACCTCGTGCCAGACCTACAAGGAAGTAAGATAAAATAATTAAATGAAAAATCACCAGAGAATTATGATATTATTATAAATATGATTAAATTAAGGACATTTAATTTGTATTCTATAACAATCAAACTTACTTCTTCTGGCGATGTCCTTCTTCTTTTGCGAATATATTTTGCTGCAAAAACTGATTGGTCATTTCTTCGAAGTGCCCGTCTGACAGCCGCGAATTTTCCTCTGTTAATTAGGACAACATAATAAATGTCACATAAAATGAAACACAAACGTTCCCTTATTTCACTTATATTAAGTAATAAACAAACAAAATCAACTTTCTTGGACTACATCCAACAAAAAACCTTTTCTAACATTTCATTATCAAATTCATCTATTCATATTCCTTATTGGCTTTATAATAGTATCTAAAAGCAAATTATCTAATCATGTCAAGCCTTGACTTTTCATAATTTCCCTTACGTTGCCAGACTTTTGGACTGACAGTGTAGGCGATTTAAAAAATTAATTAAGCATGACTACTAATATTATTATTATACAAGAATAAATGTACATACTGTGAATGTTTACTGCCAATTTAACGGCTTATTCCGTTTTACAAATGACTATATACCTATACGATACCAAAGGAATTTGCTTAGAGATAAGTAAGTCTACATGTTAATTGTTAACATTATAATTAACTTTACTACACTTAGGTGTTTACGTTTATTACTACCTTTTATCATTCCAATAATAGATTACCTAATATGTAACAACGAAAGAAAAACTGACTCAAAGTGTATTTATATACAAATCAGTGGGAAATGAGTTGCTATTAATATTCACGGCATCACAATTCAAAGTTACCCTAATGCTATTTAAATGACAT
Organism: Tomocerus qinae; assembly: GCA_020055645.1. NCBI lineage: Eukaryota > Metazoa > Arthropoda > Collembola > Entomobryomorpha > Tomoceridae > Tomocerus > Tomocerus qinae. The sequence continues at coordinate 24,108,484 of CM034549.1, forward strand.
ATCATTGTTCGCTTGAGTCAATTAGTGGATAGTTGATTAGTGCATACCTACAGTCAGATCAGAAATGGATCGAACTCCATGCGACATAAACGGCCGTCAAGCGGTTAGTTTTCTGAGTACTATACTTTATTATTCACCATTCACCAACATGAGAAATTGAGCTGTTGTTATGGTGATAATGAATATGTGCTCAGAAAACTAACCGCTTGACGGTCGTTTATGTCGCATGGAGTTCGATCCATTTCTGATCTGACTGTACCTACTGTATTTCGAGTTTTGATAACTCTAAATTCTAAATATTACTTTACGTGAAATGCAAAAGAATAAAATAGTATTAAATCTTTGAAGAATGATGTATTTAGATATCGTCTTTAAATAAATAAATTAACTTTTTATCCATACGTGTAGCTATATTTACTAAACCTAAAACTTCAATAAATGTATTATTGCACTCTATTAAATCACTGAGTACAATAGTCGCAATAAAAGTGGTAATTCCCGAAAATAGTGTCAACCCAATGCCAATTAGCAGAGAGTAGCATTATATAATATTTAAAAATATCCATATACCGTCCCCTTGTGGCATGCAAAAATAGATAATCAAAACCTTCAACGTTTCCTACACGGCTGCTGATAACAAAAATAGCACATAATGCCAATGCCAAAATTGACACAAGTATCTCGTTTGCAAAGCATGCAAATTCTTAAGGATAAAATTGTATACAGAATTTAATAGTAAATTATAGTTTAATTAATTGATGTCTTGGTAAATCTTGAATAGTAGGAATTAAAAGCAAAACATGATGTGATCATGTAGGACATTATTCAATATTTAGTTAATTAGGATACATTATAAGATTCATATATTATTATGTAAAATTATTGGAGAAATAGTTTAAAGTAGCAAGAATGTTAACAAATTGTATTTTAATTGGTGTTATAGAAAATGTTGAAGGAATCAAAAGTGCAGTGATCATATTATAGGACATTATTTAGTTGTTTTGATAAGGTATTGTATTGATATGATGATATAGCGCAGAGATAAACAATAAATCATAAAATAATGTTGACATTTCAAGTCCACTCTCGAACGAAAATAAGAAAGGAGCTAAAGGTCAGTTTGCATTGGATTGCAATGTAAAATGCTTGACTGAATGATGAAGTGAGAGGACAGGAGGATTTGGCAAAGCCAACGACGAAAAGTAAAGAGACTAACACGAACAACGAAAAGAGTTGTCGAGAACACAAAGTAATTTGTATAAGTACCTAGAGAAAAGTAGCAAATAAAAAGAGACTAACCTTGCAAAAGGATGGGGATCAACACAGAAATCCAAATCGATGGAATGTTGGACTAATAACCGGGATCTGCCCTCCTCCCCTAGAAAGAGCAACCCGGATTTCTCCATAATTTCCAAAAAGGGAGTCTTGAACACCTGAAATTGAGCATTCAGGCCCCGTTTTTGAATTTTAACGGATAATCGTTGAGCTCGTGCGAAAAGGTGGAGTCTTCTACTCTAGTCTGTAGTGTATATTGTTGATACATATGAAACACAGGTCTACTAGTAAGTATATCTCTTCTCTTCTGTGTAACTAAACTAACTAAGCAAGTTTGTTCGTTCGTTCCTTCTCTTCTCTCGAATCACGGTTCCAATCCAGTCCAATCCATTATAATGCATATACTATAATCCTGATCGTCCCTTTCTTTATAATACTACTAAATATTCACCACATAGACCTCTGTACACAAATGTTCAATCCTTTGGTGTTTGCGTTTCGTCTGACTGTTGGTCTTACACTGAATAAACTGTCGTGTACTACTACTACTACTACTAGTACACTACAGACAGATTATATTCTTTGCAAGGGTACAGTACAAATACTTATTCACTTACTTTGTAGTGCACTACACACGTTGTACATGAACAGTCAGTAAATAAAGCACAACAAAATGTACTATATGTACTTATATTCTTCTGGGAGTATTAGGTATATTTTATATAACATAATAAATGCGATAAAACATTCTACCTGTATACCTACCTGTTCGTTCGCTGCTGGGAGTAATAGGACCTATGTACATGCACTTGTATTATATACTATAGAGCACATATACCTATATAGATATACGAGAAATAACACTGCAAGCACCAGAAACCAGAATTAAACGACACTACTTTACTTACTTGTACTTGACTCGATTCTACTGTTGCGACTGGTTTAGTTCTTTAGATCGTCTTTCTTTCTGTTCTCTATGAATGAATGTTTTAGACAGGGAATGATTCTAATGCAATCTAATGCAATGGAAAATGCATATAAATTGCAATGCAATCCATTCTTTATACATATTATCTACTTAACTATACATCTGTGGAATGAAATAGCTTACAGCGGAAATGTGTAGTCTCTCTCGCTCCCTTTTCATCAAAAGATACTCCGTCGTGGTGTGTCTCTTAACCCCTTAGCTTCGTCATCGCTTAACATAACACGTACTCGCAAAAAAACTATTGGGTATTAGCGAGACCTAAACCATATCATTACTATATTATTATTATCATTATTATTATATCCTCTAATATATATCACTCCCTATATAATATCGTCCACACTACTACCAATAAACAATCCTCCACTTATCAATTTATATTTTTTACTCCCTGCTCCATATTCAGTGTTAAAACCAACACTATTTGTACCACCGCTCTTGCTTATTGCCTGGATAATGTGACAGACACTCAACCAGATATAACCAGTTCTGTTATACTATCCATAGCTATGCCTAATAATGTTATTTCACCAGAACAGAAGAGAACAGAACGGAACAGAATAAATTAATTATGTTAATTGAATCCTTTCTTTAGCTCATAATCCACAGGTGTTTTGCATGGAGTTCCTATATAAAGGTTATCCTACCGTGCGCTTTGTTATAGCAATAGAAGGGAAACACTTTTGCATTTGCAGAAATATTTTCTGACACAATAAAACAAACATGCAGTCATTGCCATATCATGTCATTTCATCATGCTGGGCGGCTTAGTCGTTATGAATGCTACGGAATTAGATTGCATGGGGCACACAAAACATTCTTGGAATTTATGAATAAATATTATGCACTACTAACAGAGGAAACACAGACGAAAGCCACAGGTTGGTTGACATTACACAAAATAATAATACCAGGTACTCTCTCAGGTATCATGTCAGGCCAAATGTCATGTTCATTACTGTTACATTTAAAACTTGGAAATGTAACAATCGAAACAATTTATTAGTGCAGCAAAGAGACAATAACTTTGTACAATAATGTAATTAAGTAGGTATATCCTCTCTCGGAAGTGGACAAAACGAATTATCTAATGTATACATCTGTGAATTTACAATTGTATCAAATATTCCAAGATATATATTTTCTAAACGTGTTGTTGAACATCAAAATTTAAATTAAATCGCATTTCGGTAATAAAGACTGTCCTTGATGGCAGAGCTTAATGTATGACTTACAATTTATTAAGCAACAAAACGGTTAGCACATACTTGTACATAATGTTATGATGTTTGTGTATGACATGATTAAAATGGTCATGATATGTCTGCGACATTGAGTCATGCATGTTTTTAAAGTTATAATTTTGTTCTAAATATTGTTATTATACTTTTAGTTGATACATTCATTTGGTTAATGAATAATTAAAATAATGAGTTTAAATTGTTAGGAATTCGAGAGTAATATTAGTCATAGGGAAATTTCTAGAGTAAAAGAAAGCAGTTATGTGGTTGGGATAGTAAAGGTAATAAACCTAAGTAGCAATTACAATACCCAATCAAAATGTGTAGCAAATTGTATATACACTTCTACGTAGCTTTGTGAATCTTTGTAAATTATTGCGAAGAGCAAGCTTTGGTAACAATTAAAACTGAAACTCATTTAGTGGATATAGAGTTGAGAATTCGTCGAAGAATGTCTCACGAATGTGAATTGTTCTGTTGAACATGGTTAGTAAGGGCTAATTCTGCGTAGGGCAAAGCACTATTGTAAATCAGGATTATAGATAAACGGGTCTTTTTCAGTCCAAGATAAATTCCCAAGAGGACATGGACCGGAAGTGAATGAAGATAATATAGGCCGTCGTTGTTGCTATTGCCGTTTCTGTGATAAGATTAAAGTAACTAAACCGTTTGTTTGCACAAACGCCACAATTGTCTGGTTAGTGTAAATAATTTTTATGTTGAGCTGTTGGTTGGGAGTAGGTAAATAAAGAGTTGGCTATTATACTCGTATTAATATGTGGAGTAGTAATTTGACTAACTGCATATATGCCACGATAAATATAAGTGCATCTAGTATGTAGTTTAACTACTCACTCACATCAGTGTTAAATTGCATGTAAACAAAATTGCTGCTACTCTCGTACTCGTGCTCCTTGTAACGTAACGCATAGTGTATGTACATAACACCGTAAGTATACACACATATAGATAACATGATGTAAATAATTACTTCTGAATCGAGTTCAGGTTACTAGGTATTCTATCAAAGGTTCTAGGTATTAAGGTGATTTGATGCTCTTAATAGTTATAATGATGCTGTCTGTATAAATGCGTTTTATTTGTAGCTGATAGTCATATCGAGATATAATGCTCACTCGCTGGGGGATATAATATATTTATTACTCTATGCATACGGTTCAAGTAATTTTCCCATTTTCATAGTTCAGAGAATTCTTCTTATATAGCAAAATATAGCATGAGAATCCACTGAGAAAGAAATTCCATTAAATTCCTTGAGCTTGCCTTTGACTTCCTCTGCAATTACAGACAGGACAGGAAAGATTTACCTGTAGATTACCTGAACACTGGCGAAACAAGTTGAAACAAGTGTATTATACAAGATACGTTAATTAGTACAACGTAGGTGGGTCAGGAATTCACTCTTTGGGCTTGTGAACAACTTGAATACAGTTAAAATAATTGCATTGATTCCAATCATCTCTGGAAATCAACCTTACTATTTAGATTATCAAATTAGACTTATTACTAGGATGGCACATTACATTATAATTATTATATACATTTTATCCTGTTGGCTAGTCCCATTTTAACATTACTGTAATTTTAACACATTATTAACATACATATTAATCCATTATACTAAATTAACATTTTTTGCATATGAAAATGCAGTTTAATTTTGTAGTGGTTATCAGATATTAAGCATTAACAATGCTTCATAGATGGGAAAAGGGTTGATGGTCCTAATATCAAGACAAAATTCACAATTTGATTCTTGCTATACCGAAAATTGTATGAATTATTGTAGTATGGAATCAGCCATATGATCATGGTCAACTGATACGAGGTATGGCTATCAACCTACTTGTATTACAGCTATAATTTATATGATATTGTATCAATGTTTTATGGTTAAGGTGTTAATTTGTGATTGTGTCCATGTCATTTTGTGCATGATAAGGATGGCATATCCGTAGATGACATTCTGCAAGAACACCAAAGAAGACAATTAAATAGGCTATATAAAGAGAAAGAGAGATACGATCAAAGTCAAGTTTATAGGATTGGCTCTGAGATTTGATTGAGAGAGTTGAGTGCGTTATGGACTATATAGGTCAACTTGACATTAAATTGAGCAGAACGATATGAATCCATTTTAGAAGGTGAAGTGACATCCCGTCGTCTTTTTCGTCTTCTAAAAGGTGAGTTTTGGTACTTGTAAAGTGTTGGTAAATTAAAGAGCCACAATTTTGGCACCCACATAAGGAAGTTGATGATGTGAACAACAGAGAAGAAGAGGACTGAGGACATGAAAACAATTCCTGGCAAATAAAGCGTAACAAAATTGATTACTTCCAAAGGGTCGCTCAAGTCCACAAACGCAGCACCAATAGGATCAATAAAATTCCAAAAGTCTCTTAGACCAGGAACTGCATTCTGCAGAGCTGGAACTCGTACCGTTGTAATCCAATCCCTCCAACGAATTGGCCTAGCCACTTCCATTTTCGTAGAGATATTAAAATTATTTTTAGCTTATCTCAGCTATAAAGTTTATGACAGAGAATATTATTATTACTGCCGTATGAAGATTACAATGAGTGTATTGACTATTTGAATGCGATATAACAGGCCCGTAAATGGGAAGGTGTGGAGTTGATTTGGAGCTTGGACTTTATGGCATAGCACAACTCCAAGAAGGTTGCGATTATTATAAGACGAATGTAAAATGAACAATACAAAAAAGTAGCTACTGTTAGTGTTCGTCTGGTTGCTTGACACAAGAGAGTGAGTGGCCCTGCCCTTCCGCCAATTAAAAGGACATTATTCTCATGTAAAATAATAGAACTCTTTAAGGCTTTCAACAGCTCTATTTAGCTAAACAATGAGCTACTTATTATACGGTCAAGTGAGAGATTAAATTAAATGTGGTCTACTACGCTCCTGGCTTCATTTAACTACGAATATTATAAACGAATTCCTTCTAATGAGTATTTATTACCAAGTTGCTAATTATTTATTTATTTTAGCTTTTCTTCGAGGGAGGTATGTTGCTCGTTTTTTTTATTTGCATATACTGACCAGACCAGAACTAGCCATAAACTACATACACTCTATCTACAGATAGGCAGCACAATGAACTAATATTGTACTTCGTTCTATCCATTATGGCTGCACAATTCTGCTTGTCAGAGTGACTAATGTTCCAAGACCTTCGGTGTCCTTCTCTGTATTTTATTCTCACAATAATCGCACATTAGGAATTAAAAAAATACAGGTAATGAGTAAAAAGACTATTTTTATCACTTTCAAGTTTACATAAGTAATAGTAATGAGTGCCGACTAACTAGAAATGCTATTAGTAATTAGCTTGTGGTACGTAATTTATTCAGCTATGTAATCACGTCTGCTCTGACTCTTCATTTCTATTTTATTTAAGACTTGTGCAAAGGGAAATCATTTTTAAGCTCTATTGTTCGTCAACAATGTTCACTGCACTACAAGTTCTCATGTAGGAAATTGTCGTTCAAGTACAAATGCACATCACAGCCAGGAAAAACATACTCTCTTTGTTTCCAATGTATTTTTAGTACAGAAATCGAAATGGATTTGGCCATCTGCCGTGTTTCAAATCGTTTTCCGCATAGTGCACAAAATCCCAAAAATTTGGAGCGATTGGGTGTGTGATATGGGTAAGTCTCCTCAAAAAATCATGAACTTCAGACAAACCTAGGAGTCTTGGAAGGAGAAGTTTCGGAGCCCAATGCAGAAAATGAGCCACATGTGGCACAGATAGCCAGTAACCAATTATAACACCTATAATTGCTGGGATACAGAAAACGATGTATAAAAACACGTTTATTGCATGATTCCTCTCCCCGAGCACAAATGTTGAAAAGTAGGGATCGAAGAAAAAATCACGCAAAATGTCGTTGTTAAAAACGTCACTAAATTGTCTTTGAGACTCAGAATTGTTCAAATACATGATTTTAAAAATTTCTTTTCGACACAAAGCCCAAATTTCTATACAAGTTTTTTACCTACTGAAAACTGACACCTGAACTATAACAAATGTATCCCTTGCTAAGGATAAGGCAAACTAAATTCTCTGCTACTTACAATTCAATACTAATGGTCATTTCAAACTTAACAAGTTGCACTACTTGAGTAATGCAACTTTGGGTGCTAACCAAAAGTGTAAATCACATCCTTACACAAACCTAAATACATCATAACTAGCCGGATATGATTAAATGTAGTTTCAATAAATGAGATTAGCTGGAAAGTGCATGAATTCGGTTGAGGAGGTGGATAGTCATAGTTATTGATCGCAAGTATATTTGGCAAGGATAAAAAATTGTGGAAATTAATATCTTAGGGCTGGTTAACTAGCATAAGAATATTAAAATATCAAAATATGCCATATATGTATCATAATTGAGTTTCCAGTCCTTACATGTTAATCTTTACTCTACATAAAGATAAAGTGGGGCATGCGCATGGGATTCTTTCACTATTCCTGAATAAATGTTTGTATCTATGTCCGTAATATTTTGTAATTAATGAGTAAGGGTAATATTTTGTAATTAATGAGCAAGGACTAGGCTATCAATACTGAGTCCAATCAACGGTCTATGAAATTCGGGCCAATGCGCAGTCGCTAGAAATTTACTGATTTCAACATTTTCTAGCACACTTTACGTGTGCTAGGATTCAACTAGTCATGTCATATTGTTCATCACACTGATCATTTTCTATTTTATAGGATTAGCTAAGGTTAACACACGAAACCTCAAAATACAATACTATACCTGTTCTAGTATCGTTTATTATATTTAGGAATTTATTATTCCAAGTTTTCATACGATTAGCAATTTTGGTTGATTTATACCTTGATCGATTTTATATCTCATGTGCCTTTACTTTCTACTACCATAGTTCAGGTTATTGGAAATGGATTAAGTCTATGTAGTAATGTTGGAAAATAGTCCTGGTACAGAAAATTGTTCTTTTTATTAACTGTTAGGGACTTTTTTGAAATCTATGTTTGAAATGTTTGGCTGTTTAAAATTAGTGTCACCTTTTCTATCACTGGTCCCATTAAATGATATTTTATGCAACTTATCGATTGTATTTTAATAAGAGGTATATTATACTTGCCAAAAGTTGTTTAATGGTATGCTGTATGAGCTAAATCAATACATTGTTATATGCTCTATGTGATTATGCATTTAAACAAACCATTTAGGGTCACATTTAGGTATAAGAAACACTGAAACAAATGATATTGTAATGTACAACCGCAGTGTAAGATAATACACGATTTATAATCAACATTTATGATTTATTTTTAGTTTAGGAATGTATGGAGATAAAAACAAAATTAAGCTTAGATTCTTCTACCGCACTATTGATTGATAGTATTCTATATCTTTAACATTAAAACCTAGTTATAATAGCATAATATTATAACTAAACGTACTATAGTCCAAAGTACCTTAGTACTAGAAGGACAAATAACTGGAACATTTATTGAAATACAAATATGCGATTAATAGTATTTAGTAAATCATATGCATCTGTATCAAAGTAATAGAGTATTTTTTGATAAAAACTGAAACATAATGCATAACTAAATATTTCTGAAGTGTTCTTTATAAAATGATGCATGTACTCTGCGGATACTTGGCCAAGGGCATCAGGGCTGTTTGCTCTTTCATTATTTGCAACTGCATAGCTTCATCATATGTAGAATTCCTACCTGAAGATGCTGGAGCTGTAGAATTCTCAATATTTTCCTAAAAAAGAAAACTTGCATTTAAGAGTGCTCCTTTGGTCAAGGGGGAGGTTAAATAATCTGAAATTAAATGCATGGAACTAACTTTTTCATCAATATTACTTGGGCGATGGGATTTCTTCGGAGTCGAACATACGGGAGACAAATATTCTACAATTTCATCCAGACGGTCCGAAATATTAAAAAACTTTCTTAGTTTTCCAGGTGTAGGCGCAGGGGAATCTTCAGACTCTATTGTTCTCTTCAGTCCTCTCTTTTTGTTCTTCAGAAGATCTTTTATTTGTTCCTTTTTTAAAGGCTTGGCATTTGAAGATGGCTTTTTCAATGTTGCAGATCTTCGTTTTAAGTTCTTGCTGGATTCGTTTATTGTGGATACCCATTCGTGTAAATCTTCCAGATCCTCCGTAGTAAACCTCAAAGTTTCCCCTTCGCATTTTACCTAATACCATTCAATATCCCTTATTAAAGTCAATTTAAAAGACAATGATAAATAGTAAATATCAGTATATGTTTTGCACAGTACCTCGGCATGTCCGTTTTTGATAATGCAAGTGTCACATTTCTTCAAAGGGAGAACCAAAGTTGGTTGGAGGCAGCCTTTTGTTCCAAGCTCAGATTTTATTTTGCATGATATAAGTTGATCACTTAGAAGAATCAAGTAGAAATTGTTTAACGACGACACTCGTGATGTTGGCTGAAAAAAGAAAGAAAATTTCCTTTGGTTAGGGCTACATAGTTACACATATTAGACGGTCCCTTGATAATGGCATTGCATGAAAACAATCCAGCCAACCCTAATTAATACCTGCTAAACTGGGTAAGATATTAAATAAACATAGACACTGATAAATTTTGATTAGTTTTTAATACATGGAGAAATAAAAATTGGTTCAAATAGATGATGCAAATGAGAGCATAATTTTATTTTGGAAAAACTAGCGCTAATCACCTTCAAAAGCATGTCGCTTTTAATAAAATATCTTCCAGGTTCTACAAGATTGCCATTATGAACATTTTTCCCCATCCATCCGTTCAGTTCGATCAGTTTGCAGGAATTTTCATGCTGCCGTATCATTTCATTCATGTGCACAGCAACTTGGTCCAATTTCTTTATAGACTCTGTTCATTCAAAATAATTTAATCACATCTAAACCAGATCTGACAGATTAGATAGGGGTTTCCACTAATGATAATTGTACATACCAATTATAGATTGCAAGTCAGGATCTTGACTAAGGTTACTGCCCATGAAGCCAACTAGCTGTTGAAGCAAAAGTTTGTATCGAGGAATCCGCTGAATTGGCGTTATCAGATAAGACTGTAAAGTATTATTTAATCTTTCTTCTTTTTGCTTGATCACAGACCGTAAGTGTGAACTTTGATTTACAGCTGCCTTTAAGTAAAAGAGTACAAATTATGTTCGCATTTATGCATAATTTTAGATAATATGAAAAGGTAATCTATAAAAATACTTACTGTAAGTAAATTGTCTCCTTGTTGAAATCCTGAAGCATAAGTTGAATATAGCTTCAAATATGGTGCATAATTAAGAAAAGATTCCGCTACTGTTTTTGTTGTGACTAATATTGGATTATTGTCACTAGGAGTAGATTTCAGTTCCTCCAATAGCTGCTGGTTGACTTCCAGTAATACAGGAATATTGCTGAATATAGCTACAATATTTATTATCTCAAAATTATAATCTAATGCAATTAGGTATCATTATTTTATGTAATCTTTTTGAAATTTGAACACATTAAATTAGTCATACCATTAAAATCTCTTTTGCTAAGTCCAACTTTAATGTCCGCATCTTCCATGAATTCATCTCTTATTGTTTTAAGTTGATCAATGTAAACTTCTTCACTTTTGATTATCTCTTGAATGACTTTATTACGCAGTCTGGCTAATCTAGTTGTAACAGAGTGGCCTGAAGATACAGGTGATTTTAAATCATCAGTACCATTTCCACTGCCACATTTGTTATTATGAGCTTTCTTTAGGGCAGACACATAATTAATCCTGGACCTAGCCGAAAATAAATTCCTCTCCTCTATAGTCCTACGAATAGAATCCAGTAAAGACGGTGTATGTCCAGTGTGATTCATCTTTATATTTATTTAAATCTTTCTAAATATAGTTTTCTATATAGATATCTATTTTGTATGCGTTGATACTCGATTTGTAATCTGGCACAAACAGTAACAATGCTTTAATTCAATACTTTAGTACAGAGTAGGATATAAATAATTTGCTATTTTTATCTCATAGCGAGTATTATTTCTATTAATTTGCTTTTTAGCTTAAGTCGGTTTCTCAGTTAGTGATAAGGGTCTGTCTGTCAATAACAGTGTAGTGTAGGTTCTGTGTAGACTTCCTCGAGAATTTGTCGGTTGAATTGAGGATCAGGAAAGCTGCTTCAAAGTTTTTGGAGCCGATTCCCAGCAAAAGCAAACAGAATCCTTAACTTCTATTGGCTGATCAAACGTTGGAAGGTTTGTCTCATTCTCAACTCGAACACAATTGTAAGCCATGTAGAATAAAGGGCAATGCAGTATTGTAAACATAACTTTTAAGCACATAATATTATAGGGCACGTACTTACGTCTGCAGGTGAGTATCTATGTCTAAAGATTAACAATTTATATACAATTTACGCAACTTGCATACAATTTAATACAATTCACAACTTACATACATTTAATACAATTCACAACTTACATACATTTAATACAATTCACAACTTACATACATTTAATACAATTCACAACTTACATACATTTAATACAATTCACAACTTACATACATTTAATACAATTCACAACTTACATACATTTAATACAATTCACAACTTACATACATTTAATACAATTCACAACTTACATACATTTAATACAATTCACAACTTACATACATTTAATACAATTCACAACTTACATACATTTAATACAATTCGCAACTTACATAAAATTTACAATTCATAACCCGTACATACATTTAATACAATTTACGACGCGTACATACATTTAATACAATTCAAAACTTAAATACATACAATTTCAATTCATAGCTTTTATTTTTGCATTTACAATTTTACATACAATTTACAATACAATTTACATAAAATTTACATACAATTTACAATACAATTTACATACAATTTGCATACAATTTACGTACAATTTGCATGCAATTTACATACAATTTGCATACAATTTACAATACAATTTACATACAATTTACTATAGAATTTACATACAATTTACATACAATTTACATACAATTTACAATACAATTTACATACAATTTACAATGCAATTTACATACAATTTACAATACAATTTACATACAATTTACAATACAATTTACATACAATTTACATACAATTTACATGCAAGTTACAATACAATTTACATACAATTTACAATTCTCCTTAAGGTGTGCTCCCATCTTAGGTCTGTGACATGATAACTGTCCATGTTAAATGGCTATCTGTGTGATAACTGTTTCATTCGTCTGAATTGCTTAAAAAGATTTACCATTATTTCCAGCTATCATTTCTAATGTATGCAAAGCACTTCAAGTATGTGGTGGTATAACGCATAAGGGTTGTATGAAACTAAAAAGTAAAAGAAAATTATTATTTCATAGCATATCAATTTACATCGGATCGGACTAGTACATAACTTAGTTGCGATTTGTTAGCCTATTTTGCATGCTTTCAATTCATCTGAATTTGGACTTTCTGAAAATGAAAAGATTTTTTATTGTAACTTTGTAAATGTTTTTAGTAGAAAAAGAATAAAAACAGTATTGCCTTGTAAACATTTTTGTGGTTATTGTTGTAGAGTGCTATTGCTATCTGTACAGAAGGGTCAGCAGTCTCAGCAGTAGCAGAAGAAAACTGAAGGAGTACTGCAACTGCTGCTTGGAGTACACAAAATTAGACATTTTAGAAGCGGGGCATCTTAAGACGACAGTACTAAATACTAAATACTAAATGTAAGATTTGCTACCGCTGAAAATCAAATACGGATTTCATAAGTTCGTAGTTTTTTAACTCCGTATTTGTAGTGTCTTTATAAACATTTCTAAGTGTAAATCTCTAGTCACAAGACCAAATGCCAGTAGTATTCTGTCGTTCTAAAAAACAGAATTTTTATGGCCTAAGCTAACACAACTTTCATTGTAATTCATTAGTAGGTAGGCTCCAGCTCGATATATGGATTATAGATTTATCGAATTGGTTTAATTTTGAATTTTTAAAAAGTCATCTTTCTGGTATATGAACATTTTGATAATTTTATTACTCTTATAATATTGATACCTTGTAGTAACCCAACTTGAACCTTTTGTTTATAGGGTTTGTTGTACCGAGGCTAGCGGTTGTACACTTTTTGGAACCAGCTGTTACAGTTGAGGTTGTGGGACTGCAGACTTGTTGGAACCATCTCGTCTCATCACTCATTTGTGTTGCGAAAAGGTAACTTTCTTTTGAATAAATCATTTGGCTATTTTATTCATTATGTATTTAACTGCCATCCTCTTTGCTAACTGCATAATTTTGAACTCGGTTCCCTGGTTCACATGATGTTTGCTGAAGACGATATTTCTTACTGTGACCTGACACTGACGTAGAATTTTTATATTTGCAGATTTCAAAATGGCGGATAATAATCAAAATAAAGGCTCTTCGAATACTGTACTGAAAACTGTTGTAGGCGTAGCCGCTGGAGCTCTCTTGGCTGCTGGGGCATATTTTGTTGGAAGAATGGATGGACACGAGGAAGCCCAACACAGTTATCAACAACGAGTAAACAGAGCTCAAAATATGACACCGAAAACAACAGTTAACAATGAAAAGTCGGAAGAAGATGAAAAAATTGCCAGAGAGTGTGATATTTGTATGAGAAGTTTCAAAAAATTGATGGAAGCTGGCGAAGAGATTCACACTACGCCTTGTGGGCATATTTTTTGCAAGGAGTGCATTGCATCGGCTCTGGAGTTGCGGTCTAAGTGTCCTATCTGCAAAAGGACAGTAAATCCTGATGAAACCCTTCGTATTTTCCTGTAAGCGATTAACTATTGAAATATTAAACGGACGCAATGTTTGTATTAAGTGAACTGAGACGCATACCATTGTAAAATCGATTTTGAAATTTTGAGAGTATTATTGATTACTTAGCGTAATAATACATCATTAAGGGATGATGTGGAACTTATATTAATTGTTAAAAAAATAGTTGAATAACTACTTTTGACAATCACCTTTACATACAAAAATCAATTTGGAAGTACTTGTGTAACTAATGTAACAATTTAATTTATCAATCACGTAGCAATTCGCAATCAGCAGATTGTAACTTATGTGAAATTCTTCACTTGGAGATTTTATAATCATAATCATGATAAAATCTGTAGAAATTAAGTGAAAAATATGATGATTTGTCATTTTGTCAATGCAGCTGTTAACATTTATCTCTCTATTAAATATATAAATATATAATTACTAACTACTAGTCCAACTATATAATGAATTCGCGGTGCACCAATCGCAAGTATATATTTTTAGTCACTTTCAACTTCAAGCTTTATCAATCTTAGGCATATATCAAACCCCAAACTTTTGCAGGCTTGTATTATTGTACCTAATTTTAAAATATGCTGTAGTTTTTAGCAATCAATCTTTAAGAATGAATAGTCATGTATTTGTGTAGGTCATCATAGCGCTAAGCACATTATGCGTTGAAATAAAATCTTTCACAAAACTAATATATTCTATGATACAAAAAATGTATTTTTGGATTGATATACGCATTAAACTAGATTTAAATTACAAATACCGTAAATATCGATATAGTTCCGCCTACTGAAATAATTCCGCGTACGCGGAATTATTTCGATTTTACTTAGCTTTTTAGGCCGTTCTAGCAAATAATTCCGCGTATCGAAATAATTCCGCGTACCTTTACCTGCGTATTAATGTTAGTGTAGGTAAAAGGCAAATTTAATTATAAGATAAAATAAATAAGTGCATATGTACTAAGGAATTAAGAACATTGACTTGAGTGACAGGTTCTCAGAGTACAGAATGATGGTAGTTTAGTTGCAGTCTGCATTCACTCTGAAATGGCAGAAGCGGAGGAAGAACGAGTATTTTTGACTCCATAAAGACCATCTTCCTATGTGTCAAGAAATTTGGCGCAGGCTTAAATAAGCTCAGGGCTATTAAATTATGTGACGAAAGCTCGATGACTAAGGTCAGCAAACAGTTAAATGTTCATCGAAAAACTCTAAGTGAATGGAAACGGAAAAGGCTGGAGTTTGAAACTTTAGCTGAAGGTGGTAACAGTTTATAATAAAAAATTTATAATAAATTTATATTTGAAAATGTCATTTCTATATCATTTTGTGGAGGATATTTGTATGCACAGAAGCAAGTGAGAGAAAAATACTAAAAGGAGGAGGACGAAAATTAAAAATTCCTGCAATGGAAGAAACTTTACATGAATGGATGAAATATAAATCCATTTATTATTAAACTTTTTTTCATTTTTAACTTTTGCATTGAAAATTAAATAAAAATTGACTATGAAAAATAATTCCGCGTATCGAAATAATTCCGCAGCTGCGGAATTATTTCGACTATTCCCCCTTTTTTTTGGGCCTTTGAAACAATAATTCCGCGCGGAATTATATCGATATTTACGGTAGATTTCATTTCGTTTACAATGACCAATTTTGTAATGGATTTATGTACAAGTTCAATTAATTAGTGTTATCCTTAGCCATTAATACAGACAAAATTGGTCTTAATTCACTTTGAAGTTCAAAGTGGGTAATGGCGTAATATTAGAAATCTAAAAAATCACATTCTGATTCCTGAGTTAATAGTATTTTAGTCTCAAACAATTATTGTAGTTATGAATTTACAGACCAATAATTGTCACATATATGTATAATTTAGAGGAAACGCATAAGATAATTATTTTTGATAAAGATTGATGCACTGCTTGCTCTAATTACGTCTTTTTACAAGGACTTCATACGGTTTTGGACGCAAAGTAAATCCTACTGCTGGAAATGTACTTGGTTTAGGTTCACCAGGTATAACTGAGAATTCGTAAGACTGAATTAAAGAGACGAGAAATAAAAATACGTTCGCCTTGGCCAGTACTTCTCCGAGACAAATCCTTTTTCCTAAAAAATTATAACCCATTAGGCATCAATTTATATTGCTAATTCGTACGAGATTGTACATTTGATGCACAAAAAAAGTAAATTACCGAAACCGAAAACAGCTAGGCATTCATCGGGTTTATATTTCCCATCACTTCCAAGAAATCTTTCGGGCTTAAACGATTCTGGATCTTTCCAGTAATGCTCGTCCATCAAAATCGAGTACAAATTCACTACTACTGCCATATCCTATAAGTATTACGTTATTTCATTATTTTATGTATATTTTGTGTATATTTAAAATTACTTACTTTCTTGAAATGATATCCTTTATAGTTGTAGTCTTTCATCACTTTTCTTGGGGGTACCAATGGAACTATGGTACTAATTCTTTGAATTTCCTGTATAGTCGCTCTCGTATAATGAAATCTTTATGGAAAGAGGAAGAGCCGTGATGTATTGAAATAATAAATACTCGTAATATTTATCTTTAAAATCATTTTCTGTACTTACAGCGATTCATCGTCTAAAGTAGGCTTTCTTCCTTGTAGAACTTGATGTATCTCTTCATAAACTTTTTTCTGTATATCTGGGTATAACGAAAGCCATAATATCGCATAATTTAAGGTTCCAGCTGTTGTTTCCGACCCGGCTTGGAAAAGGTCCATGCTAGTAACGATGAATTGTTCTTCTACAATAGCATACAATTTGTGATACACAATCCAGATCATAAATATATATCCCTAATAAAGACTATAATATGTAATCATAATTTCACCTGTAAACATTCTTTCCTCAGGTGCAGTTTGCGAATCTTTATCCATTTCACAAAGATAACGATCCACAAAATTCTTAGGTTCATTTTTATATTCTCCAATGGACTTTCTCTCCTTTAGTGTCTCCTGTAAAAATTATGAAATTCACAGGGTCAAGAAATGCTTCACAAGTTTTCAAGGACACGCTATAAACCATGCAGAAATAGCATTTTGCAGTCGCAGTATAACAAACATATAGTAAGTTAGTTATGTATAATAGGTCCTATTTTTTAAAAGTAATAAAAGTGCAATTGCCAGGAAATTCTCAACTCTGAACTCATTTGGTGGGGTATACTGATTACAAATCAAAAAACTCCTCCGCAAAACCAGGAGTCAGTAGATTTTAAATCACTGCAATATTTATGTTAGCATGAATACAGGTTTGATTAATATTTTTACACAATGACAGTATATTAAAATATATTATATAGACATAGACACAGACAGAGCCATAAAACAGGGATCTCGATAGTGATAATTCCATTGCACCCACCAAGTGAGAAAGAATAAACCTCGCACAAATGAATGCTGTTAAAATTGGGAATTCTCTCGGATAGTTCAAAAGTTTTATTTACCCTCATGTACTCGTGTATTTCATCAAATAATGCGAGTAGTATATCATGACCGAATAGTTGTTTAAAACCTGGAACATTTCTCAATGCAGGGAAGGCGAAAGAAAGACTTGCTCCAAAAGATCCAGCTAAAAATGCCTTTTCATTCAGTATTATGAGATCTGTCAGTTTTTTGTCATCCAGAGGGTATCGTTTACCCAAAACCATACTCCAAATGGTATTCAGAATGCTCAGCGGGAAGAAGAGTTCCATATTAATTTTGCCATTGTTTTGCTCAATTTTTTCGTCTAATTCCCGCATAAGGTATGAGATTTCAGTTGTTAAGAATGTTTCCATATGGGCAAATTTCCCGAAACCGTAGTCTCTTAAAGTTCGAACGGTGAATTTCCGCATGATATCCCATTTTTTCTCACTCGAAAACAAAACACCTGAATGCATTAATAATATTATTACGTCAATAATTTCGGAACTCATTTGTGCATTGTGTTATCAGCTCTTTCAAGAACAACAGGTTATTCAAGCATAGGTATGTGAAAGTTTAGTTTAGAATGTTAATGATTTTCAAGATCAGATGAGCTATTTATATCTATAACTAAATATGTGCGTGATAACTGCCAATTTATGCAGCTAGCAAACTAGCAATCTACCACTACCTATTACCTATTCTTTCCTGAATAACAGTTTTGTATCTCCTGCCCTACAGGAAAATAAATTACCAGTTGTATGCAACGACTATGCGGAGTGTCGACCATTCTCATGCAAAGATTAATTTGGAAACAAAACATAATAATTGGTGTATGGTAAGTACTCTAAATATATACAATTTATTATTCTCAATTTTAAATATCTAATCAATTAGCTTTTAGCTCTGGAACTGCCGATGAACGAGAGGAAGGTAGCATCTGGTAATTCTGGAACCCCCTCTTTTTCATTTCATTTTGAATATTTCGAAGCTCATCAAGATCCTTCGCACTACAAAGTGGAGTATCAATTTCATAAGTACTATTGAACAAAGAATAGTCAACAGAATATCCTCCGAATTCCTTCTTGAATGATACCATGGACTCAAATCGATGTCCCCACAATAGTTCTGAAGGCAAGTAAGATGTTCTCGCTTGTGTAGTTGCTCCTGTGGATTCAATCACGCCTTCAAGAATGACGACGATTTCAAATTTCTCTCTGATGAGGTCAGCAGCCGAGATATGGTAGAGGGGACTCTCGGGGTCTATTTTATGAACGACAACCATGGGCCATATGAAAAACACGGATTCTTGGTCACCGTCGACGCTAACTTTCAAATCGTACTGGTAGTACTGAAGAACTTCCCCTTCGGTGGTATCCCTCCTTTTGATAAGTAAAGCTCTGATGTTAGTACAGATGATATGACTTTTTCGCATGTCCCCAACACGAAACATAAGACACATCCCACTGTCTCTTTGGCAAATGACACCATTTCGACTGTACATTAAAGTTTGTGTGCGTTTTTTCGGACGACTCATTTTACTGAAGACAACTCCAACCATAAATGCTTGAATCATAACTCCGAGAATACTTTGCATGCACATCACTAGGATAGCTTCTGGGCACTCTTCAGTAGTGAATCTGGAGCCGTAGCCTATTGTATGTTGTGTTTCTATGCTAAATAAAAATGCACTTGCAAATCCGTTGAAATTTGCAACACAGGGAGTCCAACCGGATTTCTCTTGCTCAGCTGGCAAATGATCAGGCTCTAAATCACCGTGAGTGAAGGCAATTAGCCACCAAATCATAGCAAAAAGAGACCAGGAAACGAGAAAACTTGCGGTGAAAATAACAACAGTCCACCTCCATTGAATATCCACCAAAGTAATGAAAATGTCTTGAAGGTAGCGCCTATTTCTTTTACTAATATTATTAAGATGAATATTAACTTCCCCATTTTTAAATACAATTCGTTTTCTCATCCGGCCGTATTTACTGCTCATTCGGGCATTTCTTGAAATCTTCGGCGAATCCGTCATAGAAGCGCCAGTTGTGTGCCCGTGGAGAACGCTAATCCCATTAAAGGGCATGTGATGGAGAATGCTATTAGGATTTCCAGTGGTTGTAGGTGTATTCATTCCATCAGTGTCAATCGACTCATGAGGATTCCAAGGGCCACTACTACTTCTGTCTGAAGTCACCGATAAAAGTCTCAATTCCTCCGAAGTCCCTCCTTTGTTGTTATTCGAAGGTCTCCCAGTGAGCCAGCGGTGATTTGGATGAGGATTGTTAGTATTATTAGCCCTAATCACCGGAGAGCCATCCAAATCAGAAATCTTGCTAGTGGAAGGCATTTTCACTGAGTTGTCAATCTTTTATGTTGCTGCCCCGCTAATTTATATTCTTTTTGAATGTATAACTAGACACTTTTATCTAAACAATCTGCACACATTTGCAAAATCCATGTAATGAAATCGAAAACTAAAAAAATGTGTAACGGATACAATATAATAGTGCAATATACTTTTACGATACGATTGCGGCACTGATTGACGTTGAACTATTGAAAGTGGTTCTGGTCTGGTTTGGTTTATCTGAGTTTAATGCAAGTAAAAATGCATGTATAATAATACTCTTAAAATATTTTAGTATCACATGTTCGTGTCCGTGACGGATCACATCAGTCTATTAGAGCACATGAAAACGGAGTCGGAGAGATGTAAAAAACAAACTCATTGTGATCTGACGGATTTGAATAAACTGCAGGATCTCGTCTCGAGTCGACACAAGTCAGTAGGACTATGGCCTGAGTGATGAGCATTACAAGCATTTTTCTATGTAAAAGATTATTATGTAGTCGGTAGGTGCATACTTGTATAATTACAGAACAGATAGATTTAACTTCACTTATGGATACTCTAGCTATAATAAATCCTCCTCTTTACTTTTATGATAACCAAGTAACATGACATACCAATGTAACCTAACCCGTACTCACTCTATTCTAGAGATAGTATGTATGTGTCCCTAGTTTACTAATAATTTGATTCCAACCAGCATCTGTGTATGTAACTTACATACTCATTTCATTACAGTAGGGTTATGTGTTAAGTAATACACGTACTCTCTACTAGCACAGATAAATATACACATTATTAGTACACACATAAGCAGAACTATCTCTACCCACTCATTATTATCACTCCCCATTAGTTTGTGTATATACAAAACAACTTGAAACTAGTACACAACAGAAATAAGCCTTCAATAATCATCGTAAAATACACAGACAGGTAGACTGTTGGATTTTCAATTCATGACAATGCAACTGCTTCGTAATTTTCGCTTGCCTTTTGTCTGAAGGCATCTTAGCTCTAGATATTTGAATTAGCATTTTATTTTCCAAGCTCCAAAATCTCTCCTCTCTTAGAATCCTGCGTTAGCAATACTACTTCGTACTTTATTCCTAACAAAATTCACGGAATTCATTCACTCACATCATCATCATGTACCCGTCACTCACAGCCAACTGTAATTACACCAATATTGCATCCTTTGTCTATTAACTATAACGCAAGAGCTACTCTCTTTACTAACTAACAATCCTCCGAGGATACACAACAACTCAATCAGAAAACATTAAGTAGGTAGTACATGCACTTGCAATATATTAGTGCATTAGTGTGATATTTACCTCTGATTTTAATTACAGGATGCCAATACCGTGTCTAAACAGGTACCAACTTCATATTTGGAAGTTAATTTTCTAGTTATTATTTTATCCTATTAAAATCTAGTTTCGTGTGCACTTCGGACTCAGACAAATGCATAAAATTCCACAATCCTACAATTAAAATAGTCTAGTCTGCCATAATTAAATGACCCTCCTCCCTATAATATCCTAGATCTACATTCAAAAGGTTAATAAATAACCTATTGTGCAATAATAGTGTTTTGATTTTACATCCGTATCTTGTCACGCTAAAATCAACTCTTCTCATGAAATTTAGAACATTTGTCATATGACATTAGCACGATACTGAAATCATTGCAAACTTATTGTTTGCATTATTTCAGTTAACATGACCATCAGTGCCTTTTGATGTGTGTCGCTTTTGACATAATAATGACTGATAACTTTAAAATTGTTCCCATTTGATAACAATTCCACATTAATTGGTTTCATTCATTTATTTCACGATTATTCTATTTGTTTGTTTATTTCATTCATGATGATGGTAATAAGTACTTTTTGTAAATTGAAGTCGCCGTACATGTAATAGGTTATTTTTTGTGGACGTGGTAAAAGATAATGGGGAGAGATTAGGAACTTTGCTTTCATTTTATGTGTATCCGCATTTTTATACTACAGTGTAATTACAGACAAGTACATTGAAAGGCCATACTCATGGTGTCATTTAAAATGATCATGGCAAACATGGCTATTAAGGCATTTCTACATGGTCTTGTTAATGAATTTGTTGGATAACTTGTAAACAATTTTGCATTTAAACCTTCTCTATCTAATCTTTTACACTATAAGGTACTAGCTACGGATATTAAAAAAATGGCTTGTATAAGTGGCTGTCGTCGTCTCCTAATTACTATACATAGGCACTCTATCTATTTTACTTGTTCACAGTTGCTTTATACTATCGTATAACTACAGAATTGAGAGTGAGAGTTATTGTGATGTAAAACTTGGGAATTGTCCACTTAGATGGCTATTGGTCATTTTTAAAGAACTAAGAAATCAGCGGTAAGTGGTCTTATATGACTTGCTGAAAATTTACACGATAATTAGATGAATGTATAAAGCTAATGTAGTTGTTGGGATCTTTTAAGTAGTTTAGAATAACAATTTTAACATTTACCTATAAGTCTATAGGTATCTTTAATAATCCACTTAGGAGTATCTCGTTAGTATTATAGATAACTCCAAATAAGCCGTTTGCCTTCCACATGCATTACTACTTTGCTCCGCCGAATTTTAATGGGAATATGTTGCTCAACTAAAGAAACTTGACTTTAGGTACAAGGAACTTTAAGCAAGTGTTAAGCAAGCATAGTTAAAAGATTTAAAAAGTCATCCACTCCACATCCTACATACATGCATTAAAATAATCACATGTGTGATAACTACGAATGCAAATAATAAGATAGACAAGAATAGAATAACTTACCGAGTTCTTTTCCAAATGCTCTGTCAAGCAAATAGCTGTCGTTAACTCTGCCACTGAATTCATCGCGTGGCAGCAATTCCTTCATATCTTCATACGTTGTCAATACAACTTTAAATGTGTAGCATCGGAGAGTTGAGATAAAGCATATAAAGAGATATTAGCGAAATCACATATGTTGGTAAGGTAAATAATAATTTATGCTCAGACACATAATCTTCTTTTCTACAAGGACTAAAGGATTATTCCTCAAACTGAACGAGATATTCCAACGAGAGTGATAATACATTTGTCTTACCAACTTGTCTCCAACCCAGCTTTAAATTCAATATTGGGCCGTAGATTTTGGATAGCTTTTGAAACGCTACGTGACTGTGAGTAGGGTGTGCTTTAATAATTTGCAACATGTTCCCAATGCATGGCATCTTCCATGGACCTACATAAAAATGTATAAGCACATACTGAGAACAGACAATAAAGTATGTACATGTTTCAGTAACAATACAAAATGTCACATAAATAATATCCTTACACAAAAATCTAGAGACTGATATGTGACCTTACACACTTTACTATTGCGACTTGCCAATTTCAACGTTATTTTTTATTTGTAATAATAATTTACAGTCTCTTACCTGGAGGCTGCCTCGGCTCATTTCGATTCTCGTAGAGGAACCACAGAAAAAATATCACGGAGACACCAGCTAATATTACCATTAACATTTTTACTACGATTTCAAACACCTATTACGAATTTGCAAAACACTTGGCCGAAAACTTTATTCGTGGTTTGTCATTGATGCAACTTGATACTGCGTGCTTGATGTTTCATTTGTATACTGAGGTGAGGACATAGGTATATCATTCCTTCTTCGTTTACCTTTAACTAATGCAGATAGAGGTGACTTTGTAAAGAAGCTGTAAACTTGTAAGTTGAGAAGAAATAAAATACTTAAGTGATATCTTATTACAGTCGTAGTAGAAATTTGGTTATTCTAAGATGCACCAAACTTGTATGATACAATCCAGCTTTTCTCAGCTATAGCTTCAACTTTTATATCCTTTCAACCAACAAGCACACATTTACAAACAGATACCGAACTAGTTGCTTATCTAGGATATTGACCCTCTCCGAATAAGTTGCTGTGAGTAAAATTCATGCATAGATGACAGTTGATGGTTTGTTTAGTACCTCCTACATTCTATACATACAATTAGCTCCTAAGTTCACAACTAAGACGATAGAGATCATTTGAGAATTTGTCTCCCATTAAAAATCACAATTTTAACTTAATTACGTAGCTGTAGCTAAGAATAAATCTATTCAACTAATACCAAGTTCACTAATGCTTAAATTATTTTGCATTTTATTTTCTTAAGCATTACTTCTTATTATTTCCGCCAAGGTATTTGTCTCGACTTTTGATTTCTTATTGCATTTGATTTTTAGATGTATTTTCCTTCAAGTGTGTAGACTTCCAGGTTTATTTTCATTATTAATTGCATAATCTTGAGGTTTGTTTACTTACTGGATGATATGTACATTTTCTGGTCTATAAGACTTTGCATATACTCTGTAACTCTACTTATCTTTCCTCCCATTGGCAGTTATAGCTGGTTATAGCATGTTCAATTTTGCTTTAATGTTTCCTCAGAAAAAAATGGTATTCCACTTGGGTAAATTCAAAGCTACATTTGTGAAATTACTATAATAACAACAATAAAACATGTGCCCTTTTCACAAAATAAATTTTGATATGCTTTCTTGTATAGCGATCATATACATTACAATATATAAATGCTAGTTGTAGGATTACCTTTGTGTATTTGCACAGATATGACTCATTCGACTGGATTACTCAACATGCGTGTGATAATAACAATATGGTCAGAATTTGAACATTCTGAATCTCAACACATGAATTCCATTAAGTTGTTGCTCGACAGATTTTTTGCTGAGATGGGGCTTGAGTTCCAGCATTTCTTATTGAATCGTAGTCCTTAAATTCAAAAAAATGACCACTGTCCTTTAAGTAATCTATTTATTTTCGCTTTGTTTCCAGTGCACGCAAGTTGCAGTCTATGGAAAATTAATTCATGGGAAAAACAACTACAAAAATAGCCAAACGCCTTTATTTTAGGAAAAAAACATTAGCACAATATTTTGTACATACATGTATCTAGATCAATCTATAGAAGCTGACATTTTCCTATCCTCTATTTGTTAGAAATTCATGGAATTAATTTTAACTTGTCTACACCACCAAAAGTTTGCTGAGCAGTGAATAGACGTAATGATGTAAGTAGGTAGGTGTAGCTATTTTATTTATGATTGTGAAACGTCAATAAATATTGTCCTTTTCAACGTAGATTTTTAATGTTTGGATTGTCTTTTTAATAGTGAAGAAGTCACGTTTGTGATATGAAATGTAAATATTGTGACACACTTGACATGGCCAAGACGACATGAAGAGCGTCAGAAGAGCATTACTGCTGTCCGTTATCGTATTAAAATTTATGTCCAGTACTGCAGTTTGCGTCATATGCAATGAAAGTATTTACTATTTACCTTGTCAAAATTCTATTTGCTTCACATTCAACCTCAATGTACAAGTAAAATGGGGATATAAAATAAAATCTTTCATTCACGTTCCACATGTCAAACAAAAATTACCATTCTCTCCGTTTCGAGCTATCAATTCTGATGAATGTAGTGCTAAGAAAAATAACCACCTGTAATAAATAACTTTTTTACCTAGACGCTTCAATGGAAATTCATCCAATAAGTTAAACACGTGTTAAAAATGTATGCTACTAGTAATTAGAATTTTTCAAGAGCATGGACCTTCCTTTAGACTCTTCAAAATTCAAATGCACAATGTAATTTATTATGCTTCACGACTAAAATAAAACTTATTTACTACATTTTTATCGCACATTTACAACATTTTTACTTTACTGACTGTAAATTGCTTGGGAACAACCATCCTACAGGTTTGTGCAAATATTTATGGTACTTGTACATGCTTATATTTATAATAAGATGCTACCTTTTACAGACTTATTTAAATAGCGGGTATACCCCTTAATTATTGCGCATATTTAGCAATGCGGCAATTTATGTATGCATATATTTCAAATGATGTATGATGGTCTCCTCCCTGCCCGAAACTGGATTCCGCAATTAATTTGCAAAATAAGATCTTGCCATCAAAACAACAATCATCTTTTTTAAATTGTACGTGAGCTTATTTCTATGAAGACAAGACAATTAAGAAGCTGCCTAGCCTTGTATAGAAAAATAGTGAACTAATTAGTATTTGACAACTTAATGCATTCTATTGGAAAGCTGGAAAGATGCTGGAATATAATATGTCGCTATTGTACTGCTGAAGTCTAGTCTATGTACATTCCATTACAAATCCCAAAATAATTCGCATTTATTCTCTTCTTATTGTAAAAGTCAAATAAAAAACTGAAATCTGCTTGATACTAACCGATTGGCCTAAGTTAATAACGAATTCATTCACATACGATTCCTGCAATGCTAGGTAAAATGACAATCAATCCAAGTTTTATTGTCATACATTGTTCAGCAAGATACAAGTCCTGTTGTTCTCCCACAAGGGACATACTGACGTGACATACAAATATATATAAGTAAATGTAGTTAAAACGAACGCCTTTTTCTGATTTTCATTTTTACCTTTCGACAGATTGCATTTTTCGAGATGTAAATAGGTAAATATTTTCGTCGCGGACTTACAGATCATTGGATGATAATCACGATTAATTATATTTATAGTGTAATTTGTTATCATTACTTAAATCACTGTTATACTTCTCCAACACATGAAAACTGATTGTTAAGGGTTCTGCCTTTCTCATTCCTTAGTAGCTCATTACAGAATTTAAAGGGCAACCGAATTCATTCTAAGGTTATACACAGAAAAGAAATTGTAGCAGGAGGAAAATTAGTAGTTCAAGAAAAGGTTTGTCATCCAATATGTCAGGATTGTATGATTACTGTGCAAACATTGTCAAATTCGTTTATTTTTCTCCGCTAAATTGCAACAAAATTATTGTCTACTTGAATGAAGATTGAAGAACCTTCTTAAGCTAAGTCTTTTCGAAAGGATTTCATATGGTTTTGAACGCAAAGTAAATCCTACTAATGCATGATGGAAATTTACTTATATAGTTTAGTTTCACCAGATATAAATGAGAATTCAAAAGACTGAAATAAGGAGACAAGAACTAAAATTTTTTTATAAAAATGGAATCGCAAATCCATGTCAGTGTACAGATTACTGATTGTACAAATCAAAAAATTCCAATCAAAAGCATAAGTCGGCAGATTTGATTTAAGTCTAAATATTTATGTGAGTGTGACTTGTGATTCTGTTTGACATTTAAAGAATTTATAAGCAATTATGAAAGTAAATATATACCTAATGCAGTTTAAAATAGATCCCAATTTTTAATCGTTTCATGTTATACTCTATATCTCCCTTTCCTTGAACCCATCAAAATGATTATGGATTCTACAAACAGCGTAAATGAATGCTATCTTTAGTTGTTAAAAATTGGAATGCCCTAGCTCGCAGATAGTTCAAATGTTATATTTACCCTTATGTACTCTTGTAATTACTCTAATTATCCATAAATTCCAACCATTTATCGTGAACGAAAGGTTGTTTGAAAACAGGAATATTTCTCAATGCGGGGAAGGCGAAAGAAAGACTTGCTCCAAAAGGTCATAATAATAATTCCTTTTCATCCATATTGTATTGAGGTCTTTCAATTTTTTGTCATCCAGGAAGTATTGTTTACCCAAGACCATACTACAGATGATTTTCGAAACGCTCAAAGGGAAGAATCCTGAATGTCATTATTTTGTTCAATTTTCAATTCTAATTTCCGTATCAGATATGAAGTTGTTAAGATTGAATTTGACATTTGGGGACCCAAAACCGTAGTTTTTCAACGTTCGGATGGTGAATTTTATGATTTCCCATTTTCTTGCACCCGTAAAAAAACACTAGAATTGAAAAAGTCATCCATTCCACATTATTAATTTATCACATTCTGCTTACATCCTATGATACAAACATGCATTAAAAACATCACTTGTAATTAACTGCTAATGTAAATGTTAAAAGACAAGAATAAAACAATTTACCAAGATCTTTTCAAAATGCTTTGTCAAGCAAATAACTGTCGGTAACTCTGCTACTGAATTCATCGTGTGGCAGCAATTTCTTCATATCTTCATACCATGCGATATCAATACAACTTTAAATGTGTAGCATCAGAGAGTTCATATAGAACATAAAAAAGACAGACATTTTGATTAGCAAAATCACTAATATCCATAAGCCAAATAATATATTATTATGCTCAGACCAGACACACATTCGTCTTTTCTCTAAGGATTGTAGATTATTTCTTAACTGAACAAGATACTACTTAAACCTTACCACCTTGTCTCCATTTAAATTTCAAACTCATTATTGGCCTGTAGATTTTCGATAGCTTTTGAAACGTTACGTGACTGTGAGTAGGGTGTACAATATGTTCCCAATGCAGGGCATCTACATAAAAATGTATATAATAAAGTAGCAAACAGTACCTTAACTTAAATACAAAAGAAGACATATTTTTTGGAATTCTTTAAATTTGTGACAATTTACCTGGAGGCTGCTTGTACTCATTTCGATTCTCGTAAAGGAGCCACAGAAAAATATCACGGAGACACCAGCTGAAATTACAAGTAACATTTTTACTACAGTTTAAAACTACTAATATGAATTTGTTAGTCCATTGAATACAGCGGGCTTGATGTTCACTTGAATATTCTCAATATAAAGCATAATATCATACATGCATTGTGCATATTTTAAAATTTTCCTAACGATTTTAAAAATTTATTATAGGTTTGGAATAAACTTAGACACAGCGAGCTTCGGGCCTCACTTGATAATATTTTTAATGACGATAGATACAGGTCTCAATCCTCCAACTAACTATTTGTGTACCTACGCATATTGGAGACTTTGTACCTTATACATACACACGCTACAAACTTGTAAGGTGAGAAAAAAATAAAATTATTAAGTGCCTTATTACAGTCGTGGTAGAAAGATTAATTTGAGATGTACTAAACTTGTATGATAAAATCCACGAGCTTATGATTAATTGCATATTAGTCAACTTAAAAATTATACCCTTTCAATCAATGGTGTCTGTAGACTGTATAGCCACAGTCAAAGCAAAGAAATGCGTCTTAGCTACCTTCTGAGCTTGTGAGCGAAGGCCTATTAATTGTAATATTGGAAGTGCACTGTTTTGTGAGGCTCGTTTAAAAATTGATATTATATGAAGGTTACTAACAACATATTGCAGACAACAAATTCAATTGTTCAGGAATGATGCCTATTTCGTTGATGAAAACAACGCGCTCTGGACAACCCATCCCCTTAGCTATATTATACAGTTTGTCTGCATGGACCGAAAACTCTCTTCTCCTCATCGCATATGGAACATTTTCCCAATAACGAGGTTATCCCAGTAAATTACTGGAACAGCAACTAGGAAAATGTTAATACACAGCTGAATTTCAGTGAAAGATGAAATCTGCTCTTGAGAGAATAGCCTTTTTTGTTGAATTTGTTTTAAATGAGGATTAAATGCGTTATATACTCATTCAATGACAGAACTTTTGAATTTCACTTTATCTAAACTACTTGACTGCTCATTTGACTGCACAATGTAAATTAACCTACCGATCTCACCTGAAAACGATCAACAATATGCAGAAACGAAGTATCTTGAATGGTTTTCAACAGGTTCTTTATTCTCTTTAGTATCAACATGCAAGCTTATTATGCTTATTTGTAGAAATCAGGAACAGGAAAAATATTACTTATCAAAACTTATCATCGCTGTAAAAATGCACTTTTATGAGAACCACTTCTTCTGTATTTGCAGTTTTCTTTCAAGTCTATGGCTACTTTTATCTATACTAATTTATGTTAATATTATCTCGTGAATGACGTTTTCGGAACAAGATGAGTCCAATGATGGTGATATTTAGTCTAGGTATTTTTGGTACAACCCATATAAATATAGATGATTGTTTGACTAAATTATAGACATAAATTGTAATTAACAGGCCACTTGTACAAAACACCTAAATGCATTTAGAATTTTTAAAACCTTCAAACATGCATTGAAAAAATCACATGTAATTACTGCTAATGTAAATGTTAAGAGGCAAGAATAAAACAATTTACCAAGCTCTTTTCAAAATCCTTTGTCAAGCAAATGTACAGCGCCTTTCACATGTATGTAAACTGAAAGTAATTTTCACTGAAATCCATTGTGCCTGAAAAATTAAAAGACATCTCTAGCAATCGCAATTTTATAGGTTAAACATCAGGACGGCAGAATACTATAGATAATCTATAATATCCCCTATAATATAGTATTCTACCGTCCTGGTTCAACATTTTATGCATCGTTTAAGGATATTTTTATAGGGATTATAAGAAAATTGTCCGAAGTTCGTTATTATTATAATTACATGCTGTCTCAACCAAAATTAAATACTTCCCCTGTAACTACAATAGCAAGGCTTATATCAATCGAAAGTTTGTGTCAAGGATTATTAACTGATATATATTCAACGCAAAATTGGTGGATATTCTTGAATGAATTTGGGCTAGAAATTTACATATTCCAAATTTTTCTAGTACATTGTTTTAGATTTGCTGCTAATAATTTTATAATATAATTATGTTATGTTTCAACGAACATTTTATCCCCATCTTATATGAAGCGAACTCAGCACACTGCAGTTTATAATTTTCCAAAAACTTTTTAAGGAACAGAAAATGCCTGAAAATGTAGATGGTTGGATATCTCCCAATTTTGCATGTAAGATGCGTATAACTGCGTTTTCAAGAAGCACTTAAAAATTATCTCTTGATCTCTGATGTAAAGATAATAGGTAGTACAAGCTATAAATAATTAGTAACAAAGTTCTAGGTGTACAGGTATACAAGAAAATATGCAGAATCTACATGGAAGAATACATATTCTACGTGCAGCATACAAAATAAGTCGGTTTAATTACTGATTGGAATGATGAGGGTAAGTAAATTTGAGCAAGGCAATAAATCGTACACGCCGGAGTTGGAGTACCTATATGATTGTGTAAGTATTGTAGTAGTAAGTCTCATCGTAAAATAAGATGTTGCAGTACTTTCTTGATATTATTGGTGAGTGTAGAAGTAGGATTAAGATATGCATAGAGATATTTATGTAGGATGTTCTTATATGTAATAGTAAATATTAAGATGCACATAGATGTATATGAGTGCATTTTGTGCATAGTTACATGTAAGTAAGGTGTATGTATGTATGAGAGGCTTGTCTAGTACAAGTAAAGGTAGTGCGATGTTCATAGTAGTTACTGCTGGTCTTCGGCATGAGATAAAGTTAAAGCCAAAGGGGTAGGTTTACCCCTCGAGCTAAAATTACGGTATATTTTTCTCTGACTCTGACCCAACATACCTGAACTGTTGTGAGCTAAGCAAGCAGTAAGGCAAGGAGTCCACCAGTCAGTGGAGGAGTCGTATTTAATGTATAAGTAAAATAGTCCTATCTGCGAGAGGAATTCACTTCCTCATAAACAATCCAAGTGCTGAGCTAGCAAGTTGTTCACTATTATAACAGTGGATTCGATTGTTGCTCCTACCTGGTTTAATGAAGTAAAGCTAAGAGTGAAAAACGTCAATTGTGCTGTGTGTGAGTGAGTGAGAACAGAAATTTACAACTCAGTCAGCCGAGAGTGTGGGAAACCAAATAATATATTTACATAGCATACAAATACACTTGCTAGAAGAAAACGACGGAAATATGTGATTTTACACTTGGATTTTACCTACTGCACTGTGGGAAGTGTGACACGGTTCGGTTGAATCCGATTTATTTCTTACCTATTGGTTTTCACTTAAACATTCCATTGCCGGATCTTGGACGGATTTTTTACAATTTTCAAGGTAATAATATTTTCTATTAGTTTTCCATCTCGTTGATTTTTTCTCCACCTTAATACTAGAAAACCACCCTAGAGAGGTGAATTGACCTTGAATTGAAGTTTTGTCAGGCGAAATAGATTTATAAGGGCGTGTTGCAAATTCTTGGTCTATTTAAATTACGACTTTATTATTGCTTTTAGGCTTCTGTGTAGGAATACTTACCTTGCTCATGGTTTGCACCTACCTCAGACAGAGCTCATTTATTTTCAGTAAAAAAGTAATTGCCCGTCCATTGATGAGAAATTTCTTAAATCTCTATCTGTCTGAATACATGCTAGCCTCAAGCATTGTATGTAAATATATAGCACAACGATTGTGCAAAAGTTATTGTCTCTGGGTTAATATTTACTATTGGGTTGATGTCGATAAGCAGGAGGTACACGTAAAAGTTAATTAACAAGAGGATATTACAGTGCATTATGTTAGTAAACAAGAAAAGCATTTTGCTCATTAATCTTCATCCAATCATTCAGTTGGGCAAAAACCTTGCTTAAATTTAGACATTCTCAAGTCAACGTTAACCCTCCCTAAACAGCACAGCTATCTCTGCATGATCATTTACTACTGTACCTAATAATGATATCTGTTTAAAAGTGTCTATACAATATTTACTGCTTGGTAGGTATAATATTTATAAGTTTAAGTAGGTATGGGCGCAATTATCTTCGTAATAGTATACTAATCCAAGTAAATAACATAATTATTGCAATTGAATTTTATCTTTGTTGTAAGCGAATTAGCCAAGGTAGCTATTACGCTTCAACAATTTACAATGCAAAGTACAATTTACATTTGCATAGAATTTGTTAGTTTCATATTACACGCTCCAAAGCATCTTTGCTTCACAATCTTATGTACAACAACCGAAAAGATAGAAAAATGTGGCTAAAAAATTAGCTTTAGATTACTTTTGCGCAACAGAGAGATGATAATATTAACAAAAACTATACATACTCATAACATAGGTATTTTTAGTCGAGTCAAATGTCCTTTAATTTACATAGAGAATGCACGTAGAATCTTTATGAAGGTTTTTAAATGGACTGACGCTGTTTTGGACAGTCGTGCGGAAAGTTGTAGGTCAATTGAGTCACAAAGCGTTTTTTAAATGCATAAGTTTGTGTACATATGTATGTGGCAGTCTCCCTACTCTTCCTACTGTCCTACAACTCATTTTTAGTTTAGTTGATTGAATTAAAGCCAACAAAGCCGAACTAACTGCTCTAAACGAAGCTGCAGCTGTTAAGAGTAAATAAACCGAGTTTTTCTCAATGCTCGGCTGGACTCAGCAGATGAAAAAAAGGATTTTTGCAGAGAATTATTGTGGCACAGTAGTAGTGAGTTTAGTAGAGTTTGTTTGTAATGCAATCATTGTGGTGGCTTCGTCTGGCTTCATTCTTGTCAATGTCCAATTCAGTTCAAGTCTCAAGAAACAGTGTGGTGGCCGGTTTGAGGAATCGTGAAAGAAGGAGGAACAGTTAATCCCCATTCCAATCATTCTACGCACAACATAGTGGAATCTTCTCTCTCTCTACAAACAGAATAAACTACATTGTTAACGCCATAGGTGTACATTATACTCAAATTATATTACAGTTCTTGAATCTACAACATTTTGAGCTACATGCATGTATACATACAACTCAAATGTAGTTATTCTACCTTCATATGTTTACCTTTGTTCTGGGGTGAATGTATTGGTTATTGTTAGCAAAACACAGTACCAGTTTTGAGACACTAACTTTGTATCTTCCTCGCCTAACTACGTCTTATTATTACTACACAACTCATTATATACTATCGTAGACCATTACGTATTTATATATAAAAAATCTGTTGCGGACAATGCATGTTCAATGGCAATAATCTTGCAATGGAAATCAACGACGATTAAGATATTTCTACTTGAATTATTTATTGTAATGTGTTTACTTTATAGATCTTTGGTGAACCTTTAACATTAAGAAATTCCCTAAAATAATTTCGGTTCAAAAATATATTATAGATATTAATCAATGGTGAATAGATTCAGATTTACAGTGGTTGAGGGAGATAAAATAGCATATAATTAACATTTAAGGTAATAGTTTTGTATTTACAATTCGATTTAACATACTTTGTAGTGAAGTATTGTAGTTTTGTCTATCTTGTGTAAATTGCAGTATCTACTTATGAATTAAATGATAGAATTTGTATATAATACGAGTTTTAGGTGCGTTATTAAGAATATTTAGCTTAGGAAAGCACTTATCACAAGAGTGGTAATGTAAAGAGGATCTTAGCACCAATATCGTGTATGCGTGTAATACTTATGTTTAGTATTGGCACTAATACGGGTATTACAGTAAATTAAAAATAAGTTTATATGGGATATGTATATTGTAGAGAGTAGTAGTAAGTGTAGAGTTTAAATATGGATATAAGAATATTATTAGCTAGTTTGTAAAGGTAAAGGTTTATGATGGGGAAGGTGGTATTTAGATGGACACGGGCTACGTAGCATGTAGCCGTAGTCGGTCAGTCTCTTAGGATATCCGTTAGTCAAATATAAGTATACAGTTTGTTCATGTAGAAGTGGATATTGGTAGGCAGAGAGTAGTTTGAAGCACTTACGTATTATAATAGATCTGTTCTGCAGTGCATGCGTTTTAAGAGAATTGTGGTTTAATATTTATTCTAGCTATTCCCATACATACGACTCTAGGTAAGTATCTGATCTTGGTTTAACCACACAATTCCCATATTCTTGAAATCATTTGATTTATTTAGTCTTGTTAGCATAGAAAGACTTGAAGGAATTATGAGGAATAACATGAGCTTTAATTCAGAAACTGCATTCTTATACATTCCGTATTGACTCAGAAGTTAGGATCACACTCGCCTTGTCTTGTGGTTTCCTCGGTGTTGTTAGTTGTGTGAAAGAATAAAAGTGAAGATTATTTTAACCGTATTCCGTTCACAGACTGCTACCCATGCATTCCTCCATTTCTGGCTTCAAACTAAGGATTTAATTACACTCATTCCAAATCTCTATCGTTTCAACTTCACTTCCTAACTTCCTCAAAAAGCCCTTTGACTTATACTTTGACTCATCTTCATGGGAATCCTTTTTTTTCTTAGACTGATACTATATATACAAGGCATGAAGGAAATGAACTAATATTACGAGTTTCAATGAGACTATTATTTGAACATTAACTTTTCCCATAATATTATACTTTATGAAGATGGGCAATGACTATATCTATTTACAATACTTTTTCCTCTCCTTTGGCATAGTACTACTTACACAGAATGCTAATTCAATTTTAAAATGAAGCAACCATGAAAAACATTATTTTGGTGTGGTGATAGCTATATACCTAATGCACACGTAATGTTATTCTGTTGTTATTCTTGTACTACTACTACTACTAGAAATTGTCTTCTCAACTACTCCATCTCACTTATTATACTCTTTACTAACTACTGTTCTAAGTACTTCGTTTCTAACTTGAGAAAATGGTAGATAACTACAGTGCGTATTATTACTTCTAAATATTTTTCTCACGACACCTTTAAGAACATAATTTACTTTTTGCTTCGTGTTCTATCCAATTTCCAGAGTACAGCATTTTCCACTTAAGTATCTTTTAAGCTGTAAATCAAGTCACTAAGCACTTTTTTTGTTACAACTAATGATAGCTAATTAGTACTTTTTATACACAAAAATTCTTATTGAAGGAGACATACTGGCGAAACTAAAAATTAAAATATTATTATAGACTGTATGGCCTAAATTCACATTATTAACTACCTCAACGTAATTTGGCTTGTATTTAATTTACGAAACTTTGCTGTTTTCATTCATGATTTATGGATTTGCGTCTGTATAAACTGTATTAATTTTAAAGAGCAACAATTCCTATGCAAGCTAATTATAGGGTTTCATAAAAATCAAAAAAATGATTTTCTATCGTCAGCTGATTATAAAATGCATTTGTCCAAAACTAAACCAAGCCTAACCTATCCCTGACTGGTAAATTACTGAATTGTCTATGCATTACCACCATAATTATGTTTAATTTCATAGGAATGCTCATGTGGTTGCAAAAAGACATAAAGCAGAGATTTGTACATGACAATTTGGGGACTATGTTAAGGTTACTTAGGCATATGTAAATTACCGTCGCTTATCAAAGGTTTGCAAGTTTGTTTTTACAACAATGCACCTCATTCACAGTCATCATTGAAGTGGACGAAAGACATGTTTATAGGACATGACTATTTACTTATGAAACACATATTTCCAAAGATGTACTCAAATTGTGAAGTTGTAATGTAGTAAACACGAAAAACAGTCAAAGACACGAATTTTATGTACCTCAACTCACATGCATGCATAATAGGTTGCATTTAGATGCATCGTAATGGTGAATAAAGCCATACGTGTTGATGTCCAAATAAACAAGCAATATTTCGTGTAAACTGAATGAATAGATTTATTCACATGCATGTAAGTTGAAGGTATTCACAGAAACTTCAAAAGTTTATTGCAAAATTACTTCATGCTCATCTGCAATTATTATACAGTGTGTGCTGTTCAATAATTTCAAAGCTTGTAAAAAGACGCATGAAAATGTGCTAATTTAAAATATGGACACCTACAGTTTGTGTGCAGGGCTTTTATTTACGTTTTTTGTTCGGTTGATAATAATAATTTAAGCATACAACCGCAAGTTGTAAATTCATTGTGCAAATTAACGTATAAGCAATCACAATCAACCTTTCATAGTAGACATTACAAGTGTAGCCCATAAAATATGCTGATTAACCTATATTTTAGCTAGTGTGTAAAAATTTGCATTTCCCATTTGCTATTATCGTCTCTTAATGTTTGTCCGTATCATACATTCGTATTTACTCATGTAGCATATGATTATAGAGGGCTGGTAGTCATTCTAACAACAAATTGCCTATTCTTACTATTATTATTGTGTTTTACTCTGAATGAAATGCCTTACGGCTTCTGTTCTGTTTTCTTGGAAAGTAAGCCGCACACGGACACCAAAGACTAGCCCCAAGCGGAAATTAAATCAGTTACACATTATTTTTTCATTCTATCCTTTCATATGTGACTTAATTTAATTCAATCATATTTCAGACGTGCTCCTTGATTAGTCTCACTTAGATTTGATTTCAAAATTACAGTTACCTCCACCCCATTCAGTCACCAATGACCAAAGTGGTTCATTTCATTTATCATACAGCCCAACTTGAATTAAATAATAATACTAATACTCCACACTGAAAAAATACTATAACTAATTTATAATTTAATATATATACATCTTAGGTGACCAATGATCGTGGAAATATTTAAGTTTGTTCGAAAACGGAATCTTTTAATCTTTTATTTCATTTGTCAATGAACGTACTTCGAGATTAGATTTGTATTTGTGCCCATAAAAATTTCTCTTGAGCTTCTTAATTCTTTCATCTTGTTGATAATGATTGAGGTTGTAATAGATTATCTG
The DNA here is from genome assembly GCA_020055645.1 of Tomocerus qinae. NCBI lineage: Eukaryota > Metazoa > Arthropoda > Collembola > Entomobryomorpha > Tomoceridae > Tomocerus > Tomocerus qinae. The sequence continues at coordinate 24,146,112 of CM034549.1, forward strand.
AATTTAATGTTTTCACTTTAAAAGTTGAATCTATTGACGAGGGGTTACGATATTGTCAGCCTTCTATACTTACTATATAGCTATCCAAGTGAAAGAAAAATATCCCCAACATATAGTTCATGATTCATAGAGAATCTTTATTTGGTTGCTTTTTTAGTAACGATGAGATAAAAATAGGATAAAAGATAATGGTTATATAGGTACTTATATCATGACACGGCAAAAATTGGGGCAGCCTTCTTCTATTGCCTTGATTATTTATGTGTAAGTAAGAGTGGTGTATTTTAAGCATTGAAAGCTGATTTCCACTAAAATGTGAATTCTTTTCTAATTCTGAAGTGTAGTTTACTATTCTTGTCTTGTATCTATCAAAGAAGTGTATACATGGATATACAAAGAGAAAATTCGGCTTCTTTTAAATTTCATTGATGTGCCAAAAAGTATAGTGCCTGACACTATAGAATGATGAATATAACCTTTATGCTGTTCCACATTACGTGTCTACATAAAAACACCACAGTAAACATAATAAGTATATTATGATACGTGACTATTGCTTCGAATTTCTACGTTTACAAACGACATTATTTCTTTGTAGGTAGTAATTTTAGCATGACATTAGTAGCACTGTTTCTCTCTGCAGTGGGCTAGGGATGCTATCAAAAGAAAAAGATAATCTAAGAAAGAACACCTCAGATAAAACGTACAAAAGTGTTAAAAGTCTGTTGTGTTCCTACTAGAATGTTCAGTAACATATTCCAGGTATTTTTTTTATCTTTTGCATTCCCGTTATGGCAATGCTATGAATATGACATGACTTAGAATTACAGATAACTGCTTAGTATATTTTATGTTGTTTTCGGTTTACAGAATCTATTACTGCTATAAAGTTGTATTATTATACGACTATAATATAAAAATGGCCATTTGATCTTATCGACCAGTTATATTGTGGAAGCAGGGAACAAATAGAATTTCTCTAGGTTGGGCATTAGTAAATCCAATTTTGTATCTATTGGATTTCTATTATTGCATGAATGTGTTCTAGGATGAAGACGTCTCCATCCTACATTCTCCGTATGTTAGGAATGAAAATGTTTTTGGTGGTTGTAATCATAAAGCGGTTTTCTTGGTAGTTCTGTTCACGCTTCCGTGGGTTTCCTTTTCAAACGCATCTCTACGGTTCCCTTAATCGTAATCACCAAACTAATGTGATTTACCGCTTTCGCAATAAGAAATAGGAATTTTGCTCCGCAGAACACATTGCGTACGCAATAGATCTGCCAGTTACTACCTACCTTGTTGTTTCTCTCTCTCTCTCGACTACTGTGGTGGTGGCTAGTCATTCAAATAAAAGGGTTATATTTCCATATACTCAACTGCAGTTGCAGTATAAATTCTTACTCATACGTAAACACGAAAGGACAATGGAATGAATAATTAGGTATTGTATACAGTAATACATGCAGGCTGAGAAATTTGCATTTTACATAGTGGTAGCAGTAGAATGGATTGTATAAATCTGGTAGAAAAGATATAAATTGGCTGCAAGCAAAAAACATCCATTAACTGCAATTGCCTTTAGTCTTTAGTATAATTTCCATTTTCCAATAACCTGCACACATTTATTATCCTTTAGTTGTGCAAGCGAAACCGTACAATGAAATTAACCATATAGTGACATGACATAAGCTGCAGACGCCCGCTTTTTTCACTGCAATTTCTCAACAGATCACTGCACCATTTCTTTTCGTCTTCATCGCTTCCCAACTCTTGTACTTTTTACAATAAACTAACAGAGATGTAATTTAATGCGTAAACTGACCTAGTTTACTACAATCCCAACAAATAAATATCCTTGTAGTTCCTTGTTGCCACAATATTTCTAAAAGTTTGGGAATAAATTTTTTTCTACTTAGAATGATCAAACATTTATATTCATAAAAGTGACCTAATTGTACATGTGTTAGACATTTGTTTTTTAGTTGATGCTTTTAATACAAGGCTCTAAAATAATAATTTTTTTAAAAAGTGTAATATTTAAAAACTAAAATGTATCTTGTGACAAGTAGAACTTGTCTGCATCATAATTTTTAAAAATCAATATGGAATTTTACAGTATAATAAAATATTTACTTATTGATTAGTTGGATGTTTGCTAAAAGAGGGGGAGTGCTCCAATTGCAATAAAATATCGTGTTCCCATTTTGTGGTTTGTAAAGCAAAATTGACAATTGTGCTCTGATTGTATGATACCATGACTCATGACATGACAATTAAACTGCTCACTTCTTGACCACGACATAACTCATCATTTTGCATACACTATATTCAAGACGAAACGAAAGCTAAACGCATCATATATTTTAATGTACCTACTATTTTGTTGGTTAAACTAAAAATTCTATTTCATTTTAAAGTGAATGTGTTAGGTTTTTGTTTACATGTACTATTAAAACCATAATCTATGCTTGAAATTGTGGCATATGCATATGGTAGAGTGACTAAAGTATTTTTCGTTGTTTTTATGAGGTTATGGCTATGACTGTCACTGCCATGCTTGTACAATACGCAAAATACTAAGGACTAATAAGCAAAAAATAAAATTGTGGCTAAAGTGGTGTGTAGTTCTGATAGGGACGAAATATAGATCATGAAGTCTTTTGTTTGGTAGTCACGAGGTGTTATGTTTTATTGATTGAGCCAAGGAATTTTCTTGAGGGCATTTTCTGCTGGGTAAATAAAATTTTGAGTGTAGTATGTTGTGGATATTAATGTGGATGTCTGCTCTCATTCCTATCACACTGTAAAAGAGGTTGCTTTACTCTCTGCGTCAAATAATTGTGATAAGGTACTTTCAGCCGTCTTTTACATTCATTCAGCACTCTCTGAAAAACAGTATGACCATCTACCAATTTGGTTTTCACGCTTCTTAATCATGACATTGAAGGTTTCGAATTTTGACACAACCAAAGTAAGACGATGGGAAATAAGATTATTTATAGCTACTGTTGTACCTCCTTAGTTAGCTAGATTGTTAAGCGATGAAAAATGAATACAATCCTACAATTTCGTCCTTAATCGTCTCCGAAATACTTTTGGCAAAAGCTTTTGTTATTCCTATAGGTATATTTCTATCTATGCGAGGTTACATTATTTTCGAATGCTATTGTATAATGTTAATGAGATGCTTGATAATTTTCTATTAGGTATATCATTGTAAAATGCAAATTGTATACGCAAATGTAATCTATCAAAGAAAGCGATTGACTGAATAAAAAATAAAATAGAAACCGTTTCGAATCACGCAAGTATGTAATATTGATTTCTTTAAATGTATTAAGTGTAGCAATTTTCTTTGATTCGCAAGATGGATTAGAGTGCTAAAGAAATCCATTGTTATTTATTAGGTATTTTTTGAGAAGAATAGAATAAAATGGTATAATTCCGTATCTTAAGTATGTGGAGATAGAGATAAACGGGGAAATGGTGTGAGATGTTAAGAAATCATTTTGTTATCAGCAAGTGTCTCATAAATCTACTCTTCAGGCAATCTACGTACGCATTAACTATTTATTATTAAAAGGGTTGGAATGGAAAATAGCAGTTTTCTGTGGTTTGCATGACATAAAAATATTCTTTTAGAATAAATACCACCCAGAGCAATGCATCGAATTGCATATTGATGTACTGTAATTTTAATTCTGGGAGTGACAATGCTAATTCCTATTCCTGTCTCGTTCTTACTATTCAAAAAGAGAAATCAAATAGGAAGAGTCAGTTGTCGGTTCTTCTTTTACACACACAATGTGAATTCGTAAGTAATTTAACTCTTTCGCTTTTCTAAATGATTATTATTGTTACCGTACACATTTATGGTCTGGTCAGCATCCCCATTGCTTACATATGGGTTTGTAGATTGGCTTGATTATATGTAATTGATTCGAACCTCAACGCACTGACGGGAACTTCTCTCCGATATCAGATCGTGGAGACAAACAAATTGAGAAGGCACGCATTACTATCTCTATTATTGTAGTGTCCGCTCAAAAAGGATACACTTTCATTTACTATGTGCAAAGTGCCGAGGGATGTAGCTGAAAAAGTAATTCTCATTAATACTTTTACTACTTTAACATGCAAAATATTATTGCACTTGTGAGACTTTTCTTTTCAGCATTGTTCGTGCACATTTTTTGTTTATTTCAAGTAGGCAACTTTCGATTTAATACAATACATCCTTAAAACTCTGTGTCACTGTCCTGTCAATGTTTAGGTATAGCCACTGCCATTTAATTTACTTTGATTGTTGTCTTTACTATTGTAATCTAGAACTAAAACGTTAGTTTACTATAAAATTCTAAGCACTCGTTCCAGTAACACATTTCTCATGGGATGGGAAATTCTGGGCGTTTGTTTTCAATGGAAGCAAAAGCTACAACACAACATTGGCTTCCTTTAATTCCCAGACATTAATTCATTGCAATTCATTAAAACGCACAGGAATTAATACCTATTATACCTTATACCTCTATAATGTATTAATTAAACCAGCTGTTTGCTATAAACAGATATATTGCGTATAATGTTCATTCTTTTATCCTATATTGCAATCTGCCTGCATTCTTTTTTTTCGTTATGTATTTATATTGCTGCGATAAAAGAATAACATTTACATGTGCATAGCATAATGAAATCAAATCTATTATTACCAAGCTATTTAAGTAACTTTATAATGACATTAAAACTCTTTGGTTTTATCATTATAGTCTCGCGCACAAAGAAATGACATACATAAAGAAGTTTTATGAACATTGGTTAAAGCCAGGAGTCAAGTTTTTATAAATTCACTTGTTCCTTAAGTATTTACACAAGAAGAATTGTATTAAGGGATTAGCTTACGTAGTATTTAGTATTATCATGTTGGCAATCAATCACATTTAATAGTTTTTACTCGAACTCACGTCACGTTAAATGTTCAGTGGTGTGAGAATCTATAGAGATAATACATAATGGGAAAACGAGTGTCATTCTTTGTTTAGTGTAATTTGTATGTATTCTGTTGGTGTTAGCAAACATTGAAATTGGAGATCTTAGAATTATACTAAGACAGAGAGTGAAGTATGTCAAAAAAACAGTCCACGTTTTATACAGAATGGATGTGACTAGCTTCAAGAGGACTATTAGACAAGACGTGCATGTCATCGTATATTTATTCACTTACACTACTTGCGTAGTTTATAGTCGAGACAATGTATTTATGTTTATGTACTTAGTAGAAATGAAAATGAGCAATAAATAATTTCATAATGAGTTTCATTACCATTGTGTGCAATTAGTAATTAGAAGTTGTTGCTTTTTACCTTTTAATAATTGATTTAGGTACGTTTTACTTGGCAAATTGTATATTTTTCAAATTCAGAAATGATTTTTAGGCCTATATAGAGGTTTACGACTCTTTGCGATTTCAGCATTTGTGTTAAAAGTATGTAATAGATGAGCATCCACAGAGCATACTTTGAAAATTGAATTGAAGTGATTAAGCTAAGTGTAGGTTTTAAACTTGCATTTATATTATATAGTACAAAGATAAGTAAGTAAGTAAAGTAGTTTACAGAGATGTGTTGTGCTCCGTTGTTTTTTTGCATAGGGATTGTTAGTATTCTGTTCTGTAGGTAGTTATTTATGTAGTAGTTAGTTAGTTTGGATGTGATTGTGAGTATTGTTGCGAGTTGTTGCCCTTTGCAATCACAAGCATAACCATATAAACAACCTGTGTGTCTAATGCAATGTAGATATCTGTTTAGCGCGATGCTTACTCTCTTTAGCTATAGGCAAGGTAGACTTGGATAAATCGCATTAAGAATCCTACTTTGATGAGATGATCTCGGCCAGAAAGACTATTCATTAGAATTCCTTCAAGTCTCGTCTTTATTGTTCTCTCTATGAATCTTGGGATTGGCTATGGCTTACAAATTGTAGTATGGTGAAGTATCTAAGGCCAAACGATGCCAGGCCAGGCCAAAGATTTTCGTGTATTCACTCACAAGGTGAATTTACCAAGTAGTAAGTCCAGTCAATCAACTCATTTATGCAGGTATGCATATCTTGTATTATACAGGATACAACGTTCACCTCTCAAATGTTTAATTCTATTAGATAAACCACTCGGTGCAGTTACCGGGTCATTTACGTAGGTATTATTTACAAGGATAATCACACTGCGTGTTAAATACAGTATTAATAACATCGATTTGTTGCTAATTGTTGTAGGATAAGAGATAGTTGCATGTCACTTCATTTCTCCACGGATATTCTATTGTTATCTCAATGACTCGGTGGAATTTGGAAAGGTAATAGTGCTATATCTGATGTATCTGTTCAGTCAGAAGTTTGTCGTTTTTTTATTATTAACGTATTTGTTTACGTAGTATTTTGCACGATCATAGCATAACAGTGCTGAAAGGTGGGCAACGGACTATGAATGAAATAAGCACAAAAGACAGACACACTACTTTAAAACAGTGTGGCTGCATGCAGAGAGGATTTTCTGTCTGTGCATTGTTACAATGTTTATCTGATGTGCTGTATTCCCTACTTACTTATTTACATCTCTCGACTAGATACACTTGTCTTGTTGCATTCTTGAGATTATAATACAGCTGCACCTTACTACATGTTGATGGTTGAGTTGAGTTCATTTCGCTTGTAACGTTATTATTACTCACTATCACATCATAGAACACTCTTAGTAACAACCACATCATGACTACGTGCATTCAAGATACAGGTTTGTATTATCTCTCTCCCTAGTGTATTAGTAGGTTCATTTAGATAGGAAAATGTCTATTGTTTACATACAGACTACATAAATCCTATTTACTTTGCTTTTCAAACGGATCTATATCAAATGCAGGTCTTTGGTACATATGTGTCTAAATCTAGGTACATAAAATGATTAAACGATAAGCTTACAAGGGATTAAAATCAGATGCTGATTATCTCGACTTGATTAATAGACATTACTTGTACGGACTATTGGGACACCTGTTTACTTGTGGTCTCAAATCTTTCCCTTCTTTAATATTCAACACAAAAGTACGTAATCATAAAGGATGATAGTACAATGAATCTAAATGCTTCTTATTTAAGCTACTTTCCTTTCCATCTATTCAATAATAGCTATTTAGTACGTGCACATAATTTATATCTGCCTGTCCTACTACTATACTCTAACAATCCATTACACCAAACTCAGCCACACTTTTGTCCATCCGATTGGTGAATATTAATATTTACTATCTTTTAGTAGAACGGGATCTTCAGAGGGGAAAGCATATTTAGAGATTTGCATAGCGACTCGAGGGTGTAATTAGGTATATGTGTCATACTTTGTAAATCTTCATTTCTTTTACCACACACATTGCAACTATCTATAATATCTTTTATTGGCTAGACCTTAATTCAAGATGACAAAATGTAAAATGTGTACTTGTACCCAGCCAATTTTCTTTACCATACAAAAAGAAGAATCAATTGAGAATGCAAGAAAGTCAATCCTTTCAATTGACAATTCTTGGTAGTTATATTTGAGTTTCAATCTTGTACAATGTTGCAAATGGCATGTGAGGACAAGCTATTTTATTACTCGTAGATGTGCCATGCTTGATAGAAAATGGAAACAATCAACATACTGTCTTGGGCACATTGATTGTCATAAAGGTAATAAAACCTTGTCTTTGGATTTGATTGCTATCTTTTACAATGCAAGTGCCGTTAGAAAGCTGTTTAACGATGACAGTGAGCCCAAATACCAATTACTAATGTAAATGAACCTTTAAGTTGTCTATGACAGCTATATTTACCACTTCAATTGTGATAATAATCCAATGATGCACAATTTGAAGACTGATATAATACCTACAGGCAAATGTAAACACGGCTTGAGCAATAATAATTATAAAGATTTATGATTCAAAGTTACATAGGTATACTAATTATGCTACAAATGCAGTAAATAAGTAGTAGGAGGTAGAATCTGCAATATAATAATCACACAAAATGAATATTAAATGAACACAATACCTGTGTAACTAAATTATTTTTGATTGACATATGCTAATAGTTACAAATTGGCTTCAATGTAAGTAATATAATGCATATTATAATTTTGTTGTATGTATTTTTAATGTTTCTAATTTGAACTTTTTATTTTTAGATCCAAGATGAAAAGCTTTTCTTTGATTGCTGCTGGTGTTTTCGTTTTCCTAACTATTCACATACACTCAACGGTAAGACCATTCTATTTGTTTTATTATGTGTGTTGAATCATAGGTATTTAGTACAAAGATAAAGTAGGTAAAGCATAAATGGCAATAGTTCAATTCGTGTTTAGCCTGAAGACTATAATATACGCACTGTTCAAAGATGTAAGAATATTTTTCATTTCTTTGTTTAGTTTCTCTTTAAGATAATGATTCTCTCTTGGTTTTCACGTGCAATTTCTTCAATGACATGAAATGGAGTTTCGTAATGATAATTGCATAATGGCAGTAAAGCAATTTGAATTAAATGTGTACCTAAGTACTCTACATAATGTAGCAATGATTGAGTAGTTATTTTATGAAAGTTTTGTGTTTAGTCTGAATGCGTAGAATCTAAATAGCATCTGTCAAATTGTCACCCTCTATCAAATAGGAGAATAATAAAAGTATTTTAGCATAGGGTGTGATTGATTTTGAATGAGAATGATGGTTAATTTGTTCCTATTCATTAACTCGTCACATTTAGAGAGGGAACGTTGAGATTCCAGAAGAAGAATGGGTGTCTTGTCAGGAATACAAGCAAATGTCCACATTACCCAACTGCCTTTGTGCCGTGACAGAGGAGGACACGATGCGAATCAACTGTGATCATGTATCATTTGCTCAAGATTTCCCAAATCTGCCTTTCAGACAACCTATCGTGTCGTTTTCCCAAAGACATGTCAACTACCAAAATATTCCTCCACAGGTCAGTGCCCCTTAAGAACAAAAAATCTTGTCAAGGATATTAAAACTCAATTAATTAATGTTATTAAAACGTAAATATGAAACTACCGTGGGAATTCTATTAAATTATACCTTTAGGCACTTGTGGCAAGCGGAGCCCCATTACAAACCTTGGACCTATCTCATAATTGGTTACGGCGTCTGACAGAGAAATCCCTTGAAGGTCTATCAGAGACACTGGAGATCCTCGATTTGAGTCATAATTTACTTGGAGACCAATTAAATCCAATTTTCAGCTCGAGTGAATTCAAGAAATTACCTAGACTCAAGAGTTTAAGCTTGGGCTACAATTTACTGTCTCATATTGACGGAGGGATTCTTGAAGGCTGTCTTAGCTTGCAGGTTTGATTACATCCATTAAGAAAATTGTTCTAATTAATCTCTTTTAATATCTGTTTCTGCTTCACTTACCTAATCTGTAATCTTAATTGCAATGAGTTGTAATTGTAAATTGCATAACTGTCCATTTAGGCATGAAATGTAGTCGTTGAATCAATTTCTAGCTTTCTACAACAGATAATAATGGTGCAATGGCACTTTTCTGTAATGTCACTTAGATCGATAGACAGATATCTTATTGGTAATCCAAGCGAGGCGTTAAATGATTATTCAGGTATTATCTATGTAAGTTTCTTTATGTACATGTTATGACCAAAGACTTTATACTTACCGACATGACTCGGCAACTTCTTAATTTCATCTTATCACAATAATCACAAATCTTGGTTGAGTTACAAATAAATATATGTAGGTAGATGTATGTGCATGTATCTACATAATGAATTAGAATTGGCTATCAAAAGATTTTTCTCTAATTTTCTTACAACAATAGTAGTAGGTAGGTTAAGTGGAGAATGAAAAATGTAAATCGGCAAATGAAGAGAGAGCAGATCAATGCTTAACAAAGTATTACCAGAATTACCAGTACCTAAGAATTTAATTGTAGGCAGAAGCAAGTTTTTAGAGTATTGCTTTAGATTTGATCTCAACTCTTAAAAGTAAATAATAGTATTAGCAAGAAACACGTGCAGAAACGGCTGCAGCATTGGATTTTCTATTATTGCTGCACCTCCTTGTTCTGAGTTCTGGCTGTGAGTGAGTCAAATTGAATTCGATGCTTTAAAATTGAATTGAAACAATGGATAATTGTCAAAAGATAATGAGGAGCACGGTAAAGTTGAAACAAGACAAAAATGTACTGACAAGACAAGTAAAATTGCTTAGAAGATTGAGATCGCTCCAGATTTGTGTGTTTATCAAAGATTCCTATAGAATGAAAACTTCATGGTAATTAGACATTAGAGGATTAATAGAGCAACTCATGTACCTTTGAATTCGAACACTTCTTTGATAGCTGATAGTAATAGGTTTATTGAAGTGCTGACCGCATTCAAGTGAAAACGATTCTATATTTGTTAGCATGAGTAGCGTGTTTCTCTAGTTTTATGGAGAGATTCCCTTTCTAAATGCTAGAACATTATTTGATAATTATGTACCTTTACTTAAGATAAACTATTTTACTCTGAATTACACAGAAGGCTAACTCTCGCTTCCTTCTCTTTCCTTTTCAAAAAATATGAATATGTATTTATGAACGTTGAAGAAGATCCTTCAGCTAATAACTTTGTGATTTATTTGTTTTTGATGAACAAAGGAATTGTATTTGGATAACAACGAACTCAAATCTGTTCCGGCGACGTCTTTCAAAGGACCAAATGCTCTACGAATTGTCGATTTGAGTGAAAACGAAATAGGTAACTTGCAGAATACCACTTTCTTTGTCTTGCCGTCATTTTCATCGATAAACTTCATTTTCTACTTCATATTCCTTTTGTCTGCAGATGATATCCGCCCAGATGACTTTGTTCAAGCTGCTTCACTACTTTTCCTCAATGTTAGCTCTAATAAAATTGTTCAAATTCAAGGCAATGCCTTCAGGGGATTGTCTAGTCTTAAAGTTTTGGATTTATCATGGAACAGGATCCAAAGACTTAATAGCGACTCTCTTGCAGGTTTGTCCATAAAAATGATCTGCAATGTACTAAATATATTATAATTAACGAATGTATTATTAAAATAATTCGGCATGTATATTATATTCTTATAGGATTAGCATCCATCGAAGAAATTGACCTGTCGAATAATTTTCTGACACAAATCCCCGTGACAGCTTTAAAAGTTCTTCCTACACTTCGTGTTCTTCGACTTTCGGCTAATCTTCTGCAAAACCTTGAAGGAACGAGTATGAAGGCGTTTAGTTCAGTTGAGTATCTAGATCTAAGTCGTAACAGACTGAGCGAATTACCTCGTGGATTCTTCAGTGGACTGACGAGACTGAAAGAGATCAATTTAGGAGTCAATCAACTTCGAACGGTAGGAACATTAAGATCATCTAATAAAACCAGTTGATTAGTATTCATCACACGCATGTGGCCTTTGTTGTTGATGATGAGTTACTTCTTACTGTTCGGAAAAATTGCAATAATTCAGAACACAGACTATCCACATTCTGTCTGTAGTAATAATGATAGCTTAAAATTTTGTAAGTATACATAAGTACAATCTAATTTGCAAGTTTGAACTGTAGTGGATAACAACAGGCTTGATTGTTGGACAATTGTATATGCATTATTATGCGGTCCTTATGCAATAAGAGTGTAAATTTTTGGAATGAATAATTCATGAATATTGAATATTTCCAAATATTACAGCTACCATCAACAGTTTTTGAGGGACTACCAAATATCCGGAAGATCAACTTGATGGATAACAACTTGCTTGCTTTTCCTAGTTCTGCCCTTGACCCTCTCCCATCTCTTACTTCCTTGACCTTGGACTATAACAGAATTTCTGCTTTAACACCAATGAAAATTCAAAACTTGACCAAATTGAGCATTTCAAACAATTTGATTCGGGAAATCCCTGCAGACACGTTTTCTAACTTTCCACAGTTAAGTTATTTGAATCTGAAAGGAAATCTGATCGAAAATCTTGACGAGGTTGCTCTTCCTATAGCAATTACAGAATTAAACCTAGGACTCAATAACTTAAAGACTATTCCACGATTCCAGCTTCCAAATTTGGAAGTTTTGAACCTAGCAGGAAATCAAGTCAATACATTGTTGCAACATAATTTTGTCCTTTTAAGTAGTCTTGTAGAGTTAGACTTGAGTTCGAATATGATACATGCTTTCTACGCCAACTCTTTTGATGGTTTGGAAAGTTTAGCCAAGTTAGACATTTCTGGAAACAAAATTGAATATCTCCCGAAATTCGGTAACTTACTTCAGATAGAAGAACTTAACTTCTCAAAGAATGTAGTCAAAGAAATAGGAATTATAGAAAATATGGAAAGTTTGAGAATATTAGATTTGAGCTACAATCAAATCTCTAACTTGAGACCGGACACGTTCAGAAACACTACCAATCTAGTATCAATTAACTTGAGAAACAATAAACTTAATTCTTTTAAAGGATTTACAGGTAGTTTCGAAAGGCTGAAATCATTAAACTTACAGCAAAACCAAATCTCTTATGTATATCCTAATAGTTTTGAAAATTTTGGACAATTATGGAACCTTGACTTGACCTCAAATAGATTTACTTTCTTTCCTACCGAATTCCTTAAGCCATGCAAGCAATTAAGATATATTGGTCTCGCTAGCAATCAAATCAAGAATCTTAACGAAATGAATTTCTCAAACTTTCCTCATTTGCGTCACTTGGACTTGAGTGGAAATGCCATTGAGTTCATCATTCAAAATGCATTCTTGAATTCTACCCAGTTGCAACTCCTGAATTTCTCCGGGAATAAATTAGAAAGTGTTGATGCAAATATATTTCATGTAAGTTCTGAGATCCTGATGAATATTTTATGTTCCAAAATTTTTTTTAATTAGATAATGATTACTCAGATGTTTTGGAACAACGTATGAATATTAATCCATAAATGGTGTTACATTTTTATATTGTACAGGGACTTCTTCGTCTGAATCTTGACCTTTCCAACAATTACTTGTCTTACTTGCCTCCCAATGTATTTGACCGGAACCATGTACAAAAGCTGCAGAAGATAAATCTAAGCAAAAATGCCTTCCAGTCAATACCATCCGAATCTCTTCAGAAGCAATACTTTTTCCTAGAGAGTCTTGATATGAGTGATAATAAAATTACCGAAGTCCAACAAAATCTAAACATTCTCGTCAATGTAAAGCACTTGGATTTGAGTAGAAATCCGATAAATGAGAATTCCCTGCGAAACATTCTAAATGAACCCAAAACAGTTCGTTACCTTAGTCTTGCAAATTGTTCTTTGAAAACATTGCCTGTACTTGAAATGCCATTTTTGCGTTCTCTCAACCTTACTGGGAACTCTATTCGTGGATTTGATGAGTCAGTATTTAAGAGAACGACTCTCCTCGAGACATTGTCTTTGGCCAGTAACCAATTTTTTACTTTGGACTCTGTCTTTCCTGGAGGCTTGAAATCTCTGGATTTATCCAAAAATCCTTTAGGACTTATTAGTGGAAATCACTTCCCGATGGGTCTTGAAGAGCTAAAGCTGAATGATTTAGATTCAGTTCTTAAAGTGGAAAAGACCGCTCTAAACCTGAAGAACCTCAAGACTCTAGAATTGTACAATCTTCCGAAACTCGGTTACTTAGATATCCGTGGTCTGCTAACAAATTTAAATTATCTAGAAAATTTTGACTTTGAAGTCAAGGACCATCAAATTGTAGATCAGATTCATCCAGGACTTAACGCTCGAATCCGAAAAATCGGTTTAAGGGGTCGAAGAGTCCGATCAATTTCCACGGGTGCTTTTGCAGGTATGGATGCTTATATTTAAAATTTTAAAATTACTGTTTGCCAACATAAATCTGTTATCTTTATAATATTATGTATTTTTGGTACGGGTAATATATGTGCAAATGGCTTTTTTGTATTTCAGGTTTGACATCTCCGGATGTAAGCATCTCCCTAATCAACACATCTTTAAGTCTCCTTCCTTCAATTTTAGTCCCAGTGCCAATGTCCAGTAATATAGTTTTAGATTTAAAGGGTTCTAAAATCACAAATCTTAGTCCTCCATTCCTATCCCAAAATATAAAGCTTCAGGGTCTGAGTCCAATTTGCGACTGCAACGCAGCAAATCTAGTAAAATATTTGCAAACAGTGGAAAGTAACGTTATTTGTTCAGGACCAAAGTCTCTAGAAGGGCATAGCGTCCTTGATTTAAGACTAGACGATCTTGTATGTGAATCCGGATCAAGTACAACTCCCCCGCCCATTCCATCGACAATCAGTACAACAACCACGACCCAAGATGATATAATTTGGTCACTACCTCCTTCCACCACTGCACGTTCGAAAACTTCGGATGATTCTCGGAACAACATAATAAAGACGCGGGACAAGAACCAAGAGTCTGGAAGCAAGACGAAATTGAAAGCTCAAGATATTAATAACATGGACAATCTAATAATAGGGATCGTAGGAGGCGTAGTTGGCCTGATTGTTTTGTTCATTTTTATTATCGTTTGTTTCGTAAGACTTACAAATTCGTCCAACTCTGATTATCCAGCAGCAGCTCCCAGTGTAGTCAGTTGTGGTCCCAACGGCGGTGGCTATGCACCATCCAAATGCACCTGCCCGCATAAAACCCCAACAGCTCAACAAATGATGGCTGCACAAATGATGTCCGGGAATTATGCGACAGTAAGCCGAAGTACTAATGGGAAACTGATGCAAAGCTACCCGAGTAGCCTTCCAGCAAATTTTAATGGCGGAGGTATTTACGCAATTCAGGGAGGACCTGCTGGATACACGATGACAATGGGACCAGGTGGCCCCGCGGCTTACAGTGCAAGTTACAATGCCATGGGTCCCAGTTCAATTCGACAGCAGCAACTGTTCACATCTTTGCCTTATTATGTTCAAGAACCAGAATACGAGAGTAGGAGATAAACAAATTAGCAGTTTAAATAGATTTTAACTCTTTAACAATTTTTGTGCAGGTATTCCCTATTATTCTAGTGTACATAACCTAATGACTAAGTTCTTGTTCATCAATGTATGCATATTATAGATATTAAATGTAATTTACTACTAAAATGTACCTATATCTTTAATAGAGTTTTAGCAAATGTTATTAATATCGCAGTTTATGGTATATATTACGTAATCTACAATTATATATACTAGACCGGGGCCAAGAAAAGTGTGCAGTAGGAGATTAATTTATTTGCTCATCGCATCACAAACGCCTTACATAACAGTAGTACTTACTATTAAGTATAATCTTTTGTAAAGAGTCCATTGTTTGTTCAGTGTTGACAATGTTTATGTATCTAGATTCTAAATGTTATATGGATGAGTGAAAATGAGTGAATCTATAAGCTGAATGGAATCTTACGCAAATATGTAACTAATCAATGCAATCATCATTTTTTAACTTTATAATATTATTGTATGCAACATGCCGTGTCATCATGTCATGTTGCTCTTTGTTCACATGAGAAGCTGGAAATGTCAATTTTTTACTCTATGATAATCAAAATAAACGGTAAATAATAGCCGTAATTACATACAGGTGTGTCTCTTTCCCAGTTATTACCAATAATATGTCATTAAGATGGTTAACTAGGTACTTTGCATTACTGTCTATAATTGGCCATGTGCACACAATAGCTTAGAAATAATTACTTTCATTAAAGACAAAGAGAAAAATGATGCTGGGTGGCCTTAGAGCAATATTCCAGTATTAAATTAAATTGCAAAAGTAAATTGACATTGACAAGTTCTAAGTAGTACTTATGTGCATTTACTTTCACTGTTTCAGCGTTAATTTCTAATGATGCCGAAATGAGATCTGAGGGACCTAAAATTGTTTGCTTTGCTGTTACAAACAGGAATGGAATTTGGCGTCTATTAATATACTCCTGGACATTGTAATTTCTCACACTAAGTATTACCGACATTTGCAGGTGGGCTTTCAGTAGGCAATAGATATCTAATTGGGGTAATAAATATCCTAGAAATCCGTATGCACATTATGTCTATCAATTCAAATTCAACGCAAATTCTGTCATCGAAAAGCAAAATTGTTCAATCTGCTGTGGTATAATAATGTGTCACAGTTATCAGAGTGGCACTTATGTCACTAGAGGCGGACTAACAGATCAGACTACGGGTGATTGACATTTTAATATTAGAAATCAACTATGCATGCTGAATTTGTGCCATTATGACTTAAGAGATACCAATATATCTGGGCTATGCAATGGAACAAATGAATTCTTAGCATTATGTGGCCTTGGTTGCTTTTTTGCTCAAAAAGTATATATTTAACTTGGCCAGTATTTGAAAAACCTTCTGTGTACATAAACATGATCGTATCGTGTTTGATTATACTTTGGGAATTTTAACATTCTGTTTCGAGCTAATAACGACTTTAGCATTATATTGGAAAATCAAATTATTTTGTAATTCATAATGATGTAGGTTAAATGGTATGGCTGGAAATGGTGCAATAGTAAACAAAAATAGTCTTATTAATTAGGCATTATTGGATATAAATAAGTAGAAGACACCCCTGGTCTATGCTTATTATTATCTTTTTAGTAGATTAATTTTGAATCGTATTTCGTCCGCAGTTCACTTCGCTTTTCTGCAGACAATTTAGTTTAATGAGCTTAAGGACCAAAGATCCTACTACAAATTCCAATTGCATGGATGAAGCCCAATAATTTATCATTTTTTTTACCCATGTCCTAATGTCATGCCGGTGTTATTATCATTTCTTGGTGCTCCTTTGTTAACATGAGCGGCAGTAAATGTCAGTTTTCGTCTGTTTAAAATAAACGGTAAATAATAGTCGTATCGTATAATTCACATCCAGGCGCCAGGTGTGTCTCCTTTTAATTATTACACCAAAGGTAATTATCTTAATGAACATTGCTAGTTTCTATTAGCATCTGTAGTTCATGCACAACTCCATACAACAACTTAGAAATAATTACTTTCAAGAAGACGAGGTCAGGTCAAGTGCCGCCATAGACAAATAGTCAAAGTATTCCTAATTTTTAGAACTTCTGGAAAGTGCTATCCATTTTAGTTCGGGTGACCGAACAGTTATATCATAATATATCTCTTTGTAACAATATCTTATGCTGAAAGATTAAATTAAAATCCACTATTGCTAACGGAGGTTATTCTGTTGAAAATTTTGTAATGATTAAATAACTCCACAGTAAATAATCGAAGAAAGTCATTCACAGATTGTACTTTTTTGAAGAAACTCTACAGTACAGCACTGCGATGCCTAGAGGAGCCTTGGGTTCTGAAAATCGAGTGCTTCTGGTGTTTAGAAAATTCTGAAAATCTTGGAACTCATTTCGGTAAAAGACAGTGAACGACCAGGAATTGTTTTCAACATATTTCCTACAAATATTAAAGGTGATACTTTTGTATTACGATACCACAAATGGGTTTGATTGTGAAAATGTTACTTGCATCAGCATCATTGTTCAGCATATTAAACACCATTTCACACGCGCTTCATATCAAAGTTTTTCCCAATACAGTGCTTTCCAGTAATTTTCCTATCTCTACTGTATTTATTATCAGTAGTAATGTAAATAGATACATAACGGTAGACATCTGTCCAATTTTACCACAATCCGTTTATGGCTATCTTATCTTAACATTAGATTTTCTGAATTCTTCATTAACTATCAATAAGGAAAATGCAATTAATCATTGGATCACACATTCAAAAGCAATTGTATTTTCAGTTGAAAATGAGGAAGAAAATAAAGTTTTTCTTTCCAGTATTAACAAAGTTGGAAATGGAAGAAAAGATCAGTTTATTTTTATCAGCAAATCCGAAACTATCCTGAGAATATTTCTAGAATTTTCATCCATAAAGAAACTTCAAAAGATAGTCGGGATTGCAATTGACTCGAATGAAACTTTCTGCGAACCAAAACATCAGAAACTTAATGTGAATGGTAAGCATTTCAAAATCACAGGAAGTAAATTAGGTCTGTACATTTTTCGCAGAGTCAACGAGTATGGGAAAGTGGAATATGGTGGAGTAAACTACAATTTATTCTATTTCGCATCTAAGCGATTAAATTTTACCTTCGAGTTGGATGTACCTGCAGATAAAATTACCGGAAAAAAATTACCAAATGGAACATGGGTGGGTGCAATGGGAGATCTCTACTACAAAAGAGCAGATATGGCAGTTGCTTTGGGCCATACTGTGAATAGAGACGGCGAAGTTGACTTTTCGACTACTATAGGAAATACATACTTAATGTTTACAACGTCATTTCCTCAAGCTTTAGTTAGCTACAAAGCAATTGTTTACCCTTACCAATTTACGGTTTGGATTTTCATTCTTATTACGTTTATGGGGATAATCCCAATTTTTTATTTTTCCGCACGGGAAGCACTTAATTTTCAAATTTCTTTTGGAACTGGAATTTTTATACCGTTTGCCCTGGCACTGGAACAATCTGTGAATATTCCTCAACCTTGTCAATCAATCGCAGTTCTGTGGATGATTTTTGTATTGATAATAGCCACAGGTTACAAAAGCACTCTGGCATCTTTTTTATCATTCCCTACACCTGAGCAAAAACCTACGACGTTTCTTCAACTGTATCAACAAACGGACTTTGAAATCCATTTCGACCTTACAGGCTATGCAGGTTTCATATTTTTTAACAAAAGTGACAATGAAATCATAAAGAGTTTGAGAAAACGAAGTATCCTGGAGAATGAAACTGGTCCATGTGTTGAACAGGCTTTTGTCAAACCGAAATCGGTGTGCATTGCCTTCGATTTAGTTATAGACTTAACAATTGCAAAACATTTGTCGCTCGTTAGAGGATTCAAGCCTATGTACTCCTCAACAGATAATATTCTCAATATTTGGATGGCTGTCGCTTTGCAGAAAAATTCCAAGTTCACCGATTCCTTTAACTACATTGCCTCATCTTACTATGAAACGGGGATTGTCTCAAGATGGGCGGAGGATGCTGCAGCTGAATTTCAAAGAAAGGGCATAGTGAATATGAAAAGGCAAACTAATTCCACGATTTATCGAATGATGAAGGAATTGGTTCAACAAGAAAAGGGAGCTAAACCCTTTAAAATAAAACATTTTACGATTATTTTCGCAATGTTTATATTTGGTTTTACTTTGGGAATTTTAACATTCTGTTTTGAGCTAATAACGACTTCAGCTTTATATTGGAAAATTAAAATATTTCGTAATTTAACTTAATGTAGATGGACCTGCCGGATCTAGTGCTGTTGTGCAATATAACTAAAACAATCATGTCCAATAATTGATCACATTTTAATTCCCATAGTCTCATGTTATCCCATGTCCTCTTCAATATTTTTTACGTCGGAAAGGCAGTAAGATGTCAATTTTTGTCGATATTTTAAATAAAGAGAGCGTAACCCTTTAAAATAAAACATTTTACGATTATTTTCGCAATGTTTATATTTGGTTTTACTTTGGGAATTTCAACATTCTGTTTTGAGCTAATAACGACTTCAGCTTTATATTGGAAAATTAAAATATTTCGTAATTTAAATTAATGTAGATTACCCAGCGGGATCTAGTGCTATTGTACAATACAAACTGAAATAATTCATGCCAATAATTTATCACATTTGAATTCCCATAGCCTTGTGTCATCCCATGTCCTCTTTAAAATTTTTCACGTCATAAAGGCAGTAAAATGTCAATTTTTGTCGATATTCAAAATAAAGATAGTAATCGTATTTACATACCAATTATTATAGGCGTCAGGTGTGTCTCTCATTATCGTTGCAATTAAGCGTAATTATCGAATGAACGTTGCTACTTTCTATTATATTAGCGTCTAACCATCTGCATACAAAAACTCAGAAATAATTATTCTGAAGAAAGACGGGGCGAGGACAAATGCTACGATAGACCAATGAAATAGTCAATTCATCGTTAATATCTAATCATTAGAACTTCTTGGATTGGAAATGTTCTTCATTTGAGTTCATGTGACCGAGCAATCAAAAATTATATCGCTTTCCAACTCTATCTGATCTTGGACATCAATATTTGCAATTGCTAGCTATTTTTTTCTTGAATAATCTCAGGAAGTTGAATAAATATCTGCATTTAGAGAAAGGAATGAGATAATTGGCTTTTATTTTGTTAATAAAATTGAAAGTAGCTGAGTTTAGGATGGTGAGGGTCATTGCACATTGATAGGATGGACGTCAGGATTCTTACCAAATATTATTATCTGCATTTCCAGCTGAGTTTGTGAGTTTACACTCGCAGGCGTCAGACAGTTGATTATCTACAGACTTATAACAGGTAAATATCCCAGAGATATGTATGCATATTGTGTCTATCAACTTAGTCATTGCAAAAGTTTACCAATTTCTGTCATTTAGGTCATCGCAAAACAACTGTATGAGATCATACTGTATCAACTGGGATGTCAATTTAGACATGGGTCAGGCGATCGGTGAGTGACAGAAAACTGTTTTAATCTACCGTGGGATCATACTAATGTTGTCCCAGATGTCAATTAAAAGGAGGCAGACTACAACGGGTCAGGCTACGGGTGAGTGATGGTGAAATACTAGAAAGTCCACAAATACACATCATGAATATCTAACAATATTTGTCGTTTACCTAAAGTAGGATCTAGGCAATGTAAATGTTACACAAAGGTAGTTCTTCCGCATTTTTGGGCCATATAATGCAAAGTTTCTCATTTTCTCAGATGCTATGGCTTTTTAACACTATTGGTATTCGAGACACAGCACAAGATTTGATAGCTAAGGTTCACTACCCTTTACCATTGTAATTTAGACAAATTTTCCAAAAAGGGGAAGAATCGACCACTTACAAAAATTCGTTTACCTGTTGTTGTTACTGTGAGCATGTTCAGGTAATAGATAGTACCTAAAATAGTCTTTTCAAAATATTTTCTGTAAATATCAAGGTGTCACTTTAGTGCACACGAAGATTACGCAAATGGAACTGCTACCCCAAACAGTATTATTTTTCATCTTGATAATTACTGATGTATTCGCACTTCAACAAAACGCTGATTTTCTGCAGAAAATTCTTAACAGAAATTTAGATTCCTGTACTGTATTTATTATCGGTAGCAGTGAAAATAGGTTTGCAACGGAAGTCATCTTTCCAATTTTACCACACTCCGTTTATGGCCACTTTATCTCAACATTAGATTCTTCATTAAACGTCAATCAAGAGAGTTCGTTAAAGCATTGGACCCCACATTCTAAATCAGTTGTATTTTCTGTGGAAAACGAGGAAGAAAATCAAGAATTTCTTTCCAATATTCACAATATTGGAAATGGGAGAAAAGATCAATTTATTTTCATCAGCAAATCCAAAGCTACCCTGAGAATATTTCTAAACACTTCCTCCATTCAGAAACTTCAAAAGATAGTTGGGATTGCAATCGATTCTAATGTAATCATCCGTGAACCAAAAAATAAGTTTGCCAAGCTAAACGTAAATGGTAAACATTTTAAAGTCACAGGGACAAGATTAGGCCCGTTTATATATCGTGATGTTAACGAATATGGAAAAGTGTTGTATGGTGGGGTAAACTACAATGTATTCAATTCCTCTTCTAAACGGTTAAACTTTACATTTGAATTGGACGTACCTGCGGATAAAATTACTGGGCAAAAATTACCAAATGGAACGTGGGTCGGTGTAATGGGAGATCTCTATTACAAAAGAGCAGATATGGCAGTTGCTTTAGGCCATACTATGACTAGAGACAGTGCAGCAGATTTTTCAGTCTCAACGGGAAATGGCTACTTGATTTTTACGACGTCATTCCCTCAAGCTCTTATCAGCAACAAAGCGATCGTTTACCCATATCAATTTACTGTTTGGATTTTCATTCTTGTAACTTTCATCGGGATAATCCCAATTTTTTATTTATCCGCTCGGGAAAGATTCTCAGATGGTGGAATTTCTTTTGGAACTGCCATCTTTATACCATTTGCTCTGGTGCTAGAACAATCTGTGAATATTCCTTACCATTGTCAATCAATCGGAGTTCTTTGGATGGTTTTCGTATTGATAATAGCCACAGGTTACAAAAGCACTCTGGCATCTTTCTTGTCATTCCCTACACCTGAACAAAAACCTACGACATTTTTTCAACTTTATCAACAAACGGACTTTGAAATCCATTATGACCTTACAGGATATGCAGGGTTCGTATTTTTTAACAAAAGTGACAATCACATCATAAAAAGTTTAAGAAAACGAAGCATTTTGCAAAAAGAAACCGTCCAATGTGCACAACAGGCTTTTGTCAAACCGAAAGCAGTTTGCATTGCATATGGAATAATTGTAGATTTAACTATTGCAAAACATTTGTCGTTGGTTAGAGGATTCAAGCCTATGTACACCTCAACAGATAATCTCTTGAATACTTGGGTGAGCATTGCACTGCAAAAACATTCCAAGTTCACTGACTCCTTTAACTACATTGTCGCATCATATTATGAAACGGGGATTGTCTCAAGATGGATGGATGACGTCACTGCTGAATTTCAAAGAAAAGGGATAATCAGTATGAAAATGCAGACTAATTCCACAGTGTACCGCGTAATGAAGGAATTAGTTCAACAGGAGAAAGGGGCCAAGCCCTTTAAAGTTAAACATTTTACGATCATTTTTGCGATGTTTCTGTTTGGTTTTACTTTGGGCTTTTTGACATTCTGTTCTGAGCTACTAATGACTTCAACTTTACTTTGGAAAATCAAAACATTTTGTGTTTCGGTTTTTTATAGATGGCTATGTGGGATCCAATCTTTGGATTATTATTCTGATTACTTGTAAACGAACATCAAATATTCTTGTTAAGAATTTAGGACGTTATGGCTATGACAAATATTAAGTTATAGGCTAAAGGCCATGAGTGAGATATTGTTATAGTTAATATACTTTATATTTGCAGTGGCTCTTTTGACGAAGCCATGAAACACACCCAAAATCTATTCTGTATTAATTTATGTGTATTTTAAGTGTATCATTGACCAAAATCATAATTTGTGTCATGTACAGCCTAAAAGTGTAACAGTATATCAATATAAAGCTATGAGGTTCCTCGCAATTTCAATGAATGCAATGTATGTCTGTAAATCATGTATATATTCAAAGTTGTATGCATTCACCACAACACGATTTCAAAGAATAAAATCATTGCAGAAAAACTTCAATGTAATGTAGCACCCATCTTCAGTATCAGCACATTTGCTCCCGTATTACATTTGCTTCCAGGTTACATCTGCTCCCGCTTACAGTAGCTTCCGCTAAGAAAAATAGAGAGAAAGGCAGAACGAAAATCGAAACAACAAAATTTAGTATCTTGAGACGTGGGGCTGGGGGTGGGTAGATTGGACATAGGAATGATGGGACTATAGAATCTCAATATTGTACTGCTTGTGCAAATCATGCGAATCAAATCGTCCTCTAACGTCCTCTAACGTTTCCTAAGATCCTCTAATGTCCTCTAAGGTTCCCTAACGTCCCCTGATGCCCTCTAACGTCCTTTAACGTTTCGAAGAAAAATATTATTGCAGTAATGCCCATAATTAAATTAATCGAAAGATCGAAGCCCTTGCTTTCAATTTTTACAAAATTGCGGTTAATGCACATTTTACGGGTGCGGTGAGTATAATATTATCGGTTCGGGAATGGAAATTGCTGTATTGAAATATTCTGAAACGCTAGTACGTTTTGATTAGTGCTTTTAGTAGTTCAGTATGTAGCAGTCTCGATGGATGTTACATTTTAATTGCCTGTTGGTTAATTACTGTTCATGTAAATAATTTTATTATGTGTAAAAGTACACTATTGAAGGTGGTTGGCAAATGAATTAATGCTCAAAACTGCTCTCGTCTCAGTGATCTCGTTCTCAACGCAGTACATCGTACTAGTACTACAACGCATTCCATTAGGTTGGTACACAATAGATGCACCTTAATCTGCACACTTCGCTGATTTCCTGAGCATTGACTTGCACTTTCAGCATGTAATTGAGCCACTTTTGCTATAATTGACTGTACGAGTGAATTACTATACTGCAATCTGCATGCTTAGCTTAAAGCAATGCTAAAACACTTACATTACTAAAACGCTTTATTTGTCATTCTGTTCACGACTCACGAAGCTTACGATCAATCTATGGTTCATTATATTATTTAGGTGTCTTTAGAATTTGAAAATCAAATCCATAACCACAAATTCTACAAGAAGTTTATACAAAGGGAGATAAAAGAGTCGCTTTTCACAAAACAAATAAAATCATGCCATTACGGCAAGCCAAGCTACTAAAACATGCCGTAACTTTCTTCCTGCTAATTAGTCTTAAGATCAAAAAACTTGTATTGTTATAATAAATGTCGTTTTATAATATATAGGTAAACAATAGGTGGTCTCAAAAAGACAAATGCATTTTGTGTACTGAAGCCATTGTGCAGTTTTTACACGTACACAACATAAGCCTTGTACAGCAAATACCTTGCCAAAACCAGAAACATTAAATGCATAGGTACAAAGTACAAACTAATAGTTCATTCGACTCAATTACAGGTTTTACATCTGTTCCACAAACGTAGCCATCCAAAAATACATTGTCACCAAGAAAGTTTATGTTTAGAAAATATATTTAAGTAGAAAAAATGCATAAAATCGCACGTATTTATTTGATGCATAAAATTAAATAATTAAAGTGTGCACGAACAGTTTATAATTGGCATGAACAGCAGGATTTCATTTTCATACGAGTGCATTAACACTAAGTTTTTTTTTGCAGTTACTACCTGGAATTTATAACAGTAGTTAATTAATTCCCGTGCTAACAGCAATTAAAAATGGTAAATGAATCTTGTGTCTATTGTAGCGAGATATCATGTACCTTTAGTAGTATGTTCATCTGTAACATTTTATAATTTTCCATTATGTGGCATAGTCAGGTAATTGTCAGTAGGTACCGAAAAGTGTGTCTAATGGCACTGACTGAAAAGTAGGGCTGATGTTTGTGTATATAACGCACAGAGTATTACTAATTACTCGAGTTGTTAGCAATTGCAACTTGCAACTAATGCCAATCAAAGTCAAGTTATGGTCGGATGGTCAAAATGTATTTTTATCTGTTTGTGATATCTCATCACATAATGTTTGAGAGTTATTTTTTGTTGTAGATAGATGATAAGGATGGGATGAGATGACCTGATGATTCGACCCTTGCTCATCGGACGTGTCAATAATATAAAATTGCAGAATATTTACTTCCCCTTTTCATTAGAGATAGAACATTCTAGAACGTAAGAGTTAATTTCTCTGTTGTGTATGAAATTATCTCTAGAATTCTTTCTGATATCATCACAGTTTCCCCTACACCACTCAAGTACAAGTAAGGAAAATATAACATGCTATTATTTGCGTTTATAGTTATGTTATGGAAAATTGCATACTAAGAAAGCTAACCATATGAAAATATGGTGTTGACCATTAACCTTTTAAAGATAGACGTGCAGACGAGAAGCCAGACCGTAATTTATCTGAAAAGAATTGGGGGAGTGTAGCTCCTTTGTGTACTGATGCTATTCGCATTTATCATGTGTTTAATATCAGTAGTAACGTGTAGAATAGTAAAGATTCTTAGTTAAAGGGATTTCAGGTCAGCCGAGCCAAGCCGGTTCTGTCATTAGGTCAATGTGAAAGTTATTGCAATGGGTGCTTTACTCATTTACGAGAGCCCCCAAATCAAAACATTTGTTGAGAGCAAATTTCATCTCAGTTTGTCTTTAAACTTCACACGCGATGGAGAGTCCGAAATTGTTAATTGTTCTTTGCTTGGCGGCCGCCGCCATTGCTGCCCCTAAGAAGGAACTCTGTAATAAATATCCTCCTCTTATGGGATTCGAAATGGATAGGGTAAGGAAATAAAATTGTCATTTTTAACTGTCTAATTGAGAGATTAACCATTTTTAATCATTAAATATTTTATTCAATTACCAAACATTTTAATTACATGTTTACAGCCATTTTTTACAACATAATTCCTTGTGCAATACCCCAGTCAGTAAAATTACCATCTACAATTAAACAACGTTATAAAATCATCCGTTTATATAATTATTTATCTACAATTTTTTCAGTATCTGGGGCGGTGGTGGCAAATGGAGAAAACCCCAACGATTTCTGAATTACCAGGAAAATGCTGGTCTGCCTTTTATTACAGAGATGCTGCTAATCCAGCCAAAGTTAAACTTCGCATGGATTACGTTACCAGATTGTAAGTCAAAATTTTATCATTGAAAATGAGGTTTACAAAGACACATCTACGATTAATTTAAGAAATCAATATAAATTTTAGAATTTAAAAATATTAGAGAGTGAATACGTTAGTTTTATTTAATTTTTAGAGTGAATTTTTTTTAAATCTTTCCTTCTATAGAATTAATTTTGATTTGCTACACGAAGTGAATGAAATTGCATGTACAAAAAATTGTTTCGAATTAGTTACGTTTACAAAAGCAATGGTGATATTATAGGTCATATTTAATTAACACATTTGGAAAAAATAATTTTTTTGAAAAGTTGAATGTGCTAACGATGAGGATGGATAGAAGAGGATTTAGATTAGAAGCTCCATCTCTATCACAATTAAGATGATTACTGGGGCATGTGCATCAAAAATTCCTTTTAGTTTCATGCCTGTACAAATCTGGGTTTGAACGAAACAGATAGTGTAGTAGTATATTTAATATCTCGTGTATTTATCAGTGTAGTTTAGTGAGGCAATACAGGAGAATGTTATGGCAGTAGTAGAGTGTAGAAAGGATCAGACAAGAGTGAGAAATGGTTTGGGTTTGTTCATTTAATTGAATGGGTTGCAATTGTAAAGTTACAAAGAGAAATTGTGAATCATTTATGTTGCAATTAGCTCTACAAATAGTTCCTTAAGATAAATCTCATCTTAATGTGAATCAAGAATGAAAAAATTGTAAGGATACGTTTCTCTGTCCTTTTTGAGTTGAATGAAAGACTATTTAAATTGGTACTAATACAGAAGATTGATGTTTTTGTAACTAATCTGAGCAGAACCAATGCACCAAATACCTTCTTCTCGTCTGTCGGCATAGAAAATCCAACACACGACCCATCTAACTTCGTTTACGCTGTTCCTGCCATGCCATGTAAGGCTACTATTTCATTTTTCATTTTCCTATAATTTAGCATAAAAACTTGTGAAAAAAATTGTAACATTGAACAGTATCTTACATACTTAAAGGGAGAAAGAAGCACTACAGAGTCTTGGCCACAGACTACGACAACTTTTCAATCGAGTACATGTGTCAGCCAAATATGATGGGAAGTTCCGATGGTACGTTTACTTTGGACACTTTCCCTTGTCAATATAAACCACTACTACTTACTGTATAAATTAATGTTAATCTCAAGTCTTGGACTTGAACTACATTTTAGTGTGTATTTAAATATTTTTTGGTTTGGTAGAAACCATTTGGCTACTTACGAGAGACAGACATCCTTCCCTTGAAGTTATGCAGCAGGCCCGACACACTCTTCAAGTCCTTGGCTTGGACAAGATTAAAATGTACGAAGCAGATCAAACATGCGAAGAAAAACCTTACAAAAAGACAACGATGATGGACTGGCTTATGCCACATACTGCTTAACTATAATATATTTAACTAGTGGGATTTTATTTCCTCAAGGCTAATTAGTAGAATCCTCCTATTACATATCAATAGGTAGTTTACACCTAAATACAGACAGACAGATGTCAACCAATACAACACAGTCAATTTAAATGTACATACATAATTTTATTTTTTCACAAATTAGTTGATAAGATACACAAATGCTCCTCTTTGAACATCGTTGACTTGTCTTTCACTCGCAGAAGAGTCAGTTCAGTATTTACTATTTACTCCTTTGTTACCTGTTTGTTTACGTTTTTTATATTTTTTGTTAAAACCTTTTGTTTATCAGAAGAATGTTTATTTCTCCGGGTTGGGTTAATTTTTTGTTACTATTTTCTAAGAAATTATTTTTCCTTCGCTCTCAAATTTCGGGAGGTGAGGTCAACATATATATTTTTAAATTTGATCCAAAGAGACTTCCTTCCTTTTCCTACCATAACATTTTATGAGGATGAATAATTCCTATATACAAAGCGTACAATGAAACGAGTTGAATAAAGTTTTGTGATTATTTAATTAAGAAAATCGAGAGCTGAGGAACATGTTCTACCACACGTCATTTGTTAACCTACATATTTTAGAATTTGTTTTGCATGTTCATTCACGTCACTGCGAAACGAAAGTTCTTTTTTGTTACAGTGACGATGGGAAGATGCTTCACATCCATTTGACAGATAGCCATGTGCAAAAACCATATTTTCATAGTACAAATTGCTCAAATATTATAATACTAAACTGGTTCTTTACTTTCACTATTTAATACTCAAGTTTTGCATATCTGTTAGTCATAATTTCATGTTGTTGGGTAGGTAAGTAGTAGCCACCAATTTTGTACATCCTAGTCATCAGTAATCATTCAGGAGATCAATAGTGAAATTATTCGATGAACTTACACGCATTTTCAACAATGCAAATTGCTGTACATGTGGCAAGGAGACATTTTATTTTTTACCCTACAGACGCCAATTGTCTATCTTGTTAATATTCCCTGTGTAATGAGCCTTAACAAACGCGTTATCCCACTCAATTTCTAACATTTTTTCTCTGATTCATCAATAAATATGTAAACCCACTGCACAGTCCATTGTGTAAATTTTTATCTTAGACACTTATAACTATCTACCAAATTGTAGTCTTATATAGTGGTCACTCTAACTTCTGATCAATTTTCCCCCATTGTTTACTTTGCTTTAGTGTGTTATAACTGATAATATACAGCTACTGTAATAATCCTCATTGCATTTCACACAATTGTTATAAAACTTATCTTCATAGGCAATGGAGCCAAAAGAAAGTAATTTTATAGCTCATTTCAAGATTTTCTCAAATATTACATATCACTATCTCTATTAGATCCGTAAGGCATTTTATTCAAGTGTCCAAATGCTATCTTGTCTAGCTACTAGTGGTTTAAAAGTATGAACACGTTTTTCAGTGCACTATTACATACAATTCCAATTATTTTCCATCCTTATGTATGCAGATGAACTTTCTGTTCGAATTAATAATTATTACAGATGTTAGTCATTCACCTCAGATACTGTAAGATTCAAAACTGATGAAAAATTTCCACGAATTCATATAGAATCTAAATTTTCATGTCATCAAAATACTGAACAATGCGACAACACATGATTTTCATAGTCAACATTAATCAATTTTGATTTTCTGATGATTTTCATAGTCAACATTAATCAATTTTGATTTTCTGTTGATTTTCATAGTCAACATTTATCCATTTTGATTTTCGGTTGATTTTCATAGTCAATATTAATCTCTATTAGATCCGTAAGGCATTTTATTCAAGTGTCCAAATGCTATCTTGTCTAGCCACTAGTGGTTTAAAAGTATGAACACGTTTTTCAGTGCACTATTACATACAATTCCAATTATTTTCCACCCTTATGTATGCAGATGAACTTTCTGTTCGAATTAATAATTATTACAGATGTAAGTCATTCACCTCAGATACTGTAAGATTCAAAACTGATGAAAAATTTCCACGAATTCATATAGAATCTAAATTTTCGTGTCATCAAAATACTGAACAATGCGACAACACATGATTTTCATAGTCAACATTAATCAATTTTGATTTTCTGATGATTTTCATAGTCAACATTAATCAATTTTGATTTTCTGTTGATTTTCATAGTCAACATTAATCCATTTTGATTTTCGGTTGATTTTCATAGTCAATATTAATCAATTTTGATTTTCGGTTGATTTTCATAGTAAACATTAATCAATTTTAAATTTCTGTTGATCTTCATAGTCAACATTAATCAATTTTGATTTTCTGATGATTTTCATAGTTAACATTGATTTTCATATTCAACATTAATCAATTTTGACTTTCGGTTGATTTTCATAGTCAACATTAATCAATTTTGAATTTCTGTTGATTTTCATAGTCAACATTAATCAATTTTGATTTTCGGTTGATTTTTATAGTCAACACTAATAAATTTTGAAATTCTGTTTATTTTCATAGTCAACATTAATCAATTTTGATTTTCGGTTGATTTTCATAGTCAACATTAATCAATTTTGATTTTCGGTTGATTTTCATAGTCAACATTAATCAATTTTGATTTTCGGTTGATTTTCATATTGCTTTATGCTTTATATTTAATTATTGCTTTATTAGATTGTACCCCATAAAAGGCATTTCCCGCTAATGACAATAAAAGGACCAATCAGTGAGGGGGCTTGACCGAGGTCAAATTTTGAATCACATGTCGGAACTCATGGATGAGGACATGTAATCTCTTTTAGTTTTAAGTTCTTTAAATATCTGTGCGGATTTTTTGCGATCAATGGCAGAAAACATTCCTCCTAATAGCCCAAAAAAGAGATCACCAGATTTTAGCTCGCCTGAATAGGCAGCTTATAGAATCGCACAGTCCGTCCGTCCGTCCGTCCGTCCGTTTACACGATAACTTTTGAAGACATTGATGGATTTCAACTAAACTTGGCAAAAACATTGCCTATGGACCTGTGACAAAGCCTATTGAAAATGGGCCACATTGGTCCATAGGTTGCTGAGATGCCGCGCGCTCACTTTGTCTTCATTTTAATAGTCAAAATGAAAATGTGACATTAAATGGACATTAAAAGTTCAAATGTGCTTCCTATGGATTGTTAGCGGGATAGTACAAAATATTAAATGCCGCTTCGACAAAATTTAAGATTTTATAATATATTCAATAAAACTGGAAAATACCTATTATAGGACGAAAATAAATCTATTTCGCATTTATATGCAAATAGATAGTTAAATTTATATTTTTCGAATTGCTTTCCATTATGATAGCCAACATTAATCAATTTTGATTTTCTGTTGATTTTCATACTCAACAGTAATAAATTTTGATTTTCTGTTGCTTTTCATAGTCAACATGATTACATTTTGATTTTCTGTTGCTTTTCATAGTCAACATTAATATATTTTGATTTTCTGTTGCTTTTCATAGTCAACATTAATCAATTTTGATTTTCTGTTGATTTCCATATTCAACATTAATAAATTTTGATTTTCTATAGATTTTCATAGTCAACAATTATCTATTTTGATTTTCTGTTGATTTTCATAGTCAACATTAATCTATTTTGATCTTCTGTTGTTTTTCATTGTCAGGATTAATCTATTTTGAGTTTCTGTTGATTTTCATAGTCTACGTTAATCTGCTTTGATTTTCTATTGACTTTGATGGTCAACATTCATACATTTTGACTTTGATACTCAATATTTACCAATAAATATGAAAATAAACCTGTTTCTATTATTATATTAAAACTGTGTACACGGTCCCCTTCACTCAGGCGAGCTTCTGTCACGGCTTGCCGTAGGTTTTTTATCACATTTGGTATACCAAAATTGTTGAATGACCCCTCAAATTCTGTTTATTTTATCCCGACATATTTTGGTTTTGAAATCGGCACATCTTCCCCTTCACTCAATTATCAATTTTAATTGTATGTTGATTTTTCAAGTGATATAATATAGCTTCGTACCCTTTTAATATCAATGTCTGAATTTTAGCTCGCCTGATAAGGCAGCTTATAGAATCACACAGTCCGTCCGTCCGTTTACATGATAAATTTTGAAGACACTAATGGATTTTAAATAAACTTGGCAAAAACATTGCCTATGGACCTGTGACAAAGCCTATTGAAAATGGGCCACATTGGTCCACAGGTTGCTGAGATGACGCGCGCGCACTTTGTCTTCATTTTGATAGTCAAAATGAAAATTTGGCATTAAATGGACATTAAAAGTTCAAATGTGCTTCCTATGGATTGTTAGCGGGATAGCACAAAATATTAAATGCCGCTTCGACCAAATTTAAGATTTTATAATGAAGTAAATAAAACCGAAAAATACCTATTATAGGACGGAAATAAATCTATTTCGCATTTATATGCAAATAGATAGTTAAATTTATATTTTTCGAATTTCTTTTCATTATGATAGCCAACATTAATCTATTTTGATTTTCTGTTGATTTTCATAGTCAATCTTAACTAATTTTCAATTTCTGTTGATTTTCAACATTAATCTTAATCTATATTGATTTTCCATTGCTTTTGATGGTCAAAATTAACCAATTTTGATTTTCTGTTGATTTTCACAGTCAACATTAAACAATTTTGTTTTTCTGCTGAGTTTCATAGTTAAAATTAATAACTTTTGTTTTTTTGCTGACTTTCATAGTCAACACTACTCAAATCTTGATTTTCTGTTGATTTTCATAGTCAACAATTATCTATTTTGATTTTCTGTTGATTTTCATAGTCAGAAATTACCTATTTTGATTTTCTGTTGATTTCCATAGTCAGCAATTACCTATTTTGATTATCTGTTGATTTTAATAGTCAGCAACTACCTATTTTGATTTTCTATAGATTTTCATAGTCAACAATTATCTATTTTGATTTTCTGTTGATTTTCATAGTCAACATTAATCTATTTTGAGTTTCTGTTGATTTTCATAGTCAACAATTATCTATTTTGATTTTCTGTTGATTTTCATAGTCAACAATTATCTATTTTGATTTTCTGTTGATTTTCATAGTCAACAATTATCAATTTTGATTTTCTGTTGATTTTCATAGTCAATCTTAATCTATTTTGATTTTCTTTTGATTTTAATAGTCAATATTAATCTATTTAAATCAAAATAGATTATAATTAAACCAATTTGAATAACAATTTACTAATCAAAATAAATGTATTTCTATTATTGTTCCACCAAAAAATGTGTACACGTTTCCCTTCACTCAGGCGAGCTTCTGTTACGGCTTGCCGTAGGTTTTAGCTCGCCTGATAAGGCAGCTTATAGAATCGCACAGTCCGTCCGTCCGTCCGTCCGTCCGTCCGTCCGTCCGTCCGTCCGTCCGTTCGTCTGTTACCACGATAACTTTCGAACGCATTGACCGATTTTGATCAAACTTGCCAAAAACATTGCCTATGCCCATAGGACAAAGCCTATTGAAAATGGGCCACATTGGTCCATAGGTTGCTGAGATGACGCGCGCTCACTTTGTCTTCATTTTGATAGTCAAAATGAAAATATGGCATTAAATGGACATTAAAAGTTCAATTGTGCTTCCTATGGATTGTTAGCGGGATAGTACAAATTATTAAATGCCGCTTCGACCAAATTTAAGATTTTATAATAAAGTAAATAAATCCGGAGAATACCTATTATAGGACGGAAATAAATCTATTTCGCATTTATATGCAAACCGATAGTCAAATTTACATTTTTAGAATTGGTTTTCTTTAGGATAGCCAATATTAACCGATTTTGATTTTCTTTTGATTTTTATATTCCATATTAATCAATTTTGATTTTTTGTTCATTTTGATAATTAATATTAGTCCAATTAGATTTTTTGTTTATTTTGATACTCATTATTGTTTAACTTTGATGTTTTGTTTATTTTGATACTCAATATTATTCAATTTTGATTTTCTGTTGATTTTCATAGTCAACAGTTATCTATTTTGATTTTCTGCTGATTTTCATAGTCAACAATTATCTATTTCGACTTTTTGTTGATTTTCATAGTCAACAATTATCTATTTTGATTTTCTGTTGATTTTAATAGTCAATAATAATCTATTTTGATTTTCTGTTGATTTCAATAGTCAATATTAATCTATCTTGATTTTCTGTTGATTTTAATAGTCAATATTAATCTACTTTGATTTTCTGTTGATTTTAATAGTCAATATTAATCTATTTTGATTTTCTGCTAATGTTGAAGATTTTTTCAATAATTATAAATATTGATCTAGTTTGAATTACATTGTAGTAATCAAAATAAATCGATTATTATTCCACCAAAAATGTGTACATGGTTCCCTTCACTCAGGCGAGCTTCTGTTACGGCTTGCCGTAGGTTTTAATATGTCGTAGCTATATATATAAAGACTCAGTTCTAAAAGTTTGATCAAAATCCGTATGGTCGGTTTTCTGTTACGTGTGAGTACTTTTCGTCTACCAAATTGTGTACACGGTAACCTTTACTCAGGCGAGCTTCTGTTACGGCTTGCTGTAGGTTTTCTAAAATATTTTCCATCCCCGCTTCAGGAGTTAATTTTCCTATAAAATGCTTTGTTTTTCAAAGAAGTTAGTTGCAAGTGAATTAGCAGTAAGCGCACGGGGCACGGGGAGATTTGCTTTGAAGAAAATTGTAAAATTACGAGCTTATATATTGGTATTGGTATTTGGTATATTAAGAGTCCAGTTCCTTTAAATTTGGAAATCTCTGATGACTATCAAAATACATGTAAAAATTGTTTTACAACTCTTGGAATTCTGTCTAAAGTTCTTACCCGATTTTCTTGTGTGGCACATTTTTTGGATATATTGTACACCCCCTCATTGTACAAAATATACGATATGTTTACTCTTTAATATATCTTATTGCGATTATAATTTTGTAGACGACAAAATCTGCTAGAAAATTTAAACATCGTATATTTTGTACAATGGGGTGGTTGACAATATATTCAGGATTCCAAAAATGTGCCACACAAGAAAATCGGGTAAGAACTTTAGACAGAATTCCAAGAGTTGTAAAGCAATTTTTACATGTATTTTGATAGTCATCAGAGATTTCCAAATTTAAAGTTACTGGACCCTTAAGGTACGCGTATATTCGATAAAGTGTATGAATTTGACTATTTCATCAATAATAAAATCTCTATGGATATTAATTAAAGTTAGAGATAGTACCTCAAAAAATCCAACTCTAAAGCCCGTACACTTGTAGACTTAATGGACTGTACTGTAAGTATAAGGAAGTACCTCGATAACTATTATTCCAGAATTGGTAGATTACTGTAAGGGAGTACTTTGTCCCTCTTTCTTTGTCTATCTATTTATCTATCTACCTATTTCTCCATGTATTTAAAGATTTCCTCATAACTTTCGACAGGAGGGGCATATTTGAATGAATGAAACAAGAAGTCAAAAGGTCGTCTGACCAAGGATTGAAATGAAAATATTTCCAAATATTAGACGTACTACCTTACATTTTTCCTATCCTTCTTGGTACCTCTTTTCTTATTTTGAACGAACGTCTGCAATGAAACTATTTCCGAAAATTCGAATTCAAGTGCGACCTTATTTTTAGTACTTCTTTGTGGTCTACTTATTTATAACAGCAATTATCCACCTGATTGAACCAACATGACTGCAACGAAACCAATTTAACTAACTGATTTCATCTGTAGTCATACAATAAATGCATAGTATTCACTATGCATATTTCAATACAGGGCCACATCTTGTCAAACAACAATATTACTAAGCCCCACGCCCGTTGAGCTTATCATTGACAATGTGAAACAAAGTCAAAAGTTCAAATTTTTTTTAGGAAATTCGGATCTAGTCTGGGGCTTCTAAACCTACAAAAAAAGTGTAAATACAAAGAAGGTTCATCGAAAGCTGAACTACAATCTTATTGTGGAAAATTTGACTTATCTACTTTGGATATTAAGTTATTAACGTTTGCAATCCAATTGAAGATATCTTAATATCCAAGGTAGATATGTCAAATTTTCCACTAAAGTAATGCTTGAACACTAAAGTAATGCTTGAACTCCCCGCTTGACCTTGGATAATGTTGGTCACTGTAGGCTTATTGAAAAGATAATTTATGCAAATGCATTTATTTTATTGTAACAGTTTCATTTTGAGAATTTTGAAAAAAATTGAATATACAATATTCTGGAAATTGCCAAAATATTTTCTTAAGATTTTTTTATGTCGAAAATTTTACGTAAACTTTTTTTATATAAAAAAAATTTACTAAAACTTTAAATTTTTTTATAACTCAAAAGTGTAAAAAAGTTTACTAACACTTTTATATTTTGGAAATCCTCAGTGCATGATTCGTGTAGATACGAAGCCTCAGAACTCTATGAGAAGGCTGTAAAAATTTTACTTAAATAAAATTCCGACGTCTGCTCATGATTAATCAAAGTTGAATATCTGTTGATTTTCATAGTCAACATTAATGTGCTTTGATTTTCTGTTGATTTTCATAGTCAACATTAATGTGCTTTGATTTTCTGTTGATTTTCATAGTCAACATTAATGTGCTTTGATTTTCTGTTGATTTTAATACTCATAATTAATCAAAGTTGAATATCTGTTGATTTTCATAGTCAACATTAATCAATTTTGAATTTATGTTGATTTTCATAGTCAACATAGAAATAACGCGCGCTCACTTTGTCTTCATTTTGATAGTCAAAGTGAAAATTTGGCATTAAATGGTCATTAAAAAGTTCAAAGGCGTTTCCTATAAATTGTTAGCGGATAGTATAAAATATTTCACTCCGCTTCTATCAAATTTGAGATTTAATAATAAAGGAAATAAAACCGAAATACTACTATTAGAGGACGGAAATAAATCTATTTTGGATTTATATTCAATTTTATAGTCAAATTTACAATTTCTAACATCTTTTCATTTTGATAGTCAATATTACAATACAATAGTGATTTGACTTGATTTTGCACTCAAGATTAATCAATTTTAATTTTCTTTTGATTTGATAGTCAATAATAATAAATTTTGATTTTCTTTTGATTATGATACTCAATATTGATAAATTTTGATTTTCTTCTGATTTTGATACTCAATATTAATTTGGACTATCTTTTGATTTTGATACTCAATATTAATTTGGACTATCTTTTGATTTTGATACTCAATATTAAATAATTTTGATACTCAATATTAAATAATTTTGATACTCAATATTAACTAATTTTGATTTTCTTCTGATTTTGATACTCAATATTAATTAATTTTGATTTTCTTTTGATTTTGATACTCAATATTAATTAATTTTGATTTCCTTTTGATTTTGATACTCAATATTAATTCATTTTGATTTTTCTTTTGATTTTGATACTCAATATTAATTAATTTTGATTTTTTGTTGATTTTGATAGACAACATTAATCAATTTTGATTTTCTGTTGATTTAATAGTTAATATACTACCACACTTTAAATTTTCGTTTGTTTAGATAACTTAAATTTGCCTATTTTACACTTTTCATTTTAACAATCAAAATAGATCTATTTCTTCTATTTTCTACCAAAAATGTACACAGGGTCCCCTTTACTCAGGCGAGCTTCTGTTACGGCTTGCTGTTGGTTTTTGTTATGATATTTCAAATGATAAAGCTTCGTTTCCTTATAATATCAATGTCTGAATTTTTAATATGTCCAAGGCAAATAGACTGATTCCCGCCCCCTCCTCCCCTCCCCGCCCCTCCCCCTTCCCCGCATCAGGTGGGTTCAGTAGAGAAAGTCCCATAAGAGAGTTTGAACTTTTATATGGGACTTGCAATTTACTCCTGAAGGGTGGGTATCCATGACTACTGGGACCAGAATGGGACTCCGGAATGGGACTAATTTCAAAAGAAAGTCCCATATAAAAGCTCAAACTCTCTACTGAACCCACCTGATGCGGGGAAGGGGGAGGGGCGGGGAGGGGAGGAGGGGGCGGGAATCAGTCTATTTGCCTTGAATATGTCGTAGATACATATAAAGACTCAATTCTGAAAGTTTGATCAAAATCCGTACGCTCGGTTTTGTGTAACGTGCGAGTACTTTTCGCTACCAAAATGTGGACACGGCAAACTTTGCTCAGGCGAGCTTCTGTTACGGCTTGCTGTAGGTTTTCTGGTATTCTCGCCGTATATTTCTCCAAGTTTTTACCTGTAATTTTTAGTCAGGCCGGTAGTAGTTGTAGATTTACTAAGGAGATCCTTTGAAATAGCATTTATTTATCATAACACATTTGAAACTTTCAAAGACAATGGTATTGGGCATTGGGATCTACATCAATAGGCAAGTACATATAAATTCTTTCAAATACAGGATTTTGGTACTGCCATTTAGACGTGATTTAAATTATTATTAATTAGGTTTGGCTTAAGAAACGGAGTGACGGGATTAGATAGGCGACTGACAGAAATCCAGTGACCATCCATGACACGACAGATACCGACTTTACACTTCCACTGTTCCCCGTGTTACACAAATCCGTATTGCAATAGCAAACTGTTCCTTTCCCTCTGTCATTGTCAATGTTGGTACAGCCTGCTTTAGCTTCACCATTAGGGCCACCAGAGCAGGATTTATACGAAATATGCTTTCCCGATGGTTTCTCAGTACCATCTGTTGATAGGCTGACCATAATTTGACGAAGGGAAAACGGGACACCATACAGTATTGTATTTAGGAGTCGATTTTGACGGGGGTAATGCCATTTAACCATTTATTTTAGGAATATTTTCCCGAAGCGCGTTAATTTTAAAATACTTTTGCCCAATATTTTAAAAAATGGCATTTAATCGCGCGAAGCGCGATAATTTTAAGCTATTTTTGCCCTAAAATAACCATAAAAGACAATTATAATCGCGCGAAGCGCGTTAATTTTAACCTCTTATTGCTGAAAATAGACAGAAAATCTTATAATCGCGCAAAGCTGGTTAATTTTAAGTTTTGTTTGCAAAAAATGGTCTACAATTTCCTTATAATAGTACGATGAGCGTTTATTTTCCTTAAAACGGCTTAAAGTTTCCAAACAATTGTGCGAACCATGAAAATGTTAGATCCTTTTGTTGAAAAACAGCCAATATATATTGTAGATTGCCATTAAGTTTTACCATTAATCGCGCGAAGCGCGAAAAATTTTGTTATTTTCAGTCAAAATTTTCCTTTTTCGTTCGTAGTAGTCATTAAATTAGATATTACTCAATTTTTCTAAAAAACGGGACGCGTTTCTGAAAACGGGACACTTTCGGGACGCCGGGACAGGTCACCAAAAACGGGACGATCCCGTTAAAAACGGGACGGATGGTCAGCCTATCTGTTGATGTACACCATGAGGCGCCCTTTGGGCAATCCGTTTCCGGTGTCGTTTTGCATTCTTGATCTTTACATTGGTAACACTTGATTCCTGTTTT
This sequence comes from Tomocerus qinae, assembly GCA_020055645.1. Lineage (NCBI taxonomy): Eukaryota > Metazoa > Arthropoda > Collembola > Entomobryomorpha > Tomoceridae > Tomocerus > Tomocerus qinae. The sequence goes on from CM034549.1 coordinate 24,185,475, forward strand.
TTAATCAAATCATTTCAATCAAAAAATTTACATGGTTCATTTTTAATTGTAAATTAATCGGTAAAATCGCGTGACCGCATTGAGCGTTCGCGGACTGACCCTGACATTGCTTTTCGATGTGATATTTAAAATGAAAAATGAACAAAAAACCTTTCTTACCAAAACAAAGAGTTGGAAGAACTGTGAGTAGGAACATGACCAACAATTTCATTTTGATACACGACAAACGGCTTAAATCAGGAAAGTCCTTAATAAATATTGCGGCAAGCAGAAAACTCTTCACAAAATGTAGAGAAAAGTTAGTCTGGGGTCGGAGTCGGAATTTAGTAATCAAGACTTTTACTGTATTCTATTCTTATTATTTCATAATAAGAGAATCAAGAGTCGGAGTCAAATTTTTGAAAATCACCTTAGCTACTAGCTAATTTTAATTTAAAATCCCTCCCCTTCCCCTTAGCATAAAACTGTATACTGTGTATACCAAAGGTGTCAATTCGGTGTATAATCATACTTTGGTGTGCCAATTTATGCCAAGAGGTTGTTGAGGGGATAATGGAGCAAGGTGCTAAAGTCCGACTCCAGACTAGGATTAGCACCTCACTCCATTTTCCCCTCAACAACCTATTCGCACAAATTGGCACACCAAAGTATCTTAATACACCGAATTGATGCCTTTGGTACCTACAATACAGTTTTATGCTAAGAGGAAGGAGCGGGATTTTAAAATAAAATGAGCTAGTAGATAAGGTGATTTTCAAAAATTTGACTCCGACTCTTGATTCTCTTATTATGAAATAATAAGAATACAATACAGGAAGTCTTGATTAGAGAAAAGTAATCAATAATCAAGTACTGTTGATAACTAATTGCCATGCCGGAGTTGCACCTCGAAACGCTCTCTGATTGGCTGAAATTTTTTGAAATCCAGTCTTCTGATTGGCTATTGCTATAACGAATATTTTATAGATTCCTCAAATGGGGACATCTTAGTAAAATTTTGCAATTATTACAAAATATGATACAACTCATGACATATCCTACACAGAATGCACCAAAGACTTTTCCAGGTGGAAAGTACAACGGAATCATATTATTATGAATCATTTGCTCACAACGCTAGTAAATAAACATTCGTTTTCCAATACGACTTTAAACAACGAGTGCACATTCTGTATTATTATACTTTTCGAGCTACAACGGAGTACCAACGGAGTCATATTTTATTATTATTATCATCATGAATCATTTACCAACTAAACAACACAAGGAGGAATTTTACTTTGGTAATATGTACATAATAATAACTATGAGATGGAAATTATTATTGAATGAATTATTTGCAAATATTCTAATTGTCTATGATTCACAAAAGAAAGACTCAAAATACACACATAATTACGGTAGTTGTGTGGACCACTGAAATCCTCCTACCCGGATGAAAACGCGATCCAGAAAATGTGTCTGATGTGGATGTACTGAGTGTGTCACAATGGATGACTGACCGAATAATTTTGACTGATTGGTCAGGGCTAAATAAACGAGATCGAAACTCTACGGCTTTACTCGATTTTCACTCATTTATTTACAACTAGAGAAAGAATAGTTAATTAAATTACAATTTGCAGAGTGATAAAAAACTGAATTATCTAATTGCACAAAACTTCCTCTCTCTAATACTAGAATCAATTGAATTTTACAGAACTGTTGAGCGTCCTTTCTCTAGCAAGTCTGCAGCACAATTAAACAAGAATAAACTTGTTTTCTCATATCTTACGCTAAAGGAAAGAGCCTACCAACAGAGGGCACATAATACTACAAATTAAATAATAAAATAAAGCTTCCCCAAATCCTACATCCTCCCACATTCTTTTGGGAATTGATGAACAAAAGAACTAAAATTACAACTTAATTAAAATACAAATATTATTAGTTCCATTCTCCATATCGTCTTGGGCGAATGACTTTCCTTCCAGATTTGGTTTTTCTAAGTTCTGCTTCTTGCACTGCAGAACTGGCTTCATTGACAGATTTCTTCTCCGGCTTTGTTACTTTCTTTATCTTGGCGGAGAGAGAAATGTCTTCGGAGATTTTTGTGATCTCCAGGGGGTACAAACGTTGTAGAGGTCTCGTCAATATTCCAGCAGCTGTTCGGACCTTGGCCACACGAACATGTCCGTCCTTCCCAGGAATGAGCTCCATAATTCTCCCCATTGGCCATTCAAAACGCTTCTTGTTGTCGGCTCCCACAAAGACGACGTCGCCAACCTGAGGGATTCTTGCTCCTTTTTCTTGAGATTTCTGTACCAATAGGCCAAGGTACTCACGTCTGAATCTGGCTTGCAATCCTTGTTTCAATTCTTGAACTTTCTTATAGCTTGACTGCAAGTCACGGGATGTAAGATTGACACCTTCAGGAAAATCCGAACTCTTCAGTCCTCTGGTGAACATGGCTGGGGTCAGAGGGATTAAATCATCTTCATCCTCGGTGAGGGTAGTCAGCGGCCGATTGTTGATGGTAGATTCCACTGCAGTCAAGCATGTCCTCAGTTCATCAAACGTTAATTTGGCTCTCCCTAACATCCTCTTTAATAAATCCTTGACAGACCGGATGAGACGCTCCCACCAACCCCCCACCAGGCTCCAGAAGGGGGGTTGAACACCCACTGTATCATCTTGAGCTGGGACTCCCTCTCTATCTTCTCCTTGTTCAGCTTCTTGAACAAGTTGACAGTTCCGACAAAATTGGTACCATTGTCGCTGTAGACGACATTGGGTCGTCCATAAATATTGATGAAACGTTCCAGGGCTTTTATAAAAGCTTCAGTGCTCAAGGAACTTACAATGTCAAGGTGGATGGATCGGTAGACAGCACAGGTGAAGAGCACGACCCATACCTTTTCTCCATTCTTGAGGTACAAAGGACCAGCTAAATCCACTCCAGTTGACTGAAAAGTTTCCACTGTTTCAACTCTATTCTTCGGAAGTGGCGCCGGCTCCACCTCCAGGTTCTGTGCAGAATATCTCTGGCAAGTGGCACAACTTCGAATTACTTTTGCCACTGTCTTCCTCCCCTGTAGAATCCAGTACTTTTCCCTTAGTCGTCCCAAAACGAATTGAGTTCCAGCATGACAATTAACTGCATGTATAAAATGTATCAGCTGCTCAACGATAGGATGATCCTTCGGTAAAACAATGGGACTGCGAAACTCCATGGAATCTGTCTTGTATAGAAGTTTCGAGCTCACCCGAAATAAACCATCTTCTCCAATTTTCACTTTGAGATTCTTAAGGTCTTCTATTCCTTTCGGAAAACGTTCACTTTGGACACAGCGGAGAACATATTTTTCTGCATCTCTTATTTCTTCAATTGAAAGGTAGGTGCTAAGATTGCGTTGCCTTTTTGGTACTCGAACATTTTGCAAGAATCTTCGCATCCATCCCATGACACGCACGTTCTTCAGATAAACTGAAAATCTGGGCTGGTCCCATACGGACTTGATTGTACTTGCCATGGTTCTTGTTACCTTCCGTTTTTCCGAGTTGACCTCGTCTTCATTTATGATGACATCAATGACTGGCCAATCTTCGGGTGGTTGCAGCAACCACTCTGGTCCCTCCCACCATCGCGACTTGAGTAACTGACGCGGTGAGCATCCACGCGATGGGAGATCTGCGGGATTGCAGATTCCAGGAACGTGTCGCCAATCCTTGGGATTTGTCAGTCCCAAAATTTCTTGCACCCGATTCCCCACGAAGGTGCCCCAGTCGTCATTTCGGTGTATCCAAGATAGGGCTGTAGTAGAGTCACTCCAAAAGTAGCAAGGCACATTCTCCCAGTTCAGTGCAGTGAGCGTAGCATGTGTAAGTCTTGCTCCAATAGTACATGCTAGCAATTCCAAACGTGGGATTGAGGTTCTCTTCTCCACAACAACACCATTCTTGTCCTTAATTCTCTTCAATGGGGCGATCCGTGCTTTAGCTTGTAGAAATCGAACAGTTGCATTTTCATTTGAGCCACTGCGTAAGAACAGTACAGCAGCGTATGCATCCTGACTTGCATCGCAGAAACAGTGAATAGAAAGATTTTTGTCACGAAAAGGGTTGATACATCTCGGAATTGATAACTGCTTGAGACACTCCACCTCCTCGTACCACTTCAAGAATTTACTTCCTATTTCTTCCTGCAGCTCTTCATCCCAGTCAACATCCGCAGCCCAGGCCTCTTGTAATATTAACTTCGGTTTAATAAGCGCTGGTGCTGTAAAACCAATCGGATCAAATATTTTATGAGTAGTTGACAGGATCTTACGTTTTGTGACCGTCTCTGGAATTTCAGCTAATGAGAGATCACATCCTAGAGAGTCACTTTTCTTATTCCAAGTTAATCCGAGAACCGAAGAGAACATATTTTCACCGCTCTGACCATTGGGAAAATTGGCAGGGGCATACTCCCACTATCGCAGTTCCATCTTTGCTTCAGCCAGTAGTCGTGTAGAAATTTCTCGAAACTCTTCATATTCCTTGAGATTGTGGACAGAGGCCACACAGTTGTCCACGTAGAGGGACTTGAGGAGTTTTCCGGCGACAGGATGTGCTTCTCCCTTTGCGTTGGTGAGATGATGTTCCAAGACAGCTGCCAACAAATATGGACTGCAGTTGACTCCAAACACCACTCTTTTATGCCGGAAAATCTTGACCAATTTCTTGTCGTAGTTCTCCCACCACAGGAACCTCAGAAAATCTTGATCCACTTTGTCCACATCAATCATCTGAAAGGCTTTTCGGATGTCGGAGATTACTCCGACTCTGTTTTCCCGAAAACGCAACAAAATTGATGGGATCAGCTCCATGAGGTTCGGACCCTTTTCTAAGCATTCGTTCAGTGATGGGCTTCTATTCGTCTTGCATGATGCATCAAAGACAGGACGAACGGGAGTTGTAAGGCTGTTTGGCTTGAACACAGGTCGGTGAGGGAGATAATGGCATGGCTTTTCAATTGCAGCTCCATGCACAGGCTCAATAAAACCCTCAGTAATCCAACTTTCAAAGATAGAGTTGTACGTATCAAATTTGCCTTGACTTTGCAATTTTCTTGTGGCCGCCATCAGTCGACTTTCGGCGATTGCTTTATTACTGGGAATTTGCGGCTCACTATTTATCCAAGGCAATTTGACACAGTACCTTCCCTCCTGAGATCTTGGTACTGTTTGCAGAAAGTGTTGCTTCGTTTCTTCTTCCTGCTCCTTCTTACTTTTCATCTCAGAAGGATCTTGTATTCCCAAACGTCCAAATCCCATAATTCAGAAACTTCGGCCTGCTGCACATGCATCGTAGTTACCGCTATCGCGAAGTTACTATCAATTAATTTTCCTGACAAGGTCCAGCCGAATTTGGTTTCCAATGCTACGAGATCATTCTGTAATTCGTACCTCTTGCCAGTCAGTATCTGTCCGTAGTAGTCAGATCCGATGAGTAACTCGATGACGGGACATTCGGGTCCTATATCTGGAACCCATATCTTCTTTCTTCGAAGTTCATCCATCCACGGCCCAGTTGTCATTCTAGGTATACTTCCGCAGATCTTGCGTTGATCCAGAACTTCTAAGTCTCCAGCTCCTTCTCCATTTTCACTTTCAATGTGCACCATGTACTTGTTGTGCTCCTTTATCTCGCTAGATCCGCCGAATAAGTAGTGACAGAGCTTGACCCTTTCTGTAGGCGGCAGCAGTAAATCCTCTGCAGTTTTCTGTAGGATGTAGGACTTCTGTGCTCCCGGGTCACAAAGTGCTCTCACTGATTTCTGGCGGCCTTGATTCACTACGAGGACATTCAGGGTTTGGAGCATCACTGTGTTCGTGCAATTGAGCATATCGTGTGTTGAACTCGGAGGGGCTGGTTCACTCTTCGCCTCAAGTTTCTGGTGAACCTGAGGACACATCAAAGTAGGATGCCTCTTCTTACAGACGATGCATTTTACCAAAGCCTTGCACTTTCTGCTTCCATGTCCAGTCTTCAGACAGAGATAGCATGCATTTCTGTCTTTTATCTTGCTGTTCTTCGCATCCAACGTCATTTCAGGTGCTTTACCGCAGTCTTTGCTTTCATGAGGCTTGTCACAGAAGATACAGGAGGCGGAGTGACCTGCAAAGAGCCCGGCTGCCGTTGGAATTGAACTTTCACTATTTTTTCTTGCTTCCTTAGTCATAACAGTTTTCTTAGCTTTCGATTCCTTCACATCCATGTCTTGAAATCCAGTCTGTGCCAGTTCGATTTGTTGCTCACTTTGAACTTCGGCCTTAATAATCTGCATCAAAAAATCAAGACTAGATTTTGGAGGATTTTCTAACTTCCCATCCTTCTTGGAGAGGGAACTTCTCTGCCATGCACGTAATAACTCTTCCGGAAGACTTGATTCGACTAACGGGAACAACCAAGTGGAAGGGTCTGCAGTCGCCAGATTTAACGATGATAACGCACGGAGATGGGACTCCAACTTTAAGTACATCTGAGATAAAGAAATCTTGTCCTTTGAAGTGACATTAGTAATTACTAATTTAAATAACTCACGAATGTAGACTTGCACCAAAAACCTTTCCCGTCCGAATCGTTCCTTAAGGGCTTCTACCGCTTTCGGATAATTTTCACCAGTCTGAGGGTAACTATTAACGACATCAAATGCCTCAGAACCTGGCTGCATTGACTGGACGAGATACTGAAACTTGTCTGTGGCGTGCAGCGTATCATCTTCATCTATCTTCTGGATTTCCTAAGCTCTATCTTCGGTAATTTGAAATTCCTTTTCTTTTCTTGTCCCGATGCCGACGTTGCACTAGTATACCCACTTGCGTTTGGAGATGAGCGACCAGCTCGGGCGTTAAACAGTTGATTTATCAACAATTTGGCCATCCGGATCTTGTATCTGTACTCCTCAGTGAACGCATATTCTTGTTCTATTTGTTCTACTGAGCAGTTTGCATCCAGCATGGCATCTAAAATTTTCTGATCCACTTCTGATATCCTTTCCAGGAGGTCATCCAATCTTTCTAATTTTTCCTGGAGAGACAACAGAGAGGGTTGATCAGCAGCCAATTCCGCATCGACGTCATTGACAGTTTTCGTTACAGATGTGCGAATCGGCGTCCTGGATAATCTCAGTCGGTCCATGGTGTGCTATTTTACTGATGACCAACAGACCCGAAAAAATCCGTAAATAAAAATATTTTTTATTTTCTATTGTGAACGGTATCACCTGGATTAGTTCCCAACGAGGCCGGGAACACGGCGCAAGATGCTTTGGTCAATTGGCTTGACTCCAGCCTTCAATCCAGGGACGAATAACGGATGACAGGAAGCAGTCCACTTCCTTCTCCAAAATAAAGACACGAAAATATCCACAGCAGATCACGTCGGGGTCACCAAAATATGTGTGGACCACTGAAATCCTCCTACCCGGATGAAAACGCGATCCAGAAAATGTGTCTGATGTGGATGTACTGAGTGTGTCACAATGGATGACTGACCGAATAATTTTGACTGATTGGTCAGGGCTAAATAAACGAGATCGAAACTCTACGGCTTTACTCGATTTTCACTCATTTATTTACAACTAGAGAAAGAATAGTTAATTAAATTACAATTTGCAAATTAGAGTGATAAAAAACTGAATTATCTAATTGCACAAAACTTCCTCTCTCTAATACTAGAATCAATTGAATTTTACAGAACTGTTGAGCGTCCTTCCTCTAGCAAGTCTGCAGCACAATTAAACAAGAATAAACTTGTTTTCTCATATCTTACGCTAAAGGAAAGAGCCTACCAACAGAGGGCACATAATACTACAAATAAAATAATAAAATAAAGCTTCCCCAAATCCTACAGTAGTACTTTTCTACATTTATTATAGCAGAACTAAATCAATTGCACTGAAATGAACACAATATTTATACTAACAGACTTACTTTAACGTCGGATGCCACTTGCCATTAATGACACAACATTACACAAATAACACAATTGTACCATTCTGTAATTATACAAGTTACACACTGATAAACCAACGAACGACAGGGATGTATCAATATAAATTAACTATGAATAAACGATATTTAAACAATCTTAGTCAGTACCGTAATTAAAAGTCGATTTCGGAGGGGGCAAAGATGTCATACACTTATATGTATGAAAAATTTTGGCTTATTTTAGCTAAAACGAGTCAAAAATAGCCTAAAAATCACATAAAATCACGCGAAGCGCGAAATTTTTTGGTATTTTGAGAAAAAATTCCCTCTTTTCTTGGATTTCGGGGGGGGGGGCATTTCCCTCAATACAGCCTTGATCTCAGTATTTTCTGTTAAGATGCTCCCATTTTATGTTGATGACGGAGCTTTGAGAAAACTTTGCTTAATTTCCCCTTACAGCTTATGGAGTTATCGCTTCCTCATAAAATTAAACAGGAGTCCAAATAGAAGTATCAATACTTAAGGTAAACACAAAACTCAATTATAATTATGTTATTTGTTAGATGTTAGATAATGCCCGTTGGGACTTTGGAACTGTCAACAAATAAATAACAATAATACTAAAATATTTACTTACAAGGAAATACATAATCTTCCACTAAGTCCGACAATAGAAATTGCATTAAAATTCCATTCTTTTGTTCCGGAGATGGGCTGAATTTAGGCAGCGGTACTTTGTTGCCACTGTCCCCGCTGTCGCCGCTGTTGCCACTAGGGGGTAAGGGGGGTCAGCGGCAACAGCATAAAAGCGGAAACAGTGGCAACAGCGGCAACAGTGGCGACACACAAAAACCACTGGTGGCAACAGCAGCGACACGCAAAATCCACTAGCGGCAACAGCGGCGGCACAGCTAAAACCACTAGCGGCAACAGAGACACATTAATCTGATTTCCTCAGTTGCCGCTAAACCTAATATAAGCCAGTGCACTGCTGCTCTGAGCTCAATGCTCAACAGCGGCAACAGAGGATATCAGATTAATGTGTCCGCTGAATTTAGGCAGCGGGATCTCGTTGCCTCAATTGCCCCCGTTGCCCCATGCTTAGTCACTTTACCTATTACTTTAACATTTTGCCTCCCGTCACTATTTTTGCCTCTTTTTTGACCTAACCTAATAAAAAATAAACAAAAATTTAGCATGTTTATTTATAATTAGGTTAGGTCAAAAAAGATGCAAAAATAGTGACGGGATGCAAATGGAAAAGACGATAGGTTAATTGGCTTAACTTGGGGCGACGGGGCCAATTGAAGCAACGAGATCCCGCAGCCTAAATTCAGCCAATGTGTCTCTGTTGCCGCTAGTGGTTTTAGCTGTGTCGCCGCTGTTGCCACCAGTGGTTTTTGTGTGTCGCCACTGTTGCCGCTGTTGCCACTGTCTCCGCTATTATGCTGTTGCCGCTAACCCCCCAAACCTCCCAGCGGCAACAGCGGCGACAGCGGGGACAGTGGCAACAAAGTACCGCTGCCTAAATTCAGCCCGGAGATGGACATAAATATTGGGTACGGAGTACGGATTGAGATATACGCTAAAAGCTCCCCTTCTTTTGGGAGCAAGGGGGAACAATCCCCATCGTCCGAGTCTGACAGGACGTAAAAGCATCCTCCTTTAACGCATTCTTCACAAGAATAAGATCTACAGTTACCTGCTAAGTAAATAATAATAAGTATAATAATACAGAATGTGCACTCGTTGTTTAAAGTCGTATTGGAAAACGAATGTTTATTTACTAGTGTTGTGAGCAAATGATTCATAATAATATGATTCCGTTGTACTTTCCACCTGGAAAAGCCTTTGGGTGCATTCTGTGTAGGATATGTCATGAGTTGTATCGTATTTTGTAATAATTGCAAAATTTTACTAAGATGTCCCCATTTGGGGAATCTATAAAATATTCGTTATAGCAATAGCCAATCAGAAGACTGGATTTCAAAAAATTTCAGCCAATCAGAGAGCGTTTCGAGGTGCAACTCCGGCATGCTGGTACTAAGGCAATTAGTTATCAACGTACTAGACTTCCTGTACTCTATTGTTATTATTTCATTTACTACTGCCTCCCAACAAACGTCACAATCGTCATGGCGTCATAGTTCAGGCACTTTTACATCATGGTGCCGTTCCGAAATGGGCAATACCAAAGTTTGTTGGGAGGCAGAGTAATAAGAGAATCAAGAGTCTGAGTAAAAGTTTTTGAAAATCACTTTGGATACGAGGTATTTTAATTCAAAATCCCTCCCCTTCTCTTTGGTATTATTGGTATGGAATAAATTGACACAAAACTGTATACCTTCCAGTGGTACATAGTGATAATCACTGTAGAAGAATACTTTAGTTGGCCAATTTATTCTAATAAACCTAAGGCAAGCCGTAACAGAAGCTCGCCTGAGTAAAGGGGACCGTGTACACAGTTTTAGTAAAATAATAGAAATAGGTTTATTTTCATATTGATTGGTTAATATTGAGTATCAAAATCAAAATGTATGAATGTTGACCATCAAAGTCAATAGAAAATCAAAGCACATTAACGTTGACTTTGAAAATCAACAGAAAATAAAAATAGATTAATTTTGACCATCAAAAGCAATAGAAAATCAAAATAGATTAATGTTGACTATGAAAATCAACAGAAAATCAAAATAGATTAAGATTGATGTTGAAAATAAACGGAAATTCAAAATAGATTAAGATTGATGTTGAAAATAAACGGAAATTCAAAATAAATTAAGATTGACATTGAAAATCAACAGAAAATCAAAATAGATAATTGTTGACTATGAAAATCAACAGAAAATCAAAATAGATAATTGTTGACTATGAAAATCAACAGAAAATCAAAATTTATTAATATTGACTATGAAAAGCAGCAGAAAATCAAAATTTATTAATGTTGACTATTAAAATCAACAGAAAATCAAAATTGATTAATGTTGACTATGAAAAGCAACAGAAAATCAAAATTTATTAATTTTGACTATGAAAAGCAACAGAAAATCAAAATTTATTAATTTTGACTATGAAAAGCAACAGAAAATCAAAATTTATTAATGTTGACTATGAAAAGCAGCAGAAAATCAAAATTTATTAAAGTTGACTATTAAAATCAACAGAAAATCAAAATAGATTAAGATTGATGTTGAAAATAAACGGAAATTCAAAATAGATTAAGATTGATGTTGAAAATAAACGGAAATTCAAAATAAATTAAGATTGACATTGAAAATCAACAGAAAATCAAAATAGATGATTGTTGACTATGAAAATCAACAGAAAATCAAAATAGATAATTGTTGACTATGAAAATCAACAGAAAATCAAAATAGATAATTGTTGACTGTGAAAATCAACAGAAAATCAAAATTGAATAATGTTGACTATGAAAAGCAACAGAAAATCAAAATTGATTAATGTTGACTATGAAAAGCAACAGAAAATCAAAATTTATTAATGTTGACTATGAAAAGCAACAGAAAATCAAAATTTATTAATGTTGACTATGAAAAGCAGCAGAAAATTAAAATTTATTAATGTTGACTATTAAAATCAACAGAAAATCAAAATTGATTAATGTTGGCTATCATAATGAAAAGCAATTCGAAAAATATAAATTTAACTATCTATTTGCATATAAATGCGAAATAGATTTATTTCCGTCCTATCTATACTAGATTATAATTTCCGGGAGTATGTATGTCCACCCCCATTTTACCCATGTTAACACTTCTAAAAGCAGTAAAACCGTGATGTTGACACTTCTGGAAGCAATAAAACCCTATGTTGACACTTTTAATAGTAGTAAAACCATGATGTTGACACTTCTGGAAGCAATAAAACCATATGTTGACACTTTTAATAGTAGTAAAAGCCTATGTTGACACTTCTAGGATCAGAAAAGCTGTATGTTGACACTTCTAAAAGCGGCAATTACCCATTTTGACACTTCTAAAAGCGGCAATTACCCATTTTGACACTTCTAAAAGCGGCAATTACCCATTTTGACACTTCTAAAAGCGGCAATTACCCATTTTGACACTTCTAAAAGCGGCAATTACCCATGTTGACACTTCTAAAAGCGGAAATTACCCATGTTGACACTTCTAAAAGCGGCAATTACCCATGTTGACACTTCTAAAAGCGGCAATTACCCATGTTGACACTTCTTAAAGCGGCGATTACCCATGTTGACACTTCTAAAAACTGCAATTACCCATGTTGACAGTTCTAAACGCAGTAAAACCCTAAGTTGACACTTTTAAAAGAAGTAATTACCTATGTTGACACTTCTAATAGAAGTAATTACCTATGTTGACACTTCTAGAAGCAACAAATACCTCTTTGAACACTTCTGAAAGCAGTAAACCCTTTGTTGAGACTTCTGGAAGCAGTTAAACCCTATGTTGACACTTTTAATAGTAGTAAAGCCCTATGTTGACACTTTTAATAGTAGTAAAACCCTGTGTTGGCACTTTTAGTAGTAAACCCCATGTCGGCACTTTTAATAGTTGTAAAACCCTATGTTGGCACTTTTAATAGTAGTAAAACCCTATGTTGGCACTTTTAATAGTAGTAAAACCCTATGTTGGCACTTTTAATAGTAGTAAAACCCTATGTTGGCACTTTTAATAGTAGTAAAACCCTATGTTGGCACTTTTAGTAGTAGTAAAACCCTATGTTGACATTTTTAAAAGTAGTAAAACCCTATGTTGGCACTTTTAATAGTAGTAAAACCCTATGTTGGCACTTTTAATAGTAGTAAAACCCTATGTTGGCACTTTTAATAGTAGTAAAACCCTATGTTGACACTTTTAGAATCAGAAAAGCTTAATATTGACACTTCTAAAAGCTGTAAATACCCTTTGTTGACACTTCTATACGCAGTAAAACCCTAAGTTGACACCTCTAATAGTAGCAAATACGTATATTGACACTTCTAGGGTCAGAAAAACGTTATTTACATAATAGCAGTAAATGCGGGGATGGGTAGACTACATGTCGACGAAAGATTTGTTGTTTGGAAAGGAGCGGGGAGATGGAAGCTATATTAAATTATGTTATTTGGGAAGGGGTTGGGTGGGGTCTTTACATGTCCATTAAAAATTGTTATTGGAGTAGGGGCGTGAATGTGTCGACTACATGTCGATGAAGGATTTGTTGTTTGGAAAGGGGCGGCGAGGTGGAGACTGCATGTCGAAGAAACATTTGTTGATTGGGAAGGGGCGGTGAGGTGGCAATACTGAATGGGTATGGATTTGCTGAGGTTGTATAGAAAACTGTAGTATGAAATATCAGGGCACTTGAGCTTGGGATTAGTGTTATTTGAATCTTTAATTTTGCTTCATGGGAAACAGAGCCCTGTAGTAGGACGGGCTAACCAGCTAGTAATATGTATTTTCCGGTTTTATTTACTTCATTATAAAATCTTAAATTTGGTCGAAACGGCATTTAATATTTTGTACTATCGTGCTAACAATGCATAGGAAGCACATTTGAAGTTTTAATGTCCATTTAATGCCACATTTTCATTTTGACTATCAAAATGAAGACAAAGTGAGCGCGCGGCATCTCAGCAACCTATGGACCAATGTGGCCCATTTTCAATAGGCTTTGTCACAGGTCCATAGGCAATGTTTTTGCCAAGTTTAGTTGAAATCCATCAATGTCTTCAAAAGTTATCGTGTAAACGAACGGACGGACGGACTGTTCGATTCTATAAGCTGCCTTATCAGCCGTGATTATACTAGTGGATTGCTCCTATGATTCCCCCTTTCCTTCAACCTTTGTGAGTTTATAGTGCCTAGATTCCCCCTTTTCGTTAGATTCTGACTTTGAGATTGCGATTTTCTGACATTTTGAAAAATCTGAAGGGTCTTTACAGTTTTTCATTTGATTGCTCTTTAGATTCCTCAATTACATCACATGATTCTGCGCATTAGATTTTTGTCTTTATACTGTCTGATTAATCCTTCCCTTCTGCTGACTATGTTTCTGATTTTCGTGAGTTGACTGGAAGTCAACTTTTTGCAGAAGCGCAATCCAATTGCACTATCAATAGACTGTTGATCTACCAGTTTCTCTTCGTTTTTTGATAAATGGCTAGTTCAACGTTAGACTTTGAGGAAAAACTCATTTTGCAAATAGACCTTTTCGCGGTTAGGCACTTTTGGTGGGCCAACATAGATAGTCCACGTACCCTATCCATGTTCTGCCCACCAAAAGTGCCTAACCGCGAAAAGGTCTATTCAAGATAGACCATATCTTTATGATATCAAATCAGCGGAATATAAAGATAAAATAAAGAAGCGAAATGGCTGGGAAAAGATTTCCGAGGAATTTAAAAAATATGGTGAGTTCAATACTATTATTATTAATCATGTCATTAATTCATAACGATTAACATTCAGTACTTTCAAATAATATGCAAAATAATACATAAAAATAATGAAATTATAAGAATTATAATTAAGAATTCGAGTAATTCTTCAGACATGATCGGTTTCAGGATGAAGAAATTTCAAAATTACCAGACTAGTTCATCCTCGCAATCATAAAGTCAGAATCAGAAAAGGGACTATTGGTTTATACTAATTTGCTGAGCTAGACATTTTTATTATGAATGAGCTTGCGCATCATCTTATGATTATGAAAATCGCAAAAGTTGTGTACACTTGAGCCATGTGATTTTTTAATAGAGGAATCACATTCATAAGGTGATAATCAGATAAGATGAAGTATATCTGCTGCTATCAGGCGAGCTAAAAATGATCCAATGTATTTGAAATATGTGACAAGACAACTCCTGTATGTAATTTGTAATATGATAAGATTGAATTTTGTAAATAATTAGCCACCTGTCCGATTGTACATCGATTTTCCGCACATGACGGGCGTTGTCTCATTTAGCTACATCCCTTTGTGCATGATATTAAGCTGTAGTGTATCAAATGGCAATCATTTTAATGTGATAGAAATTTGTAGGTTCTAATTATATGTTTGTAATTTAATACCCTAAAAGCTTAAACGGAGACTATTGAGCACGATATTATAATATGATAATAGTGTAAAGTATATACTCGATGCTACAGGCTTTAATTATTGGATACAATTTGTATGTTATGGGTACGGTAAAAAAAGTGGGGATTGTTAGCAGAGCAATAAAACGATTTGGCCTATATGGTAGTAGTTAACGGGTAGCCAGGAGCTGATTCGCAAAGTTAAAGGACTAATTGTGCTAGCGCATAGGGAGGTTGGATTATCGCTTGTGTGTTCATTATTCGGAGTGCATCCAAGTTGGTTTGAACTGACTTGAACCCGATTACTACACGCCTGATGTTAATCGAATATGGTGAGTGAAGGAGAGAAGTGCACAAGCTGTTAAGCGAAAGACAAGCTATACACTAATGTATTGTACTAAATAGGCAGAAGTCCATAGGAAAGAGGGAAATGGACATAAAATGGAATGGGATGGATGGATGGTGCGTTTAAGGTAAGAGTTAGTGCCTTCTTCTGACATCTTATTGCCATCCGGCACACGCAGGAAGGAAACACACACAGCTCTATAAGAATTCTGGAGCAATATACCAAAAACTATTCTCCATTTACGTGTCTATAGGAATTGTAAACGGTAGTGATTACATGACCATCTATAAAGCTTGTATATTTACATTTGCAATAATATTTTCAGTTCAGCTAACATTCAGTTAGGATTTATCTTCTCAACTGCGAAGTTGTAATAATAACAAATAATGAGCATAATAATGTTCTTAGGATAGACGAACATATTTGCTGGCTATAATTACAGCTTTAAACATTGTATTTTCAGTTCAGTTCACATCACACCACACAGAACACAGGTGAACATACATAATAATAGACTTCATTATATTGCTATATACAGTAAGAAAGAACACAACTATATCAAAGTTATTGTTCTTTCAAGGCTAGACTGATAAGATACAATTCTTCTTTACCATCCTTCAGGAGCTGCAAACTACAAACAACTGTACCAACATAAAATAAATGTAACAAAAACATTTCCCTATATAAACTACTTATCATTCGTTTTACTAATGCTAAAAAAGAGTCTACCGCTCCCCAGATGTCGAATCCAATCTGATCTAATGAAGATTACTCAGACAAGATGTACTTTGAGCAAACAAAGATCCTCTCCTGATGATGAGTTTCATCTGATCATTCTAAAGACCTTATTAGCATATTGCTCGAGAAGTTCATGTTGTTACACGTGTCGCACGAATCCAGGCATGCTCTTTGTATTTACCAAAAAACTCGTCTGCAATTATACAAAAAAGATTTACTGTGAAATTCAATTATGATTTTGTTATGTGGCTTGACTACTCATTTGAACACGCTATAAAATAAAACAGGTGCGGTTCCTGAGTGAATGGACTGGACAAGGAAGCCAATATCATTAAGGGAATTGCGTATACTTTAGTCAAGGAAGAGTTTCAGTAGCTCTAAACCATAGCTAATTGCAAGTGTTAAGAGAGAAACTCATTTACTCTTTTTATAGACAAAATGTACAAATATGGGCAGGGTGATCTTAAGGCAGAGTAGCATCTCTAATTGCCAATACTAGTCCGTTCTATTGTTTTCCTCTGTAAATGTGGAATTTCTTCAGAGTATTAGCGTCAACGTAAATAATAGCCTGTTAATTTTCTGCTAGAATTTCCCTTCCTCTTGAATTCATCACTTTAACGTATGAAAAAGATTGTTTTCTGTCTTTGGCCATGAAATCGTAATATTATTATACAATTTTTTGCTCTTTGCATGTTTGAGATGCTTTGCGGAGTCGTCTGCCTTAACATGGCGTGACTATGACTTAAAGAATTATCCAAATTGCAGCAAAATAAAGGACTTGCTGTTCAAATATTATTGCTAGAATGTAGCTGTACTTGTTCAACATAACAATAGGTGGACGTGGACAGCTCCATTCTTTTGACACCAAATAAGGAAGGATGACAATTACATACATTCTATTATCCCTCCATAAACATTTCATTTAGTCAGCATAAGTCAATGGTATATAATCTACAGTTGTTTATAAATTATATACTAATCTCGTCTAGCTAAATATCTGAAGGCACACTTGTCTATTATGTTTGGCCATTTGTTGCAATTCTCTATTTATTTACTGACTATATTCTACTATTACCTTGATTTTTGTCTTTCATCTTCAGCATGACATTGACGCTATCTTGTCATTTAGCTTTAATTTCATGACAATTTCATAGCTTATGATGTAACATGACATTTACACGCAGTCTAAGCAAGAAAATTCCGTCCGACTCAACGATATCGTTTTTTACTGCATTTTATGGTTATGTCACACAATTTGGCACATGACACGGGGAAATTATTCCGGGCGGACGACGTAATAATCTCATTTGGTGTATTGAGTGGAGATGCGACGAGATATATACAACCATTAAATTGTAGTACCGTTGAACATGTATCTCTCCACCTCCTACATATTACATTACACATACACATGGAATTAAAATAGATACATGCAACAGTTCTATTATTTTCGCCACATTAACTCCTATGCAATCTTTCAATAGACATTCCCCGCATACTAGTTACAGTTGACTTAACTTTGACTTTGTCTTTTTCCTCTATTTTAATCTTTCGGAGAAAAACATTTTTAAAAGTAGATTGCAATAACAGCATATTATGTCTTGGTTCGTTCCATATTCAAAGAAAACAGCGCAGAAAATTGTATGATAAGGTAATAAGAGTCAGGAGTGGAATTGCTTATCTTATCGAGACTAGCTTATAAATATTTGAGCAGACTGGCAAACAACTGTTCTTTCGGTAAATACGAGTTGAATTATCAACTTTTTCTTTTCGAGGTGTTTCTACTTTGGTACATGTGTCTATGTCTTCGTTCCTGACAGGTGGGATTTTGCATATGTCACAATTCTACTCCAACTCTATAAATCTTCGGGTGTAAACCAACGAGTTGAGAGAAGACCAGCTGTGCAAATGTAAGTTACTCGATCTCTGCTGCGTTTCCTTATGTTTCTGCAATACACTCAGTCACAAAGCCAAGTACCGTAAATATAAGGTACGTTTTTAGTATTAATATTTTAAACCCTTTTTCGCAGAGCTTGTTTGCTCTGCCATTCTGTTGCAATTGACTCTATATTGACTCCCCTTGCAATGCACCATTGAACTTAAGTGTACTCTACAAGATATATCTTTTCAACTACATATAGAGCACTGACGGTGAGAAACGTGCTTCTCATTTTTCTAAATGTTCTCGTCTACAGTTTACCCTACATTTTGTTTATTTAGATATTCTTTTCATTATCACAACAAAAAAGAGAAAAGAAAATGAGCTCCTTGTACTTATTAGGAATTGAGAAAACTTTCAATTTGCATCCAAAAATCCCTAAAGACCTTTTACAGCGCAAACTTCTGCTATTTACGTTTTATGCATGTTGACTCCTATTACAATGTTACATAACAGCCAAATACAAAGACAAGGCTGTTCGCTGCGACATTCAAAGAATAACACGTCCAAATTAGTACACATTTGACTTGTAATCCTTTTATTGCATGCCTAAATACACAATCTAATCAATTCTTTAATGCACATACTCAAATTACTAACATAGGGATAAGTATGCTGACAATTCGCATACGGAACTTTATAGTATGCAATTTGTTGGCTTTTATCTCTGTCTGTGGTGTGTGCAGTCAATCTTGTGAAATAAAAATAACTATGCAATTATTACACCCATTTATGACGAATGTTGACGATGAGTCATTTTTCGACAGAGGTTGTTTAGACTTTCTTAGTATTTAGGATTCTAATCTTTCCTCAAGCTAAAAGGCCACCGCAACCACATTTAAATATACCAAAATGTGAAAACGCATAGCTAATTATATTACTCTAAACATACAGTATAAGATATAAGCTACCTAAGCTACGTGTGTGTGATGAATAGATAACATAATAGTTATTTTCATCGTTTCAGCCTGTCGTGCCCTTTAGTTTACTTAACATTTGCCTAGCACGATAAAACAAACGTGGCATGCAATGCTATGTAAAGCATAATAAAATGAAGGAATTAAAATCCCTTTCTAGCTAAATGAAGTCCGTCAATTCTATAATGCATCATGCAATCAACTGTAATAGAACATCGCATATAAATGCTGTCATTACATTCTATCTGCCAACCAGCCACTCTACTAGCTTCTCTAAGATAATAGTGTGTGATTGCATAACCTAGACATGATTACACGATAACAGCTGAAGAAAAGGCAAATGCAATTCTATGGACAGTTTGGCCTAGCTTATTGTTAACACAGTCTGTCTGCTCTATTGTCATGGAAGGTCTCTTTATTTTCGTGCACATTTTTTCGTGTCTATAATACAGATAGCAACTCCGTCCTGTTCTGTTGTATATTTAGAAATAACACTATATTGGTCGATAATAGTCTATACCAATGTGGTCAGGTTGAGATTAGCTTTGGGAATGTCTGCTTTTATTCTGAATTAGATAATGCGAGAATTTTCTGTGTGTACATGCGAGATTGGAATGCTGTATCCTTGTAGGTTCAGAAAAGTATAGGAGAGAGAGAGTAAAAATGCAAAAAGAACACAGAGAACTCACCCGCCCGCTACACAATGTCATTGTAACTGTCAGTTTAGTTCTGCTCTCTACTCGTCGTTGTATATTCTATTTAGTATTGGATGCATAGAAAACAGCTTTTCACACTATCACTTATTTCACTTCAGGGCTCGAATGTAATTTAGTGGAATGGCAGCGTCTGTCTACTTAGCACGTTTGGTGTAAAGTAAAGAATAACCTTAATACACATGAGATAAATTCCAGAGAATTTCCAAACCACATTATTGTGGGCTGACTTGATGGCAAGTGATACAATAATTTATATCTGCCATTACA
Source organism: Tomocerus qinae (assembly GCA_020055645.1). Lineage (NCBI taxonomy): Eukaryota > Metazoa > Arthropoda > Collembola > Entomobryomorpha > Tomoceridae > Tomocerus > Tomocerus qinae. The sequence continues at coordinate 24,205,420 of CM034549.1, forward strand.
GACGGCTATGAAAATAGTGCATAATTTTACACTTGATATTTACCTACGTAAATACAGAGGATGAAAATGAGTTATTCCAGGTCATACTCATAAACACATTTCATTCTGTAGGATGTGTAATACACGCTTCTGGCCTGTTTATTACTAATAGTATATAATGGTATTTGCCAATAAGTAGAATGTAGGTGAGTTCAGAAAAAGCTGGCAAGAAATGTAATGTCAGTTGTTTAACAAATAGAGGAGAGGGAAACAGAAGTGGGTTCATAAATCTCGGAGAGTAATAATAGTAATGAATTTATTATATCATGCTTATTGAATACGCAACAGAATAGTTACATATTTAAGGATGCGAAGAAACCCATTTGGCTCGGTAAAATACGTCTTAAATTCATAATCTCACGTTTGCCTATTTCCCCTTCGTAGATAACGGCAGTGTATCCTTTCGTAGAACAACTGACTGCAAACCAACTGACTCTGACCGTACAAAAGTCATCACATATATATCGTCATATCCAAGTTGTTACTTCTTGGCCGATTTTCAAAAAAAACTATGTTTACAGTTGTAGCATGTGGGACTTGTCTTTTTTAATATCGACTGGGCAAATACAAAGAATATTACAGTAACATGCTGTGGAGTTTTATAGCTATGTCAAGTACATGTGCTTAGAATTCATAGGTAAGGATATAAGAAATGTCAACTGAAATTGCAGCCTTGACAAAAATTACTTGGCCTTATTTGCCACTCTAATCTATAGAGAGTAAAACTGGACTTTTTACGACATATTTCTGTGCAGAGTCAATGGGCGAATGTGGGCTCATCAACAAAATTGCATTGCATATGTAATGTTGTATAATGCTTGGAGTAGTATATCGTCTATATGTAATAATCGTGTATTATAAATGTGGGAGAGGTAGTGCAGACATGATATACGCAAGGAAGGTTGAGATAGACAGTATTAATGCATAGAGAGGAGACACCCGCTGAGAAAAAGAGCATTGGGTGCCCTGCCCTTATAGTACTACGTTTAGTAGCCAGTATATTATAGGAGTTGGGTGAATATAGTATGAAAGTTGTGAAGAGCTTTGCTTTAGTTATCTGGGAATGGATTTGAGATGCTGACTCCTGGTAGTGACTCTTATTGGGTTTCTTTGCAAAAGTAGATGTGATCTTTTAGATGGCAAGAAACTGCACACTCACGTTGAGCACAATGCCTTGGTGGAGTAGTTACTCTGCCTTTCTTTATTGCATAAGGATATGTGTAGTTACTACTACGTATTCGTAGGAAGGAGCATTAGAGTCTATGCATTCTCTCCAGCAGAAGCAATTCAATTCCACTCCAATCAAATTCAATCCACCTAGTCACACACACGGCCTAAAAAGAGTTGAAGGAGAGGGAGGGAGCGTCGGCGGAGGAGAATAAAAGAGACCGACATTTATTTTATATATTTAAGAGTCTAAGAGAGTCCGCTTACGTTGTTGAAATGCATTCAATAGGCTTTTATTAAAGAGATTCTAAAAGAAGAAGGAAGATCCTTGCTTCATGTAAAGCGGAGATAAGAGCCCGGATAAGAAACAAGTGCGGAGAATATTGGAGCATATTTTTTCTATATCATTAATACATGCATGGGATAGGTTTGTGGATGGCACTTTATTTGGACCCATATTTCCTTATCTGCAGATGTATTTCTAAAAAATGTTTGGGCTATCCCTCCGTGCTGTGTGAGCTATTGACCTTCCTGCCTTCCTTTCTGTGCTAGCTTCTACTACAGCCCTTTTCCACCCAGCTATCGATTTCCTACCACTTCTGCCTGGTCTATTCTGTCAGTCCGTCCGCACATTCATACCCTGCCATGTATTCCTATATACCATGGCTAATGTATCTAATAAGACTTTCAACATAACAACCTCACCAGCATGTCTCATTCACTTTTTCAGACTCTGTACTCTTAACATGTATACAGTCTGCTATCTACTACCATCATCATATGCATAGCCCTAGTAGCTTCACTTCGCAAAGAACGACAGAGCCGAACAGAACAAGCACAAAGGAACAGACACAGAGAATTGCTAAAATAAAATTCCTCTCTTGTCTGTGTCTGTTCGCTTCTTTGCCAATTTCCAGTATCTAGCTATATAACTCTGCCCTATTTATTTTAAAAATCATTTCCCAATTCATTGGACACTATAGGGTATCTATTCTTATTTTTACGGTAGAAAAATTGCATTAGACTTTTAGTTAGTCATTCTTCTATTACGAAATACTAATCCCACATAAATGCATTTTCTGCACACAAGCACTAAAAGTAGTGGATGAATAAGAAAACTGGATTCGTCTGACGAGACGTGGCCTTAGTTAAGAATTCCCAGTGACTACTCATAGTTTTCTAGTGTATCGTGTTGCATTCGATTGCATAGTCATGTGTACCTATCACTCATACAACTAGTGCACAATCAATCAATACAGAAAACGCTATTTTATTACACTTCGCAACTGAACCACTCCAGTTTTAGGAGAACTATGCCGTGACTCCTTTACCACCAAACACTTCTATGGAAAATGCATAATCGTTTTTCGCCCGTGCTCTAAGTGTTTGTTATTTGTTTACCTATCATCTGGCTCTGTAAGCACTATTCTCTCTATAAATATGCGGAAGAAAAGCATCAAGAAATTTGAACGTTTGAAAACATAGGTTTCTATTATTATGTTTCTTTTTCCTCCTCTAAGTATATATAATTTAGTATGTCTGTGGTGCTCAAGACTCTAAAAATATATCGATGGGAAATTAACCAAGGAAATGTGTTTGTGATGGTGAAAGATTATCTCCGCGCAGTTCTCTCCATATAGAAAATGACTATCTCTTACTATGTTCAAGTATTACAAACGCTATTTAACAACTGAACGTGCCAAAAAGAAGCCGAAATATATCAATCAACCCATCAATCAGAAATCAATCGCTCGCTTAACAACTTTATCCAGCGGGCGTCAAAAGTGATTCAATAACAGTCTAAATGGCTAAATAGTGTTTATTAGAGAGGAAACAGACATCGCATCGACGAAGTGGAACATCACAATGGATATAGATACAGAGAATATTTTTAGCACAACAACTGGAAATAATATGAATTTCAGTATTTTGGGTGATGGAATAACTACTGGGAACAATGGCAATGGAACGGAATCGGGGACTCCTTCGGATATGATTCCCATCGATTGCAGCAGCTTAGATTACAATTATGACCCGGCCACGTCCATTGTCAACATTGCACTTTTTATCTGCGGCATCCTTTTCTGCATATTTGGTAACTTCATATGAATTTTCATTTTCCAGCAATAAATAAATAAATAGTTTTACTGTCTCAAATTGAGATTGCCAGAAGACAGCAAAATGATTCAACAATAAAATAGAATAAAAAGTGGAGGCAGAACATCTGAATATTATTGTATAATATTATCGAATGTGAATGAAATTAATTAAATGGCTGATGAATTTTGGTATTTTTAGGTTACCGATGCTTCAAAGCAATTTTGTTTCTAATTGGTTTTATTTTCGGTCTGGTAATTGTATTTCTAATCTGCCAAGAAGAAGATCTCCTTCCCCAATACGGAAATATAGGTTTGTGACTCGGAATATTATAGGGATAAAAGATGCTGTTCCGTATACATTAAAAGATAATCTAATAACGTTGTGTGAATATTAATCTATAGGAATATCAACACTTTCTGGATTTTTGTATGGACTCATCTGTTTGTTAGTTCCTTATGTGGGTTTCTTCACCCTGGGTTTCCACGCAGGACTCCTCCTCGGCTTAGCATCGATGATATTTTTCCCCGTCGGATATTCCATCTGGATCTCCATAATATTTTTGTTAGGTCAGTTAACTTTAACTCATTGAAATCAATAGTCATTTCCTTGTATCTATATTTATAAGCTTTGCAGGAAATGCATGAATGAATTATATATAGAGCTCCTGGCAATCTTGTTTGGGTTGTTGATTCCGTTTCATTAAATTTCTCTGTGCAGTAACTGGTATTGTCATTGTCATGTCTCGTGGCTTGCCTTTCAGTGCAGTGCGGTTTGTTTTCCTTCCCCATTATCGGTCATTATCACTTATTTGCTTATTTATACACATTGCTACCGTAGACCAGTTTGTTTCCTTTCCAGATGAAAAAAGAATTCATTACCTTGTCACACAACCCATTCAGTAGTATATAGTTATTATAATATTGACAATAATTAGTAGTTTATAGGTATATTAATCCAATTCCCTTAATACATTACGCATTTTGTATTTAGGCATCCATTAATTAGTGTCTATACATCTCTAGGAAGATAAAATGAAACAGTAATTCCCAAAGACATTTCTTGTATGTTGTTAACGTGTTACTCCTATGCACTACGAATAGATAGTGAATATTTAATAAGCAAGGGAATTCTTGCACAAAGACTAGGTGGAGTTCATCACTACTGTAATAACTCTTGATACGAGAACAAGATATAATTGCTAACAAACTCTTTTTCAAACTCGTTTAGACAAAGCACAGATCTGTTACAAATAAGTAATAATAAATTTATCTATTAATCTATTTCATTGGCGAGAGAACACACATGCAAATGTATACAAACAAGGTAGTTAAGTGTATACAGTCGCATATTTATCACTTTTAATTGCAATTAATAATCGATCTATCGATCTCAGTACTTGTTTAATATAAAATCTCATTAAAAATCATGTTTGTAGGGATATCATTGAATATAATGTAAATTGTGTTAATGAAACGACGTCTATAACATAATTATTGAGTGAGTGAACATGGTTGACCTTTTGATTTCTATTTTTGCACAGTTTACACTTAATGCTCACGTAGAATGGTTAGTTAAGGTGAGGTAGTACATTGTGACAGCGACCTTTACGGACATTCTGCACAATGTGTATATGAAGCATGAGTGTCATGTCTATTGTCTTGGTCCTTATCTCAGTCTAACAGTAGTATCGCAAGAATCACTGCATATCTCATCGATGCTTGCGAGAATACCGTATTGCAGTCTTCTTTTTTTATTTTATAAGTCACATCTAACAAGTGCATATCAGGTATCCAGTTTCCTTCTATCGCTTTGTGACTTGCTTTGCTTTGACACGACTCTCAGACACACACAGTGTACTAATATCCATACGATCATTTAATCATATGTGCCATTTCTCTACCACAATCACTTTCCCATGTTCTTAACTCTATCTCTCGCACTCTACGCCTCTCTGCTTGTTTACTTATTTACTCTGACATCAAATTAATCCCTACAATTTATATTAATTGCAAATACTTTCGCAAAAGGAACTACTTTTACATTCCGCTCCATTTTTGTCTCTTCATTGAAAAATCAAAAGCCCTTCTTTTAATAGCTTACTACCAACAGATTAACTATCCTATTCATGTAAGCTAATTTGCTATTCACCTACTAGCTATTATTTAAGTAGAACTAATTAGCAATCAAAATAAACCATCTGATAATATGATAAACATAATCCACTCCCTTTTCACGATAAACGCTAATAACTACATGCCCAACTTTTACATTACTAATACTTAATTGAGATTAAACCCATTTTCGCTAACAATCAGAATTTTTAACTGCATAATTAGCGATTTAAAAATTATTTACAATTTGTTATTTGCGTATCGATTTCCGAAATTAATGATATTCAGATGTAAATCAGATTGTTGTGTTTAAAACTAATTTATTGACTTGTTTAAGCCTCTAATGCATTGCTCGTTTGTGATGGTGCATAATGTTATGATGATTTGGTATTTGTGTGCAGATGAATATTAATATTCGGTCAATGTACATATTTTAAAGAAATAGGGGCGAGAGTGTATATAAAATGGAGTGAATGTAATGCACTCGGGCAGTTGGTGTTAGTAGGAGCTTTTGAAAATTGCTATTATGTAGTCGCTAAACGAGTGTAACAAGAAATAATGGATAGACTGCTTTAATAATAGTGTGTAAGTGTCTATAGTATGTAATAGCAGCGGCTAACCTTTAGAGAAAAATGAGTGTGATAATGATAATCAAGTGTTGGGTTTAAGCTGCACAGTGGCCTAAGTACGAGAGACAGAATCTGCAGTGCAGCATTCAAGTCAAGTCAGTTCAGTTCAGCCAGTCTCCTGCCTTATCATCTACTTATCAATAAATAAGTTGATGTATTAAGTATGCTAGCAGGTTCACGAATAAAAACTAGTAAGCGCAAATAAATATCTTTAAACTGTACCTACAAGAATGAAAGCCAAGGATTAGTTCACTAGCACAGCATCACACTATACTACTAAGATAATTTGATGGTTTGCTTCGCTTGACTCAATTAAATATGTATCAACGCTCTAGTGTTCTTTTGTGTGTCTGTGTCTACGGAAGAAAAAGTAAAGTACCAAACAACAGTATGCGCATTCTATGCAGTTTTCTTTTTACAGTAAGAAATTACTAAATACGATAAGTTCAAGTCTTACCTTACAATTATTATAACCCCCTGCTTATTTACTACTAGGAGAAATACCAGATTAACTTACCGTTGACTCCTATACAATTATCTACAGAATCCAATGAATGTTGTAAATAGAACTACAAACGATTATCAAAAGAACGCACAAAAATATGAATAGCTCTAATGCATTTCAAATGACTTTAGCTACCTAACCATGTCATGTAACGAACAGTAACATCATTAAGACTGAATAACTTTAGATCGTTTACCATTTCGACATGATACGAGTAGCAGTTTCATTCTTTTTCGTTGTCTATTGCTGCGTAATCGTGTACCAGAGCTTGTGCAATCATTTCGTAAGCTTTAAACATAATATTTTTAGCTACTTGCTAAAAACATGAACATATTGAACACTGTTATAATTATAGCAAGACGTCTGCATTGATTTCCTGGTATGTTAACAATAGATTCATAATCTGTCAAATTAAAATTTCTATGTTTAGTTCAATGAGTACTAGGCGTCTCTTCTATTGCAAATTATGCACATCATTGTGATGTTTAAATTACATAAACTCGTTTTTATCCATGAAATGGCTGAAATAAGGATGATACTTTAAATATGCTGATATCATATATGGAAAAGATAGCTCAAGACATAGACATGGCTATAAAATTGGCAAAAATATTCATAGCTGCTGGCATTGATTCTTTAGTTTTCATTTTTCATGTTGTGAGAATTTTATAAGAGGAGCAGTAGAAAACATGTTTGAAGTTTTTAGTTACAAAATTGGAAAAATCAAACATTTTACCTGTATAATATTTGAGGTGCAAATTTCTAATGCATAACTATATTGCGCAATGATATTTAAATTTTTTCCAATTGGTGCTTTCTACGCAATATCAAAAGTTTTAATATTTCTGACTCTGGCTTCGTCTGCAGATGCTGATAAGTACATGATACTTATAGGTTTGTTTAATAATAATAGAAATGACTAAATACATAGTATAGACTAAATATTATTTGTAGATGCACTGCGTAGTATTTATTTGCATGAGACGAGAATGAGGAAATGGTCTATGTAAACAGTCTTTATCTTTCCGTGCTACATAGAAATTAGTACAAGTGTATAGATTAAGGTTGAATTTTTTGGCCCTTATTCACAACATAGGTTTTGTAACTCTTGTTTTCCTCGTTTCCAGTTAGCATGAGTGTGATGGATAAACTGTCAATTTTTTTAGGAGCTGGACTGTTTGGGGCAGTTGCCAATGTGTGTTTCCCATCCCTGACGATATTGACAACGGCTCTGATAGGCGGTGCTGGAATATCAGTCTCATTCGACTATTTCGTTGAAAAGCTGAAGATGGCCAATTGGGTGTGGAGTCACGTCAAGGGGAAAGGCGAGCTTGAATTTTGCTGGTTTAGTTGGCTGCTATTGGGACTTTGGCCGACTCTCGTTGTTGTCGGTGCGTTCATCCAATATTCTCTGACGGCCAAAGGATTCACCATCCATACCTGTAAGTTGACTAGATAGTTGAATTATTAATTACATCTTTTACATTCTAACACGAACAAAATTCAACCATCTGTCATGTCATAATTATATAGTAAAAAGCAACATTTCTATAGGATATTTCTTTTGTACATATACGGTCATTATTTTATGAGTAATGTCTATATTTACATTTCTTATCGCTTGTTTATTTTTTGCCAAGATTGACTGAGTATTATTTTTCGCAGATCCTTACAAAAAGCGTCATCAACCACCGAGACGGCGTTTGACAAGAGAAGAGCGAGCGATGGCCCGTCAGGCCAAGTACAGATATTTGTACCAAGTTCGCACAGCTGGTGGTGACATTTTGTCTCAATCTTACATTCAGTCCTTGCAAAAGTCACAATTGGACACTTTGTCAACACACATGTCCACCCTACAACCTCACGATGAAACGAACCGTATAGACGAGTGAAGAATCCCTTTAAAAAAGACGAACAGAAAATACTCGAAATTCTCATCTGTTGTCAAATGATAAGAAATTCTCAAAAACTGATAAAAGGGGATGGCACCAGTCTTATGGAGTTCATGGACCGACAGATCTGAATAGGATTAATATATGTTGTAGCCCTATTTTTTCTGACCAAAAGTCATTATTGTCAAAATTCAATATGGGCTACCGTTTTCGAGATATCTGTGGTCAAAAACTGCCTTTTTAACGTTAGGGGAGCAATCCGGAAGCCGAAACCCGCAGATTTATTACCTGCCAACCATAGTTATTATAACAATAATCTGCGGGTTTCGGCTGCCGGATTGCTCCCCTAACGTTAAAAAGGCAGTTTTTGACCACAGATATCTCGAAAACGGTAGCCCATATTGAATTTTGACAATAATGACTTTTGGTCAGAAAAAATAGGGCTACAACATATATTAATCCTATTCAGATCTGTCGGTCCATGAACTCCATAAGACTGGTGCCATCCCCTTTAACAGTTGTCAACTTCTAAATATCTAAAGTAGGTACAATAATCAATGTGTAATGTTATTTTAATGTTTTTGTTATTAGAAAAATGCTATGAAAATATATTACTATTTACACAAAAATACTATTATCCTACGAATGACCTTCAGCATGGTAATTATGTTCAAGTCAATATAATATTGCCACTAATTATTGGATTAAAGTGCATGAGAAGGGTCGTGTATGGAAAATCAATGTTGTTCATTTGAGAATTGTTGTGATGTGAGCGCGTGTGAACATTGTATGCTGTCAATTAGTCATTAAGTCATAAAATGTCTACACACGTAGCCACGTTAAATAAATACGGTTGTCTTTTTTCTATTGTGAACGAATGTGTCTATGTCTAATGTTCAACCTGGATGTTTACTGTAATTTAGTAGGCTGGCTATTTAGATGAATGTGATTATTTAGAAATAACCCATAGAGAACAATCGAAAACATACCAAACGGAAAAACATTTAAGACCTATTATGTATCGTATGTGTGCATGTGTACAAAAAAACATTATTATAACAGTAATTAATATTCATTCCTTTGAGTACACAGGTAATCGTGATTTTAATGAGTCAAAAAACACCGCAGCATCAAGCTCATCAATTATGTACATTAATTCTATGACATTTCTGTGAATTGCATTCACACATGGAACTGTTTGAAATTATAGTGTTAATTATTGTTACTCATTTTTGGTAGCATCCACATTGACATAATTTCAATGTAGAATAGTATGACAACTACCATACACGACATAATTTAGAAACCAATTTTATTGCGCTAAACAATTTGGTAGCTATTTATTGTGGCTATATAAAATCATAAAAATAGATTAGTTACTATACAAATGTATACCTGCATTAAATAATAATCCAACTTATTTACAGCCACTATATATACACAAATTATTAGCAAGCTAACAGGTTTAAATACATTCGAATCTAAGAATATAGCAAAGATAAGTTAATGGATTTGATACAATATGGTTTAAGCAATAGTAGTTTACAAAAGCGACTTTATATATGACTAATATATGTTAACTATTGATATGTTGCATAATAGAAATGTATAATCACTTATTTACAAATTAAGAAATAGTTATATAGTATAAAGATTTCTAAAGTACTACTATACATACACGCATACAACAAAAAACCAAAATTAAACTGTGAAAGAAAATATGAAAACTAATTTGTGAGCATTGTCTCCAGCAAATATACAATATATACCTAAGATCTCAGATTTACGAAATACTATGTACTATATGCATACATACGCGATATATTATACTATAAATACTAAAAATGAAAGCTTTAATAAATCCAAGTCTTGTTGCTTTATTAATCTCCCTCGTTCTTCAATTACCATACTTATTGTCTAGTACCTAGGAAAAGAACAAAGAAATCCGTTGTTTCTCAGAATCATTATCCGAAATTGTGGTATTGGATAACGTTGACTCGGTGTAAGACTAGATTACTTTAGCCATGATTTTCCGAGACTGCTGCATAATGAAGCTAATCCCGTCATAAAATCCATCACTATATAACGCACAGATGGTGCTTCTAAAAATACATTTAGTACTGTCTTAAAGAGTTATGTGTACAAGCACACTACACTTTATTAATAGTTCTACTCCTAGACTTACTCTATATCTCCGAATTTTGTCAAACTGTACAGGTAATCTTGTATTTTCCGGTTTTGTCCGGTTACAGTAAGAAGATTTTAACTTTAAAGTCAATTTTGAGGAAATTAGGAATAAGGAAGTGTTTTAAAACTAGAATAAAGGAGTTAGAAAAATTTGAAAATGTGGCAGCATTTGCTGTTATTAAGTCTAAGTTTAAAATTCGCTTACTGCGAAGAAGCAGGAGGGAATAAGGCTAATTATAAAGATGTAGTGTTTACCTATCCTACCGGGGTAAGTGTATTCTGCGTATATTTTTGACTTACTATATTCTTAGAATAATACTAAATATTTGATAACAAGTTGAATTTTTGAATTGTTTTCGACATAGGTACGTAGCGAACGGGATATTCCAGTTTGTCCATCAACTCTAACCCAAACGCAATCGCCACAATTTCCCAAAACGCATGTTGGGACTTCACATGGCCACCACGAATCTGCAGAAGATCATACAGAAGAAGAAGTGAAACAAGTCATTGAAGGAGAAACTGCTTGTAATATAATTCACAAGAGATATTTCTTTTCTCCAGTGGTAGAGAGACTTTGTCGCTGTCCAGATCGAAGTGAATGTCCATGGCATTGGTCCCAAGGGCCTACCTATCCGAATTTAACCTCTAAACATAATCAGCAAAACAGACAGGACAAACAGCTGCAGTCATCCAAAACAGAAAATAGTACGCCTTCAGAAAAAGGAGAAAATGTCTCAAGTGGAGTAGGCAGTGGAGGAGGGGGTGGCGGTGGAGGTGGAGGAGGCGGAAAACGAGATCCTCATACAATCATGATTAATAATCGCTCGCAGCTCAAGGTTACTTTTCTCATGTTTACATTTCTTGGCCAATTTTCTGATAGAAAATACATTTCCGCACAGGATATTGCTGATTTGCTGGAAGTCTTAGTTTTCTCCTTTGTTTTTAGCATCTGTTTTTGTTTACTTAGTTTTGTAATGAAGTTAACCAACTGACAAGATGCAAAGGGAAGAAACCTTCCTTGTACAGAGTTATTAAAGGCTCGACAGTTTCTGGTTCGACTAACGAAGGCCAAATTACTTTAACTAATGTAACATGTTACTGTCCCCCACTATATCGACACTGGGTTTTTGCGGAGAAGGAAAATCAAGAATTTTTAAACGGAACATCTATTACAACTCTTATGTACCGGTGTGAAAAGGTAATAAATAGACTTTTGTATACTATTATCAGTTTGAGACTATTAACTTTGAGAAAGTTTCACAAAATTTTAACGAATATATTTAGTAATCCTGATACCAGTGCTATTTAATGATTATGCCTCATATTTAATCATTATTTATAATGGTTTCAGATTAGTATTCTTGTTTTTGATTATTGTAGCTACCGAGATGTTCTAGTATGGAAAAATGTGGCAATATCCGTACTGATTACCACTCAACATTCTATCATTGTTCTTGTCCTCCGAGTCACCTATGTCTTCCCAAAGATGATGAGGAACCAATAGAGGTTGATGAAATTTTCTACAAGGGCACCGCTTCACAAGCCTACTGTACTCCATTTTAGTTTACTTACATCTGTGATTTTATTTATTTATTCACTCAGCTCTCCGCTTTAATTTGTACTGTAAAATATTAGTAAAGCGTATTATTAGCTGCTAGGTCTATTCACGAAGCAATACATTGGAGGTATTGCATGACGTATTCATTTAGGTGAGTCTCAGTCTCAGAGTAAGATGTTGGTATTTACCTTTGCACGACAGAGTAATTTAAGTTAATAACAGTTATTCTTCTGACAATTTGGTAAAAATTACTCTTTGTTAACTCATCCACTTATTTTGTGTGCATCATACAAAAAATAGGTATATGTTAGAGCAAAATAGGTAGAATGATTTATTTTCCCCCATCAACCTATACATTGAGAATTCATGCAAAGATTTTTTTCGTGTATGTATTCAATAATCTCGTGTCCCCCACCAAAATGTATGTAGCACTCACTACATAAAATAAAGACAAATCTCATGGGTTTTTACATACAAAAATGTATTCGTAATGGTTTACTTGTTTTGCTTAACTTACAGGTAGTGTTAATATTGGTATTGGTAATTAAGCTGATTAGAGAGTATGTAAGCAGGTAGTATGTCACAATGATAGTGGTTGAAATTGAAAACTTGATTAAATTATGGAACTGGAAAAACTACATTTACATAAAAAGATGCACAAGAATGTCATCAAGAATCTTATTCTGTCAGCTTAGTATTAAATCTCAGTTTGGCTACAGAAGTAAACTTTTCACAGGTAATGCATGACATAATTTGTTTGAAACTAAATTTCGGGAGTTTGAAAGTTATAATGTGTATAAGAGTGTTTGTGGTTTAGCTCCTAGTGTGGCCACATGACTCGTAGATAGAATTCTATGTAGTATTTGTTAGTAGAAGGAGAAAAAGTTTTGAATCGAAAGGAAATGTGTCTGTATGTATGGTTTGCTCTGCGCCATTACTTCGCTTACAACTTAAGGGCGTATTCATTCATGCTGTCCATTTGGTATTATGTACGTAATGTAGCATATAAAATGTATGTACATACTTCCCTTAGTGTATTGCATAGTATAAAGAGATTGCTGAATTATTACTGAATGCTTTGCTCATGCCAAAATGCAATGCGATACAATGTCAATAGATATTTAAATGCGTTGTCTGCCTGCCTTCTCTGGCCCATTAAGTTAAGCCGCATTCGTACCTTTACTCACATACATATATACCTACAAGCAAATACTATAGAAAATAGCATACATTCTTTAATATAGCTAAAGCTATAAAAGCGGACCTACAACTCAAGCCTTGTGCTGCAACTTGGTTTATTCGTAAATCGTGTACATTATATACTATACGTACATAACATAGATCTATGTATGTACAACATTATTAAGAAAGGAGTCGGACTGGCATTACATATTCACATTGACTCACAAAAGTTCATTTCAGTCAATATATAGGAGACAGACAGAGTTTGTAAGTTCGCCTGTCTGATTTGACTTACTACTACCATCCTCTCTATATTTCTATGTAGTATGTTGTATTAAAACTATTGCACAAATTAGACTGTTTCTTTCTGCATGAATGATAGGGTTTTATCAATGTTTTAATTTAACTCTGATTTACTATCATTCGCCGCTTCCTTAAATCATCCATCAATTTATTACCCTGTAGAACAGAAAACCATCCTTACAAGTTACAAACAAAACAATACACGTCGTGTCAACTCGAGTTTTTACTATCCATCCAGCCGAAACAGCACAAATTTTTGATGTGTTGTGTGAATTCAACATCCAAATATTGAATCATCCTCACCTTTTCGAGCTGTGAATAGTAATCACTTAATTACTATTAATAACCAGATCTATTTCAACATACCAGTCAACAAAAACAAACTAACCGACTTACGTCAATAAAGTTGTGGTAAGTTTTGCATTTTTTATTACAATCACCACAATACTTAAGTAGCTTAGTTGGCACTATGTTCAATGTTGCATTTGCATCTTCGTCCATCGTCAGCCAAATATTTAATCCAATAAGGATGAAGGATATCTAAGCTTTCAATTTCTAATCTGTTTGTAATGTTTATTTAATCAACATTTTTAATTTTGATTTGTGCTTCTTATTGGGATTTCAGATTCTTATGTGAAAGTGAAAGGACATCCATCTCAATATTCAAATAAGGAAAGAGGATTTTAATTCAACGCTTGATTCACTGTTACAAGGCGTAAGTTAATAGGTACTGTTTTAAATGAAATTTAATTATGTAGCCATACTAAATGGTACTGATCACAATTGAACAACTGACACAGTAGTAATTATTTGATGCAAAATCCATTTAATGAAGTTTTTATTTCAATCACTGTTACATTTAAAATGTTTTCCTCTGCACTGACAGAAATTACAAACAACCAAATATGTTTTACTCGTATAGGACACTGCACTGATGAGACTATATACGGCAAAACAAAAATCCCAAAAGATATCAAATTTAAGATTTAACTAGTTCACATTAATTTTGGCCATATACGGAAGTAATGAAATGAAGTAATACAATGCGAAACACCGTATGATATATGGGAAGATTATGTAATCCCCAATACAATATTACTTTTACGCCCTTTTCATAGAAGGTTCATTATTCTTTTGTTTCGGTTTTAGTTGTTTAATACTCTAATTACTTCTTGACTCACTCTGATGCATTTGGAAGTATGGTACGATGGGTTTTAAAAGGGGTGCAAAGATCACGCTCATTAGACAGTAAAAATTAACTCTGGCTCCGATTATCCTGACCATAGTATGTGTCCCGGGACAGTTTTTTTGTAGAAGCGCTGACAGAAAAGGCAACCAGTTGGTTAGGTAGCTCCGTTGAAAGAACATGCACTTGTGAAGAAAATTGATGGGTAGGGATTTGCAAACAAGCATTAATCATAGAATAAGAGTATGAATGTGACGTAAAATGAGTCATATCTTGCACGCCCATAAATATGCAACATGATATTTATTCATTCATATTTAGATCTTCAATTAGAATTCTTGTGGAGTTGTGTCTGGTTTTAATAAATGTACTGGTAATTACAGTAGCCAGTATATTGTTTTAAGATTACTACGCTACATTTTTGTATGTAAATATTAATATGAGGATTTAATCTTTTGTTTTTCTAGACTGAACTTGCCAGTTGGGAAATAAGATTCTTGGCAAGGTTCCAAAGATTGACAATCTTCAAAATAGGACGATTTAATCTCCAAGATAAGCATAAGTAATCTTGGACGTGTTGGATCCATTTCTTCTTTCTAATTACCGGAAGTAAGGAAGGAGGTATATCTTTCCTGCTTTAGCAACGAAGATCATTTCTTCGTATTTTCTGCTCAGAGCCAATCGTCCATTTAAAAGATTTTACAATTCAGCCTTCAGTCAGAATGCAAACTATTAAGTGTGTGGTGGTTGGAGACGGAGCTGTCGGAAAGACATGTCTCCTTATTTCCTACACCACAAATAAGTTTCCGTCAGAATATGTGCCGACCGTATTTGACAACTATGCCGTAACAGTCATGATCGGTGGAGAGCCATACACTTTGGGACTGTTTGACACAGCAGGTTTGATTAATTACGAGATAAATCTTCATAGTTTTATTATGCATAGATAAAGGTGTAATTCTGATACATTGCTGCTTTTAAACCAATTTCAGGTCAGGAAGATTATGACAGACTAAGACCTTTAAGTTATCCTCAAACGGATGTTTTTCTTGTTTGTTTTTCTGTTGTTTCACCTTCTTCATTTGAAAACGTTAAAGAAAAGGTGAGTTTTGTTTACTAGCTAGTATCCAAATTTTGACATTGAAATCAAAACATATTGATTGAAGTGTATAAGAAATTCCGAATTTTTTGTTACCTTACCATGCTTATCCTATCAGTGAAATCAAACTTTTCCATTAAACGCTCTATTGTATTATAGATTTGGGTTATGAACAAATCATTTTATGACTAGCATTCAAAGAAGGTTTATGAGCGCAATTTACGACACTGCTATTTATTTTATGTCTTTCTTTGTAGTAACCTTACTGTTTACTTTTTGCATGTGCAAGAGTAAAATCACTGATAATTATTAATCAATGTAATGGATTGTATATGCCAAAATGTAATTTCATGAGAACATAAGCTGTAGAGTTTGTTTGCTAAAATTGCTTTATTTTTTGATTCAGTGGGTTCCAGAAATTACTCACCACTGTCAAAAGACACCGTTCTTACTGGTCGGAACACAAATCGATTTACGAGATGACGCAGGTATGGCTAATTTATAATTATGTAGATAAACATCGCGGTGGGTGACTGTCAGGAATGCTGATTTTTTGTGTACCTGAACTGTACTAACACAAAAAGTTTCGTTAGTAATGGGTAAAAAATGGGAGAATAATATATCCATTAGTATTTCGATAGAGTTTTAGGGTATCTATAATCAATACGTGATATGCTTGACCGATAAGGTTACTTAATATATATTGTCAGATTTATCTATAAACATCTATTCTCTAATAGCGTGTATCTGCGCTTTTCTGTTCTTTAATGTCAACCTAAAGTTAAATGTCAATTAATATAGGTACAAAAACCGAAGCGGAATCAAGAATTTCCTTTCCTTTAATACTCCTCTGAATCCTATTGGAAGTATTCACATTCAGTCGATATGTTTTTAAGGTTTTACCTTAACTGATTCTACCTTTCTAGAATTATTATGAAATGCTATGGGAGTTCCAGTTCCGGAAAGCATTGTAGGGTTTCCATGTAAAAAGGCTGAAGGTATTTAAGTGCCTACTAAATAGCACAGACAAGGAAATTCTGTGCTAGTAGGTATATTTATTGCTAGCCATAAATCAACTTCGGTCTATATCGTAGCACTTTTACTTTTGCTAAAACTGGGACGATGAATTCCGAAAGTTTAAGTAGTGCAGTCAATGTAATAGCAATCCAACCCGACAATCTCTATAATTAATTTGGATTCTTTGTAGCGACTCTTTTTGTAACGTCGCTAGCATTCAGTTAGACACATAATAGTTACAATGTATATGGATGCCAAAAAGGCCAAAATGCCAATTTAAGTACTGCAATTCAGCAATAAACAGCCATTTTCGGGTTTTGCATGTAACAAATTCCACCCAAAGTGGACAGTGGTATTTTAATGACTGAATTGCTGAGAAAGCTGGAATAATGGAATTAATTAGGTGGTTATTGAATTGCGATGCGGTTTTAATACATGGTTTTAATTTTGTTTTGACCAGGCACGATTGAAAAGTTGGCCAAAAATAAGCAAAAACCAATAACACTGGAGCAAGGTGAAAAGTTGGCGAAAGAGCTCAAGGCTGTCAAATATGTTGAGTGTTCTGCTCTAACTCAGGTTGGTATTAAAATTCCTACATTCTTGTACATTCTTAAAGTAGTTACCTACAACATAATGACATCGTTTATTACTTCCATCTTACAGAAAGGCCTAAAGAATGTTTTTGATGAAGCCATCCTTGCGGCTTTAGAACCACCTGAACATCCTAAGAAAAGGAAATGTACAATTCTTTGAAGAATGCAAAATTCAAAACTGACTTCTACGAACTAACTACAAAGTAACAATGGCCAATATTTTGCAAATTCTTTTTTCGAAGTCATTTCACGCGTCTACAGTTGACAGTTACTACAGTCTGCAGATGAAGAAAATGTTTATTTCATTTTGAAATCATTGGGTTAACTTTTTTTCTTGATCATTTGTTTGAAAAGTAATAATTACTATATTGATACTATGATAGTTAATTTAAAGTACTGAAAATTGGTAGACAAGACATGACTCAGACGTACGTACGTATGTATTTAATAGGTATTAAGGTATAATAAAATCTTTAATGCCTCACTAACTACTGTAATAATACAAATAGATTTATAAGTTGAGTAGATTGAGAATTGAACCCAAGAAATATGAGAGGGTGAGAGGAACAAGTTGTGGCAAACAAAGCAAAATTGTCACATAAAGCCATTTGATATGTATTTACTAATTATACTATACCTATTGCCAGTTTCTCTGTAGATGTAGATCCCAGATAATCTTACATGCTTTGCCTTTTAGGTGATAGGTGAAAATAATTAGGTTAGATATCTCCTAGATCCTTACTACAATTACACAATGCCTTCATAGTGTATTAAATTGTACCTATCGTTAAAATTCTAATAAACTACACCACTGCCAATCCTTTATTCGGTAACAAGGAAGCTATGCCATAGACAAATAACCGATGCCTAAAAAACTTTAGAATTACTCTTTCAAAGGTCAAAGACACTTAAGCACGCACGCTTCAAGTTTTTACGAAAAATTCGTTCCGCCCGTTCGTCTGGAGAATCGGCGGAAGTTAAAAACGGACGAAAACTGCAAACTATTGTAAAATTGTGCTTTGGCGTTTAAGACAATGAAAGTTGGTAATTTGCAGCTATGTAATTCATTATCGCATTCTCTGCAAATGATATGTTGCGGTTATTTTCCAGGGTTGCTAAAAGAGGCTTTTTTGTCCTGGAGAAAGGTCATTGACAGTGGTGTAGAGCTGTTTAGGTATTATTACAGCAGTTGAATTTGTCTACGTCTCTACTACTGACTGTTGTGTCCTGTTTGTATTTGTACTGTAAATATTCCTGTAGGGACGGGTGCACTACAAATGCATGTAGCTGTACTTGCTGTATCACTGAACTGCTGGACTAATCCGTTCCTTTATTTTAATCATTCAGCACTGCTACGTTTTTAGTTCAAGTTCAACTTCAATCACAATCACAAGTCAAAATGTATTTCTGTTACGTACACGCAATATGTAATAGTTAAGTTGATGTATATACTGTAACAATATTACTGTTAGTAATTTAATTAACATTTAATTACATATATGTACAACGGGACGAGAAGGTATGAAATTAAGTATGACCGATGCAAATATCTATTTAAAGATTTTAATAATAATTATGGGTGTACACCAGATAATTACTAAGAAATTATTAATGGTTAAAGCAACATTTCCGTTTTTGTCCGTCAGAGATCAGATTCCAATAGAAAAGTTTTCGTCTGTTACAAGCGAGCTGGAAGTTTTTTCAAATATATTTACAATTATTAGATAGAATAGTTAAATTACTCTATAATATGCCTTGGAGCATATCTATAAGTTTGAACAACAATTTCCCTATTTTTAATTAAACTAGGGAATTTTCATCCAGTTGGTGCAACTTTTTTTCCTTCAACGAAGATGTTGGTATTATTAACTCCCTGTTTCTATTAATGAATTTAAGTATTTTAAGTTATGGTTATTGAAAATCAAAAGTTATTATTTCTTAAGATGATAAGATATAATTTATCTTGAGTGATAACGTGTAGATGGATCTTAATCTAACGTTATACACATAAGTATAGTAGGTGCATATGTACAAATGGACTCTTTATTTAAGATGAGAAAAATAAATAAAATGTGCATTATATTAATTGTTGTGTTAACGAATGATTATACAAAATGAAAATACCTTTATGTCCTTGTGTGTAATGTATGTATATTTACTAACCGAAGACTATTATACTAAAACTAACTATCTGCTCTGATAATAAAATGCTATCCTGTTACTATACTGTTATCTTACATAATAATAATGTATTATTACACTAACCTATTCATGTATTACACATACTACAAATACCTATATTATTTCTAAATCTATACAATATACACTACTAAATATGATACTGTACTACTACTGATACGAATGATTTGTATTTATTGGGAATACTAAATATGATGTTGATAATTAAATCTAAAAATACAATTCTACAATAATGTATTACTATTGCTAGATATGCCTCTCTGAAAATGATTATAATATGTATATAGAGTAATATAAATAAGGTAAAGTACCACCCACCACCAGAAAGTACTGCCAGCCAACAACCAACTCACCAAACTACCTTACCTACAATTACAATACAGTTACAAAATGACTATATACAAAACACGTTGAAGAGAAATAAATGCCGGAGGGAGTCTATCGCTTTTCTTTAATAACCTCTCGTTTTATCATTCAGGATTTGATATGAAATACTCACACCGGGACAATCCCGTCAAATCATAATTATTTCACTATTTATTTACAATTTTCACCAAGGCCAGAAGTATTAACTAACTTTACGTGTTTTTCTCTTACGTTTGAATTCTGTTTATTCAAGTTTACATATTTAAAACATGTAATTAGGTTCTCAAGCACTATCTTTATAAAATAGCACTAGCATTGGTTTCATTAACCATGATTCCGTCCATTGGCACATATTATACAACTACATACACCCAGCCAGACAGAACTATTAATTATTTATCGTCTTAGACCTCATTTCTAAAATAATCGTAGATAGGTTATATCGGTTCGGAAAGGAGAAATAATTACATAATAATCATTTAAATTGGTATGGGTAGCGGCAGGCTGGCAGGGCATATTTTCGGGCTAAATGTTGAAGTCTGGCTTCTGAATTTTGTCATGTAGTTTTCTGAATGCAGGTATCATCTTTTCAGATAACATACTCACCGAAAATTTCAACCTACATAATATGTACAGAAATCAAACTAATCGATCTTCGAGAAATGGTTTTAGGAGTACATGTTACTCAATGTAACGTGCTCAATATCAAACTAGGGTAAATGCAGAATATCGAACCGAGCGATTGCTTTAACTGAATCGTTGTTAGTTCTATCTCTATCCCTATCCATTACGTTCTAATGGTTCGCACAGCGCCTTTAACATTTATATAAATCAGGAAGTCGTTTTCATAGTAATCCATTGTGCCTGAAAAATTAAAAGACGTCTCTAGCATTTGCAATTTATAGTTTGAACATTTTATGCACCGTTTAAGGATATCTTATAGAAAATTGTCGCTTATGATCATATGGTTCGAAGTCGCTTATTATGCCACTAAGTACTAAGTTTCCATTAAGAGTAGTACATGCTGTCTCTACTAAAATTAAACACTTCCCGTGTAACTACATTGGTAAGGCTTACATCTTTCGAGAGGTCATGTCAAGGGCTATTAAATGATATATTCAAAGCAAAATTGGTTGATTTTCTTCAATAAATATATAAATACAAAAATTATGCAAAGATTAAATGAAACTAGCTATTGAAGGCGTTTGCTAAATATAATATACCATGTACAAACGTGTGGTCGCTAATCACAATGTTACACGACTGAAACGGACTAAATCAAATTACGTCAATGAAGCTGTGGTTAGTTCGTCACTTAATTACATGACTTTGATTGACTACTTTTTATATTATTCTTACTATCTTATACATATATTTTTTTGTTAGCACGCATTAGTACATTTCCTGGAGCTTGACGTTTCCAACACTTATCTTTACACCCAAACCTTTTAACATTACCTTCTCAATCGGTTTTTATAGTTCAATGAACATTTTTAACGATTCCATTTCGTCCAAACTAGAATTTCTGGTTTTTAATTCTAATTTGAAAAGAAAGACAGATTCATCATTCACTCAAATAAGGAAAAAAAGAATTTAATTGGACTTTTGAAGGCGTAAGTGAAGTTAGTCATTTGGTTTTCAGCAATTTTCGCAATCGCAATATTGTCAATATGCAGTTTTGCGAACAAGGAATTTATTTAAAGAATAAAATTTGGAGGTATTTTTTATCAAAAACGACCCTGCAACATTTCCAGAATCTTTCACAATTATAATATAATGTAGTCTAATTCTACATCTACTTTATCTACATAAAACATAGCGATAGCACTGCTCGGGGTGGAGTAATAATTTTGTTAATAAAAATAGTTAATAAAAAAGAATAGGCAATTCTTAGACCACATTAATGTGGACAAAAATAATTTGGGACTTTTTAAATCTATTTCTTCATTGTCTTTGAAATAGAATTATACTAAACTTTGAAGGAGGTACTGAGAGCATATTTTGTGTTGGTTAATAATAGTAAGGAAAATCATATCTTCGTTTCAGTTAAAATCTCATCGTCGATTTTCTAATTACATTTCAGATTTCAGTCAGAAGAAATATATAATAGATACCACTACAGAATAGAATGTCATCGATGCAGACCATTAAAAGTGTAGTTGTTGGAGACGGAGCAGTTGGAAAGACATGTCTTCTTATTTCCTACACCACAAATAAGTTTCCGTCAGAATATGTGCCGACCGTATTTGACAACTATGCCGTAACGGTCATGATCGGGGGAGAGCCATACACTTTGGGACTGTTTGACACAGCAGGTTTGATTTACCAGAAATTAAGTCAGTACAATTTTTTTTGGATTGAGTCAATTAATATTTATGTAATACTTATTTCAGGTCAGGAAGATTATGACCGACTAAGACCTTTAAGTTACCCTCAAACAGATGTTTTTCTTGTTTGTTTTTCTGTTGCTCAACCTTCTTCATTTGAAAATGCGAAAGAAAAGGTGAATTTTTAATACATTTATTAAATTCAAACTGATTTAGGTTGTGGACGAATCAGGCATAAACTTAAGTAGTAAAACATTTATGCATAATATTCACATAAGCTGAGTTTGTGAATTAAAAACTGTATATTTATTCAGTGGGTTCCAGAGATTGCTCATCATTGTCGAAAGACACCATTTTTACTGGTAGGAACACAAATCGATTTACGAGATGACGCAGGTATGGTTACACTTAAGTATTACAGTTTGACTAGGATATGATTTTTCACCGTACTTCCACTTTTCTAATGCTAATTTCATATAATACTTTCACCGACCTTTCACCTGCAATTTCTTCAGAATTTTATTAAACGGGAAATGTGCATCGACGTAATACAGTGTGAAAAATATGAAGTTAGTGTAAGAATAAAGATTAATACAAAGTAAAGTTACTTCTTTGTCATATACCATAGCATAAAGGTGAATTTTGAGAATACTGATATTTTTGCCTCCTGACTAAACTATAATGCTTTGTAGCTGTATGAAAAAATAATTATTATATAAATATATTTTCCGGTAAGAGTACCTGTTAATAAAATGGCACTCTCTGCACTAGCTTATCACAGTTTCAAATCGCTAAATTAAATTCCAGTTAACAATTCCCAACTGTATAATGTACCATCACTATTTTAAGCTCCGTGAAATAGAAAATAATACTAAATTCAAAAGCTATTTTCCCTTTAAGTGAAAGCATATATAAAACTTGTGCAAATGACAGAAAATTTACTTTCCTTTCGTTAGTGCCTATTGTATGCGTTCTATTGTATGATACATGTCTTGTATGAGTCACGGGTGGTTCTAAACTGAATATCCATGGATCAATTCGAGAGTCTGTGCTCTGTATAATTAATTTTGTTCTTTGTAACCACATTCGTAACATTGCATGCATTCCAAAGCAATAAGTACATGCAATCCTCCAATAAACCTCGCCTTTCCGAAAGGTTTCGGTAAGATGAAAAACTTGAAACTTTTCGATTTTTCCATGGATGAAAAGATTTTCAACATTAACCATTTAGTGAATAAGGCTGAATTAAATGGAGAAAGCAAAGAAATTATTATTTAAAATTGTGAATCCTTAATACAGTGAATTTTTTAATGAAACAAACTGTAATGCAATATTATTTATCCAGGAATGATTGAAAAGTTGGCCAAAAATAAGCAAAAGCCAATAACATGTGAACAAGGCGAACGCTTAGCGAGAGAGCTCAAGGCTGTCAAATATGTAGAATGTTCTGCACTTACTCAGGTTGGTATTAAAATTATGGCATTAATTATTCGTAGAAAATTGCAGTAAGAGTATATAAATCAATTTTATTGCTTTCACCGCTTTCACCCTGCAGAAAGGACTAAAGAATGTTTTTGATGAAGCTATCCTAGCGGCTTTAGAACCACCTGAGCATCCTAAGAAAAAGGGTTGTACAATACTTTAAGAATTCAAAATTATAATGTGACTTTCTACGACTACCTCTACTTAAAAATATTTTCTAAAATCTGTTTTTCCGAAGCGTAACTATACTATTTTATGGACTTTTCTTCTAAACTTCTTAGCTATTTATTTTATAAACTACTAAATTTTAATAATTAGTGCTGATTGCCAATATTTGTTATGCATTTCCGAAAATGTTTTTAACTGCATCAGATCGTTGTTATAATGAATTATTTATAAGTATAGAAATATCTTTAGGTAATTCTCGTGTAAAGAAATTATAATAGAACGAGTAAGTGTTTGTGTACTTTAAATGCTCTGAACGATAATAATTTAAAAACTAGGAGAGTTAGTTAATATATCTTTATAGTTAGAAAAAGATAAATAAATGAGTCTATTGCTTTCAGTTAACCAATTTCAAACTTCAAACTCTGTTGATTTTATTGTTGTTGATTTGATAGGAAACGGTCATATAATGCGGGACCGATTCTATCCCTTCATAATTATAACATCATCATTTCTCCATAATTTCCACCAACGTCCAAAAGTATTAACAAACTGATACAATAGTTCAATCAAGTTAAGTCTTTCTCGTATCAATTAATTCGATATTGTAATATATTATGTGGCATACTCCTCTAATTAGCTGTTCATTTAATTTAATCTTTACATAATTTTAGTATCTACTTCATTTCCCATTCATATTACTCTATTGGCATCCTTTCATATCTGTCTGCAGAAGTTTGTAGCATAATTTTATTATTTATAACTATTGTATTGCATGCTACTTAATTAATTTTACACATTACTTCAGTAAGAATTTAATTAGCCATCATAATTGCCATTATGATGCAAAAATGAAGCTATTATTGGTACATTACAAAGAGTTACAGTCGAACCTGGATAAAGGACTTACTATATAATATGTATATAATATGTACTTAACATCTCAACGACATGAGAACGTGTAATTTTCCATTTGTGATTTGGTTCCCCAACAATTTGACCCCACACAATAACACAAACAAAGGAATACATTCAGAACATTTAATTATTAGTTAACAACCCTTTTAAATGAGAAAATTAGGCGTTCCTATACTCCTGGTGACCTTTTAGCCACGCTCGACTGTAATTAGAATGGAACCTTCCTTTTGGTAAGTAATTTTCTCAATATCATAACAAAATTTTAAATATCAATAATTCTTTATTCTATTATAAGTCTAATTAAAAAGAGATACAGAATACAGATATAGATACCTAAATCCAACTCACTAAACTAAACTTTTACACACACATGCACAAACAATGAGAATCTACCTAATCCTACCTTCTACGACCCTTATGTAAGTTATTTTTATGTAAATTATGTATTACATACACAATACAATAACATAACATCCTTAACAACTTACATATCTTTATCATTTTACATAATATTAAATAGATTTAGTAAATACGTATCATTTTAGTTTGTTTTATATCAAAGTACTGTTTACCAGGTAGTTACAAATGACAAATTAGATCAAATGCCATTTTTTGGGATGATGCTAAGACACATAATTCAGTATACAGACCGTATACACTATACTTCCTTGGCAGTCAGCAATAAATATATAGTTGGAGTGGCATCACAAGTCTCTAACACATTTTGCAGTAATAGAAAATTAGAAAATGTTCTATTACAAAGAAAATGATCACTTTCAGCTGGGACACAAAATTATGGAATTAATCTAACCTTCCCTTCCTGGCTTAAAACTCCGAATTAAAAGATAAAGTTTCCTTTATTAAAAATGTCTAAGAATTGCAAAGGATACTGGACAAAATATAAAAATTGACCGTGATTTGTCATTAGTCACTACCCATTAGCCAGTACCTTGTTTTTAAGTTAAATTATTTTTTACCTATATACTTACTAGGTATGTAGCAAATCAGCGCGTTAGTTATATCATTAAGTTCATATTTATAATAATAATTAACTGTTATTTCTTATGATCTAGGTATGTTTATTTGTTTTTATGAGTAGTACAGTTATGTGATGCATTTGCTGGAGAAATTGTAATTATTTTTCTTCTGCTAGTATCATCGTTAACATATGCATAATGCATACTTGTGTCAAGCGTTGTCTTCTTGTGTTGATTCCATTTATTATGTATTAAATTTTGTGTTGCAATTTTTAGTAACAGATCATAATACGTGAGGAAGGTACTACGTACCTAATCAACTGAATATTTAATGTGGTTCTTACTAATTCAAGAAAATTAAGTCGAAAAAGTACACTTTCACCATCACACACCTATATACTACATCTACAACATAGATCAATCACTAATTGATGTACTTGGCTAGTAATGCATATTATGTAATAATAATGAACTACAGCTAAGCAATAATAATAAATAAATAATAAGATATGCAAATTAATGAAATAACCAACCAGTATCAAGTATGAAATTAGTGGCTACAACAAACTGTAATCAGTTATCAAGTAAAAGTGAATGAGCAGCTTATGGGTTTTTGTCACAACCTTGCATGACTTGCAAGGCAAGGTCAAGACGGGTTTTATACAACCCTCAATGAACATATTTTTTTAACTAAGTTTTAGTTATCAACTGATTAATAATCAAATGAATGACAATTATTTAATAACAAGCCAGCCATGTAGGTCCTTTAATTGTTCAAATGAACTTTACGGTACGAGTTCGCACGTTTCTGTTTTTTTAGAGTTAAGAAACAAAACAAAACAAGCCACTAAGAGGTTATTTAAAGTTAAATTGCTGGAGGATAGTACATAGACAAAGTATTAGTAGTTCTTATCATACGAGTTCATAAACAAACGTTTACACTGACTAACATCAACAATCATTATAGAGTGAAACCAATCAAAGAGCTTACAATGGCAACTAATCCAGACTTAACAATAGGAATTGGAAACGGGAAGCGCCATTACATATTGATTCAATTAAAGTGATTAGATAATTCCCATTATAACTTTTTAACTAGTAAGATAATTTGTAAGTCTTGTTTGCTTTTGATTTTTTTGACAAAGGATATAAGGGAGAAATAATAATAGAGTAGTAAATAGTTGTATAATCAATGGAAAGTATCTTTATTTGCCCCCCGAAAAACTCGAAATTCAAAACCATGAGTTACTTAGTTGTTTTTCTCCAAAGCAGTATTATTTTTGATGGCAATCACACACTCCTCTCCGCAAGATTTCAACACAGTGCAAAGGATCTCACGTCCGGCCTCAAATTCACTCTTCAACTGTAAATTATACAAAAAAGCATGTAATGAAAGGTCTTGGCTGGAATTTAAGTATTTTTCATAGACTAACAAAAACACATTGGAACCTAAGGTCTGCTATATTTTTGCTGTAGCTTTGGATAGTTAAATAAGTACAAATTAAACACAACTATATTTTATAAAATTAAATCTTACTTGAGAGCCAAGATCTCCATCTGGAAGCTTTAAATCCTCACGAAGATCTCCTCCGTCAGCCATGAGAGTCAGATATCTTTAAAAATGGAAATAGTTATTAAATATTTTTAAAAACAGATAAATACTACAATTAACTACAACAAATCCAGTATATAACAATGGATAAAATACCCACCCGTCATCGGAGATGTCCATAAGCTGATAATCTTCCCTCTTCACGAAAGGCACGTCCATATTGTGCGTGGATGGGCAAATATCCTCACATTTTTTACCGTTGAAAATGTCCAACCCAACCAAGTGCACCTTAGCGTGGCCGTGTTTTCCTAAAATATTGAATTAAAAATATCGACAAAGTTAGCATGTGTATGACTTTCAAAAGCTTACTTTCAAGTACTCAATTTAGCGGTGCATTTTACAATCAATTCAATCATAGCACATTACCATATCTAAGAACGGTTACTGCAATTGCGGCATAATATTGCGCAAAGCAAATAAAATCAGACCTCGACCTTACTGCTCCACCAGACTAGATTCTATATTATACAAGATGTTAACTAAACCTAACTGCTATCTACAAACAACGTTAAATTCCCTAAAAAAAGAAACAATTAGTTCTTTATCTTTAAACTAATGACTGTACCACTGTACTAAATGAAAAAATGTATAAATAGCATATCAGAAACGAAGAGACGCAGTGGAAGAGTATATAGAATATAATAACGTTCTTTCAGTACCATACAACCAACATAATAAAAGTATTATAATCTATGACCTTGACCTGCAGATAAATGTATCGTTCACGTTCAGGGTACTTAAGCTAGGAGAAAAAATTAATACAACAACAACCCTATCCCTTTAGCTTCTGAGTAAATCCAGATCACTCACGAAAAGATAAGAAGTAACTTGTAACATACAAGGGGCAATTGTTCTGAATGTTCTGTTCCCTCCCACGCTCGCGGTCATTACACTATACCGCTTGGTTTGAGTTTGAAGTAATCTCTAATTTGTCATATTGCATACCTGTCTTTGAGGTGGACATTTCAACAATCTTGCATGGACGACCCTTTAACATGACGAAACCGTTTTTGCGGAGAGCCGAACATTGCATCGGGTAAGTTGCGGATGCACCAGAATCGGCTGCCTCAAATTGGGTATCTTCGATATCTCCCATCTTGTCTATCTGTTCAAAAGACATTAAATATTATAGAACCTGATATACTTATTTTATGCAAGATAATATGTTGCAATGCCAAAACTTAACCCTTTAACCTTATTTAAGGGATAATTTAAAAATTTGTCAGTGCTTAATGGCCAATAAAACAGCTTAAGACAATGTACGAGTTAATATGTCCGGCTTTTCTACTTACATTAATCTAATTATTTAAATATTCCTAAAATGTGAGTAAATTGTAATTATTTGGAAATGTCGGCAAACAGCAGACAAAGGCAAGCATACCTAAATGTATTTAAACTCCATTAATTTCCATTTAATATTAAATACAGTGCATTTGCATCTGAAAACATTACATTGTCCATTTGAAAACAACACCTGTCATTTGATTATTCATAAAATCTGAATGTTTTTGATTAATTTTCTAGTCTAATCCTATGTTTGCTTCACAAGGTGAAATGGTGAAAAGCAATGACCGTCAATTTTCACGTTGTGAAGCAAACACCAGCCTCCATAACATAACTTTACGCCGCAAGTGGAGAGTAGTTGTTTGTTAAAAGTATTAGGAATGGCATAAGATGACTCCAGTATTATTGTTTTTCAATGGGGAAATAAATATTATGTAAATTTAGATTACCTGACCAAAATGACGATGACTGCCGGGTAGGAGTTGTAGTTTACAGTCAGACAGACGTCAGCTTTATTGAAAATAGAACCCCAAATAGACAAGTGATGAGAATTTCCAATGAGATAAGCTGATCCGTAGTGTTTCCTTTCGTCCTTCTTCCCCGAGATCCGTTGGCTGGCTTACGTACAGTTGGCTTCTGGTGAGTTCTCTCTCAGCGCTACATCTACAACTTCTTCCACTCGGCAAGACAAACCATTTGAGGGTTGGTGCTGATGCAGCCACTCTCCACGTCCTTGTCTACATTTTCGCCGTTGAGGGCAGTAGCTACCGCTATTTCACTATTTCCACATTTTTGATTCACCTTTTAACATTTAGGGGCAAGCCTAGACAACCTACTTACATTTACATTTCCGCTACAATTACATCACTTCTTTAGAGTACATCTTCCGCATCTCCAATCTTCTTCGTTGATTACTTGTAGTATACTTATAGTTCTCAATTTCCCAATAATACCCTTTTAGTGCCAATATTTACCATATAGTATTATACAGCCAGTTACATTCCCAAAAGTGAAATCTTTTGTGAAGATGACATGAAAAATTGAGATTATGTTTTTATACATGTACTATTTACTTATTAGGAGGCATACACAAACCAAAGTGATATACCTATGCATGAAGCCGACGTACCAAGAAATAGATTAAAAAATAATACGTTAAAAACTACAAAAATGAAACAGCTTTCTTTGTGATTTTGTGTCGCGACTTATCTTTGTTGCTCTTTATAGAGCGTGATGGTTTTCAGCTATATAGGTATCATTTGTTGGATATGCAGAGTGGTAGCAATTTATTATGAATAAACCTAGAAAGATAGATTGCAATGTTTATAGAAAGGTATTTACAAACTTTTATAGAAGAGAAAATATTTTCTACATTTACTTTTATAGACATATAGACAACTCTTTCAGAAAGATTGAAACTTTAAAGGTCAATATGCATATGGACTTAAAAATCGTTTTCACTGTCAATGCTTCAACCTACCAACAACGCCTACAAGAAATGTATATGACATTCAACTGAACTAAAACAATAGAGAATGGTGGTTGGCTTGGGCGTTGATGCAGATGTGCGAATCTCATCCGTCGAGTCTCAGACTTTCACTGCCTACATTCCAACTTTCTTAATGAAAAGCGGAATACTATCGGCAATTGGTACTTTAACATACTACAAGTAGAACGTTTCATGGTAGTAAATACTTCAGGAATGGAAATAAGAAGTATAGATTCTTTTAAAATAAAAAAACACAGTAATAAATATTTAGTAGATATTTAGTAGTATATATTAATAAATATTTATTTCAACGTTTATTGACGTAAATTGTCATTGGAGTGTTTATATTATTTAATTAATTGACAGATTATAAGCTGTTTTCAATTTGAATTAGATACAGAAGATATTATCAGGCTGTGACAATGGCACATGACAAATTGAAGAAACTGAATGAGAAACGGCAAACTTTTGGCCTGTGTACTCAGTCAGAGTAGTAGTAAGAGTACGTAGGCAGGTTATATTAAGTATGTATAGACCATTTAAATTGAAAGTTCTGTTATTAATAAATTATCGTATAGCAGGAACTTTCCCCTCTTTTATAGTATATTAACTACGGGATAAATATAGTGAAGAAGACAATATTGTTGTTTCATTTTTGAAACTTTCTCCAGACTTTTTTCTTTGTTTGTAAAATAGATGTTGAAAAGTCAAGTTGTTGGTAGTAGACTGATAAGTAGCGTGCTTATGAAACGAAGTATGGCTGTTAGCAAGCACGTTTAGCACCATTGAACACAAGTTGACTTTCTTTCTGCTGCTGGAGAAATAGTGGAGAATTTTTAAAGACACTCGAGGACTGCTGTGTAGCTGGCTGTCACTGTATGTAGAAGAGATGTAAAGTTAGTGGGAAAAATCCAATCCAGCATTACTAACACTTCCTATTCACAAAAAACTTAAATAGTTTTTGCTTTGGGGCTCAGAAAATGTACAGTATATAATATTTTACCTAATTGCAGATTATTTCTACTATTTGAAGACACTAAATCGTTCAACTTAAAATTAAATTGTACCAAAGAGATTGGAAATTTCTAAATCTAATAAACAAGCTGTAGGAAAATTGGAATAAGATATAAAATATAAAACAAGGTCGTTGAGTTTACTATTTTTGAGAAATAGTTCTTGTGCGTTGATAATTGTGAGTTATGTTGGGTTCCCTGTAACATATATGCGAGATAGTGCATGCCTTAAGTTGGTATCCTGTCAGTTGAGTTCCGTAGCTGTACATTATTCTGGCTGAGGATTTCATTCCATGAGAAAAAGAAGGGTAGAAGACACGGAAGGATCTCAGTTTCCTCCCGGCAACACTCCAGATCACATCAAAAGAATCTGTGCCATTCTCATCCTCGTGTTTCTTTCTATCCTATTGGTTGCGTAGTTGGGTTTGGGTTTCCTATACGTGTCTTTCTACAAACCGAGTAGTAGAGTGTTGACACAGAACATTACTATGTCTAAACAAACTTTGAGTCGTTAATTGAAAAAGTTGTACTAGTTGTAGCTCATCGTGAATAGTCCAATCCTAGTGAAAATTCTAATTCGTATGTTAATCAATTAAATTATCAGCTCAGAGTTTATTACTTAAATGATGAAGGGGCGAGTGGAAAAGCGACTATTAGTTGACAATTCCTCCTCCCACGACACTAATATCAGTCTAAAGAGTTGGAGTTCAGGATAGTCTAGAATATTTCATCTCCAGACGTAGTAAATCATAGTTGAGAAGAAAGTCAGCTAACTAAGGACAAACGACGACAAGTCAAAGGAAGATAATATTATTAATTTATTTATAACGCGGCTCTGTCTTTTATGACGTAGGCGCCTATTGTAGTTGTTGAGGATGCAAGAGAAGTTGATTTACTTATTGAGATAATACAGCCTGGAGGTGTACACGGCCAAATGATGGACAAAGGGGTGAACTGTGTTCTAGTGACGACAACAGCTCGTCAAAAAATTAATAAATGGGCTTTTGTCAGTTTTATAAGTGCTGCTTTGGCTCTAGTTTGTCTTTGTGTAAGTATTCATCTTGGGCTACAACTTTATGGTAAGTAAATTCTTCTTCCTGTCCCTTGGGATAACAATAATGAGATTAACATCACTATTTCCATATTCAACTCTCTCCCATAATACCTACGCATACTTTCCTAAAATATTCACATGTATGTTCCTTGCGATAATACAGAGATTCACTTTCGTCATCCTCCTACTATTATCATATTAATAATAATAGGACTATATACTATACTAATGTCATTATATTACATACACGAGTTAGATGGTGGAAGGGTGCATGCATGGAGTTGAATAAAACGAGAGCCGCATGTATGAACACTGATAGCTTTGGCTTCTGACATGACAGAAGCTATCTACTTCGTCATAGCTGTTTAATTGAATCTCTCAAATCCTCTTTTCAAAAGCCCAATTTCAATCACATCCATTGACATGCTAACAGCCAACTTAATCTAATGAAATCTAATGAGAGACTCTATCTCACTTAAGTCGCATGAAAAGAATTCATGAATGAATAGTAATACCGCAATGTTATACAATCATATAGGAGGAGATATACGATCGTTATTGTAATAATTATATTATTCCCATTCACACTCATTGTTAGTTACAAAACGTAAATAATGTTGTCAAATGCTTCTTTATCATACTATAGTAGTAGTAGGATGGGATTTTGTTCAAAATGTCATAAACGACAATTAATGCGACAGATCCTTGGTTGTTGTTGGTTCTGGAGAGATAGGCTTTTTTTAATCCTAGCTAAATCTCTAAGGAAAGGAATGCTGTAGTCATTTCCTAATTAGATAATTTAAAGGGCCAAAAAGATTTGACTTTGAGTGTGTAAAAGCACGAGGTAGGATGATGAAGTATGCAAATGACAATCACGTAGTTAAATATCTGACTTAATTTTTAGTTGACTCTAGTAATTCGGCATTTGCATGCTGATCGTGTTGAAATTAATTAGGTTAGTCTCATTAAACGACAGCTTCTTCATTTCCTTAAAAGCTTGATGAACCTCTTGCGAGGAGAAGAAGAAGAGCAACTGTTTTCGGCCTCCAGCTTCTCCACTCTCTAGATATCCTTCCATAAATCAAGTTACGTGCATTAGCCATGTTATCCTGTGATATTGAGAACATCCTGTTTTCATATAATAATTCAGGGAAATGGAAGACATCCGACTCGTGCTCGACAAATTCAGTCAAATATTCAATTAGGGAAAACGCTGTAGTAGTAGAGTAAGGTGATACCTTAGGGTCAGGTGCATGCAGTCTTGTTTAATGTTGACACGGACTGTCTACCTATTACATACGTTACAGTTTGTTTTTCCTGTCTCTTCTGGTGCGATAAATATATTTTCATAGTTCTACTAGTAGTTTCTCAAATCTTCCTCAGGAGAGTAAATTGCATTTTCAAGTTACGTGTGGAAGGATGTAAAAGATGTGTGGAAATAGACTATTCTTCTCTATTTATGTGGTGATACTTATACTTACCATTGGCCTTGTCCTCTATAATGGTCAATGGGATAGATGAGACATACTGCAGCTTATGTACACACAGATTGAAAGGCTACAATTTCTCCTGTTAGGAAAGGTTGCAAAAAGGCTCTAAAGTAAACTGACATTGACATCGCCTTCTCACGGCTTGGACACTTTTTTATTATGGAACTTATAAAGAATGTATAAAAATCAAAAAAAGGCTCAAGTCATAAAGCAGAAAATGTTATTAGGACACTTTTTAGGATGCCGAGGTAAAAGTAAGCCCATCAATAAGATTTACTCACAAGGAAAGGTGGCACTATCGCACTGGCCCAAGAAACTAACTCTCAACGGATGGACGGCCACACTGCTACGCTGGGAATTTAATTTACACTTTCTCTTGATTTGATGGAGGCACTAACAATAAGAATACGATACCTTTCAGTAACTCGTATATCCTCCTCCATGCCTGACCTATGCTCACCACTCTTACTAAATTGCAAAAATGCACTTTCCTACCTAAAGCTAATCTCTATAAATGACTGCAATTTGCACAAATGACACAACTCTCAACTTACTCAAGCATACAAGATACGAGATACATCCACTCTCTGACATACTTACAGAAAAACCCAAATTGAAACCAAAAAGATTGACTCTTTTTTAATGTTATCTCAAATTGAATTGTGCACAAAGGTAGAAAATATTCTTAGCTTCTTTAAAGAAAATCTTTTAAGTTTTCATGCGTGCATACCATAAAAAAATCCTTCCTTCCTCGCCCTAAGTATAAATGGTAGAAGGATAAACGACACTACCAGATAAGAAAAATCCTCATGAAATAGTAAAATGCTTAATAATTTACACCACGCATATTATTGAACTGTATAAATTTTAATTTATCTATGTATACTCAATGTAAGAGCATATGTCACAAACATACCTACTAAAATATGTGTAATAAATATACACTATGATCCGATAATGAAATGAACGACTAGTAATTACTTACTCAGATACCTACACGAGCCACATTTTAAATTATACTCAAATCGCTGATAAAACAGGTTTGGGTAGATCATGATCATGAGCTCCACATTGTTTAGGTACAATATCATTAAACATGGGGCAATACGATTTCGTTTGACAATGTCGTCCAAAACGAAATTCGAGGAAAGAAGTAAGACAAGCAAAACAGATCGACTTTTTAGTATCACGTCTAAATCTGTATAATGTTTTCTTTCACAGGTAAAAAATCAATCTGCCTCACTGCAGCTTGTGTTCGAACAGGTAATAATGAGCTTATTTTTTTCCTTTTAAGTACTGCTAAACTTTCGGGATGAGAAAAAATGATTTTTTGTGAGTTTCGAAGTACCTAACGAATTAAAAAGTTTTTGACAATAACATTTTTGTCAATAGCTACAATTGATCAGTGAGTCGAGCGAGTAGTGTATTTGTTTTCCACTTAGTGTATGGGTTACGATTCTATTGAAAAGGTGCAGAATTTTGTATGCTGTAGACATCTTTGGAAAATATGACATTTTTATTCACAATGACAATAAGCGTAATAAGCTCCTTCTTTCCTTCATTTATATTCTTTTGTCATCTCTAAAGATTTTATTTCACTGTGCACTAGATGTATTCAGATGAGATACCAATTCATTTAGCTTTTACCCTAAGAATGCCACACTTCTTAACTTGGTCTTTTATAAGATGTATTTCTCTCTGACTACCTATATGTGACAATGGCCCGTGTCTTCTTTGTTTCACAGTCCCTTTCATTTTAACACAAACTTTTTGTGGTTTTCTCTCGTCTCCTCCTGATATAAATCTTTGCTAAAATTTTCTATTCACGAATCAAAAGCTTTAAATGAATCTTGAATGATAAGTCAAGCAACTACGCTGTAAATCACTCTCGATTAGGGTTTCGACCTTAATATTTCATTATTTAATGTCTTGTGTTCACAATTTGCATGTGCATCGTCAACCAGAAATAACCAGAACTATTAGGGACAATAACCTTTAGATGCTACACTCTTTTTTTAAAACTTTGCCTCAGAGAAAATCATTTTTCACAATATATTAGCCTAAAAAGTAAATGAAAACATTAATGTGTCTAGCTGCTTCCCTTCTTGGAGCCATGGATGTAACTGCAGATCCATGTGAAGACTTTTTTCAGTTTGCATGTGGAAATTGGAATAAGAATAATATGATTCCCGAAGATAGGCCATCTATTTCTACATTCGAAGTCCTATCTGACAAAATTCAAGTTATACTTAAAGGTAGAGAGAAAAGCCAAATGAAACTCTAAAAAATTACCATTCTAAAATTTAAATTATGCATCTATTTTCTCAGGGCTTCTAGAAGAGCCAGTAGATCGTCATGACTCAGAAGCAACAAAGAAAGCAAAAGATTTCTACATATCTTGCATGAACTTGAGTAAGAACATTATCTTCCCTGTAAAAACCTTTGTAGAATGTTTTCCATATGGAGCTGGAATTGAATTGCATAAATTAGTGGAATAAATCACAAAGTAAATATTTATTTTCTTGATTCTTTAAATTCCTGGAGGTGCCATAAGAGAGGTGGGTCAAGAACCCCTCAATAGTTTAATCCAGGAACTAGGCGGCTGGCCTGTGACTGAAGGACACAACTGGAAGCCTACAATGTCCATGGAGAAACTTATAGGTTAGTTTATCATTCTATCTAAATTATTTCTTTAAAAATTCATTTTCTCATCTGCAAATCTCATTTTGTACAGGAAAAATCAGGTCTCAATTAAACTTAGGATTCCTTATAGAACTTTGGGTGGGTCCTGATGATACAAATTCGTCTAGTAATGTCATACAGGTAATTTCTACCAGTTCTTACTCTTATTTTCATGGGGACATTACACTTTTGTATGAAACATCGGTAAATATTTGCTATAGAGCTATTAGGTAACATGGCAGTAGGTACGAGTTAACAGATGAATGGACGAGTATGGGAACAATACAATTTCATTTAGATTTAGTCTAAATTGTGTTATATAATAAAGGAACACAATAGATTATTGTTAGTGGATTTTCCTGCGAATCCCACATCAGAAACAAACAGCCATAGGATGCGCGTACCCAGAAGACTCAGATAATAAAGCAAATGCAAAATATGAATGCGTTTACTAGACTGGAGAATAATGGAATACAGAATCCCTGGGGAGTTCTCTTCCTATCGCTTTTCCATCTTGATTTACTCTAGGTGACTCGTGCATTCAAATGGAAATACTTGGTAGTACATACAATGTACAGTTTACCATCACCATCATCCGAAATTAGTATTCCTACTCTTCCAGTCACTCAACTGGGATAAGAAAACCCCGCGCTCCAAACCTTTTTGTCAGATATTAAAAATAAAATTGATGTTTAAACACGTGGGTCACTAATGCTAAATAATAAACTTATCACACAGCATCTTCACCCACCTAAGAAAATTGCTCCCCCGGAGAAAATTGACAGCTACGTTTTCTACTGCGTGAGCTACGTGCATCTGAAAATTATGAAGATGTTTATTTTCTTGGTTTCTAGTAATTCAATAGATTAACTGCTTATTTTCCATGATGCCCATTTGTCCAAGATTGAGTAATTTCCTGCGACTGCGAGACTCAAAATGATTTTCCTCGAGGTTTGAAAGAAATTTTTTTGAATGTTTAAAGCCAGGGCGTAGTAGATCTTGAAAACAACAGGTTTAGTAAATCAGCGTAATGTAAACTGTCTTACTTAGTGTCTATTAAAGATGATATTGAGTGCGAAAGAGTTGTTGCCCACCCTGATTTTTCGAATGTAGGGCAAATAATGTAGTGCGTTGGGTGGATTGAAGTGTAGGAATCCTTACAATATTGAGTTTGAAGTGTTTCACAATTGAGACAGGCAAGATAGATTATAAGATCAGTAGGACATGTAAAAGTTTATGTGGAAAGAAAAGGAAGTAGAGAAAAACACATAACAAATCCTGAATGCTGTATCTAGATTAAACTGTAATCTACTGGTATTGCTGAAAGCTAAGCTGTACAACAAACTACAAGTTTTCACGCGAAGTAATCAATTCAATTTAAGTGAGCAGTCAAATGTGGTCTAAAAACACTAACAAGTTATATTTCTGCTGTGACAAAACCCACAAAAACTGTATCTTTTCAACGATCACATTTTCAGCGAAAAGATACATTTTCGTTGGAAGGATTAGAATGTAGAATCGTTGAAATCAAGATTATGCTTGCTGAAAGTTAAATTCGTAGGAGTAATCTTGTATTTCGTTGAAAATCCAAATACAAAATGATGTCCAAAGCATTAGTTTGATCTTTTCAACGAAAGCTTATCAACGAATACGTTTTAAATACGTTTTTAGTTGGAAATGGATTCGTTAGAAAGTAGATTCGTTGAAATGAAGATATGTGTACTGCGATTGGTCGTAAGTTTATTTCGTGGTACAGATCTTTCGCTAAAATCTTGTCTTCGAAATGTATTTCGTTGAAAAGCCCTAGATAAATGATGTAGATGTCCAACAACGCAATACAACGTGCGAAGTGTAAGTTTTAGTAACCTTTAGATCATTTATTACGCGCTTAATGAGCTAAACAAGTCGGTTGAAAGTTGTTCGAAGATCATCCACCTGCTCATGTTCCTTTCAGCTTGGTTGAGTAGGTACATAAAGTAAGCAGTTACGGAAACGAGTGTTATTGGCATTTTGACAGAGTCTGTTTACTTGAGATAAGAGTGTGAGAACTACGTTGATCATATCTCTAATCGTAAAGTAGGAAAGTGTCGGGAAATGTCATTTTAAAACTGGATATCTATTCCCTTTGTGCACAATATCTTAGTAAACGACAGTTTGTCTCAGAAATAAACTTATCTACAAGGTAAAAGTAACGCAGCAGCAATGAAAATGGAAATCCGCAGGCTTAGAAAGTAGAACAACTATTACTAACAATAACAAATACTTTTGGCATATTGTCTACTTTATTATGGCTGGTTTCAAATTTTTCAGAGTTGAGCATGATCTTTAGGAAAACTTTTCTTCAAGGCTACATCTCACCGATTTGACAAAGGACGGTTTTATTTTTCTAGGAAAATTAGGAAACAAATGTAAACAAAAGTGCATTGAACAAGGCGAAAATAACTTTTAACCTTAGAGTAATAGCACAAAAGATGGAAATAAAATGTAACACCTTATTTCATTGCCGTAAGTCGTATCTATCATCACCAAATTTGCATTTTGTGAGAAATTCTGCCATCCGAGAAGCTTATCGGATACAAAAAAGTCTATTTATAATTTCCTGTTACCATTTTCGTCAGATTTTCAATCTGAAGAGTCTAAACAGGATTTGTGCAGGAAGAAATGCGCAGGAGACAACCCTTTACTAGTTCGCTCTTTATTTATGCTCCCATAAAATCTAATTTAACTTCCATTTTTTTTGCCACCGACTAAATATCCAATATAAATAGCATCGATATAGATTTCAACAAGAACATCTTAAGGGGGAGAAAGTGGCAATCCATTTTCACTAGGCAGGCGGGCATCTCAACACTAGACCAG
Organism: Tomocerus qinae; assembly: GCA_020055645.1. NCBI lineage: Eukaryota > Metazoa > Arthropoda > Collembola > Entomobryomorpha > Tomoceridae > Tomocerus > Tomocerus qinae. The sequence continues at coordinate 24,244,908 of CM034549.1, forward strand.
GATATTTCTATGTAAGTAGACAGGAGAATTGTGTGAGATATTCTGTCGTTACGTAACAAATGGCAGTGTTTTTTGCAAACAGGAATCACAAAAAATCGTATACCGACTGATGTTTAGCATTTGCGTAAGACTATTGATTTGTAGGAAGATTTTCCTCTATTTCAATTTGTGTATATATTTACTACGATAACATCTATATGTGAATATTTTGTTGCTGAACAAGTCTTAAAATATTTGGTAGAATGGCCGAAGGGAATAATTTTGTAGGAAATGGAAAGATATTTGGGAAAATGAAATGTTGCTGTCCATAGCATCAAATCGTAGGTTGAAAATTAGATTTAATTGTGAGTGAACTGGACATTGAATAAACTTTGCTTTCCCATCAAGAACGGAAAATGATTTGGGATATTCAATTCCCAATGATGAGATTATAGTATGAACCTTGGAATTGTTTTTCTTTTGGTTTGATTTGCCTCCAGATTGACCAAATGCAGTTGGGCCTTCCAAGTAGAGACTACTTTCTAAATTACTCGAGAGAAGTGAAAGCATATCACATGTACATGTCGGAACTGGCCGTGCTCTTCAATGCAAACCAAACTTTCGCCATCGCCGACTTGAGAAAAGTTATCGAATTTGAGACACAACTTGCCAATGTACTGTATTAGGTTTTTATTGAGCCTCTGTCGTGAATTATTAACCCTTTAGTACTGAAAGCTTTTACTTTGACACAGGTTTCCATCCCAGAAGCCGATCGTCATGATACAGGTCAAATATACCGTAAGAACACTCTTCGAAGCCTGGAGTTAGAAATCCCGGAATTTAATTGGAGAGAATATTTTCAAAGTTTCCTCAGTACAGATTTAACAAACGACGAGCCAATTGTCTCTTATGCTTTTCCCTATCTTAGAGATATGGCTCAAATTCTAAAACATACAGAAAAAAGGTATTCAAGATTAACTAATTATAACGTGCATAAATATAAATATCCTTTTCCAAATTAGAACAGTGCAAAATTACATAATTTGGCGACTACTCATGGATCTCACCTCACATTTGGTCGACAAATTCCAAGAGAAGAAAATAGAGTTCCGCCAGGTTCTCATGGGAGTGACGACTGAAAGAGATCGTTGGCATCAATGTGTAGAATGGACAAATAAAAAACTGGGAATGGCTCTTGGAGCTCTTTTCATCCGGGACAACTTCGATTCTTCTGCCAAGGTTAGTTTCACCATCTTTCTATCAATTGAATGCACTAAATGTATTTCTTTAACATCCTCATTTACATTTAAGCATCCAACAAACTTCAACAAAACATTTACAACACACAAAGGATTGCTTTCCCTACCGTAAAATGTTGCATTTTTATTCCGTTTCTTTAAATAATTTTCGTGTAACACTCCATTTATTTCTATTTTTACCGCATTCCTTCCTCCTGGGTAAACACAAAGAATTGGAAACGCTAACAGATCAACTAAGAAATTGTATTTAGTGAATTGGTATGTTGGTGGGTGAATTGATATACGTTTCTTCCGATTAGACGAGTAGTACAAGTATCGATTAAGCTTAACATTCGAATCTTTGACTGAAGTATCTGTTGGGGTTACATTTCTAAGCATTACGACTGTTTTTATCGTTTTCCAATACATTCCAAAGGAATCTAACGCATTATTACGTATACATTAATGTCCTTTCAGTCTGACTTTCTCTTTCTCCTCCTTCCCATTCCACAACCGTTTTCTTTTAGTGCTTCCATTCACTCCTATAAAGATTACATCATTCATTGAACACTTATAATTCTTTTCCCCAACATTGCTACATTCATACTCTAAACTATCTTTCAACTCACTTAGTATTGGCCACACACAACTCAAAGAATTGTCATTATCGCAAATAACCCTATGTTTAAAAAAAACCTATTTGTTGCACATCCTCTTTCATTTCAATGAACAAATGCTTTCTAACTTTTAACTGTACATTCTAATTGCTATCTGTAAATAGTTCACGCATTCCACAGTGATTTCTATTCAAATTGCAGTACATATGATTTTATCGCAAATGTATTCCGATACTACAATATCTATTTCGGAAATCTGAAATCTAACACAACCAACAAAAAATTGTAAAAATCACGAATCTATTTAAATCAATGTTCAATGATAAATAGATTTGAACGTAATAATGTAATACGGGTTTTACATTGGATGATTTTCATCTAAATTATTTTATGATAAATCATGTAATGTAAAATGTAAATATTTGTTTTGTCATCAAGAAAAGAAAGAAAATGAAGGAAATACTATAAAGGTATAGGGTTAATGTACAGAATTATATCAATTGTGATTTTATACCTGTTTTGCACATCAAAGGATATATGGAGAATGTGTATATAGTGAGATGGTCAATTTGAAATGTAGGAGTTGTGAGACAATGGTATGAAATGAGTTTGGTTTGTTTAGGAAACAGCCCAAGAGATGATAAGTAACATCAGAGAGGCGTTTATAGAGTTGTTGGACGTAAACCATTGGATGGACGAGCCCACAAGAAAAGTAGCCAAAGAGAAAGCAATAAAGATGAACGAAAGAATTGGATACCCTGAGTTTCTAACGAAAGTCAGTGAACTAAACAAAGAGTATCAAAATGTGAGTGAGCCGTTGTGTGCATCAGTAGATAAGGAATCTGAGACAAAATCTATACACGTACTTATAGATAAAGGTATTCTGCATAAGGAAGGACTTGTTTGCACTCCCACCCACTTCCCCTAAAGTGTTTTTCGCTGTTGTGTTGGCTGGACTTATTCTAATGATATCATCATTCTGTCTAACAATGAGAGAAATTCTAGATTTATCCAGCCATCTCAATTGATATTGTAGCCCTTGGCTTAACTTACAATTTTTAAAACGCACGAAACATGTAGGCGGATTTATTCTTGGACGAATGTTTCTCTACGACCATTCTCATAGAAAATAATGATACTACTTTTCTCGAGAAATTGTCCTAGATCCAGGATACTTTTTTTATGCATCACAAAAATATCATTTTCAATGTAAAGAGCTATCTATTGTCAGATTATCACATTGAAAATGGTACAATTTGCCTCTTGAAGTATTTGGACTTACTAGATTATGCACTTTGGGAGAAAATCATGCTCCGGGTGAAAACAGGAAATTGTTTGAGAAGGAACAAATGTTTCCTGTGAGTAGTTTCTACACGTTTTAACGAAAATTGTATTTACTTGAAGGTATTCTTTGTATTGATTTTATCAGCAAGGTTAACTTCCGTAAAACTATTTGGAAACAATGTGTATGTTTAAAGACATAAACAAACATTGCTATATATATCCAATGACAGACGTTGTTTTTGATGGGCAGTGTAGGATTTATTATCCTTCTTGTGTAGCTCACTGTTCGCAGAAGTCAGTTTCTCCAAAACATCATCAGCATGGGCCGTTGGAAAGCTTCGCAAATGATGGGCAAGCTTAGGAGTCCAGTCAACAAGGATAAATGGTCTACAGAACCGGCTGTTGTAAACGCCTTCTACGATCCCAACAAAAATGATATCGGTTCGTAAAATACTCTTATGTGTTTATGTAATTTTACCCTCTTTTTATAGTCGTATAAAGGTGCGCATCTAAGTTCAAAGATCTTTCCTCTTCCTTCCTTTTCTACGAATTCATCAAAACATGGGATACCACTTCATTATAGTACATCCTGGAGAAATTTACCAACGATAATGTACATTCTGCTCAAAATCATACCCTCTGAACTTTGAACCCTTTTCACTGCTTTCACTATCTCGAGTTGCAAGTTTGAACCATTCTGTCATACCCTAAAGACGGAAAATGTCTAATATAATCAATTATTTCACAATCACTAACACCAATTTGAAAATGGGAAATAAATGCATGAAGCTATGTACAAATATATTCGATATGTCGATAAGGAGATTTTTATGACCAATATGACTAATTTTGAATAGAATTTTGTAGCTGTCTACAAATTCAGTACAAAGGATTTGCTGCATTATAATGTTCCTTTGTTTTGGTAGTTTTTCCAGCAGGAATTCTTCAGCCGCTTTTCTACAGCCAGCATTTTCCAAAATCGTTAAATTATGGAGGTAAATGTGTATCATTACTTACTTTTAATGCTACTTGTACTCACAGAGCATTACACTGGCACCTGTTATATCTATAGTATGTGATACGAATTAATTATATTGCAATTCATATGCTCTTAGGTATCGGAGTTGTCATAGGTCATGAAATTACCCACGGATTTGATGATAAGGGTAACTGAATAGTTCTTCCATGTATTTTGTTTAAAATTTCTCAGAAATGTGAAAGATTTTCTATTTTCTGATGTGAACGTACAGGAAGACAGTTCGACAGTGAAGGGAATTTGAAGGAGTGGTGGAATAATGAAACGATAGCATCATTTCGAAACCAGACTCAATGTATTATTGATCAGTACAGCTCATATCGTATCGAAAATCATAAAATAAATGGTAAGATGACTCAAGGAGAAAACATTGCAGACAATGGAGGCTTAAAACAAGCATATCGGGTAAGTTTGTGAAAGCAATATTTTTTCTGTGGGAAAGTTCTCTTCATTTAATCGCAAGATCCAGTTATAAATTGCATGGATATAGTAGATTACGAGTGACTGGTAATTTGGCAAGAGATTCTAGCCAAATCCTGAACTAATGACCAAGATCAAGTATTTAGCTTATTACCACTTTGAGTTAACTTGAGACTGGGCTCGTATACTTATTAGTAGACGAAAGTCGTGAATGAAAATACCATTAGACTAGCGATCAGCATTTGTGAGTTTATCTAATTACGAAAAATATAGTATATCCCCGTCTATATATAAGATATGGGAGTTGGACGTGTTTTTGAACTCAGTAGAGCAGCACCACGAATTCGAGCATCCTTTCCTAAGTAAAAGAGCATACATACATAATTCAATCAAGGTGTTGAGACAGGAAACAGAATACTGAACATGTAGCATCCTACCCGAATTTATCTCCTAGCTTTTGCTATTATGTTTTACTCAATGCTACTCTAATCCTAATGAATTTACTGTTTTCTCTCTTTATTGGAGTACAGGTATTTATTTTAATTTGACTATTTATTCAAGTACTAGCAGCAAAATTGAAATCTACTATTTGTTAATACAAAGTATTAACCTTTGGTTGAAATTGTTATGGATGACGGTAAAAAAATCTACTATTGGTAAATACAAAGTATTAACCTTTGGGTGTATTTATGTATACCGGTAATTTAATTACGTGAGTAGGCTAATCTTTCTGTACACGAATAAAATCCCAAGAAAAGTGTAGGTGGAATTTAGTAGTTAGCGAAAGACAGGGAATAAGAAATGAATACCTACATAATTAATTGGGTAGATACATTATTTGTTGAAAATTTAATTTAATCTTGAGTGTACCTACAAACGTGAGTAGCAGAGTTGTAGTGTATTTCTAGAAGTAGTTATTCTAATGGGACAAGATACGTCAACTCATTTCCTGAAAGTAGAATACCATTGCATCACACAAGAAAGAGATAGCGCACATACCACAGGTTGATGTATCCTCTACATAGACGTAATATCTGTCCATATATAGAGAATGTACGTCTTCAGAGCCAAAAATACGTGCAGCGACCCAAAAAGATCCTTATCATAATGAAAATGGTTTATATAATACTGCAGTGCAGTGCATATTTCTAGGTTTTACGAGAATTCAGGATGTTAATTAATTAAATATGGCATTTATACGAACTGTTTGAGTATACGAAGCTAAGGCTTGTAAATAAATAAAACTGAAAGCTGAGAATAGGATCGTGGGTTGGAAACGGAAGTACTAAAGTTATAATGAGATGAAAAGTACAATTTAAATGGATTTATTGAAGGAGGAAAGAAATAATTTACATTTACAGGCATTCAAGAAGTGGGAATCGAAACATGGTACTGAGCCCCTCCTCCCTGGTCTTGAATGGATGTCTCACGATCAGTATTTCTATCTGAATTACGCCCAAATCTGGTGTGGATCTATGAGACCTGAAGATCTTCTCAATAAAGTCCGCTCTGCTGTGCATTCTCCAGCACCCATTCGAGTCCTTGGCCCCTTGTCCAATTCTCATGATTTTGCCAGGGCGTACCGATGTAAAGCCAACTCCCCAATGAACCCAAAAGAAAAATGTAATGTTTGGTAAGGATGGCAAAATGATGAAGCACATCTTGTAGATTTATAGTCAATTTTCAATAACCCACCTGACACACTCATTTCTACGTTATCCTGCCTCTAATGTACGTAAATACCAATATACCTCATGTCTGTTTACAAACAATAGCCTTTCATATTAAATATCGCTTTTTCTTATCCTTTCTCCAAAATCTACATACTCCTACTAACATAACATAACATTACAATACATATACATTGACTTTTAAAAAATCTAGTGTACTTGTGATGAATGACAGGTAAATATAATTAGATTATTTAACTTGTAATTACCATTAAATGGAAACAAAACACAAAACATACCTGTAATATACTTGTGTGTAAATGTGAGTTTATCTGTAACATTTAGTATAAGGTTTTACTCTTTCAATCTAAATTATTGATAAATTCAGAACACCAAGTTGTATGACAGGTGTTTACAAAACTAGTAGATAACTGAATCTGTATTACTATAAATATTTGTTTGTTAACATGTAAGTACTAACTTAGTATTATCATTGAGAATTAGAGAATCGAATTCATTTCAGGTATAGATCTATTTGCATTCGATATTGAATATAGGTGCAATGGGCGTTAACAATTACAAATAGTTGTCTCGTTACTAGTGTTTATAATAATTGTGTTTTTGGCAGCTATGTTATATAACATCATCTAGTGTAAATTTCGCACTGAAAGTTCCTCCATAAATACTTAATATGTATAGCTATGTGTGTAGTTACCTAATCTATATAGTAGTTAGTAATTAAATGGTATTCTAAAAATATTGCAGCTTTTGCTAATTCATTCATGCTAATATTATGCTTATACTAAACTTCTTATTGTACTATTACTAAATAAATAAACTTGAAAATGGATAAGTATTCATTTGAAAAATGTTACAGGTGACTATGCAATGCTAGATGTCTGGTATACAAATAAAAAATTGTAAAAGATCCAAAAAGTAAGCTTTGCAATAAAAATCCCATTTATTTATTGCTATGAAGTAGTTACACAATTACAGATATTTGTTATGCTAAATTCATATAGATATTAAATACATGTATACTCAAAGCAGATACGACGAGATGGGTCTCTATCTTTTTCTAATTTGACTACATTTTAGGCAAAGAAATAGGAAGTACTGCTTGGTATCTCTGTTTAAAATTTGATTCTACAGTTTATATATGTCATGATTAACTTAAAGACAAGTACTTACCCGAGATTAGCTAAAATTGATCACATTAACAAATGAGACAAGTCACGGCACTCACAGAACTGTACTTTGTTTACTTTCTCTACGGCACATTGATGTGATTCTACTAGACTGCTACTGTTTATAAATCTTAAGCTTTTGTCAATTTCTTTATAATAAATGGCATAATTAGTTGTTTCATGTTTGCATATTATATTTAGCTCTTTTATCATATAGGTATTAAGAAGACACGAGCTGTTTACTCATTTATATCAAAGTACACACACTACCTCGCTACATTTACAATTTACACACTCGACAAGGTACAAAAATTAAACCAAATTTTCTATAGTAAAGCGTTTTTCATCTCATTATTCTTATAACGTTATACTATAGTAGATTTCTTTACTAGAATTAGGCTGCACTATTTTCTCTACCTAAATGTAAATGAAATGCGAAGTTATAGTATATTGCGCTGCTTGACTGATTTAGTACCTACCCTACATATTTAGCTACTTAAATTACTTAGCCAACTTGTACTAGGAAGAGTAAATACTATTCTTACCTCATACGTATCTTTTACTGCTGTCATTATATTTAATTTTACATTTATTAGGTAATTGTGGATAATAATTTATTGATACGTTGTTTGTTGTAGCAGTTCAGTTTTCACTTGGCTTGTATACTTATTTTCATTTATTAATTCTGTATAGTAAATTGTGTTTTCTGTAAGGGGTTTTGGTCTCCTCTCTTCTTGTTTGTAAAGTAGGCAGGCTCTTGTTCTTCAAAGAACACGAATATGTAAATAGTTTCAGTGTGCTCTGTATTTTTCTTGTTGAGCGATAGAGAAATAAGTAGGTAGATAGGTAGTAGTAGCAGGTAGTAATTTACATAAATTCCAACATGGTACGGGTTGGCAGGTTAACTTTATCCTGGTTTGTCTGTGCAAGCAGCATTAGAAGTGAATCAACTCGAAAGAATTTGATGTCGATGAAGAGCTTGACTCGAAGTGCTTTGTGTCAAACAGAAATTCATCATCCGGGTCGGAGTCTTGGTCAAAGTCAGGTAGACCCGTTGAAGGAGTAAGAGATTCAGGTTGAGGAGACGACTCCCGGGGCTCCGGGCTTATTCTTGCAGGTGACAATCGATTCAGGAGAGATGTAGTGAAATTCGCCCGCGGCTCTGAAATCTTTTCATCGGGCTCTTCACTAGTTTCTGAGCTTCCGTTCTTGGATTTTTTTGAGCGTGTAATTGCATCCACACGTGAAAGGTCAGGGATAAGGTCGGAAAATTCTAAATCAAAACACAGGAATAAAAGACTGAACTACTACACCAACTCCATTAAGGAATCGCCATTCTAAATTGTTAAACAAACATTTTTAACGTCATTTCTGGGATAATTACCGTTTGGTGATGCTCCAGCATCTCCACCATTGGGAGGACTGAAAATGTCTTTTGGTAAGTACTTCATTAGTGGTCCTACCATAAAAAGAGCATTTGAGATCACAAATAAGAAAGTAAGGAAGTCCAACTGGGATCCAATTTTCGCCAAAATTACCCACAAAACGCAAGTTCCTATGGCCCACTGCACAAAACAACGAAAATGTTTCTACATAAACATACATACTTAAGCAATTGCTTATAACTATTTATTATATACACTTTAGAAGAATATACACTTATCTCTAATTTATTAAATCTCGATTGCTTACCCTCACTATATCTCAACAATAAATTATTATCATTTAATTTAATTGAAGCTTTCAGGTAAATCGACAATGGTAGCGTTCCTAATAAACCTGGATTAAAATTAATTATTTACCATAGTGTGATTTTCATGTCTTAAAGCTGTCCAGGAAGTCCAAATAGTCTTTCCAAAATTGCAAGTGACTTGTTCAAAATCGTAAGTAGATAAAGTAGTCCATTCTTCGTGATCTGGAGGATCGACAAGGACCTCAGGGCGGATACGATGTTTCCATAAGTATCTTAGGTAGTAACATAAAAGTGCTAATGGTAGTACACACAATGGTCTTTGGCGTATAAGGAACCTGAAATAGTTTAAATACACATTAGTTAATTAACCTGTAGTACTCAACAAAATTTTTCAATTTATACAAATTGCTTATAAAAGAAGTGAACCACAATGTCAATTGGGTTACTTACCACAATATAATATTGATAGAAATAATAGCAGCAGCTGACTTGTAAGGTTTTGTCCACATAAGTAAATTGACTAGATTTGCGTCCATTTCTTCAATTTTAGCAATCACACGGTTATCTATATTTCGAGACTGCAGATAAACAACAAAAGAATCGATATCATTTACAAATTCTGATTAATTTTATAGATAGCTTAGCTTGAGATTTAAATTACAACTTACTTAATCTTCCAGAAACTGAATTGATGATGATGATGATAAAACTACATTGACTAATCTTCAGCTATAACACCTATAATAACAATATTTTACATAGATAAATCAATAGAATAGAAGCAAAAGTACAATCACAAAAAAAGTGTTTATTATTGTTCTGGTGTGCGTTCAGGTCTCAAGTTCAATGTTTATGTTCACGTTCTGTGGAGTTAATAATCTTTGGAGGGACATAATAATACTCTGGCTATACTGTAATTCAGTGATTACTACGTAGTTATATTTATATGATTAAATAGAACGCACATTTCCCAAATTAATGTTTACTCACTAGCACTGCGTATGTTTAGACAGACTATAGAGTTGTACACAGCAGAATAAACTAATGTTTGATATCATAATAATTCGCATTTAGCACTCCTACTATATGCATAACCTCAACCATGCAATCCGTCCAATGCAATGCGAGAAAAGGGAGACTGGCTCTCAATGTATTTTTCATTCCCCAAGCCAAGTTTGCGTCATAGAAAATAGAACCTGAGTACAAACTTCTTTGTGGTTTCCCTTCCTCCCTAAGCTATATATAAAATTGAATGATTCACCTATTAGAAATCGGTGGTAAAATCCTTATCTCACCCAAACAATTCTAAAGGTGGAACAATATTATTATCTATGAAAAATAATACATTTTTGAAATGATTCTGATTTCCTACTCCGCAACTCTCGAGTCACAATAATAATCAGCTGAAATTGGCTTCTACCTTCTACCTCATACCAAGAGCATACACAGATTGTGCATAACTGCCAGCTGCGTCCATTATAGCTTTCTTCTATGCTATATAAGCTCTTATCTACTTCTATGTCTGAATATCATATGTCATGTGCTATTTATTGCACCACATAACACACATTACACGTCCTACTATGTACCTATAATGTACATTCTCTAGGTAGCTTGTGATACAACATTTATCCACATACAACATTCATTACCATCATTACTCAACAGATTTTTAAACTTTTGCAGTACAATATGTACCTTTAACATGCACATTGCACTACTACCACTATACCATAATTTCTTTGAATTATCTTCGGCATACAAATCCTATGTCTATGCAAACACTTTTAACATGCACTTGCACTAGTACTACTAGCATATGCTTCTTTCAATTATCAGTTCACAAGCACTAGGCCAATATGCAAACCACAATGGAAATTAATGGTAGTTAAATTATTAATCATGTATGTTCTTAATTTTGGTAATCAATTGAAGTACAGCTATTATTTAAACGTACCAAGTACGAACAACTATAATCTAGGAGACCATACATAGAATAGTTCAGTCAAGTACATATTATTCATAAAGTTTATTACAAAGTTTATGCATGCTAAGGCTGTTTGCTATGTAAATGCATATAATTATTAGGAGTAGAACTGTACTTAGAGTAAAAGCGTAGTAGATCAGTAGTTACTGACACTTTTGGCTGGATTTTGTAAATTTTACTGGCATATTGTGGTATTATTTCAATATTGTTTGTTTGCATGTCGAAAACATCTGTACTACAGTTAAGTTGAGGACTTTTGGCTTCCGTTAAGTTACAAGAAAATTTCGGATTTCCTTTTCCAATTCATTGAGTTACATTAAAGGGAATTTGCCCATCTGCACAGAGTCCAAGAAATCATATGCCATGCGACGATAAAAATAATGCATAAAAATTTTGTGCTTCTGTGCTTAGATTTTAACAGCTTGCAGTAGAGAGAGATGAATTAGTAAAATCTGTCGCATGCATATATGTACCTAACCTAGCGTGTTTGTTCACACTAAATTTAAATGCAGATGCTGATACACAAATAGATGTAGATCTACCTACTGTGCATGAAAAGTAACTTTGGTTTTGTAGGAGTGGCTTTCAATCCCTAAGTGTAAAAGCAAAGGTCGACACATCAGGTTACAATCTCCTGTATGTAACTGTATAGACACATCGTGCGCAGCATAACAAGTCATCCTCCATATGATTTTGCCGGTTTTGTGTAACATTCATAGTCGTGCTGTGTAAAAGTCAAGTAAAGTGACATATATAACTCACTTTCATTCACTTTATACCACTTCGGCAAGAAATACAAGTTTCTACTAATAAATCCTAAATTGATTTGATTTCTTTTGCATCAAGTAAGTAGTAGGTTTGTAATATTTTGACGTTTCCGTAAACTTATATTGCCTATTGGTAGAAGTACTAATAATCGAGTAGGAAATGTAAAAGCAATTTGATGAATATTTTATTAATCTAGTCCACATGTTCAGTACTAAAGTGTAACCAATAATATTTGCATTTATTGTTTCAGAATGTCTACAGTTGTGGATACTATTTTGGGAGGTTCCTGTCTCTCTGGCCAAGGTTTGACAATCCGCATTCCTTCTGCTTATGGATACGTCATTTTGACAGGAGTTGGATCAATATTTATGGTCACATGGAAAGGCATGCAAGTCGGCCGTGCCAGAAAAGAGTTCAATGTTCCTTATCCACAAATGTATTCTAATGACAATGAAAAATTCAACTGCATTCAAAGGTACAAAAATATTCTGCATTTACACCTCTACATGCATTTTTATCTCTAAATTCCACCGAATATTTTCTGTATATGTCTAAATGGGTTCAAAATCCCTGGAGACTTTTTTTACTCTTTTATTTTAGCTTTAGTAGTTAGAGATGGTTTACAGAAATGAATACATGAAAAGTATACACAGTTATTATGTATTTTATGTACAGCGATGATTTCTAAATAATTATTATTACCCTTTAAAAATTCATCATCAGCATATTGAATTTTATTGCAGAGCACATCAAAACACGTTGGAAAACTATCCTCAGTTTCTCCTGCTATTGGGTGTTGGAGGATTAGAAATGCCCGTCTTCAGTGCAATGTATACATATTTTACTACTCCATTAATTTATAGATGTTACAAAAAAACGAACGAATGAGGCATCAATGACATTATTTCTTATGATTTAGTGGAGGAGCTATCTGGATTGCAGGAAGAATTGCCTATGCTAAAGGGTATTACACAGGAGACCCAAAAAAGAGGTTAATAATTCTAGATATCAGTAAAAAATAATATCAAACCGTTCTTAAAAGATTGCTAATTTTATTTTTTTGCCTTCAGAGTAAAAGGAGCCTTCGGGTACATTGGATTGTTTATGCTGCTTGGAGCTACTGCTAAATTTGCCACCAGACTCATTCGTTCTTAAATAGAGTGAACGAGTGTTAAATTTCATCACAGCTAAACCTATATAGTATTTTGTAGTCACAAAATTATAAACGTTACCCTTAAAACCTTGTTGGAGCTTAATATTATGGTAGCAGAGATAAATACTTGTACCTTAGTATAAAACTGTGTGTATTTGTATTTTCTTTACCCGTGTATTTACTACAATGATTTACAGAAAATAAAGCCATAATACCTATATACAACGAATTAACACGTGAAATAAATTTTGAATTGTGTCATACAAATGCTATTCCACTCTCCTACTTCCTCTAATTATGTCAATCGGATGAATAATTATGTATGCAAAATAATTTATTTTAATATTCACCAATAACGGTAAAACTTGAGAATTCATGACATTTTAACGTTCTCGCGAAAAGCAATCTAATAAGAAATCGATTAATTTCTATTTTATATGGAACATTGCATTGAGAATTGCGGCATCTTAGTAAAAATCGAGCTAAACTCAATTATTATGGTGAAAAATAGCTAATGAATTGATAAAAAAATTTATTTCACAGGATATTGCTTTGAATTCAGCTGCTTTCGACATTCTCGTATAAATTCAAGTTGTGTTGGTCTACAGAAATAAAAAATACCTTTTTGAATTTATTTCGTTTCTCATATTTATAACACAGAAAAGGAATTTTACATGAGTTAGTGTCACATCTTCAGTTTAATAGCTTAAAAAATCACCCTGCAATCTGCAAGTCATCATGACAAAGCAAACAAAGGTACTTCACCCTCAGGCTGAAAATCACCTTCAAAAATTCCAGGATAAGTTTAGCTCACGACGACATTGTCCATACAGCAAAAAATATTTATAATGTAATTATCATTGCTTTAAGGATATTATATTGAACTTTGAGACACTAGTACAATAAAACTAGCACAATAGAGATGTAAATATATTAATTATTGCATACTACTAACTAATATCATTCCAGAAGTTTGGATTGTTGCATAATGTCCTGTTTTATAAGAATTGTATGGGACAATTTATATGTTATGTACAATGTAGTGGTTAAAATTATCGTGCATCAAACTGTGTCCACATTTCATTTCGCTTTTCGATTTTAATTTGGTATTATGAGTATGGATAAAAAATATTCTTTCCTCTTGCCGAATATGTATAAAGTTATACTTGTATAATAAATGCAATCACAAAATTATGGTCATTATCACCTGAATATGGATGTATGTATTATTTGACTTTATAATCATTTACCATTAGAGTAGACGCAAACAAGATAAGTAAATATAATATTTTAGTTGCTTTGGGACATGAACGCACTGTCATGTAAAACTATACCATATACATATTCTTCACATTAGTAGTATTACACCATTACTACTACCAATACGCTTAATGCACGAATGAATAAGCTTACCTGTAGATATAATATGTATTGGTAAGGAAAATGTTTAGTTTCGGTTTTAGTCGAAAACATAATTTTTTATCTAAGGATGTAGCTACGATGTGAAGTAGTTATACTTATATGAAATTAAATGTTCACTCGTTATATTTTACTGAGAGAGAAGTGGTATTGCGTAATGCATGACAAAGGGATATTTCATGTACACGTAGATATTCCTGAGATGGATATCCTTCTACTCTACTGTATCATTATAAAAGTGCTGGAACCTTCGAAACTCTATGTCATTGGATACTCAAATCAAACAGAAGTTTCAACACACAAAACTGTACCAAGTTTTATATAAAGCAGTCAATTCTTTGCTGTGTAACTCAGTCCGATTCTTGTTGATGTAGACAAGTGTGTGAGAAAATTACTGCAGTATTATTTTGTTTGATTTGTTAACAAACTATCTATACCATATAGCAATTACCTAATAAATTGTGAATATTCTACTCAGCTATTTCATAAAATGTCAGGAATATTTGATTGTATTTTTGGGGGGTCATCCCTAAGTCCTGGAAGTCACACAGTGGCTTTCAACATCTCTAAAGCCTATGGATATGTTATTTTGGTAGCCGTAGCTTCATCCTTCCTCCTTATCTGGCAGAGCTTTCAGGTAAAAACATTTATTTATGCTATTTATACTATAAAATTATTTGTTATCAGACATTTGTGCAAGGGGATTCAGTTACCTAATATAATAGGTTACTATTTATTTATTGTATCTAATAATTTTCGTGCTTCATCGTGTAATTGGATCGAATAAATATTAATTTCATGAAATATTTTGTTTCTCAGGTCGGGAAGGCAAGAAAATTGTATAAAGTTAACTACCCAACTATGTACTCAGCAGACAATGATACCTTCAATTGCTACCAAAGGTATCCCTTTCAACCTTATTATTAACCAAGACTAATTGATTTACAATTTATAATTATAATTAATACCGAAATTAATTTATTCAGAGCGCATCAAAACACTCTGGAAGGCTATTCCACATATTTGCTACTACTACTATTGGGTGGGCTTGATATGCCAATTTTCGTTGCGATAGCTGGTATAATTTGGATTGTTGGCAAAGTTTCCTATGCCAAAGGATATTATACTGGAGATCCTAAGAACAGGTAATATTCAAAGCTGCAAAATCAAATATTATTCTTTTTTATGTCCCGATTAATAAATGTTTCAAATGGACAATGACAATTGTTTTATCTTCATTCCCTTATAGACTACGAGGATCATACGCGTACATTGGACTGTTGATGATGCTTGCTGCAACAATTAAACTCGGTGTAAAATTAGCCTTATTTTCATAATTGAATTAAATTACAGTATTAAAAATCAAAGATTTTGTTCTTTTGTTCATTACCATCTAAAACTACTATGTAAAGTGTTTCCTACTCATTTAAGGACTTCGTTGAAAAATATATATTTATATAATACCTTAATAGTACCTATACCGAACCGATTAATGTTCAAGTTGTTTTTTCCACAATCATTTAAGAGCCACTACGCTACGGTTCTTAAGTATTATTGTGTTTCTATTACATATTGACTTTCCATAGCGAATAAACTACTATTATGCACACTATACATTCCACATATTGTAATAAAACGATTTATTTTGTTCACTTAATTAAAATTACAAAGCTCTAATTTTTATTATGCTTGTTAGACCCGCAGATGCCTTTATTACAGGCTCATTATCATTAAAACTGTTTAGTCAAAGTATATCAATAGCATATGACAATCAAAAATATTAAAAAAATAGTTCTTGATGAATCATATTAATTTTAAAATTAACTTCAGATAGTCCATAATAGTAATAGTGCATAGAGAATAATTCGGACTTTATAAATCTTTGTAAGTTATCCATTAAGTCATGAGGTAGTAGTAGTCCATTTAAGGCAATGTGTAGATGCATGCATTTATTCTTGTGAGGACGTTGTTGTACCGTTTATAGAACGCCCAGAATAGTCCACTGGGATTGATTCCAGGATCGCTTAATGCTTTCGACCCGAACTTGAGAAACTCAATTAAAGATATCGCAACTTTTTCGTGTGTTTTGCTAATATTGATACTAATTGCAAATGGAGAGGGAACATAATTTTTCATTAAAATATTAGAATCGGAAATCGCTGCAGAAAGAATTGACTTAGCAGTCATGGCATATCCTTCCATTAGTTTTACTAAATGGGCTTGTGCATTTAGATGTGCGAATTGAGCTGCTGTTGTCAACATTTTCACCAGAATATCAACAGATTGGGAAATTGGTTCATCTAATGAAGTTTTCGACTGGAAAGATGGATTTTCCAATAACTCTTTCTCTTTAGCCACTGCTTGACTGTGCATAGATATCAGGATTGTAGAAAACAAAGTGAGAAATTGTTTGTGGGATAATTTTCTTTCGTATCTGAAAGCCAATAAAAACAATCCGCTTAAAATACAATTTCATTATAATATCAGTTTAGATTTGTTAAAGCAAATATGGTCTTACAATAAACTAAAAGATTTAGATATGGACAGGATGTCATCTTTTAAAGTAATTGCTCCAGAGTTCCGCAAATCTGAAAGTTGCTGTAAAATTGCGTTGTCACAGGGCAGCTTCATTTTTTTCAGAATTTTCTCCACTCTATTGTCCCATGATGTGACAGAGTCGTCTACCGGTTCCATTTCAAGGGATGCCATTAAATGGGGATTTTTATCTTGTGCAGAAACTTTTACTACATTAGCAATTAAGGATCCATAATTTATTTTTGAAGGGAAAATTGTTGCATAAAATTGGTTATTCTGTACTCCAAATCTTCCCTTTGTTCTTATTCTTGCTATTTCAGGATTGTTTTTAATAATTTCAGGATCATTGCTCCCTAATCCGGAGTTGCTACTATTTACGTTAATTGGAGAAGTTACAGTTTTGTTGCCTTTCAATTTCGTCCCGTGAGATTTCCCCCTATCACTACCATTATGATCATGACCTTTTTTAACAGTTGTCTTAATACTATTTTTATTTCCCTGATAATTTTTGAAATAAGAGTAAGAGGATAAGTACATCCTAAATAATAAATCGCGCATTACTGATTCTGGCATTTGGCCACAAGCAGTGCCTGGACATCGCTTCTTTCTTGCCAATGGTAGTTTTCTGTTAAGCATTAGTCCTAATTCCGATTCGAAATCCTTAAATTCTTTAGCAAGATCCCAATCAAAGTTGTTACAGTCGTAAATGTCATCAAGGCTCCCATCAGTCGATTTGATCTCTCGTTTAGAAATCTGTTTCGAGTCATTAATACTAGAACTGAAGTCGAAATCAGGCATTCCTTCCATATCCTTCCCGAAATCCTCATCGTCACTACCGATGGCTATGGCTTCGCTGTTTTTTCCTCCGGTTGCTACCGCGTCACTATTGGCACCCTCCATAAAAAAGCATTATCTCAATTTGTGCTGTTCCAATCCATTTCATTATTCAATCTTTACGTGTAATTAAATGTTCATCACTTACACCTCCCCCAATATTTGTAGCAACCGATTTCGCTTGACCTCCAACAGAAACGCTTGTAGATTTAGCTTGTCCACCTTTAGAGGTAGAAACTGATTTTGCATCGCCACCACCTTTTGAAATGGACTGAGCATTTGAATCTCCTCCGGAGGATATTGCGCTCGAAATTGAATCACCTTAGGAAAATATAATAACAGTATTTTTAAGCGTTGTATCTTATTTGCTCTAAATTTAAATATCAGAACCTTTATCTGTAAAATCCCGAAGAAACACATTTAGGATTTATAAAAAAAATCCCTAACATAATTTTGGGATTCTCCAAGTTTCTAAAATATTACCTTTGTCTTTAGTCATGCTAAGGGAGTCGGCTTTACCCCCAACAGCGAGTGAAGATGTCTTGGCTGTTCCACCTTGAGATAAAGCAAAACTCTTGGCATTTCCATCTCCTAGAGATTCAGATGCAGCAGAACTTTCTCCATTGCCTTTTGACACAGCATTACTCTCTGAACCCCCTTCACCAGCCGTTTTACTATTTGCAACAGCGTCTCCACGTTGAGACATTGCGTTTGCTGTGCTTTTGTACCCGTCAACAGCATTTGCGACAGCTGCGTTACAATTCTTAGAAAGTGCATTTGCCGAGGCATTTCCAGACGATTCAGGACCTTACAAAATTAACAAATATCTGTAGATTACAATAGAACATTCAAATTCTTTTTGAAGATTTTATGAATTTTTCAATTACTTGACTTTGCATTGGCGATTATTTTTTTGCATGATTCCGTATCATGAAGAACAGAATTTTCCAAATTAAATGGGGCAACTTTTACCGCTTCCGGTGATCCCATTGGGCTATTTTGGCTACCACCATTACCATTATTTAGAATATTATTTCCATTCTGACCCTGATTGTTAATTTGACCCCCACTATTTCCAAAATTTCCTCCTCTCGGTCCCTGGCTGCCATTTTGGCCCCCACTATTGCCATTCCCATTATTTGCATTGAAATTTCCGTTCTGTCCCTGATTATTATATTGACCTCCGCCATTTCCGTTATTATTTTGACCCCCAAAATTTCCATTCTGTCCCTGATTATTATTTTGACCACCACCATTTCCATTATTTGGATTGAAATTTCCGTTTTGTCCCTGATTGTTATTTTGACCACCGCCATTTCCATTATTTGAATTATTATTTCCATTCTGTCCCTGATTGTTGTTTTGGCCCCAGCCATTTCCATTGTTTGAATTATTATTTCCATTCTGCCCTTGATTGTTATTTTGGCCACCGCCATTTCCATTATTTGGATTAAAATTTCCGTTCTGTCCCTGATTGTTATTTTGACCACCTCCATTTCCGCTATTTGAATTAAAATTTCCATTCTGTCCCTGATTATTATTTTGACCACCTCCATTTCCATTATTTGGATTAAAATTTCCGCTCTGTCCCTGATTGTTATTTTGACCACCTCCATTTCCATTATTTGAATTAAAATTTCCATTCTGTCCCTGATTATTATTTTGACCCCCGCCATTTCCATTGTTTGAATTATTATTTCCGTTTTGTCCCTGATTGCTAGATTGGCCCCCTCCATTTCCATTGTTTGAATTATTATTTCCATTCTGACCTTGATTGTTGTTTTGGCCCCCGCTATTTCCATTATTTGGATTAAAATTTCCTCCTCTCATTCCCTGATTATCATTTTGGCTCCAGCCATTTCCATTATTTGAATTATTATTTCCATTCTGTCCCATATTGTTGTTTTGGCCCCCGCCATTTCCATTGTTTGAATTATTATTTCCATTCTGCCCATGATTGTCATTTTGACCCCCGCCATTTCCATTATTTGGATTAAAATTTCCTCCTCTCATTCCCTGATTATCATTTTGGCTCCAGCCATTTCCATTATTTGAATTATTATTTCCATTCTGTCCCTGATTGTTGTTTTGGCCCCAGCCATTTCCATTGTTTGAATTATTATTTCCATTCTGCCCATGATTGTCATTTTGACCACCGCCATTTCCATTATTTGGATTAAAATTTCCTCCTCTCATTCCCTGATTATCATTTTGGCTCCAGCCATTTCCATTATTTGAATTATTGTTACCGCTCTGTCCTTGATTGTTAGATTGACCACCTCCATTTCCATTATTTGAATTATTGTTTCCGCCCTGTCCCTGATTGTTAGATTGACCACCTCCATTTCCATTGTTTGAATTATTGTTTCCGCCCTGTCCCTGATTGTTAGATTGACCACCTCCATTTCCATTATTTGAATTACTATTCCCGTTCTGATTGTTATTAGTATTTCCATTCATATCCTGTCCTGTATTGTACTGCTGTTTCTGATTATTCATATCAGCCGATGTTTGGGTAGATGCATTTGGGTCGCTTGTACTTTTTGTAGCAGGATCAGGAGTCACAATTTTCCAAGGAACTACAAGTCCATTTGTGTCTCGAGAAATCCGTTTGCGGCTTTTTTCTTTGATCATTTTACTGTAAAAATTGAAATGCTTACCTACATTATGATTCCAAGTACTAGATGGGACGCTATTAGTTTGAGATTTTTTATATTTTTCTGCTTCGGAACCCTGCATTGGTCCTGTATTTGTTTGCAGCGGATTTGCCATATCCACATCCGTAGTTGTAGCTCCGGAAGATTGTTCAGAAGGATTATTTGGAAATCTACTTCGCATATTTTTGAAAGGATTTGAAAGGCTGGGCATATATTTCCACTTCTTATTTGGAGATCCACTATCTTGATTTACCTTACTTTCTTTTTCTGTAGGAGAAACTGGAGTCGGGGTTTTTGATCCGGAATTAAAATTTTGTTTGTTTGAAATTCCAGCATCGCTAGATTGTCCTGAGGGATTATTTTGGTGATACTTTACTTTATGCCCATCCTCAGTCTCGTCTTTTTCATCTGTATTTGAATCTATAATTCTGTCAGTGTCCAAATTCGAAGGAACCCAATTCCTAATTTTCCGTTCGAACATTTCCAAAGTACCCTGTTTTTGAAACAACATGAATGTTGGCCCAACATCTCTTGCAACTCTATCTTGATGAATATCTGAGTTGTGTTCATTCTCAACATTTACCTGTGTAGATTCAACTGGCCTACCCCCATCAGCCGGCTCTGGTCTCTTCATGCTTTCAAATTGTACTTTCTGTTGAGATATTCCATTGGAGCCTAAAATTTTGGGAATGAGGTGAATATTTATTTGATTCAAGCCAAATATTCAATCTAAAATTTCCATTTGCTAAAATTACATACAATGACTAGCCCGAATTTTAGTTTAAAAGCACTAGGCATTTAAGGATTTTATTGACATATTTATGTCCAAGGTTTGACTATATCAAATACTAGTAAACCCAGCTAAGGGGCAAATCTAGCCCTCAAGAGAAATTCAGCAGGCCACGCATCACAGTAATAAAAACAATTTCGAAATTCGAAAACATCCCATTAGGTTATTATATTAACCTTGTAACTGCAAAGTATATTTAAATTAATATACTTTTATTTTCTACAGTGGTAGGCAAAATTAGCTGCAGCCCCAAATTCCTGATAAAAAGGACTGTAGATTGTAGCATCAAATACAGAGAACATTGAAAGACTCTATTTTCGAAAAAGCTCCCACAAAGTTACCAAAAAGCTCCCTTTGAAAATCAAAAAAATTCGATTCCCCGTGGGATTTTGGAAAAACATACAAAATCCATGAGTACAACTTAAGAATAAAATATTTTAAAAAAATAAATAGTGGTACCCAGTACTGTTATTTAATTCTACAAAAAAATGTCACAACTGGCCAAAAGGAATCAAGAGGGTAGTAAAAAGTAAACCCAGCTCTACTAAATAATCTTGTTGAATAAGTTTGTCGATGTAGCAGAACCAATTTGGATTAGAAGTTTTGAAATGCTATTTAATACGCACATTACTATCATTACGAAATGTTCCCTTTCGCTAATCATTTCCATTCGATCACCCATCACCATTCAGCCTATGTTTTCTATTATTATTTTGATTAACTAGTTGAATCCTAGCACACAAAGTGTGCTAGAAAATGTTGCAATCAGTAAATTTCTAGCGACTGCGCATTGGCCCGAATTTCATAGACCGTTGATTGGACTCAGTAGTCTAGGCTTTGCTCATTTACAAAATATTACCCTTGCTCATTAGTTACAAAATATTACGGACATAGATACAAACATTTATTCAAGAATAGTGAAAGAATCCCATGCGCATGCCCCAGTTTATGTTTATGTAGAGTAAAGATAATAGTATGAAACGACTCATTTCGATGGTTTAGAAGAATTGGGCTTGCGCATTTTGCTTTTAAGTACCCTGTATATATTACGTGTGCAGTTGATGGGAGGAGAAGGTACTCAAAAGTGTTGCAGTCAGCACTTGCGTCACACATGTGGGAGAGGGTTTTTGCGTTACGTAATATATGCAGGTTTCCTAGGTTCTCCCTACCACACGTACATACATACATATATATATTATGTCGTAGACTGGGAGGGAAAGGTGACTGGGAGGGATATAATGTCCCTCTCCGTCTAGACTGGGTGGGATAGCTCTGTACCGCTAGCGGTACCGAACCATGAGGTTTCCGACTGGGAGGGATAGGTTGTAAAGGATTGATATGAATGATTCTACGTGTATAAGTGCCACAACTATCGCAGATTTTAGATTACTCTTACATGTTTTATTCACTGTAATCATTATTTTCTATAATATTCATAAATGTTAAGTATATTGCACTCTTTGTATGTCATAATTAAATCATAATTTATTATTATCGCAGATTTTAGGTTACTCTTACATTTTTTATTTATTGTAATCCTTATTTTCAATAATATTCATAAATATTAATTATAATATTGCATTTTTTGTATCAGTCATAATTAAATCATAATTTAATTAAGTCAAGATTGGAATTCAAATGGTTAAGTATGTTACACTGCTATGCTACGTTTGTTGGCAGTAAAGTAAGTCTAAGAGCGTGTGGAAGTATCACTTTCAGCAAGGTTTACATTTACTATGAAGAGTTATAAGCTGAATTACATAGAGGTTGCTGTTTTGTGGGAAGTTAGGGAAGTGAGTTTCATTTAAATTTACTTTTTTTAATAAGACAAAATGGAATTTCCGCAATAGCAGCGTAATCTACTTAACCATTTGACTGTCAATCTTGACTTAATAATTTATGATTTAATTATCACTGATACAAAAAGGGCAATATACTGAATATTTTTAAATATTATAGAAAATAATGATTACAGTGAATAAAACATGTAAGAGTAATCTAAAATCTGCGATAGTTGTGGCACTTATACACGTAGAATCATTCATATCAATCCTTTACAACCTATCCCTCCCAGTCGGAAACCTCATGGTTCGGTACCGCTAGCGGTACAGAGCTATCCCACCCAGTCTAGACGGAGAGGGACATTATATCCCTCCCAGTCACCTTTCCCTCCCAGTCTACGACATATATATATATATAGACAGGTAAATTTATTGCTTTATCAAGTCTGCGATTATATATAGAGATGAAATATCAATTTATTCGTTTTCAAAAATAAAAGGAGAATCCCTAACAATATTTATCTCAAATGGCTTGGAAAATATGATTATTGCCCAGATCTTTGAAATAAAAGTCCCTATTGTGAGATGCAAGGAATGTACCCGTAATTTTCTATAATGTCAATGTCAATAAAAACCTTTACTGTAGCTTTGTGAATAAATTATCTATTGATTATCTTTAAGTTCTTACTCACATGTAGAACTTGGTGGTCCAATATCACACCTTCCAATGGCACATACAATTTTCTCCACACTTGTTAATTGTTCATAAGGATAAACATGATTTTCGGCCACGATATCTGGTAGCCATTTGTGTCGTGGATAAAACCATTCATCCCATTCAACATGAAGTGTTGGAAATGTACTAGAAAATAAATCAGAAAATGTAGAACTATGCTAAATCATTGGTCTTTATGTACGATGCAAGGGGAAACCTTGTTGAGTGTGCTACAAACATTATTTGTAGACAAAAAATTATCATTCACATTATATTATTTAGAAGATACGAAATAAATATGACATTTTTGGATAGAAGGTTAGCTGTTGTAGATTTTACTTAAAATAAATGTACCGTGCATAAGCGATGAGAGCATAATACAATTCAGGTTGACTGGAGAGTCTTTTCAAGACTATGAAGACATCCTCTTCAAAAGCATCTTGTAGCTCTTCTTCAGCCCGAATAATAATTAACGGACTTGACACACTTTCTTCTTCCTTCATGATGAGTATTTCCTGCCCAAAATCTTCTTCCCCTGGGAAATAATACCGAACCGAATCATTTTCCACTTTTTGAATGAGTTTTACATCCCCTTCCAATTTTCCTTCCTCTAGGTTTCGGCTTTGTTCAACGAGGAAATCAGATAGGTTGGTTTTTTCTGATTCACTTATTTGTGGATCCAATGCTGATACGTTGTTGAGTATAAACAATGGCATCACTAATAACACGGATGTGATGAAAAATGACATTGATCTGTAGAACATTGTCATTTTGAAACTCTTTTGTTTTGCAAGACAAAAAAATGTGAAAAATATCAAGGCATCAAGGAATGGATGCCTTCGTATTAACAGTACGAGTAAATTAAATGCTTCTGCTCTAGTTGTGGACTACTTATGTACAAGTACCCTTAATAAATCATGCCCATACTTGTCGGTTGTCTTTTGCTACATATTTCACATATTTAACCTTTTGTCTTGATAATATTTGAGACAATGCAAATTGATTGCTGATTGTTTTCCATTAGTATCTCATTATTTATGCTGCGAAAATTACTGTTTGTGTATTTTCTGAATCTATCATACATTACGGCTTTGTTTGTGTCATTTTATGTTACCAGTGTCATTTTCTTCCAAATCATCCGCTCAACCATAAATTTCATCAATAATCCATTTTTATAGCATTTTGTGTAAAAATGCCATAATTTGTAAGTTAAGAGCAAGAGGACAGTTTAACTGCATGGTATTAATTATGTCCGAAATGTACCTAATATTAATACTATTGTGCACGTGGGTATATAAACAGTTTTATAGTGTTAATAAATCCAAACTATATGAAATGTTATGTACTAAAGTTATGCTATGTACACAGAAACTCAAAATAAATAAAATATGTGCATAGAACCCTGAATTCCTTATGAACATTAATAGATCGTTTAATTTTCAAGCACAGTATTCAGACATTAATGAATAACAAATCAATTTTATTTTGTATAGTAATGTGATAGTCAAGGTTAACATGTACAAATGCTATTCGAAGGAATTGTCTTTGCAATATCAAATATATTCAGTAGATGCACGCAATAAAATAGCTTCTTTACTGGTACCTAGGATGATAGTCAGAAGTTCCATAAGTTACCATTGGAAGACCAACAGTTTGAGAACGAGCCCAAGATGACGACTGGTTATGATTGTAGACAGGGGCAGCCTGTTGATTGTGCATGGATGGAGTATTGACTCTCATGGTGGCAATTTGGTTCATAGAATTAGCTGGTAAATTCCTCCGAGGTGGAGGTGGCACATTTTTAGGATTGTGTACCTGCACATTGCAGTTAATCATCAGTAGGCATCTCATAATGACACAAACTTTAAATGAGTTACCTTTGTATCATAGTAGTAAGATTCATAAAACTCCCTTTCCTTATTCGTAATCGGATATGGAGACGGAAGACTTTCGAGTTCCTGTTTAGGATCTTTACGAGGTCTACTGATGAAAAGCAGCTGTGGCAAATTAGCTCTAGGAAAATAAAATTTATATTTTTTAAAAGAATACTACAATTTAAAATGATTAGTAATGGATTTTCTTATAAAATTCCTAAAGACTCTTAGAGTCTGCTCTACTCGTATTTACCTCTCTTTAGGAGATATATCGAAATGCATCAGAACATTGAGACATTCAGTATCTGTAAGGATGTTTTTAGTTGCAACATGAAATGTAAATTCCTTTCGACTCATCAGAGGAAATCTTATAAGAGGCAAAACCTTTTGAAGAACGTATCGATAATTCTGGGTAGTCAAATCAAGTTTTTGTCGTTTGCATTCTTCTACAGCCCATCTGAAATTTTATGCGACAAAATAGAATATTTAATATTAAAATTAAAGCAGATCAGGGGTAAAAACATTTTTATATTCAATTCAATTATGAATTAAATGATATTATATTGTTTTGCACCTAATTGCAGCTGAAAATAATTCCAATTCATTAACGAGCAGTTCGTCACTTGCTAAGATTTGACTCAATTCATCTGCATTAAGTTGAAGAAAATCGTCTTCGTGTATAACAAAGCTAATATTCCTGTATGACATATAAAGTACGTCTTAAACATGATAATTGCAAATGCTAATTATAATTTCTTTAAATCAATATTTGAATATTTATCCGTGGAGAGTACCGCCTCAAAAATTGTCTTGCTTGAGTTGATATGCTTGACTCCCCCAAAGCTTCAGCACTCAGAAGCACACTAACAACATTTTTACAGCTAATGTTTGCCATAATGAATTCTCCAGTTTGCCCAATCAGTTTTCCAATCCCGTACTTCTTGGCCAGGTAAAGCACAGCAGTTGCATCTTTTACTTGCACTTCAAACTCATCGGTGTAAATAAACTAGTGAAGAAAAAAATTACTAAGCCTCTGCTACAATAAAGTAACTCAATCAATCCACTTATACATCGCCTACGTCCTTTTTAGTTACGCAATCGTCATAGTCAATTAAAATTAGCATAATATTTATGATAAACATCAGTAATGACATTTTTCTTAATTTCAATTACTACAAAAATATTTAAATCTCATTCCGTGCTTTGATACCTTTAAAAATGCGATGAAAGCATCTGGCTCGACATCTCCTACAGTAACATTGACAGTTTTATTAGGGGAGGATCCCTCGAACAATCCTTCAAAAACTGACGAAGCGAGGCAAAGAATGAATTTATGAGCAGAGATTTCCTTCCGATGAAGTTGGCCAACATGGAATTTGACATCGGCAAAATATCCATAGTGCAAGCACTGAGTCAATTTGTCCTTAATTGTGTAGCAAGTCTCCCTCCAGTCATTGTTGAGACTGTTGTTGCTGTGAGCTATGTCAACCTCAACGAGTTCTTCAATGGTCAGATTGGGATTTCTTTCTTTGTTGCTGCTTAGAAAACGATTCATAGTTAAACGATGGCTATCAACTTGATGTGAAATTACCTGAGCCAAGTTGCAGAATAAATCGAAATTGAAATAAGGAGAAAATATTTGGGGTTGTTGATGTGGACAGGACATTTCATTCTATTACACAGAAAATGAAACATCTGGAATTTTTAACGTTCCTATCACTAGTGTGTAATCATTGCTGCATAGTCTACGTACATTCAGAACGTAATGTTGATCTGTATATTACGTATTAAATTTCCAATAAGCATTAGTTGCTATATTATTCATGAATACGCGTTAAAACCAAGAACAGTGTAAGGGGCGGAAATAGGACGTAGTTTTTCCCTATAACGGATTAGGCACTGTAAGAATGCCATTTTTCAATCTATGTACATATTTTTTGCAACATAATATGTATCGGATATTAAATCTCTAACCTGTGTAGATTTCACAATGGATCATTTACCTTTTACTTATGCTACAACATTTTGAATTAGAAACAATGCGCAATGGTTTTATATTTTACATTGCATTCTTATAGCTAGTATGGTTTTGGTAAGCATAGGTAAAAAATATTCTCTATACTTGAATTTACCAACTTTCTACTTTTATTTCATCTACAGTTAAATGTAATATAAAAATGAGAGCATCTTCATTTGTTAGCACACGGTGAATATGCTACTGAAAACCAATTTTATTGAAACATTTTAGTAAAAGTATAATACAAATATTTTACAATAAATTATGTTTTCATAAACTATCTTAGTAATAGTATAAAATCATAGGATGTAGCATATTTCAAATGCATGCTAGTCCACTGACAGGCAAAACTGGCGGAGAGCATCCTGTATAACTTATTGTTAATGTAGCTAGTGTACCTGAGGCGAAAGTCGTCGCTACAGACGTTACCGAAATAGTTGTCGTTATAGTAGTGGCTGCTCCAAAATTAATCCTAGCTTTCTCAAGGTCATTAAGATCATCCTGGGGTTGAGGGGTCGTCTCATCATTACTAATCTCATCGTTAATGTAACTAGAATAAGGAGTTTCAGTTGTCGTGTATGCAAAATCACTATCGGGATTAATTTCATCATTTTGCTCTTCTTCATATACATCCCTCGAGGAATAAATTGCGGTTGTTGAATCCTCAACTGGAACATCTGCATTTGGAAATCCAATTACAGACGGAAGTGGACGATGCTCTTCCAAAAATTTGGCTACTTCAGCTGGTTCTGAAATTCGCGTGTTTCCAATGCTGAGGATCATAGCTGGAGAAGCTTCCACTGGTACGTAATTTCCTTCGACTTCCCTACGACGTCGTCCGGCACAAGCTGAGAACATCCCCGCTGCTGGTGCTACTGTGCAAGTTCGGAATGCGGGGACTGTGATTGTAGACACTTCACACAAGACACAAAAAATTATTCTACTAATCCAAAAATTTGCCAATACATTTTTGCAAATTACAGTCAAATTCAAAAATGTTCCTAATCTATGTTTATTGTGACTTACCAGTGCGTACAACTGTCCTAGTTATTGTTCTTGCTCCAAATATGTTATTGTTATTATTGTTATTGTTGTTATTATTATTTCCCCCATTAAGGAGATTTAGTGCAGGAATGGCAAAACTTAATTGTTTTCCATTTTTAGGCTTTCCAATTGAGGATTCGGTAAAAATAAGAACCAAAATGGTGATACATATTGAGATTAAAACCTTCATTTTCCAAGAGTTATGTATGCAGAGAATTGTACCGTTCAACCTCAACTATCATACTGAATTACTAGTCTCCAATTTAATACCTAGAGATATTTATAAATCTCCCAATGAATGTAACGGGGATGAGTAAAGAACCAACGGATCCATCTGATTATCTTTGAATGTACGTCGAGTGTAGTCTGACAGAGGTAAATACTTAGGTAAACATCAATGAGACTCTTAAATGTACATGTAGTTATATGGATAGATGATCATGTATGAATTTGTCTTCTCGGTATGGATTCTTCCTTGAGTGAGGTGATGTTTATGGTCTGATGTCTGTTCATCATGTTAGTACTTTGTATTGTGAAATGCAATCAGCCTAATAAGGAAGGTTGAACAACCTAGAGACATTGACCTAAGAAACTATCTTCAATCAAAACTATTTGGAACCGTCTTTAACATACGTTTTATACGAGGTGTGGTCCATATTCTGCAGGAAATACCCCTTTTCATATGGCCAATACAATCATATCATTTTATTACTTGTATGTAATAGTAGACATGATAACATCATACAACAAATATATTTATTCAGGCTAAGTATTTACTACTGACAGAAGATAGACACAAATCGCAGGTAGTCTATTTCATTTTCATGATTTATGTCCATTCTGTACTACTTCTACCGATAATAGCCCGAACAGCATAATATAAACCATTAAGGAACTGATACTATTTTGAACACCTCAATTTAGTACAATATTTTTTACTGGTTACTCATGCAGTTTTTACTTTGCTCATACTACTTACTTTGATGATGTTATTGCATTCATAATTGAATTTTTTAGATATTTTAAATTGTATATTAAATATTCTCGTAATTCAATTACCTTTAACTTTGCTTCCTCAATCCTCATACGCATTAACGCATCGTTCTTTATTCTTGTGCCATGTCGATGTTATTATGTTATGCATGTTAACTGCTAAATAAATGTTAACTTTAATTGTCAACACTAAGACAATGGCATTTCAAGTGAATAGCGTAGAAAGATGCAGCTATAAGCAAAGCATAAAATCACAGAAAGCAGTTCAGTCTTATTACTCCGCAGAGGATGAGATTTCTGATGAACAGACAGTAGTAGCATACTATCCAAAGCTATTATCTATATATTCAACCATTATAGTGTAAAAAATGTTTATAGCATTAGTATTTAGGTGGTGTTTAGGATAGTAGGATAGTCTAAAAAGATTATTTTTGTTTTAAGAAGAAAAGAGATTGTTTTCGTAATGTTTTGTTTGATTACTTACTACATATACTTTTGTGACATAATTTTACCTCTACTCTAATGTTTACCTTGTTGAAAATATATGAACACTGCATCCGTTCTGTTATCCGTTCTTTCATATCATGTTTATGCTGTTTGTAGGTACATAAGCATTTCTGAGCTTATGACATGTACTACATAAGAGTGTACATTTATTTATGGTTAATATTTAGGAATTTAATTCAGTTTATGGAAAAATGAAATTAGATAAACACATTGAATGTTAACGATCAACTGGCAATATTTAAATTGGGAGAAGAATTTATGTTATACTTGCATAGAAAGAGTTGGCTATAGATTGCTATAAAATTATTTAATATACGTTTAGATGTTCTTTAGTTTGATGAATTTTATAATGTTCAGGTGTGGTGATTTTCGTTGATTCTGATTTCTGATACCCGTAATCGCCGTACCTATATACATACTTTACTTTAGATTAATAAATATTACATAGTCCTTTTCGGGTTTGAATTGGAATCATTGAGAATCAATATAGGATGTTGGGAAGACCAAAGCAAAGATGTTGTTGACCCGTGAAGAAGTTGTCCAATGTGCACATGTAAATACTCTAGCTATACGATTAATTATGGATAGGTTAGTTAGAGTCTACACATGAATAATGATGTGTCATCAGTCAGATATACGCACACACATTCGTTACATTGCATAGAATTCGTATTAGTAATAGCACTACTCATACACAAATGCTTGCTCATGATACTGCTACAACTACCTAACTCAATTGAAGCTATGACTCTATGTCTATGAGTTGAGTGAGCATACCTTGACTCCAAGACGCCAAATCGACAGCTCACGAAAATCAGTACCTGCTTAAGTATCATTTAGCACAGTCTACCTACAAAGTCCACATACTATTATGTATAATTCTACAGCCTATGGCATAAATTCATTTTTGTATATTACACTACGCGTAAGTTGTAACTAGTAAGTAATCTCATATGTGAAAAAGATGTAAACAATTGCTGAGACCAAATAAAATATGCTTATAGTTATGGTATGATTATGATTATGAGACATGATACATAATGTGTATTGTCTAGATGTTGTGCTTTTGTTTGTTTCCACAGATGATGCTTTTGGAACCTTTTAATTACACATTTTCATACCCTAGATTTAGTCACAATCATAAGACATGGAGATTTCAGAAGCAGCAGCCTGACATTATTTTTGTCTCACGAAATCATACATGTATATAATGTTTCATAGTTTTAACTGATCCATGCGTCAGCGTCTGTATAATAGTAGTAAGGTTCTGTAGTAAAACGTCAACAGAGCTGCAGCTGGAGGGAGATATTGAGATGTGCCTGCCTGTGTGTGAAACACTTTTGTTGGTTAGGTTTCAGCTTTGTGTTCCATAACAAGGATAGAGTGTTTGGAGAGGATTGAATTCGTGTGTAGTAGTGATTCAGATTCTATGTATAGGTAGGGTATTTTTTATTTTCTGGACCTTCCTTGGCGTTGTCAGTTTCAAGCTTAGTTTAGCCAGAGCAACTACTAGTACAGGTGGCCTGTTTGTGTTGTCGATCCCTTTGAGTATTTATAGGTACCCTTCTGTGAGCATAAACTTTTTAGCTCGCATTCGTATACATTTGAATTCTTTCGTCCTAACATTCGATGGAAGTTGTGTAACTTGTAAGGAGGCACTTCACTTTAGTCTCATACATGTGCTATGTTGACAGGCTGTGTTTAGGTTGTTGACAGAACAGACAAACCTTAGTTCATCGACTGTTGACCCACTCAATATACTACACTACTATCACATTATCCCTGTTGTCGTCCCTGCTCTATCAGTCTGACAGAGCACAAATATTTAAGCTTGACTACTTCAGCCTTGCATTTACAGACAACCTGTAAGAGCAAAAGCTTAAAAGTATTTGGCGGTTAATGGGTAAGTATTAGTGCAACAAACTAGATCAAAATATTGCACAGATTTGGTACACTGTTTTGATTAATTCCGCTAATAATGAAATTAATCAACTCTGGATACTCTTTCTAGTAAACGGGATACTCTGCTATCAGCTGGCTGGAGAGACTTTTATCGGGGTGACTGAACGAAAGAAGTTGCAGTTTGGAGGCAAAAGTCATTCGTTCGTTCTGCTCGTGCCGCATAGAAAAGTAGAAATACGATGACTGATTTAAGATTTTGCAGAAATTTTTGTTTCGGTTTTGTTTTCTACATTTCTACAGAAATACAGAGTGCTTTCTATCTCTCTTCTATCAAAACGTTCATTTGAGTTGACCTGAACGTTTGACAGTCAAAGTTGACGGATTTTCCTTCTTTCATCTTCGTTCTTCAGTTTTCTGTTATTTCATTAAGGTGATCGCGTTTTCTCATCTTCGGATTTCTTCGGATCGGGCATCTGAAAAAGGTCAGCCCTGCTTTTAATATTTTAATAAACTATTACTCTCAATCTCCAACAACCATTTCATTTATCATTTAAGTAATATTGCATTAATTTGTATTGTCACAAGCGACGACTTCAGTGTATTTACTTGTCATCTTTGATCTTTGCCTTCATTCTTATTATTTTCCCAGGGTTAGCATTCAGCGTTAGCTCAAGGGTTAGAGTTAGGTCCTTAGGTCTATAACTATTATTTACCCGTTTCTATAAGTTTCTAAACTAAAGGCGTTTTTGTCTTTGGTGCTAAAAATGAAGAAAAATGCTTTCTTGATTTTGCATCATTCAGATAATATTAAAGAACCCGTCAACTTAATGATCATGGATGAAAGAATTATATTATAATAATGAAAATGATTATTGTTGATTGAATGTCAAAGTACGAGATTGCAAGATTATAGTATATTGTTATGATGTTTAAAAATTATCTACGGTTGAAACAAGAACTTACAAATCACAAATTGTTATTATATAATTTTACAGTTCTAGTTACTCATATAGCAGAACTTTCTGAAATGGCAAAAACATTTGGGGAAGAGGATAATAAAGACGGAAGTGATAAAAAGGATCAAGCTGCTGGCGGGGATCCAGTACCCCCTCTTCCTGATCCACCACCAGAGGAAATTCGAGAAGAAGCAGAGGAAGGAAGACATCTGTATCTAGATTTCGTTCGTACTGAAATCCATAGAAATGGACTAACTGAGCCTGCTGACCTTGACCGTCTCGATGGCCAAGTCATGCCTCTCACTCCTGAAAGGTATAACATAAAAGATAATTAAAGGAATCATGAAATATCCTGATTTACTTAATTATACCTTTTGTGTTTCTTATCAAGTTTGTGGTGGCAATAACATTTGTGTTATCTATTTAATCACACAAGAGTTCTTGACTGGACAAATGCTGGGAGGGAACTTCGGCAATTGGCAGATGCGTTCAGTAGATCCAAAGAAAGAGACTCTGTCCGCAAACGAGCTCAGGCTATAACGCTTGAATCTTTGGATTTTGATCACTTCCTTCATTTGTTGCAAGAATTATTCCAGGTATCGTGGCATACAACACTTAATTAACTAATCTTAAAAGTTAGCACTTTATAGATATGTATTCATTTAATTAGTCTGCAAGCCATAAATGCCCTTTTTTAACAGGGAGATGGTGTAACACGCGAACGGATTCTCGTTTTGTTTTTCTTTTGTGCTGATGTTGCAATAGAAGCACTCCGAAAAGGGTTTCATCGAACATTTAATCGATTAATGGAATGGTCCCTGAAATATATTGCTACCAGAGTTGCTCAATGGGTGCATATCAACGGAGGATGGGTATATTATGACTAATTAATTTTGCTTATCAGTTTTCCCTTCAAAAATACTCTTCATGCGTAGAAATATTACTTTTATGTGGTTATATGTTTTACTGGATATATTTATTTCAGGGTGTGGTTTTAAGATCGTCACTCGCCATTGCCTACCAATTTACCGCATGTTGTGCGTTTGTAGCTGTGGTTGCTGCATGTGTCGTTTATATCCGAAGAAATTTGAACTAAATGACCGAAAAGAGAAATTGATGGACTCAAGCATTCGTTGCCTTATTCTATAGGTTAAATTCGCATTAAGACGCAGGGTTGATGTTGATGCTGCCAAAATGTGCTCACTACTCAGGATTTTCATACTATACAAAATCCAAATAATATTGTTTTAAGAAATCAGATACAGAGTTGTGAAAATATTGTCACTGGCAGTGATATAGAGTATATAATGCCTTCAGAAGTATAGAGATATAACGTTTATAGAAGTATAAAATTATTCAGATAATGAAATCAATTTATTGCTGAACACAGTAATGGAATTATTACTAAAGCTAGTAACTTCATTACAATCGAGTTGGGATTACGAACTACATCTTTACAATTACTATTACTGCCAAAATATTTGACTCAGTAAAAACAGCTTCCACATTGACACAAATTGACAATATCTCATGGGTAATGTTGTTAAAAGTATTATTTAGCTTACATTTAAGACAAAGTAAAATCAAAGTCAGTAAGTAAATAATAACAAAAATGTCATGGAAGGTAACTTGTAAAGACAAAAAAATCCTCTTGTACTATATTTATACTATAAAGAGAATAAAAATCGCAAAGATGTGTATTTTTGATGTACAGTACATGTACATACGTGTACAGTGTATTTTGTGGTTATGAATGTATTAAGTAGTCAATAGTTGAATATATCTCAAATCTGTATATTTATGTTATCCGACCAATTTGTATTCTTGGAACAGGTATAGATATTGTAACCCTAAGTACTTTCATTACATATAAGTTGTTATCCAGCATAATTTGTATTCTGCATGCGATCTGCTGCTCAATGTACTAGTGTAGCATTTGAATAATTTCGTGATATCCTAGATATGGTTATGTATTTAATATATTTATTCAACTTTTTTCTTCTGATTCTGTTTTCAGATTTTTGCGATTCTTCTATATTTGATTTCAGAATTTTGTGATTGTATTTATCAGGTTTTTGTGATGATTTTCATCTAAAGTTGAAATAAAGACTTGAAATTCCTTTGTGTTCACTCCAAAGACAAATATAGTGATATTAAAAATGTAATTACCCGTTATTCATTTTTGTACTTTACGATTAGATGTATAAACTACTGATACATGAGACCAATATTATCAAAATAGTTATAACAAATAATTATAATCATTTTACTACTAAATGCTTCGTTTATTTTGATGTTGTATATGGCACACCATGGAAAGGACTGCCAATTCATTGTCGGACATTAGCATATTAGGCTTAGTCAATAGTACCTAAAGTCAATCTTGTTTGCGTGTAATTTATCAAGGAAGCTAAGCGAGTGACTAGCAGAGATATGATTGTTTAGGTGTATTTAAAATCGGACGACCTGTTATCATACTAAAATTGTGTAGAGAATGCTTTATCACATTCATTCATCGAGATATCAATCTCTATTCCTCTTTGATATTAATTGAGTACTGATCTAGAGATATCGGGTTGAACTTAAGTTTCTGTATTGATAAGATTCTATAGGCTCATTCAGTCTAGTGTCTAGTTTGTAGTTTATTATTATCACGGTCACAGCCACGGTACGCAGCAAAACTGTTTCCTTTCCCAAACTAATTGTTATTGTAATTTGTTAAATATCATTTTCTATCACGCTTATAGATAATATCAGTGTGATTTACACACTACGTATATTTTTGACTTAAACGAACTGTCATCGAATCAGTGCCCTTACCAAATGAGCGTTAATGGAGACAAGACAAATGGGAATGGAAGGATCAATAAAATATTTAGTAGTGAGATGAAAAAGGATGTGAAAAATCAGGAGTTGTTGACAAGTTGCATAAAGCGTGGGAGTCTTTAATTCTTCTGCTTTAGGGACATCCCCGAGACAATTCTCAAGTCTAACTTTTGATAGAAAATAAATCATGCAGAATGGAAAAAGTTTATTTTCTTCATCATTTTGACTTTATCATGCTGTCTATCTTGAACAATTTGAATGAAAGGATATCTGGATATTTTGATAAATTTTTAGGAGTGGAAAATGTAATGAAAAGTTTTTGTGTCGAGATATACTTTCTCAACTTACTGAGATACAGTCAAACTTTTGGGGTAACTTTAGTTAAAATGGACTTCTTAAATCCCATGTGAGGAAGACTTCACTTAGGTAATGAGCAAGAAAGATCTTGGGGTAGACACAGTCTTAGTACGTTATGATGAGATTGATCCACTGGAGTAGCCACGGTCTTTTTATAGACACAAGGACGTACATAAGTAATGTGTTTGTCAACAAAATAAGTTTCACTATATTTTATACGTGCCTGGTGATAGTTTATGTATTTTCATTATAAGAATCCGTGGTAGTTGTAATTTTTGATCGTTTGAAGCTTAACTTGCCACTATCAGTTTGACAATAAATTGGTCGGCAGCATCTATCCTAATATACTCCTTTCACGTTGAAAGAGAAAAGAAAAAAGTACAACATTGGACTGCAAGAAGTAGAAAAGATATATATTTTTCATGAAATGCAATAGCCCTGGAATGACATTCGTGATCTATATTGAGTCTTTGGATGTATAACATGTTTTATCTACTTATTTCCGTAAGCCTTGTTCAGAGAGGTTTTGATGAAAGAAATTTTCCACAAATCCTCTCCAGTTGGATTCATCCTCGCTCGAAAGGAAGGCACGTTCCACGGATACGAAATTAAAAAAGGAACTTTTATAGCTGTCAACCTGTACTCTATGCACAACAATCCGGAGACATGAAAAGATCCGGAGAACTTCCGTCCAGAAAGATTTATGAACACCCAAGGGAATTGCATAAAAAGACACGTAGCTTTCATGCCTTCCTCTCTCCAAGAAAATGTGTCTCTATCGGAGATGCATTAACAACGAGTTGAATGCTTCCTTTTCCTTGATGCTCTTATCCAGAGATTCGCTATTTGCTAGACTGATCCGAATCTAACAGCACCTTATCGAGTATTTTTGCTAAAATGGATTTTAACAACTTGAAGAAGTACAAAGGGATTACTTTTGGTTTTATAAGAAAGTGTTTTGATAATAATTGCATGTAGAACAACGTTGCAAAAAAAACATCTAAAAGTAATATTGAAATGTGAATAAATAAAGCAGACAAAATGCAAAAAATGGTTTTACGATTGAACAAAACAATTTATTCGTGAGAATAACAGCGAGTTTTGTTGACATTGTCATTTGCATGTAAGTGTATGTATTTGAGTATGTATGTGCTAAAATGTCTCTAGTACATTACATACGCCATAACATAGTAAGGAAGAGGGTAATCTGTATAATATATTCAGTATTATCTGTAAATAATAAATTACCCAAAATACATTATAATAATATTGTCTTTATGCTTCGACTGTATGACATTTTGATAATTGGACAAAAAATCACAACTTGATTTCCGTCTCTACGATTCTTAAAGTAAGTATTACATAAAATCTACTTGCTTCATCTGAATTAGTGAAAACTCGCAACATTATTGTATATACTAACGGCTATTTATCTTGTTATATTATTATGTAATCCAGTCGTTTATGAATTTATACTGTAAAATAAATGATAGCAGATATATACACAGTTAAATATATAATAATAAAATTACAGATGTATATACATATTATATACCTACTAGATAATAATTGTGTACCTTAGTTGAGGAAACAAAAAAAGAATATAAGGTAGTTGCCATTGATTGCGTGATTACTTAATTGTAACAAAAGATCAGAACACAGTTGAGGTGACAATGACATTAAAATAATAAGGGTCTTCGCAAGGTATTTAAGTAAATATCTAACCGTATAGATTCTCACTTGAAATATTCTACATTCTTATTATTATTATATTGACAATTTAAGCATTCGTATTTACTTATGCGTAGTAAATAATATCTATGTAGATATCTTAGTCTGCAAAGTTTGCTTGGAGCTGCTGGTTTTCTTCGTTTAAAGGAAATACAATAATATTTCCTCGTTAAAAGTATATGATTAATTAGTTCGACCGTAATTTAGCTGTTCAGCCACTTAGAGTACGTATCCTTAGATAATTACGACTATTAAAATTCATTAGTTGTAATGTTTTGTTTGTGTGTGCGAGCGATGGTACATAATAAATATTTCTTTCCTTCGTGTAGTATTTGTATAGTAGTAACCTACTAAGTATGTCATATTATAAAAAGCAGATTGTCCATAATATAACATTTACTTTAGTTACAGTAATACATTGTTGTGTGTATTTATAGTTCCTGTTATTTATGTCAAACTAACGCTTTATACTTAACACATTTCTTACGAAGACAGAGACGTTTTTAATACAAATACATTTCTATTGGTAAATATATCTTAGTATTGTATCGGCTGAGTTGTTTTCTTTGCATATTGCATCTTTTGATATCATTTAATTTGCTTGTATATAAGTAGTATAGTACTTAGTTAAACCTATTATAGTATAAGTACGATTTTATACAATTGTAGTTACAGTATGAGGATCGATTGCATGTAAATTACATAAGTCAAGTTCAAGTCAAGTTTATATAATCCAAGTATATTTAATATTACGAGTAACGTAAAAAATTCATTACTTGACAATTACGCAATTCCGTTTCTCGCAAACGGGACTGATACAGTTTCAAAAATTTGATTCTCATCGTAAATCGAGGTGTATCAGTTGATTTTTGGTGTTACTATAATACATAATAATTACATTAATAATTAAATAAATCCTATTTAGTTTGTCATAGGCTCACTTCTTCTTTTTCCGCAGCTTTCTTCGTTTTAATATCATTTCATAAAGTACTTCTACACCTTCGTCAAGTCCTTCCCCTGAAAAACCATAAAAAACAATTATTACATTTTAATAACCTCAACAGAGTTAACAATGAATTTACAACAAAAAAAATCAGGGATAAAAATGGGAATGGGAATCGTTGGCAGGTTTGAAAATACAGGATTCAATTGACTTGTAATTATGATTGCTACCTATCGTATGTAAACAAGAAAAAGAATCGAGGTTTGCGCTAGATAATTATTTATTATATCATATCAATTCGTGCAATTATCTAAACTCACTAGTCTACATACTTCGTATTTTCTCAAGTCAACTTATCTCAAGTTCCTTTCCCGTGTGAAAAATATCAACTCAGTCAGACTTAATTCAATACTAACAAAACTCTCACAGTCTCCCAACTATTTGATAACAAATTGCCTTGAAAAAATAAACCAGAGTTATGCCCTTACCACTTCATTCCTAACTTTTCTTCTCAAACTTCCAAAGAAGTTCTAAAAGATTTATTACTATGCAGAAGAAACAATGAATTTTTGATGCTGGAATTTACATAAAAGTAAGTTTTTAGGAAGGAAAAGTAAACTACATAGATATGCATGACTATTGTGAATGCATAATACTGATTTTATCTCTTTTCTTCAGCTGCAGGGTGCAAATATACAGAAGCATCGGCGGAAATGCCGCATTTGTTTCTTATTGTTCTGAGAAACTCTGCATTCCATGTAGCTATTCCAATGTATGACTCAAATAACCAGGGAAATCAAAGCATCTTCCTTTTCATTCTCTGAACTTCAGTACAGAGATACACTGATAAACTATCTAACATCACAAAGATTAAATTTATTAGTCTACCTAACACATTTTTTCATTGACACAAATACAATATAATTGGAACAGACACTCATTAGTAACAAATGCTCTAGTATGCTCAAAGTCTAATAACTTACTTCATAATTACTGCCAATTCACCTACATGTACTATTCTCTCTGCATCTGTAGCAATTTCACCTTGTTTCATTATCTGTAACTAGTACTAGTATATAATAAACCCATAAAATCATACAGCGCTACTTAAAACAGTGCATGACAATAATAGTTCATTATTAATCCTATTTAATAATGATTTTTAAACACAGCTGTGTTTACATTGCACTGAAATCTCAACTGTCTACAATTGAACAACAAAGAAATAAATGTAATTACTAATTTTGGCATTATCTCTTACATATCGTATGATACAATAACATAACTTATCATCTTGTATACAACTACAAATGTTGTACCATTGTCTGACATATAAGGATTTATTGCATCTGCATTCCATTGCTATCAATTGCCATAAACTACTACCCTAATCTTTTTAACTATCAACTTGTGTCGTCTATTGATACTTCTTTCTCCAGTCACTCTCCAACCAGTCTAAATACACAAATGTCAGTTTCATTGCGAAACTTAGCAGATTATTTGATTTCAATAGGCAATAATAAAGGAAGGATTTAGTATAAAATGTGGTTGCTATTTACTTTGAAGTGGTAGAGATGCTAGAAACGACCTTTGCTATATCATATCCACGTCATTCCTTTTTCAGTATTTGTAAAGAATTACAACGAGAATGTTAGACGAAATCGTATTACAAGTTTAACTAGCTATTGATTTCCCATATGTCAATGTCAAGAGCGTATGTCTCCCTATACAACAATCACTTATTGTGTGTAATGTACAAATAGTGTACAACTTAGTATATTACACTAGTCCGTATTCCTTCATCTATATCTGACCCTTGTTGTATATACAGAAATAGCAATCGTTAACATCCCCATTCTGTCGCGTCGTCACAGTCAACTACACTGTAATGTATCTTTTAATGTATTAGATGGTATAAAATGCAGTGCAGCATGAATTTAACCTTAGTCAGTTGATACTTAGGCTGTTACTCAGTGTGAAACTTGACATGGATACATTTAAAATACCGAACACGAGAAGATGCAGATGCAATGCAGCGATCTAGTCAGGGTTTGGCTCTTTTGGCATCAAACATGGAATTTAACTTTGTACTTCGCTCGTATCAAATCTCTTTTCAATGCTAAGAGTTGCCTGTGTTGTTAATGTTATGTATTTGGGCAATGCATCAAGTTTCATTCTGTAATAAATATAACATTATCCAATAATGCAGTAAATACTCACTGCACAAACAACACATAATCTCTCTTTTCAATTTATATGGGACGCAATGCACTGCAGCTCCGCCAAGTATAACTCGAGTTTGAATCCAATTCACGTCATTAAAGGAGGAAAAAGGGCAATTGGGAAAAGAAGTATGGGCCATTTAATTTTTATTATTGTGATGTGAATGGGTTTGTTTGTCTCACCTGTAATTGCACAAGCTGGCTGTACATGGTACAGAGTATTGTGAAGAGTTTCCCTAAGCTGTAACAGATTCTCGATCTCTTGAGGCTCTTTCGAGCCAGGAAGATCTTGTTTATTAGCTAGTAGAAGTAGTGGCACTCCCAGATTATCATTAGAACGAACAGTTCGTATCAGTTCCATTTTCGCTTCTTCAAAACGCTCTTCGTCTAATGAATCCAGTACGAATATTATACCATCTGTGTGTCTAGTATAGGATTTCCACAGCGGCCGAAGCTTTTCCTGTTGACAAAATCAAATTACATCATAACTTAAACATTCTGCTTACACAAAAATATTATAATTATCAGTAGTAAGCATAATTGTAGCTATATCTTCCAATGACTCACGCCTTAACAAGTAAGCAACCATCATCATCGACTGTAGAATTAAAAATAGCAATGCCAATCATTTTCTACCATATACTATTTGCAAAACAATACAGCCCGGGGTATCTAGAGTAGATTTAGAAGATATTCCACCCGTTGTTCACAAGAAATGAGTCATTAGCTAGTAAAGCCTTCGCAGTTTGCTGTATCTAGAGGATTCATATGTCAGCCTGTTGCTTCTTGAGCTTCCGCCGATTTTAGAACTTATTAGCGTAGTCATTACGTCAAAGGCTAACCTCGACATGAAATACAGTGAACTTGGGTTTACACGAACATAGGAGTAGCAAAGCGTAGTTCGATGAAAAGGGTAAGACTTTCGAACACCTGGACAATTGTATAAAACGAGGGCTAATAAAACTTATTGCGTTTTCTCTTTTCCCTCCCTACAAAGGACAAATATAGTATGAGTACTAAATATAACCCTTCAAATACAAAATTGAAAACAGGTGAATATCGGAGAAAGTGGCTTATTTGTACGAAGAGGCGGTTGCTTTTGTTCTATGAACAATACGAGCTTTTATTGTCCACGCGTAGCACGTGTACTCAATCATTGTACATCCAATTTTCGAGCAATAAAGTGTACCTATCTATTTACGTCAGACTTCCCTTTCCAAATTCAGAATTAATGGGGATATATCCGCACCTGTATATAATAATAATCAACGTCTGTGCTCTAGCGTATATGGTGTTGTGTAATTTATGCTTTAGACTCTCATTGTTGACGTGTTACTACAGAATGGATTGCGGTCGTAGAGGAACAAAACGAAAAAGCCATGGAAAAGTAACTATGCTATAAGAACAAAGAGATGTGCCGAGTTTATTATGCAATATCGCTTTGACGAAACCTCGTTTACATATAATAGGAATAATTAGATGTTCGCTTCATGCACTTTTGTTTTGTGTGGGTGGATGAAAAACTTCCACGAAAAATGAGAGGTTAAAATTAGGTTTTACCAACAGTCTGACAGTGTGAAATACACAGGTTGAGTTACAGCGATGATAGACACTATCTAGGCTATTTATCACTTCTATCTCCCAATGTAACACAATACCATAATAAGCATGTCGTGTGGCTCAGTGTTAGGTAATGCATTAATGTTATTATTTTAAATGTGCATTGTGCATGAGTCATCCATTCATACACATTTTTTGCACATCCTTTGTTCGTAACTATACCTTTGTGAATAATTACAAGTTTCAAACTATAGCGTAGGACATGTGTCACTTTTTGGATTCAGAAAACCTATTTTTAATTGCTGTTTACTTATGTTGACTTATAAACACGAATCATCATTATTATAGTAGTGGACAGTAGCAGAAGGTGTTTTCAAAGCAAACCAGTTATTTTCTTATCCTTATAAGACAACAAAAATTTTCCATTTCGCAATATCAAATAGCACTGAGAGACAAAGGCTAAGAATAGTTTTGTAAGATTGTAAAAAGACATGAAATTGTAATTTAAGTAAATTACTTTGACCTAGGAATAAACCTTGCACTTTGTACACATGAAATCATGATACAAGCCAATGGACTTGAATAGACATAGATCATACTTATATTTAGTATAGACCATTTAGATTACTGGGAAAGGTTAAATTTTTTACTGTTTTTGTTATTCCATTTGCACTTTTGAATGTCCATTTTACTGTATGGAAATTAAGAGGATGATTCTGCAAATATAATTCTAATAATTTATGAGTGCAAACTCGGCCACGATTTGAATGGCTGACTCTCACAGACAGAAAGTTAAGCTGTTCACT
The DNA here is from genome assembly GCA_020055645.1 of Tomocerus qinae. Lineage (NCBI taxonomy): Eukaryota > Metazoa > Arthropoda > Collembola > Entomobryomorpha > Tomoceridae > Tomocerus > Tomocerus qinae. The sequence goes on from CM034549.1 coordinate 24,288,409, forward strand.
TTTAAATGCATCATATTATTTTGCATATAGAAAAGTTTCTTTATTCATCTGAAATGACATTAATGAAATTATTGTGTACCTTTGTACCTGGAGCTATAGTAGTAGAGAATTCACATGAGTTGCATTGAAAGGTTCACAGAAAATGGATGAAATTGAAAAGTTTGAAAAGGAGGCTGAGAATAGACTACTCGAGAATTGAATTAAATGAAAAGTGGTTCGCGTGTATAGTAACTCGTTAAAGTTGCAGCAGGTTGTCCGTTGGAGGTCTGTTTGCATGTTATATATATACAAAATGGCATGTGATGAGGCATCTCTCTATCTCTTTTATTGTCTTGCATTGTCAGTAGCATCAAATGATGCTCCTCATGCACTTATAGAGCAGTAATGAAAAGAAATAAAAATGGCAAAGACAGGCAGTTGGTCAACGACAGACACATCACATGTAAAACTCATTGCCAGCACAGGTTACAAGTTAGAACAAGTGAACTCAACGCTAAATGGTTGACTTGACTCACTTTGGACTTGGACTAATACACGCTATATAGAGGTCTACTACTATAATGAGTTGCAATTTTTGCTGCAGTGGAGAATCTCAACTGACAAACGCCATGATGATGCCACATGTATATTCTACAATTGAAATAATGCTAGTTTTTATGAGAACTGATAATATGCGCAGTGAGTTAACCGACGAGACTTATCTTATCCCATTTTATTTGCTTTATATCTACACTCTTCTGATATAGCAAATGAGATTGAATTGCTAATTGAGAAAAGACTGCTCTACTTCTCCCACTAAAATAGAAGATGAATCAACCTGGTGTAATTCTATTCATGTCACTTTTGTCCCAAATTACGTAGGTTGTTGTAACTTATTTTGTTTATCTGTACATATAGGATTGCTAATAGAATGCTACGCTACCTTTCACAAAATGCATTGTTCCCTCATCGTAACACAAATTGTACTTAATACACCAGTGAGTCGAAGAAAACCAATTTGTTCCTAAAAAATAGAGTAATAGGACACATGATACAAGGAAAAACAAAATTTACCTGTCCACCAACATCCCAAACGATGAAATTGACACCTTTCGACTTTCCTTTAGATCCTCTGATTCGTTCACAATTAAACCCTATCGTGGGAACCTAAAGATAACAAAATTTCATAAGCAAAAGTAAAACCCCATTTGCTCCACTTGGGAAAATCATTTAATTCCTTACCGTGTTTAAATAAGAATCTAATTTCAGCCGATATAAAGCCGTTGTTTTCCCGGCAGAGTCGAGGCCGACCATTACAACGTGGTGTGGACTCTGCAAATAAAAAGATCAACAATTTTAGTACTTTGTTAAAGGTTTAATTCATTAACCTCATTTCGTTATTTAATTAAATCTGCGACACAATCACACAAACGTACGTGTAACACAATTACAAGGAAAGGAAACCGTAGGGATTAGAATTTCATGGTTTTATTTTAACCATGTCCTCGACTAAACTTCTGTCATTGTTTTCTAAAGGCTTATGGAGGAGGTACTTACTTGCACAATCCCACATGTGTGTGCAAATACGAGTATTATCTTTCCTTCCACATCTTACCTACAATACAAACTACACATAGAATGCACATTAATCTATTCAAATGCATAGCATTACAAATAATCTGTGGTTACGCTGCTAAAGCTGTAACGATCCTTTAAGACATACCGAAAATAATGCAATCTTCTAATTCTTTATCCTTATGGGAATCAAACATATTATATTCGCGTCACGTCACAGAAATTGCGGTTTCCTACGTAGACACTATTATTCTACATTTGTGCTTTGTCCGACTCATTCTGCACTGTATAAATCACAATTATATTGTAACACAAAGATGTGCTAATTGCAAGTCTAATGTGACCGTATCATACGTAAAAATACGTCTACTATCTCTGCACTCATAAAACATAGTAGTAGAAATGCAAGTTTTAAATCCACATGTGAACTATCGTACAATATAATACTATATAGCTATAGTATATAAAAGTACATTGTAACAAGATGTAAGATAACACCTAAGCTTATATAAATGTATGCCCAACCTTAGAAATGTGTTCATAATAGTGTTGGCATGGCCAGTCTGTAGTAAGTAATACAAAACACAAATAGCTGGGAGGGTTTAACTGTACGTGATCGTCCTGTCACACTTGTCAGTTTCATTAGGAGAAGCAAAGTGAACAATAGAGACTCATTCAGGTAAACTTAGTACATAAAAGGTATTCAACCGAAATTCGATAGAACCGTAGGGAGTTAATTTCTTTCCTTTGGAATTTTCAATGCAACTACAAACTATTCGGACAGAGTAATTTACAATTAGACCTTGTTGTGCTATCTTGAGATTACTCTTCCTTCTTCACAACAATATCCCCAATTTTCTCTTGCGTCTACCTGTTTTCCGTTAAAAGTTTATCCAAGGTTAGATGTTCGAATTTAGAAAATGAATTACTATGAATGTTTGTCGCATTGACTATACTGCGTACTTACTTGTACTTTGTACATCCTAAAGTATCAATTCAAGTCAATGATAAAGAAAAGTGAAAGTATATATATTTGTTTGTATCTGCATAGAGTCTCGTCTGAATTTATTGCCCGAAGGGTAACCCTCCCGTATTGAATCAGTTATACCATCTGCATAAATACTACGCAGTAATATCTCTCTCTCCAATCTCTTGACTGACTTTAGCATTGGGTCGTTGAGAAGGGTTTAGAGGATTTTAGATAGTAATACAATAGGATATATATACATATTGTATGTAAATATGTTACACGAAGATGAAATATGTTACATAGTTTGAATTGTTGGCCCACTTACATAGAGATTAAAAAACAAATTAAAAGAAAACAGGTAAAATTCTCAAGTCCCGGATCTGAGGTCAAGATAAATGCAAAAGGCAAACCAGCTATAGAAGAAGTCTATTAGATACTACTAAAAGAACATAAACACGACGTAACGTACGCTGTGATAACATAACACTTGGAATAACGAGTCAACGCGTGTATTGAATCGTACATTAAATATCTTTATACCTATACGATGAACTTATAAATGTGTTTGCAAAAAAGAATTTTGTAACCAGCCTGACGAGAGGCTCATTCAGATCACTAGCATAAAACGAACTACTACTACATTATTCGAACACTTGTCTACCTACAAGAAAACAAAATCCATTACAGTGCTAGACTACTTAGTTAACTCCACCGTCAAACATTGTAGTAAACCATGGTAAACGATGGTAGTAGTAACCACTATAAAGGTGTATGGGTCTAGCATCAGGCCACGCCAGGCCGTGAAATAAAATGCATGTAAAATCTTAAAGTGGGTCATCATCATCACACTTAAGAGACGAAGGAATGATGCGATAAAAACATTAAAATGACTGCAAGTAGATTGACTCTTATATACGCTTGACTAGACTGGCTAAACAACATCTCCTCTTATAGCATCCAAGAGACAGAATAGACAAACATGATTATAATAAATAGTACATCACAACAACATGCACACATGTAATCACTCACTACACAAGAAAACAACAATTTACAATTATTCATATTTATATTATTCGAAGGAGAGATAGATGAGATAGATATTCCGCCATACTGCCAGTAATTGAACTCACAGCCAAGGAGAGATATGACATTATGACAGCACAGGGAGCAAGACAAGTCATGATTTTCATGTTAACTTATTCTCCCTATTATCATAATCTCATAATACTTATAGAACTCGCTAAAGGAGACGTAAACATACATTTTATTCAAATTGTTACTTTGATTCTACAAACCTCAAGCACTGTATTTTACATTGAAATTAATCATAACCAAACTATCTACACCTAAATGCTAAGCACAAACTTATATATCTCCATAATATACCTACCTCCACGTAACAAACTGGGCATTACTCATTTATTATTTTCTTTAAATGAATCATAGGGGCAGGAGGCAAGATGGCAATTAACTAACTGATTCAGCATAATTTTTATCTTTAACTACTACTACCAATTACATGTAATCTACTTTTTTTGCTTTATTTCGCTAATTGTAATATCATTTTCATTATAGGTCATTTCTTTTCATACATATTTCATATTATCTATGTAAATGGTTTTGGTTTGAATTATAATTTTGTGCCACAGTGGCATAGAGCTAATTGATTTAACATAATTTTTATCTTTAACTACTACTTAGTAATGCAGATCTACTTTTTTACTTTATCCAGGTAGTAATTATAATATCATTTCTATTACAGGACGCCTTTTATCAAATATTGTCTATACGAATGGCTTTGGTTGGAATTTTGAATAATAATTTTGTACCAGGATAGTATTTAACAAACTGATTTGATATAATTTTTATCTTTAAGTACTACTATTACATGTTATACAGTAATGCAGATCTACATTTTTTACATTATTTGGTTAATTATAATTTCATTGTTATCAATAGGTTATAAAATAGGTAATGGTCTGAAAAATTGGTTTCACATGGCTTTCATTTGAATTGTCATATTTTGTTGATGATGTTGATAAAGTTGGAAAATCCAATTTAAACTGGTCTAATTGGTAAGAATGATAGTGACCACAACAGGACCCAAGTCTGAAGTGAACGTCCTATAGACGTGAGTAATGTAACGATTTTGTAAAGAATTGGTTTAGAAAACAATAGGTTACCTACGCAAGAGATCAGACGTGGACTCTGTGTGCTATATAAGTGCATTTTGTCTGTAGTTACAATTACAGTGTAATTTCTGAGAAAGTTCAATCAAGTTGAGTCAAATTGAAATAAACGAGATAAGGATAGTAATAAATACAGACAAGCACGTATACATACAGTCATAGTCTCTATCTCTGTAAAAGCTTATAGGGAGTAGGAGTTCAGGTATAGAGATGACACGTATAATAAGCATAAGATAATAGCTATACCTGAACGCACGCCTGACATGAACTGTACCTACGGAAGAAAATAATTTGGAAAGGAAGTAAATGAGTGAAGAGACGGGCGGAGTGAATCATCACTCTACCTGTCATGTCAGATAGACTAACCTAAAAAGAATGCAAAAACAGATGGTTCTTCTTCTCAAACAGACACTGATGCATAATGCACAATTTTCTGTATAAACAACACAAAGAAGCTAACGATTCATTCTATCTGAAGTTTTCATTTTTTAGGATTTAAAAGAACACATTGTACTACTTACAGACTATATACATATAAATAGCATATCTTGAATATATATACCTTATAGTTAGTAGTGTAATCGATTTGGGCTTAGCTATGTACTCAGTAAAATGTATTTCTTTGATTTTCTTTCGGATATATTATAGGAATCACAGAAAGAAGGAATAGAGCAGGAATACGGTGCGTGGCTAATAACCAAAATATAAGTCGGACTCTGACACTAATGTGTACAGTTGGACTGGTTTCATGAAATCTATATTTATGTATGAGTATTCTCACAATATGGCATGCTAACAGAGTATACGGAGAATGACACAAATAGAATAACATTACTCTAGACGCAAACTGGTCGAAACTAATTTCTGAATTCCCAGAATAACAACAGTTCACCAAACGAATTAATGTTTTCGGAATTCTATTTTTAGATTCCAATAAGATGCTTTATTGTTGTATCATTGACAGTGAGACTTTTGAACTTCCAAACTTGTCTCCTTTATAATAAATGTCTTTTCAGGTCTAGTTAAACTCGACTTGAACTTTCAGTAGACAATAACAAAGAACAATAACGCTGAATCCAATAGACAAACTTTAGAATAACCTGATTGGGAGATACTCAAATATATATTTCAAGTTTATTCATTTAATATAATTTGTGTACTACAATGAGAAGCCATATTTCTTTGTTATTTAATACAATATTCCCCTATAATAGTGGAAGCAAAACAGTTCTCATCAACAAAGCAATAATAATTCCCCATTTTCTCATGTAATTAGTCTTTTCAACCCCAACTTACCAACCAAATGCTGGAATAAAACCCCATTTACTACCTAATTAACTATCAAGTTCAGGTATTTATTTACCTGTACCACAATTACAATTGGCATTCATTTAATATTTATTTTATCTGCTGCTGCCGCATTTATGGGCAGTAATATTTTAACCTCCCAATGCAATGACGTATCTCAGTACTACGTTTAAATTAAAAACAACAAAACAGAAATGTATAGGAATATCTACTCTTTGTACACTTTAAGGGCAAGGTACACATTGCTGGCGTTGATTTTGGTCATAGATTAAAGCAGCTGTGATCTATCTATGTACGTATTACAATTTAAAGTTAAACGAGTAATCCTGATAAGAGCATTGATTAGATGGTATTTTTATTATCATTAATTGAGCATGACTCATGGTTTCAATTAGTGACCATGCAGTAGTCCAAAAATGTTTTATTAATACGTAAGAGGTCTTTTACATACCCAATACATAAATTATCGCAAAAATTATTAGCACGTTTGTTTGTATGGTTGTGTTTACCTCGCAGAATGGTATTTGGAGCTTAAAAATTAAAGGTGCAAATTAAAGGCACTGAAAAACTACTTAGGGCAATGTAGAAAATCAAAATGCTGTAATAAAACTTACTTGAGTTCCAGGTAAAGCTTCCAAAAATGCATTTCCACCTTTTGCAAGATTCGCTCCCATTTGTCTAGCTCAATCTCTTAAAATTGCGTGTAAACCTAATTAATTCAATCCCAGATGGATGTTTATTCCACACTCCACAGAACTTTGACCAGCAACTGAATGTTCCCAAATGGCATTTCCAAAATTCAAGATCTGTCCGAAGAACCATAAAATGATTTGTCTAGCCGTACATTCTATGACTCAATAAACTGACAACAAACAAAACAATCGGTGATAAAATTAGTCACTGTTGGGTATTTCTGCTCACTCGTTAGTATCATTGCACATGTTGACACGAGGGAAAACTTCCTCCGAATTTGCATCCATTGTACAAGATGTAGACTTATTGATTCCTCTAGGTATTTAAAATTGACAGACAGGTTAAACTTTTGTTGAAATCTTTTCGGAAATCCTCAGCTCATTTTTCTTTATACAACAGTAGTTGACAAAAGTATCTCGACATTTGTATTTAGTATGAGCTCCAGCTCTTATCTGCGCTTCTTCACACTTAACTTTTGTTTACACAAAGGTGACACGACACGTTGGCTAGCTTTTTAAGAGATAAACTTGACGTTAAACGATAACGGGCTTTAAGGAAGGATAATAAATAGCGGAAAAGCCAGAGCCACAAAGACGAAGCACTGCAAAACAAAACAGAAACTAATTGGACGAAGCCTGAGAGCGAAGTGAAGAGAGTCAAGAGCACAGATTCTCAATCCAGATTTAATTTTGGTGTAAAACGGAGTTAAATTGATGAAGATAGCCTAACCTCCCGAGTTCTACAATTCAGAAACATGTTTTCAATTTGGCTAGTAAGATAGAGAGAGAGACTCGGATTATGTAAATGCGTCGAACTGTTTGATTTGATTGTCTGTGGGTTTACTCATAGAAAGAAGAATTCCTGTCCATGTCCATTCTTCTGTACTCTTGCCTCTGGTCTGCTCTCCAATGAAAATGGTGGTAAAGGTAAAGCTATGTTATGTATCTACACTATAGGCAACAACACAACACTTGCTAATGCTAGCTGAATGTATGGTGGTTGTTTATTTTACTTGGCTCTCTGTTTCCTTCGCCTATGGACACACTATTATTCTATACTAACTAAAAGGCATTCCTCTAACACACAGACAGGTACAGACATCCACTGCGTACGTGCATAGCGCTTATCGACATAATATGTACATACCAATCCTGCCTATGTATACTACTAAATCCGTGTAAAAAGTGTACTATGTTTGTATACCCATATAGTGAACGTAGTTTTAGGGAACGCAATAATATTATCATCTCTGGTTGAATGTCTGGATGTATTTTCTGTGCCATTCCATAGGATCTACCATCATGATGCTAACGATTTAGATTGTTAAGCTCGTATAGTAGAAAATGTCTAAATGGTTAGGTATTGAAATGCAGTCTTGCCTAGATTTGTCTTTCCTCTGGGTTGTTGTCAGGGCTGAGGCTTAGGGCTGGGACATAGTGACGCCACAGCCTCTCTAAATGTGGCAACAGACTTCTATATAGAGCTGCATCCCATTGTATGTAATATGCATTTGTTATACAAGACCGTATCTTTGGTATAGGGGCTATGGACTCACTCCTGCGATAACAATCATAGCATCTACCAAACTAAACGCTAAGCTCAACTAGAGACACAGAATATCAAGAATTCTTATTCACATTTAGCTTCTGAGTATTCCTGCTGGGGTTCGTTGGGTGGAATTGCCTCTGGACTTTTTATATACTCATACACATTCAATCCACCTCACCACCGAAAATTCTATGAAGCCCTAACTCTAAGAATTTCAGTCAAGCTAAAACTCTAAGCTCATTCTTTCAACACACTTGCATCTCTTTACATTACATGCATACGCCATACAACTCATTGCACTATTCACTTGTACTACTACTATATAGCCTAAATGCATTTATGTATGGGATACACACAAGTTAGACAGGTGCAGGGTTTAAATTCGACTTATGATTATACTACGGATTTACTATGTCAGCGTTATATACCAAAATCCGAATTTTCCGTGTTATTTGAGTCATGATCTCATGTGGAAATCTTTAGATGGGAAAAAATGTAATTTATATAATATAATTCTGACAATTTTCAATAAATTGTCTTTGGAGCTTATGAAATCTTGTTCTTTCCATTTTCCATACATTCATCTCGTGACGGTGGCCAAGAGTCTGGAGGAAAGCTTCTTTTTCAATGCGTCAATACATAAGTACATGTTTTAGCTTACACACCACAATATATCCACTTTTTATACATAGATATACCTCAAATGTATGATTGCAGGTATTCCTTTGATAATGTGGGCAATTCTTATGGAAATACATCTATTAAATACAAGATACAAACACTGTCATAAAAAGGAATAGCCACTTGACTGATAAACTAATATCTTATAGGGAACTTATTTACGCACGTAGAGTCTTTATTATAGAGACTGTTTTCATTTCATGAATTTATAGAAGCCCATTAGTATGTGAAGTGGAGATCTCCCTTTATTTATGCTCGATTCAGGTGGAGGTTGCCCAAAGAGGATTATTTCTCCGTTTATTGTTAAATACAAAAATAACTTTTCTCTCTTTTCTACCTTTCGAAAGTTATATTGCCCCATTAGTTTACGTTATACTACTGCCGTGTCAGCTATTAGATGAGCAGATGTGAATTAAGGATTTCATTACTATAATTTCGATCTTTGTACTATACCTCTTGATTACTTTACTACAGACTTAATAACTTTAACCTGAAAATACATGTTTTATTCTATGTGTTGGTTTTCATACTCATTGCAGCATGGCTCAAGTCATAAGGAGCATCCTTATTTGTAAAATTAAATGATAACACGTTTAATAAAGGAGTGCAGGACTTAATTGTGGAGCACAAATTCATGTTGCTATTACACAGTTCAGCTCTCCACGTATACTTTCTACAATAACTAAACTTAACTGGATGAAGAGTCTGAAATGACTTGGAAGCATGACTGTAGGCAAGAAATCGAAAATGAAGTTATCTCTCATTTCAGGTGTTAACCAAAGAGTTTTATGTTTACTTGGCTTAGACCAACACCAGTCCAGGTTACTAAAGATTAGATTTGCACCACGTATAAGGAGAACCCATAGGAAAACATATATCTATATATAATGTGTAGCTATATGTACCTATAATCCAATTACATTACAATCTTAATACTATCCTTGTCTGTGGCACAGAATTCTCTTTACAGCGAGATAATAAAATGTATTCGCTACAGAATGTGGAACACATTTTATAGAGGAACTTCGTAACTAACGTAAGTATTTAAGATACCATCGCCGTGCCATATTAGATTACTGTTATTAACCTATCCACGTTTGTTTTTATTTAATGTTGATTTTTTACACCTAAGCACTGCATACTAAGCACACTAAGCACTAGGGTTCCCAACATCATGTACCTGGCCATTATATTGTATACATGAATGTCTGGTGGGTGCATAAACGATATGCAATATAACTACATTTAAATAAATTCAGTAAAACAGACTACGATAAAATTATTATAAAAATTCCATAACACTCAAACGTTGGAAAATGCCATCTGCTTCATTAGTTAGACTGGATATTATTCTCCAGCGGATATAAATCTTAATTGAATTTAATTTGCCACAATTAGTTATTTTCCGTTCTTCCCATCAAACTTTGTACAAAGTTATAACATTTTCTCACACATGGTTAAATCAACCAGGTATGTGAATTTACAAGCAAAAAAACCGAATTTTGACACATAAGCAGCAGTTTTATGCTTTTATAGTATGATCTAATCTATTTTTATTGTGTTTTAGTACATAGAAAATTCTTTCTTTATGACAGATGTTAAAAAATGGAAGAATATTCCATTAACATGGGTAATTTGGAAAAAGTGGCAAAAAACCCATAGGGCAACCCTGGTGAAGGTGAACTGAGTATGTATCATCTAAAGCCATCTCGCTTCCTATAGGTGCAGATTGCACTGGCAAATCGTTAGTTAGTAATAATAAGCATGCACACGTTTGTTTATTTACTCTTCCAAGTTTACTACGTGATGACGATTGACTACATGTTAAATACTAGGCATCTTCAATCGTTAGTATAAAAACTTTTATAGTTTTTCACGCTAAAGAATGAAATATTAATGAAGCATTCGTTAGAGTTGCATTGTTAATGCTAATAAATACTACTCTTAAGCGAGTATTGTTTGTTTGTGTCGGAAACAAAACCTTCACACAGCTATAAGCTACTTACTTAGTAGAATATTAATCTTAATCCTAACCACGAAGGCAACGTGACAATAAAACTTAAGCACTAAAATCTGCAGATTAAAATTCATAAAAAATTACAAACATTCAAGGCAATTTATTTCGAGGTAAGTATTACAACAGTCAGCAATGCCATTACGTTCAGAGGAAAATATTTTCGTTATTGCGACACACTTGTATGATTTATTGTGCAGACATTATGCATACTTTAAAGAGCTTATCAATATCCATGCAAAAATAACAGCAAATAAATCTTGTGCTGCAGAATGATATTTATTTGAGTAAACATACCAAACAAACAGTAACGGTAACATTGATAATTGCATATCACCAAAAATACTCAATTTGCACACAAAATTGTCATTTTCAAACCTCAATTCTTTGACTATGTCATCAAATGTAATACAAAACTGATAAATAGGAATAAACTGATATCAAAACTTAAAAATTATGCCTTTCTGGTAATATTAGGTTCCTTATCGGTAAAATAAATAAAATCAAATAAATAGTTAACACTTAGCTATACAGAACAAAAATATGTTATAATTGTATATTTAGCAAACACCATCATTACACTTATTGCTGACACATTGGAAATCAGCTTGGCACTTTTCCCCGGATGTTGCTTTGCAAAATCCTTCAGAACATTCACCAGTGCAGCAATCCTTAGAGTTTTTGCAGGATAAGATTCCCTTGGCAGGATTGCAGCATTTATTTTCAGTACATACCGAATTCACACAGCTTTTGGAATCCGTGCAAGCTTCACCACTTCTTATGTAGCACATCTTTGTGGTCAAATCGCAGACACCGTTATTACAGCAATGTGAATCAGAAGAGCAAGGTGAATGTTGACGGCCGGACGGTGTAGGGATACAGCACGTTTTGTTTTCACAACGATCTTCATTGCAACATTTTCCAAAGTTTCTGTGTGCAAATCTTCCCTGAGGCTTATCTTCGAACCCGCATTTAGTGCCTACTGAAACACACTGACGATTTTTGTTGTAATTAAATTTGCTGACGGTATGTCGGGTACCTTCGGGAAAATAACCAGGCTTGACTGGAGCATTAGCCTGAGACTGCCATTCGTGTTTTTGAAGAGCTCCCCATCCACTACTATCAGGTGTTTCAAAATATTCGACATTTGACCAACCGCCTGGGTAGTCATTCCAGCCGCCGTTGGGACCTTCATTATTCCAGCCACCATTGGGTCCTCCATTATTCCAGCCAGCGTTGGGTCCTCCATTATTCCAACCACCGTTGGATCCTCCATTATTCCAGCCACCATTGGGTCCTCCATTATTCCAGCCACCGTTGGGTCCTCCATTATTCCAGCCACCGTTGGATCCTCCATTATTCCAACCGTTAGGTCCTCCAGACCAACCACCATTGGGTTTTCCACCATTCCAGCCGTTGGGTTTTCCATTATTCCAGCCACCGTTTGGTCGGCCATCATTCCAGCCGTTAGGTCCTCCAGACCAGCCACCGTTGGGTCCTCCATCTGACCATCCGTTGTTTTCTTCAGACCATCCGTTGTTTTCTCCAGACCATCCGTTGTTTTCTCCAGACCAACCGCTATTTTCTCCAGACCAACCGCTGCTTTCTCCAGACCAGCCGCTATTATCTCCTGACCATCCGTTGTTTTCTCCAGACCATCCGCTATTTTCTCCAGACCATCCGTTGTTTTCTCCAGACCATCCGTTGTTTTCTCCAGACCAGCCGTTGTTATCTTCACCAGACCAACCGCTATTTTCTCCAGACCAACCGCTGCTGTCTCCAGACCAGCCGCTATTATCTCCTGACCATCCGTTGTTATCTTCACCGGACCAACCGTTACTTTCATCTGAACCAGACCAGCCGCCGTTATTGTTTCCGTCGCCAGACCAGCCGTTGTTAGGTCGAGAAGGTCGTGGAGGTTGATGAGGTCGTGGAGGGCGATTAATGGGTTTAGGTGGCTTTACCAGACTAATGCCTTCTTCGTAAGGGGAAGATGGCTCACTAGCTGAAGCAATGCAAGAAACAAGTGAACCCAGAAAATTTTGAAAACCAATGATTTTGGCGTTGTGACTAAAATCTTTTATAGCGTGAAGAATTTTCTCGATTTCTTGCGAACTAAATCCCATTGCCTTTTTTTCGGGGTCTGTCTCAACTTTTTCTTCAATTTTTTCTTCAACTATTGAAGTAGCTAATACTTTCTGACAAATACATAGTACAGCAAACAGAGTGAAAATACTAATTGATTTCATTTCGACTAGGGTGTAGTAGTTAACCTTTAAAAGAATATGTAAGAAAGAATATTTTACGAAGGGAAACAAAGAAAAGTAGTGAACATGGAGAAAATAACTATCAGTGACAACCTGAGCGATGTAAGGTTGAAACAAGACTTAGCACTTTTTTGAAATAGGTCCAGTATTTATTGATTTGTAAGGCAATGTATGTACAGTTCTTGTTATATTAATAGTAATTGACCACATAATTAGAAATAGAATATTTTTATGAGGTCCAAATTGTCATTGTTGTAACTGTGTGTGATAGCTGTACTGATATTTATAAATGCATCCAAAAACATTTCCTCATAGGTAAGTAAAAGTAACTCGTCGGCATTTTTAGTATTAATATCATGGTTCTATAAGCTTGGCTGTAGGTACTTACGGCTGTTCCCTCTGGGCGATGCTAATGTTACCCGTACTCGTTAATTTTAGGCTGGACCCCAATTTCTGGAGTTATTACTTCAATTAACAAGGGTAATGACCCACTGCCACTTCCAAATACGATGAAAATTCTTATAATTAAGCGAAACATACTTCTCTTGCTACGGTGTACATTAATTTCTATTTCCTATAGCTAATGATCCTTAACAACCGTTCTATTTTACATAAAATATGTCTTTACTAGCCAAATTCACTGTAAATATTCCACAAAAAGTGTACAAAATAACAATCTATAGAGTTGAATGGGGTCTCCTATTGAATTCAGTAATGTACTAATGATAACCAAATGATATCTTAGTTAAGGACCTACCTGTATCTACATAGAAATTATAAATAGGGTAAATATAGGGAAATGACGATACCAATCAGTGGGATCAGGATTTGTGTACGATAATTCCTTTATTGAAGGCATTCCATAGTAGAGAGGTATGCATAGTGCATGCAGCAAAGTACTTTAATGGCCTTAATGATTAATTATTATTTTTCCTTTCATTAGCCAAGGTATACAGACTGGAAGTAGACAACCTGTGTGTTAATTATGAAAATATGAAAATATTATATTACGAATCAGGTTTGGTCAGATCAAAGTACAGTAATGATAAGCATGGAAATATACTATGCATAATGACTGCATAATTTCCTACAAATTCGTATGCATCTTACAAAACAAGTGCCCGTAAATGAAGGAAGCAGCAGACAAGTAATTTCCTTTGACACCACCAAATGGACTTGCCATATACAGACAGACGTTCATTGTTAGTAGGCAGTAGCACTCGATCTCCTTACTTCTCTCCGTCGCATCTTTCCTCATTTGTTTTCAGCATTACTTTATTATATTATCCCTCTACGGCACACTTTCTATTTCAAATCCCCCAGGGAAAGAATATGCAAATCCATCTGCTAAACTATTAAATTACTGCATACCATAAATTCTGAAGAGTTGCAGTCTAGCTTACATTTATACAGAACTGAATGCAAATATTGTGCTAATGCACTTGATGCGTGTTTATTTTTAAGATGTTTTATCTTAATTTTATTCAAGAAAGTACCTGCTCTGCGTGTTTAACACTCTTTTCCGTCTTCCTTTGGTTAAATGCCAGTTTCAATCAAATACCTTGAAACTGTTAATTGTGATATCAATTCCAATAGGTATTCTATCAAACTTAAAGATGATTAATGAAAACTGGCGATTTTGGTATTTCTAATATTTTTGGTTGGAAATTTGGTATTTGAGTAACATTGGTCAATTTTCAATAAAATTTCACAATGTGATGGTTGACACAGGTTGTAGTTGTAGCGAATTTTGATAAAATTCTAATTAATACATAGAAGACATATCAGAAGATGGAAAATAATGCCAGAAGCAGTCTGTGAGTATTGTAATGAGTACTTTGTGTACTATGTGCAAGATTGTGTTCATTTTAGGTGTGAAGTTGTAATTGAGAACGAAGGAATTTTTATATTGTGCTTTGAATCTTGACTCTGACATTCGCTAGTACGTAACGGCCTCGTATCATACTTAAAAACACTAATTGCTTTCCAAAAACGTAAAATACTAAAGTGATTTCACTTTCTCTTCAGTCAGATTGAAATAGACGCAAAAATTTTGGTGAGATTAGTGTCAAGAAGTTTTATAAGCCTTTCTGTGGGAGATTCATTTTTGTTAACATTGTGCATTACAATAATAGCGCTGTTCAAGCAATAAAGAACGTAGGAAAGTGTTGACTTATGTGGCATTCTGACTAAAAGGGGGCTTTGTAATAATAAATGGATTTTCGAGTAGACGAGACAAGACAAAACGACCCTTGTTCCAACATGGTAACAGTAATTCTCATAATGTAAAAAGTGATGCAAATATAGCAGTGCGTGCATGCTTATCTCCTTATTCAACAACTTACGAGTCTGACCTGTCCGTTGACTTTACATTATGATTGGACGGATACTTCCAAGTCATAATAGTAAATAACTGACAGCCAAGTTTTTTTGTCCCTGCAAAATATCCATGTGTGGAAGGCTAAAAAGCAATCAGGCAATCTAATGGATGATAAAGATGATATTAAGTTGTAATAAGATGATCCTACTAGGCTTAAATAGTGTCCAGTGTGTCATCATTAATCAAATGTGAATGATTTTGTGAAACAGAAAGTGTTTTGGATAACTTTTGGGTCGAAGAAATTAGATCACAAAAATAACCGCCACTTAATCGTGATTTCTACAATTAAATACATCTTAAAATGACATGTACCCCATAAAATGTGACATTTATCCGATCACAATGATTTATGATGCTATTTCGATCTCATTTATATCAATCCGTCATACACATCTAGATCCGTGTTGTTAATAACTTTATTATTATTATGACTTGCTTTCAACTATTCTAAATTTAGTGTTTAAACGTATTACTGTGTCAATTGGGACAAGGCTTAATTCTAAGGTAAGTAGCAATATAAGTTAAATCTACCTGCAAAAGGATATGATTTGAAAAGTTTACAACCGGACCTGAACCGGATCTACATCATAATTCCTAAACCAGTTATTATTTACCTGGCGTGTGCGAGCATGTAGCCTACGACATTTATCGGTCGACTACATTAGTAAAGTTTATCTCTATTAGTTTGTGTTTTTCTTTCATAAGCTCCTTTAGCTTGACTAGAATAGCCCTGAGTGCATGTCTCTCTTGATATAAATTTGATTTAGATTCATCTGATATTACTATCCACACCCAAAGGTTTTATCTGTACAAACGAGCATGACTACAGCCTACTGCTTCGCATAAGCCACGATTATAATAAGAATAGGAGATCTCAGCCTGGCCATTAGAGTCTAATGTGTGAAAATGAAAATTGCATTTAATTCCAATACAGTGCCTAGTTATAGCTGCAGATTACTCTATGTACACAGTATGAGTATGCAAAATTCTCTGCAAATCTGTACAGATAGTAAAACAATTTGGTTTTTCTAGATAGCTTGTTATGGTAATCATAAGCATAACATTCTGTGGTGATGCAATTAGTAAGTCAAGGCGATATGTTCCTATTACGATTTGCTACAATATTATTTGCCATTACTTTGTCGTTCAGCATGCTATTAAAAGTCTCTTGGAATTCGCGTGATGTAGATAATATTATACAAGTATACCGTGCATATAAATAGTACAAGCATACCGTTCATATAGCTGACTTTATTTTAGTCATTTTTAAACATAGATTCATATAAGTATAGAGTAGATTAGCAGATAAGTATGTTTTTAATCCGTATATAGGTTTTAGGATGCATATAGTACGTATAAATATTTTTAGCTCTTCACCACAATGTTTTTACGTGATTAGGTTAGGTGCGGCTCGGGTTCATATGGGAAAATGAAATGAGGGTCAAAAATTATCGGCCAAACTTTTGCCTGTATATCATTAGGAGGCATGTCATACCTACGTGCAGAACGTACGTTATTGCTCATTGTCCTCAATTTAGTCATGGCTGCATTAGGAAAGATTTTATTAAGATTGCTGGGATTTGTATTCGGATTTGGTGCATACTTGACAGATTAAAATTAAACTGCGGATTTTGGCAGATTTATTATAGAAAAAAGAAGGGCTTGGTCAGGCGCCTTTCTAGACTCGAAATTCAAACGACATGGGTTTACTAATCTATCGAGATAGAGTCTTGGATCTTGAAAGGAGTTTATTGGCAATTGTAATATATTAAAGCGTGTGTGTGCGCGATTGCTTAGGTACAGTAACTCTACTTTGGTTGGTAACTCTTGTGCGAAATAAAGAGTGAATGAGTTGGATGGTGAAAAGGAAACTCCCTTGTTTTTATGTTATGAGTACTTATATACTTATTCCTATAACTCCATACGGTTCTCCTTAACAGTAATTCACACACATTTTTGCCTTATAAGCGGAATTAGCCATGTGGTAAAACAAGGTAATGTATTAAATGTGTTTTACGCTATAATAAATACTTGATGTATAAATGCTACATAGATAGTTACTCTACTGAGATTACAGTACATAACAACGGACGGACACTGTCCCTCTCGCACCCAGACCGCTCATTCTCATTTTCTGTCGATAGTAATCATTTCCACTACTGAATTTACTCTCTGTTGTGTACATCATAAAACTTGGGTCGAAAGCAGCGTCGTGTAGATTACACTTTGTGTTTATATATCAACTTATCCTCTGTGCATGCGGAATATACATAAGAACGCAAATGCTAGCAGAATATATTCTCTTGTTTTGTCTGCACTTGAATGCATGCATATAATTACACACTAAATTGGAGCCTCCTCCATTTCCGCATTAGATAATACTGCAATGCACGTTCTCCTGTATTCAATACACTCTTTTAGACAGATGACTTTACTGCAGAAATCCTGATATGTACCACATAATCACTGCTTCTACTATTACATTGCCACTAAATACTTACAACTTCCGTTCACATGCACATGCAATATTCATCCTATTTAAAACTTACCAGTTTTAGTACAGCAATTTCATGAAGATACACAATTTTTTGATAAATAAAGTTTCGAAAAGTTACATAATATATAAAATGTACATAATTTATGCTTACTAATCGTGGACAATTATTATTTTACATATTGTATCTTGAAACTGTCCATTTTATTCACAGACATTTGTTTTCAGCAATTAATTGACAATTAAAGGCTACCAACATTGAAATAAAAACAGCATACCTTTTGATAACTATTTCGAATGGATCACACCCTACCTTGGGATGACTACGTCTTTACTGGTCTTGTTTACTTATTGTGCAGCCTTTTTGTAATACGGAATCTCCTGTCTTTAATTTTTTCATTGGATGATCTATTTACAGAACACTACTAGTTTTAAAGTACCAATTAATATCGTCCTTAGGAGATTTTACATCTTTGCAATCCTTTCAACTGTTTTTGCATGATTTATCATCACGATCTTCACAATAGTGACACTTCAATCCTGTTTTACAATCAAAACATTCCATCTTAACTAATTTAAATGATTCTGTTTGGATACTATAAAAGTAGTATGAATACCAAAACAAGGAGTGAGAAAAACTGAGCAAAAGCACGATAAACAACTTCATTTAGATGCAGTTAAGGGTCTTCAAGAAGAAAACAGTAGTAAAAATCCGCAACAATAGTCAGAATGCAGCGCAAGAATGAAGTCAATAGTGCAGGATAATGAGCTAAGAGTTTGGTTTCGGAGAAAATCAATAAAATTATTAGAAATATGAGGAGAGATGATAATAGGCATAAAAATGCACTAGAGCAGGCCCTGCAATTGGTCACCCATTGGTGGATATTAATTTTTGTCATTTTACCAATAAAATTTCGGATATGACGAATTTTTATATGATTTTTACAAAGCACCCCAAGGGGTAAAATTTATTTGCTCTGAATAGGTTAAATTGCGACAATATCAAGCTTGTACCAGAATGCATTTTAGGAATGCATATATACTGTTCTAACTCTCATTCAATCACAAACGTTTTTAAAACTTGATTTTCAATGTTGGGAGTTAGAACATGTGTGAATTAAGCACGCAATCATGTTCCGTATAAGATTTAGTATAGTTTGAAGTGACATGAGAGACATGGCCTTGCATTAATCTAAAAGTAGAATCTGAAGTTGAATTGAATTGCACGGTAAATTAGATGACATCAAAGGTAAATAAAGAAAAGTGTAATTGATTGAGCGAATGTTCTTGTTCTTGCCTACCGGATAGGCGTAGGCGTTTATTTCTTCCCACAGAATCTACTTCAATCTCAAGAATGTCTTTCAATTTAACGTCAGTTATCAAAGAGTGGTCATGTGGTTTAGTGTCTACACTCAAGCTTATAATCACGTTATCAAATGTCGGGAAGGTAAAATAAACAATCTTAAGAAGGCGAAGTTTCCCTCGATAGACAAGGACTTGCAACATAAATGTCTGGAAGAATCAATTATCTCTAACAAAAATATCAATGTAGTACATTTTATTGGGTATAAGAAAGATAGAAATAAATAAATACAGCTACATGAAACAGTCTCGATGTTCTAGGGCAGTCAGGATATATTTTACTGCAACTCCAATAATTGCGAATGCTACACCGGATCCAATAGTTCCGCCCACCATTATGAGCACATCGTCAAATAATGAACAGAATATACTCGCGCCGATAATCAGACCAATTACCAGAAATATCCCACAAATCACCATGTAGTCTAGGATCTGCAACAGAAAATAAATTAATGTACTGCATTGTCAGTCCTTGGGGAAATAAAAATTCTATTTAATTAACTTACTTGTGTACTCGTCTGCATGCTGTAGTCCGGAACTCCAGTAATCCAATGTTTTACTCTGTGTTCACAATTCTTCGCTGTTAAAACATACGGTAAATATCTCCCCACATCAGCTAAAGCTCTTTTCACGATTATCTTTTGCTCTTCAGACGACGCTTCCGTTTTTCTGTGGCCCACCACATGCCCAGTACAAATTTTAGATATGTGATCTCGGGAAACTATTGTTTTTCCTGGAAGTAATCCCGTTTTTTCAACCTCGTCTACATGCACTATCTCTGAATTCCCTATGTAAACTGCCACATGAGAATAACCCGCTGTTTTCTTCTTGATCCAAACTTCGTCACCTATCGCTAATGGTGGAACAAATGTTTTCTCGTCGTAAGGCAAGAAATTGTCCACTGCCCACATATCCCATACTAGGGGCGAAACTACACTAGCAGCTTCCTCGACTGGATTATTCTCGTTTTCGTCCACAGATTTATCCATTTTTTATTTTTACTGTTTCTTTTTTGTATCTTAGTCAAAGATCTTCTAAAATATTATATTCCTATGCGAATATTTTGCTATTATTGTACAAATATGCTGTGAAGAACTGCAAGTAGAACAAATGGAAGCATACAAAACACAGCCTTAAGCCTAAAACAACCAAAATCGTCGCAGATATAGTTGAAAATGCGTTATCTCACTAATCTTTTAAGTACTCTGATGATTTCGTAAGCACGTGTATGGGTAAAATTGCAAAGTTGTTGAACGCATACCTATTTTTGCCTACATTTGAACTGTGTTACACTAATTACATCCATTATCGTCATGAACTCAGGTGGATCACGTCATGCAATGATGCTGGAATTTCTATGTAGTTATTATCGCTTTTTTGCTACTGATAGCATTCTAATTTCACTTCATGGTAAACAATTTAGAAGGAAATTAGTAAAGTTTATTTATGTAGCTATATAAAATAGTAAGTAATTTTCTGCCTCTTGTTCAATACTGTACATCATTCAATTATCTTTAAATCTCACGGAAAAGAGTTAAATTTTCAACTTTCACTCACAGTAGTAGCTATCTCATCTGAGTAGGATTTATGATCACGGAGAAACGAATGTATAGGGTTATAGAAATGTACATTAAACACACACCTTGTTTGGGCAAATAAATGAAATGCAATTGTTGTCAATCTCTTTAGTCACGACAGGACATCTGACAGAGACAAGGCAGGTAGAGTCTATTAGCATCAGACATCTAAACGGCGACATATATTAATGATTTACTTACCTATGGCTCTCTAAGGCTAGTAGGAGGTGTATCTATCTGCATTGAATCAAGTGCGTGCTAATGGTTTCAAGAAAAAGAGAGTTTGCCAGAATATTGATTAGGTACCTACAAATAGCCATAAAAAACTGTACCTAGCTATACCTGTTATCAATACATGGCGTATCTTATACCACGCTGTAAGTCTGCATTAGTGACACATTCATTCGTCATTTAATGCTATCAGTTTCATTTTACTAATGACCTCATCAATGGATGTCATCTCTGTGTAAGCATAGTTAATGATTCCACGATTAAATCATTTAGCGAGAGTAGTACACAACTATGGGGAGGGGGAGATTAATGGTCTTTTAACGAGGCACGGCGAGACGAATTTGAATACTTACAGTACTCATACATTTTAAAATTATAGAACGGTTCTTGTTCAAGTTGAATCTCAGTTTTACATTTCTATAATAAAAATTTTGCATTTCAACATCCATTGTGTATTTTTAATGGATCCCCAAATATTTTATTACATAAAATGCAGGTACAGTTTTCCTTCAGATCAATTAAATTGAGTACAATTGAGTCAAATTGTGTTAAATTGAGTTAAATATTTTTTAATTCTCGTAACAAATTTGAATTCTAATTTTTTATTCTCTAACAGTTATTCTTTTCTCCAGTTTTATCAGCTATCTTTTTACTCCAGTGTTTATTAGTTCTCCTTTTCTCCAGTTTCTATTATTAGTTCTCCATTTTCTCCTTTCTCTCCAGTTTCTATTATTAGTTCTCCATTTTCTCCTTTCTCTCCAGTTTCTATTATTAGTTCTCCATTTTCTCCTTTCTCTCCAGTTTCTATTATTAGTTCTCCATTTTCTCCTTTCTCTCCAGTTTCTATTATTAGTTCTCCATTTTCTCCTTTCTCTCCAGTTTCTAATACTTCTCCATTTTCTCCAGTTTCAATTAGTTATCAATTTTTTACTTTGACTCCAGTTTCAATAAGTTCTCCATTTTTTCATTTTCCTCCAGTTTCAATAAGTTTTCCATTTTTTCCTTTTTCTCCAGTTTCTATTAGTTCTTCAGTTTTATCTTTTTCTCCAGTTTCTATTAGTTCTCCAGTTTCATCTTTTCCTCCAGTTTCTATTAGTTCTCCAGTTTAATCTTTTTCTCCAGTTTCTATTAGTTCTCCAGTTTAATCTTTTTCTCCAGTTTCTATTAGTTCTCCAGTTTAATCTTTTTCTCCAGTTTCTATTAGTTCTCCAGTTTCATCTTTTTCTCCACTTTCTATTAGTTCTCCAGTTTCATCTTTTCCTCCAGTTTCTATTAGTTCTCCAATTTCATCTTTTCTCCAGTTTCTATTAGTTCTCCAATTTCATCTTTTCTCCAGTTTCTATTAGTTCTCCATTTTCTAATAGTTTTCCCTCTTCTCCCATTTCTCACAGGTGGGTGTTAGGATGTACATAATAGAAATAGGCGTATTGATGACTTTGGTATTGTCTACATTGTGTTATATATAACGGTTTATTGAATTAAAAATTGGAGTTATAATGTGTTTGGATAGTAGCTATAATGCAAAATGTCGAATCAATTTGATATCATCCAACTAGTATTTTGTCTTTGAGAGAAGGAAAAGATTTAATGGGAAAATAAATGGTTGCCTTCACATAAAATGTTAAAGCTTAGAAAAATTGTTTCCTGTTAAAGATGAATCAAAAGATTGATAGTAAAATGAAGTATCCTCTTGTGAGTCACATCAGTAGGTTTGATTAGGACTGTAGAAGGCAGCCAGTAATTGAATGGAGGTTAGTCAGCTAACACTCATGATAAATGCAAAGTTATCGCAAATCGATACTGTCATCGCATTGTGATATTTCATAGATGATATTTTGTTGTGTGGTGCCTACACACGTAGTCGATTTCTTGTGTGTTTCTTATGATTTGATTTCAGGGCCATGACTCACGAACGACAAGTGTATAGTCTGGTATAGCAAGTGTAAATATGTATTTACATATTTACTTTTATGATATAGAGAAGAGAGCGCTATCACATTTCCTTTCTGTAAATACTTCCATTTTCGATTTGGTTGAACAAGCTCTGCATTATAGTTACCACAACATTTTAGTAGCTACTAGAGAGAAGAGGAGAGAGAGAGGGAGAGCACTTCATTCATATTTGCACAATGGAAATCGGAAACACAAAATGTCTACGACTACAGTATTGAGGCTATAGAAGAGATACACAAGCACAATGGATTTGTGTGCTACCCACATGAGAAGCGAAGCCATAAAATATCAGATTAGCGTCTTCCCTACTTTTCAGACTCCCTCTTACTCATTGCTTTGCACTCTAAGACGCTTTCCAAGAATTGTGCTTCAAATCCTTCGATATTGATATAAATTATCTATTTCCTCCTACTAAGTATGTATGAGTGCATTTTACTTCAAACGAGGCTGTATATAATAAATGTTAAAGGTGAAAGGAGATTGTCTATGACTTAGCATAGCTTTACTGATCATGAGCCTGACCTTTCTTGGGAATCAGTGCCGTGCCATTTTCTGTTCTACTATTCCATGTCATGCTAAACCAACATTACAGAGAATGATGCCAAAACTTCTCTAGTTAGGGTATCTTTCGGATAAAATCCTACTTATAAACATCGTATATATGATGACACAATAATAAGCATCATAATGTCGTTCAGTAGTATGCTGTACTAGAAACCCTAAAATATGCATAGCAAAAAATAGCTAGTAAAAAGTGAGTATCAACAATAACATAAAGTTACATAGGGAATTTAATGGACCATATTATATCACGTCATGAGCATATATGTCTATGTCACAAAGGTAGCTAATAAAATAAGAAATAAAAGACAATGTAAGCAGGGATTGGCAACCGTATAAGAAAACAAAACTGTCAAAGTGTAAGGAGAAACGGAGCCAGAAAGTGGGACGAGAAGAAATCGCAGTACTTATCTGATCCCTACGAATAGGGAGACATTGTCAAGACGAGAGTGGTCTTCAGAAGACTCCAGACAAAGATATCTTTATGTCATGCGGATCATTCTGTCATTGCTAAAATAGTCAAGATCCCTGACTTGTTTCTTCTGCCTTTAACAAAGTAGACAGAGCGTGGAATATTGCCTTATACCGTATTATATATATGAAGCTACCTGTTTATTTTGTCATTCTATGTGGTTTGATCTGTATATGATTCAAGGAATTCTCTCCCCTTCTTCGGTTTATGTTACTAGCATAGTTATTCAGTCCAATGACCACGGGACCGCATAACCCGACTAAATATATAGCGATTTACACAAGAATACACTTAGTGTATTCAAGACCTTGTACCTACTTATTCAGTTGCTAAGATGGGTCGAGACATACAATTGTACATAAGAGTTAACTGCTATGCAGTCTCAGAACTGCAGTTGTGAGACAAATGATATACTAATAGTACACTATAATAAAATGTAATAATGTCAGTAGGAAAGGTAGACATGTAATTGTTTTATATAGAATATATAATGTTATTTAACACTCACCTTCTTTCCTTGAGAAATGAAAAGGGCCATTATAAAAGTATTATTAGCATATGTAAAAATGAAAGGCTACAGTGCATTGGTGGAGACTTACAAGGTACCTTTAACAAGCTCGGTGTAGTAGAGAGTGTCTGTAGACATTAAATGTACTAACGAAGAAGTTCACTTAAATCCACATGACAGCTGCTTTCTCGACAGATTTACTTTTCTTAAGGTTGGTTGGATCCCGTCGGTTGGGTCGAGTCCACATTTGTAGTAGTGCATAGAAGTAGTTAGTTGACCTGTCTTGTTCTGCCTTGTCTTTATTTTACTTTACTACTTACCTTGCATGAGCTTAAAACTCGAGCTCTAGTTTTAAGAACTCTATTACAGATCTCTAAAATCTCTTCTAGAGTCTTGTTATAGGGAGAGATAAAAAAGGTTTAGTAGTCTGTGTACATAGTGTAACTATGAATGAGATGAGGTAACGAGTAGCGTGGGAATTCATCTGTTTGCCTCTAGGAAATGTAGAGATGTTAAGAAGAACCTTTTAAACACCTGTGTCTGTGTGCCTTGCCTACTGAATGTTACTCCCGTCTTGCATCTTGACTACGCTTTCTTACAACAGCCCCCTGTCCTAACCCAATACTCATTTACCATTCTGCTTCTTGATTCCAGAGTGTGAGAACCAATTTTCGTGTTTTGCAGAGAGACAGAAGGAAAGCTGCCTGTCTTAACTTCTCAACTACGCCAGACACTGCGGTTTCTAGTATTTATAGAGATACTACTATTTATTATTACGGATGATTGTTATTTATGTTGAGCATGCAACGTGGATGAAATTCCGTTCTCCATCCTCAAAACAGTTGTAACTAAAAGGTATGCAGAACTTTTTAAAAAAAGGAGAAATAGTTTCTCAGCGAGTTTTATACTAAAAACAGAAAGACTGCCAAAGATGTTTATTTTTTATGTATATTTACAGAATAATGACTTACTTTGTTACACAATAGAATAATATATACAATGGTACACGGGCCTTAGCTATCTATTCTTGTTTCACAGTACAATCTATTTGCTTTGGTTTGCTTACATCAGTATTGAGTAGTTGCACTTACATAACTGTATATTATAGCAAGTATTTGTAACATTAGCAAAAGCTGAGAGACGTCAGCTCAAGCTTATAGTACAATTACATACCTATAAGTACTTTGCCTTCCTTATTAACTATAACTGCATGGTTTTATGGATGAGTCGAGTCTGGCTTTATATCCATGTAATAATACCATACTGTGTATAATATCTATTCGTAGAAGAGTACAGCACATTAGCTTTAAGTAGCGTCACACATTTTTAGCTTTGGATGCATTTACTTTAAAGTCCTCGTTTATTTTTGGTTTCGTTCCACTGTGTCACTGCACTGCAATTGTCTGCGATTAAATTAACTATCCCTTATTTCTACTTGCTATTCTAGTTATAATATTATAGGAGATCAAAATGACTATGATTTTACCACAATAGTTTCAGTTATTTACATAACTAATTCTTCAATTGGAATGTGTCGACTAGTTACATATAAGAGACACGAGTTACATTAAATTACATGGCTTGGCAAGGATGTTTTTCAACAATTCAACTAAGTCTACGTACAAATTACATTTAAAGTACATTATATAGTAGATGTTTAGATGTGGGTGGCTACTTCTATGTTACAAGTATTCACAAAGTTGGGCATGATACTCGTAATCGTATCGTGTTTACTCCTTTACCATCTCATATGTAGTACACAGCGTAGTTTTCACTTTATTTATCTAAGATTAACATGATTTCTAATACAAATCAGTTAACTACCCCGTTTAGGTTGTAGGGTACAATATAGTACAGAGGAACACAACATGCATTTTGTTTTCTTTTACATCTAGCTTACTATTTCTATTTATTCTAAGTACATCAAAGAGATACTCCTAACTATAATTAGGTAGAATAGATTAAAACTGTGCTATGTAGGGTTTCCTGTATTTTATATGTCTTAACTATCCATATAAATACAATAACGTATACACTAGTATATACGTTACTCCAACAATGCGACAGTAATCAAACCCTAGTAATAAAAGGAGAACAATACGCCGTGCCCTTGATTCATCAAAAGGAAATTCGGAACCGAACTGACAAAGATAGACAACTACCCGAAAGTTTCATTCCATTGCTAAGTCTAACTAATAAAGAGCGAATTACAACGCTTAGCTTAACATCTCGACATTTCATATTATGTCATACGAGTCAACCCACGTGCAAATATCTACCCATATTCACATATCTCACACTTGCGGTAACGATCTGAGACATCTCCCTCCGTTAATTGAATTTATGTCACTGAATCATTCCGGTTCCTACTAATCCTCATCCCTCGATGCATTTAATTCCTACATCTAAAATTCCCACAACCTAATTACACGTTTACTGAATATTTGCCTATGGTAAATTAATTAATTGCGAGAACGTTCAACTAAATGCACGCACACGTGTATTTACATCAGGTGAATATTTTCTGAGTATTAAATGACAATGTTTTAATGAATTTTATTTCCCTAGTGTGTTTTCATAGGATTTTCCCGATGCGCAATTCTCACATGATTAAATACAAATAAACTTTAGCAAACAAATAACTAAGCTTCTTTAATTGAGTGCATAAAAACTCCAATTTCAATATAGCTGCGTTTACAGGAAGTCAACACGAGACTAGAATCCGTACATAACGAAACAACGGTAGCTTAAGTAAAGAAAGAAAATTCCGGCTTTATTAGTTCCCGTAACGGTAATGACGTTCTGTTCGAAATTCGAGTGTTTATGCTAGAGACATAAACGCTTCAATCCATAATAATTAAATACTTAGGCTATGAGCTCTACATAATATTATACACAATGGTGATTAGTGATTATACTATCGTTTGAGTACGTTTCATTTGTTTTCTTTCGGCTCATTACTAGTTAAAGCTGGCAGAAACTTCCTAAGTAGTGATGGATTATCATTAATAATGAGCTCTACAACGTAGCACCGAGTCACATAATGAGAATAGCCATGCCACTACAAAAACCCTAACAAACAAAATACTTTGCACATTTGTACACATTAGAATATATCTATGCTATGATGCTGTAAACATCGCTTCTTACAGTTTAGAGCTCGTGCAAATATTATTATACGTTAATTATTTTTTGATGATAATTGACATGTATACTATGGCTTTAGTGCCAAAAACAATCTCGTTACTCATGCTAAATAAATATCTCGTGTACAAATACACAATATTGATTCAGACATCCATTCACTGAAAAACTTTTTGGCTCCAACTAAAACTTTAACGTTTTTCTCTTCGGAAGCAAGTCAAATTGTTGTACATCTCGCTCACGTGTAGCATACCATGAGATTTTAACTTTGTTAAAACAGATTAATAATTCTGTTTGTATAAATAATATTTGCATTCACCCATTTTAGCGATAAGTTACTAATCAGTTCAATTAACGATCTGAGTGAAAATTGCAAATAGAAAATATATTGTGTAACTTCCTTTTGTTAAAATACGGACAATAAAATAAAGAATCTTAAGCAATAATAGCACATTATTGTTACTCCTAAAAAAATGAATGACATCTCAAAAGATTACTTTGGAATACGCTTACATCACATCACAATTAAAGCCTGCCGTAATTCTCAATATACATTTAAAACTAAGATTGCATGCCTTAATTATCATCAGTATTAAATAGGAAAGGTACACTCACAATTACCGATGTGGTTTGATTACCTATTCACTAATCATTGGCAGTTTCATAGTTTTAGTAGATTTCGTTCAAGAAAAGAGAATCTACTACCTAAATGAATTGTCCTATTTAACCACAGATGTTGACAATAAGTAGTCACTCGACTGAAAAAGAGACAAAGGAAATCTATCTACCTATGTATCTTAAGTCTTACAAACTAATTGAGTTTTTTAAGTTTCGCTTTTAAATACAATCACCGGCTATAATGCATGTCAACTAATATACATTGTATATAGCGTAGTGACATACATACAGTTACTATTTATTTGAGAAAATGATAACGATACGTTCAAAAGTATTCTTTAGTTTTTACTGAACCTGAAATTCGTCGACCATAAATTCGTTTGATTCTATTTCTACGTATTACTCCACGAATTTCTCTTCCCTTCTAACTCTACGCATTTAAAGTTGAAAATAAAAGATAAAAGTTACGTTCAAAACGTGCCTAACACAGTCGAAAGTATAATTCTAATATCTACTGTGTGTTTTTCGTATCTATTATACCGTGAATTTAGAGATCCCGATGTTAAATAGTCGTATTCTCTTGTTTTTTGATTTTCTGAATATTTGTACAGAGTATTCTAACTGGTATTTGTAGATACCTATACTCTGCATATAATATACACTTAAAGAAAATGCTAATACTAATGGTAAGTATACATACGTGATACATTCACGTATGCTATACATACACCTATCATAATAAGTATGTAGCTTTACTTATCATATAGCTCTTAAGTGAAACTACATACAGTAAAGTAAACATCAAAAATAAATCAAAGAAGGAAAACACGTACAAAAAAAGAACTAAACGGTAACTCCGACAGACTTGAGTTCAGAAAAAACTTCTGTGAAAAACGCTGGTTCGGAGTTGATGCGGAGCATGTCCCTCGACATGTGGTTAACAAGAAGTAGACATCTGGTCAATCATTTTTTCAGTGAGGCAGCCATTCACATGATGATGGACAGACAGGGTAGTCAACAGCACATGAAATAATAGATACATCAGAACAAACGTTAGTTTACAGTTACTATTCCTGTCAACTTTGCAATTTGCATTCATATAAGTATATTAACAACACAGGTGACACATCAACTATGTTTACGAAGCATACGACCTGCGTAGGAAGGTACAATGTGCTTTGTTTTCCCTACTTATAAAGCCCTAATGGAAATCTTTACATTCCATAAATAAATCTATGTAAGTTACTAGTTCTCTATGGTCACATATATTATCAAGTCATTCCCCAGCATGGTCTGACCCAGATTGTAGATATCTTAATTCTAATTTTAAATGCCGACTCTTGTAGCTACATGTCCAAGTTGTAGTAGTAGCATATTATTTACAGACATCTGCCATTTTTATTTGTACTTATATGTAGTAATAATATTCCTGAACAATACGGGACTCGGTAGGACATTACGAAGTACAAACCTCATTATGCGGTTTGCTCTTTTTGTTTATTGTTACATTGTTAGATTCAATTGAAACTGGTAATGTAACATAAATAAAGCAACTATCATTTTGTATTCAATGTAAGAATAATATAACTGTGACTGTGGTGGCCAACTTCTAAATACGGCGTGAAAGAGATTTATCTTGTTCTCACTCTATACTCTTCTACACAACTTATTAAAGGATTTTCTATTGCATTGATAACTCGATTTGATTCGACGTGAGCTGAGCATTGAACTTGTACGTATAAAAAGTAATGTCTTTAGCAATTCACCGCGTAGGTGGGATACTGTTTTGTCAGTTAGTGTAAGTAGTTCTGTTATTTTCTGACCGTCACTACAAATATTTCTCTTGGGACATGAACACACTTAGACAACTAATGCAGTAACTACTCTACTGTTTCCTAACTAATAAACGTGATATGGTTTGTTTTGATGGACACAAAAACGGAATTGCCATCTTGAGAAATCCTGCCAGACAACTATATATACGATACGGATGGATAGTTCAAGATGGTTTTCTTTGAAATGCTTTTAGTATACTAGACTCTCATCGTAAAAGGTATTGGTACATACATATTTGGACGAGTAATTCTTCTGCTGAAATAAATAAGAGAAGCCGAAAAAGAAATAACATCGTTATCACGTAGTTAGTATGTTACACCATAAGTGCTATGTAAGCACAACATAACAGTATAAATATTTATCTTGTACCTTCTTCTAGCGTCATCCCTCATAATATTTCCATCCAAAAGAACTAACACTGATAATCATCAACCTCGAAAAAATAATCTGATTTTACAATTAGCGGAGGTGTCAAGTCCTTCAGCTTCCACTACATCAAAATATCTGCTCAGATGAATGTTCATGACTCATGATATTGAAATCTTCCTAACCCACTAACGTAGATTATGTAGTACTAGTAATTCATGTTATTACATCAACCTAAACCTGACCGTCTTGACTGATTTACTAAGCATCTGGTTCAAATGCGTAAATTGAATAGTTAATTTTGACATTTTTGTTTTCAATACAAAAACAGTTGGTAGGAATTATTCTTATTTTTATAAAAACCAAGATTACTTCCAAAGCATCTGATTAAATAAATGAGAAATAATAAAAATCTTCATATACTTATTTTCAAAAGGCGCGATAATTTACCAAATTTTAAATTTTCGATTTTCAACATTTTTGTTTCCTTTGTGAATACAGAGAGAAGTTGTTAGAAGTGGATGAAAATGAAGACAATTGCTAAATCGTGTAGATAAGTAGAAAGAACTGGATAGAATAGGAAATTGTGTAAATGCAGATTTATTCGAATTAGAAGTAGTTCATTAGGAGTTGAATTAGAAAAGGGCCGTATTATTGGCATGAGTTGTACAGTCCTTTGATAAAATATTCAGTAAAAATTAGGATGCGAGCCAAAAGCAATAATACTAAAAAAGTGAAGACGAGTTGAATAATGAATGGATGTAGAGTGGATTGCATTCTACAAATTATCGCATTCCCCTTGCCTTTGATTACAGACTGAAATAACTGTGGCAGAGAAGGGACACAAAGGTTGACAGGGTTTTGAGTGTTTAAATGATAACGAATGGTGGAAGGACAATCCCATTAGATAAGTACATCTCTAGGGATTTTAAGCGTTTTAATTAGAAATCTATTCGAATTATCGTTGGAAGTTCTACATACAAAGTTCCGCTACCAGAGTTTTCATCGTTTGAACGAATTGAATCCTCTAGCTTGGTTAATAGCATTGTTCAGTTCAGTGCATCCACAATTCTACATCATTAAACTTTATAGATTGTCATCTTACATTATAGTTTGTACTCTAGTGAGGTCACTGAATAACAAATGGAGTCTGTATTCTATCAAGTCCACCCAATTATCCATTTTAGATTTGCAATTTCCGAAATAGCCCATATGCCTATTGAACATTTTCATAGAATAAAAGTACATAGGACGGATATGGATACAATAGTATAGTTTCAAGTTTTATGTAGTACAGTCTGTGGTTTGGTTTAGTTGACTATTTTCGTTTCGTCTCGGTAGATTCTCTTGGAGATTGTTTGCAAACTTTGTCTCGCCAAAGTAGTTTGTTTAGATAATTGGCAAAGTGCACACCTCTGTATTTCGTGCTACTAGAGCAGATCTCAGGAGAGAATGTAATATCAAGCTACTTATTTTGATTTTGCTCACTTATTGTCAGCAACTGAATTCAGTTCTGGTAGACAGAAAAGTTGTCACAAAAGTAAGTAAGAGAGGATTAGAGGTAAAGAGACAAGATAAGAGCCAGGAGCAGTCACAGTTGAGAGAGTAGTAGTGGCAACTACGAACCTAACGACCGCACTAATTGTGCCCATAATGAGAAATGAGTTGGAGTCTACAGGAGGAGTGGTAGAGTAGTAGAAATCAAATCAAATTCACTGTAGCAAAGTAGCAACACTCTCATCTCCTCCGCAATTACAAGAAACGCAACGCAATAATAGAGAAACGATCCATAAAAGCTCACAGCATCACCGACAACTGACTCAACAGGAATAATTTATTCTCCACTAGCACAGTAGTTAGTTACTACATCGAAGATATAGAAGAGCAGTCTAAGAAGATAATCGCTTTTCTTACTATTTGCGAATTAAGAATCTGCACTGGTGCATGATGATATTATTGTGAGTTGAAACTAGATCTTCTACTATACAGAGTAGAAGACGACATTAATGCTAAGTCTTACCTCCGTTGTCATCTCATCAATAAAGAACACCATCCTGATCTTACCTTACCTTCTGTCTACATACAAATGACAAGAATATATTGCTTACATTAAAGATAGCCTTGATCTTACACTTTATCCATCTAATATTCTCAAGAGATGTTCCTGCAAAATCTCCTTTTCTTTCTCTGGGAAATCCCACTCGAGATCGAACGAGATTCGAGAGAAGACTTCTCTTAGTGGCAACAGTATGTACAACAGACAACTTGATTTAACTAAAGATGCTACGTGATTCGATGTAATGAGATAACTTTCTGCTGCATACTATCTTTATCATTGAATCATGTGATCTCGATTGCCATGTTCCCTACTAAATAAACTACTTTTTCTAGATTGTTATTGCAAGATTCTACCTATAATGTCCGAAGCACACAATTCAGAAGAGATCATTGGAGTAAAAATCAATTTTCTTCCTTTCCTTTGTCTGTTCTCCATCTTTGTAATAAATATACCTGTGTATTTCTCAGACCTTATTCATTTCTAGTACAAAGTCAAAAACGACGCAGTTTCTCTGCCACACCAAATCAAATCTAACATACTAAAATGTAATACATACTACACGTAAATAAACATGACGAGAACTCAAACATGGTTGATAAAGTAAAAGATATGAGAGCATATCCGTTAAATAAACGACTCAATTACTGGGAAGGTTGGGGGAAAATGAATAGGAAATAGATGTTGAAAGTACCTGTCCCAGAATTTGTCCCGGTTGTCATCGACTAGAAATGGTTTGAGTGGATAGGAGATCTCATTGCCCATATACGAGTACGATAAGTATAAACAAGTGAGTACATATCCATGCAAATCCCGTTCGTGCTCCATGGCATCCCATAATGTCGCTCGTTTATCTCTTAGTAGTTCACTTGTCGTAGTCGTCACTATGTTGGTCGTTGAATTACAATTGGAAATCGGTGTGACGGAGGAGGAGCGTGTCGAATTGTTATTCGGACTCGTTGAGGAATTACTGTTGGAATTGGTGGAAGAGGAGCTGGTAGTTGTGGCAATGGACGAAGACGAGGATGAAGACGAAGAGTCCAAAATATGTCGATGGTGATGGCCGCTATTGTGATTCACATTCCCACTACTGGTATGGTTGCGGCCCTTTTCTAACCAGATCCCTTCACGGATTAGCAGGTAGACAAATACAATGTTGGCTGGATTGATGAATCCCACGTCCTTTATGTCAAAATATCATTTTAATATTATTTCACCAATGTACAAAAAATCTGCTGTTATTATGCACTAGAATTATAGAAGCTGTAACATTTATTTTCTAGAACATTCTAGGTCAAAGTAAATGTCAACACGGTTTGCTTTCTCCTAGTCTGAGGCTTTATCCGAAAATGTCATAAGTTACGTAAAGCCCGCATTTATTGTCACCAAAGGTGCATAAGCCACTTAATTACTAAAATCTACTTTGCATATTATTGCATCTGTATAGGTACAAAATTAAATTAAAGTTTTCCTTTCATGGTCAACAAATAACAAAGATATGTGCTACATGTCACAGATTCATTTCATTAATTACCATAATTAAAGTTTATAGAAAGTAAATTGCAAATGTTAAGTTGTTTTGGCACGTAAACGTCACATTTTGTCAGATAATGTGTACACGGTGTTTGGTGTCTAATATCAACTCTGCTACAATATACTTTTCCCCCGAGCATGCATGACTCGACTTTAGCCTCGCCTGGTCAATAAACAACTGGCTAAGTACCACTTGAAATCCAAAACCGCTATCTACATCAAAGAGATGGAAAACAGTAGCTGCCCTACCTATTCCTATATAATATGCTTTAATAGCGAACGGTAATGTTAAAATGTAAATACCTAAAACGTGAAAGTCTTGTAGATATACCTAGTCAGATGCATTTGCAATAATAGTAGAGAAACACTAGAGTCTCGCGGACTAAACATATTAAATTGGCACTTGTCTTTCCTAATGGACCATCGCTAGCACGTTCAAATGTTATTTGGCCACTGGTAATGTCATCATGATCTACACTTACATTACTTTCTTTTGGATACAGATGTACATACAAACAGATACTCTTACACTTTTATGCATTTTAGAAATTTACGATCAAGAGTGCTTTCTCCAGACCAACCTAACTGGACTAGACGTCCAATTACTTTCTCTTCTCTTTTTCTCCAAGCTAACTTTTCTTTTTTGTATCACATAAATAATGGACAACTCTTATTTATTACCCAGTAATGCACTAAGATATATTTTTTCTTTTTGCACTCACTCCAATCAATAATTTAATAGAGAAAGACTGAGTGCATTGAACATAAGTTAGGTCATTCATTTCAACTTAAAAGAAATCTGACAAGAATTTATTTTTGTTTTTCAAAACACTCTATTTAAATTGGGATAATCTACTTAATCTTTAAAATGGTAATTGCACTACGTCTTGAGAATTACATCTACGAACTACGTAGCCGGGAAGAAAGGGGAATTACCTTCGTTGGTAGAATTTCGCGCGTCAAAGAAGATCAAATGATAAGCTGCAGACAGGGAGATTTTTCTTAATGGGTGTGGGCTAGCTATTTGGCATTTAGAAAAGGAAACTGAAAAACCCATTGAAAACATGCAGGCTCATGACAAATAGAAACTATAAGTACTTTAGAGTGGTAGCTACATTTGTGCATGTTTTGTTTCTTTTGTGCAATACAGTTCTACCTTACAATTTACGATTAGTGGTAACGCATATTATTTAGACTGGAACACACGTACACAAATGCGAGGAAAAATGCAGGACCTATTGCAGTGCAATGTGATTTAGTTTAATACTCAGAATAATACGGCTTCATAGTCATTGATATGAGTTATGAGTCAGTAACGCGAATAGTCCATCAACCTTGAGTAGAAAACCGAAAAGGACAAAAAGTAACGAACCTGCCATCCTTGTAGTAGTAAGCTCCGGTCAACAGTTCTTAGCCAAAGGATAGCATCGGATGGTTGGAAATCTTTGAGTTTCTTGCATTTCCTCCTCAGGAAGACACCAAGACATTTCAACAGCTCTGATGTTGACGCTTGGATTACAGTTCTTCGACCCACCAGAGGACCATTTGTTAGGATGGCTTTTGGGGCAAGTTTTGTGTCAATCTTTTGCGGTTGGCCTTGGCTCGGGCATCGTACCAAATCAAGTCCTATGTTTAAAAAAAATCAATGCCAACATTGAGTTCCTTTCCTCTTTTTCAATGTTTTCGTTAAGTAAGAACAGGAGGTTAATTTACTTATAAATAACACTAAAACTTTTAAAACATTGGCAGTATTTGTTTGCCTCGGGTTTGAGTTTCCTCGAAATTGAAGTTGAAGGTGGCATACCTACCTCCATCGTTGAAGTAAATGTGTATACAACTAAAATGCTTTAACCTTTACCATGAAATAACCACATGCCAGAGCTATAACTACATTTATTATTAATACAAACCGTTTATTCTATTCTGTAGCCATGTCCTTGTCGTTTTAATCCATGAAAGTCAAAAATGTAGCTAGGTACCTACTACGTAATTTACTTTTATCAGTTGGAAGGCTGGAACGGTTGTAGGCTACAGTTTCTCTACATAGTTTGTCAATTTAATTTAATATTAAAGAAACTCGAATATTCTACTGTATATTGTACTAAATGGTGGATACCTATATGCTGTCTAAGGCCGAAAATTTAACCGAAATCTGGAAACGCATTTTTGGCCTAGAGAATGCTTAGAATGTGTTACGATTTTTTTCTTAGTATCTTATGCTGGTTCTAAGAACCCGGCTTGGTTAGGAAGGTAATGTGAGTCAAAGTAAGCCAAGGCCCGAATAATTTTACATTGTTTCCTGAAAAGCATTTGTACACAAGTAGCATATGATTTAGAGCAATAAAGATTAGTACTAAGCTCCCATAGCCAATTTACTAATTTTATTTGATTCCTGCACTGTATATATTCATTTTCAAGAATTTCAATCATCTAAGACCCTTTTTTAGACAATTTATTATTATAATGGTACATATTGTTATTTTTGAATGTAAAAATATTGTACTTTTTATCAGGATTAAATCCAAGAGAAAAGAGCTAGCTAGACCTGTATATACTGTAAATAAAATCAATTTTGGTTTTAAAAAAATTATAATAGGGACTTACCTCGATGAGACAAAACTGGTGGGAGTTTACTATTATTGACATTCTTTTGATTGTGGTTGAGATTATTATTGATATTAATATTATGTTGATTATTCAAAAATGGTTGGATCGTGTCCAAAGGGATGCGAGTATGAACACTATGCCCATGTCCATTATGGTTGTGATGGGCGAGATTATTGACACTATGACTATGATGATTATTATGACCGATTAAATGTCCATTGTTGGCGATGGAGTTATGATGATTGTTCATCAAAACATTATTATTTTGTCCTCCTGCAGAGGCATTATTTCCCCCACTGACCCCACTACTATGTTTCTTGTTGACACGTTTCCAAGAAAGAGCATTCAAAAACAAAGAATGTTTCTTAAAAGGTTGCTGTTGTAGTTGTGGTTGATGGAGTTGTGTCTGACTTAGAAGAATGTCCGGAGGGTTGCTATTTTGATGGTTGTGATGGTTGTGGTTGGAATTTTGGTGGTTAGGCAAGATTTGCAAGTTAGGTTCGGAGGTTGTGGATCCCCTAGGGGAAAAGCTAAGCACAGTGCCCATTTTAAGTATACACTTGTGACAGCACGGACAGGAGGAGTAAGTGTAATAAGGGAAATTATTCTGATTGCTTTTTAAATTGTTGAGACTCGGATGTAGGCTTTGATTTTCATCTAAACTGCAGAAGAACCGCTGATTTTGATTTGTGGTCAGAGCAGTGCCACTGTTTAGAGATAGTGACGAAGCTGCGAAAGTTAAACTGAATCTTCTCGAGTCTCCAGGTAGAAGAAGAGATGGAAGTTTTTCTTCAGATTTCGATTTCCACAAACTTGGATCAAAAGTAACAAGATTAGTATTTCTGCTAGATTCTTCGCTATTTGCTGCATTGGCCGATGAGCATCTTTTCTTTTGTATGTAGGATTTATAGGAGAAAGTACGAGAGATGGAAGGAAGAGAGTTATTATTATTGCTGTGAAAGTATGCAGATTGCGAATTTTGCAGCAGTGAAGAAGAGCAAGCTTGAGGTCGGATGCCAAAGAGTGAAGAAAGACAGAGGGATAGACACAGGTGGTCACAGGTCAATGTCAAAGGGCTAGAAGAACTCGTTTTGTAGCCTTTTTGTAACTAAGCACAGTAAAAAAAATTAAAATGTAAGTTTTTAAATAATTGCGCCTTTTCCGAAGAAAACTGCTAAATGTTTTGTCTATTCAAGTCGACAGTCGCCCAAATTGAGAACAACTGTCATTAGTGAAAATAAACTAAAATGATAATGTCGGTGTAAAAAGTGACCAAGGTGGTTGTCTAGTAGAATTTGTTGTGTGATGATGTGGTGTGGCTGGAGATACTGGAGAAGTAGAAGAGGTGAGTCACAACAGTTGAATCAAGTCAGTCAAGTCAACTCCAGAGTCTGTTTAGAGTAGGCATACGTCCTATGATGTTATGTTTTAAGAAGGAGGCTTCATGATGTCTACCGATGGAATGGAAGTGTACTGGAAATCCAGATAGTCCATTTCGACTCTTTCTCCAGCCAAAAACGAAGGAGCCGAGAGAATTATATACAGGACAGTATACAAATGTCTATCTGCGTAATGTAATCATATTACTATATCGGAGAAGGTGGGCTCGAGTAAGTTGGTTTCCTTTTCTTTCCTTGCGGGTTGTCAACAACACAGCACAGGACTCCTCTCCACCTCAGAAATATAGCAACCTATGCTACACTTTCCCAGACCTAACCTTATTGCTACTACTAGTTAGTTTTGTTAACTTGAGCATGTACTGTATAGTGGCTTTAGTCTCCTCTGGATAGTCTACAATACTGGACTGAAATTTCCTCCATCCTCTCCTGCATTTCGCTTTTCCTTCAAAATGGCGAAGAGGAGCTCTCTGCTGTAACTTTCCTTCACTTGAGTCACAGTCTACGCTAGCTGCCTCGCTCCTGGAGAAAGAATGGAACGAACAGGGAAAACCATTTATTGATCCATGAATGAAACATACACATATACGGGTTTTCATTTAAGTATGCTGTAAAGAATATTCCATGTTATACTACATACACTCCAGAGTTACAAGCAGATACCCTGCAATCGACTTACTCACTGGAGACAAATCTACACCAGTCACCAATGAATTCTATTATTTTTCATCAGTCAATTTACAACAATAATACAAAAATTAACAACGAAATCTAATATTCTTTTTCTTTAAGATTTACTTGTCTGGTTTTCTACAATTTACATTTTCAATTAATTGTTAACCTGATTAACTAGTTTGATAATTCAATTCACAGTAACCCAAAATAATTTGAGTGATCTTTTACCAAAAGATTTTGTATATAAAATCATTACTAATTCTTCATAGGCAGTTGCTGTACCTATTATTGTTTTTGTCGTGTATGGTTGTTAAATAATTTGTGATTGCAGCATGGAAAAATTGTAGGTCTTGCAGTACAAGATTTTCTAAAGATTGTAGATAAGATGTTAAGTAGAGTATATTTGGATAGGAAGAGAAAGTTATGGATGATATGTATTTGTATGTAGTATGTAGTATGTAGTATGTTCATGTAATTCTAATATGCAATCTCTTTGGTGCTTTATCGTGACATTAGATGAGAATCGTCATAGGCTGGAGTGTAGAGAGTCATTGTAGGAAATGCATATAAGTTAATGGGTATGAGTAGTCGTGATATAATAATATATGAATGCAGAGCGAGAGTTGAGGAGAATGGAAATGCTGACTTTAGCTTTGGTTTACTTTAGTTTCATCTGCTCGTTGAGCTGAAATGGAAGCTCGGCTCGTGCAATGCGTACTGTTGGTCGCTTTTTAGACTGGTTTGGTGCGGCTTTATAAAAACTTTTGGCATTTCATGTCTTTGGCTAGATTGCTTTGTGCTTTCCTGCAGAGTAGACTAGAGAGTCGAGGAGAAAAGTAAATGTACGACAATAGAGAAAGACTTACAGGGTCACTTCACTTGCAAATAGGATTTATGAGAGTTGCACTGTTCTTGAAAATGCTCTTTGAGATGTGAAATAAATAATATTGGGTAGAGTGCTTGAATGCTAGTATGGCGAATGTAATGCAGTTAACTAAGCTAACGTAGTATAAGGTTAACTGAGCATTTACTCCTAGAGCATAACTAACACTGAAATTGAATTACTCCACAAGGATACATGTTTTCACCTTGTTAGATCATTGTGAAACTCGACTTGCAACATCCCACTCTCTGTTTGAGACACAAAGTAGATAGAAAGGATAAAAACAAGTTCAAGTCTGTAGGGCAGCACATCAAGGAATATTTGCACACTAAAAATACATCGAGGTTGGTAAATGAGCATGTAAATTAAGTTTCTTCTGTAGTTAAAAGTTATAAATAGGTTCTTTTTTGAGTCGGGAAAACAGGTTAGCCAATATGATGATGTTTGAACAAAACTGAATTCCATTTACCCATGTTGAATGTACAGAAGAACAAAAGTGCTTTCCCTTTTGTTGTCTTAACGAGCAAAACTTTTCTTTCGTATGTAATTATTAGGCGAGCTCAGTCAGCGCTACGAAATCACTACGTGGGACTCTTTTGTTCTAACTTTCCAACGCACTCCCTACTAGTTTACCTACTACTCTGCATAATCAAAAGATGAACATTTACCTACAAGCTACACTGTTGACATCAATCTTACTATAAAATCTTATATCCCTACATAATAAAACTATATTAGTGAATATTACAATTATATACTGCATTATAATATATCTAGTATAAAATCATATAGTATTACTCATTAAAGTTACTGTTTAGAATACACTGTGTACTTTTGCAGTTAAAAAATAGCATCTAGAGTTATAAAAGCTTCATGTTACAAAGGAAGTCAAACTACTTACATATAAAACAGAAAATTCGTCTCACAGAATTACTACTCTGTTGACTTTGTCTGATACTGTGCTCAACTTGATACCATATTAAGTTAGCCTCGTACTTGCCAGTCCTGAACTACTAAATGTTGAACTCACTACTTTCGGTAAAGGACAAGGGGGACGTGATATAGAAGAAAATACACGGATTCATATACTTGCCCTGACTTGACTCGACTTAACTTGGCTACATAAGATAACATAAAACCAGAAGCAACACGAGCCAGCTTTTCAAGAATGTAGTATTACAGCCAGTATGCAATTTCTGAATCATCAGAAATTACTAGCTGGGCACACCAAATTACTCAGAAAACAATCTTATGGCATAATGACAATTTTATTGGTTTTAACTGAATTGACAAATCCCTTAGGAAGCTACGTGTAATCTACACATTATACCTTAATATTTTTAAATTTCAACGTTGAATTTTATTTTAGACTCCGAAATGCAAAAAATTCGAAAAATGGTATTTATCAACACCGTCAAATACTCATTTGATTCTTCAAAGCCTCACCAATGACATAATTTTGACATGTACGCCAAAAAACGAGAAAATATTTGCAAAAATGCATAAAAATTTCTTTAAAACGACAAAACTGTTTAGACACATTTTAGAAAGATGTAGCTAAAGTTTTACTGTATTGCTTATTAGTATACAACATTGGTGGTTGTTGCTTTGAACATCATTGGTCCTAGTTGCCTTGAGTCATAGAATAATTATCCGGTAACAAAATGTTAAAGCGGATACCTGAATATGTAGTAGTGTATAAGTAGAAAGTTGATACGATAGAAAGCAAATCAAACCAAGTGAAGTGGACTGTAGTTTGTGTAGATATAGGTAGGTATAATATGGAACTATGTATTGTGTCTACATAGTGTTCTGTCGACATTAGTCTAGTTGGTAGGTATACATGGTTTTCCTTTGGAGATTAGGAATAGGACTTGGGGAAGATGGAAAGCAGTCACATAGAAAACTACAAGTGTAAGCTGGTTTCG
This sequence comes from Tomocerus qinae, assembly GCA_020055645.1. Taxonomy (NCBI): domain Eukaryota; kingdom Metazoa; phylum Arthropoda; class Collembola; order Entomobryomorpha; family Tomoceridae; genus Tomocerus; species Tomocerus qinae. Next base: position 24,330,217 of record CM034549.1, read on the forward strand.
TTTTCTCGTCTCGTTTCTTTGTATTTCAACATGTGCGAGTAGGCACTTACTATATGGCTAATATAAAGTGGTTTGTACATCTCTATATAGAACACAAAGTACTAATGTATCTATCAATACTGCCAATGCGGATATATTGTAGCTAGACTCGGTTGGATAATTGATGTATCTACTATGTACCTACCTCTATAAGTTTAAGGTATTGCAAATTGGTATAATATATCTGTATAGTGGATATTATAATGTGTCTTTCTCCTGTGTGATTCTAAAGTGAGTAGTTCCTTGTCTATTAGGCTCTGGGAACAGAGAGTGGGATAAGGAGTGCTTTAGCAAGGAGCTTTATACATTAACGATATGTATAGAGCGTATATCGATTTTGGTATTCGGAGGGACATGCGAACTTCCCCTCTCGCTCTCATTCTCACAATTCTTTCTTGATATAATATTATAGCCCATGTAAGTAGTAGATTCAGGAGAAAACGGAGGCAAACCATCCAGCATCACAGATGAGGGAAGTTGAGTCACAGAGCTTGGGCATTACGTTACATAACATTGCATTACCATTGCCTCGATGTGAATTAGGCAAAGAAAGAGTATGCTTTGGCATGCAATGCCATGTCATACAGCCATATACTACACTCGTCTCGTAATGTATATAATGGTAGCCTTGCCATACTTGAAGTTACCAAATAAACTTTCCATGGATCCTAACTACAGATGAAGTACAAGTTTTCTCGTCAGAAAAGAGGGAAAGTGCCGCTGGGAAAATGCAAGATTTGCGATCCTTCGCTCTCTGTGTACGAGTTTTATTGAGACGCTCGTGCTTCCTATTCTTTTCTCCTTCCACTACCAACAAAAACTAAAGTCTACTATAATATACCATGATTGGCTATATAGAAGTGTATTTTCAGAGGTGAAAAGTAAATATCGTAGTCTGAACTCTCCTTCTACTATATGGAACTATAAATAACACTAAGGTTCAATCTAAAAGACAGATAGTTGTACCTTAGCCTTTAGAATTAGCTTTTCCAACATGAGTGAGTCTCTCCTCGTTCTATCTTTAGAAAAGAATTGTTATACCTACTATGGATATAGATTCTGACTGAATTGAAATGTGTTTATAGGCCTTGTGTTACGAGACTAAAAGCCTTTCTTCTTGCATTTACCTTTTACTCGCTTGCTTAGACACTTTCCTTTTTTCCCGTTTTTCTTTGCATCTCAAGCTTTCAGGTTATCTATCTCTCGTCCCTCTTTTGCTTCACTGCCTCTTTTACTTTCACTGGAATTCAATGGTAGAATTAGGCTTAACTCTTCTAGTAATGGTAATCTTCATATTATGGATATCTGCAATTTTCTGTCACCTGCTGTCTATCTTTTAAGGGGAAATCCTCTTTATGTTCCTCTCAGATGCTTTCCCAAAGTTTTCTGTTTCTTCCTTATTTTCCATCTAACAGAAATGAGGTCAAAAAACTAATTTAATATCTTTTCCCTGTGTAAAACAACTCTTTTCACCAAGAAAATTGGCTTGTCATGTCACCCAAGTACCTATTACCTCTCTTTATAACTAGTTTATACGCTTGTACAGGCTACGTGCGTCGTGGATCAAATATTACATAATGTACATCTAAACTCCAATTGCTTTTCTATGGCATTTATTAGTAGAGAGTCTTGTCTTCTTCCTACTGTAGCCTCTGAAGAATTTAACAAAAATTGCTTACTTACACACTATTTACTGCTATTGTCCTATTTCTCGTACAACGTTAGTGTATGTATTATGCAAACTGTGCATTTCCCAAGATTTATTAAATCAATTCATACTACATTCGATTTGATTGCATTGTGTTCATTCTTTTGTTAGGGAAAATGTTTGCCAACCGTTTTCTTCAAATTGCGCATCTTCAAAATTCTATACACTTTAACTTTATACTAACAGTTCTTGCTACATCCTACATTTGTAATCCAACATAAGTCTCTGGAATTAAGGACGAACCATTCTTCTGTCGCGTACAAAGCTCCATAAATCTCTTCCAGCGGCACTTTCCACTTTTCTCTGACTTCAAGTTAGTAAAACACAATCAATAATTTAAAAAGACCATGCATAATGCTACGAATATCATTGTTAACTAATTTTCAATGCTATTGCCCCTTAAGAAAACATTCTATCTTTAACTTGACAAACTTAACTTTCTCCTTTTGTAGTTACTATCCTATTATTCTTCAACTTATCAAGAAAAGTTAACATAATAAAGCAAGCGAGAAGATTCTTTTATACAAACACAACTTCTTAACGAACTATCTAAGTAGCTTCCATCTCTTAGGACTAATATTGTGCCTAATGTATTTTAAAGAATGGCCAACTTACTTTTATTGCAACCTTACATTGCCAAGTCCAAATGTATTATCTCAGTTAATTCTCTACCCTTATACTTTCTCTGGGACATTTCATCCTTGAAACGGAACTAGATTGAAACAGACATACATAACTACTTGGCATATGCATTTCATTCCAAAGTTATTAAATTTCTTTCTCTCACTTGTACGCATTCTTCCGAAGAAAGACTTGGCGCTTCCTTTCATAATAAACACATAAGGAATCCCTATTCATAAAGAAATCCGCCAAAATTCATTCTTCCTCCCACTGACTTTTCCATCCGACTTCAGAGACTCCCAAAATATTCTATCTCATTTTATATAGATACTATCGTATGTAATGTACACATACGAATAAACAATAACTGTTCTAGCTTAACTTGGCGTGAGAAAATATTATGATGGTTAATATTGCAGACACTTTCTTATTTTTTTCAAACTATAATATCATAAGAACCTAAAACGGGGTGTGAAGAAAAGATTAACTCTTTCATTAGCAACTCTGTAAGTGCCTACTTAGTAATTAAATTTAATTCTCCATCTTCACTTACATCTAAGCTTTGTAGAATTTTATTAGATAAGCAATATTTCAGTCGTGATATCCTGCAGAGATAGTACGAGGAGGTGAAAGTTTAAAAAATTGAGAATTAATTCAATGCAGTATCGTGTTAGCGAATATTATGGAAATTCTGGAGAAAGTTGCTAGCTGATGAAAATTATGCGAGCTTGTTCCACAAGCAATATGCATTCATAACGCGAAATGAAGTCTCTTTCTATTCCTCTGACGCTAAATAGGTACCTATGTAAATACATACATACAAAATCTAAAAATGTAAATTTTCTTATTATTTCTTTCATCTAACCTATATCCATGCATAACTAAAATCCTAGCATTTATAAGACGGACAAAATGTATTCTAAGAATAAGCAGTTCTCAGAAGAATCGAATTTATATTTGATTCTATCCTTTCCATCTAGCTATTTGCCTCTATTCAAAATTTTACAGAGAAAAGGAAACGAAGCGAAAGTAACCTGGTCATAAGAGTCAGAAGAGCATGTTACTTCCTATGGATAGAAACGTACAATATGATATCCAATTTCCATCTGGTTTCCGGCTCTGCCCCTGTTTCCAATTTCCTTTGACAGCCATCACATATTCATCTCATCTGGATTCTCTTTGGATTTCATTTCATCTTTCCACGTTCCAATACTGAGAGAAAGTGAAAAGTTACCCAGCAAGCCTATTTACGTCTATGTAGTATTAAGCCATATAAAAAGCTATATACTTAAAAGGGTAGGATATTAACACATGCATGCATAGGCATCTATAGTGGAAGATGCTCTGAAAAAAGCAAATCTTGGTGTAACAAATAGGACGTGTATGCTCACGCGTTTATAAATAAAATATCCCAAATGATCTCATAGCTGGCTCGTGTACATACTTTCGCAAGTTTCACATAAACAACTCAAAGGAGCTAACTGAATTCGAAACCCACACAGTTGTGGTAAAAGTCCGACGTTGCACGGTTGTATAAATATACAACAGTTGCAGCATTTTGCAGCGACTCGCTTTCACTAATGCAAATGACGCTAATATTCTTTCTTTGTGTCTAAGTGCCACTAAACTCAAAGTACTAGTTTTCACCTTTCACTATACAGACCGAAATGGAATTCATTCATCTTTATTTGTACAGTATATAGGAGAAAGTAGATACTTTCCCCATTTATAAACTATGCTTGAATTACTGTGTGTACATAATAATATCATCAAAAACTGGAGCAGGACCAGATTAAAACTAAATAATGTATCGTATGTGGTGCAATGAAGAATGTAAATATGTACGGGTGGACATGTAAACAAATTGTGTGCATAAATGAATATAGGTTGGGAGAGGAAAGTAGACAAATAAATGGCATCAACTAACAAGCTGTCAAGTGGGCAGATAAGTTTAAGTGGATAGACATGCTTACAATGCTGTTTGCTTTCGGCTTTATGTAGAAGAGATGTAATATATAATCTATGGGACAATCTCATCTGACGCACATACAAAGACAATCATCGCATCTGATCCTAATAAACCTATTCGCAACACAATTAACCAGGCTTTCTCTATGGCATAAAAGCAACATCGATCCACTTTGTGTCCTTTTATTCCTATAACCACATACACGATGAAATCATTTAACTTCTCCATCTACAAACTGCTTTTGACTAGATATTATTAATATTATGCTAATAATAGAACGCTCACGTTGGAAATATAATTTTACATGACATAAAGTCAAACTGTCAAGGCTCCTGTCAGCTCAAACGTCATTCGACTATTGAAAATTATTGGTAATGTGATCTTCAAATGACGTTGGGTGAATAACAAGGAAAATGTTCCTACAGAGCAAAGGCATTTAAATGCCTAGAAAGTATGACATCGGTTATGGCACTGCCAATTACTGATTGAATATTGAATTTCCTTTCATATTATACAATTGTCCTACATCCCTTTGTTATTCTATCTGCTTTGACGTAGTTTCACATCCGCATCCCAAACAGCTCGTTTTATGTAACATTTTATATTTTTAGTTATTTAAGCCTATTATAAGTATGGTGAACGTACAACTACGTTTTTGACTTTACAGTTACTGCAGAACAAGGTGCTTTGCAGTTGTCTGTGCAATAGCTCATGTCATAGTCATTATTACACGTAGCAAATATTTAAACTACCAAATTGATGTACTTTTGCAACATTATTATTACAAAACGTACTTTGAAAAAACACCTTGGTAGAGTAAGTTCATGACTGTGGCAAGGAAGAAGACAGATGATGATAGGTAAAAGTACTATAATATTAAATGGTATACATTTTTTACTATGGCTCTTATGAATAATAAATGTTTGCTACTTTTTGACTACTTGCTTTTTACATTTTATTACGGTATAGCGTATCCATGTTCATGCCATGCCTGTCTCATCTTATACATTCATCATTTTAACCATCTATAGCCCTGCATGCTGTGTGCACAACTTTTTAGGAAAAGTTCTGTTCCAGACTCCAACAAAGACGATGTGACACGACAGGTACAGAAAACGACGAAAACAACTAATATGGGTTCACTTCACTCCTCTTTGTCTACAGCTCCAACTTGTTAGGCATATATTATGCTACGTGTAAAACGTGACTGTCTGAAAGCTAAGGGATTGCTTTGCACGAGCCGAGGGGATTTCCTATAGAAAGATGTGAAACATTAACGTGTTTTTCCCCAAGGTAAGTATCTATCTTACTATATGTTGGTCCTCAGCCTTAGACTGAAAAATTGGATTGCTTCGTGGCATTGTAATTTGGATTGCATGTATATACTCATATTTTTCCTAAAGGTACATACACAGCAGTGATGACGAGGACGCAATGCCGTAATCCGGATGCAAACCTCCGGAAAAATATCAGCAGTGTGTTTAAATTTCACAAGTTTTCTGATCTACTTGGGAATATTATGAAATCAGCAACATAAATATTAAGGTGTTTAAAACATGGTAGGTAACCCTACCTAGCAAGAATTATTTAGTCTGTATTTGGACTTAGAATTTAGAATGAATGGCAAAATGCTTAATATCAAATTCCCCTGCCCTCTAAGTTACACCCCTTAGTTAAAGTTAAAAAATACTTCAATTTGGAGTTTAGGTCTTCATAATAAAACTAGCTGAAACCTAGCACGCTGTGCTAGAAAAATCTTGAAATATGAATACTTTCTCATGGGTTCAAACATACGGAATTATTCAATGCGCATGCGTCAGTTTACGTTTATACTATAGTCATGATTCAATTGACTTTCTTGCCTTGGCTTCACCACATTATAGTCTACTAGTTGAGGTTGAAACTTAGTTCATAAAGTGTGCTAGAAAAATGTTGAAATATGTAAATTTCTAGCGACTACATATTAGCACGAAATTCATTGGCAGACAGAGGATTTCAACAGCAAAAAATTTCATAAATTCCCTGCGCCTACGCGCTAACACGAATTTCGTCTAATACAAGATCCATCACACATTTTATCCGCCACTTCAATGCTTATAATTTCGTGAACTTTACTAAAAATGTAGACATCTTTTACTGCACGGTAAACTGAACGATAAGAACAAAAGTACGTGTATCTGTTTCTGAAGGATAGAAAATGATAGAAAACAACGTTTTCAAAAACTTCTGAATAGCTTGCCAAGTGAATAGTAAAGAAAATTTCTTCGTACCCGGTGTACGAATAGTAACATTAAACTACCACTAAGTCTACTATTCACATTATACCACAAAGCTAACCTTAATATCTTAAGTCTTTTTAAGCTTCTAAAATCTCAGGATTATCAAAACCATTCCAGAAATAAAATATTAACACATTAATAAGGCTAGATCTAAGAAGACTTACACTACATTGTACCAGTGACCTAATTAACTTATTTTATTTGCCATCTCAAATGGAGACAAGCAAGCTGCAGCTGCACTAAATACAAGTAGTATTTTGTGCAGCTACATAGTGAACCTCTTGTACTCACTTATTACTTTTTATGTCAAAGTAAAATATTTGCTAAAACCGAATTTATTGTATTCCCAGGGCCATTGGTGCACAAAGTATCATAATCATAAAATATTTTCCCTTATTTTCATTATCCTCTCGTCTCGTCTAATACAATCCAACGAGTAATTTCCTGAAAGTATTTAGTAGAAAATAAATGATAAGGAATATTGCCTAACCTTACAACATAATCTGATTCTATACACTTTTTAGGAATAAGACTAAAATATTAGACTATTTTACGATTTGAAAACATTTTTGGAATTTACAATCTAAAAACAAATGAATTACCAATATTGTTCATTTTATCGGGTAGTAAAACAGTTCAAAATCCTATACTTTATCAACACCTCTCAAACACATTGCAAAAATGTACACTGGTGCCTTTCTGGTATTTTATTTTGGATACCTATATTCAGTCAGGCTTGTTTGAAAAGAATGAAATGAATTCCAAGCCAAAATTCCATCACGTTTTCTAAAGGGCAAATTGGCCATAAATCTTTCCCTCTCATCCCATCACTATGATTTAAGTTAAACCCAGACGTTTCAACAGAACTCTTAACAATTTAAACAATTTTGCTATTTAAATTCCACCAAGTTTTCCTTACGAAATCATATTATGTTTATGATGATATTTTTATTTACCTCAATAGTTAGTTAATACTACGACTGAAGAAATTTTGTGCCATTGAACGCATTTTGAGAACACGGGATTGTAATCAAATATTTTATTTGAAAGAAAGTTCTATCATCTAGTTAACAATTTAGATTTCTTTCATTTCTCTGAGACGACGTACGGCAGAACGGACTGATGATGCTGCTGTCGTAGAATATACCCAGGCACCACCTGTACAATTAATCATAAAATTAGAACTACCTTTGCCACTTCGACATGTTATCTATTACATAATTAAAACTCCAACGGCATTAACCCAACCCAATTTTTACCAAAAAACAATTAGTCTTAACTTAAAAAGAAATGATTCAATTTTATCAATCTGTAAATATGTAAACGGTACAACCGGTACATACTGATATTTTAAAATGGTAGATAAAACAAATAAATAAACAGCTTAAAAAACAACTTACAAGTCGTTAACAATGACATGGGTTTTCTAGTTTGAAAATATTATGCAACCTCAGAAAACTAGTCAAAGTCAACCCAACAAAAATATCTTGCTTGTAAACAGTTTCTTAACTACCTCAATACTGTCAATACACGTACCCCATGGAACAAAGTAATACAATTTCTTTCCACAGGTTTACATCTTAACATGCAACACTTTTAATTTTTATGCTGAATACATTTATGCCCTTAACGCATTTAAACCAAACTAATGTGAATTTATTTTTGGAATTAATTATTACCTGCTACACTTCTTCTGCAACGTTTGCAAGACCAGATGCCTACACAGGTTCTCTTCATGGCGTCTTTTCCGCAAAAAGTGCAGGTGTATTTAGCATGTTGGGTAATTTCCATCTTCTTTACCATCTTTCTGAGGGAGGCTCCATAACGAGTACCATATTTTCCCACAATTCCAACCTTCTTTGTACGTTTCGCCTAAAAACAATAAATACGTACACAATTCAATTCAATATCCATTCACATAAGTTGACATTGACGCCGACAAAAGGACTATGATATTATGATTAAGGTTAAATTATCAATACATAGAACAAAACTGAAACAGACTGAGAAGTCTGTTTTGTTCTACGTTAAAAAATAATTTTTAACATCTCACTCAAAACCAGGCATACAGAAAATGTTTTTCTGCCCGGCAACCAAAATATTTTGGGCTTCCCTTTTCGGGCAGCCAAAAAGCTGCCTGCCCGGTAACCAGGTTAGGGTAGCCAAAAATCGTTGCCTGCCCGGTAACTACGTTTGGTCTTGGGTCCGCAAGTCCACATTTGTAACTATAAAATCTGTTCAATCGGGCAGCGCTTCGCGCGGCCTCTCCGTTTTTATCAAATTACAAGCGCTGCCTGCCCGATTTTACAAAATTACTGCCCGCCGGGCGGGCAGCGCTTCGCGCTGCCTGCCCGGTAACCGAATATTTTTTTTGCCTGCCCGGTAACGAGGTTACCAAAAAATTACATTTTCTGTATGCCTGCTCAAAACTGAAAACCCAGAGAGGGTAGTTAAGATATTTATACTCATTCGACTTTGCGTTTCACGTTTAATTTAAATACTTTGCTTTGATGATGTAAGTAAATATGAAATACAAAATAATGTGTTCAAAATGTAAACAAAACAAGAATCACTGGAAAAGATCTTGAACAGCTCATTTCGCTAAATTTAAATAAGATCAAGATTAGCCTTACCATTTTATTATTGTTAATTAAATGCCCGAATTTGACCAAAAATCCCTTCGAATCGGTCTGATGATCCCTTTCAGCAACAAGACAGAGAAGAATACTCTACGAACAGATGCGGCGTGGTCAGGTTGAACTACCTTTCTAATAATTGCGCCAAAATAGTTCAGTACATCATATTGCTTCCTTTCACTACCCTCTCTGCCTGCATCAATCAAGACGTAAATCTTCTGTATTGTGTTACTCAAATTTGGCATTGGCCGCCACGGTTAGCCGCAATAACTAGCTAATTAATGAGGATTTTTAACTCAAAATCGTCTCAAAATCTGATATATTTTATTATATTATTATTTGCATTTTGTTTCATAACTGTGTTGCAGCAAGCAAAACATTCAGATTTAGTATCAGATAGTTAATTTATGAATCAGCCGTTCTCTGTATTTGTATCAAAGCCGTTAAATTATTAACGATCCAAAGAACTCAAACCGTTAAAAATACTCTAACTTACAACATTCAACAATGAAACAGTAGGAAAGGAAGGTACTGAATTTTAAATGCAATAAATTATAACTTTTTCACTGTTGCCTTTAAAATGTGAATTTTTCTGCACTTTTGTCGTTAGACTATTGACGTTTTAGCCGGATTTGGTTCTTGATATTCAGCCAAAATTATATTAAATTCAACAGCAAATTAAATATAATTAAATCTTTAGACTACATAGATCTTAAACAAATGTGAGGCATTGGCATACATGATACATTCATACTTAATAAATTTAAAGTCAGAAGTCAGAAGTGATGGTCAACTTAGCTCAGCTCTATTCTTTCTACTACATCGGCGGCTGACCGTGAGGAGGGCTACATGCCATGCGACTATTTGGTAGAGGTACTACTTAACATTTTTATGTATTTGAGTGAGAAGTAATAATCCAAAATCTTCACTTTCCATCTCACATTCTCACATAATTTTTTCATGCGTTTTTGAAATAAACATAAAATAATATTTAAAAAACATATAAACGTTACTAATATTTCAGTAATCATCTTACCTTCCATATTTAGTATGGATATGATAAGGAAATGGAAATATGGCTTCATAAATGCCAATTTAAAACTTTTGGCAGTTTTTCCCCTTAATGCAATGTTGAGGATTCCTTTCCAAGCTGCAGCTGTATCAATTTATAACCTTCGATTTCATGAAAATTGTATCCCCTCCATGGACTTAAATTGTCAGTTTTACCTTCAGCCATAGAAATCCTATTGAATATATTTAGTTTTATAGTACCTCCAGCCGGCAACCTTTTATCCAGCCAGCGAGCATAGCAGGGAAGATGATAATTATTTAGGTATTATGTGATGTGTAAAAAAGTTCTTTTGCTTCTGTTTAGTCCTAGTCTGTAGAAATGTACTATTTCAGCTTAAGTTTAGGCTTGGTTTAGGGCATAAGAAATCCTACAAAGCAAGTGTATTAGTTTAGTGTATGTAGTAAAGCAATGCATGTATAAAATGTGAAATCTCAGCATCTTTATTTGCGTTTGCGTTTATGTGCTCTCTTTTGTAAATACTGCACTGCACTGGATGTGAATGTGAATGATGTAAGTGTACATAGGTACGACCTTTTATTATGCCTGCTTTTGCGAATGAGCTACTTAAATAAAACCCTACTGCAAAACCACGACCGTATATGCATTGAAAGGTATATTTAATTTTTTCATGGTTAGGTAAGGTATTTCATATCCGTCCGTTTATTATAATTTTTTCTCATGCCATCGAGTACTAAAAGCTCGCTGCCAACAGTCACTATTTGAGCTCTCGATTGAAAACCGGCATAGAATTTAGATTAGAATCCTCCCTGAGTCGAAGCTGACTACACCGCAACATCCGTTCTGTCTCGAATCTTGCCGTTAATTTACCAAAGATTCTCTCTGTCTGGAAGGAAGAGGAAATAAAATTTACTAAAAATGGTAAGTTTAGTATGAATTACAACTTATAATACAGTATTTACTTCACCATAATATTTAAACAAGTTAATTTCATATTTTTTCTTAAAACATTGAAGCTAGCACATAGCAGCTAAATCTTCAATCTTATATATTTTCTATTTTAAGCATTTGTCTTTTGTTGGTTGTGTCATGTGTAAATGGGATGGGTATGAGATTATGAGATGAGTCATGATTATATGGATGTGTCATTTACTTGAAAATTTACCGAATTTTGGATTGTTTATACATTTTTGAAATTTCTGTACACCCTAGAATGTTTTATGTTGTAGGTGGTATTTTCAATTTTATCACATTCAATTTTATTAATTTTCTTTAGAGTTTCCAAGAAGCAGCCGAAAAGGTCAAGAAACTTAAGGGTACCCCTACCAATGATGAACTTCTTGAAGTTTATGGTCTCTTTAAGCAAGCTAGTGTTGGGGATGTAAATACCGGTAAGTTTCTAGCTTGCTAAAACTGACACTTTTCCTTACAATTTTTCTTCTTACTTGGGTTGCAGCACTTTTGCAACTCGACTTAAGATTAACTCCAAGAAACCACATATCGGGTACGCTTCGATGACGAAAATTCTATAGATTGCCCAATGGAGGAGGGGGACATTTTAGCATTGCAGTTGCTACGAGTTAGTTCAGGCTTGGTCAGAGCCATCCATGAATAATCTATTTTAGCATTTATCTATTACTTCCTTTTCAATTTATGAAATACTGAAGCAAGATAGATTTTAATATATTTAACAACGAGTACGAGAGGTACAAATCGATGCTAAATGGACATTATATGCAATTAACCATAAAATTGAAAACAGAGACTGAAATCACATGTAACTGGTCAACTACTACGATTCAGAAGATCACAATGGACATAATGCATAAATTGCAGTAGAGTAAAAATAATAGTTTTTATTTTAAACTCTGATCATTTCTAACTAATTAAATACAGAGTGTGCACTTTGTGATCTTGATGGTAGTAAGAGTAGTAAATATATATATGTAGACAATTACAATTTTTACTATGTTTATAATATGAAAATAGACTGGCATGTAATATAATATAGGTATGTATAATTTTCACCTCTCGTTGTTCAGTATATCGTATTTATTTCAAAATGAATGTTTACATTAAAAGGGGAAGAAGTATAGGTACAAGGCGATGGCACAGACCTTATGGGAAATTGGTGGCCGACAGATTTGGCTATAATTTTTATATGTTGTAGCCCTATTTATGTGGACCAAAACTCCCTCTAGCCAAAACCCCAGATGGCGCTTCGTTCTCGAGATATCTGGGGTCAAAAATTGACCCAACGACATGTCATATATCTTATACTATCAACACTTTAACAACAAATGACCCATCATTCGAAAGGTATTAATAAAGCCATTCCAATGAGTGCAATATTATACTTCCACGATACATAGGTCAAAGGGTAATAGCCTCAAAAGGGTATTAGGTGATTTGGTCCTTTCACAATATATATTAAATGGAGTCGAGTGACATATCATTCGACAGCATTTTGAAAGGAGACCAAAATGAGCACAGTATTGTACTTCTATAACGCAAAGGTCAAAGGTGAGCAGCTTATACAATCAACTAGGTGATTTGGTCATTTCGCTTTTAGCACTAAACAACGTTGAAGGACACATCATTCGAAAGAATATTGTAAACTGATTTAAATAAAGTAAAAAATATGCTTCCAAAACGCAAAGGTCAAAGGTTAAAAGCTTTTACATGGCATCAGACGATGTTATCACTTCACGTTATATATTAAATGCAGTGGAGTGTTATATCATTCGACAGCATTTTGAAAGGCAATCCAAATGACACCGTAATGTACTTCCATAACCCAAACGTCAAAGGTTAGCAGCTCATACAAGCAACTAGGTGATTTGGTCATTTCACATTTAGCACTAAACAACAAATACCCATGCTAAGTCCCATGCTAAGTCCCATGTTAAGTCCCCATGCTAAGTCCCATGTTAAGTCCCCATGCTAAGTCCCATGTTAAGTCCCCATGCTAAGTCCCATGTTAAGTCCCCATGCTAAGTCCCATGTTAAATCCCCATGCTAAGTCCTAACCTAACCTAACCTAACCTAACCTAACCTAACCTATCCTAACCACTGGACTGTGATGCCATGTAAAAGCTTTTAACCTTTGACCTTTGCGTTTTGGAAGCATATTTTTTACTTTATTAAATCAGTTTACAATATTCTTTCGAATGATGTGTCCTTCAACGTTGTTTAGTGCTAAAAGCGAAATGACCAAATCACCTAGTTGATTGTATAAGCTGCTCACCTTTGACCTTTGCGTTATAGAAGTACAATACTGTGCTCATTTTGGTCTCCTTTCAAAATGCTGTCGAATGATATGTCACTCGACTCCATTTAATATATATTGTGAAAGGACCAAATCACCTAATACCCTTTTGAGGCTATTACCCTTTGACCTATGTATCGTGGAAGTATAATATTGCACTCATTGGAATGGCTTTATTAATACCTTTCGAATGATGGGTCATTTGTTGTTAAAGTGTTGATAGTATAAGATATATGACATGTCGTTGGGTCAATTTTTGACCCCAGATATCTCGAGAACGAAGCGCCATCTGGGGTTTTGGCTAGAGGGAGTTTTGGTCCACATAAATAGGGCTACAACATATAAAAATTATAGCCAAATCTGTCGGCCACCAATTTCCCATAAGGTCTGTGCCATCGCCTTTAGTCGAGTCATGGACGACTCCATATTCCCTATTAGCAATTGCAAAATTTTGGTAAATGTTCCCATTTGGGTAATCTTTAGAATTTTCATGGAAATGCCCAATCATATCGCTGCTTTCTAAAAATATCAGCCAACGAGAAAGCATATCGATATGTGGTCCGTCTAAGCCAATTGCAAGAAGTGAGTTGCAACCCTCGTACAAATACCCATTTTTCAATTTTTGTGTTTTTATTTTTTCTGATACGGTTAAATATTTTTAATCGCGCGCTGAGTAAATCCAGCCCTTAAAACTGCTGCTGACGAGACCAGTAAAAAATTGTTAACATTACTTTGTGGAATGATTAGTATGTCTTTTATTCATTTTTAGATCGACCAGGTATGCTTGACCTGAAAGGAAAGGCAAAGTGGGACGCTTGGGAAAAGAAGAAGGGTATGTCAAAAGAAGAGGCTGAGAAGCAATATATTGATTTGGTGGAAACTCTTGTCGGCAAATACGGTGTTTAACGAATTACCTAAATTATTTGATTTGAATAGAATCATAATGATTTCATGATTTCATCTGTAGACATACTATACTAAATTTATACTCAATTGACATCAATAAAGGTTCAAGGTGAAACTCTATTCATTTGTTGAACGAATTTTATCTTATTCCATTATTATCTCATACATTTATTTTCAAACAAATTACTCTTGACTCAAGCGTAGTCTTACTCTGTTATCTACATGTAGCAATAAAATAATCTTCGTTCTATCACATAGGATAGGTAAACTCAATCTAACATCAATCAGCATTAGTCTATGATGAAGCTTGCTATAAATGATAAATGTAATTAGTGCTATTAGGTAAATATAATGACGACAGAAAGTTGACACCAATAAATAATTAGGGGTTTATATAGGAATCTGATAATGCTAATAATCAGTTAAGTATGCAAAGTTTGAATTGCTTTTGTGGTTCATGTTCATGAATTAACTATTATATCAACTATAGATCTAAAAATCCAACTTGCTTCTATTCTATGTAGCTCTAGTCCAACTAGTACGTATTAAATAAGATTGCCTCCATGTAAATAATGGTGTTTATCTGCGTGGCCATTTTAATTCAACGGACTTGATTCACCTTCTAGAAAATTGTACTCCTCAAGATTGCGCAACGAATTCCATCTAACATTTTTCACATTCACACATTTTTGTTTTTGATATTTGAATGTAATGCAGACCAAGCACAAACGAAGTGAGTTGGCTTATAATTTAGCATTATATAAAACGAAGGTTTTTTCGCATCCTAAGTAATACTCTGTGTATGCAGGGCTTATGTTCTTATGAGTGTATAATCCTAGCTTACAATGGAGCTCTAATGTATATTTTTAAGTTTATTATATCCAAAGGTAAGTCAGTCTCAGCCAAGTGTAACAACAGTCAAATGAAGGTATCTAGTCAAATGATTTATTTCAGAGATATGCAGTCTTTACTACGTGGCTAATGCATTTACATGGTCATTTTACCAGAACTTCAATTTTTTTGTTCTGAAAACCCTGCATACATCACTTACAGCCAGAATTATATGAAATATTTGTTGTGCTGTAAACTTCAGATTATTTTACTACGTAGGTTACTGCACAGTTTAAGTAGTAAATATCTCAAAGATAGACATGAAGTCAGCCAGGTCAGGGTTTTATCCATTAAAAGCACACTCGTCTTATTACACTGTCTATACTCACCATTTGTATATGATTATATGATTAACATCATTATCATATTCTAAGTAGAGCAAAAATTATACTTTCCTTACTGACATAATAATATAATGAGCAAAGGCGAGACACTAAAGATTGTATTTTTGCTTTTTGCCCAACTTGGCATGTGCTTGCACTGTTGTACTACATGTAGCATAATTTAATTAACTAAATACTATAAAATGATTACTAAAATGAGCACTGAAAAATTCATTCTATGAATGATACACACGTGTAAGGTAATAAAGATGGCTATACAAAACTGTACTTAAGTACTTACATACTCATACCTATTTTTACTACTTTTATAATACAAGTTTCACTTGCCATTGCGTTAACACTGTTCACATAGCCTAGTAATGTCATGTCAAACTAAGATATGATAAACAGATAGCATTAAATTTGTGAGACAGACAGATTCTAGTGCCGGCAATGCTTAGGCATAGCACAGAAGCGGAATCAAAAATGCTGTGTAATGATTTTAATGGGATCGTAATCCCAAGTTTCATTAGTTTGTTTGCTCACACCACATCACAGGTAAGTTACTTAAGGTTATGCCATGCAAAATGCAGTTGCATGCTATATAGATACTACTGCAGTGCTAAACTAACAAACCTAACTAGTATAATAGAGTGAGAATGCCCTCAATAGATAAGCTCAAATTAGTTTCATGATCTAACTTATATAATGCATGCTTAACCATTCTACCGCAAACAGATAGTTCAAAGTTCAATTAGGTTGCAGTATTAAGCTTACAATTACGTGCTATTGTATTCTCTGACAAGTATATATAATATCAGGACGGGAATTCAACATATACCTACTTACACAATTCGCAAGGATTGCAGAAGTCACC
The DNA here is from genome assembly GCA_020055645.1 of Tomocerus qinae. NCBI lineage: Eukaryota > Metazoa > Arthropoda > Collembola > Entomobryomorpha > Tomoceridae > Tomocerus > Tomocerus qinae. Next base: position 24,346,764 of record CM034549.1, read on the forward strand.
AACACAATGGCCTTTCATTACCTATTTATAATTTATGATCTGAAGATTGTACCTATAATTATCTGATTAAGGATTATGCAATACGCATTAGTTATAATGAAAGTATTTAAAACTAAGCTTTATATATAGAACTGCCAACATTTCGTAATGAGGAACATTAATTTTGTCTCAGGAATACGATTTTACCAATTATAACTTCTATACACACAGTTTGCAAAAATATTTATGTACTCTGCACGCTCAATTAGGCACAGTAAAGAAACCGCATTAATTGTAGCGAAATTGAACCACAACATCTATCTCGATGATTCACTATCCAATCTCTCTCTTCAGAATTACAATCTTAATTGAAATAAATACATGTAAATACTAGTTATGTTTTTATGCGAATCTGTTTATGGTATTAGTAGTGAGAGTGCATGAGGATTTTTACGAATTCAAAATGAACTACCAGATTTTGTTAATGGGAAAAATCCTTTGCTATCTGTAGCATGTAAAGTAAGGTGAACTTAACTGATATTGTGGGTAATTTACAACTTTATGGCTTTACCAAGTAACGTCATGCGAACAAATAGCAAATACAGATAAACACTGAAATTGCTAATACAAACGTACTTGATTGTGATTTTCATTTCACACACAAGTTTTTCCTCTATCGTCAATTCCAATGTACTTTGACTTTTTATGTCTGTACTTGATTTTATTAATCCTCCGTATTCATCGCTTATCTAAATAACAGAATTTCTATACTGCTGCTAACCAATGGACGTAATATTATGTTATTATTATGGCATGATTTTCATTTTCTGAGAGATTTCCTGTATTTTTCCAGAAGGATCGACAATTTGGTATTACCTTATCCCGTTAATTTAAGCTTGAGAAATAACATTCACCTGTACCTTGTTGCTGACATAAATACACTACAATACTGTAAGCGTTTCTTTTATATGGTAAACAATACGTTTTATTTTTGTATTTATCCTCTTGAAATACTACACAACTATAATAATTTCCGTCGTTAATATTTTTGCTGTCTCATGCACAATTAGTTATTAGTCACCATCACCGATATGCATTCATCCATTGCATTAGTGTCTTTTATAATCTAAAAATCAATATCGCGTATTCAATAATCCCTTCCTCTTTTCTCCCTACGAGTTTTTTCTCAATAATATTCCCTACATAAATACATACGCATATAATCCTTATAAATCTCATAAGATTCTTATTGCACAACTCTCATAGTGTGTTTATGTACCTAAATTTTACGTGCTATTCGTACAGCAAACGCAATTTGCGATGCAACGAGTACACAAATGCAATTTGCTGTAATTATCTTTTTATTAATTCATAATTTAATTAATAAAAGCAACCTATTGTGGTTATATGCAGTTTTATGGAAATTTATAAGCTGACCATATGCCAAGTGAATGCTACTCAACTACCAACCGTTTTATATGGGTTGTAAAAGAAATTGATAGTCAGTATAATATTAATCGTATATAAAGTGTTCGTGCTTATTACTCACTTAGGTAAAAGTTAATGGCATATCTAAGCAATAAATGGTTTCCCGGAAACGTAGATTTTTTTAGCAAAATTGTCTTACTGCCTCCCATTCCAGGTACGTAGATAGTGTAGTTACGTTACGTGACTATTGTCTGGTGTGTCTTTTGGTGTAGGCCAGTCACTTAACAGTGCGCGTTATGGCACTTGTGCATTATTAACATATTGACATAGACATATACAATCGCTTGTTACAAATGTGACACTTCCTCTCGTTTCAGAGGATTTTTCTAGATGTCAATTATACATCTTTTAACATAAAATAAAAAGATCGTTATGTACAGTTTGTAGTTTACAGTAGACAGTGAACATTAGCATAAGTACTCAAAAGATATTACGTACTTGTATAATTTGTGGGTAATGCACTAGATAAATCTTTTCTTTATAGGCCTCTTAAAGAAATTTTTCACGTATTACGTAGATTTACGTGTTAGTGTGTTACGAGTTAAGGTACCCACACACGTGTAATTAGTAATTAGCTACTCTCTCGTTAATAGCTGATTTTAAATGTCTCATTTCTTCTTGTTCTAGTGAAGAGTGTACGCTACATCAGTTCATTGGACTCGACTTATGGTTAAGTAAGAATCTTGTCACTACTCTGATATTGTCATTCAAGCCTCCGTTAGTTCAAAATGTAGGAAACATTATGACTTGTGCAATAAGGCCAAAAGGTCTTTATTCTTCTCAAGCTGTAGAGTTTTACTTGATGCTGAGTTCAGACTAGCAGGTCATTGTCTATATTCTCATACAAGGAAAGGTGCCTGTTGTTTGTATCCCTTATTATTACCAACATAAAGTAATACCCTTGAATGATAAGCTAACATGGAAAATTCCTAAGGCCAAATACATCCATTATGAAAAGTAAGCTATAGGTATAGTAATTTATATTTTAGCAGTTTATTTTCCTTATACTCTGCAATCCTTGATACTCTGCACGGACTTTTATAGATTGCATGGCCAAGTCAATATGCTTATCGGTAAACTAATGCTATCAAATAGATTTTAGTATTATGGACCATTACTATTGAAAATATCCATTAGCTAAAGAGATTGAGCTTTTAGTACTTCACCGCAGCTTGGAAGTTGCAACTCATTGAGGGGAATATGGGTCACTAAATCATTTATAGCTATTTGACGAACTGAAAGTATTGGCTCACCCTAGAGAACCTCTTCACGGATTTCAATCCATTTCACTCCAATAAAACCTAACATGCTTTCATAAGCACCTACTGCCAGTACACTATGTAAATAAGTATACTTTGTGCTACGCAGGGATGAATAATAAATAATAAAACTGTTATAAAAATGATTGCTTATCTAACTGAAATCTTAAACTGTGTAGGTACATCAGGACCTTTCTTAAATAAACAAGCCTTTCTATTTCGTAGCATGATGTCTCTTGATCTAGTAATAAATCTTAAAGCCAAATCTCGTGTAGAGTGTAGAGCAAGTAGAAAAGATGAAAGTGGAAAAGGAAAACTCTGTCTATCTAGTGTTCTCCTCCACTACAATATATTTCGACAATATCAAACTGATCAAATAGTCTGCGTGGCATAAGTCGAGTCTTCTCTAGGGCTTGGAAAGCCAACAGCCCATGAGTCTGGCAATTCAAATGGAAGTCAAATCAATTGCAGATACAAATCAGACCATAGTTTGTTGCAATGCAAAATGAAAATATGCAAGATTAAAACTTAGATAAACCATTTGCTTATGGCTAATTGTAAGAGGAAATTCCTATCACAATAAACTTCAATTTTAGAGTAAGTAAATTCAGAGATTATTTTAGAAACATTTTGTTGATGTTATATTCTCTTCTCACAAGAGTTTCTTAATTGTAAACGAAAGCATGTAAAAAATTGGGATTTAATCTACAGCAATCTTTTCCGTATCAATTATTGGTTCGATAAACTTAATCATTTTAATTCAGTCCTTTTGCAACATACTATTGTTCAAATAATTAATTGTTTAAGATTGTTTAAATTGGCCCGAAATAGTCTCCCAGAAATTATTTTTTCTACTACTTACATTATCTTCTGCCAAATAACGTCATTTTCCAAGGATAATCTATTTGTCTTCATAATAGAATTTTTCTCCATTGATATTTTTAAACTAAACTGTGTCGATCCTTAAATTAAATACAAAATACGAAGCATCAAGGAAAATGATTGCTAACGATGTAATTCCATCCTGATGTAATTTAATTAATACGTAATTTCTTTGACCACAGACTGAGGACGGTTCAACGTTTGAGATATTGCAAAAACAAGTATGCAACAGAAATCTGCATAATATTGTTGCATGTGCACCAGAATGAAATGTGATATGTATCTGAATATAGGAAGTAAAATGATCCGATTCATAAATATTCAATATATTTTGTAGCTTTGTCTCTCAAGTCGTTTGAAGTCATGAATCATCTTCAGGGCATGTGCATTCTTTAGCAACCTGCCTACCTTCACGGCTGCGGCTTCACGCAATAAAATTAAATGATATGATCACGAGAAATTATGCAGCAAACACAGCAAGCTATAATATTGCGAATAAACACTTGAAATAGCGACACTAGATTGGATGGAGGACAGGAATTTAACTGTTGACTTCAGCATGCTGCTTTTCACGCTAAGTCGATTGATTTCCAATTCATTAGTCACTGCATTCTTAGCGTAAAGGACTTTCGGAAGATAAAATTAATTGATGCTCCCATTGAATTGCTCCACTTTTATTACAAAAGGGAAAAAATAAAGATTTCTACCCTTTTCTTGTTATAAGTATATTATTGTTCCTTTTACATAATAAGTATAACAAATTAGCATTAAACAACAGCATCTTTTAAAGTGCACTTGCGATATCACGGGATGCAAGTATAGTAATTGTATGGATATTTATTATCCTTTGTTTTTGTGACTGAAATGGAGTTAGTGTTATAAGTGACTAATGTTACGTAATAAAAATGGCTTAATAGGTCTATTAATAAGAATAAACTGTTTTCGAAAGACATGACTCAATTCTCTTTTGTTTATGTTTAGAACAGTCTCTAATGGATCTGACAAAAATACAGTTCATGTAGAATGCACTTGACTGTTATCATTTCCTTATTTTGTCTGACTGAATTGTTACGCTGTCAGCGTCTTTGATTCAGAAAAATGCAGGAGTTAAGCAAAGCAATTGCTCTTGCTTGCAACATTTAAGAATGGACACGACTTTTTATTGAAAAATTAGAGAGAGGGTTAAGATAGTCGTATCAGAATAGGTACACCAGTTAAATTCCATTCTCCCCTGTCTGTCAGCTATTCTTTGTGATTTAGACCTTATCAAATACAACTTACTGTGCTGTGTAATAAAAAAGATTATCTTGAGTTCAGAACAAAACGCATTCACAGCTTCAGTGTTTAGGAAAAATGTCTATCGACTGTATAACAGATTGTGTATTTAATTACTAAACCAAAAAAGTTATAGAAGAAAAGAGCATAGAAGAATCCTAAATAGGAATTTCTATCTAAAGTGTTAAATATTGTTCTTCCATTAGCACATCCATGATATAAGGCAAAGAAAGATTCTGGTATTTATCACGTTGTGATGTGACGTCAGGTGGCCATGGCCTTTTGCCGTCTTTTGTTGATAGGTTGGTACTGATATTTATTGTAAGACAGTTCCATTGTCATCTTAAGTGTCTGACAAATTCTGGCAATCACATTAAGACAACAACTTAACCTTTCCTTAAACAAGAACTGTTGCACCATTTGAGATGCGGTTCACTATTTGTTCAGGGCGTAGAGTGGAAGATGCTGGGAATTCCTCAAGATATATGCAACTGTGCATAGATATGGGGATGGAATAATGTAAAGGTACTGAAGACATTGTTGCGTAAGAATATCTCAAAAGATTCTTAGTTTGTATTAACCTAGTACATGTCTTTTTGTATAGAGAGATATTTTAAACACCCTGCGAGACTCCGCATTGAGACTGAGAGCGACCCTGTGCTGAGGAAAACAAGGAGGGACGAAAAATAAGGTAAGGTACATACGGGACAGGTCGACAGCCTTCCAAATCCAGTCTACATACGCAGGTAGTCGTTGAGCCAAGTGGAGTCAAATAAATCTTTGTAATTCCCTTCAAAATTCAGAATTAGAATATTCAAGGCTGTTTTCTGTTGATTTGAGCTTTTCAGGTGACTACAGCACAGAAGTTAACACGACGAGTTTTCATTGAATCATAAACAAGTTTCGTACTTGCCTACTCAAAATTTTTCTCCATGACGGATTGCGTTGTAATGTCAGGTAAGAACTATCTCTGTTGTTTATAATAAGTATACCTCTTTTACGCACGTAACCTACACCTGCACTAAATGTTACAAAAATTATTGTGTAGTACCTCTTTACAGTATTACGTGATTTGCAGTCATTAGATTAGATCATCTCACCAGTACACAAGATTAAATAGATTAGTCATCCTCGCCAATTTCGTTTTTTGCTCAGTGTAAGCTATAGTACAGTTATATACAATTGAATATATAGTCGATTCAAAGATTTTGCGCTACTACCTCAATCGTTTGTCGTAATTGCTGTATTTACTGTACACATGGTCTATAATAATGTTAGAGCGTGTAGCTACAATTATACTACAGATTGAAGTCTAAAGATTTAGTCTCAAACAGAAGCTACGAATTACAATGGCAGATTCATACATCACAAATCACGATTAACATTAAATTGCAGATGTAATTACATGACTGAATAGATAACTGCATTGCAGCAGTGATGTAAATAGGTATTGAATTTAAATTGTATAATTCTTGAAAAGTGCTTTTCTCGAAAAGAAAGAGAGAGGAAGCCGTTGTAATATATTTCCAATCGCCTACTGTACTATGCTTTAACAATAAGCATCATATTAACGTTTGCATAAGTAGAGACTTTGCCTTTCCTTGGATTTACCTTAATTTGTCTAGTATATGAACACATGTTAAGATCGGCATAGTTTACTCTCAATCTTGCTGATTCATAAACAGTTAATATAGGATAAATGATCATTCATTAGTATACAGAAGAGAGCTATTAGGGCAGTTGAAACCTTGTAAGCAAAAGGCTTTAGTAAATTTCACCCAAACTACGTAATTTATACAAAAGCCTCTTTCAGATTTGATTCGTTCATCTTATGACAAGAGATTCCGCAACAGCTGCGATGTGTTCAGTCTGATAAATAGGATACAATGAGATTCTTTCGTGCAAGCAAATTCGCATCTCAACAATCACTAACTCATTATTATGACGCAGACTATTCATTGTTGTCTTCGGCTCCTATCATTTCTCTGCGCACTCAGTTTGCTTGAATTCAGATAGTGAATTTATTTAAGAAAGGCAAAAGCTGACAATGAACATTTACACTTAAACACTTCTATATAACATAAAATGCTAATCTTAATGACAGTGATACAGGGTAAATTTACATTTAAACTTATGTATTGGGGTTTCATTTTACTCGGCCGCTTTTTGCATAGCTCTCTGTGGTAGCTACCATAGGATGCGAATTATGTCTATCTGTTTTAGAAACTTGTGCAGCAGAGCATCCGGGATGTAGTAAGTAGATAGATGTATTATAGCAAAGAGCAAAAGCAACTGTTGCAGATAGTCAATCGGAATATTTGTGAATGGTTAGATGAACTAATGAGAAATAAAGATCATAATTTGTGTACATTCATAGTTTAAATGACTTGGGGCGAGACAAGGCTCAACTTTGCAATCTCACACATAGCAATATTATCATTTCTACGTCCGTCCGGCTTCTTTCTTAATGTTATGGTTTGTTTACTGAATCTAATGATTTGCTCTGTTGTTTTGCTTGTCTTCAACTGGACTGCATGTGTTTGCAAAAGACGTGCATGTGGTCTGCATTTAAAAGATGACGTATCGTTTATTCTCATCTGGGGCTGCGATTCATTCTTGTAGATAGGATGAGCTACCTTCTCCCTTGTAATAATCCAACTAATGGATGATTTCATTTAAAGGGTATTTACATACAGACCTGTCTACTATATAGCTGAGATTAGTTTGCTCACAAGAGTAGGTATGGATATCCCTTATTAGCATTATACTCATCCTTATAACCATTTTTGCGTATTACTACTACTACAAGCTAAAAGGGTATGTTACACATTGTTAACTTTTAAAGTTTGTCTTGCCATGTCATCTTTCTATTGCATTGTTGTAAGGACTCTGTGTGGGCCACTAGCTTTTGTCGCTCGTATTCTGGTGTACTCTGAACATTATTGTATTATCCACACAGGTAAACTAACGTAATAAGACAGTTCGACGAAAAATGTTATTTCTATACTGCACTTTGTGATTATAATAAGTAGATTTGTGATTATAATAAGTAGATACTCTTCACTTGTAAAAAGTATTTGATCAGCGGGAGACTTTTTTTAGAATAATTGAACTTCACGTTAATACAATTACCATTTAACGGATCTTTACTTTATAAGACGGAGCAAGTTGACTTTTGTGTTCCTCGTACACTAGATTTATTGGTCACAGTTGCAATCTTACAACTGCCAATGTAAGACCCAGTTTGTAATTACTTGAGACTTGTGGAAGAACATTTTCTTGCTCTAGGTCTATTAATAGTGAAATGTTTGTGAAAATAATTAAATGTGTTCAAAATATAGTTTTATAATCGTGTCTTCGGTAAGTGTCTTATTGTAGTCCTACGATGGGTATTTTGAGTGAAGTTAGACATAAGTGGGTAGTGGAATGTTTATTTAATGACTTATTCTTTTTTTGTTTCATTTCCTCAGGCTAGACTAGGCTTGATTAGTCATCACTCGTTTTCGTGTTCCTAAGTAAATAGAAAAGCTGTCTTTTGTAATGAATTCATTCTATTGAGTTGAGAGGCTTGATTATGTAGTACATGTAATGTAGTCGGAGGCTGCCGGCTGCATGGGTAATTCCATTCTGGACAATCCCGAGTGTACTGGGTCACCTCAAGGAAAAATAATTCACTCATTTTCATGTCAAGCCATGCTTGGTAATAGTCTACAGCACCAGACTAGCGTCATGTAGCCGAGTCTTAAAGCTTTGTAATCACTTTAGCATGGAAAACATTTTATTTGTTAGGTAGAGGCTGTAAAAACACTTTCATTAGAGGTCAGGTCAGCTGGTACTTACAAAGGATAAAGACTTACTACAAAGAATTGTAGAAGTGGAAGTAGTGGCCGGATTTTTAGGGAGGTACCTGAGTGCTATTGGAATATTCACCTTTTTTGTAAGGGAAATTGATTGTGAACACGTAGATTAGGTTCATGAGGTATTCTTCGGTTGCATTTACATCGTTTTATCTGCGGACGTACATGTACTTTGTTCTTCTTAACTTGTTTTGTTGTGTCGTGTGTGATAATCGTGTGTGTAAGCGTAATATATGATCATTTTGAGAGCTCTTTATAGTTTTTAGTGAGTCTTTAGCATATTAGACATGCCAAGAAGAGAACACAGTTAGAGTTGGAGAGTCCAAGCCGAAAGCATAATAATTTTCAGCCAGTAAAGGACCGGTTTGACAAAATAAAAGTGAAAAAAATTCCACACCGACTAGCGACTGCTGTGCTGACTGCACACGTAAAGCAATAGCTCTTTTAGAGAATCTTGCTCTGTTCTTATATTGGGTTGGAAGCAATTTTCATTGGGAGAATGGAAGTTGACTTCTCTTTCATTAGCATTTTTCTGTATTTCCTTAGATTCATTTTCATTCATTAGGTAAATTCACTTGTAAACAGTCACACTACCTCTAAAGAAATAAAGAAAATCATATTGGTTTTCACGAAATTGACATTGGATTAGAATCGCATGGTTTTCTCCGACTCTCTCCTCTCTATTCCATAATTGAACTCTTTTTTCTTGCATCTATTGCAGAAAAAGTGCATGAAGAAGATTAGGATTCCTACGATAACAAAAAACAAAATTAAGCTTTGCAAGAAAAGAGTGTTTCTAATTTAAAATTGTGCAAACAGACAGGTCTTACTTATCTATAGTTGTAAAGCTGTATTCTGCCTGATAGCGGAATTTTCTATTTTCTTGTGTGGTTCAGCCTTTTGTTTTCTTGGTGTCCCTACCACTAATTGACATTGTTGTCGAGCATCACAAACAGACGTCTTGACATGTAAGTTGTCATTTTTACTCATTTCCGTATCCAAGAAGGTTGACATCTAAATAGCTGGACTATTCAAACTTCCTCTATCTCTACGTCTACTTGTCTCCAGTTCCTTTGTGATAATTCAATACATCATTACCAATTTTCTGCCATTTTAACCTCTCGAACAAATGATGAGGTTACGTTACATCCATTCACTAATCAGACCACAACCTTTTGGGCAAAAAATACAGTGTAATGTGTAGGTTGTTTGTATTGTGTTGTGGTGAGACAAAAAACATCAGTAAGTGAATGATAGCAAATCTTTCTGCAAAAGGAAGAAATTATTGTGGTATGTCAATAATGTCGTCTACACCAATTTGTCAAGTTAACCAGATTGAAAATTGTGAAAACTGAATAACTTAAATTCAGCTATTTTTTTCTACATAGCCAAATACAAAGATTTACACATAAATTATACAGATGAATAGGCTCTTGATAGAAATAAGGAATTATCGCTAAACAGTAAAAGTAATTTAATTCTGTAACAAAAGTATAAAATTACTAATATTGTATTTTGAATAGGATTGCGTAAGAAGGTAGAGATTTTTCAATTCTATTGATAAATAGAACTGCTAAGGATTTGAAAGGTAGTGAATGTAGGTATTTTTTAAGTACCTCCGGAGGACTGGAGGACATTGAACGCAGAGAAGATAAATCACAATAATCAAGTCTGCCACACAATAGTTAATTAGTAAGTTTACGAAATGCGGTTTGAGCTTGTCAACTTTTCCTTTAGTTTCCCAGTAATCAAGAAGAGAAAAATTTAATAGCTATGTTCTTGCCTACAAATATCACTCATAATATCTTCCTACCCATTCATACCTTCCCATCATGAATATTTTTTCTTGATGTGTGACCCCCCTGAGTACTTACATGAAAGTTTATGTATTTTCATGTTTTGTTTCTGTGTGTGGCTACTCCTGCCAAATTGTTAATTACTCGATAATATGTTATTTATTGGTAAAGGTACTTGAGCCATTTGATGATGTTTCAGTATAGTTTGATATAATATGAGAGCGTGCTCAGAGCTCAAACCAATCCATTGCCAAATCGTGATCTTTTCTTTTTAAATCATCAATCAATATTCAATATGCTGACAGTATAAAGTGTGAAAGCAATTTTGGATTGGAGTGTTAGCTTTTTGCACTAGAGAATTATCAGAGATGGATATTAATTTTTACATTGTTTGACTTCTCTATATAAGCAGAGGCGTAGCTGTAGCTTTGTGATAGTGCAGACCATTATCTGCTGACTGTGAACTAATAATAATACATTACTAATAGAGTCACACTTTTACATTGCTAATCACACAAGCGAAGCACAACTATCAGTCGATTACATTATATTAAGTTTTATCTGTACTACATTATAGGCTAGGGGGATTTCACCTTTTCTTATCCATTCACACACGATTGTAATTGATTTTACAATTTGGATCCAACCTATATTAGTAGCTTACTTTACTTATTATTTTTGTTTACACGCTTTTTCTTTGTTATTGTTATGTAGTATGATATGATAGCATATGGTACAACAATGGAAAAGGTATGCCCAGCATGTTATAATAATACTTATTACTTGGACGGATAATGTGAGGTACTTAATGGCACAAGATTTTGATTTTTATAACAAACGTCCGTATCAGCAATTTGCACTGAACTGGAATAAAATAATACAGAATACCTACTCATGAGTGGTATAACTTAATTGTAATACATGACAGTTTGAGTCAGCACAATGCATTAGCCCCTGTAGTTCTGTCGTACCTGTTACATGCTTATGTTTGCTTATGATTCAACAAGCATAAATACATCACGGCCCTATTAGCTTTGATGATTACCTACAACCAATAGGTAGGCACACAGACCTACAACAAATACATTTTTCTAGAGCTAAACTATATCAGGCAGTAGAACAGAAAAGTTAATAATTGCTTCGTAAGTGTGCCTTCCTTCCTAGCAGTAAAATACAATACAATAATAAACGAGTTTAGCGAGCCACTGAATGAGAAATTCTCAACCGATTAATCTTGTTATGATTTTTATCTGTTTGTGTGTCCATACTAATATTATATCTGTATTAAGGTATCCATTATCTGTAAAGGTGCTAACAACGACAATGAGCTATATAGTTACAATGTACATATTGTTTAGAGATATACACATGCATAATACTATGTGGACTGCATCGGCGATTTAACTAAGGCAGAAAGGGAAAAGCTATTTTTTAACTTACTTTTGTATAGAAAATAGACGTAACAGATAAGAATGTTAAGTAAACCTTTTCTATGTATTACTACGTGCCACTAGCACTTAAGTTAATTCTGTTGCCGTTATGTTATGCATTTAATGAGAGTAGGAAGCTTTTTTACTGTCGTATTCTGAGAGTAGTAGATCATTATTACATTTCATTACAATAGAATTCCAATACGTTACATATTCTAGCTTCATATGGTCTCTGATGTATACAAAGAGTTAAACACTTTGTTTGTTGCAGTTTACGTGATTACAGATAGAACTGTTTAATAGAGTTTGTACAGTTTCAGCAGTAGTGTCTTGAGTCTATGGGTCGGAGTGAGTTTATTTTATCGAAGGAAGTTCATGTTAACACACATTTTTGATAGAGACTCCAACAGACTCGCAATCTCTTTTGAGACAAGCCAGAGAGTCGACTCGCCCTACATACTTGCACTTATTATTAGTAAATAGCAAGATTACAAGACTCTTTTCCCGTCTTTAGTGTTTCATTAATCTATATTGACTTGTACTTTGATAAATTGTTTATAGGTTTGAAAATGGGTTTCTTATCTTTGTAAGTGCCAATTTTTAGCTAGCATTGAGACAGTGAACTTACAGTTTTGTAATAGAGCAGAAAATTGTGCTCTTAATGAGCACTGAAAGCTGAATTTTTCTAATTTCTAAATACATAACTATTACAAAGTTAAAAATGAACTTTTTTTGCTAATTTACAGTTGGAACATCTTGGAAGACGGTTTATTAGCCAAGAACATGCAGCTCGTGACTCCGTAGCAATTATTTGCCGTAATTCTTTAAAGAATTATCTCCCAAGTGTACTACTGTCTACGGATGCAATGATGTTTTCTTAAAGATTTGCAAAGGAATGCTAATCTGTCCCAGACACAATACAACCGACGAGTGAACTGAAAAGCAATGCAAATTGCTTGAAAAAATTGAGGTTTTCAGTGAGAAATATCTGGTCGCCAATATTTAAGTACAGAATTCAGTGCGGGAAAAAATCATGACAGATCTACTTGCATTCAAGAGAACACCTCGCTGCTGTTTACCATTGTGCAATTAGTGGTTTAGTGTACACTAAAGTAGACTTGAGTTGTTTGCATAAAAAGTGGGCTTTTACATTTTTCTTAAAGGATTGAGAAAAATAAACCATTCACTCCGCAGTTGCAGAAAGAAACGAAAGGAGTGTGAGTCAAGTGATTTGTTACACATTCGGGTTTTGTTCGTTTTATCAGGTTAACGAGTCAATTATCCCGAATCTAAAGGATAGAACATGGAATATAATGTGCGTAATTACTTGGAGAGATATTGAAAATTGTGGGCCCATATCATTCGCAGTCAAATGGTCCTAACCAGAAGAGAGTGAGTGAATTTTCAATAGCAAATTATAATATTATAGTGTTGCTGAAAGGCATAGATAGAAATCCTCAAGTGCATTGAAATGTGCATAAATTACACGTGTGATTAGGCTCTCCTTACATTAAAACGCCCACAAAATTATTCTTCAAGAAAGTTTACAGCAGTCAGTTAGTAGGACCTAATTGTAAGCAGGTAAACCAAACCATTAACCATTAAATATGCAAATGACCTCCTGACACATGAGGTCTAACCTAAAGTCAAAGTGAAACCTTTCTGCTATAGACTCTATACAGTGTAAAATAAATCAAATAATTCCTTACGCTTTAATCTCCTGGACTGGAACAAATCTGTTCATGCTACACAGCAGAGATGAGATCACAGCATCCCCCCAGACGTGATATTTGACATTGTAAAAGGTTTATCGCCTAGTTTACATTCAAACAGGTACATCTCACAGCAAATAATTGGATAACTACGAGGGATAACAAAAATGTCAGCAAACGCCAGTGGAAAAGTAGCAAAGAAAATTGCTTTGTTTGAAATTCGACCACCAGGCACAGAACAAAACTGTCGCCTGAAGAGAAAACACGCTATCCGTAGAAAACGCTACATTAGAGAGAGACGGAGTATTTCTAATGACAATTCTTATTTTCATCCGTCACTCGAGTCTGCCATTGATAGTGACGGCGTTGAGAAAGTGTCCAGTGAATTTTCAGCGTCGTGCAGTGCCCTGCAACTAATAGACGATGGCGGAAATTACAATAGATACAATAGGGACAAAGAAAATCACTCGAAAACAATCTCAAAGCTACTAAGATCTTCTTCTCTTGATGACTTTATCAATCTCAGTCGTGATCGTGACAAGAAACGTAATTACTTGCATTTAGTTGATATTAATATTGAAGATGATAACAGTACAAAGAACTTTAGTTCTAACGATGAAGAAGCAGAAAGTCTTTACGAAAATGCCAAACCTGAAATACTCTCGGTAAGTGATCATTTCAAAGTCAATCGGCTCAATGACAAAAACAAAGAGATGACTACGAATACTCAAAGTGCAATAACTAATTACAACTACGATAGTGGAACGCATTCCCATTCCAATTCTCAATTATCCAATTACAGTAGGGAACTTAAGGCTGAAAATTTTTACGAGAACATTGTCCCCCGCTACCTCCTTAATGTTGAGTCTGGTTATAATCAACATAGTAATCATCATGACATTCATGACGAGAAGGAAAGCTCGAGCGTGAAACGTAAATCAGGACTGGAGATAATTCAAAGTTTAATGTTGTCAATGGGCGGACCGCCAAGAATTACCGGTTCTTCCGAAGATATTTACACAAATGCAACTTCTCTCTCTGAGTCTGATAGAATAAAGAGCAATAGCGACCCGGAAGCTGTTGGACGACTCGGTGATGAAGACGAACCGCTCTACGAAGACTTGTACGATTACTACATGTCATCCTGTTGTAGTGACAGAAACTGTGAGACTTCTCTCACAAATGCCAACCATTACAACAATAATAACAAAAATGGTGCTACACACGATTCAACTGCTGTCTGCTGTACAAATAAACCTATTTTATGTCAACCGAAGGCCATCATTCCTCCTACTAAAGTACTATTAGATATTTATTCCCGTAACTCTTCCAAAGACACAAATGGTGAGTAAATCTTTGTTTCATAACTATAATGAGAAATAAGTACACGCATATGCGATTGTTTATTTTACATGCATGTCCTATGCAGTTCTATTATCTCTATAAAAACCTACAGCAAGCCGTAACAGAAGCTCGCCTGAGTAAAGGGGACCGTGTGCACATTTTTGGTATATCAATTGTGGAAATAATACATACTCAAAATTAATCAATTTTTATTTGTTTGTAAACTTTAATCAATATTAATTAAAATTAACAGAAAATCAAAATTGATATATATTGTGTATCAAAATCAAGAGAAAATCAAAGTTGATTAATATAAACTATGAAAATCAATATAAAATAAAAGTACATTAATAATAACTATGAAATTCAAAAAAAATTGAAAAAGATTGATTTTGATCCCATTACAAGTTTTAATTTTAATGACTTTACTATAAAATTTAAATGTCAGTAGAAGCGGAGTTAAATATAAAATATTATGATGCTAACAATTTATAGGAAACGCAATTGAACTTTTAATGTTCATTTTATGCCACTTTTTTACTTTGACTATCAAAATGAAGATAAAGTGAGCGCGCGGCATCTCAGCAACCTATTGACCGAATTGAACCAAAATGAATAGGGTTCGTCACCGGTATATAGGCATTGTTTTTGCCAAGTTTGGTCAACTTCCGTCTTTGACTTCAAAAGTTACAGTGTTGGCGAACGGACGGACGAACGGACGGACGGACGGACTGTGCGGTTCTATAAGCTCGCTTCCTCAGGCGAGCTAAAATGGGTTTTATAATCTCCATGTATAAACATTGATGCACAATAGTACTAGTAGGTATTTACCCTGCCATGTTTTAGATGTTTTATAACCAATGTTAGCTTCAATATGAATGCATATTATAGCTGTGTAAAAAATATAGACAAATAATGCAGACATATTGCCGTCTGTCACGACTTTGCATGACAGAGCACTATTATTGCATTACGACGTATTATTTCCCTTAATTTACTCATTTCTGACAAATCCATCAAAAGTTAACAAGAAAGAAGGTATTATATGATTTTAGAGATAACATTCTTATTCATTAATACAATAGCAACTTCCATATCACTACACAGAAATAATAGTTCACTGGCTTGTCTTTTTACTGACTGCAATTACAGTGTGTTGATGGGATAGAATGAACATGAAGTACCTACAGGATAAAGGTAATCTTAAATGGGCAATAAAAATGATCATGTGTTCTGATGTTAATTGCTATTGCATATAGGACTAGATTAGGAATGGTGGTTATTATGGCAGTAATAGTAAGATTAACAATTTATATGCAAATATTTTATTAATGTAGCATAATTACATGTACAATATTGCAACACCTGATAGTACACCAATAATTGGAGTTGACTGTGATTTGTAACACTACTGTCCTGCTTTAATTGTGTTTGTGTTATGTTGTTAATGGAACATGTATAGATAGTAGTGTTTAAATAAGGAATAAAATGTGCGAATTAGTTTTCCTGTGAGAATTCCCATCTCTACGCTCTCTCGATAATTTATTTATCAAGAATCAAGTAAGAATGTGTTTATGAGGGTGTACATTATTTTTGATTAAATGTACACATACCAGGAGCGTTATTACATTTTTATAAGTCTGAATGAGGCTCTTAATAATAGGAATAAGTTAGATACGACTATACATACACAAAGAAATTCAGTCCGCTACATATTGAATGAATGACACAATAGGACATTAGGTTAGGTAGAACATGTATTATTATACTATTTTGTAGTCTTACTCAATACCTTGAGAATTAGCTATGGTTTAAGTTATAGTATGTCCTATTCCTTATAGTGTTATTGTGTTTTGTTGTTAACGTGGTTTGCAACGTACGTACTGCGTCCACATGATGCTGCTGGTGCTATTCGGCTTGGTTTTGGCTTGATGGTCTTGCGATTCCATATTTAGGTAAATTGCCCCTAGCGATTTGAACGTTTCGTTCACTACTCTGTACGAAATGCTTCAAACTGTGTATTAATAATATTGAGTTTACTTAGATAGCCCTGATAGACGCTGAGTTGAGAGTCTTCATAGCTAAAGCTTGTAGCATAATAATATTATAATACAAAAGCATGTTACAAAGATATTAGAACTTTCACTTCTTATGGTTGTGAGTAGAATGTTCCTTAAGGATTTTGAGTATAGTTGTATATAACTAAATGCTATTAAATCCTATGGCACCTACTATACAATTACTAATACAGAGATGTGAATTGGAATTGAAGTGCCAGTGCACTTGGCTTACTATAGAGGAATGCATAAGTAATGTTCATGTTGTTGTTATAGTCAAGTGAGTTGCGTTAGCTATTTTGTATTGTGTGAGCGTGCTGGGTTAGTTGAATCTAGCTATGTTATTTGTAATAAGACGAGAGCCGAGCCAACGTCCACCAAGGGGGACAAGCTAGGACATTGGCTACACAACGTTAAATAGATACAGCACCTCAACCCTTTACTTTCGTGTATTTACTATTTGCATTGCAATGTATGGCTATCTATAAACTGTTATATTATTGCAATGTAGGAGAGGAAACCAATCTGGTTATTACTTAATACACTGACTGCAGTGCACCTGGACTTGAGATAGATAGTTGGCAGTAGTAGAGTAGTACACAAGACAGACACTTACTTATACTATATTCGTCAACAATAATCTATCTATAAGAGATGTATTAGTATATGCATCTATTTCGTACGTGGGCAGAACAAAGATATAACATTACTTACCTTGCTCTGCCTCAGTATTACATTTACAGAGCAAGTGTGAGGTAGCTTTTAGGAGTGAGAGAGTAGCTCTCTGTTTTTATTTAATACTCTCTTCTGTTGTATTTGTACTACCTTGTGGGATTCAATGTAGATCCCCAAATTGAAATTTGCTCTTTCTAAATCGACAGTTAGTGGAGTGTCACTATCGTGTGGAGGATAGGAAATTGTTCTAAATTCGCCAACGTGCTAGGAGATTTGTTTGAATGCAGTTCAACCCTTGATACACTATTGGATTGTTTGTGTATTATAATAAGTGCCTGATACGGAAAAGTGAAGCTATGTATTTCGAGACTTAGAGATAGCAGTGTTGGTTTTGAATGGAATTCTTCTTCATTCAATGCCAGTGCATGGTAAAGCAACCTTCGCATTGTTGCTAATCACATCTTCGGTTTCACTCTGATCAAAATGGTGGAGATTGTGTCTTCCAAGAAATCTCTGATTGAAGTGAGCACAAATAGCCACTTTAGTGATACCTACGGGGAAGTTAATAATTACAAGTATAATTCGGTCTTTGGCCGACCTCCGGATGGCAGTGCGGGTGGTAGTAGTGTGAGTGGTGGGGGTACCGGGGAGTATTCGTCATCGACAGCGACGACAATTAAATCCAATGAATACTTCTCTCATGGAAATGATAGTCGGAATTATTACAGTGATGTTGTGACCACCCGAAGGGATTTATCTGAAGAGGAGTGTTTGGCCTTCAGTTGGTATTTACGGGTTAAGTTCCCTGTGGGCTTCACTGAGGAGGAGCAGGAAGTCTCTGTCCACCTTAGAGAATGGGGCTGTAAGTTTTTCGTGTAGCGTATCCGTCATGTCATGGAGTATACTATGTTTTTGTAGTTTATAAATCACTATTTCAATTCCAATTCATGCATAACAAAACTGTAGCTGTCGCTGCTTGAAAATACGGTTTTCCTACACAGATTGTGCACACAGACTCATTTAAAATATGATCATGATCTCGCCAAATAGGTAGAGGCATTTGTTTTTATGACATTAAAATATTTGGCGAATTGTTGAACCCTAGCCTAAGTATTTGCAAATTATATTTTGCTTATGTAACTAAAGAACCATTTCAACGTGGGCAGATCCGCAAAGAGTTTGTTAACTGTCTTGATACCTATTTTGGAGTTGCTTACGACGTTTACATATGTATAGCCATCAGCCATAACCATGTAATGTATTTCAAGAGTGGACAGACAACTATTTCATTGCTAATTTAACACTCAAGTTCTCAACAGACGCTTATTTGTATTTTCAGTCTATGCTCTATACTCACCATAAAATAATGTAAAATAGAGTAATGCAACTCTGCATTGACAATGTATATAAATATTACCATGCAAGGCATCACAATAGGTACTCAGAATCAGAATACAATGAGCGACAAATGTTTCATGTTTCACATTTCGCAACTATTGCCAATTGCCATAAACTTTTCAAAATTCAATTAACAAGTTAATGCAAAGCACTACCTAAATGGACATCAAGAACGAATGCTAATTTTTTACGTAATCACTCCATTTTTGTTCATAGATCAGTTCAACGTTCAATGTTTAGCTACCAACTTGCATTGGCACAAATATGTTGATGACTTTCTTTGAACCTATTTTATTATCATTATGAATAATGTTTACCATTGCGAATTAGTAACTTGGCCAGTATACTCGTGCTCGTGTCATATTTTTATGCATGCCTGTTAAAACCACTGCATGCAATAGAAATATCTTACTTGGCCATGCAAACATTTCTGCAAAATCTCTAAACACATTATCATAATTATAATTTGTATATGTAATACTAGTTCGTTCTTATCCAATAGTAGATATTAAATGCACGGTAACTTGCATAAAGTCGATCTCTTAACATACTTAATAGGTTACTGTATTATTATGTAGTTACGATAACGTGAAAACTGCATACTACCTATTTGCGATTAGTTAGGAGTGTAGGCGGACTAAGCTTTCGTGAAACACGCAAACCTTTCGTTCTGATCTTTTGGTGTTGAAAGCAAAAAAGCAGCGTAGCCTAAAAGGGCGTTGAAAATCAAGTGAAAAAAATAGAATTTTATAACATTTTATGTATTATCAGTTCGTCTTTTGTTTTCCTCGTGGAAGTTAATTAGGGAGGTAAATCTACCTTAGGTGCCTATATAAAGAGATTATGCACCACTCTTCAGGTGAGGTGGTTTACTATAGAAAAATTTGATTTCCCTTCCTCTTTGTGCACAGTAGTTGTATGCTTCCTTTAATTTGGTGAATTAAAGCCTTCCTGAAATCGAGCACGTCACATCTTCGAGTACCTATTTGTGAAGTGTTGGGTTTTGTTATAGAGCAAAATCCTTCAAGTGGAATAAATGCAGCTTTTACATTCTATTTTGTTCTGGGATTAAGCACACCGCTTCACTTACGTGACTCGACTTATTTAACCCACTGATTTCTTATAAATATTCCTTGTTTTCATTCACTTATCTCATTGTTAGTATAAATACTAAACTACCAATTGTGAATATGTTCTGTCCAATTAATTTACATTCAAACTCTACAATCGTCATTAATTAAAATTTCTTTTCATCCCCCACTTACTCCCAATCCTATAGTTAATCGTGCAATAACATTTTACACATATATCATTTAACTATTAACTATAATCATCTCTTTAAGCCGGAGTATACCGGATCTAATTAATATACAACGTTTATAACTAATTGTCAGTATAATATTTAGTAAAAAACAGGCAGGTAGTTATTTGAGTTCGTTCCTGCAAAGTTATTCCAATAGAGATAGCTTTATAAGGAGTTGTTGAATAGATTGCGGCTAATGTGCGTCCTGTACCCTTCTTTTCTTCTTCTCTACGTACATTGAAAATAACATCACATTATTAAAGCTATGAAGGTTAGTCTCGTGGTGTTGGGTAGTGATTGTTGTGATTGTTGATCAAACCAAGCATCTGTCCTTGTTCCCCAGGATCATACAGAAAACTACCTACTTCAATGCAGTACATTAATAAGTTGCTTATACGTGTATCCATATTTTATGGTTGGGAATTTCTAGCGTGGGATGATATCTTACGTATACCTTCTCCTACAATGCAATTTATAATGTAAACTTATTGTTATCGAGTAATAATATGGAAATTGAATAATAATCGAAATTAACTGTCCCCAATCTTATGCTTATCTCACAAGTACATAGATTTATATCGGTGCAAATGACTCTCCAACCAATTTGTAGACAACTCAAAATGCAATTTAAATGATCAATTATGTACAACTCCCCGCAACAATTTATGATTTACAAATAGCGTTTGTGACAGTGGCCTTGGTGGATTATAATGGTAACTGGACAGCCCTTATGATTAGCTGGTTGATGAACGTAATCATACCATATGATTTCACTCTAGGAATTAAATACGAGCAATTTTGGCTGTTTAAGTCCTTCTTTAAGAATTTAATTCTTTTTTCATTGCCGTTTCTTTGAGAAACATAATTTTTGAGGTCAAATCCCAAGTTGAGATCCTTCCGGTATTGTATTACTCTAGACTAATTGTGTAGCTGCAGAATGTAGGTAGGTAAATACTGTTAGATTATACCAGGACTGAATTAAATATGATACAATATAACATCCGCTATAATTCTTGAGAACCTGTGAACAAGGTTTAAAGCTTAATAGAATGAGAAATATTACGAAAACGTAAAATTTCAGATTTTTAGATGTGGGTAATCAGACAATGGAATCTATGAACTTGAAAGGATGACATTAACGATCAATTATGTTGAACATAATATGGAAATAACGAACTCATTTAAATATCCGATTGACATTACCCTACGTTTACTTAATTGTTTGCATCTGACTAGTGCATACATAGTTAAAAATAATTCTCAAAGCTTCATTGTTTCAATAGTGTCTATTGTCTCCTATTGTATAACACAAAGGTGTAGTATTTTGGCACTGGAAGCGAGCAGGTAGCTATTATAAGTGTAAATATGTCGTTTATTTTTTAATTTCGTTATTTATGGATGATTTTTGAGAGCAACTCCACCTTCGCCTACGTGCCAAACCTCTGCAAGCCATCAAGCCATCTTTGTACGGTTTCAGTATAAAACTGTGTTAGTCATGGTACAATTTCCCCACATTAGCATATAGGATAGTGTCATAGTAGTATCTCTAGTATCCTCATTTGCGATAAAAAGTAGTTTTTGCTTAAGATTGCAAACACTCTGGATTAGATTATTCTTTGTATGTTCTCTACACAAACGAGTGAGTTAGTTACCTTGTCCCTCCCATGCCCATGCTAATAAGCAATTGACTTGAAAGGATTTTTTCCACGTCTCCGTTTGTTTAGTGCTTTGAAATATCTCTAAGAAATAGGAACATTCCGTAGTGCTTACGTGAGTGGAGTTGAATAGTAGATGCATGCATGAATGTAGGTAATGATGAAATCAAAGACAATAAGAAGAAGCTATTAGAATAAAGCTTTTTGCTCCTAACGCACTATAAACCCTATTCGCAAGACCTTGAGAGTTTCATTTTCTTACAATCCTATATAAACATGTATTGTAAGCTATAGGCAAGGCAAGCTACCTATATAAATATATGTGGTAATTTAATGTCAGACAATAGTAGACACTATTCGTCCACCCGTATGAATATATCTTTTGAAAGTACACTTGCATTATGCTAATAAACAAATACCTAAACAGATTATGTCTGTGATTGTGATAGTAGTGAGTTTGCAAGTCTTCGTTTATTCGTTACTTTGCTTTGGTTACCCACACTTGCTTTGTGTACCTGTGTCGTGTAATGCGATACCATGTTTTCCATGAGCATATGCCTGTCTGAACATATAAAGCACTCCTCCCTTTCGTATCAAGTCAAGTGAACCAAACGAGTTTTTTTTATGTAGTGACTTAAGAAGGAAATACAGATATGTTAGATGATAGATAGGATGCAACAGAACAGTACCATGCAGGCAGAGAATGCATTTGCAGTGCACTATCATCAGTACCTGAATACCTTCACCAACTAATTGCAGTCATTTAGTCATGTTGCGATGACTTTGTGATGAGCTAGTTCACTATTTATTTTATATATGTATGCTAGCCGTTTATGGCTCAGATTAGGATGCACTTTGAAAATTTTACATTAAAAGACTCCACTTTCGATCTGGTTGACCTATTGTATCCCAATTCACGAAGATGTTTACGTGCAAATTCATAATGTCCACTTTTATATGTTCTACCGCTATGTAATTTAGCTCCACTAAGTAGGTAAATTGATCAGAGATGTGCATGCAAGTTTTTTAGAACGCGAATTGCATAACATATTTAAGATAAAATGCAGAATAGTGATGTACTCGCATAATATGAATATGTGGTAGTAGCATGTCGCAAGTAGTTGAGTCAATTAACTTGCATTTTTTTGAATTAACAACCTATAAATTAGAGATTGCGCAAAATGATGAATTTCAAATGTGTCATCTTCACAGATTACTATCAAATAACCAGTTTTATGTTAATTGTGTAATGTAATTGAGGAACAAAAGCATTGGATAAGAATAATAATAAAGTTTCAGGTTTAAATATTAGTGAGAATATAGATTGTTGATTCACTTTCAATTTACCACATTTCTGTTGTATGGTTATTAAATCAATTAATTTATGTTAATTTTCAGACCCAGATGTTCCTACACCGTGTTCTTCACGTCCACCAACACCTCCACCATACGAATCTCTTTATTCCGAACCTATTTATGGAGAAACGGGAGCCCCTAGCACAAAAATCCCCAGCTCACCACCCTCGCTTTATAATAACAGTCAGAAAAGTATAAATTTTCCACATAGTTCTAGTTCCAGCACAAGTAATTACGGAGAAACGAATAATTTCAGTTCGAAAAGCAGAATAATTAGCACTACTGTTAGAAAAGATAGTATTTACCACCCATCTGTAGCTTCTTCGTCTGGGAGTAACACCAGTGGTGGATTTTATAATGATTCTGTATCGGGGATTTATGGATTCAGTGATAAGCTTCCGCCAACACCTCCGAATAAATTTTCCTCAATTGCCAAATCTGCGGGAAGAAAAATTGCCAAAAGATTTCTACAAATCAGAAGAATTTCCCGAACAAGTCTAGAAAATTTGGAAAGTCCTGCATTATCTCTTTCTTCATCGACATCTGGAACTGGTTCTGCGTTTAGAGATATTAGTCTAAGAACAAATACGGAAAGTCCTTACAGTAATAATAGCAGTAGTAATAGCACAAGTAGTAGCAGCGGTATTAAAAATGTCAGAGAGAATAAAGAACCGATGCGAAGACAAATTTCCCGACCAAGTATCCCACCCCCTGCACCTCCAAAGAATGAAGTCAACAATGCAACCCAAAATAGTGATAACTGTAACGAAAGTAGTAATAAGAAAAGCGAGGAATCCAGTATCTACAGAAGTTATGCACATAGTCTGAAATCAAGTCAAAACCATGAGGCTGATGATGATTACGATGATTCGGATTTCTACGATTCGGACTCTGATCTTATTAGAAATTTCGTTTCGCAAGTCCAACCTATTTATTCGATGGAAGAGGAACCACTATACCAATACTATACTTATGGAATATCTTTGAAGGTTCTTACTATTTAATTTTCGTGTATCAATTACTCTAGAATTTAATTGTCTTACAGATAAGTACAACTAGCACAAAGAAATGACAAAAATCTTTAATTTTTAATAGCCTGAAGATGACTACCAACCTGTAATACCGAAAAATCTAGGTCTAACTCTGGATATGCTGGTACCTCGAGTCGGGCAAAGGACTTTGTGGTGCGAACTGCCTGAAGTAATGGCATCCGGGATTTTGGCTATTCTTTCTGATAAACAAAAGCAGTTACAAGAGGCTATCTTTGAAATTCTGACATCTGAGGTTTCCTATATAAAATCCCTGGATGTTCTTATCTCGCTGTTTTACAAACATGAAGAGCTTGTTGGAGTTCTAACGGAAGAAGAAAGGGGGTATCTGTTTGGAAATATTACTGAAGGTAATTTATTGCGAGAAAATGTGTCACTAATTTGTATGGGATGTATTGTATATGAAAATATCTTACATTATTGTCAATATTGGAGATTCAAAGTTGAGTTACGATAACAGTAAATTAGTAAATACCTAATTTTTCTTTAGTTAAAGACTGTGCGCAAGCTTTTCTGGCTGAACTACTTGCCAAATGGGAGGAATCGTGGTACATTCAAGAAATAGGGGAAATTGTCAATAGCAATGCAAATACACGCTTCTCTGTCTACATGGACTATTGTCGGAACAAACCTTACCAGGACAAAACTATGCAGAGACTAAGGTATGTTATGCCCAATTATGTAAAACCATAGAGAAAATCCGTTAGAATAACTTTTAATTACTAGTAGCATGACATTGCACTGTAATGTATTACGTTTCACGAGCACGACTTTAAGTAGGTGGTGGGTAGGTTACTGTTTACGGTATCACTATTGATGGTGCTATCAAAATATCAACATAAAACATAAAGTTAAAACTGTTATTATTGCTTCATTATGGATAAAAAGCTGTAAATTATAACCTACTTCGTGATAATTTTTTGCAGACACTCTCGAGACGAATTTGTGAGTGTAATCAAAACAATCGAGGAAGATCCGAAATGCCAGATGTTACGCATGGACTCATTCTTGATGCTCCCAATGCAACGAATAACAAGACTTCCCCTTTTAGTCAATGCCGTTTTACAAAGAACACAATCAGCCAAGGAAAAAGCCCATTGTGAAGAAGCTCTTAAAAATCTCACTAATGTAAGTCAAATGCCAGAAAAATATTCTTTATCATATGTGAACCTAATTATAGTAAAAGATTAGTCAATGTTGCATTTGACATTTTTTAAAGATGTAGACAAAAATATAGATGTTGACACAGAAATGGGATTGTCTGTACAATGTGGGTGGTTAGGTTAGCATATCTAATAATAAGGTAGTTTGTGTCTTATTGAGCGCGTGTCTCCTCTGTCTACCTTTTTACCTCAACGTCTGAATTCTCAGGATATACAATGAAATACAAAGAAAATATTTATGTAAATGGGACAGAGAATAATGATGGTGTTTTTTCATTTTGTTGGTGATGTTGTGTGAAAAGGGGTTTCCAAAGGCAGATCGTGTATCTTGTCATTGTTGCCCGCACATAAGTAGAAAAGATTATACTTTTGTTGTAGGTACTATTGCTGTGAAGAATGTTTCTTGATTGCAAAGATTACGTTTTATATTCACATTTTTTCTTGCGTTTCCTCTACAGCTCGTTCTAGCTTGTAATGATGCAGCAAGGGAGAGTCAAGATGCAGAGGAGACTGCGGCTATTGTTGACAAAATCGAATTCCCACGAGGATTGAAAAATAACTACAATATGGGCCAGTTCGTGATGAAAGGGGATTTCATGAAAAATCCCTTTGATCAGGGAAGGGGACAACTCAACTGGACTTTTAGGAAAACCAAAAGGACTTTCTATTGGCTCCTTTTATTTCATAATCAATTACTCATCACGAAGAAGAAAGCGTAAGAGATTTTATTCATTTTTCAAAGTCAGAATTAGTTTCTCTCTCGAAATAGTGCTTCGTTGACAATAATTCGTTGAAATGAAATATCTATGCTAAATGCCTATTATCTTTCTGTTTGTAGCAATGGCAGATATGAAGTGCTAGACATCGTGCTACCATCGGATTCTAATATTAAGCCTCTTCCAAATCTTGAAGGTGTCTCTAAAGATTTCCAACACTTTTTCATGTTACACTTCAATAGGAAGGAAACAGTTTACGTGAGTTTCTCCTATTTTTATTGCGTAAAAATATACCGTATATCTCTAAGAAACAGTTCACATTTAATTATTATGAAAATGACTAAATTGATACAAAATCCTGCACCCAAGATATAAATACTATAAATTGCAATATTATCTTTATAGTTTCTGGCTGCCCGAACAAATTCTGAAATTGAGAGGTGGAAGACAAAATTAGAAACTATGAAAACCCGTAAAGACCTTAAAGTTGAAGCAATTTTTCCTTACGATGCTCGTCGAGACGATGAATTGTCGTTCCATGTTGGTGACTTAATTCAAGTCTCTCAAATGCAACCTGACGGTACGCGAGACGCAATTTCTATTGATTTCATGTAACAATAAATCAATAACTATGCCATTGCACTTACAAATTCTCTAATTATTTACAGGCTGGTACTACGGAACAAAACTTGACAGTGGAAAAACTGGATGGTTTCCCGGAAATTACTGCTGTGAAGCCTAGCTATAAAAGATTCGCAGTTGAAAATGAAGAAAGAAAAAAAATACAAATTATCGACAAAAAGCGCATATTAACTATAACTCCTGTAAATAACTGTTACATAATTTAGTAGAAATAATCAAAAGTAACTTATTATTAGAGTTGACTAATTGTATGTAGGTAACAAAACAATTTAAATACTCTTTGTATTGAAATATTTGTATATGAAATTATAGGTACCTTATAAGAATTAGATTCGCAAATTAGTCGTTGCAGTCGAATGCAGCCAATAACAAGCCCCAAGTGCCATTTTTCCCGACAAAAACCCAATACGGAAAACGTATGATGAACTAAAAACTAACTGATACAATAAATAAAAGCTTTGCAATAAAAACGATCCAAAACGAAAATAAAAACAGATTAAACCTCATAGGAGATTTATTCCACGTAAGTATGGATTACTTTGTACTTACTCTATGTCTATAGGTATGCATGTCTTCCTATTAGTTCCTCCCAAGAGATTGCTTTTTGTGTACTCTATGTCTATAGGTATGCATGTCTTCCTATTAATTCCTCCCAAGAGATTGCTTTTTGTGTCATTAACTCATACCCATAGTTGTACCGGGTGGCGCAGAATGATGTATACATGAACTTTGACCTTTAATAACTGACGATCGGTTTGGTGTATTTCAATGCTATGCACACCATGTGAAAGAGCATGCGTTTTTTAGTGAGATTTCTGAATTTGAAGACCCTTCATCACCAGACACCGACGTAATCGCTTCAGCACTGACCGACCTGAATTTTTGTAATATTCCTGATTTATTTCCCATTTCCGTAACGATGCATGCGCGTAGTGGCATCAATGTTGTTGACTTTTCGGCATGGACAGTATCCTCAACGATTCCCTAAAGACTAAAATCACATGGTGTTAAGTCCGGTGATCTTGGTGGCCGTGAAACCTGTCCTCCTCTACTGAATGCATCTGTCATGCAGGGAAGTGGGTATCAAACAATTCCTTAATCCTAACATCAAGCCTGAAATGCGCCGGTGCCCAATCTGCCCCATCATCATTCACCCATTAAGTCTTTTTTCTGCCCAATGACTTAATTGGCCAGCTATTCAAGTAATTCCAAATCACAGGCGTTTAAAATCGTTTAGCCATTAAGCAATTTAGACTTGATGTTAGGAAATGGTTTGATGCCCACTTCCCTGAAAGATGGGTCGGTTGGAGAGAATCGGTTTCATAGCCACCGAGATCACCGGACTTAACACCATGTGATTTCAGTCTTTGGGAAATCGTCGAGGATAATGTCCATGCCGAAAAGTCAACAACATTGATGCAACTACGCGCATGCATCGTTACGGAAATGGGAAATAAATCAGGAATATTACAAAAATTCAGGTCGGTCAGTGCTGAAGCGATTACGCCGGTGTCTGGTGATGGAGGGTTTTAAAATTCAGAAATCTCACTAAAAAACGCATGCTCTTTCACATGGTGTGCATAACATTGAAATACATCAAACCGATCGTCAGTTATTAAAGGTCAAAGTTCATGTATACATCATTCTGCGCCACCCTGTATACATATCTTAACAATCATAAGTATGATTTATGACTACATTATAGCCATAACAGGTAGTAAGGGTGAAACAAATATTTGTTTTATTATGATACAACAGCTGAATAGTATGAATGACCTTATAAAATAGGAAACTGTTATGCACATAGAGTTATGCATTTACATAATCATATACGCACGTATTATAAAAGCACAGCCAATAGACATTTCTTCTTTTATACCATTTTAAATTATAGTAGGGCAAGTCCACGGGTGGATGCTTTACGATAGCTTTTAATTTTATCCTGGTTCAATATCCTGACATCCCCTTTTCTACGAATCGAGCTAGTCAAAATTTTAATTGCTCTACACGTTATGGAGGTTTCATTTAAATTTTGGTCAATATATTTACACAGTATGTCTTCCATACCTGTATTCGTAAAAAGTAAAGGACACTGATCCTCCGCCCATAAAAGTAAGCCATATTTAAGTAGCTCTTTCAGAGCACTACACGAGAAATTCATTGTTAGCATGAAAAATTAAATTGTCGGCTCGTGCTCCAAATAAGCATATCGAGCTAAGCTAAACCTGATCATTTACTAATTCATAAAATTAATTTTCAGTGAGTCGACATTCTTCTCTACTTCTGACATGTTGCTCTGCATTTATTCAATTTTTAACGATTTCCTCCTTCTCTTTGGAGGAAGCTTTGGATAAGGAAAATGGCAATAGTATTTCTTCTATAGTAGATGTATTAAAAGTTGACGAGCCAGAATATGCGGTACCTGGATGGGTACGATTTTGTCAACCAAATAAACAGGTGGATTTCTTCTCCCATCAATGTGAGGCTGGAATGTGGTGGAAGCCAAATTATATGAAAGAAAAGAAATGGGATTGTATTTGTACTCGTGGGCCGTAAGAAAATAGGATAAAAGCACATCTTTGTTTTAATTGTTTTTAATTATTTTGTTTGCTAAATATTGTTTTTCTACCGAATGTAAAAAATCTTGTTTCCACATTGAAGATGGCGATGGAATTCTGGTTGGTGTAATGGTGATGTATCCCAACGATTTACTCAAGGAGACCTAACGTGCTTTACACCTGAGGTTCGCTCTTCTCGTCTTATTCATTATATCATAGACTCAAAGGTAATTTTGCTATAATTTTCCCTTATTTCAAGAGTAATATTGAAGGAATGTTTTATCTGGGAGATCCGTTTGATATAACTGCTTCGTCCACACCTTATGTACTTACTTCCTATACATCTGGATTTGTTTTGCAACAAAATGACTTTTTCGACGCTTGGAAAGTGGATTCTACTGGAAAAAATGACATTGGAGTTCTCATTTATAATCCTGTCGATGATTGGTCTGTAAAAAACAAAGTTGGAACTAACAATATTACCCTTTGTTTGAGACTTCCTGAGTTAGGGGAAGTTTCTGATACTCAAGGGTTATTTATTTACAATGTATCCTTGCTGTACCAATCGGAAATGATCGATGAAAATGCACAAGGATTGCAAGCAGTTTTCAAGAAAGGTTGCGCTGATTATAACACTGGAGTTTGGTTCGAAGTTTTCCCAGAGAGCATATATGATAAAAATATGGTCGTTCCTGGATTTGATTCTACTACCGCTTCCGGTTAATTATTTTCATTGGATGTATATATTTATTTCAATTGTTAGTAGGTTGGTGTACAATATAGAAAATTAGCTTCTGATTAAATTTCAACCACATTTTTTGTTTAGAGGCCTGTCAGATTTGTAGCGAAAATATTCCGAAAGTGCAATCCAAATTGAAACGTCAACTAGAAACGAGTAGCGATACAGAAACTGCAAGTTCCGAAGATTTTACTGCCCCAGACTTAAAAAATGGAAGTCTTCTTAGGTCTGAGGTCAATCTTCAATCAGAACGCATCGGACTATACTGGGCGAAAAGGTTATTCAGGAACGAAAGTGATTATCTTCTAGATGATCTTCAAGAAATCGACATTTTAACCAAAGCTGCAATCATGGCATACGGAACTTGCGATATGAATTACATCCCTAAACACTTCTACCAGTATTTTCTCCTAATGTTCCGGCAACTGCTCTCGGAATCTTTCAAAAAGTATTCTCCCATGGCTCCGATTCCAGAGGACTATTACAATGAAATAAATTTATTGCTTGAAAACTGTAAAACTAGAATCACGCCAATTGTTTTTAACAATGCCAGAAGCTGTCCTTTCAAGGTATTATTATACTATCTGGCTTCTATTTTAGCTCGTTTGCTCTCATGTATTTACATTCAGTTGTTTTTAAAATTTAGTATACAACTTGGGTTAATGAATCTCAAAATGTAACTACTGAGCCTCCGGAAGGATATCGAGCATCTGTTGAAAAGCATGATTATCTTGTAGAATTTGTGTGGAAACTCAAAGAATTTTTACATTACAATTGTTTTGAAGAGTTCAAAAATAACTCCGTCCTCCACGATGTCATACAACATCAAATAGAAGCTCTTTTCACCGAAGATATACTTTTAAGATGGTCTCATTCTCAATAATTAACAAAATTATAAACTTAATTTCTAAGAAAATTTAATTTTAATTTTATTTAAAATTAGGTCTAACCCGAGCAGATCTTTCGATATGTACAATGCAATTTTTAAAGTCCATCTTTCACTTGAAAGTACTATGCACAATTTCGAAGGTTGTATCAAAGCTGTTCATGATAAATCACAATATTCAGTTTGGTTGAAACGTCCTACAGAACAGCCTCACCGTCACAAAAGGAGTATTCGAAGGTGACAATTTAAAAGTATAATAATAATTAATAGATCTCTAGTAGCTCGCAAAATTCATGTAGTATTAGAAATACAGCCAACCTTGGGTAGGTCGTTCTAGTCCTTCATGCAGAAGTTTATATTTTATTTCCAGGAGGAGAGAAATTCTCCCAAGTGTTAAAGATGATACCTTTGATGAATTGGACGCTGACGCTAGAACCAGGCGAAGGATGTAAATATGAAACTTATTATCCATAAAATCATTTTATTGTGTAACATTTTTTCAAGAAGTAGTAAAAATCTGGTGGAAGAATCTTTTCATTTTTCAGAAAAAGAGCGCAGGTCGATGTAGAGGATTGGTCTCCAGAACAAACGGACTACAATGATGAGGAAAGTATAGACGCAAGACGCACAATTCGGCAAACAAATGATCTTTGGATGGCAGCTAATCACACGGCCACTTGTCTAAGTAAAGTAGACACTTTCATAGTTGCAGCTGGTTTTAGTAGTTTTACTGGGTGTTGGTAATTTTTATTTTATCTATTCCTTTATTCATAAGCCTATTATTCACTAAATTTTCTGCAAAATCGAAGAGATTATTAATTGTCCTAATTAATTTTAAAATTCTCATGCTTATTCATCAGATCCAACAGTGTCATAATTCATGTTAGTAAAGAGTCAAAGATATTTTATCCTATTTATTTCTTGCAATAACGTAAAGTGTTCTTACTACAGTGGAGTAGAAAAGTGTGTAGTAGTGAGTTGATTGTGTGTGTTCCAAATAATATAGTGTGCAAAAATTTCTAAAAAAAGTTTTATATAGATAAATCAAGTAATAAAATCATAATCTGGCATTTTTATAATAATTCTTTGTTTTATTACACATCAATATTAATAGCGATGGACGAGTACCTACATATCGTTATTTCAATTCATACAATGTACATTATCAACCACTTCGTTGTTATTCAGCTAGCATTATTCACGGAATATTTGTGGTTATTTTTGTATGAATTATATACAGACTGGATTTATTACTACATCTAATCTAACAACTTTAGCTGAAGGTACTTCAAAATTAACTATAAACATACATGTACGCAATTGTGCATCGCAATGATATGGTCAGCAACCAAATCAGATCTCCATCGCTAATAACTGTCTGGATTAAGTGGATAAGTATCCATGTCAGGGTTATCCATTTTCTTCTTCGATTTTCCCTTTTGCCTTTTAGGACTTTTGTCGTATACAGATTTTTCCAAATCAAAATCAGCGTAGTTTAATTCTTCATAGTTGGCTTGTTCCTTTCTGAGTTTTCCGACAAAGCGTACCACAATCCACAGAAAATAGACCGGGATCAAAAGCATTAGAATGCATAACATAAAAGCTGTCATCAAGTAAACAACCTAAAAATAAATGACAATATTAAAAATTGATACTCATTTAAATCCTTTAGAGAAAATTAACAATATTGAAACGCTACCGGGTGACTGAAAGTATTCACAGCCATAGCTGCAATGAGGATAATGTAGATAGCGATCGTTATAGCTTCTGACACAATCCAAGGCACACACCAATACATTTTCTTCTGAGGAAAAACAGGAAAAATCATCTATTTGTCATTATTATTATTATCAATTAAATTATTTTAGAAATTAATATGGAACTTTAATACGTAATAGGCTCCGGCAAATAGCATCGCTGATACTACAATTAGCATGAAGTGATGCAGACCAAGTACTGAAAATTGCAGTAGAAATATTTAAGACAAAAATTCTATAAATAGTTTCAGAATTATTTTCATTTTGTAAACGTAGATTTATAAAATTTTTATTTACACAGAAATTGATTTTTCGATAGATTCTTCCTATGGCGGGTGACGCTGAATTGTTCTATGACCAGTGTAACTCCCGTGACAATTGCAGTCTAACCAATCAGAAATTTTTCATTTAGTTTTACATTTTAAATGTATTTTGTGTATTAGTATTACAATGTTACAACCAATATGCATTATACCATTAATTAAAGTGGTAAAAATAATGGGTAACGCGCAATATTATGGGCTAATCATTGATCGATCTGTACATAGAACTATCAAAAAATGAAAATACAGATTTTTCGCATAAAGTTTAATGAGGACAAAACAATATAATGAGAAGGAATAAATTCTTGGCATTAATATCAAGGGTCAAATGGGTTCATAAGCTATAATCAAAATATAGGCTCGCACTAAAATTCCCTAAACGCCTGCACATTGTACTCACAATATTGTTTGGCTGCAACATTATATTTTCCATATTTTTAAGTTGGTTTTTTAATTTCCTTACAAGCATTGAGAAGATAGCAACGACCATCGTACCTCCTCTAGCAGATAAGCCACAACATGCGCAAGGATTCATGCTTTTAAATTATTTTTCCTTCAGATTATTACGAGTTACAGCGAAGGCTCTATTGTTTACATAGACAAAAATCCATAGATTGCTAATTTCCTTATGATTAGTAAACTGCACATATCGCAATGGACGTCTTTAAATAAAGCTTATTTCAATACACATGGTAATCAAGACTTCCTGTATTCTATTCTTATTATTTCATAATAAGAGAATCAAGAGTCGGAGTCAAAATTTTGAAAATCACCTTAGATACTAGCTAATTTTAATTTAAAATCCCTCCCCTTCCCCTTAGCATAAAACTGTACACTGTGTATACCAAAGGGTAATACCAAAGATATCAATTCGGTGTATTATCATACTTTGGTGTGCCAATTTATGCTAAGAGGTTATTGAGGGGAAAATGGAGTGAGGTGCTGGAGTGAGTTGCTAAATTCCGACTCCGACCCCAGACTATACACATGGTGGTTAACCGACTTCATCCCAAAAAAAGTGGGTTGGGTGGGTACTCTTCAACCTGGGGACAATGTCAACTAAAATGAAAAGTGGGATTTTGGGTCAATTTTGATGACGTAAGCTGCCGTCACACTTAGGGGGTCGGGGGGTTGACCATGTATTTTGATAGGCATTTTCAGTGTCCTCAAAACAAAGTCAAAATATCCATGACAATGGACCGTGATTTCCGTCCCACCGTCCCACTAGATACATGTTGACAGTGACGTCAGCTGCCGTCATTTTTGAAATACATGTAAAAGTATACTCTTTTGTCCGAACCTTTATCCCTATTATACTTCTATTATCCTTGGGTACTCTTTGGGGTACTCATCTGTACTCTATCGCAAAACAATGATGAAACTCTCTGAAAAACTTCCTCCCCATTTTCGAAAATTCTGTAGCTATGGAAAGCAGCCAGGAAAGCCTTTTCTAGAGTCTATACCCTTTGCGGGCATGCCAGCAAAGGGTATAGACCAGGTAATCAAGACTTCCTGTATTCTATTCTTATTATTTCATAATAAGAGAATCAAGAGTCGGAGTCAAATTTTTGAAAATCACCTTAGCTACTAGCTAATTTTAATTTAAAATCCCTCCCCTTCCCCTTAGCATAAAACTGTAAACTGTGTATACCAAAGGTATCAATTCGGTGTATAATCATACTTTGGTGTGCCAATTTATGCTAAGAGGTTGTTGAGGGGATAATGGTGCAAGGTGCTGGTGCAAGGTGCTAAATTCCGACTCCGACTCCAGACTATAGACCAGGGTGACTCGAACGTTCGAGTCACCCTGGTATAGACTCTAGTACACAAAATATTATTATAGCCCTAAGAATAGAAACTGCGTAAGGCCGTTTCGGTAAAGATTTTATTACTATTTTCTAATACTCCAAAATCATTCTTAAGGGCCCTTTTCTTGTTTTTGTGTTCATCAAAATGAAGTGGTTCTTGCTTACAGTTCTTCCTACTCTGTGTTTTGGTAAGCAGTGAAGTTTACCATTTTTACTAGAACCAGAGAGTTGCGAATATTCCCATTTCCCACCCCTGTTTGTTGGACGTCCGGGAAATGCGGGAAATTGTGGTCAATGGGAAATAGTGGGAATTAGTGGGAAATATCACCTAAAACAACTTATAGCATCTAATCCGAAAGTATATGTGGTAAAGGAATGATTTGGTTATAAAATAGGACTCCAGTGTTACACCTGCGAGAATGACTGCGCCTGTTAAGATATGTCAGAAAATGGTTGAAACGAATTGCACCGAGCTTCGTTTATTGGATACAAACGATATTCATTTGTGCTCAAAATTTAATGGCATTACGAAAGTATAGATGTGCCAAGCAGAAGTTGGAAGACAGGAGATAAAGTAACAAATAAATGGTGTACATCACGTTCACGCGAGGCTGGAGAAGGTAGGTTCGGTACATTTTTAAGCTGTCGTGACCTCGAAGACCAGAATTACAACGGAAAAGCCTGTCTCTGTGACCAAAATTATTGTAACAGGGATGATCAAATCGAAAGACGGGCGGAGAGCGGGTGTGAAAAAATCAATTCGATAAATGTCGTGTTATGGGCCATCACTAGTTTTCTGTAATTTGCCTATCTTATGCCTTGAATCAAACCTAATAAATTAATCAATATCTAAATGCTATATCAAAGGATTTTCTTCCGTCATAATTATTATTCTGTATATCTGATTCACCCCCTAATTGGCATACACTTTTTGGCATAAAATAAAAAAATCACTTCTTGGCATAAAAACTCACTTTTTGGCATAATTTTTTTCTCCTTATTGGCATAAAAATATGTTTCACTAATTGGCATAAACTATAGATATTCTCCGATATGATAGGTACATACACAGACAGTAAGTTAGGAGGTAAGAAATAATTCTATGCTATGCTACGAATGAATTAGCATTTCCAATATGCATAACATGTTGATAGCTGATAAGAATGGTTCTCCGAAGTTCCAGTTACTTCTCTTTTCTTCTTCTCTCGTTCATTTCATTCCAAAAATGGCCGACTATGCACGTCCTTTTTTTCACAAATAAAAAATAAAATTACGAAACAGTTAGCGTACGTACTGCAAAGAGAACAACACAGGACGGAGAACACCTTAGCACGGATGCTTGTGGGCAAATTTCCGAACAAGAAGAAAAAAAAAGTTCTGCTATATGATAAAATGCTGCTGAAAATTGTTAAAAATCGTTCTAATATGAGCTATTCGGAGTGGATATATACTTTGGCGGATAAACTTTGATTTGTATAATTTATCTTGATAACTGGATTCGGTATTTTCATTGACACTGCAGGCTATACATTACACATTTTTTGACTGAGTATTATGACTAATTATTTGTTTGTTCAATAAATTTATGCCAATAAAGTATGCCAAAAAGGGTTTTTGAAAAAAATATTTTATGCCAAAAAGTGTATGCCAATTAGGGGTGCTCCCGTATATCTATAAGATTTTTTCAAAAAATAAAATTTTGGTTTTTGGTTACAAGTTCCTGCTTACTACGTACTGGTAGTCTAGTCATTACAAAGCTATATATGTGGGCAAACATACCGACCCACATACAGACAGAATTCTAACGTGCTTTCTCTAAACTTGTATATAGGTCAGCGTGAGGTCGGCCAAAAATTAACATAGGTTACAGGGTGATATTCACGTGTGTCACGATGTCACACAAAATTTTTAATGTCGTGAAATAAATTGTCGTACTATTCCAGTTGGGCGGTCGTGGGTCTCATGACCTCATGAGTAGTATAAAAAGCTTATAATTACACGAGTTAGTACCATCATAATCATAACAGTGGTAGTAAAAGAATCCTGACTAGAGTTAGTACTTAGTACTGTGCACGGACGAGACCTATTCAAAGAGCCTATAATGTATCACCGACCACTAAATAAACCTGTACAATAAGACTGCTATTGAGGTATTATCCCCATGGTGCAGTTTATATACCCACGTGTTAGGGTAGCAACCAATAACCAAGGGTAACAAACAATAGCCAAGGGTAGGAACCAATAAGGAAGTTGCAGCTATATCACACACAGAGAAAAAAGTTGTAGTCAAAGCATTGAGTAAAATAGGTTTTGCTGAAGGTTGTATTAAATTTATTTAACTTTTGCAAATTAAATATCGAATTGGTTGGGTTAACTTAATTTTAAACAAGATAGGTGCTTTAG
This sequence comes from Tomocerus qinae, assembly GCA_020055645.1. Classification (NCBI taxonomy): domain Eukaryota; kingdom Metazoa; phylum Arthropoda; class Collembola; order Entomobryomorpha; family Tomoceridae; genus Tomocerus; species Tomocerus qinae. Next base: position 24,384,274 of record CM034549.1, read on the forward strand.
TACCCAATGTTGTATATTTTGAGCAGATTAACAACAGTTGTATAATATTGTTACAGAATATGACTTATATTTGTGCAATAGTAAGTTTCGTGCTACTCAACCACGTTGAATAATTTAAAGTGTTCACAATGTTGAGTAAAAACAACAGAATGTTGTAAAAATTTTCTTAATTCGCAAGTGTGGCATAAAAATGTGCAGCTTGGAGGTTTGGTTTTTATACTGAAGCTTCAGTTGGCAAAAGGGCCTAGCAGACACCGGAGTTCTCCGTTTGGGAACATCAAATTTGGTGCTAACTTTTTTGAAATATTTCCACAAACAAATTTAATACACCAAGGACACGTTCGTTGAAAACGTTTTAGGTCTTCAGAAAGCACCTCGCATTTTAGAGAAAAATGCATCGGTAAGTTTTATTTAATGTATTTCACAATTATTTTTATACAAATTATAACAAAATGAATCCCAATTTACTTAAGCATAACTTGTATTAAAATATATTTATTCGTGTTTTTCAGATCACAACGAACTTTTGGCGAGTGGAAGAAGAGTGGTACTATATATACTTTGGCTGAAGTCCTTGATTACATTTATACGTATTCAACTATTATTATTTGAAAGGTACGCATGTAGCAAATGCACATTTATGTATATTTTTCAAAATATTTTAATTCAATAAAGTTGATTTCAAAAATAATAAAATTGTTTCAGCATAAATAAATAATAACTTTATGAGCATTTCTGGCATCAATCAAATTTATACAACTGTTGTGATGTAGGTCTCCAATAGTTGTAAAGAAATTTTACAATGTTGCATAAACTAAACATACAACATTCGTTACTTAAATTCATAATGTTGTATAAACTACCTTCATTTTATACAACAATTAGCATTAAAAAGCCTAAATAGTTGAGTAAATATATACTCAACTTAATTGTATAAAAATTATACAGAATCCCAGTCGTCTGGTGTTTTATGCAATAGCTTGTAAATAATAATGCAAAGTTGTAGAAAATAGACATGTTATTTTTCTGTGTGCAATAGCATTAGCAGTCTTATTGTACAGGGACATGTTTTAGTCTATGATAATGTATCAGGGGGGCTATTCACTATGGTTCCTATTTCAAAATTTTGCTATTTCTAAGAAAATTTTGATTCAGTAAAATTGCTAAGTATTTCCAAAAAGTGAGACATTTATTTGCGATGCTTACTGAATGAACTTAAGCCTGAAAAAGTGATTAAGTCAAGCTTGAGAGCAATTTTCGGACTTAAGTCCGAAATTTAATTCAGTATCTTTACTGAATCGAAGATGGTGACTTAAGACAGATTATTTGAGCAAAAAGATAGGGATGATCGGAGTTACCCTAAGTGGGATTGTTGAGATTGGAAGTAGGATTGTAATGTTTTTAAATGAACGTTTGCGTAGATCTTATTACAAATTTTTCATAGGTCGTAGCATGTTGAAGGGTTGGACGTGATACAGCTAGTAAATTCGGTATTCTTTCCTCGACGCTCGGCGAAGCGAGTGCTGGTCGAGGAAAGACAATTGAAAAGCAATTAACAATACAATGCAAAATATCCAATTAGTGATAATGTTTCCTTTGTTTCCATTGTCCTTGATGTTAGTTTGTAATAGTAATAATTGTGAAGGAGGAGAATGACATTGTTAGCAATGGGTGACTTGAACAAGAGGACATTGTTGGGTGTGGGTGACTTGGTGACTATGATGGGGATAGAGTGGAAGAGGAGTATAGTTTTTTGGTAATGAGTGACTTTGAAGGAGGTGGATGACATTGTTGCATGGCAAGGGACAATTTTAAAGGACGAGCAAGATGAGATTGTAACCAGTGGGTGATTTTCAAGTAGGGTGACATTGTTAATAGAGGGAGATTTTGAAGGAGGGTGATGGCATTGTTAGTAGTGATTGATTTTGAATGAGGAGGATGACATTGTTGGCCGTGACTGATTGTGAAGGGGAAGGCTTAATTTGTTGGCAATGAATGATTTTGAAGTAGGATAATGACATTGTTGGCAGTGAGTGACTATGATGAAAGTAGGGTAGGGGAGGGTAGCCTTTTTGTCGAAGGAGTTGGTAGATAAATGTTGAGTTTTTTATTATCACATTTACTCAATTTTCAATTGCATCATCAAGATACTGCGTCGTACGTTTCCAATTTAACACTAAAGACGGCCATTACCAAAACTGACTACAACTAAAAACAACATGTTGCCTACTGACGGATTTGCCATTGATCTCTCAAGGGTCCGTCAAATCCGCAGGAAAAGACGCCGGTAAAACTGGTAGCTCGATTTAATAGAATAGGTTTACTTTTATAATGCTTGTGTTTTGAATTTTAAAACGTCGCGCTTGGTTATGGCGCAGGCTTGGGAATTTTTTTCCTTAAATGGTTGCTTATTGTAAGTTTTACTTAGCAGTCAATTTTTGCTAACCGACTCTTAGCATTTTTTTTACTGAATTAACATAAGAAATGGATTAACTTTTTGCTAAGTGAATCTTATATTCGGATACTTAATCCAAAATCCTAAGCAAACCATAGAGAATAGCCCCCCAGGCACGTATCCAGAGGGGAACGGGGTGCAGCGCCCGAGAAAAATAAATAATTGGAAAAAAGTCCAAAATTCGAAAAAAAATGTTTACTATACCCTGTTTTTGTCATTATTTTTGGTTGTTGCAATACACTATTACGCTACGCGGGCACCATACTGCTGCCGAGCAAATGTTAAAAAGACTTGTTCCAAAGTTGTTTCACCGATTGAATACTCGTCGATTATCTCATGTTTGGTTTTAATTTCTTCCATGATCTTAAACACAACATCCCAGGTCATCGAGCCATCAAGTAGTTGATATTGCATGATGTTAGTGTGAACCTCCTTCAAAAACACTTTTTGGTACTTTGTAAATATCTCTTCCTGCAGATCTGCAACAGCTTTGGAATTATTCATGACTTTTTCCGTCCCTTCCTCCACGTTTTCCGCGGGTATGTAGGATTTCAGTTTGATAGTTAAAGAGTATCCTTCTCCAAATTTCGCTTTTATATGAGGGGCTCCTCCGAAGCATTGGAACTGGCCATTGACCATGATACCCAAACGAGAGCACAGAGCTTCACACTCGTCCATGCTGTGTGAAGTGAATATCACGGCTTGACCCGCGTCCTTCACAGACGAAATGATCTTCCAAAATTGCCGTCGACAGACTGGATCAACCCCAGAAGTTGGTTCATCCAGGAGAATTATCGGAGGATTTCCAATCAGGCCTAACCCCGCACTCAATCTTCTTTTCATCCCTCCGCTGTAGGTTTTGCACTGCCGATTACCAGCATCAGTCAACCCCAGTTTATCCAACCACTTGCTTGTTTCTCTTTTAAGGGATGCAGGTGGAACGCCCCTCAGTCGTCCGTAGAAATTCAACATTTCTCTTCCGGTCATAAATCCTATTAAAGGGTCGAACTGCGGACAATAGCCAAACTGTTTTACAAAATCATTCTTATTGTTCTTCAGACTGAAACCTACAGCATACGCATCTCCATCACTTGGAAATTCATCTCCGGTTAGCATTCGAAAAGTTGTTGTCTTTCCAGCTCCGTTGACTCCAAGCAATCCAAAACATTCCCCGTGCTTTACACCAAAGCTTATATTTGAAACTGCAGCAAAGCTTTTGAAACTTTTGCATAAATTCTGAACAACGAGCGAATCTTCCTCGATTTGTATCTCCACAGTATCTTGTTTGTCACTTGGAGGTAACTCATTTTGTTGTTCATCGTCCTCATTTTTGTCTCCGCTGTGAAGCGCCTCTGCCTTGCTAGTGGCAACTTGAGGTGCCACATTTGCAGAATCAGTAGTAGGATGCATGTTACCGACCATCTGTGATTTCGGTCTAAAGACTGTGGCATGAACTCTTTCGGCTTCTGCAATGACATCTTCATCTGTAGGATAATTAGCTTGAAATTCGACTAAAAGTTTCTTAGAACGAAATATTTCCTTGATTCGTGCTAGTAATCCGTATTCCATCAGGAGCAATAGAATGTAGTAAATCAAGCCAAAGACAAACATGCAAAACAATTCTTGACCAATTCCTGCCGATTTGCTTGCGGGGTCATCAAAACATATTGGTTTTCTTACATCGTATGAATCAAACGGACTAGGAATGCGATAGCGCCGTTCGTATGGATCGTTAACAGCCAAGTATTTAAAGATACCAGCTTCATGGACCCAAGTTAAATACGGTATTTTTGCATTGCATTCTTCTATGGTACCGCATTTTGCAGTGCCTTCATTGCAAGTACCTAATAAATGTAGACTTTTTCATTACCAAGTAATAGGTTTGCAAAACAGCTCAAATCTTTTTCTATACTTAAAATAAATTTTTAAACTGGGTATTAAGGGTTTGACATAGAAAATATCAAAAAACTGTTAAATACGCAGGTTTAGTTCGACCGGCTACTACTATACAAGCCGGAAATGTATTTTTGTAAATTTAGTAACCCAATATTAAAAAGATTGTTACATCTCTTGATGGAAGCAATCAAACACTTAACTGCAACAACTGAGTAGATATTGGAAAGAGTCTTCATTATTTACTTCGCATAATCGATCTAAATCAGGACCGAGTAATTTGCATCGGTTGTTTTCTATTGATATAGAAGCAAACTTGATCAAACACATTGTGAGTCCGAATGTAGGGTTGGCAATAAATAGGACCCGGAAAACAATTCCAAGCGTATAAATGCTGATGGCTAATTGCTTCAAAAGAGCCTCTTCCTTGTGTAATACGGATATTCTTGCATAATACAGTTTTTCAGCTTCATATTCGAAGAAATATGTGAAGTTGGCCAAAAACAGGGCTTAAGCAGAAATTTCATTTTCAAAATTAAACTAAAAGCTTATACAATCTCAGTTAATAATGGTATAATAATTATATTGTGTTAACACTGGAAAAATAATTGATACCGAAATTTAAAAACTATTCATATAATAATAGTAATCCATGGATGAATGATACTTAAAGACAATTATCTACCTGTAAAGATATGTAGCATAATAAGTCCAGAAAATCCTTCTGAGGGAGACGAGCCAAAGTTACTTCTCAAATAAGAAAGTGGCATGACGGAGAAAGCATATACCAGAAACACAATGAAAATAACAACTACAGAATCACAGCACAAAAAGAAACATACAAGAATCATTACTATTTTTTGACATTGATCATTCAAAGGAGTTTGTCTCCTTTTTGGTAAGATTTCTCTTTCTGTCTGTCTGGAAATCCCTGTCCACGATAACTTTCTAACAATTTGAGCTACACTGTTCAGGGTAAAATCAGTAAACAGGAACATACCGAGTTTGTTAATGGATAAGATCAGTCACACGTCACACCTCCTGACTGGTGGAGGGATTCAATGTAACTTGTATTCATTTGTATCCATCGTACAAAGTCATTGCAATTGATAGCCTGATCTGGTAGCAGCATTTTTGGTAGCCAAAAGATTCAAAAACACTACTTTACTACTACTACTTTTTACTTCTACTAGCCTTGAGTATATAAAATGTATAGACTACAAGTTGTCACAAGATTTTCGTTCTGTCCATCGTAAAAAAGTCGGGCAATAGCTCGTTTGACAGCTAACAGGTTCTGCAAAACTTCTAAACATGTCAATGTTCGTCATAGCAAGAGATCAACGGTCAAGTGGCTTTATTTTAGATAAACTCCTTTGCTATTGTATTTCCTATTTACTAATTGTTAATCCATTACCTGCACCATTGTCTGATGTGTATAATCCAAGCGGTTCGAATATCCAAAAACATATCAGCATCACAAAGGCGACTAAGATCATCATTAAAAAATCGTTCAGAAATGAAGTGACCCAGTATAGGAAAGGACTGACTCCGGTCATCCTCTGCAAATGCTTTCCCTAGTATAATCCACATTCTATTTAATCACTGTTAAGGCCAAGGTTAATTTATATATTTATTTTTAAAAAACCTGTAAACGCTAATTTATCAATGGACAAGGCCAGAAAAAATTTTGAAGTGGCAATTGCTCTACAGTGAAAACTGTCGTAGAGTTCGGTGTCGGAGGGTGTAGTTACGTAGTAACTTTATAAAGAAGCAATTAGGCCAAGCCACTTTCGGGCAGAATTGCCAAAAAATTGGACATTTTTCAAGTATCTAACACAAGAGCAAGTAGGCAATATAACATGTAATTACTAGTTTTTGAACGACAACCGATTTCTACTAAACTACTAAAGTATAATGCATTGCACCGCACCTGCTCTACGGAGCCTTGTTTAGAAAGTAATATTATTATAAATATTGATGATGATTAATGCTGTTCATATTTTGGTTGTGAATATGACCTAACCTAAGACACCAAAACCTATCTTGACATTAATATAACACCGAATGCAGCATAGCACAAGTTGCTAGATACCAATTTTTACCCGTGACAGGCTGTAGACAAGTCTGGCTCTATTTAGAAGAAATACTCATTGAGTCATTGAGTCAGCCTTATTGGCGGTTTATCTCACCTTACACACTCTCTCTTCGGATGGAAACATCAAGTAACTTGCTGCCAGCATTGCAAAAGGAAGAGGCAACATTATGTCGAAAATGGCCGTAATAAACTTAGAATTGTCTTGAAATATAGTTTCCGCTGCTGTAATGATATCGGAAGGACCCTTGGCTCTTAACGGGTGGTTGGTTATTCCAATCTTGCCTACGTACACACTTATCCGACTTTTTAGTTTTAGAATAGTGTTAGAAGCTGCATTCAAAGCTAAAGGCTCTGAATGGGTAAATAATCCAGAATGCATGACTTTGATGACCCTGTCTTCAGGCTTGTCACTGTGCTTCATTTCTGCAGCAATAACGTATTTGAATTTATTGTTTGTATTGACGGAGTTCTTCAGGTATGTGATCAGGTCAGGGTTTGTAGGCTCAGGACGAATAACTTTTTGAACTCCTATTCCATATATGGTATCGAAAAATCCGTCACACATAAAGTCAGCTTTCTCTGTCATTGGCATGCACACAGTAATGGGGTCTGTATAAGCTTGTAAAAATATCGTCAGTGGGGGATAATCGGAAAGGCGGATTCGAAATAACAAACCCGATATAGCAGCTACAATTACCGCACCTACTATGGGAGGTAATATTTGGAGGAGAAGCAATCGTCTATTCCGAATATTCCGTATGAATAGTTTTATCATTAATCCCCGGAACATGAGCCAGGAAAGTGAAGATCCATTGACGTTAACTACATTATCTCCATTTGATGTATCTTCATTGGGGTTAATACCTACTTCCTCTGTTGGGTGACTTATTTCCCCAACACGTACAAATACATCGTCTATACTGGGAATAGTGAGTCCCATCGTCAAAATCCCAAGTTTTTGTTGCCTCTTGGTCAAATAAGAAAACATATCTGGAAATATTGATGTCTTTGTCGATTCTTCAGGAAGAGTGATCGCCACTTCGGAGACAGTCTTAGTTACACCTTTCTTGAAGAAAGCAGAGGAGATGTATTTCTGGACAACAGAAAGAATTGAATTCCTATCCGCCTTGTCTGTGAGTGTCACCGTTAAAGTGTATCCATCACCGAAACACTTTTTGAGGAACAAAGGAGTCCCTGAACACTGAAGTTTCCCTTCCGCCATGATCAGAATGCGATCTCCCAAAACATCTGCCTCTTCCATGAAATGTGTCGTCAGTACAATTGTTCGCCCTTCTGACCGCAATGCCAATAACAAATCCCAAACTTCCCTCCGAGCCTCAGGATCCAAACCTGATGTGGGCTCATCTAAAAAGAGGACTGATGATCCACCGATGATTGCATTGGCAAGAGAAAGTCGTCGTTTCTGACCTCCTGATAAAGTCGATGCTAAGTTTCTGGACTTTTCTCCCAATTTTAAACTAAAAAGAATTCTATGAGCTTCCTGCTTCGCCATTGACCAACTTAGTCCTTTCAGCATTCCAAAAAACTGCAGATGTTGTGATACAGTCAATTCGTCAAAAAGTAGATCGTGCTGAGGACAAAGTCCAACAAATTTCCGTATTTTCCCTATTCGATTAGCAATATTGTATCCATTGATGAAAGCAGTTCCACTTGAGGGTTTGAAAACTCCGGTCAAAATCGACAGAGTTGTCGTTTTTCCTGCTCCATTGTGTCCCAACAAAGCTGTAATTTCTCCAGCATACATTTTTGCAGAAAGTCCATCTACTGCAACTTTTTTATTTCTAAACTTTTTGCTGAGATTTCGAATTTCTATTCCAATAGGCAAATTCGTCGGTTCTTCTTCAAAGCCGAGTTTTACATTGGCAGCTGCTTCTGCATTTCTTGCAGATCTTTCAGATTCCACTGGCCCCACTTTATTAGATGAGCAACAACAACAACAACAAGCATACAGTGGGTAATACCAAGGCTTTCTCAGACCAAATTCAGAAGGAATCACGTTCTCGAAGTACACAGTTAGGAGCATGTAGAGGATGATATCAACAACTAGCATCACACCAACAGCCAATAAATTTAATTTGTCAAGTGAACTTAATGGCTCTGTTATATTAGACCATTCTATAGGAGATCCTCTCGAGTTGCGATCAATTATAATTTTCAAAGCCCAATGAAGTGCCATATTGGGTAATAACGATGAAGCTAACTTTTTTATTAGCGTCGAATAATATGTTAAAGTAGAAGCATCTTTGTCCAATACGAAAACAAGTCCATAATAACTTACGATATGAAAGCAGATTCCTGCTATTATTGCAAGGGAGGGCTTTCCAAAAAATGTTGAGACGAAGAATAAAGATGTTACGGTTGCCATTAAGTATAGTGTAAGTATGGAGAACCACAAAGAGAGATTACAGGATACCAATCCTTTAACAGATTCATAAAAAGGATGAAATAAAAAGAAAGTCATGATGGAAATGATGATTATTAGAAAAAATAGAGAATCGATCATCCATCCTGCCCAGTGCATCCAATTAGACAGTCCCATCATCTTCATCAATTCCTTAATTCCCGATTGCTTTTCGTGAACGATCCCACGCATTATATTTGGAACACATAATATAAAACTTAAAACGAGTATATGTGGCACAAGTTTGGGAAAAGCATCTGAACTGTAGCCTTGAACTTGTGATTCAAATTCTTGCAACTCTATCTTAGGAACTGAGAATCCTCCAACCTTTATTTTCACAATAATTTTATCCAGTAAAATTTGCAAGGCTCTAAATCCTGACGTTTCATACTGTTCTTTAGCATCTTGGGGAGTATGATGAGTAGTAAAGTTACTGCCATGATCATGCTTTATAACGTAATATCGTTCAAGCGGAGGAAGCAACAGTGATTCGGTGACAAAATCAATCCCTTTCATTCTTATCGTGTAGCGGTATAATCCGAAATCGCTTTGAAACTTATCACGGAAAATGATTGCGGCTATAAAATTAGGTGGGTTGTTCTTCCACAAAAGTGTCGCCTTTTCAAGAATCGCATGGCTTTCGTAGGGGATTAATTCAACAACTGGCGTGAGTATTGTTTTGTTCCTAATGATGCCTTCTATCCCGGTCTTCAGTTTTTCCATAACTTCCGAGGTTTCGCTGGTTTTTGGTGCGTATGCTATTTCTATGAAATCTTTCTTTCCTCTACTGACAATTAAAGGTCTTATAAAATCTATGTCATTGTCTTGGATATTATCCTTGATAATGACGACTTCCTTTTGCTTCGCTTCTGGGATTGAAAATTCACTCTTTACCTTTGGGCCCAATAAGCTTCCATAGTACAAACCAACTACCATTGACACAAACGTTGGCAAAATGATAAACCAGGCTGTAGCACAATAGTGTTTTTTACGGAATAAAAAATTTTTCCACACGAGCAAAAAAATTCTTGTGCAAAACCACATTTTGATACCAAATACTATGCCATAATGAGTTTCATAATGGCAAAAAGTTGTGTTAAATTGTTGAAAGGTAAGACCCTTCTACCATTTCAATACAGAAAGCGAAGAATTTGGTATTGCAATAAATTAAATGAATTTCATGTAAATGCAAAAGGATTTTGTTCTAAAGTATATTGTCAATGACGACAGAATAGGAATATGATGATTGCCTGTTCTCTCTTTCATAGCTCGGGAAGTTTTGGAAGCGAGCTTTTAGAACCGCCGTCTGCCCACCCGTCCATTTACTAAAAAGCACATTCTAGCAAAATTTTATAGTACAACAATTTTATTGAGGCGAAACTCCAAAATGTTCAAATGTTGTTTTATGTAAATATGTTACATAATATTTATTTTTATAGCTATATTATACACATTTGACAGCAGCTCTTGAAGTGGTTTACTAGATTTACTTACGAAATAACAATTATGTTTTATGGATTTGGCTACCTTTATCTTCACGCTACGCGAGCACCATCCTGTTGCCGAGCAAATGTTAAAAAGACTTGTTCCAGAGTTGTTTCACCGATCGAATACTCGTCGATTATCTCGTGTTTTGTTTTAATTTCTTCCATGATTTTGAATACAACATCCCAGGTCATCGAGCCATCAAGTAGTTGATATTGCATGATGTTAGTGTGGACCTCTTTCAAAAACACTTTTTGGTACTTGGTAAATATCTCATCCTGCAGATCTGCAACAGCTTTGGAATTGTCCATGACTTTTTCCATTCCTTCCTCTGGGTTGTCCACGGGTATGTTGGATTTCAGTTTGATAGTTAAAGAGTATCCTTCGCCGAATTTTGTTTTTATATGAGGAGCTCCTCCGAAGCATTGAAACTGACCATTGACCATGATACCCAAACGAGAGCACAGAGCTTCACACTCGTCCATGCTGTGTGAAGTGAATATCACGGCTTGACCCGCGTCCTTCACAGACGAAATGATCTTCCAAAATTCCCGTCGACTGACTGGATCAACTCCAGAAGTTGGTTCATCCAGGAGAATTATCGGAGGATTTCCAATCAGGGCCACTCCTGCACTCAATCTTCTTTTCATCCCTCCGCTGTAGGTTTTGCACTGGAGATTACCAGCATCAGTCAACCCCAGTTTATCCAGCCACTTGCTGGTTTCTCTTTTAAGGGATGCAGGTGGAACGCCCCTCAGTCGTCCGTAGAAATTTAACATTTCTCTTCCAGTCATAAATGGTACTAAAGGATCCGACTGTGGACAATAGCCAAATTGTCTAACAAAGTCATTCTTATTGTTCCTCAGACTGAAACCTCCAGCATGTGCGTCTCCATCACTTGGAAATTCATCTCCGATTAGCATCCTAAAACACGTTGTCTTTCCAGCTCCATTGACTCCAAGTAGTCCAAAACATTCTCCATGCTTTACACCAAAGCTTATATTTGAAACCGCAGCAAAGCTCTTGAAACTTTTACATAAATTCTGAACAACGAGTGAATCTTGATCGATTTGTATTTCCACCGCATCTGGATTGCCGTTTGCTGGCATTTCATTCAACTTTTGTTGTTCGTCACTTTTCACAACATCGCCATTTTTGTCTCCGCCATTTGCCACCTCTGCATCTCCAGCAACCATTTCTTGAGATGTCATATTTGCAGAATCAATTGGATATCTATTACCGACGTATTGTTTTTTCGGTCTAAAGACTGTGGCATGAACTCTTTCTGCTTCTCCAATGACATCTTCATCTGTAGGATAATTAGCTTGAAATTCAACTAAAGATTTCTGAGACCGTATTTTTTCCTTTATTCGTGCTAATATTCCATACTCCATCATGAACAATAAAATGTAGTAAATTACACCGAAGATAAACATCCAAAATAATTCCTGACCAATACCGGCCAATTTCCCATCATCAAAACATAGTGGTAGTGTCTCAGGGCTGTATAGGTTTTTCTCATTATTTTCCCGGTCGGAATACTCTTTTGTGTATCTAATGAGAGCAGCTTCAGACAGCCAAGTTAAGTATGGTAACGTTCCATAGCATGTCTCAACACTACCACACTCAGCAATACCGTCTTTGCAACGACCTATGAAATGTAGGCATTTCCATTTTTGGGTTAAATAAAGTTTCATTAAAACACCTTCACCATGGCCAGTACCATTTGCACTTGTATACGAATGCCATAGATCAAGGCAGTATATAGATAATTATTGTATGCATATTATCAATAATGCTGTAATTATGTTACAGTAATAGAAATTAATCACTTAACTGCAACAACTCCTAAGAAGGTCACTGAAGGAGTTTAGATGACTTTTGCATAGTATATTTAAATCGTCACCGAATAACTTGCATCGGTTGTTTTCTATTGATATTTCAACAAACTTACATATGGACATTGTGAGACCAAATGTAGGGTTGGCGATGGAAATAATCCGGAAAGCTAATCCAGCCTGGTAAAATACGTTTGCAGTAGTTCGAAGTGTATCATCAGCTTCGTCACTGCCAGTATGTTTGAGGCCCGCTCTGACCGGATACAGTGTTTCACCCGCGGATTCCAAAGCATATGTGAGAGGGCTCAAGAAAATGACTAAAAGAGAATTAATATATTTTTAACTTTTAGTGTTAGTACTAATAATATTAAAGCTTTTATATACATAGTGTAAATAACCAAAACACTTTGAAGCAAAATATTTCGTAGCAAAATTGTAAAGATATTTGTAGATGAAAACTAAGACGCATATTTTACTTATTAAGGCATGAAACATAACAACTGCAGAAAACCCTGCTGATGGAACCGAGCCAAAATTACTTCTCAAATAGGAGATTGGCATTACGGACAAGGCATACACCACATATATAAGGAAAAGAACACCTGCAAACAAAACACAAATCCATAGATAATAGATATGGATAACTGTTTGTTGATTAACTTATTGATGAATATAGTTAAGTCACCTGCACCGCTTCCTGATGTGAATAATCCATAAGGTTCGATTATCGCGAAAAATATAAGAATGATACAGGTAACCAAAATCATCATAAGAAAGTCGCTCAAAAATGAAGTCACCCAGTAAAGAGGAGGATTGACTCCTGTCATCATTTGCAAATGCTTTCCCTACAGAATGGTAGAGTCGACCTTAAACTTTCATATTTAACATGAACAACTAAATCCACTTATAATACATCCTACTATACTTTATTACTCTAATGAAAAACTAAACCTAACGTACGCGAAACGAACTTCACCTCATATTATGTTATATAGTCATTACATATAGGTCAAAACAATTTTATCACATCTTTAGAATGTGACAATCTCACAAATAAACTCACTCTATCTATGCCATGGGAAATGATTTTTTTTGTTGCAATGCAATAAATATGCGCTTACACAATGCATATAAAACAAGGAAGTCCAAAGTGAGTGAATAATAGCTTATTTCGAAATTAAACAATCTTAATAAATGCCTAATCATTTTGAAATTCAGAATTAGTACTGAGTGCCTAGTCCATTATCAATTATTTTGAAAAATGTAAAAATATATTTCTTTGAGGCGTCAAGAATTTCAATTTTGTCAAATATATCAAAGATTTTCGGTGGTTTACATACCACTACATTTCGGAAAATATGAAGGGCTGTGACTTATTATAACCTTGTCTCCAAGTGATGTAAACGTAAATTTTATTCTTAGTCTTAAAACCGTAATATTCTGAATGGCTCACCTTACACACTCTCTCTTCAGATGGAAACATCAAATAGCTTGCGGCTACTAATGAAAGAGATATAGATAGAAAAGAATTCATACTGTCTGCAATACTTTTGGATTCGGTTTTAAGTGTATTTTCCGCTGCAGTAATGACATCTTTAGGGGTTTTCGTTCTTAAAGGATGGTTTGTAATTTCAATTTTGCCTGCATTTGATCTTGTCGTCGGGCGTCCCTGAATAACCTTAAGAATAGTGTTAGAAGCTACATTCAATGCCAAAGGCTCCGAGTGCCTGTATGTTCTAGAGTAAAGGACTTTGATGACCATGTCGTTGGGACTACTATACATCATTTCAGCAGCTATGACGTATTTGAAATCAAACTCTTCTTTAGTGTTAGGATTGTCTCTTTTGGACTCAAGATACTGGTACATATTATGATAGGATGGTCCAGGACGAACCTTTTTTGTAGTTCCTATCCCCTTTATAGTTTCGAAAAATTTGTCACACATAAAGTCAGCTTTCTCTGTCATTGGCATGCAAAGAGTAATGGGTTCTCCGTAAGAACTTAAAGATATCTTTAGTGAAGGATAGTCAGGAATGTATGAAGAAAATGATCTCCTAGATAACACAATAAAGACTATTGCGGCTATTATTGGGAGTAGTAACTGAAGAATAAGTAATTTCATATTCCGAATATTCCGAATGAACAATTTTATAATCAGCCCCCAGAACATTAGCAAGAAGAGAGAAAATCCCTTGACACTGTCAAAATTATCTTCGTTGGATGTATCTTTATTTTCAACAATAGCTACTTCCTCAGTTGAATTACTCAACTCCCCAACACGTACAAATACATCATCCATACTAGGAATAGTAAGTCCAATCGTCAAAATCCCGAGCTTTTGTTGATTCTTCGTCAAGTCCGAAAACAAATCTGGAAATATCGATGTCTTTGTCGATTCTTCAGGAAGAGTTATTGCCACTTCGGAGGCACTCTTAGCTTCACCTTTCTTGAAGGAAGCAGTGGAGATGTATTTCTGGATAACAGAAATAATTGAATTCCTATCCGCCTTGTCTGTGAGTGTCACCGTTAAAGTGTATCCATCACCGAAACACTTTTTGAGGAACAAAGGAGTCCCCGAACACTGAAGCTTCCCTTCTGCCATGATCAGAATGCGATCTCCCAAAACATCCGCCTCTTCCATGAAATGTGTTGTCAGTACAATTGTCCGTCCTTCTGTTCGCAATGCCAATAACAAATCCCAAACTTCCCTCCGAGCCTCAGGATCCAAACCCGATGTGGGTTCATCCAAAAAGAGGACTGATGATCCACCGACGATTGAATTGGCAAGAGAAAGTCGTCGTTTCTGACCTCCCGATAATTGGCTTGCTAAATTACTTGACTTATCTCCCAGTTTTAAATTCCATAGAATTCTATGAAGCTTCCTGCTTCGCCATCGATGAACTTAATCCTTTCAGCATTCCAAAGAATTGTAGATGTTGGGTTACAGTCAATTCGGCAAAAAGTAGATCGTGCTGAGGACAGAGTCCAACAGATTTCCTAATTTCATCTATTTGATTAACGATATTGTATCCATTAATAAAAGCAGTCCCACTTGAAGGTCTGTATAGTCCCGTCAAAATAGACAATGTCGTCGTTTTTCCGGCCCCATTGTGTCCCAATAAAGCCGTAACCTCTCCAGTATACATTTTTGCAGAAAGGCCTTCTACTGCAATCTTTTTATTTCCAAACCTTTTGCTGAGATTTCGAATTTCTATTCCAATTGGCAAATCCGTAGGTTCTTCTTCAAAGCCAAGTGTCACATCATCAGCTGCTTCTGCATTTTTCTGTGAATTATCTGCTTCCAATGGCATAACCTTCTTCGGTGAATACCAGGTGGACAACAGGAATGGGTAATACCAAGGCTTTCTTAGACCAAATTCAGAAGGAATCACACTCTCCACATACAGAGTTAAAAGCATGTAGAGGACGATATCCACAACTAGCATCCCACAAACAGCCAATATATTTAACTTGTCCAGTGCACTATATGGCTCCAATAAGTTAGACCAACCGACATCAACCTTTCTGCTTTGGCGATCAAATATTGTTTTTAAAATCCAATGGAGTGCCATGTTAGGAAATAACGAAGAAGCCAATTTCTGTGAAAGTGTTGAAGAAAAAGCATCTTTCTTGTCCAATAGATAAGTTAATGGAACATAGCTGGCAATGTAAAATACAAAACCTGCTACTATTGCAAGAACTGGTTTGCCAAAAAATGTTGAGATGAAGAATAAAGATGTTATAGTCGCCATTAAGAATAGAATTAATATGAAGAACCATAATGTGACACTGCAGGTTATTACTCCTTTGGTTTTAAAAGGGGTAAATAACAAAAAAGTAATCAAGAGAAGAACTATTAGTAGAAGACATAAGGAATCAATCATCCATCCAGTCCAGTGCATCCAATTGGATAATCCCATCATCTTCATTAATTCTTTGACTCCTGTTTGCTTTTCGTGAATAATCCCACGGATTATATTTGGAACACATAAGATGAAGCTTAAAATAAGAAAAATTGGTATCAAAGGCCCCAATAAATCCCCCAATTCACTTTTTTTTAAATTTCTGGGTGGAAATTTTTGCAACTCTATTGTAGGAACGGGTATGGTAGTTCTTTCTAGTTTTTTTTGGATTATAATTTTATCCAGTAAAACTTGCAAGGCTCTAAATCCGTTTGTTTCGTATATTCCTTTTTGTCCTTCAATTCTAATGTCACTGTCAATGTCAACAAGCAGTGATTCCGTAGAAAAGTCAACCCCCTTAATTCGTATTGTGTAGGGATATTTCCCATGCACCGTTAACTCTTCCCGAAAAATGATTGCAGCAGTGAAATTAGGTGCGTTATTGTGAGTCTTCCAAGAATGCATATCCTTTTCAAGCACCGCGTCACTTTGGTAGGGTATTATATTAACAATTGTTGAATTTGGCACTTGACATGAGCCTGTATATTGTTTTGTGTTAATATAGTAGTAGCAATAATCTGTAGGTGGAACACAGTTTGTTGGTGGAAAAGCAGGATCTGTAAAATTGTAGCACTCTGTACGACCATTGAGAACACTTTGCAGAGCAGCCTTTAGAGGTTCCATAATTTTCCTTTCGGTTTTGTAATTTGATGGTGCAAATGCTATTTCTATCTTCCCATCTTTAATTAAAGGTTTTATTAAGGTTTTACTTCATATCTGCATAGCAACCACAAGGGACTATCAAAACGCATGTTAAAAAATGTTTTACATCGGCTTCTATTTCTCCCGGAGGATCAGTCCGATTTTTATGGGACCTACATTTTTGGAACCTTGAACTATCCAGGAGCAAAAGTTGCCATTCGGAATTTTGATATAGTTGCTTTGAATCGACCAAAAACTTCAACGTTTTATAAAAAACTAAAAATGACTAAATTTTTTGAGAATTTGATTTTTTTAAATGCATTTAAAACAACTATATCAAAATTCCGAATGGCAACTTTTGTTCCTGGATAGTTCACGGTTCCAAAAATGTAGGTCCCATAAAAATCGGACTCATCCTCCGGGAGAAATAAAAGCCGATATGAAGATGCTATGATGGATTTTAAATGCAACAGAGGTTGACCCGAATTGCTGTTGATGGAATATCCGAGGGCATAAGTCAACGCAATTCCAAAAAATTAGTTTCTAGGAAATGGGGAAGTGTATTATGTTATAAATATTTCTATACTATGACTTGTAATAGCATTTCCACCTGTCGTCATTGGCAATGTTATTACTTCAGTATACACTTTTTTGTTTGCATCTTTCTCCAATGCATTCATACTTGTACAAGTTTAAGTTATAACCATGGTTGTTATAACTACTATCAAGGATGTCTATTGTCCCTGTGACATAAACGGCCGTCAAATACAAGCATTGACGCCGTAGTCATAGTGATAATAATACTAACCGTAAGACGGCCGTTTATGTCGCATTTAACTTGATAGCACTGCACTGCACTGTTTATCAAAATTGCACTGCCCTTGAGGCAATGGAATAGCCGGGCAGGTTAACTATGGGGTTTCGGCTGTGACAATTGACGCAATTTTCGGGGATAAATTTTGGAAATCATATTTATTTCGTTAGCAACCAGCGGCAAACTGCGTCCTTAAAGAATAGTCAATATCTGAGAATTTCTCCCTGATAATGATTTCTGAATCGAATGACGAATCTCTAGAGCGTCTGTGTGGACCGCTTTCTAATTTCTCAATACTTTCTTCAGCAATCTTAACGAGGATATTTAACACGCAGAATATCAGTGATATAAATGTTGGTAAAATAATTAACCAAGCAGTAGCACAACAATGTTTTTTACGAAATAAAAAGTTTTTCCACACGAGTAAATAAAGTCTTTTGAAAAACAGCATTTTGATGCGAATTGTGATATTATGATTTTGAGATTGATTTCATCGACTTAGGTAATCAATAATCTGCTTCAAGACTCCAACTTATTGTGAAAAGAATGGAATAGGATGACAGGATGACACTCAGGCCACTCCGACGGAATTCAATAAGCAAAAGTCAACAGGACAAGCAAAAGTGATGGGGAAGGGGAAGTATCTATGGCTACGATTAAAAAACACATAAAGACATAGAAATTTACTCTATGACAAGACTGAAAAATACTTTTTTGGAAAACTTGCATCTCCTCCGAGAATACTGGCTGGTCGTAGAAAAACAAAATAAAAAAATCGCTTAAATTGGTCCCTAAAATCGCTGATCATCCTGTTTAGTCTGCAATGTTGCGTTTCCTCATATTCATCTCTGACTTTGAAATGTTGCAATTTTAAAATTAAAATCTAATCTAAATTTTCATAATAAGGGAGTCAAAATCAAAACAATCAAGATTAGGAGTAAAATTAGCTACGCACTCCGCATCGCATTAGTTATGATTTTTCCATCAATATATTTTCATCAAAATAGTAGGTGGTCGATTTTCTAACTTTCTCGAAAAGGCCAAGACTAAATTTCCTAGATACCTAATTTAGCTTCGCAGATTTATTCGGTGAATATAGTTGACTATATAGTTGACTTTGACTATCAAAATGCAAGTTGAACATTTTCACTTAATAATTTCCTAAACATTCGACTATTTATTATAGGTATTTATACTCTTTATATATGTGGATTCATGAATTATCCATATTGATATTCCCCAAATTATTTCGAAAACGGAACACAATCTGGAGTTTTGGCAGTGTTGACTTTTGGTCATGCACCAGGCATTAAGGCCACAACTTACAATAAAGTATAAATATTCTTATCCATTCTGTTGATTCGATCCAAGATTTCTATTCTATTTGAATCATTTTTATTGGCAAGGAATAACGTAAGGCTTAATAATTTTATCATGGAATTTTACATTTACGTCTACATTTACATTACATCTTACATCAGATCCATCAGACTAGTTAATTGTTAGACCATGTTAGACTAATAATATTTTTGTAACATAATATTATATTATTATTAGACACTGCAACCTGAACCTGCTACAATACAATTCAACATAAAACTACAAGTAAAAACTACAGCTACATACTACACTACACTCTCCACTCGAACACACCTCAAAGTTTGTAGGTAAATAGAAATACACAACCCAATGAAATAATATGCAATGCATGGCCGGCAATTTGTGTTTTGTATTGCTTCAGCCGAAGTTCTATTTTTCCCACTTCCCAGTTTCCATTCCATAGAAGCTTTAAAGCAAATAGACAAGTGAAGAAATATTTTCCTAAATAGAAATACAATGTAATAATTAAATTTTTCCAATATGGATGATAATATAACTCTCGAGATTCCCCGAGAAAGAATGATGACAATGGTTTTCTTTGTGATTAACCGAAATCGTAGTTACCTTATAATATTTCTTGCGCTCAATCTTACTAGATGAATATTTTTTTATTAGAGCTAAAATTACTGAAATTATATCTGCTAAAATTGCAATCATTATCTGCTGATTATATTAACTACCATGAATTTTCCACTTCCCAGTGGTAAATGGGGCAATATTTTACAATTATTAAAGTACTCAAAATATATAAATACCTCATAATTTGTATCTTTTTGAAAAATATAGAAAAATTAAATCAGGTTCATATAATTTGGATATGGAATACGCATTCGAATTTCCATTTATTTTATGGGCAATAAAATTGCAGAAATTTTAACGAATGGATCACAAACACTGGTAAAATTATAATAATGATCATTTAATAGTCAATATTTTTATCCAGTCTGTATGGAATTTAATCTTCTATGTCTATGCAAAATTTTAAAAAAAATGACAATTTTCCGATTTCCAGAAAAGTACCTCCAGTCAGCTTTTTCCAATAATTAAATTATTCCGCTCATAGCTTACAGATTAAGTGAGCTTTAGTCAAAGCTTGGATCACTTTTATTGGGGTTTGTAAAAATTATATCTCTGCTTTACAACACATTATGTTATCGTAGTCCCAAAGCTACACTATCTACATTTAAATTTTGTTAATATCAAATTGTTAGATATTTCAAAAAAGTATAAAAAAATGATTGTTTTTGAAATGAAATGAAAAATAATTAGTATATGCTTAATTTCAAAATAATTAACTACTTATTTCCATTTTGTTTTTCATTGATTGGCGAAAAGGTTTTTCTTAACTTATTTTACAAAATCAGAATTTATTAGGGAGTATACGGAAAGCTCGGCAAAGGCCACCAAATTGGTTTTCGCTTTCCATAGGCATAAAATAGAAAAGTGTGCTATATTCAACACCGTCCGCGTTGCTCCCATAATTTATCCTCTGCTAGCTGGTTGCTTAACATTGCAGTTTTATACACATTTGAACCTTTTATAGATGCTTCATCTACATTTGAGTTCCTGCGATATTATTTCAAGTCTTTTGGAATTAATGCAATTTTACCGGTCAGTAAACAATTCTGTTCTTTATTCTCTGTCGTTGTTACTAATTTTCCAATTTATGTGTTCCACAAGAGGCATTTAAGAATTTTATTGAGCTAATCCTTAGTGTTTATGACCCAAATCAGCTGCTCTCCCTCGACTATGATATTATTACAATTTTGCAGAACCCAGCTTTATGGTACGTGTGCATTTTTTACAATTTACAGAGAATAAATATCTTTGGAAGAAACAAAAGTGTCAAAAAGAGGAGCACTTAATGGTAAACAAAAGGATTATCAAAGTTGAAATGGACGAGCGTGGGGCCGATTTTCAGAGGCCGGAAGTAAGAAATTTTCATTTATTTGAATACATTTATAAATTAATTTTCTGATGATTAGCTGATATTTTAGAGATAATTTGTGCTTTTAAATATTTCATAGTTTAAAATTGCTAGATTGAAGGTAGTTGGAGGAAAATAATTTCTTTAAATATGTTATAGTAAATGTTCCATTGATTAGACACTATGAGTAATTTGAGTTATGAAACTAAACTAATAATAATATATTATACACGTAATAATATAACTCATAAAGATATTTGAATTTTGGGAACTTTGAAGACGCGAAAGATTTATTATTATTTGTGGAATTCCTCGCCTGCACTTGGCAGCTCTTGACTTTCAATAGTTTCAACAGCCAAATAATTGTAAATGGCATACTTTTGTGTTTTTTGGAATATCACAAATATTTTTAATATAGTCTTCAATATATTTTATTTAGTCTTATTTACTTATACTAGCTGAGCTTCTTCATCATTAATGCATTTGCTTTGTGAAAATTGTAGCAAAGGTTTAGAAGAGACCAGGGTGGAAAAACAAGAAGTAAGATCTTTGGTATTTTTTTTACTATCAACTATTTTGTTCGTATATTTTATATAACTCCTCTATACATTGAAAGTATTACTGTCTGAAGTCTCCATAATTTTATTGATGTTAAGTATTTTGAAAGTATTGAATTTATTCATCCGAAATCCAGAAATCATTACCTGCCTATAGACCATATTATGCACGGCATTTAAGGACTTAGGGATGAAAGACTAAAGATGAGCATATGACAATATGAATAAAATTATAATAGAAATACGGCATTCTTCACATAAGGTAAAAATGTTTCCTCCAGGGAAAATAGTCAATAGCTTTAATATTGTAATATATATGTGGTAGTCTGGAAGAGCAGGGGCGCCAGTAGATCTAATGGCTAGTCCACAGGAGCACTGCTCTTGGGGCTTAGCCATAGGAGCTATCGACTTTAGTCCATAGGAGCAGTTCTGATTTCTTTGCATTAACAATAGGTATTTATTAAAAATATTATTATCAGTCATTATATAATTAGTCAGTAGGTTAAATATTGCATGTAAATACTTTGGATACAGTAAAATTAATAAGTAATGCATTAAATTGACGAGTGAATGAAAGTAAAGGAGATTAATCGCAGTGAACATTAATACAATTAGTGTTGCCTACATGACACTTGGTACTACAAGGTACTTTATTTTTTCTGCATGCGCATATTCTAGTTCCACAACTAGTCTTACATTTACAAATAGATTGGCCATTGTAGGAAGTGAAGGACCTTAATGCACTTATGTATTTGATAGAAGTTAGTGGCCATTTAGTTGTGTCTGTTTCAGCTGACCAAGGTCCTACATTAGATTCGTTTACCCATGAGTCTATGATTCCTTTACCACATTGTAATTGAAGATTTCCATTCTCAAGGCGTTGCAGAACTTTACATGGTAGATTTATGGGGTCAGTGTTGGACCTATCCACTCTAGGTATTGGTAGAGATATCATGGTGCCCACTTTCACCGATCGGGTTGCGGTAGTCTTTTGGTATCTTTCGCCTTGTTGTTTTCGGTTGCAAAGATATTTTTTCATTGCTGGCAACCGGCTTTCTATATTTTCTAAAGTTGCTCCCATGCAGTCGGACGCTTTGTCTAAGGGCCACTTGACTTCTGCGTTTTCGGAAAATGAAGCGCCTTCCAAAAGTGATTTATCTGTACACCGAGCTGTTTCCAAAAAATCTTGAAAGTACTGGGGAAATTCCATCGTAATATAGAAATATAAATTATTTGATCTTCCTTCAGCTCATATCATACATAGCCATATTATCACGGTTGCGGTTCACTCAAGTTGTGCGCAGTGAATAGCCCATGTACATAAAGTAAAGCAAAGTCATGTAGATGTACGTACAACCTACTGCTACTGTTACAGAAATCAGAACTGCTCCTATGGACTAAAGTCGATAGCTCCTATGGCTAAGCCCCAAGAGCAGTGCTCCTGTGGACTAGCCATTAGATCTACTGGCGCCCCTGCTCTTCCAGACTACCACATATATACATACAACAAAGCAAATGAATATGTGAAATATACGATTCTGGGATTTATTGGCTTGGCCTGATTGGTTTTAGTTTTGATATTTATGGTTTACATTTTCCGGTTTGAATTATATTTCATAATATAGTATGCTATACTACCATAACGTAATCGATATGTTATTAAACAGGAACCCACTGCTGCTGGCGCTGAAAGTACTGCCGCAGGATTGGTAATTTTTCAAACTGAGATATTATATTGTAATTTTAGTATTCTCATTCTCTAAAACAGGTAAAGACCATGATGGGTTTAATATATGTTGTTCTAGCCTGAAATGGTTCCCGTAAGTGTTCGTTCTGACCTTCCTGAATTTGAGTCGGTGCCCATTGAGCGCGTACTGGTAGGACTAGACTTGACATGGGTTGAATTTCTGGCGTTATTCAAAGTACTAACATACCTAAACAAACTAAACGTAATGTTTTATCATGTTTAAAACTTCAGATTTTACTAAGTTCATTTTGATTGTATAGATCGAACTGGATCCAAGTCAGTACGTCGTCAAAGGTTCTGGGGGACGGCAAGCTTCTTTGACTGATAACGTAGGATTACAATACAAATTATTATTGATCATATTGATATTATTTTCATAAGTTCTCGAATATTATTTATGGCCGTTTATTTGAGATAGGTGGGTGAATACGTGAACACTATTAAGCGAAGGATGAAAGTTTATCCTGTTACAATTGAGAGCATCAATCCAGTGACAAGCACAGTTACAAACATAGGTCCAGGCCCAAGTACAAGCACAAATACAGGCACGACTGCAGTGGCATCATCATCAGGGTCACCATCTAAGCGAGGCAGTCTACCTACCGTGACATCTAAAGCCACTCCTTCGGCACCAGCTCCATCGTCTGCCCCTCCTGCTCCTCCAGTATCAGTACGTACTGTTTCCAAAAGAAAGATTCAGCCACCGAAATGGAATCAAGCGAATGGACCATCGAATGGCCCGCCATCAAAAATTCACATCGTTGTAAGATTTTATTTACGAATTTTGAATTTATATTAACTTATTGCAATCTTACCTGTTGCAAATAAATAATTAAATAATTCTTTCAGGACAAATCAGAAGCATCTTCATCTAAAAGCCTACTTCCACCTTCAGAAAACCCAAAAGCCAAGTCAGATTGTGTTTTGTTACCACCCCCTCCTTCAACAAATGTAGTACACAAGGCTGGAACTAATCAAGGAAAGAAAATCGCGCACATAGTTGCTGGGCCTTCTAACTCTAAGCCGAAAAGTAAAGAACCTATTGTGAATGCCGTATCTCCTGTGACTAGTAGCAAAATATTTTCTCCAGCAACAGTTAAAGTTGGAAAGGCTGTAAACGGGAAAAATGTAAGCTCTTTTCTTTGCTAGATTAAAAAGTATTCTATATCCAAAATGTTCCAAAAAAAGAACAATCGTGTAAAAATATACTTATTAGGATGATGATTCGGAGAGCAGTGACGAGGAAAAGGATCCAGAAAAGCCTGGTCAGGTGTTTGAAGATTTTGAAATAAAGCCCTCCGTCATTCAATTTCTTATTACCAAGATCTCAAATAAAAATGTGAGTGATATTTGTTCTGTCTGGTTATAATATTGTAGCCCAGAATAATAATTTGTATTATTTTATTTCGACAGATGCTACGCATAAGGGAAGAGTTATTACAACTTAAAGCTCAAGATGATTATTTCCAGTTAACGTGTGTTGCGCCTTTGGCAGCAGGATTATTAGAACAAATGCTTTGTCGAAATCAAAATCAATGTCCGTGACGAAGTTCAGGGAACCAACCAACTTGTTGGTGAGTACGGAAATTTCACACGTATACATTATATAGTTGAAGTATTCTTAATTTACTTTGTTAAGTTTCTGTTAAAACTTTGAATTAATCTGTTAATAAGTGTCAACATTCTTTTATGGTAATAGTTAAGTCAATTAATTTAAGTTTTTTAGTCAATTAATTGGTTAGATTTCATATTTCATACTATGTACCTAGGCAGATTTTGAAAATATATTATTATGTATATATATTAATCTTGTACCATTTAGCATTTACCCCTCCTTGGAGGATAGTGCAGTGTTAATGAATTGTACGTTATGTTGTTGCCTGGATCAATGCCTATTTTATGTTAATTTTTGTAAAGGTAGTAATATGGATGAGACTAAATAATATTCTATGTAATAAGCACCAAGTAGAGCATAACAAACAGTATGTATTATTGATATTATTGTTAATTTTATATATAATAATGCTTTGCTGATGTGTGCAACCTTAAGATTTGCGGGTAGGACAAAAAATTCTGAAATTTTCATATCAATGCAAAACAATATGACATATTATGTACATATTTGCATGTACATCAGTATCAGTTTATTGCTAGATATGATATCTGAATTAAGATAAACTACTTCCTCAACACAGGTGAGGTAACTATTTTGTGTCTTGTCTTACTATTACTATTTCTGGAGAAGATCACTGATTGATGACTGTTTAAGTTAGATAAATATTAAGTGCTGAAAATAAACACATTACTAGCATACACATGTAATTTATACAAGTCTGAGCTTGTTATTATTTATTTTTCCGTACGAAAACAAAAGATCTAGTATAAGGTCAGCATTATAGAAATTAACAACAATTAATTGACGAGCGTAAATGAGATTTGTAACCGTTGCAAAAAAAACCGAAAGCGAAACTCATGATTTGAATGAACGTACTGACAGTTTTCGGCTATACATTACAGACTTTTACAAAATTGGAGAAATAAGCGACTATGATGTTAAATTGCTTATCTCTTTGCTGAGGATTTTTTCATGAAAGAGTGTACATAATGCCTAAAACTATAAGAAGAGTAGCTGAAGAAAATACGATGCGCCCGGACGAATTCGATTCGAAAATAGATTTTTCTGCTGGGCCAGCTGCAGACCCTTCAGTCGTAGATGAAGCGTCTTCGTTTGCTTCGGTAGTAGTCTCTACTGCAGGACAGCTATAACTGTACGTCTTTTGTGTTCCCGAAAATACTAAAATTGACAGTAATTATTTTAGAAAACTATAAATATATCCCTTCAAACCTATCAAAATATATTTTAACAATTTAAATTTTGGTATTACTAACAATAAAAAACTACGAGCTTACCTTCCTTTTCAGTGCAATTTGCCTGAGGGCAACTCTGAACTTCGGTTTCCTTCTGGCATTTTCCGTCAACGAAAAGTTCACCTTTCGAACAACTGGCAATTAAAGTTTCCATCACTCCGACTTGACACAAACATGTCAAGTATGATTGACAATCTCCTGGCATGGCAAAATTTCCTTCCCCTGGGCATGTATCGCTATTTCCCAACTCCACGAAATGAATCTGGACACAGTTATAACAATTAAGACAAAGGATTAGGAAAAGTATAAATGCGTGCATGAAAAATCTTAAGGTAAAATTAATGCTGCTTTAGCTAGTAAAGCATTTAAAGTGAAATAATTCAAGAAACAATATTTTAATGCTAAAACTATACTTTTGGATTAGTAATGGAATAATTTAAAAGTATGTAAATTGAATTACCTCATTACAGGTCTGAGTAGCTGCCCGTTGACTTCCCGTGATGACGAGAAGAGTCAAAGCGATAAAATTCGGGATTGCGACCATTTTGATAATAGAAATTGGAAATAATAAGCTCTGTGAGAGTGTTTGAAGAGTTACGGTGTAATGCAAATGAAGAAAGAACAAAAGAATATGTGCCCACAAAGCTGGATGAATATACGCAGAATATCGAATACCTATTACTCTGAAGATGATTCTTCTTCTCTATTAGACAAAAGAAGGCACCCAGAGAGTCCCAGAGCAGGCCATGGCAAGATAATATGATGCGATAGGATTTCCTACAGAAAATTCTACCTTTTTGCCTCCAGCATGAGAACTTTTTACATGTTCAACTCTTTCTGTCTCCACTCTCAACTTTTTGCAATCATTTTAGCAGTCAAGTCAAGTTCATCGTCAGTCCAAGCCGATATCTTTATATCCAGTCCTCATACTCACTGTCCTTACTATGTAAAACCGAATGTCTAGTCCCTAATATGTACTCAAAGGTATCGTGCAAATCCAACCATCAATACAATACACATAATATTAAAATCCTCACCATTTTTATGCATTCACACAGGGATTGTTTTCACATGTAGCAACTACACAGCACAGATAGCAGAGATAACAGATACAAGCATATAAACATAAATACATCCATTGCACATTACATACATACATGCATCGTGGAACAATAAGAAAAACAAAAGTCTCGATAAAGGAACACTTATCGTTTTGCTCCTACTCAAGGTTAACAAGAGTGACTATTGTGATGTGAGTGAGGGTGAGAGAGACTCTTTCATACTTTTGACGGCTTCGTTTCAGTTCAACTCATAATAATATTATTACACAAAATGCTGTATTTGAACTGGTCAGTTCACTACTCTTAAACACTAAAGGCATTAAGGTAAATGTTGTAGTTTTCCTATGCCCTTTTCGTTACGTGAGCTAAAATGCAGCTTTCCCAGAAAATATATTTACTAACATGTGTTTCCGTTGATCCCACACTTACAATCAGACAGTAGTATAATATAATAGGTACGCATTCGTATAATTATTATGAACTTCACAAAATATCTACAATCATCAAATATCCTGCAGTTTGTATATGCAGAAGGATTAAAGTAGCATTGTACTCTGTTACTCTTTTCTTCTATATACTTATCCTTATTAACCATCATTATATTAAACACAGACTAATATGCGTAGGAATGAGATACATTTCTCATCCATGTTCCTATATCTGAGACGTTTACCATGCTCAACTGCGTGCATTTGCAGTTTTAGTACCATTACATAAATCCTTACAGGACCTGCACATTGCCAAATTACCCTTCGATGCAAAATGCAATAGTTTGCATCATTGCTTGCTGTTTATATGCACATAATCCTATATGCATTGTTTGCAAATTTTCTAAACTATCAATATTCATATGTATCAATGCTAAATAATATAGGTATAAGTATAGGTTAAACTTTACAATGATCTTTTGACCTGCTTGAGAAGCAGAATTTTGTAGTGTAACTTTTGCATAGAAAATAATAGCGATCATTATGTGCAGCATGTACTTAATATGACCATGAAATAGTGATAGATCGATGTGGAAAACCTTGTGTATAACCCATCTGTCTTTCTATGCAAGTATTAAATAGACTCCTTTGCTGCCTGCAACATTGATTGTCATACAGGAGCATCGCAAGCAAATGATAAACTTACATTCGATGACTTTTGGGAGAAATATAGCAATAGAGCAGTCAATCATAGATATTTATTTGTTGCATCGATAATATGTTGTAATGATGGATGCACAATCATAAAATTTTTCACCAAGAATACCTATACACTATGACCACAAAGAATTTATTTTTTTAAATGAATTAGACATTTTTATGCAAATCATCTACAAAAGTTGATGTGAAAATAAAAGATGGCTTCATTCACAAATGTTCAAATTCTAGTAGATTTGGTACAATCGTTAAACGTTGAATCTTATAATTATTATATTTTATCTAAGATTGGTCAACGAATTCTAACTATTTCGGGTGTAAAACGCAATCACATTTTATTTTAAGAATTTTCAATTTATTGTCTTTAAAAAGAATTCAGGAATGTGCACAGCATTTCAACATTTTCAGTTACTACAAGCTTGTACAATGTTGTAATTATTTATTTACTACAGGGAACACGGAACATATTACAAGGAATTTATTGGTAGTGACAAGCGAATATTTAGCAGCATATAACACAAGTGAATTCTTCCGTGCTACCTGATAATTTATGTGCTATATAATACAACAGAACTAATACATTCCACCCCATAAAACAAAAGAATAATATCATCCCAAACCCATATTTACGCCCACTACCAACACTAGGTTTGACGACATTGTATGAGGGTGAGGGACACTTGTACGAATAATAGACAGGCTGCTGAGTTTCTGCAATAATTATCAGAAATATGATTTCCGGAGATATTCTCAGATTAACGTAAATGTCTAAGCATTTGGCTAAATTGTAAATTAATCATTCTAACAAATTGATGTACTCACCATTTGATGAACAAATTTTTTGGCGACACATCGTCTCCTCTGAATAGTAGTTAGTGCACCACTTTCCATTGAACGTTTTATTTTTCCCACAACTAATTTTATATGTCCCCATTTGTTCAGATTTACACATACACATTACAAACATATTACAATCAATGGTTTCTTCGGATGAAAATAAAAAGAATCTACCCTCCCATGGACAAGTTCTTGGGTCTCCAAGCTTCACACGCGGAATCTGTTAACATTAAAAGTTTTTAAAGAGAACGTTATATTTATGTATACTTAAATTAAGATTTTCTTTAATACCAAATTCGCCTTGTTCTTGTTGCACTTTAAATTAGCATCCTCATTAGAAGTCAAATTTATTGCTGCTGTTTGGTTAATTCCTCTGGGATTCTCTTCCGAGACATTTGTTGCCAATTTAGCCTGAAAAGATATAACAATAACCATTCTCTAATTTCAAACAACAAAAATTTGGACATTTAAACTAAAACGTTAGTGTCCCAATTGTACCTACTTCTTATACATGTACAAAAAATTGGTTATAAAATATCTAAAATGATCACCCCTAAAAACACTCAAGTTGAGAATCTATCCAGAAAATAGGATATGGCTATTATTTATTAATATGTAAATAGATACTTTTAATACTAAAATTTTATTGCATCCATATTCTAATGGTAGTGCGCACTGCATTGTTCTCTTGTAGTTCCATCTTTTAAATCATCTCATGTCAAATGAAAAATGATTTAACCTTCTGCACTTCTGCTTGTGTAAATAAATGCTATAATATGAGTACAGTATAAACTTGTCTTACTTGCGATGATGTAATATTTCGTCTTGGCGTGTCTTTGAAAACAAAATGATTTGGACTTAATAAATTTCAATAAATGAACAGAGAGGTTTCAGCTTTGAAATTGATAACAATAATCACCTTCTCGGGTCCATCTGCAATGACTCTGAGGGCAATCGTGAGGGTCAGATACTGCTGTGCAGCTGTCATTGACATAATTTTCTCCCGTGTCACAAAATACCATATGCGGCTCATACACTTCCGAATTATTTATTGCATCAGATGTGCAGCGTACAAAACGGTCACATACTCCAGCCATGCTGTAATTTCCTTCTGATGTGCAATTTAAGTCATCTGATATTACATTTAACTACAATTGAAAATTCCACAATTTCAGAATTTAAAAATACGTTAAGTTCTAAAATGTTTTGTGCTACTCTCACCTTATCACATCCTAAGCCTTCCAGGCGTGGGTAAAGTTCTAATCCTTCTACATTGTATAGAAAGATTAGCCCACAAAGCAGCTCAAATGCCATGCTTAATGTCAATTTGGAGTCCATATTTGCAATACAATTTACAATTGTCAAAGATGCTCTTTTTATACCATTAAAATAATCTATAAATACGTCAGTGAAAACGCTATTATATCATGAACTATGACCACATTGAGAATACTTGTTAGAAAAAAACATTAATTATATATGTTCATTAGAAAAAAGATTTTTCCTTCAAAGTAACGACAAAAAATACAATTTTCCAAATTATGCCACAGGAGGTTGACATTTTTATCAACTAAATGTACTTATCAATAATAATAAAAGCGATTTTCCGCCTTGCCAAAATGCTAAAAGGTATGCTTTGTATGATGTAAACCCATTTCGGACTTCCTTATCTTATCATTCTTAGAAAAATTACTATGTAACGAAACCGCCTAAATGTGGTAGACACTTTTAATTGCGCTTTTATGCTATCGTTAAATGAAGCTGACAAATGTAACTCATTTCTAAAATATTCAGAGAATGTGCCGGCGTCATTTCTCAAATATTGACCAATTGTGAAGTATTTAAACAAATATTTTCCTTTTTATGCATACCAAGGCTGTATTGAGGGGGTGGGCTTTGGGGGCTAAAGCCCCCCCCGAAATCCAAGAAAAAAGGAAAGTATTTTTCAAAATACCAAAAAATTTCGCGCTTCGCGCGATTTTATGTGATTTTTAGGCTATTTTTGACTCATTTTAGACAAAATAAGCCAAAAATTTTCGCGCTTCGCGCGATTATGCCTAATAGATATTGTCCTATGATATCATAGCCCCCACCGAAATCGATTTCTAAATACAGTACTGATGCATACCATTTAAGATGTTTGGACTCAAGACTTGAATTTCACACGCGCATTTTACAGTTACAAATATTATTCGATTTTTCGTGTTACGTACAATTAGTAGGTACTTAAAATTTACGTGATAACATAGGTACCTACTATTTACTATCTGTATCCTCATGAGGTCTAATCAAGCATAGCAAATCGTATTAGGTATTACTAGGTATCCTATGTAATTGTCTGGATGCATAAATGAAGTAACAAAACAAAGCTATGCATTCGAAATTCTTATTTTTCTTCCTAACCATTTCCACAAGCCATGCAGACTTTTTTAGATCTGTTTAAATCGTTGCGAGTAGCTTTGTAAACATTTTCTAGAATTTGCAATAAAACAAATTGCTCCAAATTATCTAATACATGTGGAATATGTTAAAATGAAAAGTGCACAGAGATATATTTTATGCTAATGAATGAAACCACACATTGTATATAAGCTGCGGTTGAATTGATGACTAGACCCCAGAAGACAGATTTGTATGAAAGTTCAATAGCTGATATCTCAATCTCGATCTAGATTGGCTTTATATCCAAAATTATTACAATAATTGTAATCAAAACGTTGACATTTCCTTTACCATATAGTAAGGGAAATAGTATTTGGTATAGTAAAAATAGATTAGTCAAAGAGGTTCTAACAATATATACCTCTGAGTATAGTGTATACCAAGTATACTTTTGGTTTGGAGTAGCATTGACTCCATGTTTTTCGCAGGTAGATTCTTGCTTATCTTATCTTATTATTTTCAATCTCATTGGATAAGGTAGGTAAAACATAAACCCATAGATATCTGAGAATTGTTGATACAAACGCCTTATCATACTTATACCATCATCCAATAAAACACTGTACGGTACATGTTATGTTTTTGGTCGTAAAATAGAGCAAGGAGACTTGCTTCGAACGGAAAACAATTTCATTGTCTTTAGCATTTAAACTATATTATCCTCCATTTCCACGAATTTTTCTACGAGTATCGCTTTTTTATTCGTTCAGTCATACATAGAATGATAGCTTTTAGAATTGGCTGATATAGAAATACATACTAGGAGTGTTAGTTGAGTTTGTCTTCACTACTGTACTACGTAATTAGAAGTGTATGAAAATGATATATGTATTATAACGTATAAAATAACGTAGTACGCCAAAAGTACTAACAAGCAACGCATTGGACCCAAGCAAGGCCGTAGCTAGAAAAATATATTACAGGCCCATATTATTACACTGTCGTCTATAATGACAAAACATGCTTGAAAAACCAATTTTGGCTACCATTGTACCACGATTTTCTTTTTTTCGAATTTTAGAATACATTTCCACTTTACTAGTTATACCGTTTTTCTGCCTACGGCCTTGTCTAGACCTAATTGCTTCTAAGATAGCCAAATTCGCAATTCATTTATCACTAAGGAATTTGTTAGTAGAAAAGACCTTGACTTTTTACGTCTATTTGATATTCTAGTTTACTTATTCGCCAAAACAGTAAATACAACAAGAAATACAATCCACAACGTATCACTAGAATTCGAAGGTAGTACAAATTAAGTGATTATCTGCGTAGATCTGGTTTTTTGATCACTGCCTATCACACGAGGAAATATGACAAGAAATGTACGAAATGATATATAGTAATAAAATATACAGGTTCAGTAACATTATATTATACTCCTTTGGATATTTACTCTACAAATAGGTAAATATTAAGTGCATATTATTTACTAGTTGAATCCTAGCACATAAAGTGTGCTAGAAAATGTTGAAATCAGTAAATTTCTAGTGACTGCGCATTGGCCCAGATTTCATAGACCGTTGATTGGACTCAGTACTGCTAGCCTAGTCCTTGCTCATTAATTACAAAATATTACCCTTACTCATTAATTACAAAATATTACGGACATAGATACAAACATTTATTCAAGAATAGTGAAAGAATCCCATGCGCATGCCCCACTTTATGTTTATGTAGAGTAAAGATAGTAGATAAGTAATTTTGTACAATTTGTAATACAAAGCTGTAAAGTTGTAATTGCATTTTATATGTGAAGAAGAGCTATTAATAACTATGTACAGACTTAAATAGTAAAGAATATCATTGTATCGATCAGTATGTGAAAAATAATGACTCAAATGCACATAAGTATACATTACATACGTAATTAAACAACCTGTGATGAAAAACAAGTGTAAATAAAAACACACTATTATAAAAACATGATTTTATACTACTACTACTAAATGGTAGTTAAACAAGTTGTAAATAATGTCTTGTTACAGCGTCTATCAATCATGTTTCTTTCTACAGTGCGAGAGATGCTACAAGCATTAGAATAATAGAGTGAAAAAATGGCACAATAGTCGAAGACAATCCATGAGATGGCTTGGTAGTTGATTCATGATGATCATGATGATCTTCATGATCATGATGGTCATGTCCATGATGTTCATCACCAGGATAGTCTTCCAATACCACTTTAGGACAATTGTGCAAATGTGAATGATTGGTTGGCTTCAGAATTTCTGTATTAAGATTAGGAATATACGAATTATTAATATAATAAGTTGCACTTTACAATTGCATCATTTTGTAACAAAAACAAGGTTGGTTTTTAAATATTTCATACCTGTCGGTTTGCATTTTTGTTGAGGACATCTCATCTCGTTTGAGATATCGGTATTGTTGACGCACTTCTCTGCAGTAAATGTTTCATTTGCTTCACAACTATCGACTAATGCTGTCATTCTCCCACCTTGACATTTACAGGACACATAAAGGTCACAATCAATGATATCATCTGAAATCCAAACGAATTTCCCCTCCGATGGACATGTAGTCGCGTCGTCAAATTTCACATGTGCAACCTATTAACATAATTTATTGTAAGAATGCACGTGTACGTAATTAAGTTGTTTATTCCAGTTTGTTAATCAGCTGAAGATCAATCTCACCTCGTTGCACTTAAAATTAGCATTCTTGTTGGACGTCTGATTTTTCGCTGCAACTTGGTTAATTGCTCCTGGTTTTCCATTTTCTTCTGCTGCAACTACCACCTGAATGGAGATTACAGATAATACTCCTATAACTTTAAACAGTAAAAATCTGCCCATTTTAACAAAATGTGTACTATTCTCGTACCTACGGTCTATTGAGACAACAATTTACAAAAATGCTAATGCTAAACTGAGCCGAGAATTGGTAACGGAATATCTAGATGACCACTCCTAAGGCACAACGTATCCTTAGTTAACACAACAACTTGAGTAACTATCCAGGAAATATTCCTATTATATTTACGAGTGTCTATAAAGATTTTTTTCCTTTTGGTACTTTGGTAGTCTTCAGCGTAATTTGGAATAAGGTTGTTTTTCACGTAAGAAATTGTTAGAAAAGGAGGAAAAACAGCTCCCAATTTGTAATTGGCTACAAAGAAGTTGTATAATATTACACAATGCCTACTTACTATCCGTATTTTACTGCTATCAGAAATTGTCAATGGAGCATGATACGGAAAACTCCTTAACACTTAGACAGAGACATAGACTACGGAGCAAAGACATTATTGTGATCGTCTGACCCGAGGGTAATATTATTAGTTTCTGTTTCAACGTTCAATGAATGTAAGTATAAATAAACTTCACAGCTCTAAAGAATGAATCCCCAATGCTTTAGGTAGTTAGTATGTAGATAGGTTATCTTAATCTATAATTAATTCAGAATAGTTCCTCATTTATATTCTGTGCATGCAATCCCTGGAATCTTCTTGACATTCTTCTTAGCAATTGAATTGTATTTATAACCCTTTTTCCCTTACCTATTACATTCACAGATCAAGATTTGCTATAAAGGAATATTTAAGTACTTATGTACATAAGAAATATATCTATCTGTGAATTGTCCATGCAGCTTATGCATTTATGCACGAAAGTTAGTTTTTATATTTATAGTTTTATAACAATAGTACTGTACACTTACCATAAATGATAATATTTTTTTGAAACAAGTTATTCTTATACATTAGCATAATATTATTGTTTGTCATTTTTAAGCATTGAATCTTCGGGTACCTCTCTTTTTTCAAAGAGTATTATACTAATACCAGAGTCACGTACACTAATGCTCTTAATCATGTGAAATGGAAAATGCTAAATGACAACGAATGTTCTTACTTTCGAATAGACGTCATAATTTATGGTATGAGCATTATAAAAGACTTACTTGAGGAGATAATGTTGTAGAATCTGCCTTTGACGTAGAAGTATCTTTTGAGCAAACGAAGTACCAGGTTTATGATTTCATACAAAAACTCAGAAATTACAGACGTTTTGTTTTGAATAAATAAAATGATCACCTTCTCTGACCCATTTGCAATGACTCTGGGGACAGTCATAAGGATCAGAAATTTGTGTGCATTTTCCCCGGACATAATTTTTTCCAATGTCACAAAACTCCATATAAGGCTCATCTTTGACTATATTTTTTGTTTTCTCCTTTACACAACGTACATATCGATCACACACTCCAGCCACGCTGTAATTACCTTCTGATGGGCAGTTGAAGTCATCTGATATTATATTTAGCTAGAATTTCCAATTTCACAGATCCAGTTATTAAAATATACAATTCGTTACTTACGGGTAAAAGTATATCTCACTATAGCTCACCTTATCACAGCCGAATCCTACCAGCCTTAAGTAAGATTGAAATCCATCAGCACTTGACAGATAGATTAAACCACAGAGTAATTGCAATGTCAACGTTAAGGTCGCTTTTGTGTCCATGTTTGCTGAAGAATTTGTCCAAGTTGCACCTTTTATTTAATTCTACGAATGATTGCGTGTCAATGTCAATTACAGTTTAGTAATTCATTTGAGATTTCTCTATGCGATTCTCTTAGATAATAATTCAAGCAAGGAGAGATGTAATATGTCTGCTGTTACTATTCATGAAGCAATTTGTCTGAAATGCAAATACACAAACAAAACAAATCATGCTGAAGAAATGTTATGAATATGTATGTCAAAAACTTTATTGCACTATAACGATTTGTCATACTGTCATCTTTGTCAATAATAAAAGTGATTTTCCGCTTGTACCTATAAATGCTGGTAGTCAAACCTTATTTCAATCCAGGAAGTTCATTTCTGACTTCCCCAATATATTAATTCCTAGAAATATTTATGAATCAAACCATCCAAGTTTAATCATTAATCACTAATCAGCATTCCGATCTAATTTTGACAATAAAAGCTACTCTTTATTGGTTTTTCATAATTCTACTTTTAAAATTATAAAACTGGAACTTCAGTCATAAATCTTCATAAATAGTTTTTAAACAAGACAGAGAAATAGATGCTATTGTTATAAATGTGTAAGAATGCAGTATATCACAATGTTTTAGACTGTCAAGTAGAACTTGTTTGCTAGGATGTTTACTGAGAATATGTTGACTTTATTTCTCATGATTTAATAACCAAAAACATTTGATTTAAGTATTTAAACACATACATTTTCCTTCTTAAGTCTATCAGTAAGTATTCTTTTGGGTAAATCCCACAGCATCGTCAAGTATAATGACTTCTTTAGTTGAACTAAAGCATTATGTACATTTCACACTTGTAATTTACATTTACAAATAATATCGTTAGATACAATTAGAGCTATTAGGTAGGATAATATTAAGAAGGTCTCTGAGATTAATAAATGTAACAAAGTTGTGTATAAAAAATTGTGAGCTTTTCACCTTTCTTGTATTGCTACAGACCATGTTGACAAATTTAATCTGTCTATATAGATCATTGTGTTGCATCTTAAGAAATCCTTTGCATTTTCTAAGGTGGAATTCCCGAAGAAACAAATTGCAATAAATTATCTCATCACATCATGATGCATACAAGAAATGAACATTTTTTTAAAACTAAAAGCATTCTACAAGAAGCATTGGTAAATAATGCAATTTTGTCTAAATTACAAAAATATTTATAGATAAACAGCAACCATGTAAATTATGCTAACGAATGACAATCCACATTGTACCAAAAGGTTATCACTATTGCTTGACGCTAGAGATTTGTATGGAAATGGTTCGCTTGGACTTT
Organism: Tomocerus qinae; assembly: GCA_020055645.1. Classification (NCBI taxonomy): domain Eukaryota; kingdom Metazoa; phylum Arthropoda; class Collembola; order Entomobryomorpha; family Tomoceridae; genus Tomocerus; species Tomocerus qinae. Next base: position 24,421,651 of record CM034549.1, read on the forward strand.
CATTAACCGATAACGTATCTTTGGTGCTCTCCGTTTCCAAATTGTTGGAATGCTTTGAAATTTCTTCGTTAGCTTCTTTTGACGAATTTACACCAGATATTTTATTGTTTGGTTTAGTAGTACTTCCTATTTGACTGACACCATTTTCTTCATTATTAGATCCTTGGGTATCTACATAGACAGTGCAATTAATTTTAAAATATTGTTTCACTAAATAGAGGTGACGTATAAGGCATGATTAAAATTCATGTTAAGACCAACTTGAATGATCTTGAATAGTAGATATCTGCAAGGAAGCAATACAATGAAACTGAGGGCAATCTGTATTATTTGTATTCGGTATGCATCCAGATTCGTTGAAATTGTATCCTTTGCCACAAAATTCCAAAAACGGCTTTAGTTCTCCATTTTCATTTAGGCACTTAAAGAAAACAGTGCAGTCACCAGGTACAGAATATAATCCTACTGCTGGGCAATCTTGATTTGGTGCTACCAGTTCAATCTAGATCAAATAATATATTAATATCATGACCATAAGATCAAAACTTGAGAAATCTGATTTTATGATTCATCAATAGTTTATACAATTACCTTGTCACATCCTTCCCCATGAAATTCTATTGTTTCTAAATGGACAGTTGAGATGATGGCCAATGTGATGAAAATATAAATCAGCACGTAACCTTCCTTGAATCCCATTACCAAAATAGTTGTGTAAAGGAAGTGAAATAATTAAAAAATTCTCCTGTGTGTTGCAATTCTAATTAAGAAGGTCACTATATTTAATAGAATCCTAAGATCTTCCTCTACTTAGTAAACTTGTAATTCAATTTATAGCATATTGGGCTTAAAGTACTGTCGCTATTAACTTGTCTCTCCAGGATAATCCAAGTTTATGCATTCTTTTTACGAATGAGTGACAGCTTAATGCATTTGTTAGCCACGTAATAAACTGTGCTTTTCCATTATGGCAATTGATGATGACATGCGAAAATAGGAATTTCTAGTCTGAGTGTGTCCGTTTGCACACAAAGTGTATCATCCTATTTATATTTGTTTTTCTTAACAACTTCCTTACGCTTGTGTTCGTAAATTAGTAGAGTGCAAAATACAATATGAATCGATGAATTCCTTCGTGGAACAAATGTTTTTTGTGAATATTTGAGTGACAGGACATCCCAAAATCCTAACAAATACTAAAACAATAGCATTTAGGTTGTTGTATCGTTTGATGTTGGTAATGACAGTTTTATCAATAGAAGGTTTGTTTGAAAGGTCTTTCAAAAACACCTAAAACTTTTCTCCGGTCATATTATTTGTATACGCCTAGTTTTATGCCTTCATTTTTTATTACTGCATAAAATTTGATGCTAAATTGTGTGTACACCAAAACCCCATCACAGGTTGGCACTTCCGACTTGAGCTATGAAATATAAAAGCCTAAATATCTGTAAAAAAATGTACTATATGATGATATTACTAAATTATATATTGGGCCATTTATGTGATGTTTTTGGAAGTTATTGATTTTTATTACCATTGGTATGTGTAGTAATGTTTTGTAATCATAAAATTGTAGATTTCATAATATTGTGTGATATTTAAAGAGTAATTTACGAAATTGCTAGTTCTTAGACTAATTGGTACTTTCCCCATTAAATAGTTTGCTTAAATTAATTGTCTCTGACAGAATAGCCGGTGTATTGTATCTACTTATTTGCATCAATTGTATCTTTGATACAAAACGCGAATTACTTTCAATTGCATCCATAGCCATAGCGTTTCGTCGACTGCTGCATTTGTAATCTAATAAAAATAATTGACCCAAAAAGAACAAAAAAGTCTGTACATCATAGTTAGGTGACAATACCGACATGACTAAAAAATCAATACAAGAACCTCATTCCACAGATTCCGCGATTACATTCTTTTTTATTCATTATTGGATTGACTGAACGTGATATCAAACTTATGGGCAGGGCAGATTAACACATACTAACCAAGACATTTCTGTCGATAAATAGCAATAAATTATAGATAAATCATAACTTTACATATCTACATAAGTAAGCAGTTGGTCTGCATTTCTTGAATTTTGATTACGTTTAGTTTTCTAAAACATTAATTATTACAAAAACACTATAATAGACATGCATAATTGGACATAATATATGAAGTTAGCTCGTTTGAAGATAACTAATTAAATTAATAATTAAGAAAAATTCACTGACTTGATGTAACGCATTATGTATTCAGATTCAGGATTTTTATTTGCATAAAATAATTTTTGGTGTCACGCAGTGGATGCTCCAATATTGTTATTTTATTAAATAGACGAAAAGGTAATCGGTAATCTATGTTGTACTAATAATATAGACTTATTTTTGGTTGCATCGGATCTCCAGTGTGACATTAGCATTAGGCTAATAGGCTTGCTTATATAACATTACATATTATTACATCCTCAAGTTCAAGTGAAGGTCCAGGAAGGAATTGACTAGACATTTGGCATTGATTAAGAATCCAAATCGCCTTCATTAGACGACCACAACATAAACTTGAGTATAAGGGCAAAAAAGTGTTCGTTACTGAAAGACTGGCAATAAAATTCAATTTACCGACACAGCCCACAATATTTGACATTGGAAGAATTTACTTCCAACTACACCAAAATTGTCACTGTATCCCAAAGTTTAAGCTATATCCTTTAATTCTGGGATATTATACACTACTATCTGAAAAAACTTCTATAATTCGCAATGGGAATTTAAATATTTTTTAAATATTCACATCAATAGTGAAAAATGGTCGTTCACGATATTACCTGACTTAGAGATGAAAGCATTAGCATCATAAGGCTGTGGAAATGAAATTGTTAATTTGGCTATGGTGTTACTCAGCACCTTACAAGTACAACTAAGGTGTGAATTGAATTACGTCGCTAAATATATAATCATGAAGGAATAATAAAAATTAACGATGTAACTTAAGAAGCTAATAAAGTATATTTATTTTCCTACTGATGGTCTTTCTTTGTTACTGTTATTATTTGGTTCAATTACTCAACATATTATAATATTGTAATGATATGCATGTACAGATGCATCAAAATGTGTTATAGCGTTACACATTATAATACACAAAATGGCAAAGTGTTTCTATAAATTGTTTTATGGGTAAATGATAATAAGTTTAATAAAGCAAAGTTTACGGCCATTTTGGTCATGGTATTGTGAATTTGTGAATGTGTATGTGAAATGGAATTGCGTGTTAAGTTTGTTTCTGTAGACTGCATAAAATACAGATAGGTATGCAAGTTTTAAGCTAATAGGAATTGCTACGCACGTAAACGTAAAGTAAATAGAGAGTGCATAGATAAAGATCTATAGGCTGTCAAGATTTGAGCCTAAGCGGCTTCTTTTTAACCCCTTAGAATTTTAGACCTGAGGAAGATGGATAAAGCTCTGTTGAATAAAAATCAGTACGAAAAGAACTAAACGGTGCGAAGAAGTGCAAAAAGGGCAATACTCCCAAGTTTGCGTTTTCGAACGATCGTAGCGCGATTTAAATTTATCCAGTAAAGTCAAGAGACTTGTTGAGTTATTTTGTAATTAAAATTTTAATTTTTAGTGAAAGAATTATACCCGAACAGTAGATGTTAGTATAGATGCACGTAGAAAGAGCAGGTTCACTTACTTAGTTCGCAGTAGATACTTAGAAGTTCAAAATAAGTAAAAACACAGCAAGGGAAAGTGGAAAATGCCAAGAAAAAAAATCAAAGGGAAAAAAGTCAAGAGTCAAAATCACAAGTCAAATGGACAAAGTCAACAGAATCAAGTTACGGATTTGGAGGAGACACTTGGATCTAAAGAGCAAGTTGGCCCGGTTGAAGATGAGCCAATTCCAATGGTCTACAATGAAAGAGCAATAGACGTCGACTTTCCTCCTGCCTATGTTCCTGTCAATCAACAAATTATTCCACCGAGTAGCACTGAAGAAGATATTAGTCCCAATCCTTTACTGGATAAATATGTACGTATTAGTATTACTACCTTTATTTTGCATTTTTAGTATGTAGAGCACTTACAACAACGTATCATATTAAGATGAAGAGTAAATGCGAATAAGTATTGATTTTTGTATTATTTTGCAGATTTTGTCCGTAATCGCTCAACATCTTCCAGATCAAGACCTCAGGGAATGTAAACTGGTGTGTAGACTTTGGTCCGATGAATTTAAAAAAGCACTGGAAAGTCGTAAGTGGCTGAGAGTTGTGAAAGGAAACTATTGTCAAGCTGATGACTTATTGCGACTGAAAGCCGCGGACCACACTGTGATCGTCTCGTATTTGTTCCTTGTCTGCATTGATATGAATAATCCGTATTTTTATCGCCTCTTGACCGAATTTGGATATTTGCTGAATGATCTAGCAGTGAAAAAATGTAGCGTCAACTTACGGATTATGATGGAAATGCTAGCTAGAAAGGTTAGACACTAGAATTGAAAAATAGACTAATTAATTATTAATGTGGGGAAGCTTATTTTGTGACTTTTTTAGGTATTTATTGTTTGTGCCTTATTTTAGCTGCCGAACCTTGAATCTCTTTGTCTGGAAGATGTCTCCTTTTTAGGAGAAGAATATTTTGCTCATTTATTTCCACGAAGTACTACACCCGATCAAGAAATCGTGCTTCATCGACTTCGACGCTTAACTTTTAGCAGTGATCTCGATAGTGAAGGCAGAGGTTTCGATACTATTCAAGTACCGATGCAATTGGAGCAAATAGTGACAATGTGTCCTAATTTAAAGAAACTAGACTCTGTTCGCTTGCCTAAAGTCAGACAGGAATTTTTTCTGGATCATCGATGGGATACACTGCAGCATTTACACGTAGGATGGATCGAAACAAGTGAAGTTGTGGTAATATAAAATTGTAATATGGGTAATGATTTAAAATGTACATAAAGAGGATAGTAGTAATGATAATTTAAATCTTGCAGCTTCTTAGTAGAATCATGGACAAACTAGGATCGTTAAGAAGTTTGAGTTTGGAAGGACTGGAAGCTCTCAATCCAAAATTGCCAGCAGAATTACGGTCTATTCTCATTTCAGTTTCTCGAAGCTTAGAAGATCTCATTTTAGCAGAAAGGGTCGAGGCCCAAAATGTAGCTTTGTTCAAATTGGCGCTTAGGCATCGCTTAACGGGCGGTGTTCCCGTAAGAAGTTCTCCGTTTCCTTTAGCACTGCCGAAACTAACCCGCCTGGATGTCACATCGGCATTTCTTCAGTCATTTGATGCACTCTCACTCATTCCTAACTTAGACACATTCAGCTGCCAAGCAAGTGATTCCAATTACTGGGAGTGTATTTTGAGTCAATCCAACAACAACAAGAAATACGAAAAAGTTACCGCTCTTATACTACGATTCCTAACGCCTGGATCTTTGTGTCGAGTTGCTAAATTATTTCCAAATGTATCCAATTTGACTCTCGTTGACGGAAAGTCTGATGATGAAATGCTTCGAGCGGTCTTCGGCGGATTTCCAAAATTAGATCTACTTGATACTATAATATTAGATGCTCAGGGATCGGGTATTACAGATTCTGGTGTTACGGGTTTCCCAAAAAAGGAATGCGAAAAAATTCTGCGAAGAAAAAATTTTCAGAAGGTCGATCCGGCTAAAATAAGGAAGTTTCCTTACATTGGAGACCTGAAAGGTAATTTAATGTCATTCATAAACAATACCATATATTAGCTAAAATATTATTGAAAGCAAGGCAAAGCGGGGAAGAGGAGGGTGGGGAGGCAGGGGGCGGGAACCAGTCTATTTGCTTTGATTAGAATGTAATTTTAATTCTGAAATGATTTTAACAGACTTAACTAATCTCAACATGGACGAAGGTTTGATGAACAATCTCACTGATATATCCGTACTCTTTGGATTCATACATCTGAAGAAATTAGTTTGTCTGGACTTGACGAATTCTAAGGTTCTAAAATATAATTATGTAGTCTATGTTATTATTTAATGTGTTTTTAAAATTACGGGAGAAAATGATTCGTATTTTTGAATATTTAGATAACAGACGTTTCATTAAGAGCAATCGGTGCCAATATGCCAGATCTCAATGTGGTGGCCATCTCAGGCTGTACACGAGTCACAGATGATGGCATACGGGCTTTACAAATGCAGAGGAAGGAGTTGGAAATAATAACAAATGATGATTGTACTAGTGATGAAGAAGATGAGTCAGTAGAGGATTACGTTTCAGGCTCGGAAATTGACAATGGTCACGAGCATAGCGAGGAGGAGGAATCTTGTTGCACTACCGGGCATGTTTGTGATCATGATCATTTAAATAATATGGGTGCAAAATCTACAAACAGTAACGACCTGCCAAATGCCTTGGCTGCAGTTCATCTCAACAATTAATGTTATAAACTAACAATAAGTGACTACCTAACTACAAAATATTATGATAAATTACATACAAATCAAATTTTTTTACTTTTACATTTGACATTACAGTTACAAATAAGCAGCAGGGAGTAATAGTATTGTATGCATTGCCCTAACGTTTTCTTTTAATGTAGTTGTTAGTATAGCAGTCGGACATAGGGGATTTTTAGTGTTATAACGTAAACTTACCTTATATTTCATATTTCGACATTTGTTTATGTAGTATGTAAAATGTAATTTTATGTAATAGTATTAGGGCCAAGTAAGTCTTACTATTACCAGAGCATAAGTATAAATCCTAAAGAACAGTCATTAAATAGTTTTTTAATATTCGTTCCGTTGTTAAATGGAAAATCAACATAATAATGATAAATACAAATAATTATTAATGTTATTTTGCAGTTTTAAATTCCAAACATACCTATACTATACGTGCAGAAAAGTTATAGATGTCTTGTTTAGTGGGATAAGAGTTTTTTCGAAATTGGTTGTCTTTCGTTGTATAAATGTCAAACATAAGTATTTATGCAAACATGACGAGAATGTTTGTTGGTATATGATACATAGCTCTTAGCTAGCATAGTGATGTAATGTAATACAGTAATTAATGGTCTCATTATTCTAATTAACAATTTTCTACCATTTATATTATTGCTTATCTTGTACTTTGATACAATTTGGTAGCTATCATTGGACTTGTAAACTATCGATCTGTTAACGTACTATAATGATTACAATAAAGTGTAATGTGAAGTAGGCGTCTGTATTGGGTTACAGTAACAGTGCATTATAAAAATAATACAAACATAGTTATATATAAATAAATACAGTAAAAATAATGCTATAAAATACTAAATCTTGAGAAAGCTATTATATTGATTTGTTCTACATAATATATTTATGTATCTAATGTATATTAAAGTTAAGATAGAACTCATAAATTAGAATAACAACAGCAACAATCGAAGTTAACGATTTCAATACTTTTGGTTGTTTAAATAGCTTTTTCCTCGTGCAGTGCAAAATAATTTTCTCCCTGAGAAAATGGGAGGTAGCTTTTGTTGAATAGCATATATTTTACCACATAGCAGCACAGAGAAAGTAGGAAAAAAGTGCTTCCATTGCTGACAGCACCGTCCCTGGTCTCATGTCAATTACTCCGATTTTAAAAGTTATCATTTTGATAGTTTTCCGAATTTTGAGAAGGTAATTTCTCGTCGCGTTGTCTTTGCATTGGGACAGGTAGTTTGCCAAGGCGCGATGAAAATCTTCAGACGAGGTGGATACCCTGGCCATTGTTTTGATCATTCTGAAGGTCATGTACATTCCCTGAATGGAGAAAATTATTGTAGAGTTTATTTTCAAAGGCATTGATTTAATACTGGAAATTTTTATTTGCACTTAATTTTAGCAGATAAATATATTTTGGCTGCGTAATTAAATTAGTAATAATATTATACCATGATGGCATCCAAAAGAAAGTAGAAAACATCTCCGAAACTGCTCTCAGGTCTTTTCAGTATGTGAAAAACCATGTAGATATCGGAAACCATTTGAGCATAGCCTACTATATTTTGTCCAGCGACTTTATTCGAGACCCAATCATTGAAGAACCAAGATGACATCATCAAATGTTTGTAGTCCGTGATCAAACTGTAAATGTCATATTTTGTTCCATGTGCAATTTTTTCAATGTTCAATGGCTTATTTCTGTTTCTCAATCGGTGGGTAATTGAATTCCCCGAAAAATTTGAATGTCCAGATCCTGCCGAAAGTATGCCATTTTCATATGTCAAGTGAGTTTCTTCGGATTCGGAGGTGTCCACAACGTTTCTAGTATTTCTACGGGAATGTGGTGCAGCAGGGGCTTTTCGATTCAAAGATATTACATTCGCTATCGGACTGAGTTCACGGAATTCTACACGAGCCCATTTATTATCATATTCTTCCCCCTCGTCATCTTCAACAAGAGATGTAAGGGCTCTTGTCAGCTCGTTGATAATTTGTGAATAACATGTAGCATTTATTGAGCATAGGACAAATGTCGATGCATAATAAGTCCAGCATTGATAAACAAATGCAACTTCATGCATGCCGAATATCACCCTCAGCCACCAATTGTCTTCCTCCAGCAAAGCGTAAGTGTATAAGCAAAATTTAGAATCGCTATAAAACTGAAAAGCAGCTCCAGCCACGCCAATAAGCAAAATTGTTCTGTTAAAAAAAAGTCCGTAGTTAATAATGCAGTTAAAGATTTAGCAATTTTCTGGGGAAAATTAAGACTTACATATTGATACCGACGATTGTCTTCAACTCGTGGTTGATTCTAGCAGCCATTTCTTTAGGACGTCCTAGCCTTTCATAGACCCTTTCTTCAATGTACCAAATCTGGTAGAAGAGCTCAAACAATGGGTATCTGAAACACCAACAGCTTCCGCAGACTAAAAGTTCCATACAGCATAAGATCCAATCGTAAACAGACACAACAGTATCATCATCTAAGGAACCTGGAAGAAATATTCCTTTCAGCAAACCCAGCAAGAATACTGCTTTGATTGAAGAATTTACGACTGCAAGGAAATACAGCAATTTTCCTATCACGGGACACCAAGTAATAAAATAATGTCCTTTATCAGTCCGTTTAATTACATTCAACGTCAAGAATTCATAGTAAAACAAATTCCAGGTTGATCTTTGGTAGTCTATAAAATCTATCAAACTTTTCTGGCTCATCTTTACAGTAAGAGGGTCTTAATTGGACTAGAAAAACAAAAATGTATTTTGGTAAGAAATGGTAACGATTAAAGAAAAATATCTAGAAATGGTTTGGTCAGAGTTGTGCGATACAATTTTTAATTATTGTAGTCATCGAATGCCCTTGATATAGTGGACTAGTACAATGTGTCTGACAGAAAGGAGACACTTTCCGGTGGCTATATGTAACATGCTAATGCATAAATGTTTCATAAATCGTTGTGATTTAATGTAGGTAAAACGTGACTAGTGAAGCCACAAATTAATTTTCGACTCGTGGAATTTTTGATCTAGCTAATAATGAGCAGTTCCTCATCTTAATTATGTCTTAGATGGCAGGTTTAATTGCTTCTTTCAATATAAATGACATCATGTATAATCCAATACAAATTCTGTCCTAATCCTCGCCATAGTATTTAAGCACTGAACGTTACTCAAGACCTCCATCCATCAAAATACGTGGAAATCGGCGATAGCATCGCATCGATACTAATAAACATGAGGCGACAATGGTCAGACGTCAGACAATCATCATGATTCATGATAGCGATCGGGCCAAATGTCTTTTCAGCGAATGCTTTCCAAGGAAATATAAGGCTCAAAGACCATGCTTTAGCAAATGTAAATATTTTTTGCAGATATTTTATTTCTTTACTCTATGACATGACTTTACTCTATGACATAGTTTGCATCTCCTCCGAGAATACTGGCCGTAGAATGACAAAAAAGGGCTATATTATGAACCTCGTCTCAGATTCTGAGAAAAATAAAGAAATTTTTGTCTAAAACCGCAAAAAAAGAAAACTATTCACGCGAAAATGCTCATATTTTTTCTCGGTGCTCCCCCTGGCTGCGGCCCTGTAATATTGTACCAAAGAGGTTCTTAAGGGCCGTGTTCTTTTATTAATTCGAAATTCGAAAGTTTGAAATATTTCGAAATTCAAACAAAAACGTGCTTCTAATGTTAGCCGAAACCCAAAGCCCTACCAACCGACAAGCTAACTGTATACGGAGATATGCAAACACTCGACAGTAGTGCAATACTCAAAATAACAATAAGTTCCGAATTTTGAATGGGATGTGTAGCTGTTTAACAATGGGAGCCAATAGCAACAGCAATCAGACAGAATTTTCATAAATGTAGGCTCCTACCACTTTTGGTGAAGTCATGTTTTGTTTTGCTCTCCTTCTGCAGCCAGTTTGAATAGGATAAAACCAAAAGGAACGGTGCATGGCTGTATCCATGACCACGGGCTTCTCCCAGCTAAAAGTTAAGAAGGATCCACAGCATGTAAATATTGTGTTGAATTTCAGCTAACTTTGTGTCGATAGATAGAAAGTTCTACGATAGCTACAAGGACAAGTAATATCTCAAAAAAAAGAGAATTTTCTAACTTGGTTACTAACGTTTAAAAACTTTCAAAATTTAATTTCGATAAAAATTTATGAAAGCATTTGCAATTGTCATCAGTATACGGCTATCACAAAAAAATGTCGAAAGTTCTCAACGTCCGTAACCAAGTTAAGATATCCTCTTTTTTTTGAGTCCCTAATTAAGGGTGTAGCTATAGTAGAACTGGGTGATCAATGATAAATAAATTTCGAAAAGTTATTGTATATAATTTAGTACAAATAACTACTCCTGCAAGTTCAATCATCATAACATAGGTACCGCACTAGTGCAACCGTTGCAGTGACGTAGGATTATGAGTGGGATAATATAAATTTCAGTTTTATATCCTCATCCTAATGCCTCACTGAAAGCTGTCATTTCACATTTACAGTTTCCAATAGTACACAAAACACAGCCATCGCAATTAAAGTAGGCAAAGGCCATTAAGGTAAATTTAAATTTGGACATTCAATTACCATATTGATTGACTGTCAACTATCATTATACCAATCCTCACTGGTTCAAGTAGACGGGTGTGCCGGTATCGTCAGTTGACGTCGACATATAATACGACTGACGACTCATTTGTCATTCTCAGTATCTTGTCACATTCAACAATTGCCCTGCTGCTGGTTACCAGTTACTGAAGGCCAAGGTAAGTCAAGTACACTAAGTTTGCATGTAATTTTGAATTTGTAATAGTAGGTTAATTCATTCAAAGTTTCTAAATTATGAATTTCACAAACTCCACTATGAGTTTACCTAATCTTGATAATTTGATTATCTAAATCTGAATATACAGGTTAGGTTTGCTGATTGGGGTCGGATCGCTGACCTAAGTTGGATTTGATTCGGTTGGTCAAACTTCCACTGACCACTAAAAATTTAACTGCACGCTTTTTACTGGTCAAACAAGTGTCAGTCTAGCCCAGCCAGAACCCACTTACGGGCTAAGGTGCCGGTATCGTCAGTTGACGTCGACATATAATACGACCGACCACACGTTTGTCATTTCCCAGTATCTTGTCACATTCAACAATTGCCCTGCTGCTGGTTACCAGTTACTGAAAGTCAAGGTAAGTCAAGTACACTGAGTTTGTATATAATTTTGAATTTGTAATTGTACGTCTGAATTCATCCAAAGTTTCTAAATTTTGGATTCCACAAAATCTACTATGACTATGACCTACCCTAATATTGATAATTTGATTATCTGAATCTGAATATACAGGTTTGCTGGTTGGGATCGGATCGTTAACCGACATTTGACAGTTCAACAGTCACCTTCATCTCGCTGTTTTTGTGACCGTCGTCTTGCCTTGTTGTGAACCCATCAGCAGAAATCTCCCCACATCTTAAATTGACTATCGACTTTGGCATAACATCATCCTCATCCTATAAGCTTTAATACAATTATGCATTGCGTACTCATTCCTATGAAATAACTTTCGAATTGTAATAAAAACGCCATAAAAAGACTAGGCTAGCTGTCAAAGTAAAGTAACAGTCAAAGTTGTAACCAGTTACTGGATTTTTGATATAGTTGCATTTAAAAAAATCTAATTCCCAAAGAAATGAGTCAGTTTCAGTTTTTATAAAACGTTGATGTTTTTTGCGGCAATTTATAACAATTTGCACTTATAGATTCTTAATTTTTGTCTTTCATTGCGAGTTGTTGCAAATTTCCCATGAAAACATTAACATCTGTAACCAGAGTTAAAAATTAGGAATCAAAGTGCAATGCGTTATAAATCGACACTTTCTGCGTTATTAGAGAACAATTTTGTCTTTCTACGACCATTATTTTAGGACTAGGTACAAGTTTTCCAAAAAAACGTCATAAAATAATTTCTATAACTCTGCATTTTTAAATCGTAGCCATACCATAGGTACTTCCCCAGAACCTGCCCCTCATTGAATTTTGAACCACTCCTGAACCTTAATATGCGTAATCATTTTGAAATTCAAAATTAGTACTGTGGAGGCCTAGTGAAATAATAAACCATGTCCAAATGGATGTAAAAAAGTGGTGTGAAATTGCAAAAAAAGGTTGAACTAATTATTTGACATTACATGACGTTTTTAATGAATTTTTTCAATGACCTTTGGCCTTTTGACAAGTGTGACTTGACCTTGACATGGCCTAACGAATAAAATTTTCGAACGAGCTATCCCATGACGTTCTACAATGTCAATAACTAAACCACCAATTTTTAATTTTTGGACCACGCCCATACGCAGGGGGTGTGTCTGATTTATTTCATTTTCAAACTCGACATTGCTTTTCATCCCTACATCACGCATAGTAAGGTTGAGTTAATTATCTCAAACCGTTTTTGAGTTATCGACGTTTTTAGTGAATTTTTCCAATGACCTTTTTATAGGTGTGAGTTGACCTTGACATGGCTTAACAAATAACCTTTTCGAGCGAAATACCTCATGACGTTCTACATTGTCAATAACTAAAGTTACAACAATTTTAAATATTTGGACCATGCCCATAGGCAGGGGGTGTGTCCGATTTAGTCCATTTTCGAACTCGACCTCGCTTTTTATCCCTACATCACGTACAGTAAATTTGGGTTGATTATCCCAAACCGTTTTTGAGTTATCGTGCTAACAGACAATCAGACGGACGGACAGACAGACAGATCAGGCATTCCTATAAAGCGGTGTTGCACACCACTTAATAGAATGGAATTCAGAAAGCCTTGGTTTGATGAGGTGTGAAATCACACAAAACACTCATCGTATAGCCCAATGTATTAAATCTGCCACCAGTCGTATCTGGATTTTATAATGTTTGCGCGGGCCTATCCTATGATGTAAAATCTTAATGATTAAATGGGACGAAATTAACCTATAAGAATTTTCAATATGCAATGGACCCGCTCAAGCATTATAAAAATCCAGATACGATTGGTGGCAGTTTTAATACATCAGGCTATACGATGCGTGTTATGTGTATGTGAAATGGCTTCACTGTGCCATTTTGTCTAACAAACAAATCAAATGTAGCTAGATATTGTGTTGTTGTCCTTGTTGTATTCATATCGCGATATCGCGCGGAGGAGTGGTGGAGGAGCAGAGCGAGGCCACAACAGTCCACACTTTCCTCCGGGGCAGGAGCTATATTTTTACGGTCCTCCCGTACTCCAAGCTAAAGTATGCGATGTGATCCTGCGACCGGCTAGTTACCACATAATCACAAGTCACAACAACTCACACCACACACTATTCCCATTCTATCATTTCCAACTCCAGCTGAATTAGAAATTGAATGAATGTGAAATGACAGCAGATGATAAGCGATCAGTGCGACACGAACGTAAGTGGTATTGACCGTGAGCCATTGGAGAACTCGGAGGACATTTGCTTTGTACAAATCCTGAAATAAAGTCTACAGTGGCTCATAGTCAACCACAGCGGAATCAGAGTGTCTCCAACGATGCGAAGATCTCCCTTAACTGAATATCAAACAGGCTGTACAAAAAGGCTGAATTGGCCACGATATCACCTTGGTGCAAGGCTAGTAGAAGTAAAATAGGTTTGGAATTCCCAGGCACTTCTGAATTTTTGTGTATGTAAACCGATTTGTGACGTCACACGGCGACTTTCCTATACATTTGCATGGGCCATCACCATGGTGAAAGTGCATGTCAAAAAATTTAAAAAAATTTGTCAAAAATATTTTTCTGCCCCATGGAAATGAATAGGAAATGTCGCCGTGTGACGTCACAAATCGAATGCATTACAAAAAAATCGAATGAAGCCTGGAATGCCGCAGGTTGACCTTGGTGCACATTTGCACTCATGTAATGTTATTTCGAGTTGTCGTATTGCACTTTGCACTCTCCTATGGGACAGTAATCCGTAAGTAACCATGGGTTCGATTTACTGTACTGTAATACAAGCAATGACACGATGAAAATTCGCAAGGCAAATTGACTACACCAGCGTTGGCATAGAGAAAAGCTCAATGCTCCAGCTCCATCGCTTCAATTTGTCGGATATTCATGACCTACACATCCGGTCAAGTGCAATGCAATTTACATTTTACAATTTTTCATGAAACTCTCTTCGCATTTGCTTCAAAATTGGCGAAAGTTCTAGCCCGATTTTCTAGTGTAGTACACGGTCGGAAAGGCAAACGCATTGGCAAGGGCTGTATCCGAGAAAATTTTAGATATTCCTCCCGGTTGGACAACATTTTCAATCATTGCTGGTGCCGAATCATTTAAGAATATCGTAAATTTTCTCGGATACAGCCCTAGACAATGCGTTTGTCATTCCGACAATGTATTACAATAGAAAATCGGGTCAGAACTTTAGCCAATTTTGAACGAAGTACAATAGATGATTCTAACGTATTTTGATAGTCAATTGGGTTTTCCAAAAGTCAGGAACACGGACCTTAATATTAACCTCTTTATATTACGATATTTAAATTTTCTAGCAGATTTTGTAGTTTACAAAATTATAATCGCAATAAGATATTATATTATTAACGAGTAAACATATCGTATATTTTGTACAATGAGGGGGTCTACAATATATCCAGGATTCCAAAAATGTGCCACACAAGAAAATCGGGTAAGAACTTTAGACAGAATTCTTTCTTTCGGAGAGTTATCGTGGGTACGGACTTGGGGTAGAGCAAGGTGCGTTTATAACAGGTGACGAACCAAGCCCATTTTTCCATTGAAATGTCAGGAATAATCTGCGGGACCAAATGGTCCCGGACTGTCCCAGCTCAGTTCAGTTGCTATAGGTAACAAGCTACAACTAAGCTGGGACAGCCTGGGACCAAATGGTCCCACAGAATATTCCTGGAATAAACGCTTGTTTCGTCACCTGTCTATATAACGGTTGTCATGTATACTCACCTTGGGGTAGAGTCATTGCGCAGACGGACATGGTAAAAATCCAGGGGAAAAGGGTTGCCATGGTTTCTATTCACCTTAGACTGATTGTTATTATAATAATTTATTTGATAAAAGGAAATGAGAGAATCTGTGCTTTATCAAGCAGCGAGAGTTGTTTATCTAAACTACAAAAATCTTGATTATATTCTAAGCAGGTGACACTTATTTGTCTTGTACATTAAAACCTCAAGATCATATCACAATTTTGTCTAGTATTGTTACAACAGCTCAACGTCTAAGTACAGGGCAAGACAGGATCCATTATCGTCATATAAACAGTAAAATTACTGACTTTTGTCGAAGTCAGAGCTGTCCCCGGTAAGGCCTATGTTAAATTGAAAACAACGTATGTGAGGCTGTCACAACGTCCTGCCCTGTGAGAAAGTCATTTTGGATATCATCTCTAGGCTGTTTCCATAGGGGTGTGAAAAACAGATCAAATTGGTCAATCTCCATTTAAGTTTACCAATTTAATCTGTTTTTTACACCCCTATGGAAACAGCCTAGAGATGATATCCAAAATGACTTTCTCACAGGGCAGGACGTTGTGACAGCCTCACATACGTTGTTTTCAATTTAACATAGGCCTTACCGGGGACAGCTCTGACTTCGACAAAAGTCAGTAATTTTACTGTTTATATGACGATAATGGATCCTGTCTTGCCCTGTACTTAGACGTTGAGCTGTGGTAACAATACTAAACCTATTATTTGCCTTTGGCAAATAGGTCTAGTCAGTTTGCCTTTAAAAAATGGGGTCGGTTTTGCTCCTTCTCAAGGAGCAAATTATCCATGGTTATTATAACAAATAATAAATCACAACAGATTATTTCATTTCAAAATTTTATATGATTTTCATATACATTCACAAGGGGAATATTTATTGCAACATTTGACTTCTGCATTGTGGTCGTTTGATATCAGTATATATTACATACCTTTTAGCATATCATATTACTACCACCATCCTAAGCTACACTTATCATATCATATGATACTACTCCACTTTATGAATAATAAAAGTTATAATCATGTTATTGGATTAACTTTCAAACTATGAAAACAATAATAATAGAATATATCATTTTAATTACTTGCTGTAAGGAGCAACTGTTGATACAACTACTATTATGTTGACACACAAAATAGACAGTAGACATATTGAAAGGTTTAGTTATTGTAGATTTTTCGGTTATACAATTAATATTGCAAGTCACTGCATAAAGAATTTTCAACTTCAGAATAAATTATAGAATTTCCGAATAAATTATAGAATTTCCGAATAAATTATAGAATTTCCGAATAAATTATAGAATTTCCGAATAAATTATAGAATTTCCGAATAAATTATAAAATTTCAGAACTACAATATGTATTGTTTTATGAATTTATTGCACGGTTAAAGGTTTTGGCATACATTACAAAAGTAGGATTACATGGAAAAATATATGGACCGCCATAACGTCATAGTTCAGGCACTTTTACACGTGCAGTTTGGGGATATGAATGTAATAAGTTGGTTGCTTGTAGCTATACTTCAATCATTAAACCAACTTTTATTTGTTTTGGACTTAAAAAATTACTTAGTATCAATATATTTCAACATAATGTGTAAATTTGGAATTAAATTATGTTTAACCACATTAAAATGTGTTAAGAATTGGCTCTTAACTGCACGTACAAGTTTCTTGTACCACTTTTGGAAGCGTTGGTGATTTCACAAATCCGATAATTCCCGTCACCTGTAAAGTCACACCGCCTTTTTCCATGTAATCCTACTTTTGTAATGTATGCCAAAACCTTTAACCGTGCAATAAATTCATAAAACAATACATATTGTAGTTCTGAAATTCTATAATTTATTCGGAAATTCTATAATTTATTCGGAAATTCTATAATTTATTCTGAAGTTGAAAATTCTTTATGCAGTGACTTGCAAATACTTGCAATATTAATTGTATAACCGAAAAATCTACAATAACTAAACCTTTCAATATGTCTACTGTCTATTTTGTGTCTCAACATAATAGTAGTTGTATCAACAGTTGCTCCTTACAGCAAGTAATTAAAATGATATATTCTATTATTATTGTTTTCATAGTTTGAAAGTTAATCCAATAACATGATTATAACTTTTATTATTCATAAAGTGGAGTAGTATCATATGATATGATAAGTGTAGCTTAGGATGGTGGTAGTAATATGATATGCTAAAAGGTATGTAATATATACTGATATCAAACGACCGCAATGCAGAAGTCAAATGTTGCAATAAATATTCCCCTTGTGAATGTATATGAAAATCATATAAAATTTTGAAATGAAATAATCTGTTGTGATTTATTATTTTTTATAATAACCATGGATAATTTGCTCCTTGAGAAGGAGCAAAACCGACCCCATTTTTTAAGGTGACTGTGTATACGATTTGGGAATCTCTGGTGACTATCAAAATACATGTTAAAATTTTTTGCCATTCTTGATATAACTTCCAGAGTTTTATTCCGATTTTCTAATGAAGTACATTTTCGGAAAGGTAAAAACATTGGCTAGGATTTAATTTGGGAAAATTTTCGATTTTTTTGATTATTTAGCAGTAGCAATGGTTCAAAATTTTATGCGAATTTCTATCCAGATTTCATCATTAAAGTGTGACATGTATAAAAACTGAGACAATAATCGAACATTTTCCCAAATTAAATCCTAGCCATTGCGTTTACCTTTCCGAAAATGTACATCATTAGAAAACCGGAGTAAAACTCTGGAAGTTATATCAAAAATAGCAAAGAGAGTTTCATGAAAAAGGTTGAAATGTAAACTGCCTCATACTTGACCGGATGTGCAAGTCATAGAATATCCGACATTGAAGCAATGCACTGATATCAACTTGACATGAGCTAGAGCATAGAGCTTTTTCTCTATGCCAACGCTGATGGTGCCATAATTTTCATAGTGTCATTGCTTGATCACAGTCAGTAGTAATTCGATCCCATGGTTACTGATGTCCCACCCAAGGGATAGCAGTGCAATACTCGAAATGTGTGGAAATGCAAATGTGCCTCTACGTCCAAATGTAGCCAGTTCATGGCATGAACAAATTCTTGGGCACATTGGATGAAGATTTTGCAGTGCAGATTGCTGTTGCTATTGGCTCCCTGTGTTAAATAGCTACATACCATTCAAAATTAGGAACTTCCTTGGGAACTTTCCATTTTGTTATTTTGAAGTATTGCACTATTATACTGCCCAGCGTCGAATACTGCGATTGTGTGGTTATATCTCCAGTTAGTTTTTCGGTTAGTAGGGCTATGGGTTTCGGCTACCGTTAGAAGCATATTTTTATTTGAATTTTGAAATATTTCAAAATTTCGAATTTCGAAATAAAAGAGGAACAGCCACCTTAAAGGCAAACTGACTAGACCTATTTGCCAAAGGCAAATAATAGGTTTAGTACTAGACAAATCACAATTTGCATCAATATGCTGTTTTTCAAAAGAATTTATTTGCTGGTGTGGAAAAACTTTTTATTCCGTAAAAAACACCGATGTGCTACAGCTTGGCTAATTATTTTCCCAACACTTATATGGACCGGAGTTGGATGTTGGAATATATTAAGCGAACTATCAAAGAACAAGGCAAAAGAATATCCATCCTCAGGGAGTAGTAGTAGTCATTCTTCCTCAAAAGAGAAAGTTGTCACCATCATTCATTCAAACTTCTCACACAATCCCCGGGATTTTATACAACCTTTGCTTGGTTCTGAACGTAGTAGCAGCAACAACCCAGTAAGTGACATGCTTGGGATAGCATTCGCCCCATCCAACTACAGAACCATACCAATTATGGAACAGCTGCAGGCTGCTCTACAAAGCATTAACTATGGTGAGGGACCAAATAGTTTTCGTCATTCGTGCTATAACAAAGAAGGCTCACATTATTATTATAGCGGAAACTGTATTCCACCTGGAAACAATTGCTTGGACCTTAATGGTCATCCAAATCCATGTCCTGGAGTTATACTTCCTGCAATTAAAGTCAAATTAATACCTTACCAAAGCGACGCGGTACTTGTAAAGGATATGAATTCTTGGAAGACTGGGAATAAACCACCTAACTTCACAGCCGCAATCATTTTCAGGGAAGAATTAACCGTGCATGGAGTATACCCCTACACAATACGGATGAAGGGAGAGGAATTTTTTACAGATTTGATATTGCTTCCTTCCAGAGAACAATTCTATGGAAGGAGTAGAAGTCGCCGTGTGCTTGTAAAGTATTCCAACGGAGAATACTACGAAAGTTCCTCACCCACAGGGCCTAAAAACCTCTATAAAAGGACAGGCTTTAGAGCCTTGCAAATATTATTGGATAAAGTCATTGTGCAACAGAAGCTAAAAAGAAGTACTATACCGGTTCCTAGAATCGAATTGCAAGGATTTCCAATCGATAAAAGTAGAGATTATCAAGGGGGCAGCAGCAGTGACAGAGAGGAATTGGATCATGCGCCTTTGGATAGCGGTTCAAATTTCATTTACATATACATTATTGTATTAAGTTTCATCTTATGTGTTCCAAATACAATCCGTGGGATCATTCATGAAAAGCAAACGGGAATCAAAGAATTAATGAAGATGATGGGATTAGCTAATTGGATGCACTGGACTGGATGGATGATTGATTGCTTACTTCTTCTACTAATCATTCTTGCTTTGATGACTTTCTGGTTACTCACACCTTTCATTAACAAAGCAGTAATCGCTTGTAGTCTCACCTTGTGGCTCTTCATATTTACTCTATTTTTCATGGCCACTATTACTACTTTATTCTTCATCTCAACATTTTTTGATAAGCCCACTCTTGCAATAATTGCTGGATTTATCTTTTACATCATCAGTTATTTGGGGCTTGTTTTTGTATTGGATATTGACGATGTTTTTGCTACATCGCTAACACAGAAATTGGCTTCTTCGCTATTTCCTAATATGGCACTCCATTGGGCTTTGAAAATTATAGTCGATCGTGACAAGAATGGAGCCTCCGCAAGTTGGGCTACCATTGCAGAACCTCTTAGTGCACTGGACAAAATAAATATATTGGCTGTTTGTGGGATGCTAGTTTTCGATATCGTCCTCTACATGCTTTTAACTGTGTATATGGAGAGTGTGATTCCTTCTGAATTCGGTCTGAGAAAGCCTTGGTATTACCCCTTTCTGTTGTCTACCTGGTACTCACCAAAGAAAGTTATGCCAGTAGAATCTGATAAATATGTGAGAAATGCAGAAGAGTCAGCCGATTTAAAACCCGGCTTTGAAGAAGAACCGACGGACTTACCAGTCGGAATAGAAATTCGAAATCTCTGTAAAACGTTTGGAAATAAAAAAGTTGCAGTAGAAGGACTTTCTGCAAAAATGTATGCTGGAGAGGTTACGGCTTTGTTGGGACACAATGGGGCTGGAAAAACGACAACATTGTCTATTTTGACAGGACTTTACAAACCCTCAAGTGGAACTGCCTATATTAATGGATACAATATTGTTAATCAGATAGATGAAGTTAGGAAATCTGTTGGACTCTGTCCTCAACATGATCTACTTTTTGACGAATTGACTGTAGCACAACATCTGCAGTTTTTTGGAATGCTCAAAGGATTAAGTTCATTAATGGCGAAGCAGGAAGCTCAGCGAATTCTGTATAATTTGAAATTGGGAGAAAAGTCCAGTAACTTAGCATCGACTTTATCAGGAGGTCAGAAACGACGACTTTCTCTTGCCAATTCAATCATCGGTGGAGCATCAGTCCTCTTTTTGGACGAACCCACATCGGGTTTGGATCCTGAGGCTCGGAGGGAAGTTTGGGATTTGTTATTGGCAATGCGAACAGATGGCCGTACAATTGTACTGACGACACATTTCATGGAAGAGGCAGATGTTTTGGGAGATCGCATTCTGATCATGGCAGAAGGGAAGCTTCAGTGTTCGGGGACTCCCTTGTTCCTCAAAAAGTGTTTCGGTGATGGATACACTTTAACGGTGACACTCACAGACAAGGCGGATAGGAATTCAATTCTTTCTGTTGTTCAGAAATACATCTCCACTGCTTCCTTCAAGAAAGGCGAAACTAAAAGTGTCTCCGAAGTGGCGATCACTCTTCCTGAAGAATCAACGAAGACATCGATATTTCCAGATATGTTTTTGGACTTGACCAAGAATCAACAAAAGCTAGGGATTTTGACGATGGGACTCACTACTCCCAGTATGGATGATGTATTTGTAAGGGTTGGGGAGTTGAGTCATTCAACTGCGGATAATACTCTTTCTAATGAAGAAGAATCAACAAATGTTGATAATTTTGAAAGTGTCAAGGGTTTCTCCCTCTTTTGGTTGATGTTCTGGGGATTAATGATAAAATTATTCATACGTAACATTCGGAATTTACGATTGGTTCTCCTCCAAATACTGCCTGTGATAGCAATTGCTATTCTTGTTGCTGCTGTATCACGTCTGTTATTCCACGCCCATATTCCTGACTATCCTCCATTGAAGATATCTTTACGCTCTTACGCAGACCCCATCACTTTGTGTATGCCAATGACAAAGGAAGCAGATTTTATGTGCAACAAATTTTTCGAAACTACGGAGGGAATAGGAACTACAAAAAAGGTTCATTCTGGTACTGGTATGTACCAGTATCTTAAGTCCAAAAAAGAAAAGAATTCTGACGAGTATAAATTCAAATACGTCATAGCTGCTGAAATGAAGTATAATAGTCTCGACGATATGGTCATCAAAGTCTTTCACTCTGGAAAATATAGTCACTCGGAGCCTTTAGCGTTGAATGCAGCTTCTAACACCGTCCTTAAGCTAATTCAGGGACGTCCGACGACAAGAACAAATGCAGGCAAAATTGAAATAACAAACCATCCTTTAAAAACGGAAGGCCCTACCGATATCGTTGAGGCAGCTCAATATACCTTTGGAATAAATTCCTATTATATTATGATGATTATGGGAGCGCTGCTACCTCTTCCTTTTGCATTGTTGGCAGCAAGTTTTTTGATGTTTCCATCTGAAGAAAGAGTGAACAAGGTGAGTGAAAATTCTAAATAGAATATAAACATCAACTTTACCCTATAATGAGTAACTCCCTATATAGTCCCTATTTATTTTCTAATTTAATAAACACGTTCGTTCCGTAGACCTCTTTTGTTTTCGTATCCGAGGGAAGAATTCAAAATTGTTACTCCAGAGTCCAAAGTTACGTCGACGCAATAGATAAAACAGATATACACAGCGCCAAAGATTACTATATAATATGACTCATCCTTTTTCCTTGCACAGCTTCATGCTATAAGTACGAATACATACTTAGGAAATAAAAAAATTAAATAAGTATTTATTTGTACGGTTCTAAATAAGAGGGGAAGCACATGAGGGGAAGTAGTAATATTTTTTGAACAACGCCTACAGGCAAGCAGGGATGTGTCTAATTTTGCCCTTTTTCGAACTGAACATGTTTTTGACTCCTAGAATACTTTTAAAATGGATGCATTAACAACCGAATACATTTTGACCCTTGATGACAGTTACTGAATCTGCCCTGAGTTAACTCACTTTGGTTTATAACTCATTCCGGTATGGTTTTGATGTAAAATGTAAACTGTAGTTGATCTAATTACAGGGAAAACATTTGCAACTGATGACAGGGGTCAGTCCTTTTCTTTATTGGATCACTTCGATTTTAAGCGATTTTCTTATGATGATCTTGGTCGCCTGTGGGATGCTAATCTGTTTCGTTATAATAGAACCCCTTGGATTATACACGTCAGGATACGGTGCAGGTAATGCACAATATAACATATTTTAAGAAATTGATAATAAAAATAATCAATAACCAAACAGTAAAGAGTATTCTGCTTTCTGTGTACATATTGTTAATAGTTTATAGTTCCCTTTTGTACCAATGTTTACAGGTGTTCTTTTTCTTATATTTATGGTATATACTTTCTCTGTCATGCCATTATCCTATTTGAGAAGTAATTTTGGTTCGGTTCCATCAGAAGGTTTTTCTGGACTTGCTCTCTTTCATGCCCTTACAGGTATAGCCTTAAATTCATCAATGAATCTTTAAAAATACGTTGCTATTTAATGACAAGGTATACTATTTAATGACATATACATATAATTTACTAACTAACTGAAATTTTAAACTATCTTTTTAAGCTATGCTTTTGGTGAGTGCTACATATTTCTGCGAGTTCTATGGTGAACTGGGGTATGAAGATAGACATAGTGATGACCCAAATAATCTTTATTCAGTTATCTTATATAACATGGGAATTTTTTTCCGGATCCTCTTCATTTCCAATCCTACCTTCGGACTCACAATGTGTTTTATCAAGTTTTCTGAAATATCAATAGTAAACAACCGATGCAATTTAATCACTACTGGTTTAAATGTACTGTGCAAAAGCCATGAAGCCTCCTTCGGTAGTCTACGCAGTTGTTGCAGTTAAGTGATTGATTACTACCATAAACCATGCTAATGATACTATAATAATAATAATAAAGTAACGGAGTTGTTTTGTGAAAGTGTCCAATCTATATGTCGGGAAGTAACTTGTACTTAAACGAAATGTCATGTCGCCTAGCTTCCCACTTCCCAGTTTACTTACTTTCCAATCCCAACTATCCGAGCGAGTTTACATCAATTTAGATATGGTTTATTAATTTTATTGTGTACAAGTACTAAAAGCAATGAAATTCGCGGGGCCCTTTGTCTATTTCTGCAATTCCGCTTTTAAAAGATTTAAATACAGTTAAATAGTACTGTTAGAATCAGCCAACATCAGACCTATGGTTGCCCTGTGGTACGGCGATAAGCCTTCTGATTGGCTGAAATTTTTTGAAATCCAGCCTTCTGATTGGCTATTTCTATGACGAAAATTCTATAGATTACCCAAATGGGGACATTTTAGCAAATTTTGAATTGTTGCAAGCTACAATGCAGTCATATCATGAATCATCTATTTTATTGCCTAATAGTTTTCATTTCAAGTAGACCTTCATTCTGGAATATGATATTGAGCAATGAGAATGAGAAATGTATATATTGAGCTATTTACATGCACGTCTTATGCAGTTATTACACTATAAATTTTATGCCATGAACTATGAATCATCTATTTTTATTACCATCAGCGTTTAAATGCTATTAAGAAGTTTACCAAAGCTAAGAAGGAAAACTTGTCTAAGAAAGGCTATCGACGCCTGGATACTACTGAGGAACAAGGATCGGGTGGTCAGGAATCACCAGAAACGGTCTAATGTTTAGATATATTTAGTATTCACACATTTTTCAGTTATCAGTAATTTGCTTGCTGAGTTATCATTTTAAAGGTCATTGTAGGAAGAGTTTGTTTGTACGATACTAATTTAATATTAATCACATCATTCCTTGTTCGATTATGAGGATTATGCACTATGCAGTATGCACTATATTTATATATCCACAATGTGTGTTCTTCCGGTTTATACTTGTTTCTCATTGCTCATGCTCAATATCGTATTACAGAATAAAAGTCTACATTGAAAGGGAAACTGGTAGGCATAGAGATATAACATAGGTAGGTATTGTACAAATCTAGAGAGAGCATTTGAAAAGGATGCGGAAAAGCACATGACATGATGAAGGGATCTGCGCGAAAGCTATTCTCATGTGTTTTCGTACAAAATGAATTTGAATTGCCTCCGACTTCATCCCTCATAGCCAATCAAAATTAATTATTACACGTCACTATTATTCAATTTATAACATTGATGGAATACGATAGGCTCTCTCTTGATATGCCTATCTATATTATCTCTATGCTGGTAGGTAATAAAAATAGATGATTCATAGTTCATGGCATAATATTTATAGTGTAATAACTGCATAAGACGTGCATGTAAATAGCTCAATATATACATTTCTCATTCTCATTGCTCAATATCATATTCCAGAATGAAGGTCTACTTGAAATGAAAACTATTAGGCAATAAAATAGATGATTCATGATATGACTGCATTGTAGCTTGCAACAATTCAAAATTTGCTAAAATGTCCCCATTTGGGTAATCTATAGAATTTTCGTCATAGAAATAGCCAATCAGACGGCTGGATTTCAAAAAATTTCAGCCAATCAGAAGGCTTATCGCCGTACCACAGGGCAACCATAGGTCTGATGTTGGCTGATTCTAACAGTAAAAGATCACAAACAAATGTCTATTACTTCTATATCAAAATTAATAGTGCTTGCGGTCATTTAAACGCATTTCCCGATTTCTGAGAAATTTCGATATGTACCAATTTTTTGTCTTTATGTGCCCAAAAATAGCCTTTATAGCTATTTCATTCTAAACAATTTCATTTAAAACAGAAATGTCTAATTTCAAGCTTTGGTTCAATTTTTTAGATGTTTATACTTCTGACTCTCTACATAAAAATTTAATCATGTATACCCATATATATACAATTACTTTATCTTTGGGAGGAGGGTCTGCCAAATGATAAGTAAAAACGAATATGCCATTTTCGCAAAATTAACCAACACTACACGAAGAATAGGCATTTTTTAAATGCTGGCGAAGCGCGTGACCCAGAAAAGCGCGGGGCCTTGTGCGGATCAATCCGTTAGGTGTGCCTCTGGGAATTAGTCCAAAATCTGCCAGTCTATAATGGGCAAGTAATTCATGGGCTTCCCAATTTTAACAATAAGATGATTATTGCCACTTAGCAAAATACAAAACGAAAATAATAGCAAAGGAGTTTATATGCACCAATAGTTTCGAACCCGTGACCTCTGACCAAAAAATACTATAGATCTACAGTATTCAACCGTCCTGTTACATACCTATAGGAGTTATAACTACTGATTATATATTACAGAGCCTTGCAACAATGGGATTGCCGAGTGTGGTAGCAGACGATATTGCTATGGAAAGTTACCATACTTAACTTGGTTGCATGAAGGTGATCTACTTAAACTCGGTAGTGGTGGGCCTAGCGGTGGCAGATGTTACGATGCTGCCGACAGCAGGTTGGCCGGGATTGGTCAGGAATTATTTTGGATGTTTTTCTTCGGTCTGGTTTACTACATTTTGTTGTTCATGATGGAGTATGGAATATTAGCACGAATCAAAGAAATGTTTCGACCTAAAAAGTTTTTGGTTGAATTTCAAGCTAATTATCCTACAGACGACGATGTCATTGCAGAGGCCCGAAGAGTTCATGCCACAGTCTTCAGACCGGAATCACAGATGGTCGGTAACAAATATCCAATTACTGATTCTGCATATGTGGCACCTCAAGAGATCGTCGCTGACAATGCAGAAGTGCTTAACAGTGGAGACAAAAATGAGGATGTTGTGAAAAGTGACGAACAACAAAAGTTAAATGAGGAACTAGCAAATGATGTGGTAGTGGTAATACAAATCGAACAAGACTCAGTTGTTGTCCAGAATTTATGTAAAAGTTACGGGAGCTTTGCTGCGGTTTCAAATATAAGCTTTGGTGTAAAGCATGGAGAATGTTTTGGATTGCTTGGAGTCAACGGAGCTGGAAAGACTACAACTTTTCGAATGCTAATCGGAGATGAGTTTCCAAGTGATGGAGATGCATTTGCTGGAGGCTTTAGTTTGAGGAACAATAAGAATGAGTTTGTAAGACAATTTGGTTACTGTCCACAGTTCGACCCTTTAATAGGATTTATGACTGGAAGAGAAATGTTGAACTTGTACGGACGACTGAGGGGCGTTCCACCTGCATCCCTTAAAAGAGAAACCAGCAAGTGGTTGGATAAACTGGGGTTGACTGATGCTGGTAATCTCCAGTGCAAAACCTACAGCGGAGGGATGAAAAGAAGATTGAGTGCAGGAGTGGCCCTGATTGGAAATCCTCCGATAATTCTCCTGGATGAACCAACTTCTGGAGTTGATCCAGTCAGTCGACGGGAATTTTGGAAGATCATTTCGTCTGTGAAGGACGCAGGTCAAGCCGTGATATTCACTTCACACAGCATGGACGAGTGTGAAGCTCTGTGCTCTCGTTTGGGTATCATGGTCAATGGCCAGTTTCAATGCTTCGGAGGAGCTCCTCATATAAAAAAGAAATTCGGCGAAGGATACACTTTAACTATCAAACTGAAATCCAACGTTCCCGCAGACAACGAAGAGGAAGAGGCAGAAAAAGTCATGGACAATTCCAAAGCTGTTACAGATCTGCAGGACGAGATATTTGCAAAGTACCAAAAAGTGTTTTTGAAGGAGGTCCACACTAACATCATGCAATATCAATTACTTGATGGCTCGATGACCTGGGATGTTGTGTTCAAAATCATGGAAGAAATGAAGACAAAACATGAGATTATTGATGAGTACTCAATCGGTGAAACAACTTTGGAACAAGTATTTTTAACATTTGCCCGACAGCAATATGGTTCCCGAGTGGCTTAATTACAGGCAGAGTTTAAAACAACACTTTTTAATGTTAATCGCAGTAATATTTACATTTATAATGAATGATTCGAAGTGTTCGAAAGAATGCTTAAAATTCTTGGCCAAGTATCAAATATTCATGAAATTATAATGTGCTCTTATACAGTTCTCCCCTTTGTCACCTACTTTGACAAAAATAAATGTTAGGAAATGAATAAATCATAAATTAAATGAATTTTGCGGAGATCTATATTGATTCCTATTATTTCTTACTTAAAACTAACCGCAAGCCGTAACAGAAGCTCGCCTCAGTGAACGGAACCGTGTATACATCTTTTAGGCAGAAATTGGAAATTAAGTTATAACCCTTACGGAAAAGTCGGCATAGATATCTTGTAAGAAATTGTGTGATTATGGAGGCCAATTCCACATAAGTTTCTTACAAGTAACTTATAAGATCTTACAAGTCACTTGTAAGAAAATTGTAAGCATTTTGTATATCTCTAGCAAGAATTTTAGCATTTGCTTATATGAATCATGAAAGACATTATTGCAGGATGAATATCTCCTAAACCATTTCTCGCTATCCACTAAATTCAATTCCCATGGTAACATAAATATTTATTTAGGAATTTCATGTTTTCGTCATAATTTTCCTTGAACACAAACGATATAGACAATGCAAGCAGTTGCAATTTTCTTGACTTAGTTCTTTGGCCTAGACTCAAATACTGCAACTGCATTGTCTCGAATTAGAAGTTACTCAATTTCGTCGGAAATGTACTACCGACTGGGTGGACTTATACTATAGGCAACATTACACCTAACATCCTTTCTATTCAAAAAACCGCAAGAGTCAGGTTAATATTCCACGGGGTTTAACTATCAATGAATCCTTCCACAAACTTTCATTCAAATCCGTCTGGTAGTTTTTGAGAAAATTTGAATCCGCCATCCAGAAAAGAAATCAACATTTTCGAAAATTATACATAACTTTGGAACTGTACATTTAACAAATATGTTTTACAGACCGACGTAATGTCTTGAAAGTGATGAAAGTAGTTTCCACTCCTACTCCGATCCAAGGAATCTATATGAAAGTAACTGACTCTTACGGTTTTGAATAGAAAGGATGTCAGGTGTAATGTGACCTATAGGATAAGTCCACCCGGTCGGTATACACTTCCGATCAAATGCTATTGAGTCACTTTTAATTGGAGAATGCAGTTGCAGTACTTTTGGAGCCGAAGACCTAAGACAAGAAAGAACTTTGGAATTTAAAATCGCGACCGCTGACGCTGACTGACAGAAAATTGTATTTTCTATTTCGTTTCTGTTCACGGGACAAAATCATGACGAAAATATGAAACTTCTAAACAAATATTTATGTTACCATGGGAATTAAGTTCCGTGGATTGCGAGAAATGGTTTAGGAGATATTCATACTAATTTCCTTCAGGAAACTTGTATATTTTCAGGGCCTAAGATTACAATACGATGAACTTACAAGTTGAATGTAATATCTATACAAGATTCATATGAGAAATAATGAACATGGCCAGTCGTACAACAATCTTATAAGATCTATTGTAGAACTTACAAGATTTTTGCGTAAGGGAAGTTATGAAATGACCATTTTTCACGGCTTGCATCAAGGCTATCAAATTATATTTAATTAAAATATTTTTGATGCTTTCCACTAAATTATATTGTGTTGGGTGTCGGGTTGCTACAAAGGGGACGCAGTAAGCGAGATTTTTAAGTATTTTCCGTAAGAATTACGAATTTAGTCTTCAGTATATAGTCACTTAATAAGGCACCCGTCATTATTTTCGCCTTTTTTCTAATCTAACCCAATAAAAATAAACATAATAAATGTTTGGTTGTTTAAATTTTATTAGGTTAGAAGATCAAAAAAGAAACAAATAGTGACCGCTTTTGAAATTACTTTTATAAATATTTCGCGGAAATTATTTTCGTCGTAAGATGCCTCTCATGGAAATGTTTTGCTGTATCTTCTCATTTGAAATTTTGGCGAGCCTCCCTCCCCATCTTGAATATTTTTTCTGTCTGCGGCCTTGCAGTTGCAGCACACCGCGTAATTTTGATGGGCATACAGACCTGAAGTTCTGGCCTGTGCGGGTTTGTTGGGATTTGCCTCATATTGAGTACGTATTATTTCAAGAAGAATTTTATTATTATTAGGTCTTGCCTCGCTGCCTTTAACAGAATGCGGCGGATTAGCACAGAGAGGTACAAAAATACAAAGGAATTGGTCACCGTGCATGTCTAACTTTTGCCGTTTATCTAGTAGTGATTAGTGATGATGATGATATAATTGTCAATGTCAATTACAGTTAGAATTATCGCTAAGAGACTTTTTTCAAATAATAACCGCAGTGAAAATCGCTTCTGATTGGTCGATGCATTTTTGAAATTGACCAATCAGAGCACAGAATTCCATAGCAAAATTTTATATGATTTCCATAAATCATTCCCAAGGGAAATATTTATTTCAACACTGAACTTTGAACTAAGACTTGTGATAGGAAAATA
The DNA here is from genome assembly GCA_020055645.1 of Tomocerus qinae. Taxonomy (NCBI): domain Eukaryota; kingdom Metazoa; phylum Arthropoda; class Collembola; order Entomobryomorpha; family Tomoceridae; genus Tomocerus; species Tomocerus qinae. The sequence goes on from CM034549.1 coordinate 24,452,210, forward strand.
CAGACTAACACTTTTAGCAAACTCAATACACTGTTCTCAACTCTATGATGCTTACTTGCTGAACAGAGCAACTGCTTGCATGCAAAGGTTACCTCTTCAGGATGTCTGAAAAATGAAAATTCGCTTTTTTCATTCGAGGATCTAAATTGGACGATTTAGATCCACAGCCAAATCTACGCTGCGCTCACAGTTTTGACTTATGAATGACTATGACCCAAAGGTTGGTTGCCATTGGGTACATACAACTTTAGCTTTGAGTACAGATTTGGCTGTGGATCTAACTCGTCCAATTTAGATCCACAAATGAAAAAAGTGAATTATCATTTTTCAAAAATCCTGAAGAAGTAACCTAATACACAAATACACTGCCTTACTAACTAATACTACAGGAATTTTGTCTTGCATGTGTTACAATTGATTATACTTCACTAAGCAGTCTGAACAAACATATAATCATAACATTTTGCATCAATATTATCACCTCTACTACAATGCGTATTGATTTCTATGAAGTAGTACAAACTACAAACTAATTAATTAGATTTACTTTTAAATTTACAGTTACAAGGTATCATTGAAAATATTTTGCATAAAATACGTTTGATTATATGTTTGTTCAGACTGCTTAGTGAAGTAATAATCAATTGTAACATATGCAAGCAGTTGCTCTGTTCAGCAAGTAAGCATCATAGAGTTGAGTACAGTGTACTGAGTTTGCGATTATGCTAAAAGTGTTAGTCTGTATTTTCCTATCACAAGTCTTAGTTCAAAGTTCAGTGTTGAAATAAATATTTCCCTTGGGAATGATTTATGAAAATTATATAAAATTTTGCTATGGAATTCTGTGCTCTGATTGGTCAATTTCAAAAATGCATCGACCAATCAGAAGCGATTTTCACTGCGGTTATTATTTGAAAATAGTCTCTTAGCGATAATTCTAACAGTACAGTCATACTCATAGGTATAAAAAGGTAAATTATTAATGTCCCTGTGTGTCAAATCAATGCATTGGTAAAATATTGTCAAATCTACAAAATGGTGGTATGAATTTTAACTTGAAGTATATATCAATAATTCCTATGTCTATAACCCTCGGATTTACTAGAGCTATTGGCTTCGTTTATGGAGGTAAATGTCTTTGTACTATTAGGTACTTTGCTACAGGATAGATATATATTAAAGTAGTCAATCGCATGTCCATTATGTTTGTTAAATGATTATTTTCAACTTTCAGTTGTTTATTTAGCAACGTCTAATATAATGTCTCAATTTGAAGGATTTTTTAAATTTATGTACATACACAAGGCAAATAAACTGTTTCTTTGCCTCCCGTTTTCCTCCCTGGCATCAGGTGGGTTCAGTAGAGAAAGTCCCATAAGAAAGTTTGAACTTTTATATGGGACTTTCTTTTGAAATTAGTCCCATTCCGGTCCCAGACCAAGATGCTGGTAGTCATGGATACCCACCCTTCAGGAGTAAATTGCAAGTCCCATATAAAAGTTCAAACTCTCTTATGGGACCTCCCTCTACTGAACCCACCTGATGCCAGGGAGGGGGAGGAGGAGGGGGCGGGAATCAGTCTATTTGCCTTGTACATACATAAGACTTGAGACACTATACATTATCATTATTGTTGTTGTTGATTGGACCTTGCTTTTACATCATTGCTAATAATATCTTTATTAGCTGATTTTCCAACACTAAATGTAAATACCTAGAGAAGTGACTTATTTATGTGTTTATCAACAGAGCTAGAGGATTCATAATTAGTAAATCATGACAATGAAACTGTATCTTAGCCTTTCCAAAACAAAAACAAAGTCTGTGGCAGTTCATTTTTTAATCTAGTTTATAGCCCAATTTTTGCCCCTTTTGGTTATACAAGGTGTTTGATAAATCCTTGAAAGGAGTCTAAGCCCTATAACTCCTGAACAGAGGCTGCTACGAAAAAGACATAACCACCATTGGAAAGAAAATCGTATTTTCAACAAAATGGGTTATAATAATAATTTTGGTGACCCTTATTACAGGGTCAGCATTTCGACAAAAAATATCAAAATAGCCTATAATTGTGTGTATACTTGACATAATTGGAACGGTGACACTTTTAGCAATAGTAACTTAAGCCTTCGATGCTAATGAAAATTGGTAGATAACATTCAATAGAGTACGAAAATAGTTATAAAACTATTTTACCCCTCTTGGTTTAGACATTAGACGTTTAGAAAAAATTAAGACTTTAAACACCACATTGTCATATTGAAAGAGCGAAATTAAAGACATTTTATTGTCCGAAGGAAACCAAACGTCTCAGGTCATTAATAAATTGTTTTTATCAGTTTGTAGCTGATGCAGAATGAATTTCCTTTTGGATTTTTCTGAGCTAGCCCGATTGGGTTTCAATGATCATTATTTAGTGTTTAACTAATGAAACATTTAAGAGATGCAGAATTTTCTGAAAAAGAACACTTGGTCTGAGAGCTGCCTTTCAAGACAAATTATTTTAACTGTAAATCAGAACCCTAAACGATGGACTACTGTCTAGGGGAGCGACTGGAACGGCCCAGCACTTTTAGTAGTTTTTACAGCTTTTTTAAAATTTGTGCAGTTATTGTTGCTTTGTCAAGTGACTTTAACAAACTTTTACTCAACATTTTAGTCTAAATGGTGGTCTTTGAAACCCAAGAATGTCCTTTCAACAGGTTTTTAATGGCTTCAATCTGCATTTTATTCAATCGCAATTCGGTTGAAAAATCGTTACCAAAATCGCAGAAAACGGAAGCCAATTAAATAAGTAATTTTGTGTTTATTTGAGATTTTTAACAAGGGAAATCGGCCTTTGACTTTCCCATTTTTAATGTGTGTAACGAAGGTTTCTAAAAATTATTATTATAGCCCATTTTGTTGAAAATACGATTGTCTTTCCAATGGTGGTTATCTCATTTTCATAGCAGCCTCTGTTCAGGAGTTACAGGGCTTAGAACACTTTCAAGTATTTATCAAACAGCCTGTATAAGGCAAATAAATTATATCCATGAAAATTGATTTAATGGTTTTGTTTTTGTGATTTTATGGTTCACTGAATGGTATACGGATAATTATTATAGTGTCTTATATCGAATATGATACAATATAGTGCTGACAATAGGATGATATAGCACTTCTTCATTGAAATATTTTAAGTAACTAATTAAGGGTGGTTAACAGTGGGGCAACTTGAACACACACTTTGTGTGTATATTACAACGTTTAAACTTTGTGTGCATTGTGCATAATATTCATGTATTGTATTTTGTTGTAATTGCAAAATGTTGTTAAAATTCCCCCATCTGGGGAATCTATAGAATATTCCGAATATTCATTACAGCAATAACCAATCAGATCGCTGGATTCAAAAAATTTAGACCAATCAGAATGCGTATCCAGGTGCAACTCCCAAATAGCCGGTACCACGGGCTACTGAATCTATTATCAGTATACCCACAGTATTTTGATCCCCATGGATACTCCCCCACATGAGTAGCCATGGGGATCAAAATACTGTGAGTATACCTAAATTAAAAAAATCTTGATTATAATCAGGTGACATTTTGCCTTGTGCAGATAACCTCAAAATCACTCATTTCTACCCACCCCTGCATGACCATTTGCATCAAAATGCTTTTTTTCAAAAGAATTTATTTGCTGTTGTGGAAAAACTTTTTATTCCGCAAAAAACACCGATGTGCTACAGCTTGGCTAATTATTTTACCAACACTTATATCGACAGGAATTGGATGTATAAATATGGTAAACGAAACAGCAAAGAAAGATTCACCCTCATTTAGTAGTGATAGCTATGACACAGGCGGTTCTCCAGCTATAGAGAAAGATGTCACCATCATTGAAGAGAATATCTCGGATATTCCCCGGAGTTTTATAGAGCCTTTGCTTGGTAGTGGTTCTATTGATAGACTTAATATGCTAGAGATAGCATTCGCACCATCCAATTACAGAACCAAATCAATTATGGAAAAACTACAGGCTGCTCTACAAAGCATTAACACTGTACGTCATCATCCCCATTCATGCTATGACAATGAAACCTTTAGTGGATTCTGTATTCCACCTGGAGACGACTGCTTCGATATTGATGGTAGACCAGACCCATGTCCACCACCAACTTTACTTTCACCAATTGACGTTAAAATAATTCCTTACCAAAGCGACGCGGTACTTGAAAAGGATATGAACTCTTGGACGACTGGCAACAACCCACCTTATTTCAAAGCCGCAATCATTTTCAGGGAAGATTTGACCGTGCAAGGAGTATACCCCTACACAATACGGATGACAGGAGAAGACTTTTTTACAGAATTTATATTGCTTCCTCCCGAACGTCAATTCGTTGGTAGGAGAAGGCGTGTGCGTGTAATGCTTTCCTCTGGAGATTATTACGAAACAACCGACCCCGTAGGCCCTAAAAACCTCTATAAAAGATCAGGCTTTAGAGCCTTGCAAATATTATTGGATAAAGTCATTGTGCAAAATAAACTGGAAAGAAGTAGTATACCCGTTCCTAGAATAGAGTTGCAAGGATTTCCATTCAATGAAGATAGGTATTATCAAGAGGGCGACGAGGAAGAATTGGATTATGACCACGATTTGGATGTCGAATCGAAATATTTTTTCATACACATTATTGTATTAAGTTTCATCTTATGTGTTCCAAATACAATTCGTGGGATCATTCATGAAAAGCAAACGGGAATCAAAGAATTAATAAAGATGATGGGATTATCTAATTGGATGCACTGGACTGCATGGATGATTGATTCCTTATGTCTCCAACTTATCGTTATTGTTTTGATGACTTTCTGGTTATTCACACCTTTCATTACCAGGGGAGTAATAGTCTGTAGTGTCACCTTATGGTTCTTCATATTAATTCTATTTTTAATAGCGACTGTAACTTCCTTATTCTTCATCTCAACATTTTTTGGCAAGCCCACTCTTGCAATGATAGCAGGATTAATATTTTACATCGTCAGTTATTTGGGGCTTGTTTTTGTATTGGATATTGACGATGTTTTTGCTATATCGCTAACACAGAAATTGGCTTCTTCGCTATTTCCTAATATGGCACTCCATTGGGCTTTGAAAATTATATTTGACCGTGACAAGAATGGAGCCTCCGCAAGTTGGGCTACCATTGCCCAACCACTTAGTGCACTGGACAAAATAAATATATTGGCTATTTGTGGAATGCTAGTTGTCGATATCGTCCTCTACATGATTTTAACTGTGTATATGGAGAGTGTGATTCCTTCTGAATTTGGTCTGAGAAAGCCTTGGTATTACCCATTCCTGTTGTCTACCTGGTACTCACCAAAGAAAGTTATGCCTGTGGAATCTAATAAATCCGCGGGTGCCGATTCTAAACCCGGGTTTGAAGAAGAACCTACGGATTTGCCAATTGGAATAGAAATTCGAAATCTCTGTAAAACGTTTGGAAATAAAAAAGTTGCAGTAGAAGGACTTTCTGCAAAAATGTATGCTGGAGAGGTTACGGCTTTGTTGGGACACAATGGGGCAGGAAAAACGACGACATTGTCTATTTTGACAGTACTTTACAAACCCTCAAGTGGAACTGCCTATATTAATGGATACAATATTGTTAATCAGATAGATGAAGTTAGGAAATCTGTTGGACTCTGTCCTCAACATGATCTACTTTTTGACGAATTGACTGTAGCACAACATCTGCAGTTTTTTGGAATGCTCAAAGGATTAAGTTCATCAATTTCAAAGCAAGAAGCTCAACGAATTGTATTTAGTTTGAAATTGGGAGAAAAGTTTGGAAAATTAGCATCGACTTTATCAGGAGGTCAGAAACGAAGACTTTCTCTTGCCAATGCAATCATCGGTGGAGCATCAGTCCTCTTTTTGGACGAACCCACATCGGGTTTGGATCCTGAGGCTCGGAGGGAAGTTTGGGATTTGTTATTGGCATTACGAACAGAAGGACGAACAATTGTACTGACGACACATTTCATGGAAGAGGCAGATGTTTTGGGAGATCGCATTCTGATAATGGCGGAGGGGAAGCTACAGTGTTCGGGGACTCCTTTGTTCCTCAAAAAGTGTTTTGGTGATGGATACACTTTAACGGTGACACTCACAGACAAGGCGGATAGGAATTCAATTCTTTCTGTTGTCCAGAAATACATCTCCACTGCTACCTTCAAGAAAGGCGAAACTAAGAGTGTCTCCGAAGTGGCGATCACTCTTCCTGAAGAATCAACGAAGACATCGATATTTCCAGATATGTTTTCGGACTTGACCAAGAACCAACAAAAGCTCGGGATTTTGACGATGGGACTCACTACTCCCAGTATGGATGATGTATTTGTAAGGGTTGGAGAAATAAGTCACTCAACGGAGGAAGTAGGTATTAATGCCAATGAAGATACATCAAATGGAGACAACGTAGTTAGCATCAAGGGATCTTCACTTTCCTGGCTCATGTTCCGGGGGTTAATGATAAAACTATTCATACGGAACATTCGGAATTTACGATTGGTTCTCCTCCAAATACTGCCTGTTATAGCTATTGCTATAATTGTAGCTGCTGTATCACGTCTGTTATTCCACGCCCACATTCCTGAGTATCCTCCATTGAAGATGTCTTTACGCTCTTACGCAGATCCCATTACTTTGTGTATGCCAATGACAAAGGAAGCAGACTTCATGTGCAACAAATTTTTCGAAACTACGGAGGGAATAGGAACTACAAAAAAGGTTCATTCTGGTACTGGTATGTACAAGTATCTGAAGTCCGAAAGAGACAAGAATTCTGACGAGTTTAAATTCAAATACGTCATAGCTGCAGAAATGAAGTATAATAGTCCCAACGACATGGTTATCAAAGTCTTTCACTCTGGGTCATACAGCCACTCGGAGCCTTTAGCACTGAATGCAGCTTCTAACACCATTCTTAAGCTTATTCAGGGACGTCCGACGACAAGACCAAATGCTGGCAAAATTGAAATAACAAATCATCCTTTAAGGACGAAAAGCCCCACAGATATCATTGAGGCAGCTGAATATAGCTTTGAAACATATACTTTTTTTATCATATTGACAATGGCAGCACTGCTACCTCTTCCTTTTGCAATGTTGGCAGCAAGTTTCTTGATGTTTCCATCTGAAGAGAGGGTGTGTAAGGTGAGTGAGAATCCTGGATAGAATATAATTTATCAACTTTACCCTAATGAGTAACTCCCTATATAGTTCCTACGTTCCCTAGCCCTCTTTTGTTTTTATATCCGAGGAAAGAATTCAAAACTGTTACTCCAGTCCAAAGTTGCGTCGACCTAATAGATACAGACAAACAGATATACACAGCTGCAAAGAATACTAAATAATATGACTCTTGTCCCTTTTTATTTTCTAATTTAATAAACACGTTCGTTCCGTAGACCTCAAATAGATACACAGCTCCAATCCAAAGAATACTAAATACCACTCTTCGTTATTCCTTGCACAGCTCCATGCCATAAGTAAGAATACACATGAAATAAAATTATGAACGGGTCTAGAAACGCAGAGGGGAAGAAGTAATAGTTTTTGAAAAACTCCTAAAGGCAAGAAGGAGTGTGTTTTATTTTGCCTTTTTTTGGATTGAACATTGCTTTTGATCAAATAACCTAGAATAAAAGCTTTTGACCCATAGAATACGTTTAAACTAAATGTGAATATCTTGTTCTTGAGACCTCTTGTTTTTGAGTTATCTATCATGTACATATATGGACATACAGACAGATTGAACATTAAAAGCGACTTCTCTCCTTAATCCATGCAGGAATATTATGCATGCGTTAATAACCGAATACATTTAGTAATCTACCTGAAATAATCTACCCTGAGTTATATTTAATTTGGTTTATAACCCTTTGGTGAAAGGTATACTATAGTTGTTCTAATTACAGGGAAAGCATTTACAATTAATGACAGGGGTCAGTCCTTTTCTTTATTGGATCACTTCGATTTTAAGCGATTTATTTATGATGATCTTGGTCGCCTGTGTGATGCTAATCTGCTTTGTTACAGTAGAACCCCTTGGATTATATACATCAGGATACGGTGCAGGTAATACATATGACATAATATTTTAAGACATTTTCTGCTTCCTTTTGTGTGCTTATTGCTAATAGTTTACAGTTTCCTTTTGTGCCGACGTTTTGCAGGTGTTCTTTTTCTTATATTTATGGTATATGCTTTCTCTGTCATGCCATTATCCTATTTGAGAAGTAATTTTGGTTCGGTTCCATCAGAAGGATTTTCTGGACTTGTTATCCTACATGCTTTTACAGGTATAGTGGTTAATTCATCAATGGAATTTTTATAATAGGTCGCTATCAATCACAAGATCATGATATCAACATTTATTATATAATCTACTAAATAATTTAACTGAAACTGTAAAATATCTTTTTAAGCTCAGTTTTTGGTGAGTGCCACATATTACTTCGAGTTGGTTGGTGAAAAGACGTATGAAAGTAGACATAGAAGCTACCCTGATAATTATTCAGTTGTCATGTATAACACGGGAATTGTTTTCCGGATCCTCTTCATTGCCAGTCCTACCTTCGGACTCACAATGTGTTTCATCAAGTTTGCTGCAATATCAGTAGAAAACAACCGATGCAATTTAATCACTTCCGGTTTAAATGTACTGTGCAAAAATCATGCAAAATCCTTCAAAATACTACGCAGTTGTTGCAGTTAAGTAATTGATTACCACCATAAAACATAATAAATCACGTCAAATGCATGCAAAAAAAGTAGCGGAAATAATCAGGCTTTGCGAAGGTATATTATGACTTTTTTAGTGCTTGACCTTTTGACTTGACCTGACAACGAATAATTTTTTGAACGACTTATCTCATGACGTTCTACAATGTCGAGAACTAAAGTTATGTCAATATCTGATTTTGCCTTTATTCAAACTTGACCTCATTTTTCATCCCTAGATTACATTCAGAAATTTCGAACTGTTGATTATCTCTATCGTGTTAACAGACGGACAGACAGACAGATCGGATATTCCTACAAAGCAGATCTGCTACTTAATAACAAAGTAGCGGGCGCATTTACCAGAGTGCACAATCAACCTATACATCGGGAATCCGGAAGTAACTTGTATTTGAACGAAATATCATGTCGTCTTCCATAATGTTAAGTAGCGGAGCTGCTTTATAGGAATGACCAGAGTTTATATACATACACCAATTGCTTAGGACCCTTGACCTCTGGCCAGGGCAGTAGAATACTGTAGATCTAGAGAGTATTCAACCGTCCTGTTACCTACCTATAGGAGTTATAAATACTGATTATATATTACAGAGCCTTGCAACAATGGGATTGCCGAGTGTGGTAGCATAATATACTGCTATGGAAAGCTACCATACTTAACTTGGTTGAATGAAGGTGATCTAAATAAATACGATCGTAAGTCTCTAAGTATCAGGTGTTACGATGCTGCCGACAGCAAGATGGTCGGAATTGGTCAGGAATTATTTTGGATGTTTTTCTTTGGTGTGGTTTACTACATTTTATTGTTCTTGATGGAGTATGGAATATTAGCACGAATTAAGAAAATATTTCGGCCTCAGAAACAATTACTTGGATTTCAAGATAATTATCCTACAGATAAAGATGTCATTGCGGAAGCCGAAAGAGTTCATGCCACAGTCTTCAGACCGGAATCACAGATGGTCGGTAACAGATATCCAATTACTGATTCTGCATTTGTGGCACCTCAAGAGATCGTCGCTGACAATGCGGAAGTGCTTAACAGTGGAGACAAAAATGAGGATGTTGTGAAAAGTGACGAACAACAAAAGTTAAATGAGGAAATAGCAAATGATGTGGTAGTGGTAATACAAATCGAACAAGACTCAGTTGTTGTCCAAAATTTATGTAAAAGTTACGGGAGCTTTGCTGCGGTGTCAAATATAAGCTTTGGTGTAAAGCATGGAGAATGTTTTGGATTGCTTGGAGTCAACGGAGCTGGAAAGACTACAACTTTTCGGATGCTAATCGGAGATGAGTTTCCAAGTGATGGAGACGCATATGCTGGAGGCTTCAGCTTGAGGAACAATAAGAATGAGTTTGTAAGACAGTTCGGCTATTGTCCGCAGTTCGACCCTTTAATAGGATTTATTACTGGAAGAGAAATGTTGAACTTGTACGGACGACTGAGGGGCGTTCCACCTGCATCCCTTAAAAGAGAAACCAGCAAGTGGCTGGATAAACTGGGGTTGACTGATGCTGGTAATCTCCAGTGCAAAACCTACAGCGGAGGGATGAAAAGAAGATTGAGTGCAGGAGTGGCCCTGATTGGAAATCCTCCGATAATTCTCCTGGATGAACCAACTTCTGGAGTTGATCCAGTCAGTCGACGGGAATTTTGGAAGATCATTTCGTCTGTGAAGGACGCGGGTCAAGCCGTGATATTCACTTCACACAGCATGGACGAGTGTGAAGCTCTGTGCTCTCGTTTGGGTATCATGGTCAATGGTCAGTTTCAATGCTTCGGAGGAGCTCCTCATATAAAAAAGAAATTCGGAGAAGGATACAGTTTAACTATCAAATTGAAATCTAAAATACCCGTCGACAATCCAGAGGAAGGAATAAAAAAAGTCATGGACAATTCCAAAGCTGTTACAAATTTGAAGGACGAGATTTTTGCCAAGTACCAAAAGGTGTTTTTGAAAGAGGTTCACACTAACATTATGCAATATCAACTACTCGATGGTTCGATGACCTGGGATCTAGTATTCTAAATCATGGAAGAAATTAAGATAAAACATGAAATCATCGACGAGTATTCTATAGGTGAAACAACTCTGGAACAAGTCTTTTTAACGTTTGCCCGGCAGCAGTATAGTGATCGCGTAGCTTAATTACTGACAGAGGGTAAAACAAGGCCCACTATAGTTCATAAGTAAATACATAACATACATGCGTGTAATACGCAATTAAGATATGGGCCTAGATATTTCTAATTATTATTGCCGCTTCATGCAACAAAATTCTCAAATGGAAACTTGTTATTGTTATTATTTATTTGCGACTAATGTCAATCGCATTAATATATGAATGAATGATTAATTGAATGCTTTAAATTCTTGGGCCAAGTGTCAAATATGGAATCTCTTATAATGTGGAATAATGTGCTCTGATACGGTTCTCTCCTTTGTTACCTACTTCGTCTAAAATAAATATATATAAATATATGTATATATAGATCATTGAAATGTAAAATTGTTGTATCTTTTAATTTATAAATGTAATGGTCGATAGTCGATACAAGACTCAGTTCAACTGGTGACCAGAAAGCAATGTGAGAAACCTTTACTGCTGAAGTATAAACATTTTCGCTAGGAAACGATGCTTTAAATTCTTGGGCCAAGTGTCAAATATTGAATTATAATCCGTCATTGCGTTCAAAAGTTATCGTATGTGTGCTTACCTACCGGCGTGCGAGTTAAATTATTACCAACACCAATTAAGAGGTAACTATTGATTAAATATATTTCGCGGAAATAATTTTCGTCGCAAGATACCTTTCATTGAAATGTAAATTGCTGTAACTTTTAATTAATAAATGTAATCGTCGATACACTTTTTAGGTCAAGACAGTGATGATATGAAACGTCCAAATTAAGTGTATAATGTATGTGTACATTACTAGTTGACTAGAAATAAGCTTTATACAAGTTCATTCAAAACGTATTAGCTATCATTTGATCGTTATCGGTTGCATGTCAGTCATTCGCAAATTATTAATGTCCCTGTGTGACAAATCAATGCCTTGGTATCAATCAATAATTTCAATGCATTGGTATGCATTGCATCAATAATGTCAAACGCACCGCACACGTCAGTGTATGAATCAACTTATATCAATAATTCCTATCTCTGCACCTCTCAGATTTACTACAGCTATTGGCTTCGTTTATGGAGATAATGTGTCTACTATTAGGTTCTCACTTCATTTGCTAATACACGACAGGATAGGATTATATGAAATGAATCAATCGCGTTTATCTATTGTGACATTGTATTTGTTAAATGACTATTTTTCAACTTTCAGTTGTTTGTTTACCACCATCTAACATATAAAGTCTCAATTGTTGAAGAATTTTTTCGTTTTATGTTTATAAGAATACATTTTCGCTATTTTTGATTGGACTATGCTTATTTATATCATTCCACTAATACAAGAAAAACTTAAGAAGTGCCATAGCATAGCTATATACCTAGGTAGCACATATTGTAGCCAACAGAGGATCCATAATTTAGTAAATCATGACTTTAAAACTGAACCTTATACCATTCCAAAGCAAATTAAAGTCTATGGCATGTGGCTGTTAATTTTTTAATCCAGTTTATACTCCAATTATTGCCCCTGCTTATACAAGTTAAATTAATCATATCCATGAAAATTGATTTAATGGTTTTGTTATTGTTTTTGATCTTCTCGTTCACTGAATGGTATATGATAATTAAAGTGTCTTATATCCAATATAGTGCTGAAAATAGGATGATGTAACACATCTTCATTAAAAAAGTAACTAATTTTTAGACAACTCTCTGTCGATCATTTTTAAGCTACCTTTATATCCTTGAAGAAATTTCACAATTGAGATTAGTATTTTCATTATATTAATAATTTCATCAGCAGAATAATAAATTACTAAAGTCAAACAGCCGAATGAGCCAGGCGTGCGAATGTTAAATACAACTTCGGTTTAGTTTCTTCGGTTCAAGTCCATCTAAGCTATTTCGAATTCAAAGAATTGCCCCAGACGACTATGATAAAGTTTGTGAACATGTCGCTGAAAGGTTTTTTAAAGGAGAGCCCACTTCTCAACTTTTTGGGTGTAGCGATTGCGGAAGAGGTGGTCATAAGACAGATTCTTCCCCATCGACTAAGCTTTTTAGCGGAGGACAAAGAAACCAAAGAGGTAAACGCATTTCTTTCAAATATTGTAAGATGGCAATTGAAAATTTATGTGTATTAAACTCTAAGCTAATTTAAACGTTTAGATTGCTGCAGTTCATGTCGAAAAGGAGTGTAGTCAAAAGATTGAATAAATCAAATCAGATTTCCGTTTTGTAACAATTTTATTGCTAAAAGTTACTACTTCCCTTACGCAAAAATCTTATAAGTTCTACAATAGATCTTATAAGATTGTTGTACGACTGGCCATGTTCATTATATCTCATATGAATCTTGCATTGATATTACATTCAACTTGTAAGTTCATCGTATTTTAATCTTACATCCTGAAAATATGTAAGTTTGCAATCTCCCAAACCATTTCTCGCAATTTACTAAATTTAATTCCCATGGTAACATAAATATTTGTTTGGAAATTTCATGCTTTCGTCATAATTTTGTCCCGTGAACAGAAAGGAAATAGAAAATACAATTTGCTGTCAGTCAGCGGTCGCAATTATTCCAAAGTTCTTTCTTGTCTTAGGTCTTCGGCTCCAAAAGTACTGCAAGTGCATTATCTCCAATTAAAAGTGACTCAATAGCGTTTCATCGGAAGTGTATACCAATCGGGTGGACTTATCCTATTGGTCACATTACACCTGACATCCTTTCTATTCAAAACCGTAAGAGTCACAGTTACTATCATATAGATCGGAGTAGGAGTGGAAACTACTTTCATTACTTTCAAGACATTACGTCGGTCTGTAAAACCATATTTGTTAAATGTATAGTTCCAAAGTTATTGCTAATTTTCTAAAATGTTGATTTCTTTTCTGGATGCTGGATTCAAATTTTCTCAAAATCTACCAGACGGATTTGAATGAAAGTTTGTGGAAGGATTCATTGATAGTTAAACCCCGTGGTATATTAACCTGACTCTTGCGGTTTTTTGAATAGAAAGGATGTTAGGTGTAATGTTGCCTATAGGATAAGTCCACCCGATTGGTAGTACATTTCCGACTAATTTGACTAACTTCTAAATCGAGATAATGCATTTGCAATACTTTTGGAGTCTTGTTTGCCAAAGACCAAGTCAAGAAAAGAATTTCGGAATTTAAAAATTGCGACTGCTTGTATTTTCTATTTCGTTTGTGTTCACGGAACAAAAATAAAATTATGACGAAGACATGAAATTCTTAAACAAATATTTATGTTACCATGAGAATTGAATTTAGAGGATAGTGAGAAATGGTTTAGGAGATATTCATCCTGCAATAATGTCTTTCATGATTCATATAAGCAAATGCTAAAATTCTTGCTAGAAATATACAAAATGCTTACAATTTTCATACAAGTGACTTGTAAGATCTTATAAGTTACTTGTAAGAAACTTATGTGGAATTGGCCTCCATTATCACACAATTTCTTACAAGATATCTTTGGCGACTTTTCCGTAAGGGTTGTAGTGTTTTGTATTATTTTATTCAAAAATTATGAATTCATAAACAAGATTTTATATTTTAACTTATATTGTAAAGAAAATGCGTAAATACTGCTGCTGCTCAATTGTTTTTACCACATGGCTACACACACGTAATAAGACATTAGTCTCATCATTGCATTTCCGACAGTTTCAGGTTTTACTGGACATGGTCCTAGATTTAGAGAAATAATATTTAATGTAGGTAGAATTTTAAGGAGTGGTTTCCTGTGTACATTTTCATGTGTTAAATAAAGCTTGAAAGCTTGAATGAAATCATTTGATGTTGGATACAATTTGGACATTGTGTTAAACATACGGTACATCATGTACATGCAAACTAAGCAATCTTCCATGAAGAAGAAGACTGAGAGGAAATCCGTTTCTGGGAGTCTTAGTAGTTGAATTGCACAAAATACTGCAGAAATAAATTCGCAATATCCAAAGAAGTGAACTCCCATGCATCGATAGGCACACCAAGCATTTAATCGGTCTACAACAAGCATCAGTTTTCTGTAGTCAAAAATAAGATCATTGACATTGTAGTCTGTGCCAAGAGCTTTAACTGTCGAGTCCAGAATTTCGTTCCGATTCGTATTTATTCTGTCTGAGTCTACTTCTGGTTTCATTTTGTCTGCCTTCTTTTTCTTATTTTCCACGATTTTCCTTATGTCGACTGTTGGAGATTTGTTATGAGATAATGTTATTAAAACTTGGGTCATCGCTTCTATTATGTATGTTAACTCTACGGCATTTATGCAGCTGATGCAAACAATGCTGGCGTACAAATTCCAAGCAAGAAACATGAAGGTCCATTCATGAGCTGCGAAAGCAGCCCGCAGATAAACATTATCATATTCGAAAATGGAGTATGTGTACCTGTAAAAAATATATTTGGTAACATTTTATTTTTATTATATTTATGTTCATAAGTTGGATTTATGAATTTATAGATTACAATGGATACTTGGGGCTACTCCAGAACTGAAATACCTGTAAAAAATTAGTAGGAATTTATGAATACGAATTGATTGTATTGAACCTACTACTTGAATAGTTATAGAGTTTATCAATTATTTATTACCAATGATGCGCACCCAAAAAGAACAAAGCATCTGAAATTAAAATGATCCATCAAACTTTAAACATTTGTTAAAGCTCTAAGAATAATTGTATGCAATGCATATCATTTTGTGCCAATTCTATTTTGCTAAAATTTCAAATCTTGGCTAAGTTCACTTACGAATGCAAAGCTACAATGAATTTGATTTTCTTGTAGACAACTTCCTGTAGCTTGGCAGGTCGGCCCAGTTTTAGAAAGATTTTATTTTCCATTGTCCACATGGCCTTTAAGACTTCAAACAATGGATATTTGGTCATCCAAAGACGATATTCCTGTACCATTTCACAAGTCATCATGAGCCACATGAGAGCAGAAATCTTGTCAAGAAAAACGACTGGGAGAAATACTTGATTGATGCAGAGGATAAGAAAAATAGTTTTTATGACAAAATTAAGTTGCAACATAAAGTAAATTATCTTCCCAATGCTTCTAGAAGATTTTAATATGAAACCATCTTTATCTTTGTCTACAACCGTAAGAGAAACGCCCAGGAGGCTTAAAAAGTTGAATGTTTCTCGTTGGTAATCAGTATATTCCGTCATTTTGAGTTTGAGGCAATTTTTGTCAACCGAACTGATCTATTGTCCAGATTCTTCTGTATGCAAAAACGGAACATGATGTGGGTTTAAATACAATACAGGCCTATCCTATAAATGGGATGTCACAGACGCCTATTGTTTCGTAACTCTTTGTGTAAGATTGATGTAATGATCGAGTTATGTAAGACAAACGCCAACCATTTCATTTTTAGTACTTTTGGTCTGCATTTTGCAACAAATAACTGAGTCTGACCAATAGATATATTATAAAAGTATACTAACTATAACAAAATTCTATGATAAGTACCCATTATGAAAATGCAAACTATAGTTCACGGTCAGTACGTCTGCAGAGCTCATAGCTCATTGTGACCAAAAACAATGAATACTGAAGCTTAATTGGTCTGTTAAATAATCACCGGTCTACCGGGATGACATTCGGAGAAATGCTAGACTTACTTCAACATCTTTTTAGCACATTGTTAGGTTTGCTGCTGGTGGATCATAAAGTTCCATCTAACATGGACGAAGATTCCGTATGTCTATATTGGTTTGAAGTATTCATTAATAATCCTCCTGGATACAATCCTTGTTCGTGTTCTTTGGATATTAAATCTTCAATTTTGACAGGCATACTCCTATAGGTATTACGTTTCTTCCCAACTGGAAACTATAGTAAGTTAAATTAATCATATCCATGAAAATTGCTTTGATGGTTATTGTTTCTGTGCTTTTGGTTCACTGAATGGTATGATAATTAAAGTGTCTTGTATCAAATATACTACTAGGATGATGTAGCACATCACATACCTAATATTTAGACAACTCCCTGTCGATCATTTTGGAGCTTTATATCCTTAAATAAACTTCGCAATTGAGATTTTCATTATATAGACTAGTATTAGGCTTATATTCACATATGAATTAATCAGCAGAAATTTAATAAATTACTAAAGCCAAACTGCGGAATGTTCAAGCTGTGCCAATGTTAATAACACGACTTCGGTTTAGGTTTCGATAGCTCCAAGTCTACCTTAGTTATTTTCGTATAAATAATTGGATTGGATTAGTTTGGTAAAGAACTTCTACAATGATGATTTCGTATAAAGCCCTGTTATGGTTATTGTAAATTTATATCATTTGTTATATAAGGACTATTTACGTATATCCATATACATAGCGCATATGGCACAAGAAGCGCTCTACGACTCTGTTTTACTGTTATACTACATCTCATGCTGTTATTCCATAGTTATAATTATGCTATATTTACACACATACTCTACTCTACAAGTAGTTATTCAGGTTAGTATCTAATCGTAAATGATTGACCAAACATTCGACCAGACCTTTAATTTGCGACTTAAAATGGCCAAATGCTTTGAGATCATAATGCAAAAATCATTTAATTATGGCCTTTGCTTGCCTGTGATAAATAATACATTCTTTTATTTGATATAAATTCACTTTGGAAATAAAGTGAATTTAGACCTGATCAGTGCAATCAACTGATCCATTTTAATTACCCACTTTGAATTTAGGCCTAATTCAATTTACAAAAATAGACCAGTAAAATATTGAAACAATGACTATTTGTTTAAAGCACAATATGTTTAGTTTATTGTTCTTTTGATTTAAACATAATTTGTTGTAAATGCACAACCAAGAAGTGTACTTAGTTCAGAGAGGGATGAAATATTTTTAGATAAGTCAACCAGTCTACAAAAGGAAACAATCTCGTTGACCTTGTAAGGCACAGCAACGTGTGTCTACACAGAGGTATGTCATAATAAAGAGGCATAGGCTGTATGTGTATCATGGTAAGTGTTCTAGGAGATAATAGTCAAAAGGCAATTCTTCGTTGACAGTATGTGTCTGTGAGGAAGAATATACCCACAACAATAATATTATTCTATACCACAGATAAGACAACTGTAATATATATTACTATGTATGGAAAAGCTATGTACTGCTAAGTAGGTGCCTAAATACACCTTATTATAAGATTTTCTTGATTTTAAGCTTCATTTCATCTGGTGAGCAACTGGTACCTTGAGCTGAGACAAGACTAAGCTTTTTTAATCTGATCACCTTGATAATAAACACATGTTGACTGCTAAACTAAATATTAAGTACTATTGACTTATCTGCCTTATATACTTAGCCACATTCTTGAACTGCAGCAAATTTCGATTTATAAGTAAAGCCCAGTTCGTATTTTTTTCAATGCTATTATGACATCGATCAAGTGTTGAACAGTCTACCTAACCCAAAAGGGCGATTTAAAAGGTTCAAACGGCCCAATAAGACCATGGCTCTAGGGTGCGACTTTGCAGCTGGATGGATCGCAGGTATTTCATTTTAGCTTCATTTATTCCATAAAAAAATGTAAAAATACTTGATGAGTTTTTTCAAAATTTTTGGTTAAGGAATGGGAGGACTTATTGTAGGACATCCTATTGATACAATTAAAGTACGCCAACAAATTAACGGGACTCTCCTTCTGGAGGCGACAAAAGATGTTTATCTCAATAGAGGCATTTCAGGTAATAGCCACATTAGTTGTCTAACCTGACTTATTGTTGTATTTATTTAAAAGAAGAAGGAAAACGTGATGTGTTGAATTTCAAAAGGTTTCTACAGAGGAATGGCCACTCCCCTGATTTCAAATGGAATGATGAATAGTATCTACTTTGGATTTTATACGGGCGCTTTAGATTTCATTAATGATATAAGAAATGCAAAAAAAATTCCATATGGAGCAAATGCTCTAAATCAGGTACAGTAAAACAAGAAGAAGTAAAAATTGGGATTTGTTGATTTTACCATAAAAAGTGTATGATGATGTCAAAAGAGCAGGATAAACAGGGACTCGGGGCTTGCAGATCATTTCATTGCTGGATGCGTTGGCGGTGCAGCACAACTCACCGTGGCTTGTCCTGTCGATTTGGTCAAGGTTCAGTTGCAAGGAAAGATTTCTGTGAACTCGTCTAGTTTCAAAGGACCAATTGAGTGCATTTTGCAAATTCTTAAGAATAACGGAATACAAGGTTTATACAAGGGGATCATTTCTCAGGCCTATAGGTAGGAAAAAGTATTCACTTTATATACACAAAGGAAGGTCTCTGTAGTATAATTTACGAATTTCCAGGGATATACCTTCGTCTGGAGCTTATTTTGTAATGTATGAAGTCGGGAAAAGAAAACTGCCTACTCAGGAGACAAATCCAAAATTTACATGCTTTATCGCAGGAGGAATTGCAGGTATTCATTGATATAAAGTGTTTCTAAAATACAGGAAAATAAATGAATGAAACTTATTTAAGGGATGCTGAGTTGGTGGTCAATTCTTCCTCTCGATGTGATAAAATCTCGAATACAAGCAGATTCCCATCAGAATCCTAAGTACAAAGGAATCATTCACTGCAGTAAATATATTTTTAGAACTGAAGGATTTATAGGATTTTTCAGGGGATTCTTGCCATTGTCTATTAGAGCATTTCCTGTAAATGGAACCACATTTGTTATTTATGAATATTTACATACTTACTGCAAGGAACAATTTTGTTAAGCTTTCCAAGTCAAAATGATAGATACTTGATCTGCAAGGTAATAATTAATTTTACTAATTCCACAGAAATTGGATTAAATGTCGTAGTGCTCACAATGATATTTGTGCCAATCAAGCAAGATCGCATTTTTGCTTTCGCTCTCGTTGGATTGAAAAAAAGTAAAATTGTCAATTTTGTGGAAATTCAAAAATTAAAAATCTGTTTTATTCTCATGTTTCACAAAATTGGAAAACTAGCCCCAAAATAAAAACCAATTTAAAAGTCGGTGTGTGTATGCTGATGACAGCAACAATGAGCAAATTAATTTTCTTTGTATTTACATCTTTTCTATGTTTACTCGGTAATTATTGGTTTATATTTATACGGATGTTTTAAGTTCACTAACCATAAGCGTCATTTGTTACTGGTGGCTAAAAAAATTCTAAAACTTTGATAAATATCTAAATCAGGTCATGTATAAATATTAAAGTAGTAGGTATCTAGTTTCTTAAAATTAATACTAAGGTGTGTGTGTACCTTAGTTAGAATAAATCGCACTGCCCTATTTTTATCACTCTCTAGCATTTCATAATTGTACTTAATGTCTATAAAGTATTATAATCTCATTTGTCCGGATGTTAGTTTTTCATAGACAATATCATCTAGAAGATTGTATTTAGATCCAGAAGCAATGTATATTTTGTCTTTCGTTTTGGTGATATCAAATGCATCTTTTTGCAAGTCGTACTTCTTCAGTTTGAATGTTCCTAAAGTTTCAATATGCTATTAGGAATCTTTTTATTAATATCAGAATAGAATTCACTTTAATTCTTTCCTTACCAGTTCTATCAATATGGGCAAGCTTTCGGATAAAAACAGGTCGGGCATATGAAGGTAAAGACTTAGCAAATCCAGCAGCCAAGGAATCCAAATCAAGGGAATCATCAGGATCGGCAATTGCGGCCTAAATTTTATAAAAAAATTATTTTAAACTATAACTGCGGTGAAAGATCTGCAAAAATCCCATATTTCCTCAAATATATTTTTAATTCGGTATTGCATTGATAAAGTCGGCATAATAATAAAATAACATACCATTCCTGCTCTTCCTTCACAGCCGGGTATTTGCACCCCGTAAACAACAGCGTCTTTTAAGCCACAAACTGTACTAATGACAGATTCAACTTCTGCAGTTGAGCAATTTTCACCTTTCCATCGAAATGTATCACCTTTTCTGTCTTTAAAGTAGTAATAGCCATAAATATCCATCTCTAAGATGTCTCCAGACCGAAACCAGGCATCTCCCTTCTTAAACACATCTTTCAAGATTTTACTGTTGGAAGAATTTTGGTCTGCGTAACCCTCAAAGTCTCGGATTGGATGATTCTTTCCAAAAAAATAATACATCATCAAAAAAGTCGATTCGGCTATCTAATTTATGTTATTTAGAATTTATGTTTGTTTACTCGATCAATTCTGCCAATTAGTTCTCCAGGTTCATTCTCATCACATTTTATTACAAATCCAGTTTTAGGATGGCGAATTGGTTCCCCAGTTACTTCATCAACTTTAGCTAGAGTCAGTGGGACTATCGCTTTTGCGTAGCGGGGAATGAATCCCACAGCACCGACTTTATTGTCGATATTCACTAAAACATCAGAACCACCGAAATGATAATAATTTAGCGTTTACAGTAATTTAATAATGGTTACAATATGAAAATTACCTATATTGCAATTTCCCTCCGTGGAACCTAGATAATTAGGATAATGCAAATTATATGGTTTATCTACTGCAAAATTTATTTATCCATGCATAGATATAATGCAGTTACCATAAAGTTCATTAACTTGAGCAATATTGAATCTCTTAACAAAATTTTCCCATATTTCAGCGCGTAGTCCATTTCCGAACATGACTCGTACTTTGTGTTGTTTGTCTTTGGGTGATTCTGGTTGTGATATCAAGTAACGACAGATTTCTCCAATGTATTGTGCGGCCTAAATAATTGAATTCGACAACATCCTCTTTAGACCATGGCAAAATACATTTGTTTACAAGTCAATAAAATTGATTCTCTTACAGTAACATTATAGCGGATACAATCATCCCAAAATTGTGAAGCTGAAAATTTTCTTCGAATAACCATTGCTACTCCGAAACATAAAATTTGTCCAGATCCCAACATAGTACCAGAGCCATGATAAAGAGGTAGAGACGTGTAAAGTATATCATCAGGTTTGAGTCCATGCATATAAAAATTACCAGTAGCAGCCATTAACAATCTAGGATCATAAGGAGAATGTTAATTTGCATTTCTAATGAATATTGTGACACACACAAATTGCACAATGTTAAGTAATCCTTAAATATGGTAACCGGAAATACCTCGCATGTTTTATTATGGCAGCTTTAGGAAGACCCGTTGTGCCTGAGGTATAAATGTAAAATAAAGGGTCAAGGAATCCCAATTTATCCAGTTCTTTGGGAGTTTTGTCTACAACTAATTTCAATTCTGCTTGTAAATCTGTACAGTCTGTCGATGATCCCCAAGAGTACAAAACTGTGTCATTCAATCCTCCGCTCTTTTTAATTTCTTGCAAAGCTATTTTATTTAACAAATTCCACTTTTAGATGATTTTTGCTCCGAAAACGTGAATTACTGGACAATAATATTTAAAAAAAATAAGTAATACCAGAATGCAGTTCCGCGTTGAAAATAACAGCTTTGCATGATACAACTTCAATACAATGTTTTAGAGGCTGCATTCGGAGATTGTAATTAATTAACGCTGCTTTAACACCTATCTGTAAGATAAAATGCAAAATTTGCCAAGATAATTATAAGTAAAATGCGCTGTGGATTACATTTTGATGACAACATTTATGTTTTATATTTACCTTAGAAAGTCCTAACCATATTGCAACATATTCAGGTCTATTTTCCATGAATAAAGCGACTGAATCTCCTTTTCGGTATCCTAAATCTTGAAAATAATTTGCAACTTGATTACTCAAGCTTTGAACCTGAAAAAGAATATTCCGTGCGATAAAGAGAAATATTTGTGGAACAAATGCATCTACCGATGGAATAATATAATTTTTTTACTTGGCCTGTAGTCCACTTTTCGTCTTCAAAATACATCACGACTTTATCAGGATTTCTTGCTACAATTTTGTCAAAGATTTTATGAACCGGCAAATTATTTCTCTGATTGTACAGAAGAGCTATCTGGACCTTTATCAACCGTCCAAACCCCCTAGATTATAAAAGTTCCTTATTAAAATCCCGATATAATTGTTAATTGAATCTGTCTGTAGGTAATTTTAAACTACTGCAGCAGTAAAATTAAATACTGGATTAATTGTACTAACATGAAAACGAGATATTTACATTTTACAATTTACATTGAGTTTACAATTTACAAAGAATCTACAATTTAAATAGAGTTTATAATTTTTATGCGTATTTTATTTTTTTTAAAGTTTAAACACTGCGTGCTTACTTAAAATCTCTAGGAAGTACATATAAAACAGCTAAAACCAACTTCAGATTCCAAAGTATTAATATGGCTAAACCAGCAGCACAAAATTGTGCAGCTAAAGAACACAAACATGATCCACTCATTTTGGCAATTGAAAAATCTCACAATGTGTAAATGACTACTGGACTAAAATATTTGCAAATGTCTGGAAATTTAAAAAATCTTATTTTGTGTTTGTCTACATATTCAGAATTTCTGTCACGATGACTGATTACATTTTTGACAACAAAAATTAAGTATCTGCATTTCCTAAATAAAAAAGCTTGTGTTAACTATGTACACAACAAAAACGTGTGAGTGTAAAGTGTGGTCTGTAGCAAGGGAATGAAACGACAGGAATGAAATGGAATTAAATGAAGCTTATTATTAATACATAAATAAGAGTTTAATTGGTACGTAGAGAGCAATCCATTCAAGTCAACAACCATCCTTTAAAACTGTATAGTGAAACTGATAACACAGTACTCTATAAAAACGTCAGAATAACTATTATAATAATATAAATATGTTTTGCATGATTATATACTGGGTATCCAATGAAAAGGATGATAGCATAGTAAATATAATAGGCCATTGCATGAACACTGGAGTTTCGACTTTATTTTAAATGTATACCTAACAGAATGAGGAAAATGTGGTCTGGGTTTAGTATAGTTATCATTAGGTCAAAGTTCAGGTCCGAATTACAAAGTGTAAAAGAGTACCATTGTACCATCAGCAGTCAAAATTGATAATAACAATCCTTTGGAAACTTACCGTGCTAAGGACTTGGTAAGAATCTAAACCTCCCTATTAATTATAGAATGTAACAATCCTTATCTTTCTTCTAACAATAATTCCAACACGTCTTATGGACACTTAGTCACTAAGTTGTAATTTTAAAATCAGATGGTTAGATTTCAGAAATCCGGCATACTTAATAACATTGGTTTTGTATTTATTGTAAGCACAAGTCTCAAATGCTACATAAGCATAAACATTTAATTATAATAATTAAAATTAATGTCGATGAGAATCATTTCTTGCATACTAACCCATAATCTTAGGACCTGTGCGAAAAGTGCCTTAGTATAGGTAAGAGGTATTAAAATGCGACGAATAAAAATTTCTCAGGGAAATGCTTAAATCTTTCTTTAGAACGTACATAGATTTTATTTTAAAATTTCTGTTAGTAAAAGTTAGCGAGAAATCCAACAGATAGAATTAATGTTAGAATATTTTACTGCAAACCCTGTAGACATATAATATGTAGAAATAGTATCCTATAATGGATATTCAAAGTATTATCTAAGGTCATCAGTCAACATGGTCATAATATAAGTATTAGGCATCCATCACGGCCTTTTTTAAGTTCTGGCCGTTCCAAATAATAATAATATTACATTTAGGCATAAAGATTTAGAGTGCAGGTCGTATAATGTTGATTGTTATACCATACCGGAGAGAAACATCGCATATCGCATATACACTATTTATTATAGATTACAAATATTAAGTAGGGGACGGGAGGCAAATGTAATAATAGCATTATGGAAGATATGAATTATATAAGTAAAAAAAGCACTTGTGCATTATCTATGTGATTGAAATGCTTTGTAGTTGGGAATAAAGGAGAACAACTAGCACAAAGATATCTACATAAACGGTATAATGTTTGGACCACTTACATTCTATTGGCTATGCAGCATCGTGCGATAGTAAACAAATATACGATGATATAGTATTGCGCATTTGAGGGTTGTAAACATCTCTTTTGATGATAACAACTACTTATTTGAACAAAATGATTATTTTATATTTGCAGTGTGATAATAATAAGCAATCAATTGCGACTGACTGAAGTCAAATATTATACAGAATTTTGACCATTGGACTTAATAATATTATGAAGATTATATTACTTCTTTAAGGTAAGCAGTTTATAAAATCGAAAATGTCGGCTTTGTTTCCTCTTAAAGCGCCTGTCTTTTGGAATTTAATAAAATCACAATTTCTATGCTTTTCTAGGTATTTGTAGTGTTTGTGCCCTGAATATTATTATACATATTTACTACATGCATATTTGCTTAATATAAACTACCGTGTACAAAATGAATCATTTTAAAGATAGAGAATGTTATTCCGACTAATATTCGCTACTCCACGAGTAAATTAATACATTAACTAGCAAACTGCATTTGAATAAATTCTTGAAAACAATAATTATTCGTGTTCAGCTGAAAACTAGTTTCATTTGAGATTCCGTGTTGCAAATAAGGAATATAATGTAAAAACAATAAAGCCTTTGTTCTAATACGTTGTGTAATATGACTACAAGGAAAATTACAATTATTATGCAAGGCCATTGTCAGATGATAATCCTTTCATAATCGTTAACTTGACTGTCACCAATGATAGGTGACAGTTGCGAAACTAATCAAGGAAGCTACTGCATTGCAATCTTGTCATTAACAATTGTTAAATATATAAAGCAAAAGTTTTTACAAATGCATGAGTAGTTTAAGTTAAAGTAGTAATTTCTCGTACTTGAAAAGAATGACCACCTAAACCCAACTAGCCTTCTGAAAGTTGACTTAAGGAACTGTGTAAAGGTTGAAAACGCGTTTAAAATTAGTCTTAAAACAGAGTCACGTCTTCGTTTCATAAGCTTTCTATTTATTTATGACTATCTGCCAAGCATGGTATATTTACAATTTATTATATGTTTTAGATTAGACAGGAATTAATCTTTGTAATTAATTACCACAACAAACTTTCCCACAGCTCAATCAACTTACATAAGCTCATTCTGCGATTTAGATACATACAAGTAATTCCAGTTTATGTGAAATTACATCATATTATGTAAGTTTAAAAGAGCCATTGTTTCACTTTTACACTTAAAGAGACCTTCAGCTACCTGATCTTAAAAAATTACTAGTTTGTAACTGATTTGCTAGTTTTTGTATAGGACACAGACAAGATGAAATTAAATCTATCACATCCGTTGAGAAATTTATACATTTTAATCTTCGTCTTAGGTAACTAAATACTACATTTTATTCCCATACTATTGCATGTAATCTTTAGAAATCATACTTAAAACCTACATTTTTGCAATTTTATGAAAAGAAATTGGTCTTACTAGATGCCAAGATAAATTGCAATTCCAATTACTACAGACCTTCTAAATCACCTGTTTAATATTTATAAAATATAATGTTTGATTATTTATTTTTAATTGATGACGGGCGTATGCCAAAATTTACTGTTGTAGCAGTAGCCATCAGTATACCAAAATTAGGTGTTAGATAAACGTATGCCTGAGCTATTTCAATAATATTTACAAAAAACCTAAGTGGTATCAGTATATAAGTATTAGTAAAAATTACACATTTTGTACGTCCATAGTTTATAATAAGAATTTGTTATTTCCTCACAGTACAATACAAATATTAAGTAAAACAATTTGTACATTCCTACTTAACTGTAGTTAAGATTTCATACAAGACATTTCAAAGCCATATTTTGCTTTATCAGAAAACTCTTGAACCTTCAGTTAAGTATCCTCAGTTCATTGCACATCGTAATGTATACTAATAATGGAAGAACCCTTTTTGAACTGAATAACTATTTACTTATACGTAAATGGTTCCAATTCATATGGTGATATAAATATCAATGAACATTCATTCATGTAATGCTACCCACTTTAAGATAAGTAGATAACTAAACTCAGATAGAAGTTCATGGATAATTCTTGATTTGTTTATCAGCATAAGCATGCAAACTACAAAGGGACATTTACATAGGATAACTAAAATACTATCTTCTTGTATAGTATTTGTATCCCATCATACACATCAAAATGGTCGTTGACATTGTATTTCTAATCAGTTATAGAATTGTAAAATTACGTTTCAATCAGCGTTTCTATCTACACAGACCAAATTTTCAAAGGTAGAAACTAACACACTTTTTCAAATCCCAGGAACAGCAACATGGTATGGATAGTCATAAATCATGTAGCAAACAACGTAAATTTGAAGATCTTGAAGTTGAAATCCTTTTTGACGCTTGAAAACTGGAAAGACTGTAGCCAGAATACATCTGGTAAGCTTAGAAGCGCCTCCAGGATGGTAGTTTGTCCTTCAGTCAAGTATGGAGAAAAAATGTAGCATAGGTCATCTATTGATAATCCTGCTTGAGGAGAATTGCCAATGCTATAGATTGATAACGGAAAATTTAGAATATGCAAAAATATATAAAACATATGACGATTTTTATCTGCGAATATTTACTGTATGATGTGAAGTAACATGAATGCCAAAGTATCACGATTGGGTTTAGGCAGCTGAAGGAAAGCACTGATAAGATGTTCTTGACTCTCGTACACTTTATTCATTCCTTGTAAATGCAGATGAGGAATTGTAGGATTCTCCTGCAAAAAGCGCTTCAAAGTCTCGCATAAAACATGCACGTTGATTTTTAAATTGGAAGCTTTCCTTCTGGCAAATCTTTTCAGGATCTTGGAAGACAATTTTTCATTTGGCGAAGCAAGAACGTAAACGTCCTTTTCAAGACGTTTTTCGATTTCATTGACACATTGTTGCAAAAGTGGTGGCACCATCATCTTATTGGAAGAGCAATCTGGATTTGGATACTAAAATAAACAACTTATAATGTTTCAGTAGAAAAATTAAGTAATTACGCATGGGTTTGTAAATGAAAATAATAACCTTGTGAGAAACACAGGGCAGAGGAAGATCATGGTAACATCTTGGGTGACAAACTATAGGGCAATTTGAACATTTAAGAATTTGCGAAGTAAATTTTATTGGTTTTCCACATGGCTGACAAATTTTAGATCTGTAGATTCGTTTGACCACTAAAGAATGGGGGACTGTGGAAAGTCCAATGGCAGACAAAGTTGTACTTAATTTCATGTCGGTTCACAAGTCCTTTTCTAGAGACCAAATCACATCACCACAAGACACAGACTAAGCTATGAAGTAAAGGGAGTCGAATTGTACAGATACATGTAAGGGATTTTACTTCCTAGTTATTTTATGTACACTAACATGACTTATCCTGATGCCTCAAATATCCTTTGTTTGCTTGTACACATCAATTGTGTGCATAACATTATTTTATTGCAAATATATTTAGTATATCCCGAGTAGATTGTGATTCACTTCCTTCAGTAGGACAGTGTACTGGAATTGTGGGGCAGTATTAATGTATTATTAGATCTAGATAGTAATGAAACTTATCTATATTATAGTATTCTCTATTATTACACTTTACACTGCACCACTTTTATAGGTAAGGCGTAGAAAATTTTACTCTTCCTAATCAATACAGGCAGTAAACACATAATTTGTGGTACTGTGGAACATACTAAAACCTATAGGATAATAGGTATTTCCTATATATTGCTTATAATACTTCGATAATGTTTACAAAAGCTTCCTCCACTGGTCTGTAATGTAAGATCTCATTAATTTAGTACCAGTACCCCACTGGGTGGTAGTGGTAAACTAGGGCAAAGACGGGATAATTCAATATTTGTCGACAAGCTCATCATCCATTGAAATCAAGACACTTAAGATAAGGAGTTGTAGTCAATAAGCAGCACAATAAAATATCTTCTGAAAATTCAGTTACATCGATCTTTAAGATCATTTTTAAACAGCCGGATATACAGTCCATAGTCTTTGTACAACAAGGGGTAGTAAAAACGTTTGCCGTCCATTGTTCACGTTTATACACTTAGAAAGGTCAGCTGCTCCACCCATCATTCCTGATCCTCTGTCTTGATTCCCTGGATTAAATTCTGTGGCTAATTCATACAAGCTGCTGAAGCTGCTGTGGACTCAA
Organism: Tomocerus qinae; assembly: GCA_020055645.1. Classification (NCBI taxonomy): domain Eukaryota; kingdom Metazoa; phylum Arthropoda; class Collembola; order Entomobryomorpha; family Tomoceridae; genus Tomocerus; species Tomocerus qinae. Next base: position 24,481,298 of record CM034549.1, read on the forward strand.
CGCTTGTTGCGGAAAAGTGATGACAGATACAATTACTCAATATCTTTCTTTGTCGAACAATGATTCGGAATCTATAATGGTGCGGGTAAACGTTGAAGTCCCTCCCGTATCCCGATGCAACCGTTGGTTGCAGCACTAGGAAACCAAAACTTCAGTTTTCAACATAATCATTTTTTACCATTTTTATAAAACCTCATCAGATACTTAGGCCCATATTTTTGAAAGGTACCTCGATACATACCTACACTCTCAAAGAGTGGAGTTTAGAGTGGGAGTGTTTATTAAAAATATGGGCCTTAGTCAAAGTTGCTGTAGTTACAGTGATTTGAGTATCAGGTTACCTCTTCAGGATGTTTGAAAAATGAAAATTCACTTTTTTCATTTGTGGATCTAAATTGGTGCGGGTAAACAGTTGAAGTCCCTCACAGTTTTGACTTATCCCGATGCAACCGTTGGTTGCAGCACTAGGAAACCAAAACTTCAGTTTTCAACATAATCATTTTTTACCATTTTTATAAAACCTCATCAGATACTTAGGCCCATATTTTTGAAAGGTACCTCGATACATACCTACACTCTCAAAGAGTGGAGTTTAGAGTGGGAGTGTTTATTAAAAATATGGGCCTTAGTCTTGACCTTTTCGAGAAAGTTAGACAATCCACAATCGTGACCACCTTCTATTTTGATGAAAATATACTAGTGGAAAAATATTAATGCTATGCTGACAATGATCCTGCAAAATAATAGTCTTTAAGGTTGCTCATCACGCCTGCATAGCAACCGCATGGGCCTATCTAAATGCGTGTTAAAAAATGCTTTACATCAAGCTTTATTCCTCCCGAAGATTACGGCCGATTTTTATGAGACTTACATTTTTGGAATCCTGGACTATCGAGGAACACAGGAGGGCGGATGAACTTTTGATATTAATTGTGCAAAAAAATCAACATTGTATAAAAACTAAAACTGATTCACGTTTTTTGGAATTCGATTCTTTTAAAAGCATTTAAAGCTATAATATCAAAATTCCATCTGCCCTCCTGTGTTCCTCGATAGTCCAGGATTCCAAAAGTGTAAGTCTCATAAAAATCGGCCGTAATCTTCGAGAGGAATAAAGCTTGATGTAAAGCATTTTTTAACACGCATTTAGATAGGCCCATACGGTTGCTATGCAGGTGTGATGAGCAACCTTAAATAATGATTAATTTAATTTTAATTTAATTTAATAATGTGAGTTTTTTAGTAAGTAGAATACGAAATTGGGTGCAAAAATCCGGGAAACCACCTCAGTCTTCACCTCACAGTATTTTGATCCCCATGGCTACTCCCCCACATGTGGAGTAGCCATGTGGATCAAGCTACTGTGCTTCACCTTGTAATGGCGTAATTTAATGCGTTACTATAGCGTGACAAATTCGAGGCATCTTGAAGAATAGAATACAGCAAGGAAAATAGAATATAATATACTGAGAAGGAATGGTGTATTATTCGATTTATTGGGGGTTCGGAACAATTGAAAATGTGTGGAAAATTTACATGACTACAGCCGATCCCTAATTCTCCCCACTTGGGGATCTCTATGTAAATAAGCCTTCGCCAATGACGTCATTGGCGAGCTTTTCCCACCCACTTTTCATTTTTTAATTTCCCCATAGGGATGTGCCGCGGGTTGAGAATACAGGAATATAGATTGGCATCAAGGCTAGTAGAAGTAAAATAGGTTTGGAATTCCCAGGCACTTCTGAATTTTTGTGTATGTAAACCGATTTGTGACGTCACACGGCGACTTTCCTATACATTTGCATGGGCCATCACCATGGTGAAAGTGCATGTCAAAAAATTAAAAAAAATTTGTCAAAAATATTTTTCTGCCCCATGGAAATGAATAGGAAATGTCGCCGTGTGACGTCACAAATCGAATGCATTACAAAAAAATCGAATGAAGCCTGGAATGCCGCAGGTTGGATTGGCATGAATTTTTTTCTTGTCGCGATTACTATAATAACAAGAGAACCATTGTGATTGAAGTGTAGAGAACTCGCGTAAGTTTCCACCATTGTAGTCAGAAAAATTGTACAAATAATCTCAAGATCATATCGCAATTCGCCTCAAAATGCTGTTTTTCAAAAAAATTTATTTGCTCGTGTGGAAAAACTTTTTATTCCGCAAAAAACATTGTTGTGCTACTGCTTGGCTAATTATTTTACCAACATTTGTATCACTGGTACTTAGTTCGTTCAATATGTACATTAATTCATTGCAAAGCAGACCGAAACCATATGGTCGTAAACCCTCACGTATTGGACCCTATGAATCAGAAAGCATCACTATAAATGGGGAAAAAACAGTCATTGACAGTACTTTTTTAAAACCTTTAATTAAAGATGGGAAGATAGAAATAGCATATGCACCGGCAAATTACAAAACCCAACGGAAAATTATGGAACCTCTGCAGGCTGCTCTGGAAAGTATTCTCAATGGTCAAAGTCGTACAGAGTGCTACGATGATACAAATCCTAATCTTCCACCAACAAAATGTATTCCACCCAAATTGGATTGCTACTACTATATTAACAACACACGATATAGTGGCTATTGTGAAAAAACACCTATGGTTCAAGTAATTCCATACCACAGTGACGCGGTGCTTGAAAACGATATGCATTCTTGGAAGACTTACAATGACGCACCTAATTTCACTGCTGCAATCATTTTCCGTGAAGAGTTAACGGTGCAAGGGAAATATCCCTACACAATACGAATTAAGGGCGTTGACTTTGCTACGCAATCACTACTTGTTGATGAAAATGACGGTAACATTAGAATTGAAGAACAAAAAAGATTATATGAAACAACGGGATTTAGAGCCTTGCAAATTTTACTGGATAAAATTATAGTGCAAAAGAAACTAGAAAGAACTACTACCATACCCGTTCCTACCATAGAGTTGCAAGAATTTCCATCCAAAAATCAGAAAGAAGGTCAATGGGGTATATTGACCAAGCTCACTCCAATTCTGATTATTTCAAGTTTCATCTTATGTGTCCCAAATATAATCCGTGGGATCATTCATGAAAAGCAAACGGGAATCAAAGAATTAATGAAGATGATGGGATTATCTAATTGGATGCACTGGACTGGATGGATGATTGATTCCTTATTTCTCCTACTAATCGTTCTCGGCTTGATGACTTTTTTGTTATTTACCCCTTTCATTACCAGAGGAGTGATAGTCTGTAGTGTCACCTTATGGTTCTTCATATTAATTCTATTTTTAATGGCGACTATAACTTCTTTATTCTTCATCTCAACATTTTTTGGCAAACCCGTTCTTGCAATAGTAGCAGGATTGGCCTTTTATTTTATCAGTCAATTAATTGCTTATGCATTGGACAGCCAAGATGCTTTTGCTATATCGCTAGCAGAGAAATTGGCTTCTTCGTTATTACCTAACATTGCACTCCACTGGGCTTTGAAAATTATATTAGATCGCCAAAGCAGAAATGCCATAGTTGGTTGGGCTAACATAGTTGAGCCATACAGTCCACTGGATAAATTAAATATATTGGCTATTTGTGGAATGCTAGTTGTCGATATTATACTGTACATGCTCCTGACTCTGTATATGGAAAGTGTGATTCCTTCGGAATTTGGTCTGAGAAAGCCTTGGTATTACCCATTCCTGTTGTCCACCTGGTACTCACCGAAGAAGGTTATGCCATTGGAAGCAGATAATTCACAGAAAAATGCAGAAGCAGCTGACGATGAGAAACTTGGTTTTGAAGAAGAACCTACGGATTTGCCAGTTGGAATAGAAATTCGAAATCTCAGCAAAAAGTTTGGAAACAAAAAAGTTGCAGTAGAAGGACTTTCTGCAAAAATGTATGCTGGAGAAATTACTGCTTTATTGGGACACAATGGGGCAGGAAAAACGACAACATTGTCTATTTTGACAGGAATATACAGACCCTCAAGTGGAACTGCCTTTATTAATGGATACAATATCGTTAATCAAATAGATGAAATTCGGAAATCTGTAGGACTCTGTCCTCAACACGATCTACTTTTTGCCGAATTGAGTGTGGCACAACATCTGCGTTTTTTTGGCATGCTCAAAGGACTAAGTTCATCAATGGCGAAGCAGGAAGCCCAAAGAATTTTATTTAATTTGAAATTGGGAGAAAAGTCCAGTAACTTAGCAAACCAACTATCGGGAGGTCAGAAACGACGACTTTCTCTTGCCAATTCAATCATCGGTAATTCATCAGTCCTGTTTTTGGACGAACCCACATCGGGTTTGGATCCTGAAGCTCGGAGAGAAGTTTGGGATTTGTTATTGGCATTGCGGACAGAAGGACGAACAATTGTACTGACGACACATTTCATGGAAGAGGCGGATGTTTTGGGAGATCGCATTCTGATCATGGCGGAAGGGAAACTTCAGTGTTCGGGGACTCCTTTGTTCCTAAAAAAGTGTTTCGGTGATGGATACACTTTAACGGTGACACTCACAGACAAGGCGGATAGGAATTCAATTATTTCTGTTGTCCAGAAATACATCTCCACGGCTTCCTTCAAGAAAGGCGAAAATAAGAGTGTCTCCGAAGTGGCGATCACTCTTCCTGAAGAATCGACAAAGACATCGATATTTCCAGATATGTTTTCTGATTTAACCAAGAACCAACAAAAACTTGGTATCTTAACTATAGGACTCACTATTCCCACTATGGATGATGTATTTGTACGGCTCGGAGAAATAAGTCAACCAACTGAGGAAGTAGGTATTGTTGGCAATGACGATTTGTTCAATGAAGATAATTTTGACAGTATCAAAGGATTTTCTCTCTTCTTGCTAATGTTCTGGGGGTTAATGATAAAATTGTTCATAAGAAACATTCGGAATACGAAATTGCTTATCTTTCAGTTAATACTCCCAATAACGGGCGCAATATATATTGCTTTGATATGTTGGTTAACATTTTCCGCCGATATTCTTGATTATCCCTCACTGAAGATATCTTTAAGGTCTTACGGAGACCCCATTACTTTTTGTATGCCAATGACAAAGGAAGCTGACTTCATGTGCGACAAATTTTTCGAAACTATAAAGGGAATAGGGACTACAAAAAAGGTTCTCCCTGGAACTGGCATGTACCAGTACCTTGAGTCCAGAAGAGAAAAGAATTCTGACGAGTTTGAATTTAAATACATTATAGCTGCAGAAATGAAGTATAATGGTTCCAACGACATGGTCATCAAAGTCCTTCACTCTGGATCGTATAGGCACTCGGAGCCTTTGGCATTGAATGTAGCTTCTAACACCATTCTTAAGCTAATGGAGGGACGTCCGACGACAAGAACAAATGCAGGGAAAATTGAAATCACAAACCATCCTTTGAGAACGAAAACCCCTAAAGATGTCATTACTGCGGCAGAAAAAACAATTGAAGATAAATCATCCGTTATTATAAGTTCTATAGATCAGACACTACCTCTTTTTTTGTCAATGGTAGCAGCAAGTTATTTGATGTTTCCATCTGAAGAGAGAGTGTGTAAGGTGAGCCAGAAGATTACGGTAACTTAAGGCTGCCTCTGCTACCAATTTTCTGTTATACGACGTGCTGTTCTTGTCCTTTCAGGATCAGATTTACCGTATCTAAAAACACATAACATGGAAAGGATACAGCAGATTATTTGCACAGGAGGTATCTGTAACTAATACATTTCTATGGTAATTGCCATTTTTCGTAGTTTAACGTAGGAAGGGTCTGTCCGCCCGAACTTGCTCGTGTAAAAGTGATTTTACACGAGGACGGAACGGGCGCGCCCGGGCGGACAGACCCTTTCTACGTTAAACTACGAAAAATTACAGATACCTCCTGTACAAATTTATACGGTAAACCTGATCCTGAAAGGACTATAGCTGCAAATGATGAAACCTGGTAGACTAGCAAGTAGTGGAGTAGAATATCTACATGTGAATATTATTTTCTACCGCTGTGTAGATTTTATTACGGCATCATTAATTTTAGCTCATTGACTCTTCTCATTTCATGTATTTGAATAGCTGAATTTCCAAAATTCAAATTGCTCCTCGAGGGTATGACGTAGGAAGTTAAAATTGGTCTAAAAAAACGAACAAAGAATTTGCGGGGCGGGTAGGTCTTCTTTTTGGAAATTTTTGACGTTTACTATTTTAAGAGCTGAGCTAAACAATGTGGGAGTGGGACGTGTAAACTCCCACTGTAAACGCCAAACTTCGGTCAATTTTCATGCTTTCAATATTGTAAATTTCAAAAAACGAAGCCTTACACGCCCTTTGTACTTAATGCAAGAATCGAGAATTGAAAACCAATCTTTTGAAATGAGCCCGCCCAGAAACTGGAAATGCGTGCTGGCTGGGCAGCCTTAAGAATAATATACATTTACGTGAGGAGGTTAATGAAGCACCGTCCTTTTTTCGAAATGCAGTGTAAACCACGAAAATTCTATGATAAAATTGAAAGTTTTGGCGCTCCAAGGGGATAAAACATTTTGGCACCCTTCCTCCCCGTAGTAAAAATTGGCACAGTCTAGTGGTACCGTGAGGAAAGGTGTTGGAAAGACGCAAAACTTTGACACACCCAATTTTGGGCAACCGATTTCAAAATGTAGTACCTCAAAAAATAGGGCACAAAATTCTGCAGTGGGCATTGTCTCCTGATTTTTTTAATCTTTTCATAGAACAGAGAATGAGACGAGTTTGTCAAACTCCCATCCATTTCTTCCACTCCAAAAACTAATAAATTTTAAAAAATGTAGGGACTTTTTCGGAAAAAGGGCCACAATGCCCCCTCCGAAAATATGTGGTACATGTTTTAAAAAATATGACAAATTTTTATTCCCCATGGGGGGTGTGTTATCAAAGTTTTGCGCATCGTCGAGTCAGCCTTAAGTACTGCAGGTTTGATTCTATCACCGATACTGACATTTTAGTTTAATAAATTCTAATTTGATTGACTGTAGGGAAAGCATTTGCAAAGGATGACAGGAGTCAGTCCTACTCTTTACTGGGTCACTTCCTTTTTGAACGATTTTCTTATGCTGGTTTTGGTTGTGTGCATCATTCTAATATGTTTCGTGATAATCGAACCTCATGGATTATTCACATCAGGAAACGGAGGAGGTGACTTTTAACTTATCATTTTATTGATAAGCGTTAGCTGATATTGATAAATTGATACCTAGATTGAACCTATTATCTATTAATGTTATTTGTGTTGCGTTTCTAGGTGTTCTTTTTCTTATATTGGCGGTATATGCTTTCTCCGTAATGCCAATCTCCTATTTGAGAAGCAATTTTGGCTCGGTTCCATCAGCAGGGTTTTCTGGAGTTGTTATACTTCATGCATTTACAAGTATATATCCAGTCTTGCTTTTCATCTATAAATATTTTTCCTATTAAATATTCCTTCAAAGTTTTATTCTCTATGCTAAATAAGCATTAATAGCCATTAACCTAATCATTACTAACACTACGTGAAAAATTCTCTTTAAGTTATGTTCATGGTCAGCTTCACGAGGTTTTATGAAGAACTAGCTGAAAAATTGTATCCACAAAGAGCGGGCCTCATTATTGGTGGTTATGAAAATGCTAAAAGCGATGCAGAAAGTGTATACAAGACTGGACTCTTTTTGCGAATTATTTCCATCGCTAACCCAACATTCGGACTCGCAATGTCCCTACGCAAGTTTGCTGCAATATCAATAGAAAACAACCGATGCAAATTACTCAGTGACGATATAGATTTGCTATGCAAAAGTCATCGAAGCTCTTTCACTTCGCTTCTAAGCAGTTGTTGCAGTTAAGTGATTAATTTCTATTACTACTATAACATTTATTACAGCATTATTCAGAGAAGTTATCTTCTCTGTATGGGTATACTGTTTCTGCCTATCCGGCAATTCCGTGCCCTGTGCACGATAACATTCGAACGATTTGAGACAGATTGTTCTTTTTAGAGTACAATCTACAGTCTACAGGTAAATAGAAAGGCCAAGTTCGTAAATAAATGGCCAATAACGGTCAAACGACCAGCGAAGGGGTTTAAAATTTAAAAATTGTTAAAAATCAATTTAACTTCTGTTCTATTCATCGTAAAAAGTTCGGCAATAGCGCGATTGAAAGCTGACAGGTCCACGGACACTAATAAAAGGGACAGCCTTCCCTGATGGGAGAACTGGGCGAAAAACTTTAAAATTAATGAAAATCGATGGGATTTCCCATTCATCGTACCGAGTCGTGCAGCAACTTGTTAGACAGCAGACTACATTAATCTATGGCATTCGTACACAAGTGCAATGGTTCTGGCCAATGTGACAAATGTGTTTTAATGGATTTTTAGTTAACCTAATAATGGAAATGCCTATATTTCATAGGTCGTTGCAGTGGGGGTATTGCTGAGTGTGGTAGTGTTGAGACATGCTATGGAACGTTACCATACTTAACTTGGCTGTCTGAAACTGCTCTCATTAGATATACAAGAGAGTATTTAAACAGGGACGATAAAAAGAAACACCCATACAGCTCTGGGAAACTACTACCACTATGTTTTGATGATGGGAAATTGGCCGGTATTGGTCAGGAATTATTTTGGATGTTTATCTTCGGTGTAATTTACTACATTTTATTGTTCATGATGGAGTATGGAATATTAGCACGAATCATGGCAATAATACGGCCTCAGAAATCTTTAGTTGAATTTCAAGCTAATTATCCTACAGATGAAGATGTCATAGGAGAAGCAGAAAGAGTTCATGCCACAGTCTTTAGACCGAAAAAACAATACGTTGGTAATAGATATCCAATTGATTCTGCAAATATGGCACCTCAAGAAATGGTTGCTGGAGATGCGGAGGTGGCAAATGCCGGAGACAAAAATGACGATGTTGTGAAAAGTGACGAACAACAAAAGTTGAATGAGATGCCAGCAAACGGAAATCCAGATGCGGTGGAAATACAAATCGATCAAGATTCACTCGTTGTTCAGAATTTATGCAAAAGTTTCAAGAGCTTTGCTGCGGTTTCAAATATAAGCTTTGGTGTAAAGCACGGAGAATGTTTTGGTTTGCTTGGAGTCAACGGAGCTGGAAAGACAACGTGTTTTAGGATGCTAATCGGAGATGAGATTCCAAGTGATGGAGACGCACATGCTGGAGGTTTCAGTCTGAGGAACAATAAGAATGATTTTGTAAGACAATTTGGTTACTGTCCACAGTCGGACCCTTTAGTACCATTTATGACTGGAAGAGAAATGTTGAATTTCTACGGACGACTGAGAGGCGTTCCACCTTTATCCCTTAAAAGAGAAACCAGTAAGTGGCTGGATAAACTGGGGTTGACTGATGCTGGTAATCTACAGTGCAAAACCTACAGCGGAGGGATGAAAAGAAGATTGAGTGCAGGAGTGGCCCTGATTGGAAATCCTCCGATAATTCTCCTGGATGAACCAACTTCTGGAGTTGATCCAGTCAGTCGTCGGGAATTTTGGAAGATCATTTCGTCTGTGAAGGACGCGGGTCAAGCCGTGATATTCACTTCACACAGCATGGACGAGTGTGAAGCTCTGTGCTCTCGTTTGGGTATCATGGTCAATGGCCAGTTTCAATGCTTCGGAGGAGCTCCTCATATAAAAAAGAAATTCGGCGAAGGATACTCTTTAACTATCAAACTGAAATCCAACATACCCGTGGACAACCCAGAGGAAGAGACAGAAAAAGTCATGGACAATTCTAAAGCTGTTACAGATCTGCAGGACGAGATATTTGCAAAGTACCAAAAAGTGTTTTTGAAGGAGGTTCACACTAACATCATGCAATATCAACTACTTGATGGCTCGATGACCTGGGATGTTGTGTTTAAGATCATGGAAGAAATTAAAACCAAACATGAGATAATCGACGAGTATTCGATCGGTGAAACAACTTTGGAACAAGTCTTTTTAACATTTGCTCGGCAGCAGTATGGTGCCCGCGTAGCGTAATAGTTGATACTTGTAACCAAATCCAGGCAAACTATTGTTGTATTGTTTTTATTATATTGGCATTGTTGGGAAAAACCAAAAATAATGACAAAAACAGGATAGTAAACAATTTTTACAATTTTTGGACTTTTTTGGAATTGTTTTATTTTCCCAGGTTCAGGGGCGCCCGGCCCCTTATAGGCTCATTGAATAGTTCCCTTATCCCTGTATAGTATTAAGTACTAACTGTAGTCAAGATTCTTTTACTACCACTATTGTGATGGTACTAACTAGTGCTAACTCGTGAAACTATATTTGTTTTTTATACTGCTCGTGAGACCCACGACTGCCCAACTGAATTCGATTTATTCCACTATGACATTTTGTATGGCATTATGTGTGACACAGACCCGTCTTGATCTGGAGTCTCATTTCTGCAATTTGGCTTTCCTTCTGCTACTGCTTTCCATAATAGCTTCAGAATTTTCGAAAATAGGGAGGAAGTTTTTCAGAGAGTTTCATCATTGTTTTGTAATAGAGTACAGAGTACTTAGATTTTTCAACTCTTGGTCAATCCCTACAGTTAGCTGTCAAGAGCGAGTACAAAAATTCTAGGGATTTCTCAAGGGTGTTGGTTGCTATACGCACCTTGGGATTTCTGGAAAACCTGAAACTTTTTCAGATCAAAACGTATAAATTATTTTTTAGGTCGCCTGTAACCATTGTTACCTCACCAGTGATGTTTTTCCATTGTCAATGAATATTTTTGAAGTTCTTCAGATTCCTCTCAAACCTGCTGCAAAATTGTGCAGTTTTGCTGACAAAACGGCGATAAAATGTAAACCTTTTGTGTTGCCATTTTAATTACTTCGGCATTATACCAACACAAGAAACTAGAACAATTCAGACACTTCAAGACAGTATTAATCAGACAGCTATTCTTCAATCCAGCGACATTATAATACGTATTTGAATCCATGGTCGTAATCAATACTAATGTCGCATTTCCACGAACCAAGCGAGGGGAAAATGATCAAAGTCGAGGTCCTCCAAGTCGTGAAACCCAATGAGCTGCTGATCAAATCAAAACGAGCGGATTTTAAGGGTCTTCCGATGATGGAAAAGGAAATTCGCGATGATTGGACAGATAAACAACTGTTTGGCGTCAGAGATAAAATCCCTGAGAAAAACGATGTAATACCAAATTAATAGTGCTTATATAGTACCTCCTATCGAAATATTTTGAATAGAAAGAAGTATATAATAGCATATTCTGGTGTGATCTTATAGTGTGTGCTGGTGAAAAATCAAGAAAAGTGGAAAGGCTACAGGCGTGGATGTATCCAGCGTATTACTAAAGACGACAACAATATTGTTTTCAATATCTTTCTATACGATCATGGAAAAAAAGAGTAAGTGTGAATTTCTAAAATGAGATATAATTTTAATACTAATAGTTAACCAACGTATTCTGTTTTTTAGGGTAACAACTTTACCATATATCTCAAAGATGCTACCCAACCACAGTGTGATTCGTCCTTATATGTACTTATTAACAATACAAGCAGTTTATCCTACCGCGGTGGAAAACGGGAAACCAGTGTGGTCACTTCAGGCTTATGATTTTGTCAGATACTTCGTGAGTGTAGCAGATGATCCATTTGGGATGAAGATTCTGACAAAACCATCTCCTTTTCATATTGTTGGCGACTTACTTACCCTGGATAGAAACGGAAAACGCAAGTACCATTCTACTCTTGGGGATTTCTTGCGGGCCAAACAACTTGCTTTGGATATGAAAGACTATAACAAACTACTCTTGACCACCTCCAATATCGTAGATTTAAAATCAGGAGCTATTCCGAATATTTTCAACAAAACCACTGTAAACGTTTTCACTTATTCCTATTTAAATAAAATACGACAATTTTTTAAAAAGTATTGGAGTGCACTGTAATGATGACAATTAATTATATTATCTTTACAGGGACAAATCATCCAGTTTTCCCCTCGACTTGATCAGAGTAAGAAATCATGTTCTTCAATATATTATAATGCCATATACTATCTCTTTAATAAATTGTACGTTGTACGGCAGAACATAATAAAATTACAAACATTTTTCTTACAGATGGAAATGCATACCTCGCAAAAGTTCCCAGCAATTTGAAAAATGATGTTGTTCTTATGCCCAAACCAAAACGTTGGGACAGAGAGTCAACCGTCCCATCTCTCTTTAAGCTAGGGGAAGAAGAAAATGACAAATCATCTAAAGCAACCACAGATCGGGGAACGAATGAAGAGAGAAGGCGCCCGAATAAATATCTTGAGGAATTGCAATCTTTAATGCTAACCAAGAGTAGTAAGGATAAAAAGAAGAGGTATTGATCGTTCCAACATAATTCCGACTCAAACTAGTTCAGTGTGTATGACCAAAGGATTTACACAAGAAATAATGTATTAATATTAGACTTGGTATTAATCAAAGATTTCTGCAGTGAATGTTCCAGAATGAACACTAAATTATTGCAATAAACTCAAATTTAACGACATAAACGAATACATCATAGATCTCTACATTCACGGAAAGTAGAAACGATATCATAAGACTCCCATTGAAATAGAACACATACAAAGCATGCAGAGATTGAAATAAGTAACAGACTTATTTTGAGGAGACACAGAACTGGATAGACACATAAACACCTAAATTTAGGAAGGGTAATTTTGGAATGGAAAGAGCCCAATTAGAAATACATCAGCTTTTGAATTAAAAATATCCCTGAGAACCTTCGACTGATTTTATACTTAGAACGCGTTTGCTTTGCTACTTTGAGAAAGGTAAAATTAGATAGACTACCGAAGCCAGAATAGGGTAGAGTACAGAGAATAGAAATACCCTTTTAAATATACCTTCTCATTCTAAATACAACAAAGTTGAGTCAAAGAAGGAAAATAGCATTGCAAAAATAACTTTTCTAATTCGGAAATAGCTTGGCTGCTACAGAAATATCCATCTAAAATAAAATTCGAACTAACCGCATGGGCTTTATAAATACTCTCGTTCTGAATTTGTGAACTTTTATTTTTTCCTTGTGCTCCTGTTAATCTATTAGGGCTCTGCTTTCTTTCCACCTCCATAACGATTTCTATTCCTATATCTACAGAAAGCTCATTTATGTACGTTGACTTATAAATAGTTAGTCTGCCCCAACTGAGATGCTTATTCAGTTCAATTCAAACGTTGTATTATTGGATCATTACAGGGTGCTATAGTACATACAATCGTGTCCACACTCTATGCAATGAAAACCATTTTATTTCCAAGATGCTATCATGAACATGGCATTTCTTTACGAATGTTAGTTTATGATACATAGGGAGAGTATAAAAATAGGTTTTCCTTGTAAGTTCCGTTCATATTTTTACCAAAAATGCACATTCCATGGTTAAGTCAACAGAGTTGGTATTGAAATGAGTAGATGATTATTGTTGTTAAAAAATAGCACGCTTTGGATGTAAGTTTTATATTTTAATCACACATTAATAGACAAAATGTACTCTGTATGCATTGACATTGTACCGTGTCGTAAATCGATTGTTCTTGTAAATAGAAGTAATTTAGCTACAATTACCTACCAAAATTCATTCAAAACTCCAAATACTCCATTTCTGAAGTTTGGTGTGGCAGATGGTACAAACAGTTTATAATCTAAGATAAGGATAAATAATAGGTAAAGAAGGTAAATGAAATCAGGTTCCATTTGCTTGAAACTGAATCATTACTTGTACAAACATTGTACACAATATAATAATATGGATATATTTTGGAGATATAAACTATAGTTATCGTTTATCGTGTAAAACTAATATTGACATGTCGGAATACACGTAGAATTTATATAGACAAATGGTATGTTGTATCACGATGACTCCTAGTGCAACAACTAACGTTATAATAACTAGTAAATAACCAGATTGACAGTCTCAATTGAAATGAATTGTAAATAATTACGAAGGGGCACTACATTTAGTCTACTAAATACTTGACACAAAAATTGACTTTCTACTAATCGCTTTATCGGTTAGACTCTGTAGACTCTGTTTCGGTATCATAATAATCTCTATTTACAAAGATTGTATAGTTTTAGGTATTAAACTCGATCGCTTTGCTCTATTACAGATAATTTTTGCTGAAAGCAATGCTGAAACATATGTTCAGGGTAGTGGGGGGAGGTCTACTTTTTCTTTCCCGATGAGCGAAGACACAATCGTTTGGTTTGGGTTTCGCTATTTTCAGCAGCTCTGTTGATTGCAGCAGCAGCGGCAGCAGCTGCTGCGCTGGTTGAACTTCGGAGAATTCTACCACCAGGTCCTGGAATTCGGTTGCTAGTAGACGGTCCCGGTTCGGGGCTGGTACTTTGCGGTTCGTTGTGGACTCTAGTTGAACTACGAAGGACTCTTGCGGGGAAAGCCTGAGTTCCACTAGTTAAAGTCCCAGGTTGAGATAGCAATTCAACTGCATTAGAAGGAACTTCAGTTCCGTTAAGTCTTTCTTCAGTATTAACAATCTTCTGTTTCTTGCGTGGCTTCTGACTAGGAGTGGGATTTGCTAATGGACCCTTTTTATTTTTGTCGTTTTCAGGCTTGCTCTCTTCTTTGTTTGAAACAATCCACCAGTAATTATTTTTCATCCACATTTTCAATCCAGGGGGTAAGGCCAAAACCTTAAACAATGATGTGTTATCTGGCAGTAACATATGGCGGCTTAGTGACAGAATAGTATGAAGCTGAAGAGACGGTGGGTATGATCGGCAAAATATTAAATTCATTCCAGAGCGAGCAGCTGTGCTTGAGATCATAGGGTAAAGTGTCTTGTCGTTTAATCCCTTAAACGCTATGCCTAAATTCATAAATATAATAGTTGAAACCTAATGCTTAATGAGTAAATTATTAAGAAAGTGAAATATTTTATTTTATTCACCTTGAGGCTTTCGATCCACGTAGAATTCTAATGTTCCAGCCCACAAGTCCAAATGTACGCCAATAACTGCGTGCTGTCCAAAAGACTTGGTATAAGGCCCCTTTTCTCCTAGATGATGAGATTCTCCCGTGTAAGACAAGCCCCAGGAATTCTCATCCAGTCCAAGAAGACTTACAAAATTATGACTGTAACGCCGTAGGTCAGTTTTTTCAGTTCCCACTCCGATCATCTGTCAAAATTAAGCAAAAAATACAGACTACTTAAAACAATCATTATACGCACATCCAGCCAGTAAATTCAGTATAATTAGTTAGAAAGCACACGTCACACAGCTGCTGTCAGACAAATAGATAGGGCATTTGGTGATACATACGTAGAAAGTAGAAACTAAATTGCATCTATTAAATTACACATTGAGCAAAAACCTACGTATCAATTGCTTAGACCAGCCAAATGCTTAAAAATTGACTAATACGTGCAAAACAAAAACAGCACATGGCGAATGGGAAAGAAATACATTGTGACTAATGCTAAGCATGATTTTAAGCATGATAGTAGCCCATTAACTCACCATATCCGTTCCGTACACCTCAGTGTTCATTTCAATTTCCCAGTAATGATGATATCCTTTTCGAAAAGGAACTGTTCCTCTAACAGCCACAGTTCCCACACTAAACCCAGGGTTGAAGAGAACTTCCCGGTCATTGTTCCGAAAAACGGTCGTCGACTCAGACAAACTCTTGTCCCAATTCCATTCAAAAACTAATGAAAAGAATAAATCCATTGATTAAAACATGATCTCCATTGATTTACATAAAAGTACATGTGGAAACTATGAAAATTAAAAACAGAGCATTGACAGGTAAACTATGAATGAGATTTGTTACAATATTTACATTCAATCCTTATCTACTCTACAAAGACACCAACTGACAAGTGAAATGAAAGTCAAGAAATGTAAATCGTAAAATAAATCATCATAAAACGGATCCACGGTTAACACAGGTTAATGTGACAATTCACGCTCTCATTTTCACACTTTTACTTATTTCTAACCTAAAAATTTAATCTTATCAATCAAGAAGAGACCTATCTACGTAGATATAAAATAAATTATGTGCATAATATTCTAATAAACTGACTATACATGAGAAAATGATAAAATAGTTAATAGAATAACAATGAGGGTGAACAAACTTACATTCTCTGCGGCGACATTCGTCACAAGGTGAACATCCTGGCTCACATTCACAATTTTGGATTTTGCGAAGAACCATCTTCGATTTTGATTTTCATAGAAGTAGAAAACTTCCTACCGGTTGATCATGGATGCTTTTGTTGAAAACAAAATAATATTGTGTTTTACAGCTGCACGCCGAAGAATGAGTGAATTGAACTCTATGCTGCAATACTATAAAATCTGTTTCACTTGAGCTAGAAGAATATCCGTTGTTTGTTCACCGAGTCAAATCTTCTGCACTCTAGAAATCACGTAAAACAAAAGATTAAATTCATAGATTCAACCACAGCTAGCAATCTTGTAACTTTTTCTAGGAAGAATGAACTCATGTCTCAACACATTGTAATATTCTCTTCAATAACACAAAACGGTTCTTTAGCCTTTGCTAGAAGAAATTCTTCTCGCCTAATAGACTTCTGTGGCTCAATACTAGTCTTCCTATTAAATATTTGACTGCATATAATATTGTATTAACTTGCTAGCTCACTTAGCTTAACTTTATGGTCTACTAGCTTTGCTCAGCCGGTAAATGCTCATACCTATATACAGTTTTTCCTATAGTTGATATCTATCCAGTCATAGCTGACTTAAGTTATAGCTCATTCACATAAAACACCTAAGAAGTAAAGGTAAAGGTAATGCAAACAAAAAATGAAATCTCATCGCTTAAGCTTTCAATTATCTGTATAATCCTTTTTTAATTCGCTCTATTATTAAAGCTTTTAGCTAGACTACCAACATTGGTATTATATTATTGGTGGTATACCTTTTAGTTAGTAAGCAATAACGTTGGACCACCTTGCAATTGTTGAATACTAACTTCCACCATTTATTTTATAACAGTACTAAACTTATATTAACCCTTTTCATAGTACAGGCGAAATAGTGGAAATAGTACAGCTAAGATTTAAGATCCATATCCACTTCATCTCGTTTTCCTAGTTGTGATTATGAGTAATTGTCAGTCGTGTGTAACTGAACAGCTTCTAAAATCAAAAGATCGTCACGCTTTGATTAAAAGTTCAGCCCATTATTATTATTTTGGTGGACGAAATCCTACAATTTACATCAAGGTAAAGCTCAAAAATTTCATCAAACCAGAAGAGATAGTTGCAGAAAAAACCTACAATGAAATTCAGAGGATTACCATTATGTAATTTTTAATTATATCATAAGGTACTTATATACAGTTCCTTTGCTTGAAGAATATCGTTTTTTATACATGTGTTTTTTATATTTAACCTTCCAGCCATGTAGGAGACTGCAATAAAATGTTTTCCACAACAGAATAATTGCTGGAACAAAAACTTCCTGACTGCACTACTGCATGTACAAAATATTAGTGATTTTGTTTCTACTATTCCAGCACTTAATTTTTCAGATTTTACCTTGTTGTGTCAGTACCCGGTAACCGCAATATTCATAATGGCTAGTGCCATGATGAAACTTTAGCAGTATTAAATATTCTTGCTCAAGAAATATTTCTATATTACTCTACTAGTAACAACTCTCTTTTATTTCCCACGAAGCCTGCAATTAATCAGTGTGAACCTGCAGGAAAAAGAATATGTAATTGATGTGTGTAAAGATACTGTGCACTACTACATAGAGGTCGATTCTAGGTAAATAAGATCTTTACAGAGAAAAAAGGGACAGATTTCTGCTAATGCAACAAAGCATTGTTATGGTATGATTCATCATAATCATGACATGAGAGAACCGCGAATGAGCATCATTAACTTTTATCTGATGTATTAATACTCTTATTCTCTGCATAAAAAGTTGCAAGACACCTGTATTTCTAATATCTGAAACATTTTTTTGTGATTTTTTATTATGTTATGTAAATCTAATGTAGTCTATTCAGAAACCAATCTAATTTTATGAAAACTAGATCTGATCATGCAGTAAGAAGGTCGATTCTCATTATTAAGCCCCTGGATGATAACTTTATAGTTGATAAAGGAAAAGTATTCATTGAATTCTATTTTTACTACTTAGAAAGACCACTCTCAAGTTAAAAATATACTCCCACTCTCAGGAAAAATTAAAGTGAATATTAAATACTCCCACTTGCTACTCAGTAGTTTATTTATGGTTCGATCTGTAGTCAGGAGAGAAAAGCAACCTTTTCTTGATATCACTGCATCCTCTATAATAAGTATACAGCTACGCTGTAAGAATAAAAATATCATAGGGTTGCATGCATAATAAATGTTGAAACTTGAAAACCTTTCTCAACAAGCAATCATTTCCGGCCTTTCTCGTCTCGACTTGTCGACACACAGCTTTCAATTTGATTGAGCGAGACAATTGTAAAAATTGCCATGCTCGCTTTATAAATACAATACAAATGGCATAATCCATTCAAGTATTGTTCACCCCAACAGCTGAGTTGCCACATCCGAGAGAAAACGACTAATTTAGACAGATGAAAAGTGCCGTGTTTATATGTAACAAAAATTTACCAATAAATATAACAAAGTCGCCGACAGAGCGACGTGGGCGTAAATTGTTTAATTATCTTTCTATGGCCAAAGATTACATCTCACATGGAAGAACACGAGTGCTTCTGCCCACTTCCTTATCAAATGGCAGAAAATGAAAAGTCGCACTTTTATATTTCTAGATCAGGAGATTGTGCACAATAGAAATACTTTATTGAGGAAATATTTTTCTCGCTGATTCTTGTCCAACAACATTCTATATTGGTACTCGAAACACAAATAGGTATGTCACAAAATGTGCCACTAAATGTAAATCCTCTTGCCTTAATGTAAGTCCTATATGCAAGGAATTGCAAACTTGATAAATTATGTAAACTTATACAATATTACGTAATTTGTTAAAAAGTATCTCCACTCAACACGGACAGGTACTGTTTATCTCAAGTCAATCTTGTGTACAGTCCCCGATTTTTGTAGTTGGTTTATTAATGTGTTTGTTGTTAGAAAATAGTTTAGAATTTTTAGTATTCTGTAAGTTGCGAGTTCTATTGTGCCAGTAACGTGTGTTTATTGTTTATCGTAATGCTGATTACTGAATGTTGTACTCAGAGAGTACCTCCTACCTCACATCAGTTCATTCACCGTTGAATTGAAACTTTGAAAGGTGCAAGAAAGCTACGAGCAAGAATGTGAACAAACCTAAAAATTACAGGAAGGACAACGTTGTTGCATGGCAGGCATAGAGAGACAGACAGGGGCAAGTTCTTGAGTAGGTCAACAGCTTTGAATTTGCTACTAATGCAGTACAATAAATTGCTATATGGATGAAAACGTGACGGACCACTATATTATGACTTCACTGTACAACAGCTTTAGTACAGTGAAGTATTTTCACCCCCCATTTACTTTTCAGATAGTTTCTTTTCCAGAATAAGAGATAAAAATATTACGATTGTAAATGTTAAGAAATATTATATTTTTTCCAGGATAAGGAAAGATCCGGGAATAAATTCTAAAACAATAATGTGATGATCTATAACTTCCCTAATGTATAACATATTGTAGTCCTACTTAATGGGACAGTAGACCATTATTAATGACTAATGACAGGTATATGGTTAACTGTATTCAGTGCAAATCGAAATATTATTTGTAAGACACGTACTCTCATGTAAATCGCATCTTTCACGATCCTCCCAATAGGTATACCTTCTAGTTCTACAACTTTTTCGTTGAAACAACGCATAAGTTATGGTATTGAAACCATCCAAGTTACAAGTTGATATCGTCGAAGTAAAAGAGACCACAAGTCAAAAGTCGAACAGTAACAAATGTTTGCTGTTAGTCCTATTAGTAAAAGGTTACGTGCTTTGCCCACAGTAGTATCATAGCATAGTAATAATATGGCTTCAAGTAATGTTAACCTAATTGTATTTCAGCAAAACGAATTTCCTACTCAGCATTTTCTAATCTGAAACATAGCTCTATTCTCTTGAACTTTTCCAGTGTGGTAAATTGTATCTTTTCAGTACGACAGAGACAATACTTTACCCTTTCCAACGATAAGTAAAGTAGAGTGGCCCACTAAAGTAATCTTCTGACTTCCTCAATTCTCTACAATCTAAACATGAATTCGACCTTTGAGCAAAACCAAAAGAGATATAAAAAATTATCTCATCCGAACTTTGAACTCAAAGTATTCCACAAAACCCTTTAGATCACGCAAAAACTGGCTACAAGTACTGAAACAAAACTATAAAAAAGAATTTACACTAGAATAGCGTGTTTGATAAAAATGTTGAATTGCCCATATAATTACAGGATAGAATCATTCTATTGTGCTATAAATCTTTCAACATGAGAGAAATACATACATAAATCTACTTATGAGTTTCATGTACACGAATGTTGAAGAATAGAATCATTTCTCAAACAGTTATAGTAGTAGTAGTATACTTACATAGATTTTAGAATACCCTTTGATGTTATAAGCTTAATAGAATTGTACTTAATTCAAAGCCGGGTAACTGACAACGAACTACACAGCCACTCTTCAACAATTTGTTGAGATCAAAGTACGGCATGAGCTAACATTAACGAGAGGAAGAAGCAAAAGATAAAATAGACAACAACAACTTATTATGGAATACTACATTCATAACAAACTCAATAGAATCTACTAGCATCACTCATGCAATGCATACTACATGTTTTTGTTTCTTACGAGAATGCAAGAAGCGTTGACCTCAATGAAACTAACAAGAGCACAGAGGATAGAATATGTTGCAGTATCGAAGCAATTATAAACATCATAATTCTTAGTTACATTATTTCAAATCTCACTAAATGATTAATAGAGAAAAGAATGAGAATTTTCTACCTATTAGTAGCTCAACTTTATAATTTATAATACTAATTATTATTTCTGTTACAACAGACCACATAGCAATGAATTACAATTCAAATGCTTTCTAGTGCACATTATTATCAAGAATTTATATGCATGCTAATGCTATTACAACTAAGTTATGTTGTAATTTGTAATACCTACACACGATTGCACACATATATGCATATGTCTTGCTCTTCAAGTTTCTCTTCTCTTGCTCTTGCAATCCAATATTATTTGGTTGAAAGCAGAAGGCACAAAGAATCAACTCTGTTGTGAACATGAATAAACATATAACACCGTAAAACACAAAATATTTTAAACAAGTACCTTGATTTAAAAGGATAAAACTAAAATACCGCATTTGCCTATCTTGAAAAAGTAGCCTTTCAACAGTCACTAATACAATACAATTCCAATTTGCACTAACAAATTCATCCCTAAAAGACAGATAGCACTTTTCTGTCATACAATTCAAACAAAGCAGAAATGTTGGTTTTTGATGTAATTGATGTAAATTGCTCTATATTTTACTTGAAAAATATTAAAAAGCCAAAAATTGCACTTTCTTCGACTGATAAATTATCAGGAGAAATAGAAAATTAGAAAACTGCAGTATTTACACTTACACTAGTAGGAAGGTTGATATTTCAGGTTTTACGGTATAATATTAGCTGTAAATGTGTATTCATGGTGGATTTGATTCCAATGAGCCGTAGCGTATTCTCAGACACATCCTGCTGAATACGTGAAAGACATTATGCTATTTACTATACTTTACTTTATAGTATAGTTATATAGCAGTTAGGATAATAGTAAGACAAGAGAAACACCAGACAGACAAGCTCTACCAGCTTAGCAAAGTGAACTGGTCTCATGAGAAATCACAATTTACGGTCAACAATGGAATAAAGTGGTTTCTCTCGGTAAAATACAATAAAATGGTGATATTATTATAGTTACCTATAAAATATGATAACCTGCATACTTACCTAGGATTAGGAGCCTAGCTCACTTCAAGGATACATGGGATAGGATCTTGAGCGACAGCAACGATAATTTGAGTAGAATGCATGAGGATGAGTCATTAACGGTGAGAAGCAAACATTCGTAAAGACAACAATAACTATTTACTTGCGGGTTTGTGATAGCAGCCCAGAGGAAATCAAACTTCACATCAGAGTAAAAACAAGCCTCATCCAACAATACAACAACGATGAGTAACCTGCTCTCAGGTCCTAACTAACCTATCACAGGTCACACAACAGAAAAAATACAACGACACACCTCCGACTACGTGCCATCTCCATCCGTTTCAAAAGAATTGCGCAGTTTCTTAACAAACATTTTACTAATAATAAACAAAGACATTGAAAAAAAGAAAACTTACTCAACTGCGCCTGCGTACAGTCGATTACGTGAATTTAAAACTGGTAATTAAATGTGTCATCGACTTTTATTAAAATAGATCGCAAAACTACAACGAAACGACTCAAGTAAATGTACAAACTGTTCGTATGCGTTTCTATGTTTATATTTATGGTGAATGCAAGTCAGCAAGAGCTAGTTTATGTAAGTCAACAAATATCTGATGAGTAACCAGTAAAGAACTAGGACTTGAATGTTTTAAATCATAAATAAATTATCTATATAAAAACTCTTCTATCTTACAGCAGTCAGTCACTACATAAATACTGACACTGACAGCTTTTGTCTAATGAACAGGCAAGGAATATGAATAATATAGAAATCATGTCAATATACGTACCGTCAAGAAGAGCTTTTCCTAGTAGTTCAAATGTCAAACTGCTTTGACTACGCGTACAGTTTTCATTGTTGCACGAGATCCTGGCAAGTATATTTCCACGTCCACATTTAATGTTTATGAACAACTTTAGCCAAAACAAATTTGTTTTACGACTGTGCAGTCTAAAGTACCACTCTGTCTGCAGATAAATGCTAGTTCCTAATATACACTCTGTTATGTAATATTTATGTTACTTTCCACTGCTATATGCATTTAGAAATTGAGTGACTGTAATTGAATTACAACAGATAAGGGATGGCACTGACAAAAGACAAATTTCTTGACGTCTCTACGTATGTGTGAGCTTCTTTCTGTTTTGCTCAAGAGAGCACTGATTGTGAATGTCATAATAACATTCTAAAGCACAAACACAACAAACGTACTTACTGATCATAAGACTCACACGTGAACAAAAACTGTCATTTACGACGTTTCTTTAATACGCAGGTTCAGGTATATATAAGTCAGACTGAACACAACGAAAGGGAAATTAACACACGAATGTATTTCTACTTATACTTTATCATACAGTATACGAATACTACAAAGAAATGTAATATAGAAATGCAGACCCACTGCCGTGTAATTATATGTAAACTTTTTTTGAACACATTATTGTGTATGTCTGCTGAGAATGTTAATACAGTTAAGGTATTCAGTAAAATCTGATTTTGCAATACACGATTTCGACATTGACTTTCCGAGTCATTCATTAATTACACAGATATCAAGAAAATCACTGTCATAATGTTAGTGCAGTGTACATTGTTATACAGCCTAGTGCTCTTACCAAGTGATAACCTACAAGAATTATTAAAGTTTCGTAATTAAGAGAATTATGCGAGTGACCAAGTTACGTAGGAACATTGCAGAAAGGATTTTCATTCCTTCTTAAAACACACACATGAGTTGCATGCACGTAAACAAAGAGTTTTCAGCTGTGTGTAGGAGTGTAGGTGGCACAACTTACATTTTTATCTACCATGTAACAAGTCCACTAATGACTCTATACCTTAAAATTAGGTAATCATAATATTAAAGCTATATCTCTATTTACATCCCAAATACACGCAGAGACTATATAATATAAATTATAGCAGATAGCGAATATAATAGTTCTACAAAAGGAATAGTCAGTAAACAGGCGTAATATATTCACGTTCACACATCGCTTTGTCTACATTTTTCTACTAAAATAATATTGTACTCAGATAAGTCATACATATAAAAAATATTCAGCTCATCGTCACTCATTCAGCTATATATGGACTTGGACAAGGCCGCAACGCAACCAAGTCGCATGTTCATGTCACAATAACAATAAATACAATACGTTAAACCACAAACATACTAAAATATGGAACATTCATCTGACCGAATTTGTATAGCGACACTAGCCCTAGCATACATTTTTAATTGCATACAAGCAAATTGCAAGGCTCTTTTGAATCAGCCGGAATCATTTTTTCATGGATTTATAGTGAACATTACTACACATTATTCTGACGCGAATCAAATTTAATAGTATTTAATGTACGTATAACGTAGTTCCATCTTCATCTACTTTTAATTCACATAATGATTGTTACTCATTCCCTGACTATTGACGTAGAGTCAAGATGATTAGTAAACATGTGTTATAAAAATTGTATGTGCATTCTTAAAAGACGTTTCAACTCTGAGAAATAGTTATCTACTAATCCCTTATCTATTATCTTTGAGATTATTCTTTATGACGAACAAAGGCGAATGACTAATGGTACAAAAGTACAAGGCATTTACGATAAGATTGGTTAAAGAATTATATTTCGCATTCAATATCCAATTTAGAGATAGACTTGGTTACTTACATGACAATCTTGATGTAGTTGAAGTATTTATTCGTATTATAAATTTGTATGCTCTCGTAGCAGACAGGACAAAATTATTAATGGAATCCGTTATCGTAATCCCTCAGTTATCTTAGTTAGATAAAAAACGAGATATCACTTTCGACCAGAATTATTTCTGAAAAGAAAATTCAAAGTTTAGGTTTATATATTGCGTTGCTAGAAATTAGACCGACCTATATCTAAATGCAGTAATGTATGAATGTGCAATGAAGATGTCTTTTGCCATTGACATAGTACTACTTATAAACATTATAACCATCTTGCACAAAACCCATGGCCAAAGTCATACAAACTGTTATAATAGTCTCATATTGACAAATAAAAATTTGAGAAATAATTTAGAAAGAGTAAAACCAAAGCCACAGAAGCCGGACGTACGTCCAAATTAAAACATGTCAAGGAGCACATTACACGGAATCTGAATGTTGAAAATTGATTTCGAGCTTATGTGTTTATTTATTTATAGATTAGATTACAAATGTTTATAGAGTAGACAGTAGAAGGCTACTCATACATGTAAACACTAAAGAATAAGTAGTTCGCGCTAGCTGAGAGTACTGTTGACCTAAATAAAACTACCGATATTTAACGTTTTAAAACTTGATAAGTGTACAAAACCACCCACACCCTAACCCAACAGGTGCCAGTGCTGACTGTATTTCTCCATAACTATTCATTAAAATTATGGAGCCATTATTTCATAGAGCTATTAAAAGAATCCGTTAACAAATCATCTTTAACTCCCACTGAATTCCAAATTTTTAAATAGCTAAAATACTTTCACATTTTATAATGTGACAGAATTTGAATACCCTGGAAGTAAGTTATGACTAAAGAATGTGATATTGTCTATCGATATAATAAATTGATGTTTTTATAGAACAAAAAGACTATCGTTCTTAATACAATGATAGTTCAGTTAGGGAGCCCTAGTTTAATAAAGTTTGTTCACTATCGGCACTAATAAAACTTGACACATTTTCAAAAGAATTGCCATTCGTTAACAATTTATAACTTTCTATGTAGCATACTGAAATATAACCATTTGCTCACTTAAAAAGAATTTGCCGTCAATAACATCTACTCATATGTAAAAATATGCGGACTAAACGTCAGGTCTTCTTTAACAATAATTTAGGCAAGAGTTAGGATCAACACCTTTTATCTACATTGAAGTGTACTTTGGGGACCATTACATTCAGGCTTGCACAATGCTCTGACAGATAAAACTATTCGTTGTAGTTTCATCACCTTTAATCTACAGTTTACAAAACAATCCTAATTCCTAATCACATAATGACAACATCACAATATAGCAAAATTGGTATACATTGTAACTACCATAAAAACCGCAAGACACACAAATCAACATTTATGTCACTGAGTCACGCAATTAAGGTTTAGAGTTTAGACAGACATAATTGAGTTTACAAAATAGTAATATTGTCATTTAAAAAATGTATTTTAGTGTACTTACAAATCGAGGGACGCCCCTTCGTGATTAGAGGATGATGTCTATAAGTTACATGTATAGATATGTAGATTATTCCTTCGTTTCATAAATCGTCTTCAAAAATTGTATTTTCTACTGGCCATGGATCTAAAAAAGAATATACTAAATTAGTAACAGTTTACGTCACCAAATCTCACTTGACCTTACTTTGGTATATTATTACTGCAGAAAAATGGCAGTTGCATTTACATACTAGTTTTTGCTAGTGTATATGCCTATTGACATTGTTTGACTTTGACACAAGTTTATCGACTGTAAATTATTGCAGTTCTTACGGATCCGTATTTAATGATTGCTACCCTGAGACAAATAGCCATATAAGACTTTTAAACAAACAATTACCTACAGTTTGAAGTTTTTTTTCACTTAAGTCAGAAAATTGGTAAACACATTATTTTATTTTATTGAATTGGTAAACACATTATTTTATTGAATTGTTAAATAAAATGTGATTTATTGAGAATTCTTTAATAGATCATTAAATATACTTACCGTATTCAGAGACATGTCAATAGTCTACTGTATAGTAATCATTCTAAATCATGATTCGTTAAGTCACAGTACACAGAGTATAATATTAAAAATGAACAACCCTTGATACGTCAACTTCGCAGTTCGCAGTCAGAAACTCAAATGACGGAGTGTGAGTAGTGTGCTGTTGTTATGCATGTCTACTTTTTAAATCTTTCTCTCTCCTGCCACAGCAGACAGAACACTTACAAGTTACAAACAAACATCAGTAAGTACAGAAATTTATGCAGTGTTGCATATGCATTGCATATTGTACATCATGAATATACTATCTACACCCAAACACTCAACATTAATGCAGCTGCAGATGTTTCTTCTGCTTATTCGTGTAAGAAATATACTCAGACTCAAATAAATAAAAAGGTTCTAGTTTCATGTAGATATTATTACTATCATGCGCTACAACATATAGACCTCAATTCACACACAAACTAAAGCAAAGCAGCTGTGCAACTGGAAAAGAAGGTATAAGCAGAACAAAAATTAGCATAGCTGGGCAGGACGATTGCAATTCACGCCGATAGCACAGCAACGACAAAGAACAGACTGCGCAGTTATATTAACTCTGAGAATATAGATTAAATTAAAATGTAGAAGAAACTTTTTGTAAAACAATTGTCAACAGCTAACTGAGTTTTAACATTTTATAAACATTACAATACCTCGGAGAGAAGAAAAAGTTTTATAAACAAAATCCTCAAAATGCATCTTAAAGAATGTTTATAATTGAATCTATAGTAGTCCATAATTTTTGCACCAAAGTTGTAACTTCACTATTTAATAAAATATCAGTCTTTTCATCGCAGGCACTTTTCATTTTGTGGAGTCATTTAGAATTGTATGAACCTAAAAGTTCATTTCTAATACAAATGGATTTATTTAGGAGTAAATACTAGCAATTACGATTACGGCTTCGGTTTGTAAATTCTTTGCGATTAATTAAATATTGTTAATCTATATGAAATAGGTTATGTTTTCTTCAATAACCAGCAGCATAATGAAGTAATTAATTTTGATACTTGATTTATTCAATTATCGTAAGCCGGATTGAGCCCATCTCTGCGACTGCAGCATAATGCGGTTGGACTATACACGACAATGCAGAGATAGCCATACAGGACAAACAAGTGGCAACCAGTAGGCTGCAATATTTATAAAAAGATTTGTAGGCACCTGACACGGAATAAGCAGAAAGTTTTAACCGTATTTAGAATCTATTGGGCTTCAGCATATATTGCATGAACTATTTGTCATGATACAGTGTATAAATCATTTATTTTTTATCATTATCTGCTCGTCCACTATTTTTACCACAATCACAGACAGACGTCTATTGGAAGAATGTGTTAAAAATGCATGTGAGATTTTTATGCAGATTAGAAGCACATATCCATTTTAACGATAAAGGAAAAGCAAACGATAACATTGAAGATAACATATAGTATTGAAGTAGGCATAATACATTGTATAGTAATTCCCGATTTGTTAACTCCACATTTTAGGTTAAACCAGGGACGAACTGTTAAAAGTTTGCATGCAACTTTTATCTTGTCTTGAGGAGAGAACCGAATATCCTAATAACTCGCATATATTGAATATAATTTACCCGGGTCAGATATACCAATTGTACTCTGCAATATACATAGTTATATCTTATTGGATAAAATATGATTTACTGAAAAGTACAACCAAGGAATGGAAGATAACATGAAGATGATTAGAGAATATTGGAACAGTAAATATTAGACAAATATTTCATGTTCATGTTTCTAACTATAGGACTATTTAGGCCTAAGCAGTTATTATTAACCTGAGAGTTCACCTTATCTATAGACCATTCTTTTATAAGGTTTATTAACTTCGGATAATCTGTTCCAACAAACCTCTTTTGGCTCAATCACAGGGATATCGTAGTCTACCAGCCAGCGTTGCATTTTTACGTAGATGCCAGGTGCTCAAAGTAAATATTTATTCTATGATTGATAAAGACATAAAAGTACGTTGTAAATATATTATTGAAGTACTCATGCATATTGGAACTATTTACATCAACTGCTTACTTCACTGTGTTTTGTTGTTGTTGTAACCAATATTTATTATGTCCACATGATCTAAGATGTACTATATATAGAGCAATAAAAATGGTTATAGGGCAGCAGGTTCAACTTTAGATTGTATAAAGTTTAAAAGGTTTGCCACAACAATATTAACGATAGTACATATCACTGGAGTATTAAGTATGAACTGCTTCGATAAGCATTGCTCTGTATCCTACTTAGCATTTAGAAGGACAAGTCCAGGTAAGTGCAAAAAATTACCTTCGTGTTTAATGTTATGTAAATTGGCCAAATAAACGATCATTCTCTTAACCTAATGCGTATTCTTGCTTTTACAGTTCATGAGTGACGTATACACAGTAGACAAGATTTGCATAATTTTATAACCATCAATCTCCGAGAAAATCTTTCAAAATTCAATTTATATTTTATCACATAATGAACACTGAAATATATTTAAACTTATTCCAAATGGATAAAATTTTATAATCTAGATCCCGTGCAATCAAACTGGATGTGGCATAATATTCAGTTGTAACAGGCTTTCCATTTTTAATTTACAATTATGGGTATTAGAGTTTGATTTAAGTATTCGTACAAAATCCAAATGTGAAAACATTCTGCACATAATTCGGATAGTCTATTGCAAAACATGTGCAGTTGTATAGGGCGTTAAAAACATTGAGAGGGTATTGCTCGAACGAATTTGATAATCATCCTTTGCAAATGGTGTGCATAGATTTTATGGATAAATATAGTTTCAATGAAAACACAAAATCTTGCAACCAAAATATCAGAGCCATTGCCAACATTTGCAGTGACTCGTACATTTTTGGCACAACTGACCTAGACCCGGGACAATTCCTTAATGTTGTTTGTCTTAGTTTTATGTGAAGCAAGTGACTGAAAATAGGGAGACTTGCCACGAGTAGCATAGAAAGACCATGCAGAAGCGTGTGGGTTGATTAGAGTTATGCACTTTTCAAGATCACTCCTGACCTAGCTAACTTTCAGTGTCAAGATTTGCAATGAACTTGATGCCAGTGCTGCGTACAATTATATTTACCTAACCTGCCAGCAAAAAAATTAGTTAGTCAGGGTGGAGAACAATGCATGTCAAACAACTACTGCGAAGTTTGACTCTGCAATTGTATTTTTTATGTTCCAGTTTATTTATAGTACATATTAATTCATATGGACGATGTAGATTTGCAGTTCTGACTTATGTTCAGACATATACCCAGACAGACATAAGACCGATAGTCATTTGAGATTAGCTTGCCAATTTCATGGTCATCTGCCAGATTTATGGACTCATCGTGAGCGAGAATTTGTTTACTGAATCGTTGATGTAAGATTTACACAAGGGGTCTTCAGCAAACAAGACAGTTTTAGACTTTCAGAGTTGTGAATTGTGAGCACGAAGCTCTTGCAAATTACTATTACAGACAACGAGACAACTTGGAAGAAAAAACAATTCTTTCCGCATCAGGAGTCTCGAAAAGTACTTGGTCGATTTAGATGAATCTCTCTGGTAGAATAATATACTTTTCTGTCGATGTAACATCACCCGAGAAAATGTTTTTCTCTACAAATTATTAATAAATGAACTCAAGGGAGGGCATTCCTTCATATCTTGTATGAGCTCGAGGCTCAAGCTACCATGTATTTCGTATCAACATGATCTCCAGAATGAAAAGTGTCTAATTTTAAAATATTAAGTAGACATTGATTTCTAAAAAATTTTAAACCTGTATTTTAGTGCTACTATACATAATACATATGCAAGAAAAACTATGCAATCTTGTTAAGCAATAACTTTTCCTTAAACATTGCATAATATAGATTAAACATATTATGCAAATTATCCAACCAATCAAGAAAAACTTTTTTAAGCCAACCTTTTTTAATAATATTGACGATTAAGTGCTGTATACTCATCGGCAGCCAAAGTTATACAGTCAAAATACACCAAAGTAGTTGATTGGAACTTATTTTCTCAGATTTAATAAACAAATTGCTTGATAAACACCGTAATATACAATTTATTTTTTGCACAATAAAACGTGTACAATAAAAGTAAATATTATACACGCAAAAACATGTAAATTTAAATGTTTATCACTGTAAACATGCTCTCTATTTTAGCGTCATATTTATTGAATTGTTACAAAACGATTTCTTTGTAAGACATGCAAAAATAGTTTATAATATAGAAGACAGGGCTATGCCTACTACAGCCTAATTTTTCTAGATAGTAATTGCTCATAGAGTGAAAGATCCAGAGGAGTGTATTTACCCTGAGAGAAAAAATACAATGGATCTTGTATCAGATTTACATCATATCCTTCTTTCTGAAGGTCCAACTTTTTCATCTTGTAAGTTCCTGAGAAAAAGGTAAAATTTTTATATTCCAAAACTGATTATTCACGGAAAAGGGTTTTGCAAGTGTAATTTGCTTGGTAGATCCATACTAATGTAGTAAAGACAAGGTCGTGATCTACTTCTGAATTTTTAACTTTGGATTAAGTAATGTAAGCTCACCCGTGAAATCAATTTTATTCAAGGTCCTTAAGAAAAGAGGTCTTGCATAATTTGGCAATGCTTTAGAAATCCCTTCTGCTAAACTGTCCATATCCAGTGATCCTTCAGGGTCGGCTATTGCTACCTAATATATATTACTATTCATTTTACTGCTTACATTACCATTTCTAAGTAAAGCAATTTACAATGTATATTTCTCTGATATGATATAAAAATGAATAAAATCACCATTCCAGCTCGGCCTTCGATTCCCGGTATGCAAACTCCATATACGACTGCGTCTTTAAGTCCACAGATTTTACTGATAACGGATTCCACTTCAGCAGTTGATACATTTTCTCCTTTCCATCTAAAAGTGTCTCCTGTCCTATCTTTAAAGTAAAAGTATCCGTATTCGTCCATCATAAGAACATCACCTGAATAGAATGAGAATTGATTTATTTATTTTGAGAAGTATAACTATCAATCTCAAGCATAGCTCTTTAGAAATTGCACGATCATTCTACACAAGTAGGCAAAAGCCCTTGACATAGTTGTACACGTGTTTGTATTAGTATTAACCGGATCTGAATACGCTATCCCCTTTCTTGAAAACATCTGTCAAAATTTTCTTTTGCTTCGAAGAAGAATCAGCATAGCCTTGGAAATCTCGCAGTGGATGATTAGACACTATTTTCCCTACAAGTTCCCCACTTTCGTTAGGACGACATCGGATCGCTAATCCCGTTTTGGCATCTCGAATCGGCTCACCAGTTTCCTCGTCCACTTTAATTAACTGCATGGGGGCGAATGACGAGATTAGTCGCGGCAAAAACCCTACAGCTCCTACGCGACTGTTGACGTTAACTGCAAACAAAAAAATAATGCGGAAATGCTTCAACATACATTTTAGTTCGATAAAAGATCATTTTCAAACATAAGGGCTTACTCATATTACAATTTCCTTCGGTAGAACCTGCACAATCAAACACAAAAAATGGATTATGTTAATGCAATTGCTTAATAATAATAATCACCATTGTTTCCTTTGTACTTACCGTAAAACTCATATATTTCTGCAATACCAAATCGAGTCACAAAAGATTGCCATATTTCCGCGCGTAGGCCGTTACCATACATCATTCTTACTTTGTGTTGCTTATCAAGAGATGAAGGGGGTTGACTAATCAAATATCTACATATTTCTCCAATGTATTGAGCCACCTGGAATGTTATTCAATAAAATTAGCATCCATTCTAAACTAGAATACTACAAATACCATGGGCTAGAATTTCTAGCCCATATTTGTAGTATTACATTTGTCTAAGTAATTTAATTACATGATACACATCGTTTATTCCAGATGTGTAATAAATGTTTACGTATTTGCAAACGTGTTAATTTGTTAAGCAACTTACTGTGACGTTATATTTAATGCAGTCAGACCAAAAATTTGACGCAGAGAACTTTTTTCTAATGACCATGGAAGTTCCAAACAAAAGTGGTTGACCAACACCCAGCATTCCACTGGCAGTGTGGTATAATGGCATGCATGAGTATTGGATATCGTCACTGCGAAGGTTCTGCATATGATGACCTCCATTTACAGCCATCATAAATCTGTATAGTCACCATAAAAATTAAAAGTTTAAAAGGCAATTTGATCATAGCAATTATTTTGGGCGTAGGAGTTATATTATGTACCTTAAATGCCTAATTATAGCTGCTTTAGGGAGTCCTGTTGTTCCCGAAGTGTAAATGTAATACAGAGGATCGTAGCATCCAATTTTTTCGATTACGTTTGGCATAGTCGGGGTAGTGTTTTCCAAAACTTCTTCTAAGTTAACTGAATCACTTATTTGCATCTCACCTTTGCTACCGGAACAATATCTGCGAATTTCAGATAATCCTCCAGCATCCAATACTTCTTTTAAAGCTGGAATTAACGAAATCTCAATTAAGCTTAGTTAAAAATAATTTCCGTTTACTAATTATTGATGTTAATAACATTTTGTTATCAACCTCCTTCCATTTCATGCCCGTAAATAACTCCTTTGCTGTTAATTATGCCAATCGAGTGCTGTAAAGATTCCAGCCTCAGGTTGTAATTAATTAGGGCTGGAATGCAACCTATAATAATAGGGAAAAACAAGAAAACTGTAAAATTTGTGTATAATATCTGCAATCTGTACACATTGTATCATAACCTGTAGGCAAGTGATTCTATCTTATGCTATGCTATGAAAATGCTAATATTTGATTTAAAACTAAACTCACCAATTCTACTCAAGCCAAGCCAAATTGCTACAAATTCTGGCCTATTTTCCATAAAGAGGGAGATAGGATCTCCTTTCTTATAGCCTTGAGATTGAAAATAATTTGCTACTTTGTTTGACAAGTCGCTAACCTAGATTGTTAAAAAACCAGAAATAGATTAGAATTGGGTAAGGGGTAAGATAAAGCATTTTTCAACACTAATAAGTGTTTCCCTTTACCTGCGTAAAGGTCCATTGTTGATCTTCAAAATAGAAACAGATTTTATTGGGATACTTCCGTACTGTTTCATCAAAGATTTTCGCAACAGTCAAACGATTTCGTTGAGCTCGTCGAAGATTTATCACAACCCCAGCCCCTCGTCTTATTCCTCTAATGCATTTTAGTAAATAAATATTAAATTAAAGCTGTTTTATCAATTGTTATGCAATAATATTACGAGATAAAAGAGTCGATTTTAAAAACCTTAAATCTCTCGGGAGCGTTTTAATAACTATCCAGATCAACTTTCGGTAAAAAAATATCCATAGAAGAAATACTGAGGTTACAATTCCAAGAATTAGCCATTTTGTCTTATTCGTAAAAGGGCCAGCGTCTTCAGCATGATTGGCCTGATCCCTGTAAAAGATATTAAACTGGTATTAAGTATTTCTTCAATGCAATTCAAATTAAAAGGAATTATTTAGAAAAATCGTACATTTTCAGAAAATTAACTTGCACGCGACGGCTATCAAAGATAGTGCTTGGACATCCGGCAGGCAATGAACACTTGCGACAATTTAATTCAAATTCTTACAATGAATTTATCTTATGTTATAGGGGTTATCAATATGATCTTGAACTTTGATTTGTTTTGCAAATCAAAGTCTAGAGGTTAAAGATGTTCCTGTACAGATACATTCATGAACAGAATACCTCTAACTGTATTCTTAGGTTATGCAAAGACAAAATTTTGCATGGGATAATTATATAATCCTACTATCCTACTGTCACAAACAATTAAGACCATATGGTTGACCTTTAGTGGAAGAATGTGGCAGAATTAACAAACATCGGAACCAAGTTGGCATTTAGTAATTAAGCCAACTATTACGTAAACTACCGATATCAAAATAATTTCTCTTTGTTGCTACAATTATAAATCTATTAGGGTTAGGATTTAGTGCAGTTCCGTCAAATCACAGGAGAATATTGAATGTAACTTACAAATTCGAATTTAATAGTTTCTGTGAGATGGGAATAATATCCTGTTACATGAATTTTATGTTATGACATGCTACATCTTTATCGGTTACAGATTGATAAGAAATTGACGAATTTAACTTTTGAATTCGAACCATATGTGTACAAAGCGAAGCTGTATTACTTAGGTAATTGCATCTTTAATACTAATTATTATTATACTCATCACTATCACAGCCAGCCATACTTCCGACTTAACTTAATTAAAGACATACCATAATAAATTCAGGCAAACAGTAATTAACACTTTAGCATATGTAACATAAAGGTCAACATACATCCACAAAAGCAATTAACAAATCTTGACTGTCTCATTAATAATAGTGTCATTTCCGACGAATCCTACATTATATTATATTATAAGTACGTCAAGTATTAGTTTGCTGGATACAGAAAATGTTATCAATTGTTGATGTTGATGCCATTGCCATTCTCTGTCATTTTAAGGCATAGATGCGTCAATATGTCACTTACTGACACTGACTATGTTTTGTGCGTATTAATAGATGCATATCCTTCAACTTATCTGCCGCATTTATCTCTTCATTACGTAATAATTATAATCATACCACAAATAAGACTAATAAGATTTTAAGAAGAAAAGTCAACGATATAAAAATTGTCTGGAAGAAATCCTTATAGAAATCGTAACTTCGTCTACTGTGTAAGCTTTTAATGGAAAATATCCTTCCGTTACCGTCTACTCCTTGCGCCTTACATAAATACAATAATTAAGCCTAAGCCTACTTCCAAATAAAATGAGAATTGTAAATTAATTTCATGTAAAAGTATTTTAACAGAACTGTAAAGCATTTAAAACAAAAAAGAATTAAGAAATTACTACATGAAAAGCAACGAAACATTCATAACAATATTTACATGTTTTTTGTAGTTACATAAGATAATTAATTACTTCTCCTTACTGTTACTCCAAAGCAAACTAAACTATAAATGTCGTATTTTTATACACTTATACCTAGATTAGTACATCTTATCTCGGTTAAATATATAACTCCTCAGTAACTCATATATGTTAACAGAAATATCCAGTGAAAAAGGTTTTAAGTAAACATTGGACCAAATATCTCTGTGTCCCATTTGTGATTATCTATGAAATAAATAAGATCAATGTTTGAATTGTAACACTGCGAAGAAATTATTTTTCACAATAAAAACAATTTACTAACCGAATTCATCACCGTCGTATTGGGAGTTCTTTACTTTTTTCGTGCAGGTTTTCCTGTAAACTTCTCTTCGCTTATCCAGCTGGAAACAGGGATCTGCGAATTGATTTAGTCTAGCCCAAACTAAGGGAAATGGACTTTTCGGATCAAATCCCTTGATTAGTGTTTGGCCATGTCGGTACCCCCAATGCTAACGATGTATAACAATACTATTATTAAGTAGCTTTAATTAGGTTAAAGGAACCAACAAAAACCATACGTAAATCCTTACAACTATTTCTTCGTATTGTGAAAAGCTTTCTCCCGAAAACAATTCAGTTGGTAATTTTATGTAGATATTATATGCATCCAACTTGCAAATCATCTAAAAAATAATTAATTTTTACAACGTTATCCCAACATCGAAAGAAAATATTTTTTATTTTTGATAACCAACTTACATTCAAATAGAAAGCAGACTGTATAAATGTCATTTCTATAGACATTTCATACCAAGATGGTATGGGACATCCAGTCAAAAGTCTGTTCGCTATTGCTTCCACTCCCGATACTGAATCTCCGTAACCTCCTGTACAAACTCCTTTTCCAGACGAAATGTCAACTGCCAGAACGTACTTCGCTCCGTAATTTCTCATGAAATCAACTACATAAAAATCATCTTTAAATTTTCCGAATTGGAGTAGTATCACAAAACCACAAGGGTTAAGGATGTGCTCTTTTAAATAACTTACTAGGTACTAGCTGTATATATCCTCCATCCATCAAAAAGTGACCATCTTGAGGATCTCTGTAAGGTTGAAAATAACCTGCCTGTAAAACAGTCAAATTATATGTAACGCAATAAAGAGTTGTACAATATTTCGAATAATAGATGGTCTTACAAGATTCATTGAAGCTCTAACATATTCCCAAAGGGTTCCTTGATAATGAGCCTTTGCACATTTGTCTGTCATATCCGTCGAGACACAAAAAAATGGAGTCCACATATCTTCAATTTGAATCCCTCCAAGCATCTGTTGCAGTGTTTGATTGAAGCTATCTCCAGTTACTAAAGATCTGTATATTAATGTCGAATCGAGGATGTATAACCACCACATATCCATACCCTGCAAAATTATTTATTACGAAAATTAGAAGGTGTAACTTTGCAAGCATATTAATTATACATTTTTGCCGATTTCTTACCTTAAACCATCGACCCATATCTCGTTCTAGTCTATCAATATCCTTATCATACAAATTCAAGTGGGCGGCAATAAGGGATCCAATGCTTACCCCAGCCATCATATCAATAGGTAAATTAAGGCTTAATAAGGTCCTCAAAAATCCTATTTGAGCAGCTCCTTTTGCTCCTCCTCCCCCCATAACAAGAGCGACTGAGGATCCCGTAAGCCATCGACTCAATCTTGACATATCTGAGCGTAGATTAATAGGCTTGCTCAATTCTTTATAACCTGCTCTCTATAATACCGCATGTAATTATTTTATGAGTAAAAACTCAAAATTCATTACTCATAATATAATTCATTATAACTTCTTACAATATCCTTTTCAATTGCAACTCCTGGGAAATTGAAAAATTCTGGTTCAAACCTAAGATGGTGATGTTTATTAATCCAAGGACGTATTTCAAGCCAAGCTTTGGTCCCATTGGGAAAAGGTGAGGGCCTTTTGTAAATCAAAATCAAATCCTTTTTGGCAAGTGGGGCATATGTCATCATTGTCTTTTCTAGCTACATCATTCCGAAAAAATATCGTTTCATCAAAGGTAAGAAATGCCAAGTTTATCTTTTTTGTTTAATATTTTGGTTTCAAATAATTATAGATTATTATTACTTCAGTTATATCTGGAGGACTTTTTCCTGGATCGGTAACCAAAAGAACCCTATCTGCTTGAAGAATGCACCGAAGATTGTAATACGGAGATGAAAAATCCCCCTTCCAATGAAAAAAGCATTATTACCTAATTCTCTGGTTTTAAAATATTTGAAAGCCATGATTATACACTCACAAGATAAATAACTAGTGGGTACAATTGTTCAAGACGTGTGGCCCAAGCTGACAATTCATATTGAGATTCTTTATCCAGGTCCGTTTTCAAAGCCACTTGTGCATCAAATGAACTGACAACAATTCCACGATCTAAAATCATAAAAAATGACATTATGGGTGGAAAAAATAAAGAGAATTAATGTTTTACTCCAACTTGAAGGACCTTTTAAACTGTGATGTCTAATAATTTCCAGACCAAAGGCACTCATTGGAATTTCTGCAGACAGAGGAAGGACGAAAATTGAACAAGTAGTAATAGTACGTTTTCTCTCTAACAAATTCCGATGTTCTGAGCCACCATAATCTAAGGGAATACAAAATAAAAGAGTCAAAAGCTATATATAAGTGAAAAGCTACATGGAGACTTCTAGTTCTTGATTCTTAAAAACTTACGTCTCGCTAATCTACGGCAAACAAAATCAAATATATTGGTTGTGACTGGAGCAAATTTAATTTTGCTATATTCAATAAGACTGGCTGGTATCACTGCTAAATCGCTATCCCTTGATGCTTTGTATAATTTTCTTCTGTTTGTATTGGTGACGGCTTCAAAAAGACCAATCCAATCATCGTTTCCAGCTTCCCCAATCTCAATATCTTGACCATCCGCATTCCGCGAATACGAACGGAGTCTTCCACTTAGCACCAAATAAATACTGTGTGATACTTCCCCTTGTCTATTCCCAACAAAAATGTCCTTTTTAAGTAGCGAAAAATTATTATTTAATTTCTGGCCCTTAATAGATACCTGAACAAAACAGTCTTGCGCTGCAAGTTTTTCCACTCCAGACCAAGTGCAAATATCATTGTAAACCAAGAAAATCGGGTGACGATTTGTTTACAAATCTTAACACAGCTCATAGGATACAAAGCAAATATACTGCAAATAATTATGAACTATTCAACATAAATAAATACATTTCAGTTAATTAAGAAACCAACAAATTAAAATACGTACTGCAAAAGGGATGAATAAGGAATGCACACAAGCAACGCCTTCTTAGGGACGGTAACGGTAAATAGGCCATGAATATTAGCTATTAATGCTATTCCTCCAAGCTATAAAAAGTAACATTAAATTAAAATGTTTAGTTATCCGTTCCAATTCAATATTACTATTATTAGGTCTCGAAGTTTTGATTTGTTCGTTTGTTCCACACTTACTAATTCCCCTTTTGAAGCATAGAAGGTCATACCATTTCGACCCTCCGCTTTAACTTCTCCAGCATGTATGTAATACACAATGTTAGTACCATCCTTAGTGAAAAAACACATTATTCTTCCAATATAGTAAGTAACCCATTAATTTAATTTAACAAAAAAATAAATTAAATTTCAATATACCGGAGAGTCCAAATTAACTGGTTCATCTTTTCCGCGGAGTTCCACTTTACAATCATCTAAAAGATTGAAATGCTCTTGCTTCATACCAAAAACAGTCATGACACCTTGCAGTGCGTTGGTTGTCGGCTATTTGTTTACAGAGATATTTGAGAAATTAAATCCTGGTCCAGGTTTCACTGAATAAAATGTGATAATTTAATGGGAACTATAGAGAAATGACTAATGAGGTCACATTATTGATTTACAAAATTATCCGGGCGGCAATTAACAACGAAATATTCCGTCGATTTATTATAGCAAATTAAAATTCACCTCGCCTTTCAAATCTGCTCCAATTTCCAAATCGAAGTTAACGTATCGGGATATTTGGCATCTTTCATCCATTAATTCTTTATCTAAACCCATTAGAGCTCCCATCGTTTTGAATAAAACTGCCATTGTTCGTTCCATAGATCGTCTTAGTATGTAGAATAAATGGCCAGGCCGTTTTTTCATTGCATTCTGTTTTATAAAATGAACATTTGTTAGTAGTAACACTCATTGTTGATACTTTTTATTTCAATTGCTGAAATTTAGATCAATTCACTATTAAATTTTACAAAAACTGCCAAGTACGGAATGACAACAACATCTGTGTCTAATGTGGCTTTGGCTTCAAGTCCTCTGTGCAGTAACGGTTGCTCCTTTACAACAAAATTGTAGTTTAGTAAGAAAAAAATTATAAAATATTATTACGTAGTTTTCATTTTATTTCTCGACATCTTCCTTACTGTCGCAAGGGCTATTAAGGAAACAAGTGACAATAGATGACCTCCTTCTGTTACAGTTTTGTATCGATATAACGTGTCTAATAATGTTATATCCAATCTTCCACGTAAAACAACGTATATGTATAAGTCTTCGTGGCCAATTCCAAAGAGTGCGTCTCCTTTGCGGATGTATTGTATTGTAGATTCTCGTAAAATTTCACATAAGCTTTCCTTGTCAAAATGACCAAAAACTCTGTGGCCAAAAATACAATTTCATCTTAAATGTAAATGTGTAAAATCTTAGAAACTATTGTCTTGGAATGATTTGGTTTGAATTTTGCCAAGATGATATCAGCCAGGCGATTATTATGGCGATTAATTTCTTGCGGAGATTATTACAGTTAAAAATGAAATACTTACCTTAAAGCTTGCATGGTGTAATATGAAGTGGTGTCATATAATTCTGCTCCATCTAAATAGAGATTGGGAGCTTTACAGCTGCTTGGTTCCTCCACAACAGGAGTATTATTAGCATTTACCTTGTGAAAACAAACGATGCATTAGGTGTCAACATAGATTGTCTCAGAAATTTTTCAATAATAAAATTACATTAAATTTTAAGGCAAAATGTGGTGAAATACAAACCTCTACGTAATTCCAGGCTGGGG
Organism: Tomocerus qinae; assembly: GCA_020055645.1. Classification (NCBI taxonomy): domain Eukaryota; kingdom Metazoa; phylum Arthropoda; class Collembola; order Entomobryomorpha; family Tomoceridae; genus Tomocerus; species Tomocerus qinae. Next base: position 24,522,196 of record CM034549.1, read on the forward strand.
AATCAATACGCTCTGGTATTTTGAGAAAATTATTTATCAACTTCACAAACCATGATTCTCCTTCACGAGGAAACCAGAGACTTGACACAATTTTGCGCACCCACTGTTTACGGACATAGCGGTATCTACGATCATCCCGGGTGTAATAATGAAGATAAATAGCCGCTGCTACAACTGTCCCCAGGCCAAGCCATCTCCTTGATGGAATGTTATATAAAACATGACGAAATGCGTCTAATTTGGTGACATTTGGGGCTTTTTCAGCTAATACATTCTCCACGCTTTTTTCTGCCACATTTTCCGCCATAATTGATTGCACTGCTGTAAAATCCGGTAAAATGGAATAATATATTGTAACAAATGTTTATGGACACCTTTTTTCACCTACCACAACAGAAATTAGCTAATTTGTTAAGTTTCCACATTTGTCCAATAACATTTTTTACTGTTTTTACCCAAGGATAATAGAAGTATATAGGGATAAAGGTTCGGACAAAAGAGTATACTTTTACATGTATTTCAAAAATGACGGCAGCTGACGTCACTGTCAACATGTATCTAGTGGGACGGTGGGACGGAAATCACAGTCCATTGTCATGGATATTTTGACTTTGTTTTGAGGACACTGAAAATGCCTATCAAAATACATGGTCAACCCCCCGACCCCCTAAGTGTGACGGCAGCTTACGTCATCAAAATTGACCCAAAATCCCACTTTTCATTTTAGTTGACATTGTCCCCAGGTTGGTTTTTACCCTTTATTGAATTGAAATTGCATCAAGCAAAGGTAATCAAGACTTCATGTATTCTATTCTTATTATTTCATAATAAGAGAATCAAGAGTCTGAGTAAAATTTTTTGAAAATCACTTTGGATACGAGGTATTTTTATTCGAAATCCCTCCTCTTCTCCTTGGAATAAATTGACACAAAACTGTACACCTTACAGTGGTACATAGTGATAATCATTACAGAAGAATACTTTAGTTGGCCAATTTATTCTGAAAAGATGGGGAGGGGAAAATGAGGGAAAAATGAAAAATGAGGGAAAAGACCCCAGACTAAAGCAAAGGTTGCTTCTTTTATGAAACTTTCTTCCGATGTTCTAGAATGATATACAATCACCATAATATTATGACTAACCATGCGACCAAAGGGAATCAAAGTATGGATGTTCTGACATTTTCCGTTGCTAATGGAATTTGCACAGTAGTTTGATCCCCATGGCTGCTCCCCCACATACAGTAATGCAATACCCAAAATAACAAAAATTTTGCACCCAAGTTGGAGAAGCTCATGGCATTGGCAATTTGGGTGTAGATTCTGCAAATTGCTGTTGCCATTGACTCCATGTGTTGGGCAGCCACCCAAGATCCCATTCAAAAATCGAAACTTGGGTGCAAAATTTTTGTTATTTTGGGTAGGGCATTACTGTATGTGGGGGAGTAGCCATGGGGATCAAGCTACTGTGGGAATTTGATTTGTGAGAAATCCTAACGGGAACTTCATATCATCCAAGGAGCTTTCTTTAACTGATTGGGGTATCCCTTGGTTTCTCTTCGGCTGTTGTTTCATAAGGAGGGTTCATTTAGGCATTTTGCGTGAATATCTATAAGGGACGTTTTATGTCCCTTATCCAAAATTGTTGCCTTTATAGATATTCATGCAAAGTGCCTAGCTGAACCCTCCTGCTAAAGCTGTTGACACTCCTTGATATCACCCAGTTTGGAGTATCGTACATTTATTACATCCAAACTCAATTTTCGTATGGATGCAATTTTTGCGAAACAACACATTGAAGCTTCAAATAAGTAAAGCCCCGCAATAGCGTATCTCCTAAATTGATGATGCCCAATAAATGCGTACTACTTAAGGTGGCACACTGCGCTTGAATAGTGGGGACTGGAGACTCAAAGGAATCATTTGATTTGTATGGGACTTGCATTTTTTCAATCGTGGAATATCCAGCTTCGGGTTTGTTGTTGGGTTCGGATTTTTGCCGACAAAGATGCCGGAACTTGTCATGAAGTCAAGTTCCGGCACCTTTGTTTAATCACTCTTATAAAAAGAAAAAATTTATTGTGTTTGTGTGTGTTATTATTTCGGAGCCTGAATTTGGCTCAGTGGCGTTGGAATGTTACAAATAATTCCAGGCTCTCAACACACACAAATCACACAAAACAATATCTCAGCTCATTCCACTTCTGCTGCTCTTCTCTCTCGAAGCAGGACAGAAGTGGAATCCAACGGAGCGAGAGAGAACCATTCCAGACTGGCACACACAGCCAAGTTTTGAAATGAAACGACTCTGCTCCTTCTGCTGTCCATTGTCAATGGACGTTTCTCACAACTCCAAGATAACACAGACTGGAGGCATTTCTATTCCTGTCCATGCTGATTTGGTGACCGTCCACCCTGTCTACTGTCCGTTGTGTCGTATCTTTTTGGGTAAGGAAATTTAGGGTGGGGTATTGTTGTCGTAGGACACGATACACTATCCTCATGTTAACAGTAAATTATTGATTTTTGTCGAAGTCAGAGCGGTTACCCGTAAGGTCTATGCTAAAACGGGCGACCGCTCTGACCGCGACAAAAGTCAACAATTTTACTGTTTACATGTAGCTCTACCAAATGCATTCTGTTTGCAACATACATTTTAGCACGCGTACTCAACTCTATGAATAATACAAGCAATATTTTTTTAGATTTACTTTCGAACTTCTCACAACTCCAGAATAACACAGACAAGTTTCGGCGGCATTTCTATTCCTGTACATGTAATTTGGTGACCGTCCACCCTGTCTACTGTCTACTTACTCTCCGTTGTGTCGTATCTTTTTGGGTAAGGAAATTTGGGGTGGGGTATTGTTGTCGTAGGACACGATACACTATCCTCATGTAAACAGTAAAATTATTGATTTTTGTCGAAGTCAGAGCGGTTACCCGTAAGGTCTATGCTAAAACGGGCGACCGCTCTGACCGGGACAAAAGTCAACAATTTTACTGTTTACATGTAGCTCTACCAAATGCATTCTGTTTGCAACATACATTTTAGCACGCGTACTCAACTCTATGAATAATACAAGCAATATTTTTTTAGATTTACTTTCGAACTTCTCACAACTCCAGAATAACACTGACAAATTTCGGAGGCATTTCTATTCCTGTCCATGCTGATTTGGTGACCGTCTACCCTGTCTACTGTCTACTTACTCTCCGTTGTGTCGTATCTTTTTGGGTAAGGAAATTTGGGGTGGGGTATTGTTGTCGTAGGACACGATACACTATCCTCATGTTAACAGTAAAATTATTGATTTTTGTCGAAGTCAGAGCGGTTACCCGTAAGGTCTATGCTAAAACGGGCGACCGCTCTGACCGCGACAAAAGTCAACAATTTTGCTGTTTACATGTAGCTCTACCAAATGCATTCTGTTTGCAACATACATTTTAGCACGCGTACTCAACTCTATGAATAATACAAGCAATATTTTTTAGATTTACTTTCGAACTTCTCACAACTCCAGAATAACACTGACAAATTTCGGAGGCATTTCTATTCCTGTCCATGCTGATTTGGTGACCGTCTACCCTGTCTACTGTCCGTTGTGTCGTATCTTTTTGGGTAAGGAAATTTGGGGTGGGGTATTGTTGTCGTAGGACACGATACATTCATCCTCATAAACAGTAAAATTATTGATTTTTGTCGAAGTCAGAGCGGTTACCCGTAAGGTCTATGCTAAAACGGGCGACCGCTCTGACCGGGACAAAAGTCAACAATTTTACTGTTTACATGTAGCTCTACCAAAATGCATTCTGTTTGCAACATACATTTTAGCACGCGTACTCAACTCTATGAATAATACAAGCAATATTTTTTTAGATTTACTTTTGAACTTCTCACAACTCCAGAATAACACTGACAAATTTCGAGGCATTTCTATTCCTGTCCATGCTGATTTGGTGACCGTCTACCCTGTCTACTGTCCGTTGTGTCGTATCTTTTTGGGTAAGGAAATTGCTTGCAATTTATTACAAAATACAATACACTATTACTCATATAAACAGTAAAATAATTGATTTTTGTCGAAGTCAGAGCGGTTGCCCGTAAGGTCTATGCTAAAACGGGCGACCGCTCTGACCGCGACAAAAGTCAACAATTTTGCTGTTTACATGTAGCTCTACCAAATGCATTCTGTTTGCAACATACATTTTAGCACGCGTACTCAACTCTATGAATAATACAAGATTTACTTTCGAACTTCTCACAACTCCAGAATAACACAGACAAGTTTCGGATTTGTGATTGTTTGAATCGGTTCAAAATTATTAAAAGTAGAATGAATATGATTCCGTTGTTGTACCTTGCAACATTAATTTTGTGTGCATCCTGTGTATTATATTCATGTATTGTATTTTGTAGTACTTCGAATATTTTATAGATTCCCCAGATGGGGGAATTTTAGCAACACTTTTCAATTTACTACAAAATACAATACACTATATGAATATTATACACAGGATGCACACAAAGATTATAACTTTGCAAGGTACAATAACGGATTTATTTGTGATTGTTTGAATCGGTTCAAAATTACTAAAAGTAGAATGAATATGATTCCGTTGTTGTACCTTGCAACATTAATTTTGTGTGCATTCTGTGTATTATATTCATGTATTGTATTTTGTAGTACTTCGAATATTTTATAGATTCCCCAGATGGGGGAATTTTAGCAACACTTTGCAATTTACTACAAAATACAATACACTATATGAATATTATACACAGGATGCACACAAAGATTATAACTTTGCAAGGTACATGGTACAATAACGGAATCGTTCTTATGAGGGAAAGGCCCCAGGCTAATTGTATTAGTAACCAATATTAAACGATTTTAATTTCATTTTGATTTTGATAGCCAATATTTTTTGAGATTATGAGTTCGAAAAGGAAGTACAAAAGTGATAAATCAATGAATGGAAGAAGTTCATCGTGTAGCAGTCAAAGCCAGGCGTCTACCCAATGCAGTCCAAGTTTAAATTCGCCGGAAACCGATATGGGGAAACTACCTGTTTCAAAATTCAAACGGTTTTGCCCAAAATGTCGGCTCTGCATTCACAACTATTACACCGAAGGTAAATGCAGTTTATGATTTGGATAAGTTTAAATCGTTTAAATTTGAATTAAGCATTAAGACTTCGGGGAACTGAAATGTATTTTTATAATTTCAGAGAAGTGTGCAAGATGTAACTATGCCATTGAACACGAAATGCCAGAATTGGTTGGAAAAGACGATGAAGAATGGTCATGGTGTGAAGGGTGTCACATCGCCCCTGTAAAAACTAACTTTATGTGCTGTATGATCTGCAATACACCCACTGACGCAGGATTAACACTTCTTGCAGCTCATGCTGAGCATAAAAAGCAGGTAGATGACTTGCGTGAAAAGTTAAAAAAGGAAGATGAAAAGCTTCGAGAATCTTTACTTATGTCGAAAAAAAAAGTGGTGGTGCCTGTTGCTGGGGAAGATGGAATGGAGTGATTTGATTTGCAATTAGTTTTGTAATTTTGAATAAAATGTTTTTTTGAATATTCAAGCGCCCTGTTATTAACCCCGTCCGTAGGACGGGTAACCTTACTCGTCTATAATATTAGAATTAGATCAAATCAGATCATCAATTACACGAAACTTAGTGGGGAAAATGGTATACAAATCGCAGAGGAGATGAAGCCTTCCCAATAATATTACACTCTTGTATTTTTTACCCCAGCATTCTATCAATGTAATCATTTGTATTTTTGTATATAATTCTACATCATTAGTCTTATACTAAATATCAAGTACAAGTCTTATACTTTGTATCTCCATTTGTGTCATTTCAGACATATGCATGAATGTTCTATACCTTACCCATAAAACTTCATGCATGTTCTCCGACTACGATGTACTTTTTTTTTCTTGTGACCTATAGGAATAGGAATTGAGACAAATAGAGACATTTTATATAGGTACTTGAGTATGGCATTGCTAGCAATTTATGAGTTTATGACTCACCATCTCCTGTTGCTATTTTCCTAATCGCTCTTCACAAATTTATATGGGGAGCTTACCTGTCTGTAGGATTTGTAAGGATATCTTGTATATGTATCAAACAATAGCATCAAAGACAGAGCAATAAAAACGGGTACTTTGTTCTTTTATTTTCCATGTTTATCTTATTATTTTATTGCTGTGCTAATAATGCTAGAACTTAACCGAATTCACGTCGAACCCGATGTGAAACTTCGAAATGTCTAATCTGTGTCCTATCTGACTGAACCATATTCTAACGAGTGTTAGATTAGCTATCTGACATTTTAAATGTTAACTTGTTCACTACTATCACCAATATCATCATCATCTTATCATAGTACAAATTACACGAATTCTCACGAGTTGTAGCTTAAGTAGAACTATTGCTCTAAGCTACATAACACATGTATACCTATGTAAAAACAATGACAAGAGCAGTGCATATGGGCATACCTATTTTTATATTATTGACAACAATATAAGAGTTATGGTGTTTCTGCTGATTGCAAACTTGCTGCATTTGTTGTTTTTGTGCATGTATGATTTGTCGTTAGCAAAGGTGTATCACCTTTTGTTACTGATTGTGATGAATTGCGTTAACTCACTGCGTACGACGATGAGCCATAATATTATTGTGGGAAAGGCAATAAGTATAAGGACAAGGCACAAGGTAATTGAGCATTGTTGTATCACATAGTATAAAATCCTTCTGAGTTGTGCTGTAGGAATTTTTATCAATGATTAGGCTTCTATGTAAGCATGCATATTCACAATCCACACACCTACATACATAATATGTCATTTAATACGTACCTAAGCATAAGCACACACGCGAATTCAACATACACTTACCAAGTTGACGAAACCTGTACTGGTAATGACTTCTTTATATACGTAATCCAGGTATGTACCTTAAAAGCATGTGTAGGCACTAATAGAAAGAAAAACAAATTAAACAATGTATTAATTCCATTCACCCCTAGAATCTTGTTGTCTTTTAAGCTGCCTGATTCGTGGGGTTGACTTATTATCATCAGTAGCGTTAAAGAAGTTTTCCGAATCTAAAAGTTGGTTTCGAGTTTCAAACGGCAGCCACAGTTTCCTTCCCTGATGACAATCACTCTTTCTTTCTTTCTGCACGAAGTACACTTGACTCTAATGGAGTGTGCATAGGAGAATGTATAGTTAGGCGTTACGACTTCGAGTTCTCTGTCAGTTATGGTCTGGTCTGGTTCTATGTCGTGTCAAGATAAGGCTGCATGTGCTCAACATTCAAGTTACATTAAATCCTACATTAATTCGATTCCTTCAGTGATACAGCAGAAACTTCCGACGTTGACAGTTAACTCTCAGACTACGTGAACAAGGTAGTAGCTTCTACCTCGTCGTTGAGTTGAGACTCAAGTATTAAACTAATTTTTATAGGCAGTTTTCTCCATTAAAACTATAATCTGCAATAAGAAGCAGAGTGAGTGTTTTAGAGAGAAACAAGTGCTTTCAGACATTAAATGATAGACATCTCCTTTATTTCACTCATTTGTTTTGAAGCACTAGTCGAGAATTGTGTCTTCTTCGTTTTGTTGTTGGCTACTTCACACTTTATTATGCACCAGGAACTCACTATGGGTAGTTAGTCAAAGGGATCATAAATTTCTCGCCAAAGGCCGTTATGTTTAATTTTACTGCGGCACGTACCAACTTCTTACCGTGTTATTAGTCATTCATTAAAACCGAGTTAATAACAGACTACCACTGTCTCACATACGTATTCTTTACCCCATTTATTTCCACTCGTTTACTCGAGGAGTGAACTGCTGACGCCCTTATTGGAATTAAATTGAGTTGTTAATCCTTAATTAGCTTTGAATATCAGATTATTCTTGTAAAAGTTATTAACACGGATCTAAATAAATTAATAATTACTCTGTGCTGCTTTCAAACATTATCACTGCAAAAACCAGTTCATGTTTCGCCTCTGGACAGACTGCAGACTACAGATTTGCAAACTGAGTGTCAATCTGCATAATTTATAGTTCCGAGAAAATCTATTAAATCGAATCTAATTGCTAGAGGCAGAATGGTTTTCAACAAATTCACCGCTGCTTTTCACAAAATTAAAGTTTTCTCTGTGACAGTTTTCCTCGTTTTGAGTTCACCGATAATTTTCCTATTCATCTTGATTTTATACTTGTACCGTAAAGCAATTTTCACAAGTGCACGATTTTTTCGCAAGGATTTAGACAAGTTCATATTACCTGAACACAGTCTCTGTGCTTCTGATGATTTGTATGGTATCCCTGATTGGAATGTTGTGAGTTGTTTAGTGATCAAAGGTCAATTGTGCTTATCAATTCTACAGAACCTAGTTAACGAGCGTGTTGTGAATTCGACTGAAAAAGATGGTGAATTTTCCTATCCGACCCTAAGACAGTTTCCATACCCTTGGGGAGGCTATTGGTGGTTTAAATGGGATCAGAAGTTTGATATTTGTAATCACGTTTACGTGTATGAGAAGGCCAGAGACACAAACCGCATTTGGAGTGAAACCGATTTGTTAACGGTGCAGAAGAATCTTTTGCGAAAACAGTGGCGAAGACAAAGGAGTCCTTGGGAGATATTTCTGATAAACAATTTTAAGCCTTCAAGCGGATCCGATCAGAAGTGCATTCTATTTTTTCGTTATCACCAATGTTTGTCTTTAGGAAATGGTGTGAAGTCGTGGATATCTTTGTTGTCGCAGGAACTTTGCGAAGCTTCCTCGCCTACATCGATACTCCGCTCTCCTGAACTCAAAACTGAAGGGACAAATTCAGTCAACTTTTGTTACAAGATTTTAAATGTGTTGTTATTTCCTTTGAAATTGACATTTACCTTCGCCTCTCAAATTCTCGAGCCTGTTGACGAAAATCCTTGGAAAGTAAAGGAAAAGGAGTTAATTAAACGAGACCAAATGCTAATGCTTGAGAAATTTTCGAAACAGTTTATAATCGATATTAAAACATCTCATAAAGTTTGTTTCTCAGCTGTCACTTTGGCTGCTGTAAGTGGAGCCGTCCGCCTTACATTACTTGAAATGGGGCTTCAAGTTCCGGCATCTATGCGAGTTATGTTCCCCATCAAAGTAAACACAGAAGATAGTCTAAGTCGAAAAAACATGTAAGCCATAGATATGGTTATCTTTCCTAATCTTAAGTTTAATTACAGCCTAACACGTTTCACTTTCAAATCAGTATTCACCTATATTTTCTTTGCTTTACAGTCCTTGTTTCATTAAACTACCGCTGGGCATTGCTAATGGAAAAGAAAGACTTTTGACCTGCCAAAGTCATTTGAGACAGTTACAAGACTCTTCAGTGCCTTTCACCAATTACCAGCTGATGACGTTTGCAGGAACTCTTTTACCTTTGCATTGGGCATCCAAGATTTTTAGAAATCGGGTCTTCCTCTCTACAGGCTTCTGTACAAATATTCATGGGCCAGGCAATCGTTTAAGACTCATGGGGCAAGATGTCGAGGATTTCATCGTTTCTTGTGCAAGTGGAAGTGGTATGTTAACAACAACACCATTAATCACTCAACTATACATTAAAAATCCTAATTCATTATTACAATTACAAAAATTCATTTTTCTAGGATTTGTATTCACGTTTTTGAGCTACGGAGAGACAATGCGTGTGACTGCTGTAATAGACCAGCGTCTCGTTCCAACAGAGATAATAGGAAATAAGTTTATCAAAAATTTGTACAATGAACTTTCGATTTTAAGTGACTTAGCTTGATTACATATTACATATACTCTATACATATTACCATACCCCACTACTACATACTAATGATATGGTGAAGTAATGTTTAATAATACTGCAGTATTAACCATTTTAGAATTTTTTTAGTGTTCCATTCAACATGTATCGCATATAAATAGCCTATATAGGGCAGAGTAGGCTATATTCTAATAGTAGTTAAAAGCAGGTTAATAATCGCATTCGATCCAGATACGTTTTAATATGCATTTGCAAGGCTTAGAAATATGCACCTAATTACAAAGAGCAAATTTGTAGTTGATTTTTATAATAGGCTAGGTTTAGTTGGAAGTTACATGTAAAAGCTAAGCTGGAACAAGTGTAATTTTTAATTGCAAGTTGATACTTAATTAAGAAGTACATTGGTACATCCTTTCTTATAGCTCCTAGTATTTATGTGAGATTGCAATTGTTGTGATACTGGCAAGGTTAACCATGACAGTGTACACTGTCAACTTAGATAAATCTTGAAGAAAACAAGAAATCCGCGTTGTCCAACTGGCCGGATGTCTAAATGACACCGACTGACAACGACATGGCACACAATACAAATAATAGTCCATTAGAATCAAAGAGAAAAACTGTAATAATATACGCTCCCCTGTGTACATACCTATAGTTACTTTAGAATAGTATTCTACCGGTTTGGGTAGACTTTCATAAAAAGGCACGCTGGGAATTCTCTATTGTAACTATAGCTAAAGCCACGTTCAGAATAGTAATTTTCAGTGTTTGACTGAATCATCCGGCAGACCTCCGACAGATAGTCCCACAATAAGTCATTCAAGACACAAATGCCTGGTCTGTTGTGACCGCAGAGTTCAGTTGACATTGCTATGGTCATATAGGTATAGGTATAGAAGAATCTAACTCTATTGACAATGACTTTGACACACCAGGTGGAATAATTCACTGGGAAAATAGACAAAAAGATACTTACTACTAGTCCATTCCGTATTGAGACAAATAATGAGTTTACAGAAACTTGTCACTTCTGTTTCTCTTGTTATAAAACAATAACAATGGTAATAACAATAAAATTAAATTGTGTTCCTCCGGTTGTCTTTTGCCTTTATATCGTTTTTCTTGGCGAAGGCTCCCTGAGGAGTGCAATTGAGTGCAAAAGTGCAATCGAGCTGATACTGCATACAAAACGTGCATGTTTAATGCTTAGAAAATCTAATATCTACTAACCTTTCATAAGAAAACAATTAACTATCAATTCCTCTGAGCATTTGCTTATACATATTTATGTCATTTACTCCAACTCATTTATCAAACTGTTTTATTCACATACATAGATGCGAATCAGCATTTTTACAATTATGCGATTTACTCGTGATAAGTAATTGCAGGATTGCAACTAAGTTAGACTTGAATTATCATAATGTAAGTTCAAATACCTCAGATAGATATTCCCTGTCGCTATTTATTTATCAAGAAATATAAACTGTAACTTGCTGATTGCTAGTTGAGTTAAGCCACCCACGTCACGTACACCAACTACAATAAAGCAGGTAGTAACAGTCACAAACAGATGACCCGACAATTTCCCATTTTTTCATAACTGCAGATAAAAAACAAAAAAATATGACAATCTAGGTAAAGTTTGTAATTTATAACACCGAAACGTTTATCTCCCCATAGGAATCATATAGGTTTACAATTCATGTCACTATAACAAGAATGCATTACTTCTGTCAGAGTTTTTATTATGGTTAATGTCTTCGTACGGTTTGCACACAGTCAGCTAGTAGAATTATAATCTACCCACACTCTCGCAGTCACATCACAGCAGTCGCCTTAACGTTTGTTACAAATTATCTCCCCACAGAGTTGGAACTGTTAAAAAAATCAGAAGCCCATTGTACTTAGGTAATTGTAAGTATTATGTAATATACGAGAGAGATTTAATTTTAACGTTATCTGAACTGGGTCTGGGAATTTTGGTACGGAATTTATTAGTATAATTAGTTTGATAAGTACATAGCTTGTGGAGAAGAGAGTGTGCAACTATTTTCGGGATTATTGGTTATGTTAGAGTAAATTAAAGTATGAAAGGAAGATAATTGGCCACCTAGTTGTAACTTATTTAAGGCTAAGAATTTATTTCGACTTGCTCACACTTATTATGACCGTGTGATATGTAACCAAACAATCCATTAAAGGAATGATGAAGTTTAATCGTGTATTACATTACAATATCATTGCATTGAAATAGGGAAACAGTCGTCTTGTGTGAAAAAATTGCTGAGAACCTCTCACTGAACTCAAATTATGAGTAATAAGCAATTAGCGTTAGTGTTGATGGAGATCCGACAGCAAGGTAAGCAAATCGTGGTGGGTAACTTTATCTATTATGCACTTACAATTAGCAGAAAGCTAAGTCTATCATATTTATTGCGCTGTTATATTTGCATATCCACCACTTACTTAGTCATAGAGGATGTACGGATAAATATATAACGTCTCCTATATATTCGTTAGCTTTGATACAATCTTTCTCGAACAGCAAAGTTCATTAAGAGATATACTATGTAGTTGTATTTGTTAAACTACTTTATTCTCTCCGTAATATTTACTAGAAATTACGGGTTTTCATTTGAGGGTCACTTGGGAATATATTGTTAACGTTATGACCAACAAGGTACAAGTTAAGTGCTTTAATTAACTGAATAACTAAGATGTGTGTATAACTGGAAGTTTCTAGTTCGTTGTATCATTTGCATCTCAATGATTGTGCAACGGAGCCTAGTGCCTGTAACCGCTAAATCAAGACTATGAATTTTGCATGAGCAAACTACTTACATGCACACTAATATTAATATCTATACGGATTTAGATATTTTCTAAGAACTTAATGTATTTTACATGTATAATATATTTTCGCTAAACAAAGATTGAAGTTTGAAGTCATGTTTGACATTCATCTATACACCAATTAGAATTATGCAAAGTACGAGGGAAGCGAAACATTTTTATAGCTTTGCAAAACTTGATGACCTCGTTCAAACTACATTTTTCTAGCAAAAAAATCTAGGTTCACCGAATTTTCCCATCGCTGGACAAGTTTAAATATGCCCCTACGTGTTTATTATGTATGAAAAAATCCAAATCAAAAGCATTAGCTGGGTAATTTGCATTTCCAGAAAGCTCGGAGAGGCTAACCTGAGCAGGTACCTAAATAAGTCAAGGTGATTCTAATATTTTATTATTAAAACAATATGGTCGAAGGAAATTGGAAACATTTTTCCTTTAAAATAGCATCTTCTGACGATTATGATAGGATTTCTCAATTTCTCAGCGTCACTTACTACAGAGATGAACCTATCACTGAGATGCTTGGCTGGACAGAAAAAAAGGAAAAAGATACAGATTATATCGTTAAAACTTGTCTTACACACAGATTAACTTTGTATGCTGAGGATTCTGAAACAAAAGAGGTAAAAGTTGAATTTATTCAGATTAATATTTTTGCAGCCGATTCTCTTTTTTGTGGTAAATGAAATTCTCTTCATTATAGATATAAGCAGATTAATAAATGTCTTATCACTGAAAATATAAAATACATATTGGAATATCTTTGGTTTGTCTTAATAGATTGTGGCACTTCGTGTTGGTTACGACAGTCGGAAGAACGTTGACTTAAATGATTTGTTTCAAAGTGAAGATAACTTGAAAGTTCAAGTGTTGAAAAATCAATTGGTTCGTGACGCTCAGGAAATACTAATGGAAAAATACCCAGAAGATGGTTATGCAGTTGGATTCTTATCGTCTGTATCACCGAAATACAGGGGTCAAGGAATCGCAACGGAAATCTACAGACGTTCCATACTGTTATTTAAAAAGAATGGTTTTCCTATTGCCAGAAACTTCTTTTCCAGTAAAATCACAATGAAAATCGTGAGAAAACTTGGCTACGAAGAGTTAAGCAGAATCTATCTGGGACAATTGAGAGACGATAACGGGTTTCTTGTGTTTCCTCAAGCTGCTCCAGACTTTTATGCTACTTTAATGGTCATAAGACTGTGAAAAACAGTAAAGTTCTTTGAAAAACTAGAATTAATTCAGGTCAAAGACCCTAATCCATTTTCACAAATCTTGCCATCATTGACAATGAGTTTATTGTTCTGGGGTATGAATTGTTTATGTCAGCCCATTGTAAGTTATAATGTTTTAAGATGCTCCTTACCATAGTTTGAAAATATTATACACATCTCTTTCCCAAGGTTTTGGGTTAAGTATAGCAAAATAATTTTGTATTTTATTGATGTTCTTGTAGTTTACAAAAGATGGGGAATAAATTCATTTAAAGTCATGCTAAAAAAGTTATCGTATTTCAAGGTTAGTGTATTTTTGTACTGTTGAATATATTTAATGTTGTCCGACCACCGATAAAGTCTTCTTCTCTTTAGTTTTGCATCTGAGTTAGATCGTTTATCATAAAAGTCAATAAAAGCAAATTTCATTGATGTGTTGACAGCCGGTTGTGTTGTATCCCAAGCTGACAATTTTCGCACCTCACTAGAAAATAAATTAGGTTCATTTAGTATTCAAGTAAGATTTTGTTGTTCTTAGTATAATCTAGCTCAAGGAGATAAGATTATTATTCAGGGTTGTTGCAAGACTATGTAACTTGAATAACAATATTATCAACCCGAAGTGTGAATTTATTATTTTGAATAATCGATATATTTCTTACTATGATTTGGTAACATTTTGTAGCAATTTAACATTTTGCAGTCGTTCTTGGATGCTTTTCCGTTTATACAGCAAAACGACTCTGTTCAATAGTTTCATTTGCTCTTTTTCTTCAGTCTCAAATTCAGAAGGCATAAGTTTAGTAAGAATAGCAGAAAAACTTCTGTACATAGCTGCAAAAGCAACTAAAAGGGGCGCGGCCATCAAAGGTCTTTTCCAAAAGATTAATTCGTTATTAGAGAAAATAGAGAGGATTTCTCTACAAAGAAGCAAAGCGGTCACAGCTTGATTTTTTCTCTCGTTCTCAGTGTAGTAATAAATTTGAGTGAGTTTCTTGAAGCGTACTCTCAGAAAGTAAACTTTGATTTCAACTTGAGATATTTCCATTTCTTCTCCACATTCATGTACACGTGCGAGTCTATTTCCAAGAATATTAAGTAAATGTGCAATGCCAGCTGGCCATCCAAAATCCCATGGCGAGCAGGTTTCTTCTGTTGTACAATCCAAACGATCCATTTGGCATCTTATTACATATGAAGAACACAGAAGTGTGTCAGCAACAACACTTTGCAGATGCAGCAACGAAGATTCCGATTCAAACGGAGTAAATGCCAAAACAGGATCAGGTACTCTTATACAAAACTCTGATTGGGACGGACCCATTGAATCAGGAATAAGAGATTTTAATTTCCCTGTCAAAAGTTTGAACTTCATGTATTGTTCTGAGAGACACACCTTTTTATACACTTGTCGATATCTTAGACACATTAGTAGTTTTCTAATACTGCGAAGTAAATTTTCCCAGAAAATCCATTCTTAAGATAAATAGACAGAGAACGGAGCATATCATTCAATTAAGAATGAAAATCCCCAACTGAAATGACATTTCTCCTACAGGAGGCAGTCGAGATAATATTCCTTGCTGATGGGAAAACTGTTTTGACAAATGTTCAACATATGAGATAACATTAGGAGAAAAACATTACAGATACGCTCCAGCTCATATCATAGTAAGACATAACAACAGAGCATACGTGTTTACGCAAATAATTAAAACGAACTCATGATTTATTTATTTTTAACTCTATACCGAACTACAGATCCATTGAGGTAAGAGTACAGAGACACAATATTTATCTCTGTACCATTGCTAATGACGTAAGTACTTGACGTTGTAATATCTCTAATACTTGTACAAATACTGCCATATAGTGTCTATATATTATATAGAACATATAATTAGTATTGTGCACTGATGATTTATGCAGAATATTGTAGAGAACAGTCATTGTTAGATAATAATGTGCATTTCTGAGCTAATCTGTTGGGAATTTGTGTACACAACTTATTTGAATAACAATCATTATGCATGTTTACGGCTAGGGATATCAAAGTCCAATTTTCCTTGCCTTGGCTCTGTGTAGGTGTGTGATACCGCCACAGCTCTATTACAATGACTATATTAACATGACAATTATGTTTCTATATTAAAACCTTTTTTTCTTTTTAGAAATTCCATCATCATAGATTACATAGTAATGCGTGTAGTGAATGAACAACTAATAATAAACCTTGAACAATGCAACGTAAAGTCTCCGATGTACCTTTATGACTTAATTAACCGTATTTACTGATACAATTACATTTGGTTATCGTCTTTTTACTACTTATTTTACTACTTTTCTATTGTCGACACAAGCCCATAATTTCATCTGAGACATATACCAATGTAATAGTCGACCTAGCATTACTTTTGCTTCCATAATGCTACACAAATGTAGTTGTTGACTAAGATACTCATAGAGCTCCCAATACTTTCCATTCGCATACAACAAGGACCAATTTTCATAGCCATTTTGCGAAGTGATTTCCCTACAGTCACCAGATATCTCGAACTGATTTGATTCTGACGGAGATAGTCTTTGAAACTTTGAATGAAATTCTCTGACTCGACAGATACTGTAGACATTGACCTGAACACTTTATAAAGCATGTACATACACACCAGACAATCTTGAAAAAAGAAAATCACGCCCATCACGTCTGTTTCTGCCATCCTTAGTAGCCGTATCATGAGAAATACGTCTGTAATCATTTGACAATAAGCTACCGTATGAATACACATGAACATTGCAGAAGAATACTCATTTATCAATTCTGAAATCAAACACAACTTTCTGTACTCCAAAATTATCGTTTCTACTTTTAAATTGTTCACATAGAACATTTCTTCTCGACTCTCGATGAAATTAAATTTCATTTTCATGTGACCTTTGTCAACTTTGTCCCAGCATCTTTTCTCCTCAATTATGCAATCAGCTGATGAAATACTTCTTAGGTACTTGGCCATAAACCTCAGTGCAGATGACAACTCCGACCCGTAGCAAGATGTTGTGTACAACAAAGTACCATAATGGCACCATCCTTGGAGGACAAAAATTAATTCGTGACACCCGAAAATCGTATACAGAAAATCACTATCATAAGAAAAGAAGGAATATGTAAATACACAATATTTAGGATTTTGCGCGTATTGAATAGCCATGCTTGATGTACTTAACAATGCTGTTGATCTGTAAAATACATTCAAACCATTTATTACACGCTTAAAAATTCCATTTTCTGTTTTTTAATGTGTAATTCTTTACCCCAAAAGAAAAAGGCGTCCTTTTGAGAATTTGAGGATAGTTTCTTTCCACCTATTAGGCTCATTTAATTGGAAATACAAATTATTTTGTACAGTCCACCAAGCAGTTTGTATTTCAAATGGGTACTTGAAGAGAAAATAAAACTTGCTAATACCAATGAGGCAAATAATCAGTAACCAAATCATGATGGCCATTTTATCCAAGAATTGATGGTTTTGGAAGGGTATAGTGATGCACAAATAGAGAATGTAGAGTACCTTTGCGAAAAAATTCGCATTGTACAATATATTTAATAAAAGTTTGCCACCTGTAATAAGCGTTAATATATATTTTCCCTTTTGATGAGATTTAATGATGGTGCATGATGCTCCAAATGTGCTAATAACATTAAGGACATTTTCTTGAAATTTCACCATCTTTTCAGACAAGAATGCTTCAGATAATGATAAAGTGTGTAAGTAACTGATTATGATTACGTATTGAAGTAATGAACGATATTTTCACGGCTGAACATTCTTTTCGAGTGTAAACTCAAGTACTTATGTTTATGTTTAGATTTGCTAAAAGTGTTTGCTATCTACGCGAGCTTATTTTTAATTTTCTGATTTGCTAACTGATAAAGATGTTACGTAGATAATAATAGTGCTGCTGTGTGCATTCTAGGCGTACGTCTTTTACTGCTGGTGGATGTCGTAAGAGTACCCAGTGCTATTATCTCATCACATTCATTATATACATGGAAAAAATTCATATTGAGGTTACTAGGTTTAAACCAGATTCACTCTCCGTCCTAGTGTTATGCTAGTAAATGTGAAGTAACGCAATTAAAATAGATTTTTATCGATTTTAAATCAATTTCAACCGAGCTAGCTAATAAATCCTTCGATAAAGCCATCAAAGACTACTAAAACGTTTCCGCTCCTGCCAATTATGAAGACTATTAAAAAGCAGCATGGGAATTTTTCCATCATTTTCCTTTCGTTCACCAATTCTATTCACTTTAACGATTTTATGCATGCAACTTATTTCCAACCACCACAATAAGTTCAACTACTAACCTTACGATGTTTTATTTTGCCACGTATCATTACAAGAAACAATTTTGTCTTCAATAACCTTACATTAAACGCTAGCTAAACATGCATACCTATGCTACGCATACGTGACTACACAATAGCATTACATATCGCATTACCTATGCGTACCCAAAATAAAAAATTATTTGTTAACCCATTAAACAAATGTATAGCTTGAGTCACTCATCAAAACTGTTTGTTATTCCGATTCAACATTTCTTAAAGAACCCACGAATGAACACAAAGTATATAGTAGGTAGTATTACTTACCTATCAATATACATGGCCTAATACTACTTGCAAATCGAAACCACGTTTATCAAATATTAAGCAACTACAGTTGAAATATTGATCGTTTTAGGTCGACTCTCCAATCCGCTTGTAAGCAATCGTGGGAGACTACTCATTATAGCATTGTCAATTTCTAGGTTTATTTTATCTGTTAAGAAAACTCATAATGTAATCTGATAATTAGTATTTCTACAGCTTTAGCAAGAGGAAGAGTTGAATTTTACACCAACATGTTTAAGAAAAGAAATAAGGATGAAACTTCGAAAAATCTACAAAAACTAATAAGTTGTCTCATTAATACCTTATACAAATAGTAATTCTAAATAATGTTGATTTCTTTTCTCATTAGTATCTGTACTTTTCCATACTTTTCTTCTTTTCAGGAGCCAGCATGTATTAAATACATAATTTGTATGTACGCATTTAAGATTCCATTCCAACTGCGTTTAAAATGCTTTTGGGTTTTGTTTTTATTCTTCGTTTACAGCATATTATTTTAATTAAGTATTTATCTAACGATTGTGTTAATTATAATATAAAATGTTGGCCATGGTTAGTATTAAATGACTTTTTGTTAAATGGAAATTATCGTAAGAAGCTTAGAGTAAATAACTTATTCTTATAAACGAGTTCCATACAGACATTATTTCGCTAATCCAGATAATCGAGAGTCATTGTAGTTTTGTTATTGAATGTATAGAAGGGTAAATAACGGTCAACATTCGATTTGCTTCTGTATGTAAATGTAAGTAAAGTTTGGCATGTTTCTTGCCTATGCCTACGTGGTATGCGCACATTGACAAAACTAAGATTAGGAGATTCGTGCAAAGCATAAAAATTTGCATTAGTTTAACCTATTCTATTTCCAAATGTATTTTATTTGGTCTACTCGGATTGTATGAGGAATATATCCCATGAATTTATAACTAAGTAAGGCGGTCGGTCAGCAAACACCGGTGAGTATTCCAGAAGGACTATATAGTTGGGGATATCTGTCTCCACATTAATAAATAGAAGGGTGAATAATTAAAAATGACTTATTGTTTTTTATTTAATAAAAGCACTATCATTCATGCATATAGTCAACAGTAATATACTAATAGTTTCCTCTGTAGAATTAGGTGTGGGTTTTCTTTTCTTGGTATCCCATACTCTATTATGCATATAACTATTACTTTACTGGAAACAAAGGCAATGGAAAAAATTCGCAATCATCCATAAAACCTATATATTCTGTTTTAGGTAGTACATCCATAATATTTCTGCCATCCGTCCACCCACGTTGACTGAAACATGATTTATTTAAACTGTCTTTCTTTAATACTCATAAAATCAGAAGTTAAAACCACTTTCGTGATTAGTTGTGGAACCAACCGAGAATCTCAAACTAGTCACTCGCCTAGAATTAGCAAACAAAAATTTGGTTAACAATTTGTGACAATATTTGTTTCTATCTTGCAATCAACATCAAAATCCGTTGTATTGTACCTCTGTATTATTACACTCGTTTGATAGAGCATAGAATTGTATAAAACTTTTCCGCGACAATTATTGTGTATTACAAGTGCACTCTTACAACAACAAAGGCTAAAGATACTTATTTTGTGGTGCCTATACATAAATACAATATCATTCTCCAGACACGATTGTAAAGCAATAATAACAGTATTCATTCTTAAACGCTTCCAATATTGTCGGCTGATCAATATCGTAATACTCTATGAATAAATTAATACTAACTAAAGCGTAGGAAGCCTAAGTAGAAGCAACAGGAAAGTTTATAGGTATTAATAATTTTCAGTTTATATTCGTAGAATAGATAAATTATGTATTCATCAAACTATTGATTATATACTTAATATCTTGGTTTAGTCATACACATTAATTAAATTCTTCCGCTGTACTCTTAATAGTTCAACAATTTATTTGTCCGTTCACTGAATAGTTGTCTTTTGGATTGAAAGTATATACTATTTACTGAAAGAGAGATCGGCAGTAAAGATGACTTCTGGAACGGAAACGACCCGGAACTCTCACGTTCAGTTGGTCCAGTACAATAAACAACTTCAGATCCTTCTTAGTCAGATGAAGCAGAAAACAGAATTGTACGAGTTAGGGCTGGGGAACATCGCTAAAATTATCAAGGACCTTCCCAATGAACTCCAGTTCAAAGTCCTTACCAGTACAGACAGGCTAAGATCAAGTTTCAGCTTAACTACTCATTTGCTCATGCAGAAAAAAGCTTTGGATAAAATTGAAAAGGTAGTTGGAGATGTACAGGACAGTATTGCTTACAAGGGCATTTTTGCGGGGCTGGCAGCATCAACTAGCACCAAGAGTCCTAAAACTACTGCTCAACCAAAAAAGTAATCTTTTAAAATTCTTATCTTATTTTGTTTATCAGAATATTTTATCAAGTTGTTTTCATTTTAGATCTTCACCAGTGCAAGTGAGTGCCCAACCAAACATAGTGGTTTCCACTACCAATGCGAGCACTGAATCTCAATCGGTACCAACAACTTCAACATTGTCAATACAGAAGTCTCTCAAAACGATGCCTCCGGCTCCTCCACCACCCGTAATTACAAAACACACCGTTTCTCCTGCCGTCGTTCACAAACTGGGCAGCGACACAAAAGAAATCCAGATACAAATAGAAGCTAACCCCATTGACAAGCATGCATTTTTCGAGAAAGACATCATTTTCAGGGGAGCTACTATCAGGAGTATTGGCAGACATCCCAGACTGGATTTCGAACATAATAATATTTTCATGCATCGGAGAGGGAGGGGACGACCACCTACAAGAATCCCTGGCTACTGTTCAAGTTCAAAGGTGCTCAGAGATCCAAGGAGGGCTACCCCAAACAAACCGGAAGATGATGAGCTCCGATATCGCCTTAGGGAAGCGGAAGATATCGCACGGGAAGAGGATATGGCTTGGCAATGTCTTGAAAGGGTCTATGCCTCTCATCGGGTTGCCAAAGAAAAACATTTCACGTCAGGCGGTTCATTCAACATCAGCCAAATTCTTGAAAATGCTCCAATTGCATTAACAACTACGGAGAGCGAATCTCATCAGTCTCGCTTTTCTCGTTCACCTTCACTATCTCCCAACTCTGGCAAATATACATCATAAAGATACTCTGCTACCTATACGTCATTTTACATCTCTAAATATACATTAACAAGATATCACGTACTAATACATTCAATAATACAATAAAATCCTCCAAACACTTGTATCCCCAATCCCACCCACTTAATCCTTAATGGATATACGGTCATAAATCATAATACTCACTTGTACACATTAATGATTAGTTATTTCTGGTCATGATCATTACTGTAATATTACATGTCACAAAAAAGCTTAATGTTATTGTTCTAGCCTTTCTTTCCTCCTAATAATGTTACTATTCACGGAATCAATGGACGAAATTGACACAAGTATCCAATCGTATTTTTAATTAGCATTTGAAGCTTGCTGTTATTGTATATAAACCTTGTGTATTCAAAATTAATTTCCAATTTAACTACATACATGCGCATAATTCAAATTTATTTTAGAACTATGTACACAGCTGAATATAAATAAAGGCACTAATAAAGCTAATTGAGTTCTAATATTAGAGCATGTTGTAAATGGATTGGTTTTAATTATCCTCAGAGGTCAGAGTCAGGAGTAAGTATAAGTATAGGTATGTCATAGATTTAGTTTAGTGGTTCCTCTTTTAACTGAGGAGGCTACAATAATGTACTTGGAAAATAATATATTGTTAGAATAGTTAGAAAATCCATTAAGTGTTAACATTTCCAGTTGCTTATGCAAGTAGCATATAATATAATGTGTAATGTAGACATAGCTATAGGTAGTACATATAGTATGGATATTTTTCATTAGATTTAAGGTGAACACTCCAATATTTAAACCTAATTACATCCAGGTAAATCGATACTTAATGTTATTATATTGTTTTCGTGTGTTATAGAATGTAATATTTGTGTTAAATGAAGTTACATTTAAAACTTATTTCCTCTGTATATATAAGCCACAATAAAAGTACCTAAAACCTGCTTTTTGCTAAGCATTGGACAGTAATGGTTTTACAAAGTTAATAGCACCAGCATATTGTGAATGGTTAAAGGTAGCCATTCATGAACGATGATATGATGGCGTATATAGGTAATATTAATGCAATAATAATGACTTCAGCGTTTGCACAAGATAACTTTTATAACGAGTCCATGGCAAAATGATTCCAAGAAGAAGGACAATTTAGTTTGATGGCAAGTTTAACTGCTCTTCTAGCAGGATAGAAAGCATAATATATACTTTAAAGGCATACCAATATACCTAATGTTCATCGTATTTAGTATTCACAAGCAGCGCACAAAGAAGTCTCAAGGTACATAATGAAAAATACCATCATTAACAATATCGTATCTGTTGTATTTCAAGTTATATGTTGGTCCTGTAGACAACATAAAAATGTTTCCAAAAATTGATTTAGTTAATCAATAACTACAGATATTCGTACAAGTCGTAACTATAATTGCATGAGTAAAAAGAGTAAGGAGTTCATTTTAATACTGAATACAGAATTTTGCAATTTTGTATTCATTGCATGCTATTAGTACAAGATCACTACGCATTCGGTAGCATATTTAAATGAATCAGAGGTATTCACAAACAAATATTATACAAAATTTTTTATCCTGGATCCTCGTTGATTAAAGGTAGCTAAAGCTAAGCAATGATGACACGGATTCACATTCACGGATGATGAGGATGAGTGATGACGACTCTGATGACTGCAATTATCATTTGTGAATTATTGGATTGAAATGGATTTGCTAAAAATAAATTATCTATGAGTTAGTGAATAATAATTGCAATAGATTTAATGTCAGTGAAAGTAAAGGACCTGTAATTGTTGATGGAGTATGGAGTGAAATTCTAGGCCAAAGAAAGTAAACTCCTAAGTCCAATTTCGTTTCGTTGAATTGAGTTGGTGAAGTTGTGGAAGACAGCTAGCTTATTCTGGCGGCAAGTTGTGCAACTGACAAAAAGCCCGGAAAAGCGAAGCACATGACATAACATTAGAATTGCAACAGTATTATTACACAACACACATTATACAGACAGAAAAGAAAGTTTTAGCTTTCTCATCGGCAAAAGCAGTAGTGAAGTTATAGTGGGTTATTATTTTTCATTCTCCGATTCGGATTCGAACCCGATCTCAACATTTTCCGTCTGCTACTTCCCTACTCTATTCCATAAGGAAAGGTGTTAACCTAGCCCTCTTCTCGGTGGTATTCCCCGTATGCTGTCAAATATACTTGCTGGATTTATTCATTTGGTGGTCTGCGGGTGTTGGGTAAGTTTGGCAATTTCTTTTCTCCAGTCAGACCCTCCTCATACCATACCTTATACTTAATCTTAGGCTGGAAAAGTGACAGTGGCTCCTTCGAGTCTCGAGACTATAATTATTATCTTAGAAGCTAAACGTAGTTTAGTTGGTTTTTGTTGTGATACCACTACTACTGGTCCCATAATATTTCATAAATAATCAAGTAGGACCGTGGTGGTATCGGTTTTATCGGTTTTCTACAATGTTTCTCTAAATAACTGTACTGTCATGTAATTTGGTTCTCTAAACAAACTCCGTTTTTGACATGTCAGCAAAAGTCAACTAAACTCGCAGTTCTTGTTTTCTCCTCGGGGAAACGAAAAAGAATACTCCTTAAAAGATTCTGTGTAAGGATATTTATATTAGTGAAAGTTGTAAGAGAAGAGTAAGGTAAGTATAAGTTTCAAAAACTTGTCTCTTGAGATAAGTGTAAAAATATCGGGGATGCTGTATTTGAAATGTTGAATATAGTTTGTTGGTTTTTTAGAAACACACTTTTCAAAAAACAATGTCATACTCTTGGTACTATTATACATTTTTACAGTTACGATTACAATATTTTAGAAATTTTCAAAATTTCAGCATTGATTTCGTGATACTAGCTACTACTTGTATATTATCAATATGAGCTCTTCTATTTTATATTTTATATGCAATCTGTGATTTATGACTTCAATTCTCAATTCACTTAGGTCCCAGTCGTAGTGAATTTTATTTTCAAAGTTGCACCATCTGAAGAACGAATAATGTCTAAGATCTGTTTTTTATATGACTTATTTTGAACTTTTGCAGGATCATTTTTGCATTGCCTGCCTGGTGTGCCTGAGCCTGTGGCTGACTTATCGTTGGAGCTCAGAAAACTTTCAGATGTGATATTTTACCGATAATCAATATCCATTGTAGCATGTAAGCGTCTATCTACCCTACCGGTCTTTCCCTCTTGCTGTGTATTCTCTGTTCCGAAAATAGGATTCTTCGACAGCGAAATATATTCTGAAACTGCAGCTAGGCATTCTTGAATAAGAAAGCGAAGAGGTAGCAGCTGGATATTTTTGACAAGCTCGTCGGCTGCATGTGTGTTGAAAGGTATTGCTCTATCACAATTTTAAATTGCCTCGTTTGTGTCACCAAAGACTCATAATTCATCCGGATTAGAATTTTACCCTATTTTATTACAATAACAAGCAAGCAGTTGACTTTCATGTTGGTTTCTGGTGGTTTTTTCTAGATAGCATCTGCACATACATTGACTGACCCTAGTCAGCCGACGTTTTTTGCCTTTCCGAAGTTACTCTGCAATCTGCATTAATATCGCATCTGTGTAACGTTCTTCTCTGGTGAGGGTCTAAACAGGGTAATAAAGACTAATAGTAAGTGCTTTTTGGACGCCTAGCTGGTGTGGCTAACAATCCATAATCAACTTAACACAGCATTATCATGGACATCGTTAGACGACTACTGGGCATCTATTCTCCCGTTTTAGGATAATTGTGGAAACCGAAACACAGATATTGGAAAGGATAATGTAAAGGAAGATCGTGCGCTGAAATCAAAAGAAGAAAATACATAGATACAGTCACAGCTAACAAGAGAAAGGTACGTTTTTGTCTGGTGCGTTGTTCGTTTACCGATAAAATTAATCAGACTAATGGCCGTCGTTTTACATTAGGGAATTAGTTTCATGGCAGGATTTTGTCGATGGGAATTGAAAAGTGTTTGCCAAACCATTCGGTTTCACCATTGACTTACAGCCGCAATGCCCTTAAAGAACAATAAAATTCTTCCGAATCTGATAGTTTCAAATGATAATAAAATTGGACATAGATATAAAGAAATCTAAGTTCAAACGAACTTTTCCAATAGTATAACAAATAACAAGTAATCAGTAAATGAACTAATTTCTGTCGTAAAGTACATTGGGAAAACTATTCTTGAACTTGCAATCGTGATCGTGATTAATGAAAGTTACTTCTATTATATGGCCATAAATGGATCATATTTATATAGTAAACGTTCTATTATTATCCGTAGAAACGAGCTAAAACTCAGAGTTATGTAATTGGATGATGATGATTTATATTATTGTAACTCGAAATGACATTTATTCAACTCGGTCGGTAGTGTAGCGTTAGTAGAAATAGAAAAAGGATGAGCTAAAGTTAAGATAAATTGGACACGATCGTTACAACTTACGATGTGCACTACACAGTTGGACTGTGAAAAGTGACTACTTATCTTAATTCAAGGCTTCTTATCTGTATCCTAATAGATTGCTTTTATTTCTTTCAGTATATTAAACCTTTTCTGGTTCACGATGGTACGAGTTCTGTCATGTCATCATTTCAGCGGGCAGCATGTGGGTCGTTGTGAGGAAGCCATCGGAGCTACAGTTGCTGGCGTTGTTGTCATTGTTGCTTTAGAAAATCAAGTGAACATATACGTGCCTGCACATTTGATCGACAGTTCTAAAGCATGGTTTCCGGACAGATATGTGCCTCCTGTCGAAGGGCCCGACACAAGTGGAAGTAATCTCATTAGTGGAATTCCTGGGTTTTCTGTGCCAACGACAGAACCTGACAGCACTACGGAAATTGGACGTTCCTACGTGTATCACAGGCGAACATTTTCTGCTGGCTCTTATTTGGGTGGAAATGTCGGCAGCAGTGGCCGAGGGAAAACGCACGGAGCTTCAAACGCTAATTCTAAAAACAGAGCTGGATCGGCGTCCGGGACTCGGAGTGCTGATACGCCTAGTGCAGATACTCAGCTTAAACTCTCTCATTCTTTCTCTACAGTTGACCTCTTAGACTCTCTAACGTACAATAAAAAAGGTATGGGAAAAGTTTCCTCATTAGTAAATGTATCGTATGTATATAGCCATTACGCTGGAAAATTATGCTAGACATGTACTTTAGTACCCCAAACTTCTCTTTTACTTGAACGAAGTACGTGTACATTTATTTATAGAAAATAGCACTAGGTATGTTTTATTTGCAACCCATCACTTATGTATGTGCTTACTTACTGACACTAGGCCATTATCTACTGTGCCTTGAAAAGCGGGAAGTTGGCAGTGGGACAAAAATGACCAGCGTCAGAATCTATTTTCACTGGGAAAAGAAACCTGGGCCGAAACCAATGAGAGCTCGAATAGCTGGATTAGTTTCTCCAGCAGGAACTGAACATGAAGATGACGCCCTAATGATGGTTGAAATCCCGTTGACATCCCCTGCCACTGCCGTGGCCTCATGCAAATTGTCTGGACATATAGCTTGTCTTTCTGCAGAGTCAATTATAAATATTTTTATGTTTCGTATGAAAGAAGGAAGTGGGCGACTCAAAATTCACTATGCAGATTTCGACCGGATGTATGCGGTTGAATTGCCTAATTTCGCCCCACAGAGTATATGTTTTCTATCTGACTATATTGCCTGTATGAATGAACATCAAGTCACTGTTTTTCGAATGACAAAAGAAGAGAAACCTGGCATCTCAAACATGTCCACTCGTAAAACTGGATTTAATCTTTTTTCGCCCACTGAAAGTAAGATTTCTGCTGTTGGAAGTCTTTTGTCTAGCAGTTCTGTCAAAGAAGAAGATGAGGACAGTGGAAACAGTAAGGTCGTTTTCGATCCTAAAAACGAAACGGTGAAAGTTCATTTAAACACAATACTACGTTCAAATAGAAGGAAAAAGGCTCCTGCTTCTGGCATATATGAAGAATATCCTGAAGATATTTTCAATAATCGTACTAAAGTAATTTTCACAGCAGTTTTACCTGGGATTTATACGGAAGATATTATACGGTTGACCACATCAACCAGCTCTGCAAATGCTGCACCATCTCCGAGTTTCGTTAAAGCGGGATTGTATCCTATTAGAACTAATGGTAAGACCCATCATTTATTTACGAATATGGGAATCACAATACTTTGCCTGCCTGATGCACTCGTGAATTAATGATTAAATACTGTATCCTTTTTATTTGCTACAGAAACTGTTGGAGGTGTAGCTTGCTGGGTAGGCACAGCTAAGGAAGTTTTCCTTTACCACATGCCTGAAAGAAGAGAATGCTATATTGTTCGTGTTATTAGTTATCCCCTGACAGCCCCTCTGATCTCCTTTACATTCGATTCTCTTTTTTTCCACTGTTTAACGGAAGCTGGTTTGGAAACGTATACATGCAGAAGTCTTTACTACGCTCTAAGAGATGCAGAAGGATATCAAAAATACATTAATGTAAGCGTTTGATAAATAATTAATCAAGGTTTATGTACGCTACAAACATTTTTCGGTCAATCAATGCTAGAATTGCTCTTGCAATCTTACAACCACGTTGAGCAAACATGTTTTGCCTAGCATCTTTTGTCTTTCGTTTTGTAAAAACAGACCACGATTTGTAAATAATTAACAGTATACGTTCAAGAGGTACCCGATTAAAAGGTTTGCCTCATATGATTGAAATAAAAAATTTTTTATGGTACTTGTGTGTCCTCTGGCAGAATTTAGGACAGGATGGTTGAGCATGAGTAATTTATGAACAAGTATCCGTATGTGAAATAATGTGTAAGATAATAAAATTGTTTACTTGTTGCTTAACACAGGATTGTCCATTTCAAGATGAAGCACCGTGTCTCGTGGGTATTAGACCATTTCTCGGAGTGCGCTTTATGGCTGCCAATGAATTGTGCATGTGTCTACTTGCATGCCCCACTTCGCCCACTATTGAACCCTCGCCAGGATCTCCAGTTACACCTCCAGCACCTCCCAGTATCAATGAGTGAGTTTTATGACGCGACCTTACTTTCATTGTGTACATAATAGCTATTTTACAAGGCTATATTATGGTTTTCTTTTTTACTGTAGGGAAAATTCTTGGACCGCATATTCCTTAGACCTCCCGGACATGGACCTCATTTACGAAGATACTATCAAAGCAGCTCAACTTCACAAAGAATCGAATCTCGAAATTTATTTCACTTTAATATGTGAATTGCACATTCTTCTTCGTCTTTTCATTAACGCTCATCCGGAGGCAGGATTAAAATATAAAGCAAAATACGAAGAAACTTGCAGAATAATAGGATTTGATTACATTAAAAGATCTACTAAGTCATTGTTACCGTCTTCAAAAGGGTCATCCAATCCAGCAAATCAAGGCGACGAACGTACACCTGCACAGAACCAAAACCCCGCGGATGACTTGATTGACAAAGGAGTTACATATTTGCAAATGGCTCACTGTGATTTTCAATATATTTTTGGCTCAGAAAATTCTGGAATGGCCAAAGACCCGCTCTTCATACCTGGATTGGTAAAATTTATTGAAGTAATTTTGCCAACTTATCAGTTCAACGATGTCGATGCAACGAAAATCCCACCGTCTCTGTCTCCCGTACTTGTTGAATTTCTTGCTACTAATTCACCAAAGGTTTTAGTGGACATGGTCATACAAGTGCCTTTCCTTAGGGAATGTAACAGTACACGACTTGTTCAGGTACAAATGCGTATATTATTACTTCAGATATTTTTAGACAGACAGTGAATTTATACCTTAACTTGAAATTGTGTTTCTCCTAATAGATTCTGAAAGATTTGACGGAAAAGGCAAATTATGGGAAAAAAGAGTCGCTAGCGCTGCTTTTCACAGTGGTGACTTTAAGTGGAGGAGACGCGAATGGACGAGCTCAAGTCAAGGATATTTTAAGCAAGACGAAGAGTAATGAGCTCTTGACCATTATTAATCTAAATTTTTTATTGGAACGGAAGAACAATAAAGTATGCATGACGGATCTATGTATCTGCATGGCGGCAGCAAAATCTTTGCTACCCGGAACGGTAATTTAATTGCTATAGTCAACATTTAATTAATTTACTATCAATAAGGTTTAGGTTAATAATTAATATCTTACTATAGGTAATTTCTCGAGCTCTGAAGTCCAGCGAACTGACAATTTCGGAAGTGATGCTGGCCTTTGCCCAAGCAGTGAATCTCAACGCAGATACTCAAGTTCAGCAATGTTTAACACAAGTGCTATCCTCTATTCTGGAAAGCTACTTTGCCGAAAAATTATATTCAATCATGAACTCCCAGGATTTTGGTAAAGATAGAGTCATAGCTGCTAATCAGATTCAACCTGCAGGAGTATCGTTGGCTCTTCTGCACAATAGTTTGAACGAAGACGAGACCAGAGCCGTATATGCTTTAGTCCGATCATATCTCACGCACATATCGCTACCGTTGTTAGCAGTCCCTACAAAAGCTCCAGTGATAACATCATCACCCATAAATATACTTCAACAAAATGGAACTGGTCCTGGTCCAAAAACTGGCAGTCCTCCTAGTACGGCTCAACAGTCTAACGCTGCTTTGGCACAAAATTCTGCACGTATATCAAGTCCAGTTAACGAAGTTTCTATTCAAAACTACCAGATTTTTGGAAGAACGCCGTCTTTCGTCAATTACATTTTGACGATGGAATACGATGGAGGACTATCAAGCGGATTCAATCAAGGGCAAAATATTTTAACATTCTCAAGATTCTCTAATGACGAATGTCGAGAGTACTTCATCAAACTCACTGTAAGTCTTTATGCTACGTACAGACTTTATGTCTAACTTGTGTAGTTTTGATTGATGATGGCGACCGCTTCTGTCCACTTTTAGTGTTTACCTTAGCTGACCTTTCGTTACCTAATGATGCGTTCAGCTTCATACATTATTTTCATTGTTTGTCTATACATAACAGTCTGTAAGGATACCTTTTATCAACTTGTGATTAACGATGTTCCATTTCAGTTCAATTCATTCCATAATACTTGGCTACTTGTCCTTGACTATTTTATAAGTTTGCTTTACGCGTCTCGTCTCAGTCAGTTTATTTCACAGACAGTAACTGTAATGGTTTCAAATATTTTTCCTTTTTCGAATACTTGTTTAAAAAGATAGCAGTTTTCATGATGATGTAGAAAATGTTAGTAAGATTGATAAAGAGATTTACTCGTTGTGGCATTTACTTAATTTAATATTGCAGCCAAAATTGTTTGACAAATCGATTTTATGATTATTTCGAATTATAGCTATAATTTCCTTTCCATTACGTCAAAGCCGTAAGACTCAAGTTCACCATGTATCATGTAAAAGTAAGATGCAAATGCTCACAAGTCTAATTTACTTGTGTGTTTTATTATAATAATATGCCCAGCAAAAAGACCATATCTATTTTAGACAAAAACGTGACAATGACAGAACATTAAATAACTTCTGAGGCAAGGATTGGTGAAGTATAATTTAGGGTGCTATTTAATGGGTCCCTTAAAAAATTTAAAAGTCCCTAAAAAATAATTGAAACGGTCAATTGCTGACTGTGTCCCTTCGTTTAATTAATGGGTCCCTATGGAATTATTTAAAAAGTCCCTACAAATGCTGAAATGGTACATGGACCAATTAGTGAGGTGTTGTCAACGTCATTTCTAGTATAAGACTACAAGGAAATATATAGTATGTTGAGATTGAGACCTTGGAGGTACAACATAGTTTGTATTAATTTTTTATTACACTTGCCTTAGGGCTATATTATGAACCTCGTCTCAGATTCTGAGGGCTCCTCAAGATTCGTTCTAAAATCGCTGATTGGTCCTCACCATGGTAATCGAGGACTTGAGGAGCCCTCAGAATCTGAGACGAGGTTCATAATATAGCCCTGACTGTTAGACGATTAGAGGTGCACAATCAGATAAGCTGAAATAATTGACACAGTTCACTATGCCTAACATCTTTCGTTTGTCTCCAACTCAATACACAATTAAAATATTGACGCGTCTTCTCTGTTCTATTACTTCTCAACTGACATAAAATACCTCCGATACAGAGGAAACATACCTATCGATATTTCAAAGTTCAGCTGCAAAAAAGGTTAATTTGGACTTTTTTGAAAAAATACGAGACCTAAGAAGAATCTAATAGAGACCTTCTTACATTATGGACTCAAAGATCTGTGAATTTAACCAGCAGTGTGGAACTGTGCTACTGTTAGTGCAAACAGAGTAAAATGTCCGTGTAAGCCAAATTTGGGATCTAAGTAAGGCAGAGGTTGCATATTTTAAAACCTACAGCAAGCCGTAACAGAAGCTCGCCTGAGTAAAGGTTACCGTGTATACATTTTGATAGACCGAAAGTACTCACAAGTAACACAAAACCGAGCGTACGGATTTTGATCAAACTTTCAGAATTGAGTCTTTAAGCATGTATCTACAGCATATTAAAAATTCAGACATTGATATCATAAGGAAACGAAGCTATATCATTTGAAACATCAACAAAAAATCAAAATTGATGATTGTTCACAATGAAAATCAACAGAAAATCAAAATTGACGATTGTTCACAATGAAAATCAACAGAAAATCAAAATTGATTAATGTTGACTATCAAAATCAACAGAAAATCAAATCACATTAATGTTGACTATAATTGTTTATGCCAAGTTTGGTCAATATTCATCATTGCTTTCGAAAGTTATCGTGGGGACGGACGGACGGACGACGTACGGAAAGCCGCCTCTGAGAAGGGGACGTATTTTTATTTTTCCAACAAGTGTTCACTTCCACCTTTAAAACATTATTTGAAGCGAAAGAAGGAATTAAAAAACTTCTTAAAAAACATTACAAGAGATGTTCTTTAAGATCTTACGCCAACTTTCAGAATGTGTATATCTTCTATTTCATATACGGTGCAACTAGGCTACGAAGGGGCTACTTATAACTTAATGATTTACTTACTATATCGATATACTATTACTTATTGTAATGATTATACTAGTAATGACTTTTGAGAGCAACGACTTTCACTATTTTAAGTAAGTAACACATCTATTTGTCCATGTACCATTTCAACATTTGCAGGGACTTTTTAAATAATTCCATAAGGACCCATTAATAAAACGAAGGGACAAATTCAGCAATTGACCGTTTCAATTATTTTTTAGGGACTTTTAAATTTTTTCAGGGACCCATTAAATATATCCCTATAATTTATCAAACGATTGGCAATTCAGTCTTATACCATTCTATTGACCATTAAAACACCAATATCATTTTATGGAAATGATGATGATACTTTGCTCGTGTTTAGCATTTTAGTGTAAACATTTTTTATATGACTTAAGTCTGATAGATCTTTACGCTTAATGCATTTTGTCTTTGTTGTCAGAGTCTTTTGGGCAGTATCTTTGGAAATATTGACGGGATAAAGGATCTGGTGAAGAACTTCTTGCAAAGAAATGGAGCTCCCAATTCGCCTCTTCATCTAGTCCTTCAGTTACTTGTTGACCCGGCTGATAAAGCTATTGCCACTTTAATCGCCAAACAGCCTTCGACACTACTGCTCTATGCTAAGGTAAACAATGATCAGAATTTTTGCCATTGTGGTATAAAGTTTCATGTATCTATATCACTATATCCACCAGTATAGACATTTTTACATACTATTTACTTGAAAATGGACTTTTATTGGAGAATGGTGCTTTTTATCAATGCATCTTTAATCATATAATCTTATTACAATTCTTGAAAAATTACAATGAAATTGTGGTTACATTGATTAGCAATAAGTATCTACCGATGAGCTAAGTTCGTTAAAATGAAAACAGTATTTTTTATGAATGTGCTATGTGCTCCTATTTGTAAATATGTAGTGTTAAATATAAATTCCTGTATTGAGATGGATAGGTAGTTGCAGAATGATGTTTTGGATTTTGATTTGAAGTAAACAAAGTTTAGACTTTCGTGTTTAGTTTAATTAAAATATTGTACACAAGTGTGTAAATTCATTAAGATTCTAGAATTCTTTGATCCCACTCTCAACTACTAAAAATAGTTTATAATTATTCTAATGATTATTCAAGCAAATATTTAACGTAAGTGCATATTCTGTATTAATTCTAGGAAATGTTTGGACGATCTACAGGAAAATGGAAAAGCCTTGTTGGTAAACTAAAAGAAAAGATTCACTCAAATCCCGAAGCAATGGATGCAGACATTTTTAGTACCATAATAGAAAGTAAGTAAAAGCCTTTGTAATGTTGGGATTGATACTAAAATATTGCTATAATCGTACCATAATGGTAGATAAAGTTGAATTGGAAAACATTACCGAATGAAATATAATTCTGTTAATATGAGGTACATAGTTGTAAAGAAAAACGACAAACTATATATATGGGTTAGTAGGTGTTGAAAGGCAATATCCAAAAAAAGTTGAGTTGTTGGGTGGAGACTAGAGACATAAAATTTAGAATTGATCATTTGAAATCCGTTGAAAGAATGTCAAATGTGCGGATTAGGAAGCATATTGGTGGTTTAGCATAAACATGGAAAAGGATTGTTCCTTTTCCTAGTTCTTTTTAATTGAGTTGAAGTGGAAGATATATCTAGGGAAATATAACGGCTACCATGTCTCTGTCTGTGAATTTTTGATGAAGATCAAAAGTCTATTAAAGTTTCAAAGTGTCTAATCGATAGAAAACACATGACATGTTTCTGTCAGTATACAAAGAATGTTCGGTAAAGCTTTTGTAGATGGGGATATGGGATTGTAGAGTATGTAGAGCCAACTGATTGAGTTCTGTTAGGAAAATCTGGTCACGCACGACCGAAATTGAAACTGCAATTTTGCTAACCCAATGGTCCAATGGCTCAGTAGGCTACGACCTGATGGTTATTATATTGCCCCTCCTTAACAAAGTTGTGTCTTTTATTTTAAAGAGTTTTTTCTTGCCTTTCTCTCCAGGTGTTTACCTCCATTTAGCCAACACTTTGAGCCCTGCTGAGTTGGAAGAAGTTCTGGATAAAGGTGAACAGAATGCCAAGTTTCACACTACGTGCAAGCGTGTGGAATTGGCCAACACTTACGCCAATATGGTCATCTCTATATCCAGTGAATATCTCAACCACCAACAATAGTCATCTTTAAGATATAAACGCTTAGTATTCGGAAGGACAACCCGTCAACCCGCTCAGCTCACATACAGCTAATAACCAAAAAAGCAATCATCTTCAATTCTTATCGCTTTATATTGCTTTTTTTGGTTTGCTAAGGACCCTGTCGGACTCGGTATAGTATGAATATCACACTCGACATAATGTGTGGATCCAGCTCAATGATTGCTCTTGTGACAGGTCATTATAATGAAATTATTGTTAAAAGTCAAGAGTTTGAGACATTGGCAATTTGATCTAAGTGTTCAAGGTATTATTATGGCATTACTGATATATCTTCGATTTCGTCGACGTAAGATATTTATCATTGATCTCGAATGGATCCCGTATTACCTTACATTTATTAGGTACTCGATTGTAGATTTAATGGAAGAGGAAAAGTGTCAAATCTGAAAGAAACCCGGAGCCTTAAAAGAAAGTTAGCGTTCACTATTTTAATTGTAATGCGACATATAAAGGCAGCAATTCGAAAACCTTCTGTTTAAAGTTTTTTAGAGAAAGAAAAATGACCCTGGTGAAATTAAAAAATTGTCCATCTAAAAATAGCTATTTTATGGTACGTCTAGAAAACAGACACATCCTTGCACTTTAAAAATTAAACCTGCTAAAACTTTTGCTTAACAGCCGTAAAACAGTCTTATTACCATATTTCATTTTAGTCTAGCGTAATATATTATAGGATTTAATTTTTTGTTTTTATATTATCACTATCAGCCAGCACTACAAACTTCATATTTTAAGTAGGACATACAGTGAATATTGAGGTCTTAGCTTTCAGTGAATTCAATTAATTTTAAATAACGGTTCAGGAATGAAGTATAAAAAATTCTTCCAACTACCTATTTGGAACTTGGAATCTATAAAATAGAGTTTAATTGTACTTTTGGGCTGTTAAAGGGGCGTGAGGATTTTCTTTTGTCGTTTCATTGTGTAACAAGCAACAAAGAAAGGCACGTGTAATTAAGAGGCCTTCTGAAGCTAGAAAAATGTAAAAGTTGATGTTCACTTTGAAATTGCCTAGCAGAGTGAGAAGGACATATAAATATGCTTAAAATATCTGTGCCTTTATGTTAGGAGAAAGCAGATTCAATTTTAGCGGATCCTATTTCAGTCTATTTATGTTCCATCGTAAAGTCCTTCTCTCACTCTACTATGATGATAAGATGTTCTTTGTTTAATACGTACGTTTATGTTGTGGTGAACGACTTGACGTGGATTTCACTTTCACTGCATCATAGCTTCTCCTCCACATTAACATTTTTATTACACTCTGCCTGGAAGGATGCGGATTAGGTTATAAGTATATGTATCTCCATTACATTTATTTCCATTCACAACAGAAAACCCAATGGCCAGCAGCATGGGTTAATATAGAAGACGAATTAAAAGTTTTATGTGTTATTCAATGTAGTATTTTGTAGAAGATAGTTATGTAACCTAATGCATTTTTGTGTAATATTCTTGGAAAAGGCATTCATCGCTAGACTACACTTACTGAAAGATTCAAGATGCAGCGCGGAGTCATTCATCATATCCGGAAAGAATTTAGAAGTGTTCAGCTAGGTCGTGGATGGAAGGAGAGTAGATGATGACTTATGTTCATACTTCGTCCTAGTTGAGACGGAAAATTTATCTTTGCGAAATGAGATTTATTTAGTCTTGAAAAGTCAACATCAGATATCATTATTATTAACAAACAGAGAATGAAACATACACTACTCCTTCCTTTGCTCTCCAGTGTAGATTATCATTAGACTTGACAACTGCAAGGAAAGGTGAAGAAAAGTGAATTTAGATTGAGTATTATTTGTTATATATAGAATTCGAAGGATGGGACTGGGCTCAAATGAAGGCGAGGCATCATCTGTAGCAAGTAGACATTGACTAGATATGAAAGTCTGCGAGAGGAAGGGAATAAACGAGAAAGAAAATCTTTTATGTGAATTGCATACTAATAAACCAAATGAAGCATCATTATTTACTATCTATCTGAAAGCGCTTCACTGAATACGTAACCTATCTCTCTTTATCTCCACCGACATTGTCTGCTAGTGAATCTAAGAATGTACTCCCTCTTCTCCCCAACGTTATTTATCACATTCACAACTATTGATTCAACTTCTCCGTAGACACTTTCACCGGTGAAAGCACTCTAGTGACTGCCACCAAAATAAATTCAGCTTCAAATTGCAAACCTAATGCTAATAATACCCAGTAAATATGCTATTAATAATCATCTTACAAAACAGTACCTACCGCATTTTATGAAATTGTAAACATCATGAATCATGATTATGTATAAAATACGAATAATACCTTGCAAATTAATGTTTAGAGAATATTCAACATTTCTGTGTCTAGTGCCGGCTTTTAAAAGCTTCAAAATGTTTTCAAAGAATATATGAGCTTCAGGGTCTGAGATTCAGCAGCGTATGTAAAGTATCATCTATATTTATAGCAGTGTAATAATTAGATTAGGATGTGCCAAAGATTTAGAGCTTTACATTTCCTTAGAAGCTTAATAAGGCTGATTATAGATTTTTATATACTTGTGTACTATTTTCTTTTACTTATGATTGTTTGCGTTGTAACATAGAGCAGTAATTAGCAATAATGCATTGTAAGAAAGTATGTGGCAAACACCTGTATCTGTATTAGTAGGAAAGAGTATTATAGTGCAGTGTTGTAAAAGGCAATGGAATGAAATGGTGAAAAAGTTGTTTCTTCGGATAAAATCAGATCAACAGTTCAGTGGCAATGAACCTAAATGTAATTTGTTAAAGGCGTGGTTTGGCATGTGTTTATTCTAGAAATGGTCTGTCTGTAAGTTGAAATAATCGGTTGTCGAGACAGGACAGAAGGGATAGAGCGGGACATCGCTGTAAACGTATGTGGGCAGGAAAGTATATGTATTT
This sequence comes from Tomocerus qinae, assembly GCA_020055645.1. NCBI lineage: Eukaryota > Metazoa > Arthropoda > Collembola > Entomobryomorpha > Tomoceridae > Tomocerus > Tomocerus qinae. The sequence goes on from CM034549.1 coordinate 24,560,114, forward strand.
GGACGTAATCAAAAGAGTAGGGAGATAGGTGTAGATAGGTACCCACATTATTATGTAAGTGTAGTGCAGCTGACGTTCGAAAATTTGTGTTGTGGTTGAAAGGACACGACAGGACTGTCATTGATTGATTGGGCATTCTTGGCTTTATTTGTAACAGTCTTACTTTCTCCGTCCTACCCTTTTGTTTAGCTAATGTATATTACTCTCTTGCAGCTGGAGGTGTGTGTATCTATATGCTTACTCCAAAAAATAACAAATTCGAGTGCAAGTTGTGTAACTACTATAGAACTGTCTCATATTAGCAGAATGTCTCAGCCGCTTATTCTCTGTCTACTTCTGTGACCTACTCATTCATCCAAGAAATGAACGACCCATTCCAATTCCGCCCTATTGAATTTAGCTGCAGTCTTACACCCACTTCGATGGATGTATCTTTTATCTATATCTATACTCACAATCTCAGAATGATTTCAAGAAAAGAAAGTATATACATTAAATTACTCAGACCCGTGTAATCTGAAACTGACTTTTCTTGTTAAAAGCTAAGGTCAAAAAAAGTAGCATGTGTGGACGCCCACCATTCCTTTTTTCAACCAGACACAATAGAACGACTTGCTTATTTGCAAAGAAACTTATTCCAGGAAATAATTTATTATTTATTTACTGCTCAGTTCACTACTGTGCTTTCTCTATAGGCTGCATTTGCAAATTTAAATAGAACCGTCGTTATAAGTCTGGCCTTCAGTATTCACGAGGTAATAATATCTATCCATGTCAAATTACAAATAGAAGAATAACTGCAAATGACACCCATAGAGTATATTTTGTTGCAAAATATCATCCAAACAACTAAAATGTTTATTAGGCTTTCAAAAAAATTACTAGTGCACTTGCAAAATTCGTTGTTTACTTTATAGTTATGAATTTACAACTTTGTGGACTTATTTGCAGTTAAATTGTTATTGCCTTTTGCGTTGTAATAGGCCTTTCAGACAAAGGTCATTTACAGACCTCTAAATGAGAGTATTGAAAGCAGAAATTCAGTGTGTATAATGTACATGCGGAGAATACTGAAAGGTCATTATGTCTATTATAACGTAAAAATGGATGAATAATGGCATATTATTATAATAAAGCAAACGTGTCCAGAGGAAGTGAATACAAATCGTGTCGTAATGTTCTTGTATGTATTGTAGTTGGAAATACTACTACAAGTAACATAAGGTACTTTGGAACAGTAAGTAATAAATATCCCAGACAAATCCAAGCATTAGCAATATGTATTTATCGATTGAATTGTGGGACAGGTTTCCTTTCCGTTGATAGTGAAATGACTAATGTTGGTGAAATGATGTAAAGGGAAAGTAATATAAGTAGGGAAAATTGAGTTGATGAGAAAATTGCATGCTTGTGTCTATGTTGTTGCGGCGGACTCTTTCTTCTCTGTAAAAAAGCATTTGATTGCCATTACGTATGTTTAAGTGTAGATGAAAGAAGAATAGATGAAAGAAAGGTTGACATTGACATTAGTAAGTAAGACGATACATCAGACCTGTTGTTATCGTTGTGAAAGAAAGGTCGGATATGATATATGTCAGACAACGTGTGTTCTCTGGTAAATCAGTGAATTTGGTTGTAGTATTTTGTGGGGAAAGTAAGGAAGAGAAAACATTCGTTTTCTAATAAGTGAGTGTTGTAAGTGAGAGAGTTTCTCCGTCCTTGCTCTCAACTTTCTCTATGTGTTTTACTAATGGAGTCCATTCTATAATAGTAATGTATGTGGGAGTCCCCATCCCCATATCCTCATTCACGTCACATCCACATTTCTTTTCTCCAGGACTGAAATGCCCATTTCCATGAGTCGCTCTATTAACTTTTATGAGGACTGACTCTGGATTGAATGGGGAGCTGGAGAAGCAGGTAGTTCCACTTAGACTCACTACTACTACGCATACAATGTAATCGTCTCTCTGTCAAGATTCTATCTTTTCTCTTTAAAAGCTACACACCTTTTCCCCTTATGTACGTACGTGCGTATGTTCGCTTTCTAGATAGAACAATCTGAAGGTCTGGGCACAAAGGCAGTTCTCCTTATAACCCTCTGTAGTGCATTTTGAAAGAGTTGATAATGGGAATTTGTGTGGAGCTGCCGTTTATTGACTGTTATCACTTGAATAACCAGAGAGCTAGAAATGGAGGTAGTCAATGATAATGTTTATTATTAACTATATAGTGTCCCTTGCTTAGACTCTTTTGATTTGATGTAATGGTTTCTTAGTCTAAGTGTCTAAATGCATTCTGCAGAGTCATAAGTGGGTAGTTAACTCTTTGGCTCTGAGCTAAACTAGTTTAGTTTTCATTGCCTCCAGGCCAGAAGAGAGCCTTTCCATTCCACATCAGACTATGCTGTAAGGAATTGTAAGATTAGCTTGGTATAAATGTGCTAATGCTCTATCCCTTCTCATCAGTTTTAATATGCAACACTTGCCTCTGTGACTAAATTACTAAATTATACTCTGCAGATAAGTAGCTGCATTTATTCAAGCGTTCAGCTTCAATTAGAAGAATAATATGTATTTAAATGAGGGTGCTATTTAATGGGTCCCTTAAAAAATTTAAAAGTCCCTAAAAAATAATTGAAACGGTCAATTGCTGACTGTGTCCCTTCGTTTAATTAATGGGTCCCTATGGAATTATTTAAAAAGTCCCTACAAATGCTGAAATGGTACATGGACCAATTAGTGAGGTGTTGTCAACGTCATTTCTAGTATAAGACTACAAGGAAATATATAGTATGTTGAGATTGAGACCTTGGAGGTACAACATAGTTTGTATTAATTTTTTATTACACTTGCCTTAGGGCTATATTATGAACCTCGTCTCAGATTCTGAGGGCTCCTCAAGATTCGTTCTAAAATCGCTGATTGGTCCTCACCATGGTAATCGAGGACTTGAGGAGCCCTCAGAATCTGAGACGAGGTTCATAATATAGCCCTGACTGTTAGACGATTAGAGGTGCACAATCAGATAAGCTGAAATAATTGACACAGTTCACTATGCCTAACATCTTTCGTTTGTCTCCAACTCAATACACAATTAAAATATTGACGCGTCTTCTCTGTTCTATTACTTCTCAACTGACATAAAATACCTCCGATACAGAGGAAACATACCTATCGATATTTCAAAGTTCAGCTGCAAAAACGTTAATTTGGACTTTTTTGAAAAAATACGAGACCTAAGAAGAATCTAATAGAGACCTTCTTACATTATGGACTCAAAGATCTGTGAATTTAACCAGCAGTGTGGAACTGTGCTACTGTTAGTGCAAACAGAGTAAAATGTCCGTGTAAGCCAAATTTGGGATCTAAGTAAGGCAGAGGTTGCATATTTTAAAACCTACAGCAAGCCGTAACAGAAGCTCGCCTGAGTAAAGGTTACCGTGTATACATTTTGATAGACCGAAAGTACTCACAAGTAACACAAAACCGAGCGTACGGATTTTGATCAAACTTTCAGAATTGAGTCTTTAAGCATGTATCTACAGCATATTAAAAATTCAGACATTGATATCATAAGGAAACGAAGCTATATCATTTGAAACATCAACAAAAAATCAAAATTGATGATTGTTCACAATGAAAATCAACAGAAAATCAAAATTGACGATTGTTCACAATGAAAATCAACAGAAAATCAAAATTGATTAATGTTGACTATCAAAATCAACAGAAAATCAAATCACATTAATGTTGACTATAATTGTTTATGCCAAGTTTGGTCAATATTCATCATTGCTTTCGAAAGTTATCGTGGGGACGGACGGACGGACGACGTACGGAAAGCCGCCTCTGAGAAGGGGACGTATTTTTATTTTTCCAACAAGTGTTCACTTCCACCTTTAAAACATTATTTGAAGCGAAAGAAGGAATTAAAAAACTTCTTAAAAAACATTACAAGAGATGTTCTTTAAGATCTTACGCCAACTTTCAGAATGTGTATATCTTCTATTTCATATACGGTGCAACTAGGCTACGAAGGGGCTACTTATAACTTAATGATTTACTTACTATATCGATATACTATTACTTATTGTAATGATTATACTAGTAATGACTTTTGAGAGCAACGACTTTCACTATTTTAAGTAAGTAACACATCTATTTGTCCATGTACCATTTCAACATTTGCAGGGACTTTTTAAATAATTCCATAAGGACCCATTAATAAAACGAAGGGACAAATTCAGCAATTGACCGTTTCAATTATTTTTTAGGGACTTTTAAATTTTTTCAGGGACCCATTAAATATATCCCTTTAAATGAGAATTGCTACATTACAACCCGGCAGTTCATCCTCCCTTCTCATTCTTCACCAACCATGAATCTACTAAAGCCTACTTTGCCTTCCTCTACAACTCTCAGATTCATCTACAGTTACTATTATTGCAACTTTGTGAAATTAGCACTGCATTGGGAAGAAGTACCTATATAAGCTTTTGAGAACGGTCTACATACTTTTTGGATATACAAAGTGTGACATATTGGGACTGCTACTCTCACGCAACTATCCAGTACTAATAAAAGTACCTAAAATGCCATAAATGCTATTTTGTCTAGGCCAACAGTGTATTGTGCCATGAAAATGATAATACTTAACTAGTCACTACTATTACTAGAAAATTTCATTGCCACTATAGAATATCGCGAGAGATGTAATAAATTGTGGAAGGTTATTCATAGTCTGTAGTAATAAACGATTTGGTCAAGCTTAATGATCTGATTATCATTTGGAACTATAATTATTGTACTCCTAGCATTGTATTACCTTTTCACTATACTACTGTGTGGTAAATTTATGTACTGCGAATAAATATTGTGAATTGTCGCTAATAATACTAATGATGATGCTATACTAGTACTCAAAATATGGTCACCCGTAAAAGTTGAGCCTGAGCATTCCATGATACTTTGAAAAGTACTCATTGTCAGCTGATATACTCCTATGTAAAGCAATATGCAATGTTCGATCAATTGTACTCATTTGTTGATACAAATCTATGCAAGCCGCAATAAATACTTGTTATTCGATGTAAGCATGTACTTAATTTAAGTTTTTTTGCATTTATTCCATGTCTATCTCTACATTAGCATTAGAATTTCACTGGGACGAATAAAATTAATGTCATGTATAGTCAATTGACTATAGATGGGGACGCTATAAAAATGCGTAGGTAACGTTGTGGTAAAGGACGAGAAGTGTGTGGTTTGTACCCGCATTAAAATGGAATGGGTATGAGATATTTATAGCTGAAGTTGGGGAGGTAGTAAATTCCAAGCGATATCTGATCTCTAGGAACCACTAGAAAATTTGTAGTCTTGAGAAAGGAGAAAAGCTGGTGAAAGTGTTATAGGAAAGAAATAGGAAAAAGTGAAAGGCTGTACTGTCAGACTTCGCACTTAAGAAGAAGGGAAAAGTTTGGGTGTGAAAGTCTTAAGTACATCGAAGGCATGTAGGAGCGTAGCCAGAAATATTATTTGGGATATATTAGTTATAGAGTGAATTTTTGAGAGAGTCGAGGTTTGTAATTTATACAGGACAGGAGGAGAAAGTAGTACGCTCCTGATTGCATGCATATCTAAGTGTGGAAGTGGTTTTAAGAAGAAACTATCTACATATGTATATTATTATCTGCCTATCCGACTAAGTTACTTAGCCTTGTGAGGAGAAACTGGAGAAAGTATGTTTGCTTTTATCAAGACAAGAAGAAGACAGTCAAGAAAAGAAAGTACTGAACTAAAGACTTTAACAACGAAACTTGCTCCCCTTCCACATAAGTAAGTCTTGTGCAGGCACCAATCCAATGCAAGGCCAAGACGGAAGTACCTCGCTCAAATTTATCCCCACATAAGTAACCACATTCGTTTCTGTCTGCATTCCATACATATTTACAAACTATATAATAAAGAATCCTTTTCCATCTCTCTCGCTCCCGATTATGACACCTACGCTTTGATTCTGATTGCTTGATGTTTTATTTGAAGTTTACTCCTTGCGATTTCTAGAACTACACCCGTTTCATGGTTATTCATGGAAACTTGCAAAGTTTTCTCCCACTCCTTCAATAATTCCTAATGTAAATTGAAATACTTTCTCTTGTCCCTAGAACACTTTCTCCTAACACAACTCATTTCCATATATTCTTGGAAACCATCCTGTACCATCTTCCTAGAACTATATATAATGTTCCAAAAGTGAAATCTGATTAGCTCCTAAGAAATCCTAGTAAAATTCATCAGATCAGCCCAGGTCTGAGATTCGAAAGTTTATATTTCTTATCTGTTTATATTAGAGCGTGTCTCGCGCATTGTCTCTTGGCAATTGTATCCTTTCTCGATGTGAAGTCTGTAATTTGGAGGGAGGGATGGCAGATCAGACAACATACATATGTTTCTCTAGTGGCTTGTGAAATTCGACTGTTTGGACGGATGATAATATACGATCCGTCAATCCATGTGTAACTATACTTGTAGTAGTATGGCCACGGACTACTACAGTGGCGGAACAGTCAAAGATTGAAATCCCACTTTAAAGGGCCACGCTCCGTCGGTGGCTAATAACAGAACACAATGCACATGGTGAATTCCTTTCTATTCCCAACACCTATGGAGTTAAATTAACTCGAGTTATCTATATGAAATAGAAATGCCCGGCCAAGTGTGGGAGAAAGCACTGGAGTGAATATTCTAGGAGTAAGCTAAACGCAAAGGCGAAGCAGACAGAATGACAGCTTGGGTTTTCATTCTCGCCGTAGTCCTTGCACCTTTCAACAGTGTCTTGTTTCCAACCTTATAGTAATAATGGTGCCTAAATGGGATGTGCATTCTGTCGACGAGAATTACTGTAAGGACTACTACATCCCTTATTAGTATCATCTCTACGACCAACACTTATAGCTAATCTATTACACTATTGCTCACTTTAATATATAAGCAACAAAAGCGACGTATGTAATAGCCACGCTCTCCAACTATCTTCTTTTTTCTATATATAGGTTGTATTTATACTTTACGCTTTATGGAGAATATTCATCCTTTTGATTTATTTCAGAGACTAATGCTAGAAAGCCTAACTGAAAGGTATAGGGCTAGACTTATTTATTACTTTATTAGACAGACTATGTAGTTCTATACGACGAGATTGGTTTGGTCTACTAAGTCTGTCTCGTGTGTCGAGCTCCTGTCTTCCCTCTCACTCTATGCTACGGTGATGAGGACAAATTAGATGGGAAGACGCTTGATCTCACATTCCTCTACCTTTGCTCTCCATTCTCCTTTTAATTGGAAAATGTAATTATCTAATCTCAGGCCGTCCTACACTTTTCTATTTTATTCATCGCATAAAATCCTAGATTATAATACTATGCCATAATGCATTCTTTTTTTACAACATATCGTGTTTGTCCCGAACACTATGCTTTACTCACTTGCAATTTGCTTATCCTGCGACATAATCATTTATGACTTAAATCAAGTATGGCCATTTCCTCCCCGAGCCTTCTACACTAGATACTAATCTAAATAAATCTGGAAATTCAAGCTGACTCATGAGTATGGATGCTAAAATAGTGCTGCCAGCACCGGAGGAGACCTACTATGTATTCAGTACCTATTACACACCATCCCATACTAACCGAACTTGACTCCTCGCCTCCTCTGGCATCCTTCTCTGTCATTCTCCATGCATGGGAAATCTAGTAATGCTCCAAGAGCAATAAAGTTTTTCGGCAAACTCCTTAATTCCGAAGGAAACAACCAACCGGCAAAGAAAGAACCTTTTCTATAGGCATAGGTAAATGCATCATCCATTTAATTTAAAAGAAATGTAGGGCACGGTCAGGGAAGCTAATGCTTTGAGGGGGCGGGCATCTCTTCACTTTACAACAACCCAAAAGAACTTCATAACACCATATTGATTTTCAAAATGTTCAAGTTTCAATCCAAGTGAAACTCTTTCATGTTTCCTCACCGAGAAAGCAAAAAATACCACATATACATATATTCTATTCCTGCTCCATTTTGCATCTGCACAAAGGTACAAAAAATAAGCTCTGCAAATATTGTGTTTGTTATTTATTGTTATTTTGCACTAGAATATACAAAAGCCAGAGAAGATTTAGCTTTATGCTTCAATAAGTCAAAACAACAATTTTTACCATCAAAGAAAGTTAAAAATAATAGTGTCAGAAATGAAAACAAGGCTACAGCTACAGGAGTACAGCATTGCAAAATGGCAAGTTGCATCTCATACATTTAAGAGTGAGGAATAGTAGCTTTAATTCTTAATGCTACAGTACAGCTAAAGTGTTTTAGCCATAAGATTAATAATTTATTGCCGGAAAAGTATGAAAAGACCCGTAGTTTAGTTTTGTTCTCAGGATATCCGTGCGTAGGAGAAAAGTTGGGGAAAGAGGAGAGATGCTGGAGCTTGAAAAGGGATATTTAAATTCGGAATGATTCCCAGATTAGACTGTGAAAGTTTATTGAGCTTTTGTTTTGCGCAATAAGTTTAGTGATGGATGAAATTGGGGTTTGGAAGGGAGAAAGTGAGAGGAAAGAAAAAGAAAATCAGTCGTTATGAAATCGGAAGGTAAAGAAATAGGAACATGGAAAAGTCTTGACAACACTTGTAACTTTGTCTTTGCCCAAAGGTGTATCGTAGTGTTATGTTGTGCACAGCGCAAATTCCTGTCTCTGTCAGTTTTGCTATCTTGATAGTTTTGGGTGGTCGTATATAGTAGTTTGAGTTGTATCATGGTCTAGATGTATGTTGTAGGAAATCTACTTTTAGACGAGGTTGGTTATGAAGAAAGAGAATGGTAGGAAATGTTGTCAACTGAACGTGTGTCATTCTTAGGATTCAAGTGAAGTGTTACTTTACAGGAATATTGTGGATGAGGTGACTTTTAGCTTTCCCCAGAGTGTCTCAAAGTTCTTATGATGCGGGCAAGTTGATAGTCTCATAGTAAACTGGAGTAGACAAGGAAACCTAAGCAAAGAACGCAACGAAACATAAGAAGACTTGAAGTCAAGCAATGCTATCAACAAATATATATATATGTTCCAAAATAGGAGTTCCTCCTTTACTAGAATGGAATCCTTTAGCTCTGCCGAAAGAAATCCGACAAAAAGGAACCAGGTTCAGTAGGATGGTGTAAGTATGAGTAAAAGTTGAGATCCGAGTAGAATAATAGAGGTAAGTAAAAGCTAGGAAGTTTCCAAGTGATGGTTGGATATATACAATAATATTTCCTAGCCTATAGCGGGGGATACACGAGGAAAGCCTTGTCGTTACTAACCTATATTCCTCGCATGCATGGCGCACGATGTCATGCGATGCCATTTGGGTTGCATCCCTTTGGTTTCACTTTCATGTACACAGAGAGATGAAGAAAACGGACGGCGGAGTCGGCGGCTGGCTCTCACTCCACTTGACTTGGCTACCCAAATCCGGAACTACAAATACTCAAATCAACTCACATATCTGTATCGTGTGGGTGATACTAGGACTGGTAAAATCAAGCTCAGCCACCAAGCTGTGCACAATATACGCTAATACATAGCAGAAGTAATGGAGTTTCACTTTCATCAACCTAGACTAGACTAGAGAGATATAGAGAGAAGTGCATGTGCTCAACTACAACAGAATGCACTAGAGAAGAATCTTATAAAAGTGTCTTATGCACCAGTCAGAGCCCATAGACGTCCCTTTTGCCTGGAAGTAGCCTTGACTGGACTCCTTTAGAGATTCCGTATCTTCAAGTGTAGTATCGTACGTTTCAGCGATAGGACGATGTGATGGGATGTGAGATTCAACAACATCGGTTCAGCTCGGTTCGCATCGGCACTATCAAACTTTTCAAACTGGAGCCTTGGCGTGACTTGACTTGACTGGCTAAGGCAATCGCCACGTCTCACACCAAGACTATTGTGCTTGGAAATCCCTTGGAAAAGTTGGCTTTGAACGTAAATGGACTAGGAATCAATGTCCTTCTTGTATTTATATATACATCAAGGTACTACTGTGGAGGAATGTAGAAAACAACTCTCTCTCTTCCACATTAGCGATACATCTGAAAAGATAGAGAATCCCTTATTACAATTTGCAACGTCAGACCATTCTTTGACGACCTTTCACTCACTTCTTTCTCTACACTCTCCACCGAGAGAAAGGTCGGAGAGAAAGTAAAATGTCTATTTGTCAATGTCTCTTTGATGGCTATTCACAACTTATCCTTTATTTGTACCTTGATCCGGATCTCCCTGTATCCATAAGTAAGTTTGCGCTAGATCTTTTTGCAAGAGTTTCCATTGTAGCCTCAGATTTCCAGATCCTACGGATCCGGACAAGCCTGATTTATATTGTGTTTTTTATCGTCGCTAGAATGTTTTTGATGGTTGTGTTGTGACCTGTCCTGTCTTGGTCTTGGCCTAGCGTCGTTACTTTTGACTTTTGTTATTTCTTATTCCAGCTTATGATAGCCTTCGGCAAAGAAAGTAGAGGAAAAGGCAAATAAAAACGAAATTGGTGTTATGTTTTGTTGTTTTAGTCTGCAAGTAGTACTAGTACATTCGTAGTACAGCAAGCTATGTAGTTCATAGTGTTATTAGAGTAGTAGAGCAATGTAAGTAAGTAAGTAAGTACAATACGTTGATATTACTTATGTGCATACAACTCCTTGCTGTTCCTACAACTACATATTAGTAGTCGTAGTAGTAGTAGTAGTACATACACAATAATAGTAGTCTGTGGAAGAACCTTAGAAAGCCAGGGCCAGAGAAAAGCCGGGACTTGCGTAAATGAGCGTCCGTGTATTTGGAAGTTTCCAGGACTATCTGTGCTGTAAGTCTAAGTACTATATCCAGTATTCGCCGTTCATCGTCATCCTAGTACAAATACAAGGTACTAGAGAAAGGAAGGAAAAGAAAGGAGATAGAGTATAGAGTTGGAGTTGGGAACGCTAAGGAAAAGGAGACGAAGAACTCATAGATTCTCGTTGTCGGTTACTCATGTCAGCTCCCATAAAGATCCTCGCACACATCTCTTCTCTACTGTTGTGAGTACTACTGTCCTCTGTCATTCGTCCATTTCCATATCATCCGTCTCCTACATAATAATACTCGATTATCTCACTCTTCTTAGCATACTATAGAGGTGATACGTACTTTTCGACTCCACTCGCCCACAACAAAAACATCAACAAAGCACACGTTCCATTCTTCTGCCTAAGTCAAAGGAGTCCATACTGTTGCTCCTTTTCTCGAGTAATTCCTCATCTTTCCCAAATCTACTACACAGCACGTCGACCGGAACGAAAGAAAACAGTCCTTTTTCATAAGGAGAGAAGAAGAGTTGAACTTGAACATTCAATCCTCTCTTGTCAAAGACACCAAGGAACTTTACGTAACGTGAAGACGAGCAAAAAACTCATACCTATCTATATAAGACTTTCACTTGATTCAACTATTTTCATCTACCCATTCATTCACAAAAAGAAGAGCGCAAAAAAGGGGCAAGATGAAAACCTCATCATTCTCTCTACGTGTCATGAGACGGGTAAGAATATACTATATTTTATCTGTAGATGTAGATCACTCCATTTCTACAATACATCACAAATACACATACCTATATCTACTAATGTACACATTATAAGTGCGCCATATAATATACAAGAAGTTACACTATTAATTCCTTCAGCTTCAACCCCAAATGCATAATCCTTCCTTTGAATCTGACAAAAAACACATTCGGTGAATAACACATTATTCATCTATGATTCAATTGTGGACATGCCTTCTCCTATATACCATTCATTTCAGTCTTGTGGTTTGTGAATCATTTATACTCAAGCCGGGTGTCCATTCAACACAACTTCCATAACTACCTACTACTACATAAGGATAGCTCCAAGGCTTTCTTAGTTTGTGCAATGTGCAATGTTTAACAGGTAGGTTGTCTTGTGGTCGTTTCACTATACACACTGCACCACTAGAAAATAACATGTACACAGTTAAAAAGATTTTTTTCCGTGCAAAGTGTTGTGACAGAGTCAAAGGGACATTTTATACAATAGAACGTAGCTAAATCTTCTTTTGTGGCAACTGCTCTTTTTACACACACTCGACCCTTCCTTATCTATTCATGATGAGATGGTAATAAATATTTTCTGTGCTTCCGCCCTTTTACACCACTATTCTCATAGTCTAATGCTAAAAATCTGGAGAATGGGTACAATCCAAATAGTGTAGACGTCTTGTCTTGTTAAAAATACATTGTATTTTGTCTTCCGTGGAGGTACGTAGCTATTTATTTAGTTATGTAGGTATTTTTATGGCGATTCTATCTGTTGTGCATCTGTATCGTATGTACATGTACCTACACGTAACGACTTTACTTACCTATCGACCGTGTAATGTAATACTGCACGATGTAATGCAATATAATATAAAAGGGCAGAGAAAGAAACTGAATTTCCAGTGGAGGACGGCAGACTTTAAAGCATCTTCACTTTTATGTCTTTCCCCCATTTTGCATACTTTGTAGTCTTGCCTTGCTTTCCTATCTTTATAGTATCTCTGTATAGACCTTTAATACAACTATACATTAAAACCTAAGAGAATGCTTATACTACTTGCATACTTAGCATAACATAGGCTACGTCCGACGATGAGATAAAGAGATTCTACTACTTGTAAATAGTAGTGCGAGCCGATGTTCTGAATTTCACTTTACTGCTCCAGTATTTCCTACCATACCATCTATAAGTACTTCCAAGGAGGCACAATACGATCCACGTAGTAGGAGGACCATATGTAAATACTTCCACTACGGTTAGATCTGCATTCTTTACAAATAAGACATACGAGAACAATACAACATCATCATATAGTCTACTCATAATATATATTTATGTATCTACTATATGTATATACATACAATCCAAGGACTCCACTAGTATCTCCCTAGAGAATTCGGGATTTACAACAAAATCCAAGAATCTCTTCCTTAGGTGTACACTACATATCCTGGACATACTTTATGCTCTACCCCTAAAAATAAGGACACAGAATACCATACTACATATTTTAACATGCATTCATATCTTATTTTAAATATTTGACAACAGTCCAGACCAAGAAATCCTATACTAGTCCTAAGGAACAACACGACGATTTCAGTCAGTCACGTGGGAACAATTCCTTAGTCAAACTATCTAGCTATGCTTTCTCTTTCTATACACTATCTACAATATAGAGTAAGTAAAAGCAAGTTACAGGAATTTATGCGATCTGACATCCGCAAATGAAAACCAACGATAGTACGCATCTATTTTACCTGCGAATGCCATCCTGAAAGCACGTGCAAAGGAGCGTTCACAAATGTTTGGTTACAGCTAAGGTTCTGTTCTGTCAAATTGTCATCTACTATGATCAGCACAAAATTCAAAACTCAATTACTTATTTAAGGCATTATTATTTTATTCTACTTGGAATAAATGGCTGGTCAATAATTAGCAAAATTATCCTAAAACCAAACAATCATCCTAGAAAATGGAAAGTGTTTGAAAAGCTGATGATCTGCAATTCAAGGCTGTGTAAACAGCAGCAGATGATCTGAAAATTGTCCATTGCATATTAAAGCAGACTTAGATGAAAACTTGGTTTGTCCTTTTAAAGTTTATCTGTTTGTAGTGTTCTTAACAGTTGTTGTCCAGGCTCATTCAAATGATAGCTGTTATGTATGTATCACCAAGATTCGTCTAAACAGGTTAGTTGGTGCGGGAGTTGGCAAATTAAAAGTTCACTTTTTTCACCTCCATATTCACCTGCCTGTAATCACCATGGTAGTTAGCAATGGCAGTCCTTTATCCTATCCAAGCAGTGGAGGACAAATTATAGGATTTGTCCTCCAGAAGTGACAAAAGTGAATTTTTAATTTGTCAACTACCGGACCGACTAACCTGTTACCATATAGACGAATCTTGATGTATCACCATTGCATAAGTCCTTAGGTCAAATTTAATCCACCTTAGGAGTTTAAAGGCGATTATATTTCGCTAGCTATAACTATACGAAGATTTAAATTCTCTATGCATCAACAAAAAGGTAACTTTTACAGAATTTTTGATTGTAAGGATAAGGTGTTCCATCCGGCTTTTTTGGTGGCTTTACAATAGGCCACATTCTCTGCATACATTATGGTTAGCTACATAGGGAAGCTAATAAATGATGCAAATTTGCGTAGTCTTTGTATTGCTATGTAGCACTTGTGTATGCAAATACCTACCCAACACACAGAATTCATGCATGCTCATTATTGTACTTCGAATACGTGTAGGAATAAAAGGTAGAGTAACGGAGTACAAGTACAAACTGTACAATCTAGTACAGCACAGCTTTAAAAGTTGACAGTAGGATAGAAGTACAAGTACTTAAGTGTACTGCGCACCAATTCAGAGAAATAATATCAGTAGCAAGACTAACAAAGTAGCCATTGCATGTACATAAGTACATAATATCAAGCATTTATGTGGCTACAGCATAATGTAGGTGAATACCTTTGCAAACAATATCTACTCCGAAATGTGTTTAGCCTGTTGTTGGCGATTTGGGAAACAATGTATATCTGCCTTATGATTCTCCAAAGAGATTTCCTAAGCACATTTCCTTTGTCATTACATAACTATTTTACATGTGTGCATTCTGACACAACATACCTTAGTAAGCCAGTCCCTCAAGTCTGCTTATGGTTATGTTTTACTCATTTATGTATAATGCATAAAGTGCTGCCAGGATTAGGCCTCTACGTCAAAGTATGTATATAAGTGGTAGGCTTGCTGCGACATTCGACACGTATCTATACTACTTAGCCCTTGCCTCATTTCAAAATTCAGGTGATGTCATACATGGTATAAAGAGTATAATAATATTAGTTATATAATCTATAAGGGTAATGCATGTAAATTGAATTCATTGATACATATTCCAGTGACTTCCATTATTTTAGCTATCATTCGTGCACATTTTTAATAGAAATTATCATAAAATCTTGGCAAATGACTACGATAGGTTTATTAATGGCTTGAAAATGAATCCAGTTCATACTAGATGAATTTATGATTCATTATCTTACCAATTTTAACCCATATTTTCGCTTGAAATGACAATGGTATTTGTCGTGGGGTAGGCGGAGAAGATTTTGAACCTACCACATATACTCTCGTGAAGGTCTTTACAGCCAACATTACCATTTGCCTAAATTAATAATAATAAGTATTGTTTCTGGGTATTATACGTACCTGCTTTCTAAGTCTGAAAGGAGAAAATCCTTTGTTGTTCCAGGGTGTAGAATGTACATTCTTCCTTTTACAACAGGATATAGTTGAATTCAGCGACAAATGACAAATTCGGCATTCTACAGGAAAATAGACCCCAGCTACTGTTAAGACCTACAATTCTTCCATGGGATACATAGGTTAATGACTGTTTCCTTTCTGTCCGGCCTTGAATGAAACAAAGCGACAAGTTTTCGGAAGTGGTTCAATCAGTCGATTAGTCTTGGTTCATGGGAAAATTGAAAACCCCAGTGTCTCTTTTGTTTTCTCTTAGAATATAAGGAAATTTCTAGTATCCGTTAAAACTTATTGACTATAGGAACTTCTCGACGGAAATCCATTGAAAAGTGTCTACTTTAGATAAGGTTCTTATTGGTAGGTAAAAGGAGGAATGGAACTGTAAGTAATGTAAAGTAAAGTGGATAACAACCTAAAAGCATTGTTTTCACAATATTATAATATACTTACCCATGATCCATGGCGAAGACTGACGACACATGGAAGACGACATTTGATGGTTTGATAGGACAGTTAAGGTAAAACTGCTTATGTTAAGAGCACCTGTTCTTTTCTGTCACTTCCAATACACTTACATTTCAGCTTACTATGTAATAGTAGTTTGACAAGATAAGTATTGATGTCCCTAATTTAATATAAGAGATCTATCATACTTAAATGTTTGACATGAATAATTATTTACAGACAATAATTTTAAAATCGTAAATGCCCTCAAATAGCATACTTATACAAAGGTGCCCTTTTCAACTATTTAGTAATCAAAAGTAGAATCGAATCCGATTTGATTTACTTTTTTGCATCAAAACTGCGTCTGCTCATGCGCGAACAAGAAAATCGTATCGTTCTCATCGGAATTTTTCGAATCGTCTCCTGGGACGATTTAGATTCGGATTAGAAAGATTTTGGTTGGAAAATCGCAGGTTGTAGTGTTAAAGTGCGAAATCAGCCTAACACTTTTTAGCTAAACTCAAGGTGAGTGAAATTGTTATGGGGACAATTACCATGACTATTTCACTAACCTTGGCTTTGGCTAAGCTGTAGAATATCATTACTTTTGTTATTGAATCATCATAGTTGTCAAATTATTTTAATCAGAGCACTCAAAAGCTATGTTGGATTTGATCCATTTTCTTCAATCTGAATCTAAATCAAATCCGATTCGATTTTACTTTTGATTACTACTAATGTTGTATTGTTGTAATTAAATTGGTAGATAACTTTTATCTAGTTTACCAATAGACATGTAATTACATAGATCCGCAAAACTACAATCTATTAACATAGGTTGATGCAGATGCATATCCAGAGGTGAAAACTACAGAACAGAATTTGCATCAGAACCAGAGTGGTATTTTTTGTTCAATGAGGAGATTATTTTCAATTTCATGGTAATAAATACCTCAAAATCGGTAATATATGTGTAATTGTGCAAGTACATTATTATTATTGTACTCTTGATTAATGCGTGGGTATTACGAAAGACTTAACTTGTACCTGTGCTCAGGGAAAATGATTCATATTTAAATATATCCCTCGAGGTTTTGGTTAGGTACAGGCATTAGAACTATTGGAAGATTTTCTACATCACTCAAAGGTAAAGTTTTTCCTGCGCTGGTGGAGAAAATCAAGAAAAGGCAGAATGACGAAAATAAATTTAGAAAAGTATATTGTGGGTTTGGAAAACAAACGATGGCGCTATTTTCCATCTTTTCTGATCAGTACTTTAGCTAGCAGTGGGGAACAAAGAAGATGCATAGTAAAAGTGTAGGAAAAGGCATAGTAATAGGTTTATGATTTGGTATGAAGGGCTATTTGTCTTGAAAATATACATAGATGTAAGTAGAGGTGAATGTGAAGTACAGATAAAGCTCTTGAGAGTTTTTCTAGACGAAGAGTATAGGCAATCATTTATCTTTTATCAGGAGCGCATCTGATAAATAGAAGTTTCTAAAATTCCTCCTACCTGTTATGTAGGATATAGGGTTCGACGTGGGTTGCGTTGCCACGTTGGTAGTCCCTTTTGAATATAAATGTGTGCAAAAGAACCTTTTGCAGATATTGGTCGAGAGAGATTGTATACGGGAGGGAGCTGGGAAAGTTTCCACATGATAATGGCTTAGCTACTCAATTGAATTGCATCGAACTGATCTGAACTGAAGTGAGTTGAACTACTTTAGAGAAAATCTAGTGTGCTCAAGACTCGAGCTATATTTCATGTAATCTATTACATAAAGAACGAAGAGGAATTATAAGGTTCATGTGTTCAAATGAGAATTGCAATACCGAGTCACTATCCCATATGAATCTCTGTCTATAATACGCAAGCAGAAAATAGTTTTAGGCAGTCACTGTAGTAATTGTTTATTTCGGCGAGTTTCTACTTAATGACTATCCAGTCCAGGACGTTGACAAGACACGCCACAACAGCCAATGGCACTGCTACTCCTACAAAATTACTGTCTACACGTTCTACCTAAAAAAAGATCAGATATGTAACGGTAATCTTCGACTAAATTACCTACATACATCTCCTTTTAAACATATCCACAACTTTTTCTCTTCTTTTTTGGCAGCTGCCTGCTGTTAGTGTTGAGATATTTACTATTGCAATTGATGTGGCAAATTTTCTTCACGAAACTCAGTTATGATAATTGCTTCCTAGAAAAAGCTCCCAAAATATTGTTATATAACTAGCCCATTTTCTACGAAAAGTTACAAAACTGACTATTGGAATTTTCTAACTCCAAGTTTATTCTTGCTTTTGAAATTCGTAATTGGCTAGCTCTGTACATAAAACTGTAGCATAAGTTTGGGATTTAAAAGTTATCGGTACCTCTTCCTATAATGATATATGTTTACATTCTTCATTCCATTATGAAGACAGCAAAATAACAATAATTGCAACAATTTATTGCAAATGGATATTTGAACCATGATATCGAGATTTCACTCTTGATTCTTAAATGTAGGTTGCTTTCGTCGGTTTATTTTCTTGACGGTTTCATTCAATTAAAAATTAGACTATTAATTCATCGTGTAATTCAATCAAATGGGAATTAGTGGAATTACTAATTTACTTACTCCGATTATGCTACACTTCGTTATTTACTGATGGCAACTTGTGATTTGATTATACGATCTTGCTACAAGTGAGAAAACCGTTCACAACATTGCATATCCGCCCTTTAGTAGAAGGAGCGCTAACTACTAATTATTGCACTTATAAGATCCAACTTCATATTTCATTTTGCGTTATGCCTACAAGGCTACATTGAGGTTATTTGTTCAAATAGCAACTGTCCTCTCTCAGGATGAATTCACTCCCGAGTCTCTCATCTAATCATAGGCTCGTCATTTTCTTATAGGATATTATATCATAAAATGTATTTATTATGCCATTAACGTATGCCCAGAGCCTTTAAGCGTTTACCATTTAATTTACCCTGGGACACGTAAAGGGCAGTGGGCTGAGACGCGTTAATTACTTTGTGCTCACTCATAAAACTCTACGTGTTGAGTTGACTGGAGTCTCTGTAAACAAAATGTAGCATCCTTCTAACAGCATTATTATATCTTTATTTTGTAGCAAACGATTCATAGACATGATCTTGGTCTGATAGGAGAAACAAGGACACATGACAATTGTGTAAGCTACCCAATTGCTGAATCCATCTGCTAAAACAATTGCAACAAAACTCTCAATGGTAGATAAGTTATGGTCGGTCGTGTCCATATCATAAAGCATACATTTTGTATTAAATACAAGATGTAATATATGATATTTAAGACATTCTCCATGCAGGAAGATAACTTAAGAGTTTTTTTGAAGTGAAACTCAGAAATAGTCGAATATTTACATGCGTGCATGCTACAAATAAGGACTACAATTCGGAGTATTTTAAGTTTTCATGTCCATATCCATCCCATCTATTGTAATAATAAATGATTGATTTGATTTAATATTTACAAATTTTGTAAGGGAAACCATTTTGTACGGCGGACATCTGTGTGTTAATGCTCCATTGTCCATTAGTAGACATTGGTTTGCCCTCTGTCTGTGATTAAGCTATGCGAGCACTGTACTGTTGCCTGGCGAATGTTAAAAATACTTGTTCCAGAGTTGTTTCACCGATCGAATACTCGTCAATGATTTCGTGTTTAGCTTTAATTTCTTCCATCATTTTGAATACAACATCCCAGGTCATGGAGCCATCCAGTAATTGATATTGCATGATGTTAGTGTGAACCTCTTTCAAAAACACCTTTTGGTACTTGGCGAATATCTCGTCCTGCAAATCTGTAACAGCTTTAGAATTTTCCATGATTTTTTCTGCCTCTTCCTCTGGGTTGTCCACGGGAACGTTGGATTTCAGTTTGATAATTAAACTGTATCCTTCTCCGAATTTCGCTTTTATATGAGGAGCTCCTCCGAAGCATTGGAATTGGCCATTGACCATGATACCCAAACGAGAGCACAGAGCTTCACACTCGTCCATGCTGTGTGAAGTGAATATCACGGCTTGACCCGCGTCCTTCACAGATGAAATGATCTTCCAAAATTCCCGTCGACTGACTGGATCAACTCCCAAAGTTGGTTCATCCAGGAGAATTATCGGAGGATTTCCAATCAGGGCCACTCCTGCACTCAATCTTCTTTTCATCCCTCCGCTGTAGGTTTTGCACTGCAGATTACCAGCATCAGTCAACCCCAGTTTATCCAGCCACTTGCTGGTTTCTTTTTTAAGGGAAGCAGGTGGAACTCCTCTCAGTCTTCCGTAGAAATTCAGCATTTCTCTTCCAGTCATAAATGGTACTAACGGATCTGACTGTGGACAGTAACCAAATTGTCTTACAAACTCATTCTTATTGTTCCTCAGACTGAAACCTCCAGTATATGCGTCTCCATCACTTGGAAACTCATCTCCTGTCAGCATCCTAAAACACGTTGTTTTTCCAGCTCCGTTGACTCCAAGTAATCCAAAACATTCTCCATGCTTTACACCAAAGCTTATATTTGAAACCGCAGCAAAGCTCTTGTAACTTTTACATAAATTCTGGACTACAACTGAGTCTTGTTCGATTTGTATTTCCACCGCATCGATTGCTGGTTCTTCATTCAACTTTTGTTGTTCGTCACTTTTTACAGAATCGTCATTTTTATCTCCGCTGTTAAGCACTTTTCCATTGTCAGCTTGAGGTGCTACATATGCAGGATCAGTAATTGGATATCTGTTATCGACTGACTGTGGTTGCGATCTAAAGACAGTGGCATGAACTCTTTCGGCTTCAGCAATGACATCTTCATCTGTAGGATAATTAGCTCGAAATTCAACTAATAATTTCTGAGATAGACATGTTTCCTTGATTCGTGCTAATATTCCATACTCCATCATGAACAATAAAATGTAGTAAATGACACCAAAAAAGAACATCCAAAATAGTTCTTGACCAATTCCGACCATCTTGCTGTCGGCAGCATCGTAACATAATTCTCCGCGACTCGTCAATAGGTATTTAATTAAATTAGCTTCATCGAACCAAGTTAAGTATGGGAGCTTTCCATAGCAGTATTTTATGCTACCACACTTGGCCATCCCCTTATGGCAAGGATCTATGGTATGTAGGTAAATGTTTATTATTGCATACTACCAAAGCAAACAATTTTTAACTTTTAATATATATACCAATTGATTTTTATAATGGTTCATTTTTACAACAGAAAGGGGCACTTTACATTGCCGATGGGCTCCGAGGGAATCGGTTCATGTTGTTTCCACATATAGTGGTCAAAAGTGAAATTCAACATACCCTAAGTGTTAACCCTTTGTGACAGTACCGTATTTAGAAGTCGATTAAGAAGGGGACAAGAATGTCATAAAGCTATATGTATTAGGAAAAGTTTAGGCTCTTTTTGTCGAAAATGAGGCTAAAATGGCCTAAAAGTCATATATAATGGCATATAGCGAATTTTTTGGTATTTTGAGAAAAAGATTCTTGTTTTTGGATTTCGGAGAGTTGACATTTGCTCCAATGCCCCCTAAATACAGTCTTGCTTTGCGAGATATTGGGGGCCAAATGTCATATCTTATGACATCCACCGTGCAATATATGAATCGAAAGGAGCAACTCTCCTGTTCCAAAAATATCCCATACTTGGCCTCTATGACCAGGAGGTCAAAGGCTATAGCCAAGCCAAGTACAAAATGTGTTCCCATTTAAAAAAATACTAGGCCCTTAGTACTTCTCAAGGTATCTATATCATTACATCTATTCAATTATCATAGTGAGCACTCCTATTGAATTTTAAGAGATTTGTACGTAAATATTTGGTTTGATTTCGAAACTAAAAAAATGAAAAAATAGGTTGGTAAAATTGCTTTATCTCAAACAGTGCAGTGCAGTGGTTTGGTTATATATATAATATATTAGAATTTTTGATGCCCATCGGTCGTTCCGTTTAGTACATACCGTACTATGTTTTACCGCAAGAACAGAAGCATCAGATACATAACCATTATAATAACATGGATTTTAAATGTTTGGATAATAAAAAATCAGATTGCTGCAAAATTTATAAACCAATAAGAATGCGTATCACTTTGTAACTGATGGATTGGTTGGTTCCAAGTTGGACATAGTAGACGTTGCTAATTCCCGACAGATATATTGGGCAAGTAACTCCTCTACTTAATTAACTATGGTTTGTGGTAGTAATCAATCACTTAACTGCAACAACTGCGTAGTTTATTGAAGGAGTCTGCATAGTTTTCGCACAGTACATTTAAACCGGTACTGATTAACTTGCATCGGTTGTTTTCTACTGATATGATAGCAAACTTGATGAAGCACATTGTGAGTCCAAAGGTAGGATTGGCAATGAAGAGGATCCGTAAAGCAATTGCTATATTATACATGATGACAGCAAGATTTCTATCACGGGAGTAACTATTTCTCTCCAGGTACGAGTCTTCACCTTCCTTTTCGAGAGCATATTATGTGATGGCCGCCAAAAAATTAGCTTAAAGAGATATTTTTCAGTTTTAGTCGGTTAGTAGACTGTAATAGTAGGTTGATATCATGTATGGGTGATTGAAAACGACGTGCTATTAAAGATTTATTGATGAATTAAGATATCCACCTGTAAAGGCATGAAACATAACAAGTCCAGAAAAACCTTCTGATGGAACCGAACCAGAATTACTTCTCAAATAGGATAGTGGCATGACGGAGAAAGCGTAAACCATAAATATAAGGAAAAGAACACCTGCAAAAAGTGTAAAACATCGGCACTGAACAAAAATATCAACAATAAACAAACTGCAAGCAGAAGCCTGCTTACCTGCGCCGTATCCTGATGTGTATAATCCAAGAGGTTCTATTATATCGAAGCAGACTAACATCCCACAGGCGACCAAGATCATCATAAGGAAATCGCTTAAAATCGAAGTGATCCAATAAAGAAAAGGACTGACCCCTGTCATCAGTTGCAAATGCTTTCCCTGTAATTAGACCAACAATATAGTTTGCTAATGGTCGTTAGTGGCAAATGTTCAATCTGTGTATTTGTCGGTAAGCACGATAACTCAAAAACGGTCTAAAGTTGACCGTTTTCAAATCAGATGTTTGAAAATGGGAAAAATAGGACACACCCTTGTCAATGTCTATGGGCTAACTCAAAATCTACTACTCAGCAATTTTATTTCTTATTTTTTTCTTATATAGCACGAGCTTGTGTATCTCAGATACAGTATATGTCTGTCTGTGTATGTATCTGAGTCAACGTAACGGAATGGAATAACAGTTTTGAATCCTGTCTCGGATATGAAATCAGAGGTCTACGGAACGAAAGCGGGTGTTAAACTAGAAAATTGGAATTTAATGTTTTCACTTATGTACCCCAAAGAATACCTTCGTAAGTTAAAATTAGTACATGAAAGTATGCGGTGGGTTACATTAGTAAAAACATTAAATTAGGCATTCTAATAATTTATTAAGAATTTTCGCACACCTTACAGACTCTCTCTTCAGATGGAAACATCAAAAAACTTGCCGCCAACATTGCGAAAGGAAGAGGTAGCAGCGCTGCCATTATCAATATGATATAGTAGGAATTTGTTCTAAACGTATATTCAGCTGCCTCAACGATATCGGTAGGGCCTTTAGTCCTTAAAGGATGATTTGTTACTTCAATTTGTCCTGCATTTGGTCTTGTGTCCGCATGTCCCTGAATTAACTTAAGAATGGTGTTAGAAGCTGCATTCAGCGCTAAAGGCTCCGAGTGACTATATTTTCCTGAATGTAAGACTTTGATGACCATGTCATTGGGACTATTATACTTCATTTCAGCAGCTATGACATATTTGAATTCATACACGTCAGGATTCTTTTCTTTTTCGGACTTAAGATACTGGTACATACCAGTCCCAGGACGAACCTTTTTTGTAGTTCCTATTCCCTTTATAGTTTCAAAAAATTTGTTGCACATGAAGTCTGCTTCCTTTGTCATTGGCATACACAAAGTAATGGGATCTGCGTAAGAGCGTAATGATATCTTCAGTGAGGGATACTCAGGAATGTGGGCGTGGAATAAAAGACGCGATACAGCAGCTACAACTATAGCAATAGCTATCACAGGGAGTATTTGGAGGAGAACCAATCGTAAATTCCGAATGTTCCGTATGAATAATTTTATCATTAATCCCCAGAACATCAACCAGAAGAGGGAGGACCCCTTGACACTTTCAAAATTATTAACATTTGTTGATTCCTCTTCATTAGCAAGAGTATTATTCCCAGTTGAATTACTCAACTCCCCTACCCTTACAAATACATCATCCATACTGGGAATAGTGAGTCCTATCGTCAAAATCCCGAGCTTTTGTTGATCCTTGGTCAACTCCGAAAACATTTCTGGAAATATCGATGTCTTTGTCGATTCTTCAGGAAGAGTGATCGCCACTTCGGAGACACTCTTAGTTTCACCTTTCTTGAAGGAAGCAGTGGAGATGTATTTCTGGACAACAGAAAGAATTGAATTCCTATCCGCCTTGTCTGTGAGTGTCACCGTTAAAGTGTATCCATCACCGAAACACTTTTTGAGGAACAAAGGAGTCCCCGAACACTGAAGCTTCCCTTCCGCCATGATCAGAATGCGATCTCCCAAAACATCCGCCTCTTCCATGAAATGTGTTGTCAGTACAATTGTACGGCCATCTGTTCGCAATGCCAATAACAAATCCCAAACTTCCCTCCGAGCCTCAGGATCCAAACCCGATGTGGGTTCGTCCAAAAAGAGAACTGATGCTCCACCGACGATTGCATTGGCAAGAGAAAGTCTTCATTTCTGACCTCCTGATAGAGTGGATGCCAAGTTACTGGACTTCTCTTCCAATTTCAAACTACATAGAATTCTTTGGGCTTCCTGTTTCGCTATTAATGGACTTAGTCCTTTCAGCATTCCAAAAAAATGCAGATGTTGTGCTACAGTCAATTCATCAAAAAGTAGATCGTGTTGAGGACAGAGTCCAACAGATTTCCTAACTTCATGTATTTGATTAACAATATTGTATCCATTAATATAGGCAGTTCCACTTGAGGGTCTGTATATTCCTGTCAAAATCGACAATGTTGTCGTTTTTCCAGCCCCATTGTGTCCCAACAAAGCCGTAACCTCTCCAGCATACATTTTTGCAGAAAGTCCTTCTACTGCAACTTTTTTATTTTCAAACGTTTTACAGAGATTTTGAATTTCTATTCCAACTGACAAATCCGTCGGTTCTTCTTCAAAACCGGGTTTTAAATCGGCAGCTGCCTCTGCATGTTTTTGCGAATTATCTGATATCACTTGCATAACTTTCTTTGGCGAGTACCATGTAGACAACAGTAATGGATAATACCACGGCTTACTCAGACCAAATTCAGAAGGAATCACACTCTCTAAATACAGAGTTAGAAGCATGTAGAGGACGATATCGACAACTAACATCCCACAAACAGCCAATAAATTTATTTTGTCCAGGGCACTATAAGGTTCTGCAATGGTAAACCAACTTGCAGGGGCTCCCTTTGTATCACGGTCAAATATAATTTTCAAAGCCCAGTGCAGGGCCATATTAGGAAATAACGAAGACGCCAACTTCTTTGATAGCGATGTAGCAAAAACATCTTCAGTGTCCAATACAAAAACAAGTCCAAAATAACTGAGGATATAAAAGATAAATCCTGCTATTATTGCAAGAGTGGGTTTGCCGAAAAATGTTGAGATGAAGAATAAAGAAGTTATAGTGGCCATGAGAAATAGAAAAAATATGAAGAACCATAAGGTGACATTGCAGGCTATCACTCCTCTGGTAACAAATGGTGTCAGTAAAAAGAAAGTCATCAAAACAAGAATGATAAGTAGAAGACATAAGGAATCAATCATCCATCCAGTCCAGTGCATCCAATTAGATAATCCCATCATCTTCATCAATTCTTTGATTCCCGTTTGCTTTTCGTGTATGATCCCACGGATTATATTTGGAACACACAAAATGAAACTTAAAACAATACCATATATGAAAAAATAGGTATCTTCACCACCCAAATCCTGCTCTTTTTCATTGAATCCTTGCAACTCTATTCTAGGAACGGGCATTACATTAGTTCTTTCCAGTTTATTTTGCACAATAATTTTATCCAATAATATTTGTAAGGTTCTAAATCCTGAATATTTATAGAGTTGCTTAGGACCTAGGGATCGTTCTTCAAATTCTTCATTAGGTTTTAGCGACTTAGACTGACGGAGAAGGGAAGGAAGCAACAGTGATTCAGTATAAAAATTAACTCCCTTCATCCGTATTGTGTAGGGGTATACTCCATGGACGGTTAACTCTTCCCTGAAAATGATTGCGGCTGTGAAATTAGGTGCGTTATTGTGAGTCTTCCAAGAATTCATATCCTTTTCAAGTATCGCATCACTTTGGTATGGTACTAATTTAACGTCAATTGGTGGAAGTAAAGGTATAGTTGGCTTTGGTGGTGGACATGGGTATGGTGAACCATAAATATCCAAGCAATCGTCTCCAGGTGGAATACATACTCCAATATATTTACGTAATTCGTTGTAGCAATCATGAATCTCTGAGTCCGAAGTTGGTTGATCAGGCATGTTGATGCTTTGTAGAGCAGTCTGCAGTTTTTCCATAATTGGTTTTGTTATGTAATTGAATGGTGCAAATGCTATTCTTATTGTATTTTTACTGCCAATTAAAGGTTGTATAAGACTCCGAGGGTTGTCTGAGACATTCTTCCAAATAATGATGATATCTTTTTCTTCTGCTGATGACCTGGGATTCACTCGACCATGACTACCACTATTATAGGGTGATGATTGACTATTCTTTTCTGATTCGTTTAGCATATTCTGACATCCTAATCCTGTCCATATTAGTGTTGGTAAAATAATTAGCCAAGCTGTAGCGCAACAATGTTTTTTACGGAATAAAAAGTTTTTCCACACGAGCAAATAAATTCTTTTAAAAAGCAGCATTTCGAGTCGAACTCCGATGGGATCTCATGCAAAATGTCACCCCACGATCAAGAATCTTGTAGTATAAAATCTATCTATCATATTCCATGATAAGTTTTTTTTAGGAAATTCGAATCTTCTCTGGGGCTTCTAAACCTACAAAAAATTGTAAATACAAAGAAGGTTCGTCGAAAACTGAACTACAATCGTAGTGTGGAAAATTTGACATGTTAAGGACATTGGATATTAAGATATTATCTTCAATTGAATTGCAAACGTTAATAACTTAGTAGATATGTCAAATTTTCCACACTGAGATTGTAGTTCAGCTTTCGATGAACCTTCTTTGCATTTACACTTTTTTTGTAGGCTTAGAAGCCTCAGAGTAGATCCAAACTTTTAAAAAATTGAACTTTTGACTTAGTCTCTTATTGTCAATGATAAGCACATGGGCGTGGGGCTTAGTGATATTCTTGTTTGACAAGGTTGGCCATTTCCACAAAGCAGCTAAATTATGCGTACATTCAGTTGGAGAAGGCAATATTTTCTTTTACATAAGTGAGTAAAATATTCAAAGGTCAAAGCATATACGGGCACGGGAGATGGATAGAACGAAAGTTACCCACGCACTTTCCAGTCAGGAGGCGTGAGGCACTTGCCATCCAGTATGACGAAAGTTGTTGAAAACACTGCTTGCTTTTGAATGAGCAATTACACGACTTTTTACGATTTACCCACTTCCCCAGACGGGGGTGCAATAGATTAGGCCCATTAACGAACTCAGAGTTGCTTTTGACTTTTTGTTTCATTCATTCAAATATTCCCCTCCTGTCGAAAGTTATGAGGAAATCTTTAAATACATGGAGAAATAGGTAGATAGATAAATATATAGATATACAG
This sequence comes from Tomocerus qinae, assembly GCA_020055645.1. NCBI lineage: Eukaryota > Metazoa > Arthropoda > Collembola > Entomobryomorpha > Tomoceridae > Tomocerus > Tomocerus qinae. The sequence goes on from CM034549.1 coordinate 24,587,938, forward strand.
AAAGAGAGACAAAGTATTATACTTCCATACAGTAATCTACCAATTCTGGAATAATAAAATTATATCGAGTTACTTCCTCATACTTACAGTACAGTTCATTTAGTCTATACAAGTGCACGGGCTTTAGCGTTGGATTTTTTGAGGTACTATCCATAACTTTAAATAATATCCATAGAGATTTTATTATTGACTAGAAAAAGCCCGTCCTACGGACGGGAAATTATCAACACTACCCACTTCGAAATATTGTAATTATTCTTGCACCTGCGTACTTACACGAAGTTCATCTTTTACATTCAAACATTATCACGGAAATTTTTCATTGAGCAACTCCACTTTAAGATTATCTTATGGGTATGATGAAACATCCAATACACTGGCCCATACTCTGAACTCTCACTTGAGACCACTCCAAAACTTATTAGTGACTTAAGATCACCTTTCCTCAAAATCGGTACCACGACATCCTCATCTCAAGACAATCTTATAGCAATATCTTTTGTCCATCTTATCGGTACCATGATCATCGTCTTATGACTTAAGATCGTAAAATAACAATCTTAAGTTCGTCTTTCCTAAGACCCCGATTTTGTTGTCTTGAGACGATCTTTCGTCCTATTTGGTAGGCATTTTTCTCAATAAAACGAATGTCTCTTGTGTTGGCTTTATCTCACATCAACAATTTACGAGAACTGTTGCCATAGTTTTCCAGATGAGAATACGGGAGTAGGGAGTGTCAATAGGAGGGTAATGAAAATTCAAGTATCCGTAGTAACCCCACCGATTTTGTCTAAAATTTTGCTCTAACGAGATCGTAAGATGAACTTGAGATGAACTTTCCTTGATTTTATGAAAGACGGGACTCAAGACAGTCTTGTGTAAGACGATGTTGTCACAATGATCGTGGTACCGATTTTCAATAAGATCTTCGCTGGTCTTAAGATGATCTTACATAAGATAATCTTAAGATGGTCTTATGACGGAGGTTGGTAGTACCACCCTTTATCAAATATACGCGTACCCCATAGACTGTCCCTGTACAATAAGACTGTTATTGCCAGTGTGCATCGAACGTTATAGGGTGACGATAATAGAATGTTTTGCTCTCTTTCTGCAGCCAGTTTGAGGTTTGGGTGCATTCAGTTGACTTTTAGCTGTGAAAAATCCCGTGGTCATGGATACAGCCACTGATTCCCCCGGGGCCTGCACCCAGTTTTCCTATCTAAACTGGCTGCAGAAAAAGAGCAAAACATTCTATTATCGTCACCCTATAACGTTCGATGCACACTGGTTATTGCTATTGAGATATAGCTGCAACTTCCTTATTGGTTCTTACCCTTGGCTATTGTTTGTTACCCTTGGTTATTGGTTGTTACCCTAACACGTGGGTATATAAACTGCACCATGGGGATAATACGTTTATAGCATTCTTGAGTAAGCGAAGCGACAACCCACCTAAAATTACATCTTCTTTGCGCTTACCCCAAAGAAGATGTAATTTTTGGTGGGTTGTCGCTTCGCTTACTCTAAGAATGCTATAAACGTATTATCCCCATGGTGCAGTTTATATTATACCCACGTGTTATTACTCACTACCAATAGCCAAGGGTAACAACCAATAGCCAAGGGTAACGCTAATTCTAAACCAATAAGGAAGAGGTTTGGTAAATTGGCAGTTGCAGCTATATCTCAATAGCAATAGCAGTCTTATTGTACAAAGACATGTTTTAGTCTATGCGCTTACCCAAGGCAAATGGACTGATTCCCGCCCCCTCCACTCTCCCCTTCCCAGCATCAGGTGGGTTCAGTAAAGAAAGTCCCATAAGAGAGTTTGAACTTTTATTTGGAACTTTCTTTTGAATTAGTCATGCTGGTAGTCATGGATACGCACCCTTCAGGAGTAAATTGCAAGTCCCATATAAAATTCAAACTCTCACGGTAAAAAAACTGTACACGGTAGATACCAAGGGTATCAATTCGGTGTATTATCAATTATCATATTTTGGTGTGCCAATTAATGCTAAGAGGTTGAGGGGAAAATGGAGTGAGGTGCTAAATTCCGACTCCGACTAGGCTTTATTCGATTTTTTTGTATAGTTACCTCAGAGCTTTCGTATACTTTTTCAAATTCCGACCACACATTAAAAAACGATTCTGATTGGTGGAAATTTTTTTCGATTAGCCAATAAAATTGTAGATATCCATGACGAAATTCTATATGATTTCTACTTACTACCCCAAGGGGCAACCCGTGGACATCACCTATGCAACTGAAAAGTGGGTGGAGTTTGTGGGAACATTACATGGGATTGATAGAACTTCGATTGACGTCACCGGAAGTCATACTTAGGGGGTTTACATGGAAATTACGTTCCACTCTCCTCGGGGGTGACACCGGGTGACCCTTGGCGATAAAAATAACAGCTAGTGTCCGAACCTTCCCCTATACTATCCTTGCCCAAGGGGTAATATTTCATGTAACAATGCTCTCAATGGCGAATAGCCTGTGCACTTATGGTAAGATAATGCAAACTAAGAGACATTATCGGAAACTCATTTTAAGTTGAAAACATATTCGTAGACAGAGTGACAGAGAATCGAGTAGGAAGCCACCTTGCTAGTTTAGGAGTGACGAGAAGCATCGACAGTTGACGACAGGCACATGACTAACGTACGGCACACTCCCAACATGAGATGATGGGAAAACTAATCGATTTGGGTTGAATTGCACTTTATTTTATAAGATACAGTCTGCATCTTACAAAATATTTGTACACAAACGTTTAAAAGGGTACTCATTAAACTACTAACCGTCCAACTCCTACTCCCCCTGAAGGAAGTAGGAGTTGAACGTTTTGCGGAGGTATTGAAATTAAACTTTTTCTGCAACTTCCAAACTGAAGACTGCATCCTTAATAAACTTTCTTAAGTAATTTTTTGTCTTAATTATATTATCTACATGGACATATTTACAATAAATAATATCACCATAATATTATCCTTGCCCACTTATTTGCTGTTATGTTTATGCTATAGGGTTTTGTAGCACCTAAGACTAATACATCTAGACCAACATCTAGACAAAGAAAGATATCTGGAAAAAGAAAACGAAAATTTTTACTGTTACTGTAAGAGAATGTCATAATCTGTATGTCTTGGGTGTATGATAGGACATTGTTATCGTTGGCTGATGGTTATGAGTTAAAGGGTTTTGTTTGTAGTGCAAGTTGTTATTCGTTGTAAGTGAGACTGCATAATTGATGCATTGTTTGTTCTTTTACAGATACATAAAGGGTATAGCACAATAATGGCAGTTCTTTCGGGGAAATACATACATGCATACTTATAAGTGTATAGATAGCGTTATACAGATTGAGTACAGTATATAGGATAGGAAATAGATTGCTTCGTGTAGTGTCCTTCTGAAGTGTAGTAGGTACTTGTGTTTGTAAATATAGTAGGTATATACTTTTGTATTACCTATGTAGTATAATATGATATGTGTAGTGTATATGGCAATATAGAGTAGGTCTAATCTCCTAAACATCAGAGCGAGCGAGAGAGGAGTATATGTGTAGGAAGAGCAATAACGGAAAAAGCTTGGGTCGGACATTTCCATCACCTTTCCCCGAAGGAATTGTAGCCGCCTAGATTACATGCTGTCATTATGCAAATAAGAACTAGAAGGAAGAAAGTCATTGCTCGGTTCTATGCAGTCGGAGTTGTTGTTGTTGTGTAAGAATACGTCCTATCACCACTGCCTATCATGTCATATCATTTCCTCTTACACCAAAACCATGAACGCCTAATTAAATATTGATTTCTTGAGAAAAAAATATGTGCACTGGTTTCGTCTGTAGTACATTCTCCCTCCTCCTTCCCTGTCGACATTCAATGAGATTTCCTCGAGTTTTTCCAAAAAGAATTGGAGCAGAAAAAAGTTTACATTGTGTGAGTGAATGCACCAGACGACGGATAGAGTGGATTGCACTGCACGCTTAGACTACAAAAGATAGTACTTTAATTTTCAAAGGAGGCTACGGCTCAACTCCAGTTCCAGCTCAACAACTTCTGTGAGAGCAGATTTATCGGAAGAGTATTTATCGGATTAATTAAAAATTAGCTATGTGTCTATTGGCCACGGCTAAACTTTCCCCGGAGATAATTGACTTTCTCCTGTATAACCACTATAGTTTTTTACAACTTTTTTCACGCAAAAAAACTTACCTTAGTTCCACATCTATTAATTAACTACTTACTTAAGCTATATGTGACATGCTTTCATTCAATCCATGCTAACTCCATTACACTTCGTTTATATAGACGCTCTAGGAAATAAGTACCTTTCATTCCAAATTCCAGTACAAATAAATTGAGTCAACAAATAAAAATGTCATTAAATCCTACTTCAATTTATTTCTGATGTTACATTCTTTACTTTCCACAAGTTGGTCCTTCAGTTCTACCTTTATTCGACAATCCGTCCTGTATATCCTTTTACAGAAATAAATTCAAATTCAAGGTCTTCTTTTCTATGAATTATTAACAACTCACTTTAGTGCTTGGAGACAGCGTAATACAAGTCCACCATATGCCAACCTTTGTTATGTCTGACAGTAAGATCGAATAAAACCAATAGCTCTTTATAACTTTTAATGGAATCCAATAGTTCTACACAAAATAGACAGTTTTCATTATTCGTAGAATGTGAAAGGGCAGGATTCAATTTTCTTGTCTTTGCTTTTCAACAGACAACTAATACTTTGGGAACCATACAAATAAAACTCGTAATAAGTCTGTGGTACTACAGCCCAAGTATATAATGCATAATAAATATCTTCAAATGAAACTATGATTAGTATGCACATAAATGCGGACAATACAATACCTACTATACACAAATAGTTATGAAGAACTGAATGTTTTCCTAATACTTGGCTCTCTACCTAAGAGCCTCTTCAATTCTTTCAACCCAACGACATTCTTATGGTAATCGAATGTTTTGAATCGTGGAAAAAGCTCTATACACAGATACACACACTTAACTGAGTACATGGAATCTATTCGAATTTCTGATATATAAATCACATTTACTGTTATGTAGTGCATAGTAAAGAATCTCTTACATTCTGAACTCTTTCTATGTATGATTACTTATTATATCTGTGCTGGAGCACAATCAACTTCATTTCCCATGTGGATAAATATTTATTCAACTCCAATCATTATCTCTATCTCTGAAATACATGGGATCGAGCCAACTTGAACCAATGAAACTTATTTGGCTAAAACGCTATCAAAATAACTAAACTCAGAGATAGAATGTACATCTATCTGAAAGTATTACATGGTTAGTAGTAGCTACTGAGAAAGTTTTGACTCTCAAAACAGACTATTTGGAATGATTTGCGAAGGGTAATTTTCTTTAGGAATCTGCAAGCATGCATCAGAGTTAGAATGGTAAAAATGAAATAAATGAGGATAATGTACATGGGTAGAGGCTGTGGATGGAAAATAATTGAATTTGAATGCTGACTACCTCTAAATGCATCCGTTCTGAATGTATCCCACGAAATTGGGCGATCGAAATGATTAGTAACAATGTGGGAGAGATGAATAGAGAATCAAATGTAGACTATCTATTTATCTATCATTCTTGTAGAATTGGAGGAGGAGTATAGATTGTGTGCATAGGTAAGCAAAAGCAAGGAAGTAATGTAAATGGACAAGGGAATGAAAGTAGAGTGGAGGGAGCTAGATGAGGATGGTTAAACAATAGAGTGAAAGGCGAAAAAGCCATAGTTTATACAATTGGGACTATTGGCTATGCTATGCAAATACTTATAGTTAGAATTGAGACCTTGGGTTTGGTCTTGTCATGTCCGGATTGCAAGCTTTTGGAAGATATTCTCTAGGTATAATACACAGTATACAGTATTAAGGTATTATAGAAGTATTCGTCGAAGCATCCGGATTTTGCAAGCGAGCCATGACATGGTATGGTTGGATTTTGTCGCCCGGATTCCTGCGGACATGCGGCTCCTTTCCTCGTCTAAGCTCTATTTATTCCTAGTCTATGGGTAGTTATTAGATCGGAATGGATATAACCAATCCCCTGCCCTCGCCACTATTCCTTTTGGTGTGAAACGCTCTACTCTCCTACTACATGTATATGAAATGAGTTCTTCAAGAAACTTGTTCTGCAGAGAGTGAGGGAATGGGAAAAGAACTAACTTAACTTCGGTGGCCATTTCTACTGAGTTTGGGAGGGGAGCCAAAGTCACTCCAGCTAAGGCCCTAATCCATTTTTACTCACAAAGACCAGAAAACTGAAACCTGTTGTCCCACTCCTTCCTACTGTTTGCTTCTCCAACCAAGACAACATTATGTCACTACGCTAGAGGTACACAAATCTTTTTCGACAAATTCACTACTTTCACCTATCTCCGTTCTAAACTACTTTAATGAATTTATGGAATCATAGTGTGCATAATGTAGTAAACTCGTTTCCGTGTGCCGCACCAACCTTCACCTAAGTACACTTAAAAACCTACCCAATCTCATCCCGAGAAAGTACTTTACATAACTCGGCCATTTCTAATGCCTAGTGTCGCATGAGAAGGACTAATAGCTTAGGTATTAACTATTCAAGTGACTTCTCGCCAGAGTCTGTAGGAGTGACCTCCTTATCATTACTGTTGTAATTCTACCTAATAGTCCTTCTATTGTATTCCCTTGTTTTAATGCACACTCGTCTCTACATATTACATTGTCGACCCCGCACACTACATCAGCTTAGTTTACTGGACTACTAAAGAAACCGACCAATGCTTTGAGCAAATATTTGCATTTAATTCAATTTGCTTCCTTTGGCTTCCTTTGATTGTGTTAGGCCACGGCTTCTTCGGCGAACTTCTCATTCCTCTCTCTTCCTCAACTAAACTAGTTAAGCTCAATGGATAAAGTGGGGCCAAGACCCTTTCCTACATTCATTTAATCAACCTTCATTCAATCTTCTGCACACATATCCCTCATCTTGATAATAATATGCCCATCTTTCCACGTGTCGGAACTTACAATCCCTTTGAACTTCAATTTATTCTTCAAACAGTAAATATGTACCAAATGGGACTGAGAACCCAAAGGATAATTTATGATTTGACTAAGTACAATCGTACATCTTATTTTGGAAGAACCACTTGTAATAATATTTCACACCTATATTACTAGATAGCACATAAAATTATTTTTACGCATTTTGCATTAATGGCCATTTGTGACCCACTTGCAAATATTTAAGTGGAAAAATTGACAGTAAAGAGGTCTATAATATATAGCAGCAAATAATTATTTGGCATCAGCTTTATAATTCGATTGTTTAAAATAAAATAGTGGTTGAAAACCTTTCATATTGTAAAATATTGATTACAATGGAAGAGTATAATTCTCTACTATTTAGGACATGCTAAGTAGTTAAAATCTTGTCTGAAATTGTATATACACTATTAATAGTATATTTATGAATGGATTTGATAATTACACGGGCTGGTGTATGTACACGCATTGAGAATTGAAGACTATTACTGTTAAGATTCCTCTTGAGGGGATATTATAATTGTGAAGTCTGCATAAAGTACTAATCTGATGTTAAGTCCCATCTCCTATTCCGCTAGTGCGCATTAAATATCTACCTATTTCCATTATGATCTGGCGTAGGCCAAAGTGCCTTGAGTATAGTGTTTGTTGCCTCTCAGCTTCTTACGTGCCATAGCATCCCAATATGGATTGGACTAGACAGAATTACTTCAATAAATCTACGCACTACTTAGGAAGTGCACACTGCACTATGTGGTAGTAGTGTATATACATACAAGAGTGTAAGTAGAGTATGACTTTAGAGTAGGTACGTAGTAGTGGAGAGAATTTCTCTCGGAGTGTATCTCTGGGGACTTTGTTTAATTTCCACGAGACATAGAAACATTACCTTGTTATACTACATTTTAAAGTATTTTTTCACTACTACTGTCTACTACTGATAAAGACTAGGTATATCAATGAAATAGTAAATATTATTTATTTAAAACTACAGACAAAATTTGTTGATGACGTCAAAAGCCGGAAATTGAATGATCAAGATTATATTGATCTGCTATGCAGTATTTTCGATGAAACAAGACAAATCTTTAGAGGAGATTTGGTTCCAAAATCCGGCAGGCTACATATTGATGTTGAGAAAGTAAGCCTGAAAAAGCTACCTGGTGCCAAAGCGCATTTTATGAAAGCCGGAAGCATAGCGTTGGTAAATGATAAAAAGATTTAGTGTTCTGGGCGTACGTCAACACTGATGCCGAAGAAATATGTCAATATTTCCCTAAACTGTCTGGATTGAATGAAGAAAAGATTGGAAAAGGAGTACCGATGCAAATCGTAATTTAATATTTTATAACAATGTTTTCGTATGTTTGATACAGGTTCATAGCTTAATGAATGTAGCCCTCGAAAGCAACCTTTTAGTTGGCTCGGCATTGAAAGGTGACTTGCACAGCATCAGTTATTCTCATTTAAAACTCGAAGATCTTCAAGACTATTTTCGAGATGAAAAAACAAGTTCCTCAAGACTGACACCAACCAGCATCCAGCAACGGGCAATTTGTTGACAAACCTTTAAATCTTTTTCAACTAAAGATTCTAACGACCGTTTTTGTCATAGTGCTTCTTTTCGCAGGACTTTCCACTAACTAAAAAGCAGAAACAATCAAATTAGCAATATCAAACTACTATTCGCCACTTCGCTCGTTTTCACCTAATTATTCATATTCTCAAAGAATACATTTCAAACTCTTTCGTCAAACTCTTTCGGAAAGGCAATTGCATTGACTAGGATTTAATTTGGGAAAATGCTCGAATATTGCCTCAGTTTATATACATGTCACACCGCCAATTAAATCCTGGCCAATGTTTTTGCCTTTCAAAAAATGTAATTCATTAGAAAATCGGAGTAAAACTATGGAAGTTGAATCAAAAAAGGCACCTCAAGACAAAGTCAAAAAGCTGTAGACTCTGACGTTAGTTGTTTACATCGTCAACATCCGGCTGTAATACATCAATATTAATTAATGCTTTACATTGAAATATGTAATTCATATTTGTACTCACAATGGTATGATTCTGTTCAACTGTAGAAATAAAAGCTGCACTTTGTTCTAATGACTTTTCCTATCAAATTTACTACCTATTTATTACATTGCAACATGTAATTCACATTTGTACTCACAATGGTATGATTCTGTCAAACTGTAGAAATAAAAGCTAAACTTTGTTCTAATGACGTTTCACATCAAATTTACTACTTATGTATTTCTTTATGATTTCATGCACTTCTTCCAATATAGTGTTCATGAGATTTCATTAGTTCTCATCTCAGGTTATTTTCATTGAAAACTCTAAATAATAATAGAATCATTCATCATTCATTGAATAATAGAAGTAAATAAGTAGAAAGTAAAAACCACTCCAAGAAATATCATTTAATAGTCTGAATAATGAATACTGAATATTATACACACATGGTATTGGTTTAGTTAGGTTAGGTTAGGTTAGGTTAGGTTAGGTTAGGTAAGTAAATGTAAACGAATATGCAATGTAATAAATAAACGAATCAATCATTACAATTTATAATAATTATTAGAAACAAATATTTCATTTTTAATAATTAACAATAATTCAGTCGCATATTATTATTTATATTATTAACATTATATTATAAAATAAACGTTATGTATAATACTAAATATAATATCAAATGTATATTTACCTGCAGCAGTACTTTCTGAGAGCAAATTGCCTTATGCCTCTATAAGATACTGACTTATGCGAACAAACTTCACGTGCATGCTAAGAAGTTGCATATTGTATATCAATAGAATCTTAAGTCTTGCCTTGTCTGATTTTGGGATTTTGAAGTTTTATGGCTTTCATTGTACCGTTTAACCCAGTTAAAAATACTTGCTCTAATGAATAGATCTAACATTTCATTTTTATGGTTGGTGCAATCTTTCCTAAGCCAAACAGCAACTAAGTGAATTCTACGAATATGTCGCATTATATTTCGTTTCACCGTTAATCCAGCAAAATTAAATGCTTCTTTTCCTACAATATCAGGAAGATTAGCAACAACTGTTTTATAAACTAAAGTCGTCTCTTCGTTTAAGACATGTCCGTATGACAAGTCTTCCCCTTTTTGGTAAAACTTTTCATTATGGCTTTTTTCAATTAGTAAAGTTTCATCAACTCCAAAGCCAGGGTCACCACGGTCAAGCATTGGCCATTCAAGCATTGCCTTACATACGTGACATTTTGTAGCTGCTATTACTTTCTTAGTACAAAAATTTGCCATGTAAACACAAGCATTCATGCACAACACACCTGTGTCTCTATTTCGAAATTGGAAAAAATCATTTATGTCACAATTTACCCGCACATCATCGTTGGAATCGTCACAACTTTCTTCAAATTGATTATCCGATTCATTAGAAACAGAGGTTGATTCTGGAGTTGGCGCATAACCCTTTTTCAACACAAACTCCAACTTTTTGTAATTATTTAATAAAATGTTTTCGGCCATAGGGGAATTTTCACAGTTTGCACCAGTAGGACTTTTGATCATGTCAGTAACGAATATAAATCTAAAATTTTGCTTAAACGCTCTTGTTGTTGGGTTAAGACTCCATCCGCCTTTAAAACGCATGGCACCATTAAAATGTTCAACTGCGTCTTGTTGCAATTTGCGAGTGAACACGTATTTGTATCCTTCAGCATTAAGATCATTTAATAAGCAGTTAATCCCGTTTAATGTTATCTGGAGGCCCTTGACAGAAGGAACCAAGGGACTTTCATCTGCCATTTCCCAAGTAGCTACCCAAGAAGACCACGATGACAATATTTCTCGATTTTCCATCAAGTATATACTGGATTTATTAATGTTTGAATGAGTAGAAGAAGAAGTATTAATTAAGTCAAAAATAGTGTTCATATTTTCAACGAAATTTGCTGTTGGCAGAGCATCGGCACTCATCTTGTCTTGTAAAATGCAAGTTTTGATTGCTGCTGAGGTCGAATGGCTTAAAAGTTGAGTTGCAAACTTGACTTTCATTTTCGAATAATCAGGGAGGTCTAAATGGTATCTTGTTAATTTGGGAGCTAATCTGCTTATATTATTTTGATCAATTTCCCAAAGCTGTTCCAGAAATCTGATCACAAACTATAAGTCTTATCTTAAGGCCGGTACTTGTTACTTTTCTGACGTTTTCGATGATCAAATTCACCAAAGTAGAAGTATTGGTTACATTTTGACTGAAATAAAATGAAATAGGTAATTTCCAACTACCACGAATACCTCTGATCAGAAATACGAGGGCGTGGTTTGCTAATTTCAGTTCCCTTCTACCATCGCCATGATCTTGAACTCCTTCTAACTCATCGTCGTTTTTGTTATACATGAGACACTTTTTTATTGTCATCTCGTCAAACATCAAAACACTATCCTTTTCCATGTTATTGAATTGTCTAGCTTTATCAGATATACATTGAAAAAGTTCTTGATTTATTCCGAGCGTTGACACACTTGGCAACTTCAATTGAAAAATTTGTCGTAAGTTTCGGTACCCTCTACCTCCACAAGAATAATATATTGTCAGTGCAATTATCCGTTCCATGTTGCAATATCTTTAGTAATCTCGTATATCGCTTACGCCACATCTGACTGCTCAATTTCAGTTTGGATATTTTGATTGCCATAGTACGTTGTGATATACTTTGCATGTCTGTTGCAGTAACAATTTATGTTGTGCTTTTGCTTGTTTATCTTTCTTTTAAGCAATTCCACAGAAATCCGCAGCCGTTTTGCTATTGGACGTACGCAGCCGTTTTGCTATTGGACGTACGCAGCCGCTCTCTCATTGGCTCTCGTATGTACCTACGTGTATTCTATCGTGGACCATTTCTCTTATGGAAGCTGGTCTTCTATAGTGAAGCCTAGCTTCACCGCCACCTATCGTTATTCTATGATAGAAACATTAAGCCTATTAGAATTTCCATTCTTTCAGTTGGCACTCGTTCATGCATGCCCATTGCTGAGCAACGATTACTATTTAGAAGGCGCATCAGAGCACGTAATTCTACGCTTGACTTGGCTATTCAATCTTTTTGCTGTCTCCAATTCACATCACATCAAATTACAACACAACTGCTGACATGAGATACGATCACATTTATTTAAAGCAACAACATCCTTAAGAATATTGCTCAGGTTTTCTATTGTTAATGTTGATTGCTATTTATGTGTATGTGAAATGGGATATATTTATGCTAAGAATTAGTCCAGTTGAGTGTTTTCCCTCTTTAAGAAACGTAATGAAGTGCTCTTCTTATTCTTCCCACTCTCATCAGTTATATTCTTTGTACAGCCTTCCTTCCTCTCTAACTCCACTCCACTCTTTGTTGGTCCAGAGTGTGTAATTTGATTCGGCAAGTTATTGTACTACATAGTTTCGTGTTTGTGTCTACTTAGAGATCCCTATCTAGAGCACTACTGACTATACACTACACAACTTCTTACTTAACTTCTTACTCTACCATGTGCATTACGGATGTACGTACATAGAATTCAGCTCATGTGCTACATATTTCTCCTCCACATTACTTACATGCTGTACATACCAGTCTTCTAACACAACTGCACTACAAAGCTGCACAAGAAGTATGAAATGCTCATCATTGTAAATACTCTAACGAGTTAACTTGTCTAGCTCTCCAAATGTATATTCTCTATACTGCTTTTATTGTACATTTGTAAATACGACTTCTGTTTCTTGGAAAATCATATCCTTCTGCAACATACTAATGCAAAAAAATATAACATGCCCTTTCTCTATCCTTGTTGAAAGGTGCAACTACCCCGGCTACATACAGGGTCATTTTTTACGTACGCTCAACTTTAGGCAACTTTCCCAATTCATGTATCAAAACCATAAGATACTTTCCAAAGACTTTCTTTCGATTTTTATGTGCAGGATATTTTTAGCATTAACTTATACTTTCGGATATGGTAAAAGTTGTTCCAAAAATTCGCCCTGTATATAATATGTGTTCAGCTACAATAATTTTAAGCCTAGTACATTCGGCTGACTGTTATCATGAAGAATGTAGCAGGATATATATTATAAAATATAGATTGTATATCTTTGTAGCTTTCCTGGCTCATTCTTTGTAGTACTCGTGGATACCTTTGAAAGAAGCCTCTTCAAAGTGTGTTACGGTAAATATTTTTTGCTGAAACCCATTAAGTGACCATTAGAAATATCGTTAGGAACACAAGCACTCGTATAATAAGGTCGTTCTTACGTTCGACGGGATTCTTGTTGTTGAAGTACAATTGTGCAAGTAATGGTACTGTGATATGTAATAAAAATGTAATTTGTTGTAGAGCTCTGAAAATTGTCACTTTGAAGAATAAAGAAAGATTTTGGCAAATGAAATGCTACACTGCTTAGAAGGAATTGCATTTTCAGACGATGCCATAATTTGTCCTACTCTTCTTTCCGACATTGCGTTAATATAAGAAATTCGTAATTCTGGCAAATAAGTAGCGTAACAAGATTTCTCTCTGAATAAATGCCAAAGGAGCACGAAGCAGTCACAAGGAATTTCTTTCACCACATTTCCTTCCTTACTTTGTCTGATCTTGTATATTGCTCCGTATGTTATCATTCTGATGCCATGGACCTATTATGTAGTCGCAGTCTCCATGCATCAATATCAATATCATTTCCTTCCTCCAACAAGTCAGCTCCTCAACTTACCCACTGGAGCTTTGAAGAAACCCAAATTATACTTGTTGTTCCAATATAGCTAACCATAGGATATAGTACTATATAATCATTTCCTTATATAACAAGTACTCTTATTACCAACCAAATAGCCTAGCTGATTCAAACACTAATTTGGAACACAAATCTATTTGGTACTGCAGTAGATATATAATTGCAGACAAATAGTTCTTTGTAGTTTCCACCACTGTTTTAATTAGATTCACAGCGTAACTAACGTAATCTGAACCGCATCTAAGTATGCACAAGAAAATTGATGGCATGCAGTTATAAAACATGAAATATAAAGCACTAAATTCTACCACTACTCTCTACGTCTCTAATTTTCATTTACATAATTTAAGACAAGTAATCAAACTAGGTAATCATCATCTGAATTTTTAATGCTTCCTAAATGTTTCTGTTTCTGAATCTCAATTTGACAGTTACAAATGTTTTAGTTTATGCTATGTTATACTGGTTCAAATTGCAAATATCATCCATACATTCTCATAATATGTCAACTATATCCTCCATCGAGTTCTATCCTAATACTACTGTAATTAGAGTGGATAATGAATGCACAAGAAAATTAACATTCAAGGTTAAACGATGGTTACCTACCAATGTGGTTTGCAGTGACATGTTGTATTTATGTATGTTCAATATTTCTACAGAAGCTAAAGCCAATTATGATTTAACGTGTTAGGTACAAGTTTGTTTTTGCACAACATCTGTTCCAAAAGTTTCGATGAATCCATCCCGCAATTTGTGTGGGAAAGCTTTAACAATCAGAAACAAATCCATTAAACGCAATTATCTACTGCTGGCTCTATTTACGTTGATTTGTTAAAAGCAACTACCATGAGGTGCCAACTTTTCCATAATCTACAAAATATCTCTAAGCGTGGATTATAATGATTGCATTAAAACGTATTGGGAAAGTAGCTCGGAGATGCTCACTAATTCCCGAACTGCGTTAGTCTAAAGCTAAAGTCATGAAAGAAAATTGTCAATGTCTATTGTGACAGTTTGTGCAAATATAGATTTTCTTTTTTGAGGTAATTTTGCACGTGTGTCATTAGGAGGAAGTGGATTTTCTGTGTGGCAGACTGTTATTGTATAAATAGAAGCTGACAATGAGATAAATGCCAATATAAGCTGAGTGAATTGGAATGTAAAATGTCACTGGTAACATTGAGCACAACTTAGGCGTAAATATATACTTGGAGTAATTTTATGCATGATAGTATTTGGAGAAATGCTTTTTCACGTAGAACAAATTATAGGAGGTATTGTCTGTTTGAGTAGCTACTATATGAATGGAGTAAGTAAGTAAGTAGTAGTGGGGGAGAGGTTGGTAAGAAGTATATTATATTGTGGACTAGTACAAGTAGTGGTACTATAGTCCATAATATTCTATCATGAGCTAAAGAGTAATGGTAAGTGTTATTGAAGAGAAAGTCGGTCAATCCGCAAATGTCGACTGACATAACATAACGCATCAGAAAGCTGAGTCTCCATTAGACGGAAAGCAAAAATCAATGTTGACTGATATTGAGTGGCTGTATGTAGTAATGTAGTTAGTCTGTGTGTAATTCAGTTGAGCATTGTGGCATCGTCTGCGTTGCAGAATAAAAGAACTCGTAATAATTATATTGCGAAAAATCTGGGAGTTTCACTTTCATGCAATTAGGGTGAAGAATACATTTCCTTTCTATGGTCGACCATCTGAGAATACAACCGGGGGAAAGCAGTACTCAACGAAGTAGCTACAAAATACTAACAAAGAACATTCTCTCTGACCTTTAAAAAAGATAGAGAGGGAGACTACAACAACTAATCTAATCACCTGCTCCAACAACTTTTTCTTTCCCCTTGTCCCAATTATCCAACTTTGTTCAGTTTAAATTTGGACTTTTATTCTGATAGATTATCTCTTAAAGTTTTTACAAAATGTAGTTTGGGGAGTCTTCCCGTCTTAATTCCAGGTTAATCCCGCTTTCTAAGAACTTGTTCTACATAATTTTATATTAATACATGCACTGCTATGGCTAAACTTTATACTTACACCTTATGTTCACATTATAATCGCCAGGGAACGTTAAACCAAGCCTCTGCATCACATGTGCTTATTAAATACGTTCAATACAATGTGATATGTATAAAGTAATCTAGAAGAAGATGCGCTAGGTATCTATACACTCATTGTAAATACTACCAAAAATTCGTACATCGTAAAACTTGGAATAACTTCCCGGACTATTATTTTTAAACTGATTATTACCTAATTAAATATCAAGGAACAAAATGCAATACATATCCAGAGGTTAATTATAATTTTTGGGGAAAAAATGTCTGCGAATGCAAAATCTGTGATTTTCAGTCAAAACAGTTTCTCCCTTATTTTTGACCCGAGGTCGATGAAATAAGGTTAAATATACGTTATAAGGTTTGGAATAAGCATTTTTTCTGATTTATTAATTCTGGTTGAGTTGGGAATATTTATTAGAGTAAGAGAGAAGGGACTGAAGGGAGAGATACTTTTTTTGAAAACAGGGGTAAGTGCTTATTATCTCAGGTAGGTTAACTGTCAACTACAATATTTCAAATTGGAAAATCCTTGTTTCAACCTAATTTTGAAAAGCTAGCAAGTTAGCTCCGAAAAATATTAATATTGGGAGATCTTTATTTTGGATTTTACGGTTTTCATGATTGAATTGAGTCATACTACTCAACATATTATTAGGGAGCTAAGTAGAAGTATAAGGAATGTTGTACATGTTCATCTGATGCAGACAGATCTTCAATCTCCACGGATAAGCTCCGAACTAACATTTCTACCGATGTAGCAACTTATAAATATTTCTAAGACAGTTTAACTACAGTATATTTTGGAAACATGTACTCAGTTTTCTGTGGCATGTTACAGTTTAAAGATCATATATCAAAATGGTGTTAGACTTTGCGCTGAATAGAAAGATGAGGTCGAGTATATACACTAGAAACGATGAAACTAATTTGACAAGAAGAGTTCCCTACAATATATCATCTATTTTAGATTCTCCTCCTCGTTTGCCTTTCCTCTCCCGTCTTTTCCTCAGAAAAATGTATAGCACACAAACCAACCAACCAACACATTTCCTTTCTACATTTCACTGTAACTTTTTTCAACAACTTTCACTCACCACTATTCATCATGCATTCCCTTGACTTTTCTTCAGTCAAAATTACTTCAAAGACGACTCACAACATACCGAATACTTACGGAATTAAATGTATGCAAAGCAGTAGTAGTAAGAAGAACATTAACAACATACCATACACCCTTCCCTACCAAAAATCTATTCATCCCTGATATTTTCCTTCTAACCATACCAAGCATATGAAAATGTCAAGCACACAATTCTTCAGAGATATAAACGTCTATAATGACTGTTCAACTTAATTGTAAGGTAATTTCCATAATACTTTTTTTCGTTGGGCAAAACGGAGCAAATGGTACATGATGAGTTCTTATGATTATATATTTACGGCATCGATTTGGTTATTACATAGAGTAATTATTCACAATTCTTCTACCATAGATTCTGAATACAGGTAATAAAGAGACAAACTTTGAGAAATAACTCTCTACAGCACGCTTAATTGTCTTAGTTTGAGTGGCAATGGATCGTATTATTATGCTTAAAAAATAAGTTGATATTTTGAAAAATTATCTGTGAAACATTTAGAATGAAAGTATTTAAAAACAGTAAAATTGATATCCAACGGTTTCTATTCACTACAATGCTATTCGAAATGCTATTTTTGCTGCGAATAATTTATAGGTACGACATTTTTAAGCATTCAACATTGATTTGATTGATTGTCAAGTTGGCACATTCGGTGAGTTTTATTTGTAAGGGCGCAAGGGACATGTTGGTTGTACGTTGTTGGTTAATATTTCGATGTTTTTTTCTGGAAAATTCTTCGAATGCTAGGTTTTTACGTGAGCGGAGAAAAATGTTGTTCTGCAATGTTAAATTATAGGGTTGGTATAAGGATTTGTACCAGTGGGTCTATTTAAGATCGGGACAGATTTGACCGTAGTAGTACATATGAGAATTGAGAATGTATAGAAGAGGAAGGGAAGTCGTGCAATAAAAATCCCGATAATAATATAATACTGTCTCATAAAGGGATCAACTTTTATTGGTGAAGTTAATGGTAGATTTTGTCTAACAGCAAGTTTTTAGCTGAGTCAAGCGGAAAGTTGAATAAAAAGCTTTCTCCTGTTCGCTATACCTGTGACTCTATAGTCATATTAATAGAAGTAACTCTAAACAAGCTATGACAGATTGAAAAGAGGAAAGAGATTGCTATTTTCCGACTTAAGCGTACTAGTTTTCTAATTTGTAGCTCCAGACACGTAATATTCGAATTTTATGGTTTTCGGTGTATCATCACTAGAAACTCCTTTTCTCTGTGCTATGCAACATAATATTATCTAGTTTAGTAAACAATATGGCAGTTAGGGAACAAAGGGAAATGTCTAATTAGATAATGTTGTGTAACTGACTAATTTGTTTGAAAGAAGCTGCAGTAGGACAACTCCCACCACTCTCCCATAGAAAACAGATCAAGTCTCAAGAAAGTGAACTGTGATGGCATGGGTTGTCTTTCTAGCAATAATAGAACAACATAGCCTGAAAACACCCTCGTCACATCCATATGAACCTTATTGCCACTACAGAGTAAGTATTTTAATGCTTACAAGTCTAATGTATGTGTGCAACGGAGAGATAAGCTACTAAGCCAGGATAAATAGCTTTTCTTTGTACACAGCCTATACAGGGACCTCTTAAGATTCCTTGCAAATCTGTAGTAGTATGTATACTAGGTAACACTCTATATGTACCGAAAACTTTTATACAAACAACAGCTCACAACACTAAGAGAATTACTGGCTTTGGATTTACTTAGCGCAATAACAAAGCGGATAGTATAGGATGTATGTATATAGGTGAAGAGACTCATAATAACAAGGAGGAGGAGGAGATACGAAGTCTTCATGCTTAAATGAATTTCTTCGAAATATATATAAGGTAGAAGCGTCAAAGGCTTTCTTTTTAGGTTTTCTCCGTCTATGCCCATTTGCCCTTGCTCCCACATTTCCCAGAAGAACAACAAAGAGAGCAGATGATTGCCTTTTGTAAATTATCACATGTCCTCTTCTCTCCCACTTACACATACGACATACAATTACAACTAGAGCGTGTACAACTATATAGATATTCTAAATAAGTTCAAGACCGTATTGAAGAAGATGAGGAAAACAATATCAAAATAGGGCTATATGAGACTCTTCACGAAATAACTCAATTGAATAGAGAGATAGACGTTGCGTTGCCTTTTTTGGAAAACTATATGCGGAGGGTGGGAAAGGATTTCAGATACATTTCATTACATTAGGCTGTCTTTTATTTCATTTCTCTTTTGGTGGTGCCTTGTCTTCGTCGTCTCGCATTATATTAAGGGAGAAGGCATCTTGTCAGCATTTTTTCCCTCACTGACTTGATTTGAGTTGAGTTAAAAGAGTAAAAGACTGAAAAGTTCGGGGATGAGCCGGACCCACAAAAAAACGATTATTTTCTTTGTGAGATACAAAATTAGAGTTAGGTAGTTTTAGGTTAGTAGTTTAGTAGGATGGGCTATATAGAGTAAATAAATAGATACATATTAGACATTGAAAAGAAGTCAAATTCCTTTTTCTTCGCAGTTCTCTATAATGATGGAGTGAGGAGGAGAGAGAGAGACAGGGAGGACGAGGTCTAACTATGAAATATAGAATACAGGGTTGGGATGGCTTGTCACAGTCTCTGTCTAACTTCATTTCGTAATTCAGTTGTAAGTTTTCCTTCTGACTTTCACTTGCCACTGTCATGACCCTAGAGATCGGAGAAAGTCGTCAGTGTGTAATATTGTGAATAGGAGAAAAGGTTGACGAGAAACTTTTCCGTCCGAGAGAGGATTCTTGTCGACCCTGTGCAATCACACCACACCAGCAACCTTCTCCCAAGACTATTAGAGGATTCAAGCAGATCAAATGAGACGGCTGCCGTTTGACTCCACTTTCTCTCTCCCTTAAATGTATACACTTCCCAGCGTCAGACAGAACCCGAGAAAGGTCTTTACTATCAATTCCAAAAAAGATACTTCTAAAGGATACGCTCAGATGCGTATTTTTACGGCCAAAGAAATAGAAATGCCCCCTTTTACTTATAGAAGACTCTCCCAAAGGACACAAGATTAGAATTAGATGGAAAAATATTGATGAAAGCCTAGCCTCCAGGCTCTCACTCTCTCTCACTTGATCTCTCACATTGACTCAAGCATTCCGTGTCCTATAATGCCATCCTATCATTCCCCCGCCTTTCCGATTTTCACGGACTTTTTCAGTTCCTTTCTCTTTTTAAAAGAAGAAAGCCTTGTAGCTAACACTGAGCAACAACCAATCTCATTCTATCTCGATATACTCCCTTCCCTATCGATTATTATTATTGTTCCCTTTGTCTGTTCTACATATATAGCCCACGTGGATAAACATCCATATACAATCCTCCACATATTAACCCAATAACACATACTTTTATCTGTCTCTACCTAAGCTACAATAACAAGGATCAAAATATCAGCACATTGTAGTTTTACTACACGTGCCAAAATATTAAAATGCCCAAATGTCACTTTCAAAGATGACCTTATATGAATTGACGCAGAACATTATCTGTAAATGCTCCGGTCGACTATACCGGCACATTTGGTTTGTAATTTTGAACTTCCTGCATCCTGAATCAGGATTTTACTTTTATCTACACTAGCATTGCACTAGCAGCAGTTTACTACCTGGAAGCACAATATTATGTATTGACCCAGTTTTTAATAATTAAACCAATTTTAATAATAATGCATTGTATTCGTAAAAAATCCAAATACATTTTTGACCAAATTATACATTTTATTACCATCTATCTTTCATTTAATTACCAATTTAATAACATGAGTATATGATGTAGGTCTAATGGCTGTATTCTATTTCGTTGAAGTGACGATGAAGGGTTTATTTGTCTATTGAAGTAGTATTATTACACGTTGTGATGTGACTGACATCGATTATAAAGTGAAGTGTTGTAATCGGTGTTTGGGTGGGGATGAAATATTCTTTGAATTGGAAGCTTTACGTTGTCTACATTGGATGTGTCTATTTATCTGGGGGCTATAAATCCAGTATGATCCATATGTCTTTGTAGTTTCATATCATTATCATAGCAGTCGCGTATCTGGTAGAGTAGAGGGCTTACCTCTGTTCTCACGCTGAATCTACGAATCCATCGTAGTGCAAATTGGGATTTTGTCCTGAAGCCTTCTGTGAAATATTCTTTGTGTAGTAGAAAGAGCTAATAACAAAGAGCTGTCTATTTTGCAACACCAAGTTTGTGTTTCTCTCCCGTCTAGAGTGTTACGAAGAAATAACAAGTATTTATCTGATAGTAATTAAAGTAATAAAATGAAAGAGGATTATTTGTTAAGTATACATAGACTTCTATATGTTTATGTGTACTTATAGTTATCGTAGACAAATGAATGATTCATAAAATAATAGTTTGCGTTCATGATCAATCATGCGATAAAATAAATGTATTTACTCCAGCAGTAAATAGAGAAAGTTTGCAAAGAAAGTTTCCGAAAATACGATAGCTAATGTACTTTCTTTGCACAACAGACTTCTCCGTTGCCAGTATAATTCAGTGGATGCTCTCAAAGAAAGCGACAGAATACTGGCATCCTATTCCTTTCTATATTTATACTATAGTACAACTCCGTTTCTTAGCTATAAGTAGTCTAACCGTGTAATTTAGTATAATTGTGTGCAAAGCTGGGACCTGACCCAACTAATATTTATGCATATACTACTACAAGGCATTACAAGCCTTGCGCATTGTATAAAATCTCAAACAAGGACAATTACTATGAGAATAGTTTTGACTTTGACTCTAATGTGCGGAATCAGTCGTTTTATTCTTCCTCTTCACTACCGACGACTACATATCTAACTCACGATGATTTTCTAGCGAATAAAAACTTCAATTGCATTTCATTACATTAAAGAGCTTAGTTATTACATCTACTATAGATACTACGTAGGGAAGCCACTAAAAAAACAAGGCAAGGAATTCAACTTTGATTAAGGTAACTCAAGGCTTCTAGTCCAAACACAAATCTAACAAAAACTAACAGACTGTGAACAGAGTATTGGTCTTTATATCTTACATCGCTATGTACATATTAACATACTTATTCATATACATAAATAAATATGCAGACTCTTCCCTTGTAAATAAACAGTATAGCACAAGGCTTATAGCATCAAAAGATATAGTAGTCACAAGAAACGAGAAATTCCCACAGGCTTCAACAATCTGTATGCTTTACTTTATGTATATACTTGAAAGTTAAATCTAGTTGATCAAATGGAGTCAACTTTATTTCTCAGCTTTGTTATTCTAAGCAGTCGAGTTTAGTTCAGGTGACTTCCACTTTCTCCGACTTTTTTTTTATTCCTAACGGGAGAACATCGCATCCGATGTAAGAAACGAATACTTAAGGACGCTGTTTACGTTGGTTGCTAACGAAAAAAATATAATTTCCAAAATTTAACCCGTCAATTGTCACATCCGAAACCCCATAGTTAACCTACCTGGCCATTCCACTACCTCAAGGGGAAGTTTTGGCAGTGCAATATTGATAAACAAGATGCTATCAAGTCAATAACAAAATGAATTCCATGCGGCATAAACGGCCGTCTTATGGTATAATATTTGTAAATCTATTGGTTAGTACTTTGGTTAGTACTATATCACTATGACTACGGTGTCAATGCTTGTACTTGATGGCCGTTTATGTCACATGGACAATAGACATCTTTGATAGTAGTTATAACAACCATGGTTATAACTTAAACTTACAAGTATGAATGCATTGAAGCAAGATGCAAACAAAAAAGATTTTGTACTAAAGTATTTGTAATAACATTGCCAATGACGACAGGTGGAAATGCTACTATACAAGTCAGTATAGAAATCTTTATAATATAATACACTTCCCCGTTTCCTAGAAACTAATTTTTTGGAATTGCATTGACTTATGCCCTCGGTATTCCATCATCAGCAATTCGGGTCAACCTCCATGCATTTAAAATTCATCATAATATCTTTACATCGACTGTTATAACTTCCGGAGGATCAGTCTGGTTTTTATGGGACCTACATTTTTGGAACCGTGGACTATCAAGGAACAAAAGTTACCATTCGGAATTTTGATATAGTTGTTTTAAATGCATTTAAAAAAATCAAATTCCCAAAAAAATGAGTCATTTTTAGTTTTTTATAAAACGTTGATGTTTTTGGTCCATTTAAAGCAACTATATCAAAATTCCGAATGGTAACTTTTGTTCCTTGATAGTCCACGGTTCCAAAAATGTAGGTTCCATAAAAATCAGACTGATCCTCCGGAAGTTATAATAGTCGATGTAAAAGATTTTTTAACATGCATTTTGATAGTCCCCTGTGGTTGCTATGCAGGGCCAAAGTGTAACCTTAAGTAAATAAACCATCCCCCATGAACTACTATACTAGAACATCTTGCATTAGACAAAATTTTCAAAAGAAGGTTATATCTGCATATTGATATATGATTCTCCAGACGTATACCATAGTTTAGATATGCTTTACGTGTATAAACTAGTGCAAGGTAAAGATCCGTACACAAAATCAATTCAAAGCATTGGAAAATATATGTATCTGACTGACGTAGCATGAAAAGCAGGCTATGGTTAGGTGTTTTCGCGAAATGAAGTAAAAACACCCAAGGGATGTTTGAATATCCTGTCCTATTTAAAGAAAAAGATTACCACCTTCCCAATTTTTCAATCAGAAACTACAGAAGTCTAAGAAATAGGACAACTTCAAATTAAATGACAACATCTCTGAAAAGAGAATGAGTAAATTAATATCAGGGATAAATTGAAACCGATTCTGAGAAAATGCATGAAGCACAGGAGGACATAAAGATATGGTGATAAGTGGTTTACCATAATTGTAATGAGTTGACCCAACTTTTCTAGTCTTCTTCTCTACAGAATAATTTCATAAGAAATATGGAAATGCATTAGGCAAATCGGGAAAAGTATGGAAGTGTAATGCGAAAAGATTTCCTTAAGCATATCTGCTAGACAGTGTGGAGCCAAAATGTGGAGAGAACCCTAGAGAATAAAACATACATGAGAAAATAGCCACATTGTACAGATAGATAGTCGCAAATTCAGTCGAGCAACTTACTGAAAGTTGGAGTGAGAAAGGAGAGTGTCAGAGTCTGGAGAAAGTCGGAAGGAGAATGAGAGGTGACTGAAGGCGAGAGCTAACCTCACTCAATCTCTCCTCGATGCAGCAACGGTCGAGTAGCAGAATCCTTCCACGACGAAATGTTACCGAGAGGAATAAGAGGGAGTTAATGCGTGAAAAAGACTGGCACAAACCAAAAGATTCCAAAAACTGAAGCAGAGTGGCAGATGTGTTCCCTTAGCTGCTCAACGCTACTTTCTCCAATACTCTCATTTCTCTCCGAACATGTTACAAATACACATCCAACTCAATCTTTATCACCTCTCACTTACACAACTACATCAACATAAATTATATCTCATTCGACCGTTAATAAAATCTACATTACTAATTGCTTTCAATATCAAGAGAAATTATATATCCAACACCCATCCAACACCTATGAAATACTTATTAATTATTAATTTATACAATAAAATTCTTCCCTTGGATTGTAGCTATAATACAGAACAAAAATAATAATAATAATATTAAAATAGGTAGTCCAATTTTTAGAGCCACTGTTCGTAAGCACAGTTATAATTCTGAGTATACGGGGGTAACTTGCAATAGAAAATTCATTTCAATAGATTCAGTTGTACTTGATACATTGCTTGGTAGGCATAAGAAAAAATTTGCGAACTGAGTTTCTATCTATTTTCATGATGAGACTAGAAACTACGCAGAAAGATTTGGTTCGAGGAAATGTTGAGGTTCTGATACTGTAGATGGGAGCACTTTCTGGTTCTCTAAACTTTCTCCTATTGACTTTCTCTTGTGTACCTACATAGCAATGTCTTTGTAATGTTCATATTTGGCATTCCATTCCTTGTTGGAAGTGAAACTGCGTATCATGATAACAATAAAAGGATGGTTCAATAAGTTGATTCAATAAAAGTAGTAATAATATTGTAAGTCCCTTCAGTGGAATATTGTGATTGGAGGAGAATATAAATCTGTATAAACGGTAGTAGCTCAAATTGATGTTGTTACAGATGATGCAAGATGACCAATAAAGTAAAGGTTGGAAAATCCCAAAAAGGTAGTAAATAGTGAGCATGACAGTGTTGAGTTAATGTTAATTGGATGGAGACTTAAATTACATCAGGGTAATTCCCTTTAGTCTCGCAATTGATAAAAGGGCACGCTATATTACAAGTTTTTTCAGGGAATCACAAGGTTATCTCGTGTCCTGCGTTCCTTTCCTGGAACTTATTATGACGGAGAAAGCTGTGGGAACCAGTGCCCGGAGCCATTTGCTCATTTACTTTTACTTATACTTTGAGAGGATGATATTATAGTTTTAGACAGATAAGAAAGTTGACATGATAGACTAATATAGACATATCTGTGCTATATCTGTAGTATCTTTGAATATTTTTATGATATCTTGTCAAAGTTCTCCTTCACAATGTAAGAAGCCCTTTGACAGTCACAAATCTATAATGTATGTATCTTCTAGTAACTACATTCTATTACTGTCAGAATAACTTCGGATATGAAAGTAAACCAAACTTGTGCCTATACTATATGTTCTCATATTACACAGTATATGTAATAAGTACCTACACAACTCATCTAAGAAAAGTACGGAAATTGTAGTAAGCTTCCCTGTAAAGTACACTATGGTGAAAATCATCTCGCTCGATGTACTGCACTAATACTAGTAGCTATATAATCTATATAACGAGTTATATGGGTTATTAGTCTATAGTAGTATTTACTAGTAGAGATTTACTATTAGTATATTTATTTTCTAGTATGTTATAGACTGGTGGCTAGAAGGAATGCTGTTAATAGACATAGCTAATGTATGTCTATGTGTATATATGATCTCTTAGTTTCACTGCGAAAGAATTGAGGAAAGTTAGGAATTATTGTAAGAGAGGAACTTTTTTTGGGAAGAGGGTACACGTTTTGGTACATAAGTTGAGAACAATAGTGATAGAAGAGAAGTGGCTGCAGTTTATCCAATCCACGCATCATCTAAGTTATAATATGGAGCAGGAGAAAGTGTTGGCTGCCAGAGGCACTTTCTCGTCTCGCTTTCACTCCCTTTCACTCACTTTCCATACAGTTTTCACTGCAGAGGACCAACTTTATTTTCCTTACTTAGTTAAGTACATACATACGTAGCACTTACATTCTCTGTGTACCAACGCTGAGGGAACGTAAAGTTCTCCGAAATATTCCTCATACTCACACAGACATAGGTAAGTCCCAAGTAGCACTAGCATTAAGGGAAAGTCAAAGGAGACAAGGAAGAGGAATGCATCTACGCCCGCTTATACTTTCCACTCCACTGACTCTCTACTTTTGTAGCATGCATTATTTCCTACTCTCATAAATACATTCTCAATGTACCGGATTCCTTGTAATAATAACGACTACCTACCTATACCTTCCTCCTTTCTAATCCACAATTCTCAAACCAACCCTGTCTTACTTTTGTTATGACAAAATATGCAGATACTATATTATGTACGACCTACTCACTTCCTCCTCATTCTCTATGTGCACAAACTAGATTTATAGCCTCCATCCAACTCCTTTCTATTCTCCATTAAATAAAGAGCTTCCAAAATCAACCCAACTCAGCTGGACAGCCATACATACGCTTATCTACAATGATAATCATATTTACTCTCCTCCAAGGTAGATAATGCACTTCATAGGACCTATATTACTAGTCCAACCCTCTTTCTCTATTTATTGACAATGTCATTTTAGAGTACATGCATATAAATTGTCACCTCTTTTCATACATGTTCGAGTGATTAACAGCAATAAACACAAGCACCAATCACGTCCCTTCACTTCCTTCTTGCTCCATTTGATTTATTAAAGTCTGTTCCTACCAAAAACGTGACTAAGTGACCATTTCCCATGTCCTTGTCATTTCAAACCCTTTGTTTTCTACACTCCCACAGCACAATTCCATTACCACTATTTTGTCTTGCAATTCCTCCATTCTCTACAACTATTGCGTCCTTACCCTACCTCTGATTTTCAATAACTCTTCTATAAATCTAGGACATTTCTAGTACTATCAACTATTGAAATCTAAACCTACACGGAACGTTAGTGGTCACAGCAGCAGTAGCCATTAATTTCATCCTACCCTACAATGAATTGTGGACTATACTTTATTTACACTGCAACAAAACTGTTTGTGATTCCTGTACCTACTACAAAAATATTTATTTGATTTTTAGCAAAAAGTAAATGCATTGTATTTGAATCTGTATACATATTTATGATGTTGGAAATATAATTTATTTGATAATACACAATGAAGGGTATCTAGATAAATGTTATTAAAATGTACATTTTTTTGTATGCAGTACAGAAATAATTTAGGCCGTATGTTATTGGTTGAGCTTAAAAGTGAATGGTGATGAAGAATTTCGAATGCCATAATTTGATCAAAATACATTATGAAGAGGTTATAACTTTATAAAGTAGCACTTTTGTTGGAACAATACTAGTAAATTAAATTTGCTACCTACTTGTTCCAATTTCAAATGTGGGATTCAACATTAGTATTCCCATGAAAGACAATATGAATGTAGATATAGTATAAGTCGGAAGTCTCGATGTCAGAAGCAGAAAGAGTTATTTTTGCGGTCAAAAATATGGGACAGTTTATTATTTCTATTCAAAGATTTGCATTCAAAGTTTAAAAATGTGGTGAAAAGTTTTTGTATCTGGAAAGTTTAATTACTTTGAACCTCCTACTGATTTGATGGGGAAAGTCTGGCACAGTATGTATTCTAAGGTTGTGCTAGAAAATCATAAAACTTACAGTTTCCTTAGAATTTCTTAGCGTTCACTATCACACAAAGGAAATTGAATTATGAATTATGACAATAAATGGAATAAGTGAAATGGATTGGGCAAGCTATTCCACTATCAGTCACATCACGTACTTCCTACCCAAAAATTCTATAAATTTTGTCATAGCCATCCGAAATAGAAGTCTGTGTAGTGTCTGCATTCATTTGCATACTCTTAAAACCCATGAAAAATTAAGTAGGTAGTGCAAGACATTTTCCAGAATTCTTTTCGAATAATAGGACATGGCATTAGTGACGATGAAAAATAGGGCCGTAGTGAATGCCACAGACTTTCTACATTGCATAATATACAGGCAGTGTGTGTAACAACTGAATAGGTAACAAAAGTTGGTTGTGGAATGTGTCCGGGAATGTGAAACATATGTATGTACTACACGATAAATGGAAGATACGTGTCATGTCCACATAAAATAAATCCCCTTGTTGCTTCCAAGTAAATGTCACTCTAAGCTGGAGTAGTAACCGCGGATTCTAAGGATTAGTTACAGATTTCGCATCATTCTTAATGTATTCCAAAGAGAGTTTGTCGCTACCAAAATTATATACTGTAAGTAAGATGACTCAACTCCCAACTCCTGAATCTTGCTAACGAATAGAGATGAAAGTACAAAATATAACACAAACTGCCGCGTTTCTTAACCAATTTTGCATATCATGACATCTGCTCTAAATTAATGTATTTCGCTCCAGTGTATCTCTCTCTTTCTGAACCAACATAATAATCAGATGCATGGTATGGCCATAAGATAACCAAACAGTGATATTAAGTTACAAACTATCGCAGAAATGTACCATACTAAAAATTTGAAACTTTAGTAGTGTAACTAACTTTTGTTTTGTTTAAAATACTACTTTCAAAATTACGACGCACTGTTTAAAAATATTATCTTTTTAGAAGTGGAACTTCCGTGGAATGTGTGGACTCAGATGAAAATGGTACCAGTGGAGGCATGTATACCGTCATTTGATTTTTCGACCTAAAACTTTTCAGAAAATGTATTAGTAATGTTTAGGAATAAAGGAAAGTATAGAATATGAATTTAAACGCATTCATTCTTAGAATCCATCAGCCATGCATTGAAAAAAATTGTTTTCTCCAAACAAGCTCACTAAGTTGAACTAATATCTCAAACAATTTTCATTCAATTTCATCATTTTCATTTATATTCCGAGAAAATGCCACTTTCCGGAGTTCTAAATGGCCAAAATATTATTCATCACGTAAACTAACCACGCTTAGTCATGACTTACAATTACGAACTTCCAACAATTCTCTTTTAGAACTGCAAATAATAGCAAAATTATTACCTGGAACATAGAGCCCATAGTACATCTGTAATTGATTAAAACTTCATTTTCTTCACTCATAAGAGAAAGTACAGAGAGATTGTTTTCAAACTTGACTTACCAAAACAGTAATTGAGACGTCTTTTTCATAACATTACATGATATGAACCTCAGATTAAATTACTTTTTTACTTTGGCCAAAACATAATTATTTTCTTACTTAATTTTCATGCAACTTTCGCCATCGTGAAAGTTTCCTGTGCTAAAATGCGAAAATAATTATTTTCTTCTTAGTATTTCGAATTTGGACATGAAAAGTGCTGTGGCAAATTTTTAAAACATCACCAAGTAGAATGCATATAGTTTAGGACATAAATACCCGACAAACTGTGCCTGGTAGGAGTAATTTGCAGCCATTATTTAGAGAACGTATTGTTTTCGTTGTGTATCATTGTTTACCAATAATTGACTTCTCCATTTGAAATTCTCTCCCTGAAGATTATAATTTAGTAGAAAATTAATCCCAACGGACACAAATGGTAGTAAAATAGTGTAATACTAGTAACATGGTGTGTAACTACAAGTAGATTTATTTTGCATATAAATAATATTACGCTGAACTATTTTGTATTGCATGCAGTGGAAGCAACAAAGCAAACAGTAAAGGTTGTGAATTACACGTATTCTATCCACAAGGGAGAATTCTCTTCCCAATATATCACTATATCCTACTAACGAACAATAAAACAGAATTACTCAGAACGTATGTTATGTTTTACCTAGCGATGAATTACCTATATGGTATTCTAGGTATGTTCATGGAAAATATCTATCAACATTTCCACGAATCCGGTTTATCTAGCATAGAAGCAACATAACGTACTCAGGTAAGTACCTAGCTAGGGGCATGTGTAGCCTAATTCATACTTTACTATTTGCTGAGGTCCTTATTGTCTATAGATATATGAATGAGTTAATAGATATATAAGGATTTGTATTCTAGTAGTAGATATTCATATCTATTTATATGTATGGACATGGGGAGTGTAACTGAGAGAATAAAGGATAGAGCAATAATTCCCGACGTGCCGTGGCATACAGAGCGACAGAGACAATAAAGAAAAGCTAAGGAGGATGAGGTCAGGTCACATCAGATGATGTGGAACGGCTTTAGCCATTTACTTGATAGCCTTTCTCCCCCCAGTTTATCTAATGCTTAGTCTAGCCGAGAACAATGCTTTATGTTCAGACAAGAGATAGGAAAAGAGTGAGATGAGCCGAGCTGATGGCACATGAAATGAGTTGCCGTAAAGCTAAAGCTGCCCAAAGTAGGTTAGTTATGTCACATAAAGGGACAAAAGAGAAACTATAGTTCGTGAGTAAGAGAAAGCAAAGCAAATTGTACGTTCGCGTTCTATCTATCCCATCCCTCTATTCTTCAAACTCGGAAAACTTTCTCATCATCATGTCCACTTTATCTCAACCATTTACTTATCATTAGTCAAATATCCTACATATGTCACTAAATTGTTAAAACTCTAGCTACCCAGCTATAGTAATACGCAGTTGACAACATTACTACCAACTAGAGTTAATTGGGTTACATTACATTTTCCACATTTTTAATTTTGGCGCTACGAAGTTGGAGCTCTTATTTTTCTCAAATGTGTTTACTGCGCAATAAAAGCTGATAATTCAAGTGGAAGATTTTAAAAATGTGAAAATAAGTATAACCACAGTGCCAGTGTTTATTGCTGGATGATGTTCATCGTAGTTTGTCCAGTGATAATAATAATATTTACTACAAATAGAGTTGAATGTAGGAGATTTGTGGAGGAAATAAGTTTGTTTGAAATGAGCGTGATGTGAGCACTGAGGTGAAAATTAGGTGACATTCTTTAGATTTCCTTTGGAGTTGGGAATTCTTTTGCCAGGTTTTGGTCTGATGTCGTCGTAAGCTTGGAGAAAGAAGGTTTAGTTGGTGAAATCCAAGAAACTTGAGTAGACTTGACTTGTCTGGGATCTGCCACTGATTGAACTAATCTTCCGTTTGGACAGAGACTCTCAGGAAACTAAACTGGAGCAGAAATCATGAAGCTCTCTTTCACTTTGGTTCCCTTTAGGACACCGCAACAGAGACAAACTGCAGTCGTGACTATCTGTCCCAAAGTCACCATAGCATGGACTTGGAATTTCTCAAGATGTACTCGACATCTGAAGATAAGCATCTATCCCTCTTCAGATGACAGAAAAACCAAACGTTTCACTTCCTCTCGTATTTTAATTGCTTTCCTCTGAGTTTCTCTTGATATAAAGACAGGCGGGAGAAGTCCTTGAGCAATTCGGATTGAGAGCAAACCATTATTGCACATAACACATACGACTTCCTCTTCTCTTTTATCTCAAAGCAAGCTGCAAACATTTAAATGTTTTTCTCCATGTGGTGCTTCTATTTTCTGTTTCTATTGCGTCCTTCAACACTGTAAATGATACTAAAGACCCTAGATATGTTAAGTTAACAACTCTACACTTTATACCCTACAGTAATGACCCGTTTGATCGTGGATGGCTAGGTAAACTCACAACTATCATCATCACCAATGAGAAAAGTTACTGACTTTTCTCTATTTTCGCTGAATTACACTTTTTAGTTGAAAGCAAGTGCAACGTGCATCTAGAGCACTAAAGAGGAAACTCCAGTCGCAATTACCCTTTGAATCATCTCTTTGTATAACGATGCTATAGTACACTACACACGAATATATACCGGAAACTCTTAAAACTCTACTCTATATAGACACCAAAATGTGCTTACTTGGAATTACTAGTACTTACTCTGTTATTATCACTGCCTATATTATACTTCCCTTTATACTCTTCTCAAATACAACTGCATACAATATTACATTAATTGCATTAACTCAGACCAACGACCATCACACGCTTAGTTATGAATCCCAAGCACTGCTATAATACATATACTACTAGTAACTACACTCATTACCAATATATAACAAGAAAAAGCATCACGAACGACATAGAAAGTCACTAAATGTGTAATATCCGAATGAAATCAATATAAATTCGGCTATATTTATACCTAAAAGCGATGCCAGACCCACAGCATGCTAACAAACTAACAACCACTTTGCATTCACTACTCTAGTAGTTATACAATATAATAATGTAATTCAATGTAATCTCTAATCCTACCCTTCTGCTCATTCCCCAACTACCATTCCAATAATAATCCATGTAGATATGTTCAAGGATTCTCCAATAATTCTCATTCCTTTCCTTCTGTATGCCGTATGTCCTAACTTCAATTCTATCGGCTAAATTATGATTTAGCCTAACAAATGAATTAGATTTACTGTGAGTGATATAAACGAAGAGGAGAGAAGAGGCGTAATTGAGGAGAAAGCATAAAAACAGGGTACGTGATTATCAACCTTTGGCTAAATTCAATTTTTACTCATTTTACTCACTACCACGGAATTATCTTCCTACCTGATGACAAAGCTAGAAAATACTATCAATTAACTATTTATTATCATTTTAAATAACTATGCACTCTGACTCTGACCTACGAAAGTCTTAAATTGTACAACAATTCAAATGAAGTTGAATATTACTCCTTTTAAGTAAACTTATTATCCCATCATAACAAGACATTTACTTTCTTGAACCTATAAGAATAATTTGAATTGAATTAAATCATGCATGACATTTTTAAAATTAATCGTTGAAGTGTTAATAAGTAGCGGCATGGATTAAATAAATAATAGAGTAAATATTTTTGTACAAGTTTGAATTGGTGGGATTAGGAAACCCTGTGGATAGAAAGTCGGTGCTGTGGAAGGGCCAACTGGGTAACATTGTACTAGTTCCACAATGTGGAGCTTTGTGATGTGAGTTCTAGTAATGTTAAGTACGCACGGGTCACATTCACATATAGGATATCTATATTATTACGTCTATATTTATATGGCTCTCCATTATTCAATGGCCTCTGGCAAAGCAGTGTTTCCTCTCCTTTACAAGGCTTGACTACTATTTCACTTCACTTTGCTTTATGTCTCTTATACAAGAGTCCAAAACGAAATATATTAGTTGGCAAAGTCTCAATTAATGCAAGTTCTTGTAATTCTAGTAGCTGTTTAGTTCTAGCGAGTCCCTACAGTTCCATCCTGTATGCCGATCTCTTTCACAATACACCGGGAAATACTATTGACTATTAGAGAGGAGGAGTAGGAGGACACGATCTCTGCATGACTGCTGTCACGTAAAGAGTACACGGTAATATATACATAAGCGGAGGAGGTGATCTAATATTGTATAGACTTTTTCTTCCTTTGTCACATCACAACGCCTACTCAACTTCATTTCGAGATTACTTTCTCCGAGACTAGTTTCTCAAATCATGCATGTCGAGGACAAATACCCTAAGAAAAGTTGTCAAATGCAAAATTAATTCGTGCTTTCGAAAGTAAATCTAATTAAAACTCTTAGGAATGTTTAAAGTCTAAACGCCTTAACTTCAGATCCACATAATCAGTTTAGTCGATGTTTACACAAGAAAGAATTTATTAGCTGGTAACCATTGCTTAGATGATATTCCAAGAATGATGAAAGAAGTTGAAAGAGATGAATTGTGTCTGGCTCATGGAGCCTCTGTCATATCTTGTCGTGTACAATATAATTTACTGTACTGACACACTATAAATATGCATGTGTTCAGTGAATAGAGTATTTTATACGTATACTACAAATAACATGACTTAAATCCTTTTTCAAACAAAAGTACGTAGTAGTACACACAGGAATACCTACTTATTTATTTACCCATGCTGAAATAATGTTTTGTTGTTTCAGTAATTTTTTTTACTACATTTCGTACCAAAATTTGCAAGTGTGTATATATTTTTGCTGAAATAGTGTGAGGATGTCATTTTCCTCTGAAGTTCTTTTGCTAAAAGTGTTTTTGCAAAGTAAAAACAGTGCGCTTTGGCTGTAGAACCCGGTTGTTGGGGTCAGGATGCACAGCAATGCAATTTATATTCAGTTCTTTGTGAGACTGGAGTCTTCCAGTTTATTTTGTTGAAGAGAGCTGCAAAACTGGATATGACAATTTCAAAAGGTAATCCTATAACGCAGACCCTGTTATTCCGTATTTGGTAAATCCAAAGGCTTTGCTTTCATCTGTTCTTGTCGTGCATTGCATTTCGGTGTAACGAGTGTGTCTGTCCTTTTCTGTGATAAGAAAGTGACATTTATTCCAATCTGGATAACACGAATACGAATACGTTACTATTATGCCTCGTTTCCCGTTCAATTCTTTCAAACTGCCACTCACTCCATTCAGGATTTTTTTCTCTTTTCTAGATCTGAAATACAAATACATATATTATAATAATATGCATCATAGTATGCATAGTGTGTGTGTACAAAGAAAAAGTCAACCCGCGTTTGATTCATCATTTTTGCAGGGGAGCAAGGTTGAATTTGAGGAGAAAACGAAATCCTTGAGCAGAATAAACATGGAATTTTTCATTTATTGCCAAAAAAGGAGGAAAAACTATTGTATTTACAGAGAACTTGAACTTTCATTCCGAGCAACTGAGAAAAGGAGGCATGGAAAGTAATGAAATCCTCTTTATTTCCCAGTGCAAACATTTACCAAGCCGTTCTATTTCTGTTTTTCTATGTAATACTCCGACTAGAATAATTTCATCCTAGTAGAATACTAGTAACCAAGTCAAGGAACAACATTTCTCCCTCTTCTGTCCTGACATGACTTTATTTGTACAAAATGTACTGCATATACCAAATGGATATCTCAATCACGGAATACTTAGCTAAACAACGAAAGACTGTTTCCAACAGACTTTATAGATACAGATACTAAATAAATACCAGATATTGTAGCCACCACAAGAACCAATTCCAATTTTGTAAGTCACAAATCTTCTGCAGAGTACGTACTGATACAGACTCTATGATGAACTAGATGATTTGCATACCAACAGCAACTAATAACAATTTGAAGGATGTACCAAAGATTTATCTATTTGCCACAATGTCTGCATACTGCAGCTATTAAATTCTTTGTCCTATATAGAATGCACGTAATATTCTATTGTAGTCTCCTATCAGTGTGAGATAGTATTTACAAAGACTTAAATGGAAATCACTCAGATTAAATCCTTGTGTGTCAGATCAGACATGGCAAAGGTAAACTCTACAAAGCAATACTCAAGGATTAAAACTTTCACTCACTCACTTTCTCTCCGTAACTCTATTATTACAGTTTCCCCCTCCAACCTAAAGACACAATCTCCAACTTCATATTCTTAGGAAAGGAAATCGATTAAATTGGTCGGAGCAATCAGTGAATTTCTATCAGGCGGATCCAGGAATGAGCCCTAGATCTACCAAGGTGTATTATCCAGAAAGCAATTATGAGAATGTTGACACAAAGAGATGGGTTGACAGCACCATGTTAGCAATTGAAACAGAACAAATACATTCACAGCACTTAGCTACGGGCTAAGTGTATACATTGCCAACAGCAGTTGCCATCGTACGTTCTATTGCTTTGTTTTCACTCAGTGACTTGAATGAGAGAGTGAGTGAGTGAAATGTAACACAAAGCCTCTTGTACCAATTGCCTTCACTCACTTTCACTCAACTATGAAAATACATTGGCTTTCGAGAGGCTACTTCAGGAAATGAATACCACACAAGAGCAAGACAGGTAATTACTCCTAGAAATGTTACTTGCAAAGAAAACCCGTCATTCTGCTATGACCACGCTAAAAAATTACCTACCTTGTTATCTTGTTACACTTTCGGGCATTTTGCCTTAATCTCGACTTAGTTGGAAAACCTTGAACTTTCTGACATTAATAATACAAGAAAACTATTAAGCTTGTTTTCCCTAGAAATTGAATTTACTAAATACAATCCTCGTCTTAAAATTCTGTGAAATCCTAAATCCTTCAGGAAAGTCTCTACTACAATTTAGCACGCGAGCGAGGGAAACTCAATTAAATCGATCCTGGTGTTATACTACTTAATTATTAATTTAGGCATAGGTTTCTAAAGCTCGTGTTACCATTTTCCAGTGTTAACATTTTAAGCGTGAAAAGGGGCTAGTGAACAAGTTCTTGTAAATAAATTGGATTCGTAAATGAGTT
This sequence comes from Tomocerus qinae, assembly GCA_020055645.1. Lineage (NCBI taxonomy): Eukaryota > Metazoa > Arthropoda > Collembola > Entomobryomorpha > Tomoceridae > Tomocerus > Tomocerus qinae. The sequence continues at coordinate 24,624,567 of CM034549.1, forward strand.
TTCAATGTAACTGACATTATAGAGTCACAGAGTCACACCAAACGAAAAAAATTGTATATATAAGAGCCCTTGGTTGGAAGTGGGTGAAAGTTATTTAATACGTAACTAAACCACTCACTTAACATGTCTATGTCAGAATGGCTAGTATAGCGTAGTAACAATATGAAAAGTATAACCCACTTAGCAGCAATGTACTTATGTAGGAGTTGAAGTAGAAGAAAGTCTTTTTCTCCTCTGTATTTCATAAGCTCTTTGGTACATAGTTACATAAGTAAGTAGTAAGGAAGTATGTGCATTACTGTAAGTTATGTAGTCTGTACGACTTGGTATGCTCCTTCTAGGAGAAATCAGAGCTTTTCGAGTGGATGAACAGAACCATGAGCAAATTTTCCAAATTCGCAACTACAATGTGCATGTAAAGACTGATATGGGCCTCTTGAGATTTCCCCAATCTCTTGAGTCCACACAACATACTATATACTTACAGACAACACATCTGAACCATATCGCCATATATACCTCTGTCTTACCGACTTACTCTATATAAACTTTAATTCCGAAACACAGAAAGGAACTTTTGCAAAGTAGACATAGAATGTCTTAAGGACGTCTGCTCTTATCAAATGGGGTGAGATTCCTGAATGCAAAAGAAATATGCTGGTGATCTCTGTGCTGGCAACTTTTAGACTTCTTGCTCTTCGTTAAGCCCACATACCACTCATCACTCACGTCCTACACCATTAATTGAACATTCTGAAATCCCTTCCTCCAATATTTGCCATACTCACATCAAATTTTTTATAATAGTTCTTTTGTTGTCCCAATTTCTTTGAAATTTGCGTGAACTACATCAGATTTCTACGTAAAATGTTCAAAGAGTATATTATTCAGACGAGATAGGTCCAAGGTCCTAAAACTCGGGACAAAAACATTCTTTTAACGAGAAACGTGAGAAAAAATTTTTCCTATTACTTATGCAGTTTTATATTAGCGAGTGTGGAATTACATCCTTATAGCTATACAGTTATTGTTATCGCCTAAGTAAATTAAAGAGTAGCTTCGGCTCGCTTCCAAGAATCACTCCTATTACTTTGTAAGCAGCAACAGTAAAGGAATGAAGACGCGGTTCGCAGACCATGGACGTAGCACTAAAATGACCAAAGAACTTTTCCTTTAACCAAATAACTGTGTGTCCGAAACGAGTCGGGGTCACATTCAACAATTGATCTTTCCGATCGCATACCTACGAATGTAACCTCTCGCGGACAATGCAAGGACGCAATAAGTATATATGTGTCCAATCCCTGACATATTAGGCAGGCGTTTGCTTGTGGTTGCCCATGTAATGTGAAAAGGCTCTACTATAGAGACTCTTCCTCTTTGTCCCATTCTATTGTACCTAACCAAAAAAGCTTATTTCGAGGAAAATCGGATTTTCATCGGTAATCTTACTAGGGAATTACTGAAAAGAGGTTAAGAGCAAATACAAAGCTGGGTGGCGAGGGCGAGATCCTATAGACAACTGCCAGCTCGATATGCACACGCAGTCAGGCTACTTTGATTGTATAACCACGTACTATATAGGTTCTAGGAACCTATTTGTTTCAAAGGAGCCGATTTTATTTCCGTTTTAGAAAAATGGGAGAGTTTTCCTCGAAACGAGCCTCGCCCTCGCCTACGCATTCTAAAAAAGATGCTCCATACTGTGAAAGTTTTTCATCTTAAGTCATTCCCAATACGGAGAGTCGGGAAAACTTCCAATTCATTACTTCTCTCTAACAAGAAAAAAATCTCTTGATGTATGTTTACAATGTGGAATGGAAAATCATTTTCCAAGGATTATGATACATCCACTCACGCTAGTGATTTAATAATACAGTGACTAGAAGTTTGTACGTAGGAAGAGATTACCATTTTCCAATTTGCTTAGGTAGTTATTGTTTATGAATTGTTTTTCGTGTGTATAAATAGTGTTGAAAGATAGGTAATGAAAAAAAGTTATCTTGCGTTGAATCTGTGAAATATGACGGTTGTTAGTTTGGTAGGTAGGCACTGTTAACAGTTTGCACCATTGAGATGTGAGTTGTGAGGGTATACTAGTGTAGGACTATCTCGAATGTTATGTAAGAGTAGGGTAATCAATAAGAGTAGGGATAGAAAGCAAGGCCAGGGCAAAGGAAAGCTACCCAGGCAGGCTGGAGAAAGAGAGTTGGAAAGTGAAGTTAGTGGAAGTCAACTGGAGGGATAACAACGCAAAAAGGATTTTATTTTCTGGACATACAATTAGTTTGACACTGCATGTGGCTGCCAGGATACATCGGACGGGACAGGGCAGAATCGGACACGACGGACTAATGGAGCCGTTGCTCTTGAACAAGGACAAAGGTAGTTATTTACCTCAGCAGGAAGTAAAGGGGCTAATGGAAATTTTCTCTGTACTTAATGTATAAATGTTGAGCTTGGCTGGGTCCTGACTCCTCTCCACGGCGGGTCCACTCTATCTACTCCTCCTCATCACTTCAACAGTCCTAATGATCCGTTGACTTTTTTCCACGAGGTAAGTAAGCAAAACATCCAGGACTGACATAGGAAACTCATTGTTATTTCACCAGCTAAGTACTTTACATTGTACTTGTGTAATGGTAGCCATTGTCCCTAGATTGATTTGATCTGCCCTGTTCGAGAGTCATTACGTGGGAGGCTAAGTGAAAGCATCTGCTTGATAAAACTCACCTAACGACGACGACAAGAAATGAGTCACTTTTTTGACTAGAAATACTTACATAAGATTTTCATATGTACTAGTGGGTGGGAATTAAAAGATAAGCGCTACATTACGACGGTTATTGTTGGAAAGTATTGAGAATGCGCACCTTTTTGGTGTAGTAGTTGTGTGGAAGAAGAGACATTGGTACATGTGTAGAGATAAGTAGAGATATAAGAGAAATATGGATGAAGATGAGAAAGTTAGATTTGGGTCTACGTGCTCTGTTGTAATACGTCGGGATTGAATGGTGAGCTGAGTTGTTGAGAGCGTAGTTGTGTCTGACACAGTGTGACTACAATGAAGAGTGCTACATCTTGGAGAAAATATTATCATGTGTAAAAGCTTTGTAGGATATTATGCGGTTAGTAGATATGCAGAGAGGTATACAACAAGAGTATGCATGCGTCTATTCTATTAAGTCAATCTATACTATATACTAGGAGTACTGTACAATATAGGTTAGTAGGGTAAGAGACGTATGTAGTAGGAGTCTGCCTGCCCGGAATCCGTTGCAGTTCCAGATCTTTGATATACACGAGAAGTATGTAAGTACTAGTGCACATATAGGGAATGTATCCATACTCGTTACTAGCAGGACTGACTATTGAATATAGTGGGTGAGGTTGTAATAGTAGTAGGATGAGATTGAAGGGAAATTTGGCGGTGTTCTTGCAATGCAATGCAATGGGGATGTGATGTATATACAAAGTATAGAAGGAAGGATTCGGCGGTTGGCCCACCCGTAGCCCAGACGTAGCTCTCCCTGTGCCTCTGCCTAACTCTCTTCTGCTCAACTCGACTGAAGAACTGCTGTGTCTGTGTACTTCGGAGGCAAAGGAAAGGAAAGCACTCGGCCCAAATTCCCCGAAAACCTTTCAAACTGTTACTTCATACTTTAGTCAAGTTGGATCCCTCCTTGCGTTAGTTGCTTTCGTGTCTTCTTGTCTGGATCTGGTACTTGTACTTACAATAGCATCTCACACTCTGAACATTACTAGAAGAGAAAGCAGGGGAAAGCCGAGATACAGATGAAAAGACAGTTCCGCTGAGAGATAGATAGGGAGAGACAGATGGAAGGATCCCGTTCCAGCTCAAGTTACCTTGCATTACACTGACAACAGATACAGACATACAATACTGTGTCCGGACCCTACCTACCTACTATATAAGCTGTAGCAAACGAGAGAGAGGAAACGCTAACTGATCTAGTAGTGCCGGTTCGGTTTGTTTGGAGAGAAAGCTCAACATCATTCACCCGTTTACTTTCTCCCGGCTGCGTAGCAAGGAGCGGGCCAAGTCAACGCTCAACGTCAACTCAATGCTATTCATACTGTCACGGCGAAAGCACACATAAAGAAAATATTCCATTCCATTGACCAGCTCATTTGAAATGTTCGACCAAAGTCCCAGCAAATCAAAACACACAATAAGTTCGTTTATACATTGATTGTGTCCAGAAAGGATCCCATAAAATAAACTTTCCCTACTCTACTTGTTTACTGCCAGGATCAAAGTGAAAATATACTAATTCACAAAAACCCTGCACGATGTAATTCTAGTCTGACTTTTTCTGCTCCTCTTCTTCTTCTTCTCTATCTGTCTATTGCCCTTCTAGAGAATTCTTTTCCAACATTCTGTGTTTTTATTTGACATTATTATACGTACATAACTGTATGTTCTCTTCTAGAATATATATACTTGTATGTCAGGCGTAGCAATAGGAACATCTTGGTAAGACAAGTGCAAATATAGAGTGTTTATACTCCGAATAGTAGCTAAATTACATATAGGAACAGAAAGATTTTTCAGACAACTGGGAATAGTTACTAGATAAAAGAAAATCAAAATTACTACATGAACTAAGTAATGGCGAGGCAAGTCACGAACGAAATAAGAAAACGTACACTACGTACACACATACACAAAGAATAATTAGAGTATTAGTGAGTTGAGAGAAATGCAGTAGCATTTCTCTCTACTCTACTCTACTACTACATATTACATAAAGAGTTTCCCTAAATGAAGTCCATACACAAGACAAGTCTCAATTAAATAATAGGAAAAAACATAACATTACAAGTTTCGTAATAATAGGGACAGACTTGCCACAAAACAGCCATAGTGCAGAACAGAGCTCATAAACACGGAGATTTTCTCCGCTTATTACATTGCACTTGATATGGTATAATATGTAGGATGTAGTTAGCCAACATGCCCGTTTATTTATTCGGTCGAGGGACGGGAGATGTAAGAAAATGAGAGCATGAGTGAAAGACAGACTATAATTACTGGTGTACATTAGATTGTAGTATATGCGTGCAGAGTCGGGAAGAGGACAAGTGCCACGCTATCTCCCCACATTCTTCAACTCGTGTGTACACAAAAGTCCGTCACTAATAAGCAGAGAGCGAGGTGAATTCTTTTTTCTTTGTGGTGAGGAGAGACTGTGAGAGGAAAGTCGTTCACAACCCATGTTGATTAACCTAATCGTAAACTAAACGAGCGGACGCTGAGCAAATGGCAGCTCCCTCCTATTCTCCCAATCTTCCGACTCTTTCACATAAAACACATTTACACGTTATGAGCCCCCATCTTCTCTGTACTAACTCTCCCAACAACTCCGAAGGGTGAACACACTTAAACTCAAACTGCAATCCAGACAGTGTGCAACCTCCTGCATGTCGACTCACTAGGTAGACACATGTACGTACACGTACTAATACATGTGAGCACAGATTCCTGAGACTTCTACACACACACCGCAATACCCAGATACCCCACATTCTTTACTTTATCTCACTTTTCTAAAAATCCATGTGCGCTCTACAAAATACCGGCTGAAATTCCCTTCATATTTCAACTTTTCCAGTGACAGTGTTTTAAAATACTCTTTTATACTCTTTTAATATAAGTGCGGTTTCAGTGGTTAGTTATATACATCCTCCACATACCCACATTTAAATCCTCCGAAATTAGTATGCATTAGCAGGAAGCACAAGGTAAGATATTTCTTCAATTCATCCCTTAACATTTTTGGGGACATTTTCAACGACTTTTCTATGAAACTAGCAATTTTTCCCTACTTTTACTAATTGTCAAAATATATATTTAAATACCAGTTTGATTAATGTAATTCAAAACAATCATTTCTGTGGATATATCAAATAGATCGTTGTGCTCCAATCCTAATGCAATAAAACTTCTTAATGGGAAGAATTAGTTTTTGCACTAGTAAGCAAATTCGGTTAAAATTTTATAAATATCATAGACAAGACAACTTTTGTTTATGTCACGGGATTGTCGTCCCTCCGATCGGTCGGCAAAAAATATCAATCGATAATACATAGGGCGTATATGTATATGTCAGTTTATTTAGAAGAGTATAGTTAAGACGGAGTATAGTATGCATATGTGTAGGTAGACGGCAAGAAAATATATTACTGAAAATTGCAATGTCAAAGAAAAACTTTGAAACTTTAGCAGAGCTTAGTTTAGACTAGTTTGTAGTTTCGAGATAGTTGAGTTGAGACAGCTCAAGCAGAATGATTCAAAAGTTAATAGTTACTTTGAAGATTCCTTTTCAGGCCTACTGATGAATGTACATTCTCAATACTTAGTAACGTCGTAATTGAAACACTTTTTTAGTAACTGTTTTAGTTCTTTTTCTAAGTTCAATAACAAACTTCAGAATCTTCTGAACAAATAATAATTTGGAGCATTTAATTTTCTGTAATGTTTCGAGTCAGATGTAATTAACTTGAATGAAGCGACGTGAGTTTTCATTTAGAATTATTTAGAGGGAAATGCATGTGGAGAATGAGTGAGAGTCAAAGGAAAAGGATGTACAAACTGCGTGACCTTAAGCAATCAAGCGTGTTGTAGTTGTAAAGAGGAGCATGGGAGGATAGTTCTTCCTTTTGGTTTCGTTTGGCTGAAAAATATACACGAAGCGTTATCCGGATTGGGTTTACGTGTCACCTGTCTTTGTGATTTAGAAAACATCTGGAAATTCTCATATATATTTACTAGCGTTGAATGTAGTCGTGGTAAGTAGTCTCCGCACCGCCAAGAGTGTTGATGAGAATTTATTAGACATTATATTATTTTAAGTTATTTCCAACGCTGTAAATCATTGGAAAATTCCTCATTTTCTTTCCAACTTGGACATTTCCTTCATACACAGTAATTTATCGTCTTCCGCCAGCATGCTTGGCCCGACACCTACGAAATATTGAATATCAATTGCATTTGTCGTTCTGTATACAACATTTTCACTCGTTACCCTCGTTAAAATCCAAGATTCACTTAGTAAAATTATATAAATACCTAAATTGCATCTCGGAGTGGAGGAACAATCCAATCAAAAGATAACATCATCTGATCTTTTCTAAACAGGGATTGTAGTAGTAGTAAATAAATTACAACTGAATGTCAACAATCCTCACGCCATTAACTACATAATTCATTAGAGTTATATGGTACATATAATTACGGTTATATTAGCATTAGAGTAGAAAAAAGTACTTGAAACTGAAGATGGGATTCAATTGTTGCGGGGACAGGATGGAATGAAAGGAGAGAATCGACGAAGACATTACACAATCGAGTGGGCAAACTATTAGAAATAGCGGAGGACGGTATGATTCCATTTTTATAGGAATTTTCCCTTTCATGTGCTTTGTCGTCCCGTTTGTGTATGATTGTGAAGTGATGTAAGCCCCTGAAGAAGGGAAAGAGAGAAAAGCACTGCATCAACTTTTTTTCAACATTTTTGGCAATCGATAGATTGGGCGTCTTTTCTCCTGGTTTGCTCTAGTTCGGTTGAGTTCAGCTCGGTTGGTCTGCCCGCCTTGGCATTTCTGTCTCCAAACACTTTTCCCAAAACGATACGTAAGGATAGCATACGATAGATCAGATCAGCCCTTTTGAGTGCCGTAAGAAAAGAAAGAAAGAGCATGGAGGAGGAAGCTTGACTTTTTACGAACGTGGCTTATGCAAGGCAGCATTCGAAAGCCAAGGGCCCGACTCGTGGTAGTACTTTAGATATTCTCTGTGAAACAAATACAAGTAAACTGGAAAAGACCTTTGGTAATAGCATCTGTACAGCCGTCCTTCTGCCATTCCCACTAAAGATGTACAGATGCGAGTCAATATAGTCCATTTATACATACGTACTTAAATGCCTATGTGTGGGAATAGGGGAATGTATCTACTACTACTTCGACTTTCTCCAACAACGTCCAATTTTCTCCTTTCCCTACTTTCCCCACTTTTACTTTCAACTTTCTCCGTCTGATCCCATCTCATCTTGTACATTACCATTTATTGCTCATTTTGTCAGTGTCAGCAACTCTTGAAGAGTATTCTTTTCTAATCCCCTATCATTCTTCCCAACTCCTACCTAAATAACATACTGCATTCACGACAGACTCACTTCTGATAAAAGCCACTACTACCTCTATTACTGATACACAGACAAACAAACAAACACTGTTAGATTGTATTTATTGTCTTTCTTACAATACATCCATATCCCTAGACATTTCAATAGAATCCTCTACAATCGCCGTACTCAAGGGCCAAAAACAAGCAATCAAAGCTCCAGATCGACGATTCATTATTCCTCCTAAGCCTCCCGGGTCCTTCCTTTTTATCGGGAACAAAGCCTTCCCAGCATTGCTCTTGCACTTACTGATTCCTGATTTGATTTCCTTTCCGGAATCAGCTGTTCCTATACATACACGTACTACCCGTGCCCGACATTTCCCACACTCTTACACAATATGTCGACTTACACAAAATTCCTACACCACATTCCCGCAATTTTCTACCAGCATTACATCTTTCACCCCATACTCACATTTTAATTCCTTATGATCCATCCTCCTGCCTCTAACCCTTCAACATCTACAACAATAACCATTTACTATTCCACTGCACGTAATAACCAATTTCTCTTGTGATTCAAATGGAGAAAAATTCCTAATCTCATCTTCGATTGTCATTCCTCGTTTATCATCGCAAGGTACCCTCATATAGTATTTTGGAATACCAGACATTCAATATACTTACTACTGTCACTAACAGTACAGTACTCTATTTATCTCTATTTAACTCATGATGTCTGATAATATTAAGTGATCTGTTTACATTACTTATGTCAAATGCACAAACTATTTTCATTTAAATCAAGTATTTAGCTGAATTGGAGCATTTAAAATGATTCAATGCTTTTAGGTGTAATCAATTATTATAGGTGAGCGAGCGTATCAACATAAGTTTGGCGTTGGGTACTTTTCGTTTCTATTTGCCCATTTCATTTCCTCTACGAGTATAAACTCGTGAAACTAATGAACTAATTGGAAGAAAGTAGATCAAGGTCTAATCTACCTAGCAAAGCTAAAAACAAACATCAACCATGTACATAGGTCTTCTCTCTCACTTAGTGTTTACTATTGGATGTCATGATATCCATAGGTGATAGGAAAAATTGCAAAGTATGTATTAGAACTTTGAGATTCATCAATGTCTCTCTTCCGAGGAGGATCAAGGGAAAAACAATCTGATATTCTGAAAAGATCAACGAAGAGATTCTTAGACACATCAATCAGGATATACGGATTTTCTTTCTAAGTCAATAGTTTCATCCTTAAACTACTTTCATACAATACCGAAAGCTCTTTCGATCTTTTATCGTAATTTCGAAAGGTGCTAGGGGCGGTTTACATCTTTGAAAGGAAGTAAATACCACTTATAAATATTATGTGCCAATCCGATTCACATCATTTGGGAACTAAAACTTCATGAAAATTTCAAATAGTTGACCCACTGCAAACTTAGTTGGGATCTGTAACATAAATATCATAGAAAGAGAAGATCTAGAAGGATTTTGCAAATCTCTGTAGTTATAAGTTACAGTTGCATTCGCATTCTCGTATATACGTATACCAATGTCATAAGGCACAAAACATTCCCAACACTTACTTAATGACACCAACTTCAGATCTGCTTACCGCAATGTTAACCGTTATAATTTCCCATATAAGGGGATGATGAATATTGAATCAGTTTAGTAGATAAAACCGGATTAGTGGTAAATTAGTAATACATCAAAAGAATCTGTCCCAGACGGAGTTTATTTTATCTGGGTAAAAAGCTTTTTGACCAGCCGGCTACCAATTTAGCCGGTTAAAATGGTCGGTCCCAATTAACACTGGTCCCAAATGATTAACTGTGGATTTAGTTAATTATGATGTAAATAGTGTAGTGGGTAATTGATTGCGGTTGGTACTTTCTACATCGATCTGTATTTGTCGGAGCTTGTTCATAGTGGATGTTGGGTGCTGTGTGAATTGTGAATGTGGGATAAAGTGTCCTTGATGAGGTAGTCAGGGGTTCGACTTCAACTAAGAGCTGACGAGTACCTTCTTTGAAGAAAGTGAATTAGAAGTAGAAGAAGGAATAGAGTAGGGTAGCAATTTGGCTATAACAAAATTCCCAACTCGTTGTTAAATAGATTGCAATTGGAGGGTATTTTTTGTTGTCAACGTACGCACAACAGGAGTACGTTATGGGAAAAATAAGGGGTACTTAGTCGTTGGATACCTTTTAACCAAAATGAGGGACCCATCGATTTAAATAATGTAGTAGCACTTAAGAAGGCATGCTCGACTATGTATAATGTAGCATGTAGAAGAGTATAGTATAAAGTGAGTTCTAATGCAAAAGCGAAGAAAATGTGTATTGTGAAAGAATAAGAGTAGCAGTAACTGGTAACATTTGAAAAGCACGCGAATTGAATGGAATTCAGTTCTCAGGCTGAAAAAGTCAGAAAGAAATTTTAAGTTCACATTGAGAGAGTATATTTCTTTTGTATAGGTCACGTATATAAATGTATATGTACATATGCAATGTATGTGGGGATAGAGATGCATGCATTAAATATATAGATGATCCGAATAAGTCTGCGCATTTAACAGGGGAAGCACATTGAGCCGGGAAAGAGTAATTGTGTCTTGTGTTTTGCACTTAGGGACATTGTTTGCTGTTGGAAGGAAATGTTGTTTCATCTGGAAAATCCTTAGAGAAGCATTACTTTTGCTAATTTTTGGGGAGTGTAGCTGCTAAGCTTAATATAATAGTAAATTGAACTGGGAGAGAGGTTAAGTCGGCCGCGATGCCCCTATCTTTGTGTTGTAGTAGGAGAGGAAATTCATTGCCATTGCATAACTGGAGAGTGTATGTGTGTAGGCTGAGTTATGCGAAGATATTTGCTCGAAAAGACAAGTGAACGTATTTGATAGTGGCCTTTGTGGGTTTCGGTTGCTCATTCATACATTCATTCATTCATGGTGTGCCTGAAGTGAGAGAGGGAGCCGAGTTTCGCTATAAAACTACTACAGACACAATATCTTTTCCTCTCTCCTCAGTTCGGTTCGATTCGCTCGACTTTCTCCACAGGGAAAGTTCTTTTGCTTTGACTCGGAGAAGGCATTCGGCTCATTCTTTGTACTCCAGGCAAAGTTCCTCTCTCCATCTGCTCCAGTTTCAGTCTTCACCCAAGAAATTCACAGGAGGACTATCTGAAGAAAGCCATGTCCTGTAAGGAAAATAAGACTCAGACAATGGCCAGGCTATATAGAAAATGAAAAATAATTGTGTAAGGATTGAATGGTTCTGTCGCATCTTGTCTCCTCTCCCTTTTCGATGAAACCTGCCAACCTATATACTATTTGCATGCAAGCATATCTACTATACGTCTCAAAACGTCTATTATTCATACAAAAATAGTTTATCTAAGGTATATACATTCTAAGCCAAACGAAACCAAAAGGAGAAGCTCAAACGACATATTGTACATCTTACGTAAACATGGATTCCTAAAGTGAGATTATATTTGGGAGAGAAAGCTTTCTCCCGCCTATACTTCGACACTAGTACAAAAGATTATATCTGAGATGAGAGGGAGGAGGATAGATATTATAAAAAAGAGTATAGAGCACTAGGTGACACAGACTTGAGTTCACTATCAAAGAAACCATGACCTGGAAAAACAAAAGTTGTTCTTGTAAACGAATTTGCATCTGACAAAACTTAGTGCACCCATTTCTGAACCAACTGTCTCGGTTGGTTTTAATGAACACGACATACTAAGTCAACCCGACTCTGGCGTAATTTCTTTCTTTCTGGGGGCTACATGGATATGAGTTGAATTACATTAATCTCTCGGTTTTCTGTAAACTATCATAATATCAAAGAAATAGCAAATAATATATAATTTCACAAAAGTTACGTGATGCATTATTTATTGTGTACGTTTCAAAGGGAAACTTTTCTGTATGCATCACCAGTTTCTAATTTAAATTAACCGCCACAATTTCAATTTTTTCCCCGTTGTTCCCCAACAGTAGCTATAGGTTATAAAAAGGAGGCTTTGATTCAAAGCAGGAATATAATTGGAACACTTTCGTGCATGTTCAGAATAGAAATTTCTATTGTCTACATACAGAAAAGAAGTTCTTCACTTCCCCTCCTAACAAAACAGACGCTATAAACTTAACAAAAGTACTCTCAGTCCGAGAGAAATCTACAGAAAATGGCATTTGCGGCGGCTCGGATGATTAGAAATCCACTTAAAGAGGCTCCTAAACCGGTCCCAGTTCGTTCTAGAAGACCTTCCAAAGATGATCATTCACGCTCCCGCAGCAAGGTACACAAAACATGCCTTTCTTACATACTTACGTCCCTCGTCGGCTACGCTCTTGTCGGCTCTCTTCCAATTCCCACGTACGCCTATTTTCACACATACAAATGCAGCCTTAAACATCCTCTAATCCCTCCTTTTTCCCTTTCAAGACACACTCTTTGTCTTCTTAATTGACAAGTTCTCATCTAATTTTCAACATGACAGGAACAAAAAGCATAATTTACCTATACAGGGCAGGAACCATGTAAATGTAACTAACTATAAATTTTAATCTGCATCCTTCACTCTACAAATACGAATGACAACTTTCTAAATAGATGCTCACATTGCCCTACTACCTTTTCTACTTTTCTTCGGAGACATACATATAAATAAATTATACTCAACTAACTATCAAAGGACACTAATTATAAACTTCCAACAGTTTCAACTAGTAATTCCTACTATGGGGTCTCAACAAGAAAAGACGAACATTCCTACAACTGCTCCTTCTTAAATTGAAATCCTTTGTCAAAGACAACGATGATGACGGAAATTCAACTCTTTAACGCTCCAGCAACTTCATAGAGACCAATAATGGCACAGAAAGTAATAAGCATTTCTATAGGGGGCAATGATGAACATTATTCACATACTTAAAATAATTTTCATCCAAGAAAACATTATTTAATTGTTTTCACAGAAAAGGGAGCAGCACAAAAGCCCTATTTATTTGAATTCTTTATTTCAACATTTGTCTGATGCTTGTACTTAGAAATCTTCCATGAAATCTGGCAGTACGAGTTAATCTTGTGTAGTTCAGCAATTTAGAATAGCGTAGATAGCTGAAGTTAAAGTGTGCCATGTATTAGTTAAGTAAAAAGTACAACAGTAAGCACAATATTAGAATTTGCAACATTCGTTGGTATATCTATCAGAAATAAGTGGTAATAGCAATAAGAACCAACATTTCTTCTTTAGCAATGCTTTTCCACGAAATTACAATGCAAAAGTAAATGAAAATGGAGATGGGAATACGCCTGGAAATAGTATGGAATAAAATCCTTCCGTTACGTCCACAGAGTGATACAAAGTTAATTGAAAAGGAAGGGAGACGTTTTAAACGAAATACTACCTCTATGTATACATAATACATAGGCGTATGTCAGAGTTCGGATAAGAATGCAAGTCTAACAGTGTTTTCCTCGAAAATCGGCTATTTTGTGTCTTACCCCCTAATTTTTTAAGGTTTTTCCATTTCGTCTGTCTATTCTTCGTACAATTTAGGATGATTTTCTAGGAATTCAGTGTCTATGGTATTTTAAAGGTGTATTTGTTGGAAATGCTTAGCATTGCTTCGATATCCACACCTTTGGTAATTGCATTTGGAAGGAAACGGACGTTTAGCTCCTGTTCTGGTTCATTCTAACAAATAAATATACACGTAGAAAAGATAGTTACCATGTATATTGCAGTGCTTAGGGATTTTAACGGATGATAGGGTTTAGGAGTCCTTGCGTAACATTAGTGTTTGTATATCGTGCTGTGATGCAAACTCTGAAAGGTGGAGCATTAGCGGACTGAGATTGAGGATGCATCCAATCCATGTCAGTCCAAGATCAGAGTGAGTGACACGAACCCAACTCTTCGCTACTCGTTCACACTCTTCTTTCGCTTGAGCTCACTTTGAAACGGCCAACATCCCATTTGATTGCTCCACCACAGCTCTTGCCATACACTAACCACATGTCAATTATTGATTACCATCCATACAAAAGGTACACACTGAAAATAAAGGAGATTTTAATGAAGAATCAAGATCACCTACCTTTCCTCTACATCACAATTCCCACTACAACTAAAAATATATCACAAATAATCAAACACGTAACTAACCAATGCACGTCTCACTCACTGATACATTAATGAACGTTTCCATTCAACCCAGATATCAATAATACCTTCAACACTATTCTCTCTTCATTCTTTCTACCTATTTGACTGCTACGACCAATTCACATACATCTCTCACAAAAGAATCGAATGATTAAAGTTATTCTTACCCATACAATATTGTTGTCGACCCTGCTCACGACTTGCTTCAATTATTTTATCGCTAACGAACGGAGTGAGCAACTTTTCAAAAATGGGAATACAGTTCATGAATCATTAATTTTAACGTTTATAATGCCATTTCTCTTACGATATTATGATTGAAAACAGTACAAGTACTACTATCTCGATACCTAGTATATTACTGTGGATCAAATCGATTTTTTGGAATTTTTTGTTTACATTGATATTGAAACAAGCCATTGCAAAATGCATGCAATCAAAATTTCAAATTATCAATATCATTTTAAAACTTTTTGTGAATAATTTGTGGAGAGAGTAATTTTGTCTGTTGAAGTGTCGGTTTGGTAAATTATTGTATCTACATTAAACTCTTACTTTGCTACAAATTAATTAATGAAACATTTTTGTCTCATCGGAGGGAAACATTAAAAAGATATAGAGATGCAATAAAAATCTCGAACTATACATAAATATACATACGCAGATAAAAAACATTTAATTAAGAGATGATTAATATGTAATTAAAGTAAGTATGAGCAATTTATCCTGCCCTGGCTGCCATTTCCAAAATAAAGATTAGTTGTAGATCTTAAGCTGCTTATCTTTGCTGTTTGGATATCTTTGCTAGCATAATGTAATCTATGTCTATCGTTAATGTATTAGTATTAAAGCTTTTCTCCAGACTCACATCTGTAGTTCCCTACTGACCGGGAGAATTATTTGTCAATTCTACCAGCAGCATGTTAACCCAGGAGCGTTGATGTGTAAGTCACAGATAAGAAACAAGAAGGAACTCTTTAGCCAAATGGCGGCACAATGAACACTAACAAAAAGCTCCGATGAAACAAATCTGTTTTAATACCACATAATGTATTAACTAAATGCTCTCTACCTAGAAGTCCCAATTTGTAATACAACAATCTTAGTCTACCCTGCAGCTTTGTTATGTACCTATCATGAACGGTTGTAGTTTCTTCACTACATGATGCCTACTTGATTCAGTTCAATTTACGACTAGAATATTGTAATAATGCAATTGCATCACCGGAGTTTTTCATGTTAACAACTCGCAGAATGCGCTGAGTAATCTGTTTTTAATGAAAGCCATAATGCTGTGCGATAAGTATTTTCAAATTATTATATCCGATTAAGGTATCAACCATCGGAGATTGTTCAAACTTCAAAGTAAGTTTTATGGGATTTATTTTAATAGGGGATTTGGAAAAAGCGTAGAACAGGAATAAAACTGCTTACGATATTGATTATTTATGCACTGCAATACTTTCATTATGAGTACTGAATTTGATAACTTTCTAACTATACGATCAATTCTGAATTATGAGTACTGTCTCATTTTCCCTCAGTGTTTAGTACGAATAATTATTGGTGGCTATGTTATATTATTGAATAGATGTGTGATTCACTAACAACAAAATTTCTAGTAGACATTTACAAGTTGGCAAGATGTCCGACTAGATTGCGATCTAGATCCGTTAGATGTACGATATACGTTTGCACAGCACTGAGGTTTTCAAGAGTTGATCGGTTAATGTGTATCTACAAAAGTGAATTGCGAATGTGCAAAGAGTTCAAGGCTTATTATTATTTCCATAAAATGTACGCTGCTGCACGTAGAAAAAGCTTATAAGCTTTAAGCTTAAGTAAGTCTTCCACTAAAGTGAACTTGACTAATCCAATCTAAAGCCAGCAAAGCAGTACATACAATCAATTGACTGCAAAATGAAGGACCAGACAGAGATAAACCCAATGATTATTTGCTTCTATTTCCAAATGATATATTTTTCACTGTACTTCCCAAATCCATAGAGATTTCTAGTTAAGCGGACAGGGGTCACATAAATAGTCCTTGAACAGAAATGGAATAGAACTCGTAAGGTCGCATGCCTCAAAAATAATGCGTTTAACCAATTTACCTAACATAATAGACAGTATAAAATTACAAAATCATACTTAAACCTCAATTTGAAAGTTAAACTCAATTATATTAACAATATTATGTAATTATAAGAATATCATGGTGTTCAAACTAATGCATCTTAGTGTAGCTCACGTAGCTATATTTCTGGATTAATTATTTAAAACGATTGTAATAACATCAGTTTTTCGGTTTTCCCTATTTGCTCTTCTCCTACGACGTTGTAGGTGATGCGTTCTTAAATATAATTAAACACTGTCTTGTGATTTACGTCTGAATAGTCCATAAAGTTTTCCGTGCAAAGAACATTTTAAGAGCATTTTTAGATAGGAAGGTAGAATAGGGGAAAAGATAATATCATGGTTGGACAAACACATCGACTAAACAAAACGTCCCCTTGATATTGCATGAAATATTTTGTTCTCCAGAGTTCCCTAGGGTAGAATCGGTGAAAGATTGACGTGCGTGAAGCTAATAAGAAGGACATCGTCCATTCTACAGAGACGTAACAGAAGCTTTTTGATAATCAAACGGACAGGAAATTGGATATTTCTTCAAAGCGTAAAAACACAAAGAAAATTTAGTAGGAGGACAGGAATGGAAATAGTCATTTATTACTTTGTGTGTAGTACATTTGTGTCATTTTATTCCTTTACGAGTAAGTTGTGTAGTTTATATGGCAAGAGTGAGCTAAGCTGATCCAGATAAATATAATCCATGTGATTTGAAGCAAGCTGTTCTTATGTCTGTGATATTCCCATTTATTCCATAATCGATTCCCTTCTGCTGTGTATTGTAGGTAGTGTCTTTTTAATGTTTTTGAGAATAAGTGCTTTAACTAAGCTGTCGTAGGAGAAAAGTTCAAAATTTCCCCAGGGATATCTTAAAAGGATTGCCAACTTCTGTTGATGACATTTTAAGGCTACATTTACTCTGTATTTATTTACACTAGAAAATAGTCACATATATTCTCGAGTATAATTAAAGAAAAGGTAGGTTTTAATGTACATTCGTAAATACTCTGTAAAAAGTTTCTTTTTCCTCTTTGGCAAATACAAATACTGATTTAGATCAGAAGATTTTGTTCTCTGGCAAACAACAAATGTATGTCAATGTAGCCCCCACTAGAACTAGTAATTGCTCCGTACTCGTAGACAGAATTGAAGTTTGCAATAGATTTTGTCTGAAGTACACGAATACGACGCGACTTGTATCAATCTGTGTATTATAATTACCGAAAATAGTTGGCGGACCGTGAAGAGATGGGAAGTTGGAGTGAAAGTTGGAGTCGAGTACGAGTTTAACTTTTCTAATAACAACATTGAGTATTGCTTAGCATAATATGAAAGGTCTTGCTACAGGATATAATAAAGTTTGAATGAGAGGTAGGCTGGTTTTATATTATTAGAAATGTAAGGATAGCGAAATAGTGTAACACAGCATCAATTTCAATTCATATGGAAATGAGGAATGTTTACGGAGTCAGGATTTGAAATTGGAAAAGTACTTCAGTTCACCAGAGTTTGTAATATGAAGAGGATGAGATTCCATCCAAATCCATATTTATGTCTATATACATTTACGTATCATCTATATGCATTTAGGTAATATGTACATACTTACGAGCCATAAGTAGTCCTTCTCCTAAATACCATTCTACGTTCAAACGAAAAGTATTTTTTTTCATTTCGTCTGCTCCTGATGGGGTTTAGACATTGATTTGACACAACATGACAGAATGCGAGAGGCTCGACTAGAATACTAGAGCTATGATATTATGATTCATAGCTAATAACTCATATGGCCTGTTTACGGGGTAGGTAGCCAAATAAAAGTTTGTATTTATTGGTGGGAGAAAGTCAACATAGTTACGATATTTACTGAGTTTGAGATTACAAATAGACTTGCACGTCTCCACTCTTCACCTTGTCCTACTTCGCTCTCCAATTGTGAGATATTATAAGGAGAACGCATGCCACATCTTCTTAGATACATTTCATCATGGATGCACACCGACTTATAACATAAAAAGAGAAAATTATGTTCTGTACATTTGTCCCTAATCGTAGATGTGCGGGGAAGAGAGAGAGCTAGGTACACTGATTTGAGAACCTGGAAAACTGTATGGAAACAAAGAAGGAAGCCACCTCCTTCCACCCGACCAATCATTCACACTGCGTCACTGTCACATTTATTTCCTATTAGGTACTTTCTCCAGAGAAAGTCTCTATTATAGGGAATCCTGTGTAGTTATCCAACAGGCATAATATTTTTCTCCCTTGCCCAACATCAATATTTGTATTTGCGGAATACATTTTGTCAGTTTCAGTAGCGACAAAGTTGGCAAGCGTACAATGTCAGTTTCTTCACGTACATTCTATTTCCCCATATACACAGACAGAGGATATGTACTGTGTACAACTACAGCATCCCAACTGCCTACCTAAGTTTTTATCAAGTACTACCAAATTCTCTTATGCTATCATAATCCTTAGTCAACTTTGTTCAGTTCAGTCTCGAGTTGTCGATCCGACGACTACGTAAGTACACTAAAGAACAGTGAAGCTCGACAAGACACGTACACAGAGACTTGGCCTTAGCCACATAGAACCATCCATACGACGTCGACTACCACCACTACATACATAAGTATAACTAGAGTAGGGTTGGTTGAGTGGAGCATTAGGAGAACAAGTACCTTTAGTCCGTGTGGTCCGTACACTACTTACTGCTGGAAAAACAAGACTCGAGTTTTACTTTTCGGAAGGCAGATCATTTAATTTCATTTGAGTGCATCGTATTGGCCATAACACAGCATAGTCTTCATTCCACATTCACTTTGCCACCAATTCCGTCTCCTCCATACCACTTCCACTTGCACATTCAATAAATTTCGCCCTAGGATTTCTCTGGCCGAGAAAATCATACATTTCACCCACAACCTCACATTATAAGCATACTTACATCTACATGCATACTAAGATATTCACCACCACTATAACTTTCTATCAATTTTCACCAAGCCACTTGACTATCTCCTCTCGCTTTTTATCCTATCATTCTTCTTCTCTACCAAAAACACACACACTCACACACAGCACTCTTTTATATATTTACTATAGTATTATACATGCTTCCCTATCCTTAGAGCTATAGCTAACTACTGCTATAAACATTTATATATACATTCTCTATCTATCTGAAGGTGATGGTAGAGGTTCCTGACTTGACTGAGTGCGAAAAGAAGTCTATTCTACTACTGCTCTACATTATTTCTTCGACAAAACATAACTAACTCTAGTATTTGACAAGAGAACACAGAGACTACTGCACACTGCACTGAACTACTACTTATTCTGCATACATCTACAAGTGAACCACATATCTAACCACAGAGCAGAAACTTACGGCTGTATAAATATAGATTATCAGTATAACTAGATATAGCGTTGTTATAATATATAAATATCCTCGTATATATAGAGATAGTAGGAAAACGACGACGACTATAAATGAAACCATACGGTGGGTATTGAGCATAAGCAGAGACAAGAAAGACGCGACACAAGTGAAACGGACAAACTCCGTCCTTCCACTTTCCACACGACCAGAAGCTTCATACGATCCCATCCAATCCACTTGACGACTTAAATACTCCACGAACATATACACAACCACACAAGACTTCCCTTCCTACAAATAGAAATCCTATGCTCAAGGAGACTGGGAACCCACAAATACTCTCTCAAGGTATCCTATTCCGCTTAGTCTATATCGGAGAAAAACAATATTACCTCTCAGTACATAAGAGCTACACACAAGTGTCAAAAGCCTTCTAGTAGAGTGACGACGCTGAAGGTGAAAAGAGAAAGCCGGAAAAAACTGTCCTGTCCACATGACATCAAACTCGCAAATCTTTCTCCACAATATTATTCCAGACAAACGTATACAATTACTAAAATACAGACTCCGACTCAACTACTCCGGGATTGCATACCATTCTCATACGATAAGTACCATAACATAACAACCAACTGACATCACATAAAATATCATAACACAAGACCTAGTGATCCCTCTCATACCTATCTACTACAAATACCTTCCAGCAACCGGTTATTGCTACAAGGTACGTTATTCATAAATATAACAACCCACACCACTCATATACAAACCTATCTACCTTATTATTATATCTCTACTGATACTTCGTATATTATCTACTCGCTCGATGACAACATATCGCATTATCTCACATCACATTCTACTCTCTTCCCCTCTTGTTTCATAGTTTCATAAACACTCTTCTATTGTATTTCTCTTTGAGTTGACTTGTCATTTCTAGTTAAGCTCACCGTCACTCCTCTCTAGTAGGATTACATTGCATGGCACAGACACATTATGCCATGCGAGCTAATAATTGCCCATTTAATAATAGATAGATTAAAGCTTTAAGCAAAACAACAGAAATTACCATTTTAGACACTCTCTCGTCCTCGTCCGCTCTCTCCTTATCTACTATTTTCCACTGCTCTACTTAAATTACTCTACATGTGATTACCATACATATTATGTACACACACTATATACTATATACAGAGATTTCCAAACACAAACTATATGTACTATAAACTGAACTAGAATGTGTGCATATTATTGTTACTGTTTGAGTTTCATTCATGTATACACACGAGATCAGTTTAAACTTTTCTATGAAATATACAGTGTGTTCACATACCAATGTCATGAAGTTGGTTACTTTATCACTTAAAGCTATTAGCATGCATACTTTCTCCAGTTCACCATTCGCTACTCAACAATGAGCCTTATTAACAGTTTTCTGGGCTAATAAATTTGAGTTAGAGAATATTTCTACATCTTCTCTGGATTAAGACTAGTTAATATTAATGTGAATCCGTATAGTACATCAACAGTGAATGAAGACGTGACAGAGCGTAACTTCAAAGTGCTGATGCACCAAAGTTTTTACTTTCCTCTCTCTTTTCTTCTCAACGTTTTTGTTTACTTTAGTAAAAAGTCGACCTAGAACTACATACAGCATTTTCACTCCCAGAAGGCATTGTGTTTTTTTCAATTTGCAACTATGAAAGATAAACTCTTGTCTTCAGTGAAAGAGGGAAAGCGCAGTGTCAGCAAATTTTTAAAACATAATTTCCTTTCTTTACAATTTTGAGCGTTAGAAGGGCTATCAGCACTAATGATTCTTATGTTGAAATACAGTCTGTCAGCGGGAACGTGGAACAAAAACATCTAAAAATAAATCTTTTAAAAGGATTTTCATTTCTTATCTTCACTTATGCACAGCTCGGTGTAAATTGCGCCTTTTGTCTGATGTAGTACTTATGTAGGGATGTAATACATACTGATATTATTACATCATATAGCCTACGCCTACTCCACAGGCAACAACATTATTAATATCAAACCGTCCCTTCTAACAATAAGCATTATGTAGCATTCCCTAGAGATCGATCCATCCAACATCCCAGTTACACTTCTGACGTAAAGACCCACCTCTAACTTTACATTACCAAACACTGTCCTACCTACTAACTATCACTTCTTATAGCAGCCAAGACCCTTTTCAACTTTTCCCTCATTACCGAATTTCCTTTGCCATCCCGTCTGTCTTTAATCTTTCATACATCACAAATCACATGTCGCAACATGTACAAAGTATCGCCGCCTAATTGCTATGCTAAATACATCTACAACTACATTTCAAAAGGTAAACCAAATAATTAGGTAGATACTTATCTATATTTCTTGATATTGGAGAGAGAGTATTCAATATTATTTATTTCCCAACCCAATTTAAGGGATTATAGGAAATTAGTAAAATTTGAATGAAGTACTATTAACTCAGACTACCCACGCAATTTATGCCTGAATAGCAAAATGCTATTTTCGAGCTGAGATTCTTATTTGTCTCCCACACTCCCACCCACCTTTATTAGAAGTACATAATATTTGGTACCCAATTAATTTTGCTACCTGCTTGTACGTTATATCAATTCTCTGTACTTCTACCGTCTGTTTATACATGTTATGTAGAATCACAGATTAAATTATTGAATCAGTTAAGCGAAAATAATGATCGAGTCGAAAGCAGAATTTGTTTTCCTCGCTTACTAATTACTATCTCTGTAATCTATTTATAATTGCACCACGTCAAAAACACGGAATTCAAAAATCAGGCTTTTCATTACTTAACAGTTTGGCACACTTTAATTATTCATATTTTCCCATTGACCTAGATTAGAAAGCACCAAATTGGAAGTTAGGTACTGTAACTACTTACAATAATTAGATTTCAAAAAGGCTTTTCTTTATGTAACTGTACTTTCCAGAAAATTTTAACTCCTACTAAATCAGACCAATGTAAAAGTATTGGAAGATGTAAGTTTCCTCTATAAAATCCATTGTATCAAGCAACTTATAGCAGACTTTTTAAGGCAATTGTATTTTAGGACGTTGAAAAAAGTTTTTTGTCAGGAAATCTTATCAAACTAAGCAGTTTGTAGTAGAAGTCAAAAGATCTCCATTTGAAGTGGACTTTTTTCAACTTCTACGCAATAACAAACAATGCAAAGTGAATAGCTATGTCTTGAAACGTTATTGTTTTCTTTACATGGGCTATCTACAATGCATCTTACAGTTAAATTGAATTGCACATTGTGCATTGACATAGTTGAATAGTGAAGCGTTGAATTTGAGAAACTATGTTTGTAAATGTATCCAAATAGTTGAACATCTATCTAGCTTGTTATTACAAGAGTATAGCTGTATAATAATGATCTTGAATCATACAATTGTTCACGAAGGCAGGAAATGGGTACCTTTGTAACAATTTGTCAGGGAATAATAGTATCTGTGTCTGAGTGTTGTTATTGTAGAGCTGGAAAAGTAGTAGGAAGTTCACATTTGATATTATCTATAATAGTAGAGCCCTTTAAAGCAGTATAAAGTACAACAGAGCATAATAAGCATATTATTACGCAGCAAAGCGATTGAAACTGGGTAGATAATATGAAATCCACATTAGAGAAGCCACTCTGCATGTTGTACATACATATCAATAAGCGGGAGAGGAATGAAAGGGAAAACAGAATTATTAGTTACCTCTAGTATCCGTTGACTTTGATGTTCTTCTGAGTATAGTCACTATTAGTGGAGAAATATGAGATGGCCATGTCGGCAATGTTGTAAGAAAGACAAAGGGAACTACAATATGGAAGAAGATAGTATATATTATAGTAGAATGTGATGTGATGACTTCAGTTTTCATCCAGCGGTCTTGCCCACGCTGAACAACCATAACAGGAAACTACTTTCAACTAACTCACATAAAGTCACTTTCCAGTCTACCTAACTTAACGACTGAGTATGTACACAAGAACGATGTTCTTACAAAACGAAAACCCTGGAAAAATGAAAGTTTGGAAATAGAGCTGTCTCTAATACCTGATCGTAAAAAACAAAGCAAACAAAGCAATCGCACTTTACTTTTTTACTAAGTAATGGCAGCCATGAAACTCGATAGGTACTCTATTATTTTATATAAGTAAGTAGACTATCCTACATTTACGATCATACTATTCAATTCTCCATATGCACATTTTAATTACACATAAAAACAACAAAAACACTTTTACAATTCACAAGAATAATTTTCTGGTATCAAACTTATTTTTATACCGTATTTTCCCGCGATAAAATTTGAAAACGGAACACTGATAACTATTGGGCTAACTGTAAACATTTTCAGTAGCAGTGCGGAAATAAAACATGCCATAACTTCATAACGCAACTGCGGAAAATCAAACTTTCCATCATTAAAACTCAGTGGATTGGAGAAGAGGGAGGGAGAAAAGGAATTCTCGTAGGCTGCTGTTGTGAATACTTCGGAGATTCAAAAAAATCTTTTGCAAGATTTTGCAATATACACAGTAGTCACCTGGTTGAATGTAGATTCCTGAAACTCATAGGACACATATTGTCACTAACATTCCGTCCAATCAACAACTAACAAGCCAAGACCGAAGCGGAGCGAAGCCACTTGTGCAACTAATGATTAGTTTCCACTTCCAGACCAGTGATTTTCATAGTCTTCTTGATAACTAGGAAAGAAGGATTGCATCAGTGATTGAGACACTACTTTATGGAAGCCGTTGCGCAACTAATGAGAACGAAACGAGATTACATTACTCACTTCAACTCCACCAGTACAGAATTACTATTTAGTTAGCACATAAGTAGTGAAAGTTATTAGTGAATGAGTAGTAACATCAAGTAGTGCAAGAAACAGTAGTCCAATCATTTTATATTATTATGCTGTTAATGAGTTGCGTTTGATTAGTCACAAAGTACGTAAACTGTAGTGTTTTACTTACCCTAGTGCTGGATTTTACACGAACAACCTTCTAAATAATATAATTATTATCACAAATTACACAAGACCCGTCCCCCGTCACTTTTCACATTTACTGCCGTATTCTACACTTTCACTACTACAAACACCTTCACTCAAACTCTTTTTTCCATATTCTATTTCGTAGTTTGGATTTTAGTTCTGATAAATACATCCCGTTGCTGAACACTTCAAATCATGCATGCTGGCGTTGTGTCACGTAATTTGGTATGTTTTTCTTAATTCATTATTCGCTCATGCTCAAAATATCGCCATTCACACTTTGCAATCACAATACTATTCTTATTCTAAGAAAGTAGTAATTAGGTCCTAAATAATGTCTGTAATTATCGTATCAAAAATTAAAATTAGTTTATCTACTCCAGCGTGTGAAATTAGCAAGCTTTGATGATTATTAGTATTATAGTGTTTCAATCATCCTAATTCTCTTCCTAGGATATCAGCTGTCTAAGGACTATAATATATAAATCCATTCTTAATATTGGGTCTGTGTATCTATAGACGTAAAAGGATTGTGTAACTAATTTGGATTAAGTGTTAGGGCACTTGTGAAGTAGATAAATAATAAGGATGCCTTTGATTTGTATTAAGAAAATGAATTTTGACAATGGGAGTAGTGCATTAGTATAGTGGAAGGACAAGTGTCAAAAGACTCCTTGAGGAATGACAAACAACTTTGTCGTGACCGAAAGACATGAGACACTTCATCAGGTATGTGTATTCAGAGTAGATTTTAAATAAGATGTAGAGTGATTTGATTCGGACATTTTTCTCTGGCGACAGTTTGCTTTCGTCGGCATTTTTGGAGCTCCTTAGTCTATCTTGTTCTGAGAAGGAATTTGACAAGCATTTTGTTAGATGTGTGTATAAGAAAGAAGCTACTAGTATGATAAGTTATAAGTGTTAGGTTGGAGGTTTGCCTGGAGAAAAGTGAGAAAGAGAGTCAAGGCTTGGGAAGGGAAGCCACTCCTGTCTTGTCCTCCCTCAAATACTAATGAGTCAGGCAAAGTGACAAATGATGTCTAAATTTTATCTATCTCTCTTGATACACTGAAATAGTCTAAATAACTGGAAGTGCAAATCCCTGGTAGTGCTACTTATTCTGTTGTTGAGGAAGAAGAAGAAAGGTACTTTAGTTTATGTTGAGCCTTGCTTAGTGTTGCGTTACACTCGATTTATTTATCCACGTCAACACAAAGGCTTGCAAACCTACACTACTATATTTCCCCCTGCCCTACTACTGCAATGCAATCGAGTCACACTACATTAGATTCCATTATACACACTGCTGCTAACATATAATATAGCTAGGTAGATAAAGTAAAACAGGATGAGGAAAACGGGCAGTAGAATTTACACACTTATTACCATCTCTTACAGTTGTCACGGCTAGGTTCGGATCTGACGTTTGACTCAATCTCGCTAAGAGACTAAGAAGTTTTGCCTAGTTGGCTATTAAACATAAGAGGGGTATAATATCTGATATAGTTAATACAAGAAAGCTCACTTATCGTTAGAAGAACAAGAAGTGGCAGCCTCGCGACTCAAAGTCTACTCTTGATAAGGAATACGCAAAAGTTAAGACAAAGTGTTTCTGGCTCGTGGTCCTATATATTTCACCTACTTTACTACTATACTTTCTTTCATATTTTATTATTATTATAAGCTAATACTTGTGTATATTCATACCTGAAAGGAATCCTTTATCCTAGAATTGTGCCACAGAAAGCACTATAATATGTGCCAGTAATCCAGAGACATATTCGCAACACGATGAAATAGAGCAAAGGTCATCATGCTATACTTCTTATAGGTACGGATGAGATAAATGATGGCACTTGATCTATTTATTACATTATTTTACCAGAAAGCACTCCTTTTCCTTGTTAGATACCGCGATAGATACATATATATGCTCTGAACTACCATGTAACTCAACTATCCCAAGTAATTTCGATATGTCTTCAACTAAAACTCAAACTCTTTGAGATTTTCCTTTGCCCAAATCCATTTGGTAATTCACAACAGCTGTTATAGTACTTGAATGTTTCATCTTCGGCAGTACTACAGATACTGCAGAGGTAAATTGCAAGTTAATCTTGCTCTATAGTAAACTACGATATGTCATTTCCTATATATACTTTCATACTGCACCTCTTTCGATATATAGGCAGCCATTTTGATGAGTAAGACCTTGGAATGAAATGGCTAATCACATTGCAATTTTGTTTATGTAAATGACAGTCATTGGGGAAATAGAATGAAATGATGTTCAGTCGGAATCCCCGCTCCTCCTTATAACACAGTCAAGTCAGGACAGCATGGAACTACCTAACTTATATCCAATAGCTAACTTGTGAAGTAATGGAAGTAAAAGGATTTGACTTGTCCTAAAATAGGATTCACAACTTTCTTTGCAATCAGCCACAAGGCTTAAAATTCTCTAATTGTACGCTCTACTTTCTAACTAATGTACCTAAGTAGACATCACGAATCAAGAAAACAGATTGGTTTACATTACCTACACTCTCGTTTATTCAATTAGATATGGACGTAGTTACTAGAAGACTACAAAAGTTTTTTAAGATTCCTATACAGCTAACTTTCTACAGATACTTACATATTTACTACTATATACCAAAAATTACAAGAAATCTTTTCTCAACTAATTTTCTACCTACTGCAGCAGTTGCAGCACAAAAATGCCAATAACTCAATAAACCCATAATAAAATTGCAGACTACATTTTTTGTACCCTCAGTGTATGCTTCAAACTCTTTGACAAAATATTTCTACCACCAAACTGTATAAAGCAGCAGGGAATCGAAAAAAAGTCCCAATTTTTTTTCTAAAAGTTTAGTCCTTATACTGTCAAAATTTTATATTTACAATCCTTAGCCATAGAGAATAAATATTATAGTATACAACATAGAAAATCAAATACTATCTACATTATTTCAATTTTGTTACGGATGTAATGCATTTTGGGCGTGCTCATTAGTAGATATTATAGTATCGTATACCAGTTATCCCTTGTGGCATTTGTTATGTATTCTTTGTTAGTTGATAAGTGAAATTCAGGTCATAATATTGCTATTGCCGGTCGGTTCTAACGAATGTGTAGTAGGAATTGGAGTGAATGTAAAATCCATGCGTATACTAATGCAAGATTTACATAGTTGGGTAGGCAGGAGTTGGTTCTTCCATGTATCTAGATCTGCAGAGATTGTCATTACTTTAAAATCAATGGTAGCTTTGAATTTGGTGAAGTTGGTATATGCAGTATGCAGATTTAAGATGTGACAGTGTATAAGGGTGCAGTGTAGTGGAGACAAGAGTAGTTACGTAACGTAAGGAGTGAATGCTGCAAGAAGTTCACAACTGTGTGCAGTGTAAAGAAAAAACGAGTCAAGTGCGGTGTAGGTTCGTTAAAAAATGAAATTCGGAGTGGGTTATAGGAAATAAGGTTCCGTTTGGTATGATACTACTCTGGAAAGATTATGTAATAGGGAAACTGGAATGAAGAAAATATTTCTTCACGATAGAGTGTAGACATCCCATTTCAAGACCCAATCTCATCCCCACTCCATTCTTCTCCTTATATATCTGAACCGTTGTGGAGGAAAAGCCTACTTCCGATGTGAGGCAGTAGAACCCATGAACTGTATAGGCAAAGTATTGATCTGTTATTGACTTTTCCATCAGACACTTAACCAAGTCACATAGACATAAGTTCTGCTACACTTACGCCCAAAAGCAGTCAAGAATCAAATCAAAGAGCGACTTGAGTAAAAGTTACAATCTTATTACTTTTAAATAGCTTCTCCTTTTCCACCAATGCTTTCTTAATTTTTTCCTTAAGATACCCAAGAATCGCTGAAACAGGAAAAGATTATATTTTACGATACAAATACTTGGAAATTGTGTCATTGTTTAATCTGTAGTTAATAAATCGTAGCATTTAGAGAAAGGGCAACATTTTATCAGGTCAGCACTAAAACGTTATTTAGCGGTAGGTGACTTTAAAACTGAAAGGGAAAAAAGAGTTTTTGTATCCTCGAAAGGTTTGTGAAGATGTTTACCTTTATTTCACATTGAGACTGTTTCTGCGTGTAAATCTTGTTGTTTGAGAGACTAGAGGGAGAAAAAGAGAGTCCACAATAATAGAACGCACGGGGTCTTAAAGATCAGTGGGAAAGAGTGGAAAGAAATAGACTGGTAGCAGAACTGTTTATAGATGATATAAAGGGAATTATGTGTATGGCCACACTTTTCCTTTAGATTGCTCAGCAGACTTGGCAAGGGAACCACTTCCCATCACACAAGTCTTAGATAAGAAGAAAGCCTATGGGTTTGAAATAGCAAATTTTTTAGGGCACTCGACCGAATCCACTTTGAAATTCTCTGTGGAGAAAGAAAGGAAGGAAAGCTCATGGTGATTCCTGAACTCGTTCCTTCTCCTCCTCCCTTTCCGAACATTCTTCCAAAGAAAAATAGTTACTAGTGACTGAGTGTGTACCAGTAGTGAGTACTTTCAATGTAGAATCCACCACGATTATAATAGGTGCATATACTGTGTGTACTATAAAGACAGACAATAAATACAGAATGCGAATAGCAGGAGAAAGATATATAACGACTGTTCTACTCTACTGGAGTGGATCAAGGTCAAAGAGACCTTTTCCCCTTTTAATTTCCCTTTCTGTCAGTAAAAACCATCCCATGTGTGTAAAACCTTTATTTACTTACTACCATTACAATATTTTTATATCCACCCACTTCTCATTTAAATAGAGTGGGAGAAATTTTCAATCAGCTAATCTTCTAATTTAGTTAAAACATGTTTATGTACAATGGGACAGTGAAAATATCTAATCTCTAATGTTTCTATTGCCTAACTTATTGTCCATTGTGCATCGGATATGGAGAATGGCATCTGAAAGGAAGTTAGCCTTGCTGAATAGATTTACTTATCGAATAATGCAATTCAATGTCCCTTAGAGAAGCATGTGCCAGTGTATTCAATGTACACAGTCTTTTCAGTTAACTCAAAACGAGAATGAGCTTTTGAGAGAATCCTCATTTTTCATTTTAAGGGCGCAGATAGGAAACCACTGTAATAGCTTCAATGGATGACGAAATCCATTTGTGAAAGACTTTAAAAGTATAGGGAGTGTGTCTTCTTCCCCATTTTATGTCTGCATATCTCCACTATATTACTCGTATTATGCAGCACGTAGGCAAATGTAGTGGATTTCGCGTGCCTCTTCAAATTCTATTACACTCTGGCCTATTGCACATTTGTAGCCACATAAAATGAACACTGTTCGCACAACCACACTACTATATCGCTTAGCTTTTACATATTCTCTAATACAGCTCACCAGAATGTTATTTCCACTGAATGAAATACGTGAATTGTATCTCCTACTTTTACTTACAACAACTTACTCTCTTCCCAACTTTTACTTTTTAGATATACTACATTTGACTTTCTTTACTTCTTTCCTTCACTCCTCCATTCTCTCTTTTGTCATGCCACCAACCAATACTAACTCAAAAGATACGAGTCGGACTCAACTCCAAATTACTCTTTACTTTCATTAGTCGATTAAAACTCAAAAAACAATGAAACAATCTGTCCGGCCAGTAGGTAACAAATTGTTGCGATAATCAGCAGAAATAAAGAAAACCTAATTTAGTTTAGTGACATTTTTATTTCAAGGATTTATTTATTTAATCGGTGTTATTTCTTGGCAAACAGAAGAGAAAATCCAAGTAAAGCAAGAATACTCAGATTGTTAACAATAGCATTCTAATTGTAACTTACCTAGATGGAGCACATTTGGAATTATTTCGAAATTATTTTAGATTTTGAGAAATGCAGTTTAGCTATAAGCTGCCATGTTTTACAACATAATTACTTTCATAGGTACTATGATTAGTATGTGCTTGATGATTGATGATTTTCATTTTTCATGATATTGCATCTCCAACATAACGAATAATAAAAAATTTTCTTGTACACACGTAAGGTTTATTTAGTGATGCCTAGAAATGGTTTAGCGCTTGCTTCTTTGGTATCTTTAGTTTGAAATCTAGAACACGAAAAGGTACGTTATTGTAGATATTGTAGAATATATTTTTAAGCAAGAATCTGTTTCATTTCGTACATATGTGCCCAAGATAAAAAAAATTGCCATGATTTTTCTTGTCTGTGTAGATTAATAAGCAAGTCACTCTTTCATGTTTACCTGAGAATGTTTTACATCTTCTGACAATGATGCATCGCTGACAATTCCGTTAGTCCTACTTATTTAGAAAGTCATCTGATATGAAAAAGAAAGATACAAATGACAATAAGAGCCTGGCATTTAAGAATCAAATAAAGATGTAAACAGCGTAGGTAGTTGTTTTAGTGCAGGCGCCGACTTACCCTCAGTTTCCCTCCTTTTGAATATATGCTTCTCAAATCTCTTGGATTTAAGAGAATCTGTCAGGAATAGGAAACTGGAATGAATAAGCAAAGATAGCTTTACAAGCTATAACATGTATAAAGTTACAAAAATGATGTACCTGTAACAGTGTCAAGTCATTGTACATGATACTCTTGAAGAATTCGATATCGGTATAATAATATCGTATTATAGTCCCAGTTATCGTACCGTTGATGTTATAATGCAGACTATCTTCATTTCTATTGCTTCTGTGTATCTCCTGTGCTTATAGATAATACAGGGGATTTCAAAACGAATAAATTACAATCAGAAGACTAAAAAATTGCGATTAAATGGAAAACATCATTTTGTTCACATCTAACAGACTTCATCGGTGGAAAAAGCATCAGGCAGTTAAAAAACATAATTTAGCTCAAGAAAGTCCCAGTTACAATTTCTTCATCAGAAATAATTTAATTATCTTACGCAGTTACAGATATAAATTAGAACGATTAAATAAATTAATGTAAACACATACACGAGCAGAAAGAATTGGCATTTTAGTGTTCATGTTAGGTCACGAAAAGTAATCATTTTTTTCTATTGTTAGTGGGTATGGATAATGTTATCTACATTGTACATTGTCCTTAAAGTACTAATGTAATGATGTGAAAGTATTTATTTTCATCTCCTTCTCTGGTTTAAAAGTACATGTGTTCAGATGTTTTATCGATTGAATTTGTATTTTTAAAAGGCTTAGGAGAAATACCCTGTATTTAAGTAGTGGATTGAAATGGAAATAGAAAGGCAGAATATTTAAGTATTTGTTTCCTATTCAACGGATGGATAAGTTCTAAACTGGAGACGTATAGAATTCCATTAGTTAATAGAGAATGCATGTAAGTATTTGGAAAATGTCAGCAAAAATA
Organism: Tomocerus qinae; assembly: GCA_020055645.1. NCBI lineage: Eukaryota > Metazoa > Arthropoda > Collembola > Entomobryomorpha > Tomoceridae > Tomocerus > Tomocerus qinae. The sequence continues at coordinate 24,656,849 of CM034549.1, forward strand.
CATGAATGAATACATCAATCTAATAGCCATCGGTTCTTTGAATTTACGAGATTGAAAAAGCATCCCAGAGCTGCAGTATTATGCCGAGGCTGTTTGATTTTGGTTTAGTGGTTTGAGTATAGATTTGGTAGTTGGAGAGTACTCTGTGCACGAGACAAGGTCATTTGTTTTGTTGATGCTCCTCTTATAACTGCTGTATACATTATGCAAAGGTGGGAGAACACAGAGACATAGAAAATGTTGTTGTGTTCTGTTGGGTAGCCTATAGAATTTTATGAGTTGAATAAAAAGACTATCGGGTTTCTCATGATCTACCTCGTAGTAGTCGTAATATTAGTGCCTGCAAATCAAGTTCCAGCTAAACGTAAAGAGGACAAGACAAAAAGTACCACGTCCAAGTTTAAGTAAGTAGCTTTAGAAACAAAGGGGGAAACAACTATTTATTTCTGGAATTGAGCCCAAGGGACAGTCATCTGTTTTCTCAAAGGAGTCTACGAAAATCCTTTCTTTTCAATCCATTGCATTCGGGTTTATACATATGTAGCACTCATGTACAGATACCAAAAGCTTTCTTTGCCATACTTTTACAAAAACAGAGATAAATACGAAACTGTATTCAGGTATACTATCTATATATGTGTTTGTACTCTCCAAAACTATGTATAAGCCTTCGAATTTTTACCTGCACACAACTTTTCACTCTTTTGGACAGACACACAAGAAAAACTAGCTTGAAAAGTCGACATGAAAGTTTTCCCCATGAGTATGCATATATGACCATTATAACATTTACTAGCACTACTTTAGGTATATAGTGTTTTTCTGCCAATACTAGTATCTGTGCTTAAGTATTAAACATTCTATTGCGCAATAGTTTTACATGTTACATTAGTTATACATGATATACATACTGCAGACATGGCGGAAATGGTTTGAAAATTTATTTAGCTCAAGTACCTACATAAAATATTTATTTCATGCTCATAGATGATGGATATGAATCACCTGGGAGTATAAAAGCCAAAACTTGGCTAAAAACTAAATCTATTTATTCAGTTCAAATTCAAACTTCCAATCTCAACGTAGTTTTATCTTAGTACGGTAAACGACTTTTCAACGCTATCTTTTATCTTCTGCGTTTCAAGTTATTAGATTAGTCTTTCTCATAGTGTTTAAGATCTTCTCATTTCACGGACAATCTCTGTAATAAAGACTAGCCATAATACTAAAACTATTTACAAATGAGCGAGGCTGATAAAAATATGTCTAAGACGCATTACATTATAAGTAATGCAAAACTAGATGATAATGGTTATTACTAATTAAAAAATATGAAGTAATTTCTGGCAATACGGCTTAAATATTTATAAGTAGTTCGTCCTAAGACGAAAAGTTCAATACGGATAGCAAAACAAGAATAATACTGTAGAATGTTTATAAGCACTCTGATTATTGTAGCTGTAGACACAATGGACATTTTATGTAAATTTTTGCATTGTTTTAAGTTGGGTAGTGCGGAGTTAGATGCATGTAGTTGAAACACATGTGAGTGTGCCTGCTGCAAGCAATAAACCTTCAAGCAGGGAAGAAGTATATTCTGCATTTTTGTAAGTTATTTTATGTGCCATGAAAGAAATTAAATAGAGAGCCATATTCTTTGCCTGACTCTTGGCTTTATGTTATTTAACGACAGAAAACTCCTTCAGAAAAACAAAATGTTAATCAGGGAGAAAAGAAGAAATGGGACGAGTAAGGGAAGGGAAAGGTTCTGTCATGAAAATAAAAGTTCTCTCAAGGTCTATTTAGTAAAATGAGTAAAAAATTAATCACAAATGAGAGTTGGGTCTGAAAAAGTTTGCCAAGTCAACGTCTTATTTTTGAGAGAGCGTAGGAAGGAGTGAAATTCACTCGGAAGTAAGTAGGACAGGGATAGAAGAAGACGTTGTCACAAACACAGGAACTATTTAGTCATTCTCTAGTATCCCTATAATCTACATACAAATAGTTCGAGAGAGTTGAAAGCGGAATATTATATAAAATGTTCTTGAGAAAATTTGAGTTGTGCAATAGAGAGTTCAGCCGACAGTTGAATTGCATTATAGAAAGAGGACTTTGACTGACGGAAATAATTTAGAAGACTAAAACAAGTCCACACTACACCATTACTCCATTAAGCAGAATTAGTTACTTTTATACGTGTCAGCATTTCATGTTTTAAATGTGTATACCAGACTGTGGTACAACAACCTCTAAACTTATATAGGGAGGGAGGATACAGAAGAATTAAAGGGACACGTACTACTTGCTATCTGTAAATGGCAAATCGAGACAAAGGAGTAGCTGTTCATTTAGTTAGACAGCGAAATGAAAATGATCTTTCCATTTATTTCAATTTCATAAATGTCAAGTCCACTTACTCACAGCGTTACACAGTAATTAAGAATAGTTAGTGCCATGCCAGAGCACATTTAACCCTGACAGTTCTTTCATCTATTTACATACCATTTCCTTATCTCACACTTCCAATATTGAAATAAAACTCTGCCCGCCTATTAATTCTCAGTTCCTTGTCAATTAACTTTATTTCATCGCTTCAATGACTCTCACACAAAGGCCAGCAGGTGAAGTCAACCGTGGGTTATTGCCTGCTTTTATTCCTAACACATCATGCTAACTAAAACTATACCTATCCAATATACTCACACTACAATACACTTATCTGTAAATCTAGCTTTGCCCCAATACACACCTTCCTATGAATTATTACTTTTATTTAGCAGATCAGTGATTTATAAAAGTATGTTACTGTCTGCACAAATAAACTATAATAATAAGATACAGAATATTATAAAAACATACCAAAGCTGATCAACTTTTCTGTGTTATGTATCTACATATATAGAGACCATTATTATTAAAGATACACTACAAATCAAAACCGGCAGCTATTTAAAATGCTTAGGAACCTTCCTAGGAAATTTAATTAAGCCAATCACCCACGAAAGTAATTTTCAGCTGAAAAAGTGAAGGTTCATGACACATCAACAGTCAGACGTTCGTATGGTGTATCGCAACTCTGCGATATTAAAAAGAAGTGTGAAAATGAACAAACCCTGTGAAATGCAACGGAATATTAGCTTTTCCATGGTTCCACTTTCTTCCATAACATCTTCAGCTCTTGAGCACTTATTAAGCTACTGCCACCAAAATGGATAGCAACCATTGGTAATTATAGATCATGAAATAAATTGTACTGTTCGTATAGACAGTGTACAGTAGAGTGGCTATGTTATAGATCATGGTATAAGGGACTAAATACAATAAGCTGTACAAAACTGCTACATGACTAGTGAGAAGTGTATAAGATGGAAAGGATAATCACAATGCCAATACTGTCAGTCTACTCTGCTCTCATTTCCCGATTCCCTGAGCACAACATTGAATCGCTATGGCTCAAATCTTTACGGGAATGATAAACTAAGCCAATTTGTCGAGTTCCTTTGAAACGTTGCAATCAGCAAATTTCTTTCTTGCATCGTCAACCACCAACTTTTCCCTTTCCTCTTTTCCCCTTCAATGAGCCTTTCTTTACTCGTCTGTCCAGTCATCCTTAGAAATCACATATTATGTGCATCCACATACATATTACTATCTATCTATGTATATACACACGTAATTGTTATATTAGCATACACTAGAAACTATATATGCCATCGAAAATCTATAGTGTTCGCCCTAATGGTTGCAAGTTGCAAACCAATTCATGCATGTACCAAGATCCTGTAGGTTGTCAATTCAATGCGCACTGAACACAATTGACTTGTACTATTCAAATAATAGATTGATACAGGGCATATAAAGATAGAACAGATAGATACATCCTCCAATTTTGCAGTGCAAACTCAAGGAATGCGATAAAGACGAACTTTTGTCGATTTTGGAAAACTTGGCTTTAACTATATCAGTATAATTTAAAACGAAATTAAGGAAAACACGTTAATAGAGTGCCATTTGGGATATTAATTTGCTGAAAAAAATTCTCCATGTAATGATATAAAATAGATCTACAGCAGTCCTTAACAGTTTGCCTATGGTAATAGAAATAGAATGAGTCTAAAGTGGCGTTTAGGGGTACTAAAAGGCTGTGTATACAATTAAATTTAAATTTTAAAATGAAGACAGTCAGAACTTGAAACAAAAGTGGTGCATTATCTAAAAATTGTTCAAACCAAGTAACTTGGGTAATTTTTACTTTTAGCGTTTAGAAATGTATAGAAGATAAATAAAATTATACTGTTGACAGAAATCTTTTTATACAGCTTTTGAGTTATTACTCAAAAGCTATCAGTCTTTTACAGTTGATCGGGCGAGACAAATGTGAGCACTTTCTAGCACTGCACAAGTGTATGGCATAGATATTTTAACCATTATCTACCTACAGTGGTAAAGATATAGGTAGCTTTGTTCATTGTAGACTAGTATGTATTCTATGTAGTGTCAAGAGGAATAAAATGGTTACTTATAAGATTAGTATGAGTACTTACTAAGTACACAAGACGTAAAAGTTTTCAAAATTTTCCGTCTCGATGAATGCAAGTTCCATTTTTGTAGTTGAATTGGAACACTCTGTATAGTTCTGTGTAAGTGATGGAAGCGTTTACGTAGAAAGCAATCTAGATATTTTTATAGTTGACTTAATTCTATGTTTATTTTGCCATGAAAGTAGATAGTTATGTTTTTTAGCAGAATGGTATGTTTGGCAAAAGAATGAAGTCGGAATATAGAGGCTTGTATGATTATATTATAGTTATGCTCTCAATAGGAGATGAAAGGCAGTGATAATATTTATTTATGTGTTTCTTGGTCATAAACTCTTATGTCCTCTTGTTCTCAGGAGGAGTGGGTATAATAATATAATTTCTCCTATTATCATTATTAGAATTTATAGGGAAGTACATAAGTATCACACTTTTGAATCTAAATAGATTGTAGGTAAGTGGAGATAAGTTGGGGAAGTATTCGTATAGAAAAGATAACGGTGAATGTTTGGCTGAGTTTGGAATAAGTTTGCGAAACAAGTTCATGGTAAGCTGAAATAAAAATAAGTAAACGAAACTACCCCACTAAGCCATTAAATAAATTGCTCTTTTGTGGTTGGCAAATACGAAAGCTGAGATCAGATTGTCTAAAATGTCTACATTTTGAAGACAGTACAACATCGTCAGTGTATCTAATAGACACACCTATACATACCTAAATACAGTATATCTAATAAGGAAAACATTATCAATAATATTTTTATAGCTTTGCTTTTAGCTTCTATATAAATATTAGTACCTAGTATACTGAGCATGTCTCTTTTATTCTGATATTTATATTTGTTTTCCCTTTTTGTAATATAAATGTTTGCCGAATCATGAACATGAACATCTTTACAGAAGGTAACTGACTGAAATGAATTTTACTATGCTTCCTCATCATCATGTCTTACTATCCTATTTACCTCTCCTCCAAAAACGATTACACATTTGCGCTGTATTCAATCATAACATTCTCAACTGTTTTAAACGATATTAATTTGCTCTGATTTAAATGGAATAGGCACGCACGAAACCGTCAGAAGGAGGAGGTCATGTCAACCAGAAAGGATCGACAGGTCCGAAGACACCCACGTTGAGTGCAAAGAACGGGCATGGTCATGGTCAGGGTAAAAATGGACAGAAGTCGGCCCAGAAGCCACCCTCGGCACAGAAGGGGCAAGTCAAAGCTCCACAGAAAATCCCACCCAAGAACGGAAAGAAAGCGAAAAAAGGAAAAGGACACCAGACTTACGATCTTGTTGTCACGATTGACTTGGTAAGTAAACTATTTCTTCATTATCTGTACATTTTTTGTAGCCGTTCGATAATATAGTTCTGTATTCCATATCTGACATTCGTTTCATAATAATATAAGAAGCTACTATATTAACTCTGATACAATAGTCAAGATTTGCAACATTTCCATCAAAAAATTTACTAAATAAATGAAGTTAGGGATTACAAGTAACTATTTTTTGTATTCCGTTCCAAAGTGGAGCAGTGTGTGCATATTAAAATTAGATTATGCATGAAAAGACAAGAGAAAGGAAGAGATTGTCTGTGTATCAGATTTTCAAAGACAATTTTACCAGATCATATATGATAATAAGGCGATGCTGGATACATATAGCATCTGATAAAAAGTAACTCGAGCATTGCTTAATTTTATTACGGGAATTTCTTCATGGGAAATGTTTACTGCTGTCTATATGAGAAAAAAAATTTCTCCGGGTGTGCATTGCGTATGTACATGTTAGGGGATAGAATTTGTATGAGATGTCTGTTTGGTGTACTACTCCAGTGAAGCCTAGAATATTCCGTTAGTTTTGGCACCAAAGTTTGACAGTTACACTGCGTAAATCTCCATTGCAAAGGGTGAAAAAATAAGTCGATTTGCATAACTACCGATTTCATTCTGGTGACTCGTTTAACTTATATATAGGTGGAAATAGAGGGAGGAGATACTATTGCAGCTGTGCTTAGACTTTCCCTACGTTTATTGCATCTGTATAGGCTCTAGTCCTTTATATATCTATACGTAAAATAATATCTGGTTCTGTATAGTTCTGTATTGAGGAGGAAGATAAGAGAGAAGACTCGCCTCTCTTTTCGCTAATGTACTCATACATAATACAATTCCATGTCTTTCTGCTCAACTTAAAACTAATAGCTCCTTTCTCTCCCTTGTTCGTCCTTCCTTTTAAAACAGGCCAAAAGTAATGTCATGTTCTGTAGTTTGTACTTTCACTCCTCTATTAGGAAAAGACTGAAAGTTGTCAAGTTCCCTGTTAACAGAACAAATCCTACTGGAGAGACACCCAATGCTTTCTCTCCCTATATTACATTATAAACTTTCTACGTACCACTTATTTTGCTCTGCATTTAAAAGTACCTATATTGAACGAGTGTCATGTATTGCCTGTTTTAACACTGCATGAGATTGGTCACAAATTCAATTTGCCTCTGACCTTACATTAGTAGCATTAATCCCTTTATTCTACTAATTTACTTCTATGCATATATGTCAATATCAATTTTTAAACTAACTTGTGTCTACTTCCCTTCATTTGTTGTAATAACTCAATGCGTCAAATTATAACCTACTAGTAATGACAATTATTATATTTTAGAACTAATTCGTTAGACTGCTTTCGGTATCCTGATTAGAATTCTTATGTCAAAAGTAAATGCTATTTTCAGAATAAAATGATGTTTCGGATGAACTGGTATGCAGTTGCTATAAAATGCATATTTCAAAATTATAGCAAGCTTTTAAAAATCCTTTTCGTAGTAAGTATAATCTAGTCAGCAAATAAGCTGTTCGTGATAAACAGAATGTCTTAGATAACTTTATAAAGTTGTAGGACGGATGTAAGAAATAGTTAAGGCACGGGAATATCAAAGAAAGATTCTCCTGTGAAGTACAACAGCAGTGTGCATTGATGAGTTCAATCATTCCTCTGGATTCATGATACGAGGTCTCTTTTGAAGTATTATGTTTCCATATGACTACCTATATTTATATAAATCATATTATCCCTACATGCTATACTACTAAGTAAGTAATAGGTACACAGAAGCGTACAGATTACTTATTCTGAGCTGTATAAACTAATATGATGTGTAATAGATAGTATCATCTGTGCAAATCACAAAGTAATGCAAATATTGCATCCGTGTAGCATTTGCTGACTGTCTGAGCTTACATAATGCACTTGTGTGTCTTCAAAATCTTCTCAGCTATGTACTGTAAACAGCTTTGACTGAAATCACTATGTCTATGATATTCTATCCATCCCCTGCAAATAATATCAGGAGAGCTACAAAACTATTAAGCATGTTGTTCACAAGGAGAGCTAGAGTGATATTATATGCCTATTTGAATGGCGCCACTAAACTTTCCGTTTTGGAATTATTGGCCGGGTGCCTATACCTTTTGAAAAGTTAAGTGAAACAGTCAAGTATGCTCAGTCATTTAGTTGCTAAAATCTGACTGGCTCTGTGGCTATGTCTATATTTCTGGCTTGGTTTTCGTCAAGACTCTTAGAGCATATATAGGATAATAACAAACCAAACAAACTGGCTAGTGCACTGGAAATATTAGAAATAGTTTTCGGTTAAGCTTCTCAGTTCCAGAACTCGAGTACTAATTCGTTTCTAAACTGTAACGACAACTGGCATACAATAGTAATAGCGGGTAATATTAATATGGCAGAAGATAGCAGTTACACTTACATTTAAGCTGTTTTCTACTGTGTATAATATTATGCATTTATAGACATTCGCTTGGACACCAATTACATAACTCTGTACATACATTCCATTTCGTAGGAAGTGCATCTTTTGTTTGATGCTTATTTACAGATAGGAGCAGCATCCAATTTCCATCGGAGACGAGTAGATTTGGAATAGAAGCCGCCCCCTCCTCTAAATGTTTGTAAAATGGGGAGTTCCTTATCCTGTCTATCTTTGTTAAATGGAGAAAAGAATGGGTTGGCACATGGAAATAGTTTTAGAGATTGACGCAGTACCTACTTATTAGTATGTAGACTGAATTTATGTATTTGCATTAGGCATAATAAACCTATTTGCACATTACGTGATGTGTATGTGGTGCTATGTATATGTAGAAATGATTTGCATGATATTTTAGCATGCATTCTGTCTTAGTGCTCTATATATCCAGTTGTAGTTAGCTTTCTCAAAGACAACTACGAGGATGCAATGGGAATGAAACAGCAATAATAGGATGTATTGGAGCGAGGAGTGACACAGTGACAACTCTATGAGTCTTAGACTATCGTAGCATCTATATAATATCTGTGCACTGACTTTGAATGTATGTTCCCTGACACTGTAAAGTAGGGAACCTTTGTATACGACATTATAAACATGCATAGCAGGGACAAACGAGGGACATTTTACATTCTATACGCTCCTACTTGCTTTCTTTGTGCCTATACAATGTATATACCTAACTGGAGCATCTACTTATTATAGTATTCTGTTCTTTATAACATAACATTAATGTTATAGCCTTATGGCTGTCACATATATTTGTATGAAGTGGAGGTTTTTGGATCTCAACTAAGGAAACTCTCGACTGAGAAACAAGATGAAAAACAAAAGGCTTCTAGTTTCTCGACCATTTATTTTTGTCCGTTTCCATTTCCATAAATCCGCCACCAGTGCACGACACTAGACAACTTGGGCTTCCTTATTTTCGTGATAAAATTTCACTGCGGTTTCGTCGTCCACTACTGATTCATTCCTCTCCTCTCTCCGCATCTCTTCATTTAGCTACTGAATCGTTGAAAAGGGTTGAAAGCAACTGATATTTATCTGTTACACACATCTTTGCTTTCCATGCAGTTGCTAGAAATTGAATACCAATCGTTACATTTTAACTTCCATTCATTCCAGCGCAGTAGAATGTGATACTCATTTTTTTGAAGACGCCGCTTTAACTTCTTTATTAACAAAAGTTGGAACTAACAAACACGCGCATTGGTACTCAACTCACATAATTTTGGTAGAAAATGAGTCGAGTTTTTACTCCAAAAATCGAAAAATTCCATTTCCTTTATTTTAGGCATTTCTTGACGCAAATGAGTTAAAAATGGCAAATAATCACGCGAAGATATTTCGGAGGGGAGGATTCAGCCCGTAAAGTCCTCCCTCAATGCATCAAAGATGCAAGAAGCAAAGTTTCGAAACATCTTATGTGGATATGATATCGTATCTCAATATAAGTCGGAGTTGAGGGGAATCCTTTCGCGGTTATCCTTTTTTAATATCATCTTATCGTACTGTCTTTCCTACGATTGGTCTAAGTTCGCGGCACCGGGATGCACCCCCCTGGCCGAGACCAGGTTTCATATCTTTGAAAGCTGACATCACGTGGTATAACGGAAAACTGCCAGTCGAAGCAACCGCACTTTGAAATATTTCATAATTCCTCTTCTTACAGATTCATGATTCAGGTTGGAAGAAAATAATCATCATAATTTTAGTAAATAAGTAAACAAAGCTGTTCTTATAGGGCGTAGGGTAGGCCTCGTTTTCTTTCCTTGAACAAGTTAATAATTTTAACTTTTTAACTACTGGGATTACTGCAACATCGTGTTGAGGTTATTCAGTATCGAGATAAATAGCATGACTTACTCTAGTGACTTCAATCTGTAGGCAATGATTTTTTATGCAAAAGCTACGATTGGCTTCCTTCCCAGAATATCTATTCAGCTCGTATATTTACCATATCATCGTCACCTCTCACATCAGTATTCATAGCCATAGCTTAGGTACATCCACATCCATGAAAGATTTCGTACACGGTGAATCCCTGAATAGCATTTCTCAACTGAAGATACTATAATCGCAGAACAGCTGAAACAGATTTTATTTTGGGATCTTCAGTTATTTATAAGTTCATATCTATCTATACTTGTAATTTTACAGTTCTATGCATAGATATCGACAGTCAGAATACAATCAAGTCATTTGACACATTCTGAAAAGAAACTTGCAGTGGTTTTCCGTTTTCTTAACTGTATAATAAAATGTATTAAAATTGTAGTGCTTTGAATAGTTATCATAATTAAATAGATCTGCACGGCTAAAACAGCAACAAAGTGCGTGAATGTACGGAAGTGCATAATAAGGAAGAGTTTAGTGAAAGTTGGAATATAATTTATTATGTAGCCTATTGTTCCACAGTTTTATGTAAGTTTAGCAAATAAAAAATGAAGCAATTGCAGATAAAAGCAGATTTTTCTGGTTGGTAATTGCAGTTTTAATGGAAACATAAAAATAATCTTTGAAAATGGACGAAATAGCGACTTTATTTGTACCAATGTGGTGCGAGGTTAACGTGTGTAATAGTTAAGTGCAAGTTTAAGTATTTAGTGAAATGGGCTCGTATAGAAAATCTGAAAAAGACTTACTGTTAATAGTTATTGAGAATTCTGGTGACAATAACGGAGTTTTATTGGCCTCCCGTTTCAATTGTGACTGTAATATGAGTGGTTTAGATCTAGGCATGGAAGTGGAAACTGTAGGAGCGGTACGGTTGAGATGTTATACATATGTGAAGTGATCCCAGAGAATATTGCATTGGTTTTGTGCGAAAGTTGATTTGGTGGGTGAGCTGAGCTATATGGTGTTTTGTGTGTTTTATTTTATAGTTCCGGGTGTAAAAATCTTTCTTTCCTCCTCCGCAGCGGATTTTATTGCCTTTACTCGGATGCTTTGCTCTTCCTAGATAAATAAAAGTTTTCCGTCAAGGGAATATTGGTTTTGGGTCGAGTGGAGTAAAGTTATTGGTATGTCGTATGTATATTACTACGATTTGTTCAACACCCCATCAATTGGGGAGGAAGAAATATTAGAGGAGAGGGAAAGGAGCATTGCACATTATTATTTGTGGATGGTATGCGGGATCGGATTAGGACTAAAAGCATTGTTTACAATTTCTTGGCAAGATTTAGACTTGTTCCTTCGGTTTTCTTTTGTCTTTGCTCTGTTTAGAAACATGTCCACGTGCATTCTTTTCTGTCGGTGGCTTCTAAAAGAGTAATGCTCGATTTAGAGTCGACTTGACATACGATAACATAGTGAATGTCATGTTCTCACAGCACAACTGGGATGGGCAGGGCTCCCTTCGCCAAAATCAATTAAATTTCAACATTATGTTTGGTCTCGTTAGTCCTCGTTGGATATCAGAGCGTAGAGTTGTGGCTTTTACTACCAACGCTGCAGATAAGCATCTATGACTGACGACTGAGTACAAATACATAGGTTCTGTATATTATATAGGGACTTTTCCCTAGAATAAATATTCATATACCTATTACCCCGAAAAACAGACACTAATCCTAAGAAGTCAAACTACTGTTTTTGTATTTTACTAAAGGCGTTATCTTCCCAGGACAGTGCATGCAATAGAGAGAGCCAAATAAAGCTTTTGATATTATACTTCATGCACAACATAGATCTGTTAGTGCACAATATCATACGCGAATAGGGAGGGATAATGTTATTTGCTAACATCCTATCTGTTTTGTTATAAAATAGATGTAGTGTTTCACAGGATTGAACCCTGCCCCAAATAGTTTTTGTTGGGTGCATCCCCAGGGCAGCTACGAAGAACACTCAATTCCATTTCTACTATTTTACTCTTTTCCTACTCCTTTCTCAGTTACTACCAAGATCTCACGATCTTATTGTGTTTACCAGTGGAGAAAATAGCTGGTTCGGACAGATGATAGTAGCATTATCTGATATGCATATGGGAACTCATAGCTAAATCTCGACTAGTCCTAGTCTGCCAGTTGTCTGTGTCTCGGCATCACTTTTTTCTCTTATTTCCGGCACACGTCAAATATCTCACTATTTATTCCTTACTATACAAAGAACTATTGCTATACTTCTCGCATTCATGCTCTGTAATGTCGACTAATGTACCATACACTCAGTCAGATGCAAACAGTAATAGACTAGTCACTACTCTATTACATACAATTCGGAGAAAGCCCCACAAAGGCAACAAACGAGCCCGTTACAGAAAAGTTTGACAATCGTCTTTCCCTTCCGTCATTGATGCTTATCCTTCTGAAGGCTTGTCCTGCAGATAAGATAAGAATTGGGCACGGCAACAACAGTAAAGCAATGAACTGTCTTTCGAAATTGTGGACATGCTGCCTCTTGATACTCAGAATTTTATATGTTTGTATGATATTTTTAAGTCTGTGTTATATCAGAAAATTGCAGTAGCTACTCTGCAATAGATATAGTCAATCTGCAATGCAAGATAGATTACTAATCTCTATCGAAGTAAATATGTTGGAACTGAGTCCTTTAGTAAGCTTCGTCTTAATGATGTAGATAGTTTTACCATTCATTTTCGGTGCAGTCCTCTTGGGTTGTTGGGTAGGTATATTATGTTTAGTTTTCGTCGTCTTTCAAAAATTCAAGCACTAAAAATACTTTTGCTGTAATAAAATGTACATAGATAAACAACAGGATTTTTCTTCTTATTATAACCTAGAGTCCAAATTGAAACTTATATTTTATAATCAAATTATCTAATATTCGTTTACAGGTTTTTATTCACGTTTAGGTTATAATACAATAAATGACCCCTGCTATTCTACTGAAGGAAAATTTTCTATTTTAATTGCTAAAGCGTTGAGATTGTTAAGGGTCAATAGATCGAGGAAGATAAACGGTTGGGAGTGTCAATGGAGTGTGTCGTCATTACATACGTTCGCTTTAACGGGAAATAAAAGGAGAGGAAATAAACAAGAAGGGAAATGAGATTGTGTCAATGCGTTTTCAAGTATGAAAGATGAAGTGGAGTGTAAGATAGTGAAGTAAGCAATTGTAAAACTTTACGGTAGAATATGCACAGGGAAATCAGTGAAGTAGTAGTGCCTTGTACCCCATAGTGGTCGTAGTAGATATACCTCAGTCTGTGTGGTAGTATAGAGGAAGAGATAAAGATATGAGTAACTCAAAGGTGCCAGCTCGTAATGCTTCTAATCTATTTCATTTTATGGGAAGATGCTTTGAGAGCCGAGCCACTAGAGAAATAAATGGAAAAATCGGCTCTCGTACAATTACACCCAGACTTGTTTCATTGGGAGAGTTACGACTTTTTTAATAGTGGGGCATAAACTCTACGAGAATTATCCTCATTCACTGGTATTGTCATTTTCCTTTTATTCCGTTACAAATGCTCTAATGCTTTCCATTCTTTCATTTGTATTCTAAACGGCTAATCTGAGTCCATCAGTAAATTCCAACTATTCTTTTCCACAGCCAATTCCAAGGCAAAGTTTTTATGTTTCTTTCAGCTCTCGGGATGTACTATGATGATAATATACGTATGCAGAAATACTTGTGAGTTCAAAGGCATTGGCGACGCGTGTATGTACACTAGTTAATAATAATGCATAGCATTACATATACATTGTATTTATATGTAAATGCTACCTTTGACATAATAAAAGTAGTAGCAAGAGCAAATAAATTCCTGGGATCACTTCCCATATCATCCCATTGTGCGTGTCATGACAAGGACCAGAGTACTACGATGTAAAATAGACAACTTTTACGGTCACTAGAAACACTAGGAAGTTCTTGTGGAACAACTACAGGCTGTTACATTCTTGTGACTTTGAGCAGAATTCAACCGACATTTTGTCGGTCTGTAGTCAACTATGGCTACTGGTTACGACAGACAGTTGAGTGCCATCGAACAGATTTACGACAACGAATATTACCGGATCAAGCGACTCACTCAGCCTTACGAAACTAAAAAACAATGCGTAAGTCTCCGTTTACGGAAAGACACTAAATTTTTCTAGTCCTCTTGTCCTACTATTGTTTGCATAAACACAATCCATCCCCCTCGTACAAATCTTTAGAATTATGTGAACCATGTGTTATTGCACAATGTAATATCCATGTCAGTGTCCTAACTCTTTACTGTCTTTACCTACTTTTCTGTTCCAAATCTATGAACTAATAGTAGCTAAGAATAAAAAGACTTATTTAACAAATAAAATTGTCATCTTTCCGAACTAGAAAAATGTCTTCAGTGGATGCTATCAATTTTGTGCCAATTTTATTTTTTATTTGAATAATATTGCATATTGCAATTCTTCCAGCAGAACCATTCTATTGCTACTAGGTGCTACCCAATTTGTTACTGATACCTGAAATGTTATTAATACATTTAATTACGAATGCGTTGCATGTTTACGATCGACATGCAAATGTAGACAAGTGCAGAGGTGGTAAAATAAAAAAAATCATACGATTACTAGATATTATGTAATGCCCATGTCTAGTGTAAACACTCTCGTAAACACTTCTCATGATTGTGCTTGTCGTTTACAGAATTGAGCCGTACCGGGAATGTTGTTTATCATATTAGTACAAGTTACAAATACCGTAGAAAAATAGACGAGTGGTTCAATTGGGAAAGGATATTTTTGCCTAAATTGGACGTGGATTGTTGAGGACGACATAATAAATTGATGGACAAACCAAAAACTGCAATCTTGACTGATTTAGTACATTTTTCACTCTTTCTTTAGTAAATAGTTGAGCTCAGATTGACAATTCATCATATTATCGGGAAACTGAGGTAAGGGTGTAAGGGTTTTACCCTGGACATAACAATTTCGATATATTTATGTCATGGTAGCTCATCGTATTACTAGTCAATCATTCAGTTAGATTTCAGAACTATTCGCATGCAGATATATTCACCTTTGATGAAGAAATGAATTTAGTAGGTATAAATAAGTGCTTATTATACAGATAACAGGAAATTTGCCCCAAATGAGCTGAAAATCGCCATTATCACTTCGACTGAGCATGGAGATGAGCTCTTCGAAATTTGTTAAACAAAGACCTGATTGTTTTACTCCAGTATCTATGATCTAATGACTAGTAGATGAGTAATTAAATTTAATGTGGTAATTAAACGGTACTTAAATTGGTGTAGTTCGACATAAGATCGCTTAAAGGCCTTCTTCAGCGTTTAGACTTAATATGCGACAGAGAAGAAAGAGAGAAGGTGCTGAAGATAGTGCGAAAAGATTGGTGAACGTGCGTTGGTTATTTATACAGTTTCTGAAGTCAAAATGCAGTTTACTGTTTGTGCTATGTACTTCATTGTATAATTCCATAGTCAATAAAAAGGCTTTGTAGTTTCTTAAACAAGGCCTGACTTTGTTTACTGAAGAATGAATGTGCCATAAATGAAATATGGGCAACTTCTACCAAGTCATTTTATTGCGATATAAACTACAATTTACAAAACATAGGAAATAACACAAGAACAAAGCATTTTATATTATGTACTTGCATCACAAACTATCACATTCAGAATTGTAAACTATAACATTTTGTTCGTAAATAAGTATTTGAGGAACAATAAACACAATTTTATATCTTTAGCCATACACATCAAAGAAATTAAGTTCCTGAAAGAGCGTCTGTAAAAAGGAAACATGAGATAAACCAATGAAACCAGGTGTCTTCAACCTGTCAAAATTGGAACATTGTCTAAATAAGTTCCTTCTTACCCAAACAAATCAACCAAGAAAGCTGACATGTACCTTTTCCAAATTCTTCTTAATGTTTACCAGAGCCAAACTTCTTTCGATCTAGATTTCAGTGTATTTCTGAGGCAAGAAAAGTGAAATTATCAAATACCCATGAAGCATTTTATCAAATGGATATAAAAATATCTGGTTGGATTTAATTATAATAGTTTATTATAGTCATGGATGTTGGATTAAATTAAATTATAATGTAAAATTTATGTATCCTAATTTTCAAAAGATCTTTTTTTGACATTATTTATATAAGGGTATATGATTGACCCCTTCGATTAAGTAGGGTGTTGAAAGGGAGGAGAGAGAGCAGGTTTGGAGTGTGCTCTTTTTATTTGGTGAAGTAACTTTTTCCTAACACCATTTCGATGGAGTGGAATTTTTTACTTAAGCAAAAGACCATACGGTGCTCTCTGCTCACGTTGTTAGTGAAAACAGAACCGACCTGGTTTTTTCATTTTGATGACTTAGTTATAGCCTTGAGAGAGAATGGGTAAGTAGTATAGGTGTATTTGTTATTGTCAGAGAAGGCTGCATTTTAAGTAGGTATGTTGTGTGTCTAGTGTAGGTAGGTAGGTGTGCGATGTAAAGATGCAGTGTTGAAAAGGAAAACACTTTGGGAGATGAACAATGACAAAATGCAAAAGTAGTGAAATAGGAGCATAGGTTTTCCTTTTAGAAGCGAGCGAGCTTAACTGTCGATAAAATAATAGTGTAATACTTAACGACATGAGAACGTAAAAGTTTTGGCTGGGTAAAGCGAAGTTAGTGAAAGCAGGATGATATAGTATAGGAAAAAGGTTGGGCAGTGAGTATATGTATTAGGAGTGAGTAGTGGGAGAGAGAAGTGGTTCAATTACTTTGGGCAAGGGAATGATGTGGAGAGTTGGATGGAGAGTTATATGGAGCCTGGATGGCATCCATCACATTGTGTACATTTCTTCTGTTTTTTAACAACGTGGAGTGGGGAAAGTAGGAAAACTTGTTCACATTTATTTGTGTTTGGAGGAAAGAAAACTGAAAGAGGGGAAATTGAAGTGGAAGGGAAGCCTTATGTCCACTGACCATTGCAATTACTGTGTATTCTTTATTTCTCGACTGCAACGTAGGCAAAGCAATCAGGAAGCCTTTAAACCACACGATAATATAACTCATTAAATTCCATTGCAATAGTTTGATGTGAGGGGACTGTAAACCCCTTTGTCTGACTATATACCCCAGATAATACTTATGTGGGATGACATTAATAAAAAAAATATTGAAGCTAATGGTCTCCTTTCACAACTCATTATATTGCCTTGTCAAAACAGTGAAGCCATTACGCTCGTTTCTGTTAACTCTGCTTTTCGCGAAAGTCATCGGTAGTTTACTCTTCTCCCTCCACTACTCTCCTAATCTCATGGCCTTTAGACGATAATGGCGAATCTTCAAACAGTCAACCCATGTCAATAGAATTTTACTACTCCTTTTCAATTAAGACACAAATTTCATTTTATTCTGCGGGATATCCTGGAAATATCGCTACAGAATGAGATCTTCGCTCTTTGTGTAATACTGCTTGTATATTAATGTTCTGGAATGTAATTTGTAGGAATTATGTCTTCATAGAAAGGTATGTGTACACGTATGTTATATAGAGCACGCAGATGGCTCATAAAGTACACAAGGAGACTAATTCGTTGCAAATTTTCCTACATATAGTGTCTGTAGTGAAATCTGTTTTTGCGTGCCTAGACGCTAGGCCGAAGGTTCTGGAGCGGAAATTATGTTGTCAAGTCACACTTCTTTTGGTGAATATTGTGGAGATGGGGGGGACGAAGAAGTGTAAGCTGAGTATAAGTGCAGAGTGTGCACTGTACCCCTCCCGGTTTCCTTTTCTGGTAGATGTGGGGAAGGAAGTGCATAAATCAAAGCTATCAAAACAGATATTTTGCATTGCAAAGGCCCATAGCTGTCAAATACCCTGCTCTTTTGGGTCGCAAAGACATTTACGTTAATACGAGCATTGTGTTAGAGTTTTGCAAACAGGGAAAGTTGAGTAGTCGCGACCGTATGTATAATATATTTATAGGTGGAGTGAAAGCGGGGAAAGTCATTTATATAATTAAGTGAAGGGTGCTTAAGCCCGGTGAGAATTTATCTTGAGACGAACCAACTGACTGCTCTGAGAACTCTATGTGCGGGGACTTAGTATATTATGAAGAGAACAAGGAAAACGTTTCCTTTTCCTATAAGAAAGTGAACTCTGTCCATAAAATGCTCTTTCAGCTTAGGAAACCAACTGTGAAATATAGGATACGATCAGAAACTCCGAAAATGGTGGAAGAAGGGCAGAGTAGCAAATAGTATCAAGTCTATCTCCCTCATAAGTTTTATATTCTTATAATGTCGTGTAATGTAATGTCTCAGTAATTCTAATTCGCATTCCATTTGCCCTCATATAAATAAGTCGGCAGCCTCCACGCTCTTTCTCCGTCCCTGTGCATAATTCACAAGAAAACTATAAGATAAGCCTTTGTCTTTGTATACATTATTCATTCATCCTATGCGGAGACACCCACAAGACTAAAACTTCCCTTGTGCCATGCCAATTCCATACTTATACAATAGACATGCTAGAATCACATTAGCTAATTTATTACATAAGCCAAACCGTCTGACGTAACCTAATGTATTTTCGGCACAATGGCATTTTTATGTGCACAAATGCATTAGTTGTCTTCCGAGACAAGACAGGTAGGCTACCTTCCCTCACACCACATAACGGATGGCCAAATCAATATTAATATAAATACTTCTTTCTTCTTTTTTGCTATTCGTATCACACTCCCACAGACATAATAAACACATATTCTCCTCTCCATCATCAATCCAATTGGGACTTGCGTCGGATTTTTAGTACACCAGCCTTGCTTACTAAACCATAACAAATTATAATCCTGCGATTTATGCAATAATAATCAACTTTGGATTAGGTTACTGGATACGTGACAATGACTTACTTATGGGAAACATTATAAGCTTTTTATAAGTTCTTTCCCAACACTTACTACTACCATGTGTATAATAAATTAGAAAGCAAGCCGCTTTCTCTTTCCTTATCTTACTAAATCCATATAAAACTTTCACCAGCACAAGATAAAAATTCTCCTTCTCACATTTTTATACTTAAACCACTTTAACTGAATTTTCCCTTCAAATGATAATTATTTATGACGGAAAATTTTATTTTCTACTGGTGAAAGTTTTATATCTAGTTAGCATATGGAAAGAGAAAGTGACGCGCATCAAACTGGTTTATTGCATAAACTCCCACGCAAAATATTATGTAAATACTTGGTAGTTGGTACAGTAATATTTAATTACATTCTTATTTCCTATTTAAATTCCTCGGAACTTTCTCCTTCATAAATTGTAGCTGCAGGAGGATTGTAGCTCATAACTGAATTAGAGTAAAGATTGGGTCTTTCTAAGGTTTGAAAATTATGAAAAAGCAATCTCTCCCCTTGATGATATAGTTGTAAAAGTTTTCAAGGGAAGTAACATGTCTCTGACAGTCACACGAACCACGTATCGATTATTGTGTTGTGTTGCATACAATAAGTGAAGATGCTCGGCATGTTAGAAGGATAACAGATAGTTCTGTTCCGAGATACAACTATGTATCAACTATCTGTACTCGATGTGGTATTCTATACTCAGAGAAAAGTTGCACAGGAGGAACAAATTGGATTTCTATTTCAGTGAATACGGACGGGGCACATTCACTCTTTCAAATCGATGGGATGCTGATATTACTTATTAAGGCTAAATCTGTTCGATTTACTTCTGCATGGCAGTCTAAGTTTTGCTCCACTGCTCCCTGGCAAATTCTTCTGTTCCGAGCATCATGAAAAACTGATCGCGAGTTCAACTAAGTTTCAGGCTACTCACTTACTTAACAAGACATGCTACTCACACTCAAAACAGACAAACTCTTCTGCATATACCTATAATCAAAGTATATTTCATTACCAGTTACAATCTATGTGCTATATACACCAGAACCTCCCCGATTGCCGATTGCTATCCCAGAAAATAATCTGCACATGCATGTATTTTAGTCACAAAGTATTAGCCATGGTTTAATTAAATAATGCACATCCGACAAAAAATTCTTCGCAAAATTTTTCTCTTTTAGGATCAAGTTTGTCCACGAATGCGAATTTAAGCATATTCCAATTATAGTTTCAGCAAACGTATTTTCTATTTAGCACACCTGCGGTTAGAATTAAGGTATTAATAGCCAAAAGTTGAGGTGGGAGAAAATGTGCAACTAAATGGATGTAAGTAATAACTAATGGAAAAAGTACGGAGACGCTTTGTGTTAATGACACAAGAGTAGAATGTACCTAAAGTGGCACGGTGGTCGTGTCAATGTGATATTTAAGTAACAAAACGAGTGTGACTAATACTATAGTCGTAGGAAATAACGACAGTAATTTCCTTAAGGAGAATTAATCTTGGATCTAGACATGAGACACGCAATCTCTAATCATAGAAAAAGTCATATTACATGTCCATACAGAGAAAGTTTTACATATCGCACACTGCCACGTAAGTAGTTAGTATAATAGTATACCGGATTATTAATGTACTTTGCGTAAATACAGTTGTAATAGTAGCAGAAAACGGTAAGTAGTTTGCGTAGAATATCCTTTAGATGCTGAATAACTGTAGGAGATAAATATATCTTGACTGAAACGAATTCGAGCATGCATAGTTTTCATCATCTAAAGTCCAGTGTGATTATTTATAAGTCTCTACTTTTTCCTTTTCAGCAATGTTACTAACTTGGCTTATAAATCTTATTTTTTCTCTTACAGACGGAGTATGGGCTTACCGAGGAACAAGTTGGGGGTAAGATTACATCTTTCATTTATTCTTATAAACATTAGCAGTAAAAATAGAACCATGTGAAAGTAAAGACATTGTACCTCTCATACCAGAATGACAGTTACTAATACTCAATGTCCATTTTATTTGTAAGCGTCCTACTGCGTTTTTCTTATTAATCTTCGTGGCTTAATAAATTAGCAAAGTTAACATTGATACTATTCTACTCCAAGTTTTCTTTCATTACGTAATAAGACAAAAAATCTATAATTTATGCACCGCTCACGGCTGACCAGAGCTTGAGAAAAAGGAGTTTGACTTTCATATAAAGTTTTATTTGTCTGTCATAGCGAGACAATGACAAGGTTCCCAAGTAAAATGGACATTTGGTATATTAATGGTCACAATAAAACATGGACAGAAATCCCATTTTCTCTGATTGTAAGTGGATGGTAATACCATGTAATACAAATTGTTATGTGTGTGTTACGTACCATATAATTTTGTGTATTCTACCGTAGTTACACTTTGCACTACATCCTAAGCTATAATATAAATAAACCATACTACTTGTATTAAAGTTCTTTATAGGTAATGGGTTATAGTTACACGGAGAGTTTCCATATAAAGCATTATGAGCCGAGGCATGATGTTAAACTTTATGGGAATGGTAGGTAAACATTGTATCGTTTGTGTAGTCACATAAAAATCCTGAGTAACTAATGAGATATTGTATTTCTATACAAAATGCTACATTATTAAGTTGGTAATTGAACATAATAATACTAGAGAAAGGATTGAATATAGTTTATTCATGCGAGAGAGTAGTGACGGTTGTTTGAGTAATCTCCTATGTACACAAAATATTATAGCATCATTCCATTAGGATGGAAATTCAATACATTGATGTCTATATGTACCTCTGCAATATTCACGTTTTTGGCAATCATAGACGTAAGTAAAGAAAACAATATCGATTTTGTGTAGCTTGTTGATTTCCACCCTGATATTCCCAATCCACTTGCTTTATTGTTTACTATTGAGAAAACAGATTTTAGTATCAGCAAGAAGGCATCCGTCATTCATATTTACTATACTTAGGATTCTGGGAATTGTGTTCCTAGCACCAGATATTTTTCACGAAATTGAAATTATTAGAGGTGAAATTGAAGGAGTCCACAATTCATCTGCAGTGGCAGTTTTATGTAGTTTTGTAGTATATTTGCATAAGATATTGGGAATGTTTAGAGAGATGGGAGGATAATAGCAAATGACGTTTTTGGATGTGTAGACTCAATTCCTCTGGATTCATTCATCCATGTCTAATCTATTCAATCTGCTCTTTTTCATTTTATTTGCTCCGTCAAGTTAGCCGCACTGTTGTCACTAGGGGTTCAGCCTTCTAGATTGATATCATGTTTTGATAGTGTGTATAGATATTATTTGTGAATGTGGTCTGTTATGGTATGTGAGTTCAATTGTGAGGCATTGTTGCAAAGTAATGGAAGAAGCTGTAAGATAACGAGAAAATGGGAAAGTTGTACAATTGTACCTAATATTGAGGATTGTGGATATAGCGGGGGAAGAATGTGGCGTGAATCTAATGGAGCTTATGTTTCCAACTCAATATAATATTCTCCTGAAATATGTACTTGTGTCGCAGTTTATATTTGAAAAGAAAGATTTGTACAGCGAAAACGACACGGGAGCGCACCGGGACTTTCTTCCGAAAAATCCTGTCAACTCTCTGAGAATGCATAGAAAAGTCAGGTCAGAAAAGTTTTAGTCGCAACAAAATATACATTAGAAATCCGGATGCGGGAGATGAAAAGGAAAAGAGTCTGCAAGTCGACTCAATCACTCTGCTCCCAAGTAAATGCACAAGTTATGTTCTTACGGTTCGCGACATGGATTGGAGAGCAGAAAAGTTGGGCCTACTATACAATAGCTTCATTCTGCATTACACCAAGGGCTTAAGTCCAAATAGAGAGATATAAATGTTTATATGATCTTATATATGACTTGGATGTGGTGAAGATTTTTACCAAAAGTTCCGCTCAGTTTTGAATGGAAATGCCCATTTAGAACCACAACAACCCCAAGGAACAAATTGCAAAAGATATTCTAGACCATATTTCATGTCTCTTAATGCTTCAACGAATTTTCTTCATTCTTTCATATTTCTAGTACACTACACGTATAAATATCAACGTATCACAAGAACAATCTTGGTCCATTCTCATAATAAGTATTATGCTATGGTACCCGTAACGGAATAGCATTCCGTACAGCTCAAGAATGTACACAAAATGGAATGCCTATCTTTCTCTACTTGCCAGAATCTTCAACTTTTCGCTATGTCTATGCTTCACGTCCGACTTACTTCGTTTCCTTACCCATTCAGCCATTATTCATTGGCAGAAACCACTATGCTTTTACAATTGAATTCTGTTCAGGCAATCTAGTCACAGAAATGAATAAATAATATGCATAAATATACTATGCAAAACTTTCCCAATATTGTTTTCATATTTTCCAAAATATCTCTTTCCCAAGGTCCCCCAATTCAATTCCCAAACCTGTGACACAAATTCCTTCCACACCTCTACGTTCTCTTCGTGCTCTGAATTGAAATTACTATTCATCAATACATGTTACCGTTCAGAGATGTAACATATTACATGATACCAATAACACCGTATTTAAGTAGACATAAAAATATTTAGATTTTTGTATTGTTTGTGACCATGTTAAAAGAAATATTTTAAGCTTTTAGCCTGTCACTTTTAATTTACAGTATCGACAAAATCTGTTTAACGAGCATTGCAGATTTGGTATAATGAAAGTTCGGTAGCACTTCCACATCTATACACTAAAGTATGTGTATGAATCAAACGTCTTTAGATTCAATGTTAATAAATGTTTCAATGTTTGATAATTGCAGAATTTAAGGAAGCTTTCATGCTATTTGACAAAGATGAAGACGGGATGATTACCGTCGCAGAGCTCGGTGTGGTTATGAGATCACTTGGTCAGCGACCTACTGGTAAGTTGAAAATCGTATTCCTGCTGTTGCTTTTATAATATTTATTACAGGTAACAGTTGGGACAAATTAAATGGGAACAAAACGGCCACTGTTGGAAAATTAATTTTTAAAATTGACCATTTAAAAAAAATCTGTTGAACTTTTCTTGTAAGCATGGCTAAGATATATTTTATAGGAAAAATATTTTAACATTGAGTATCTATTTGTAAACTGTGAGGAGTTTTAACTGGTGGTTTATTCTTTACTGGTTAGGGCTAGGCTTAAGATGTAATAATCTACTGATGGTAGCCTGGTCTTGTAAACCAGAAGTCGAGATTTTATTTCATTTGTGTGCAGATCAGAAGAGTTACCGCAGTCTTTTCTTCTCAAGTGGAGAAGATTGGGCAAGATTTGGGTTTTGTCTCTGACGCTTACCAATTCGAGTGTTAGAGGAAAGCATGGTCCGATCTGGCAGACCATTTCCCATACACGAGCCTACATACTTACTTCGTAGTAATGTCTGCCAAAAGATGAGAAAGAAAATTGTTAGGACAAGTCTGCTCATCTTCAGTTTACTCATCTATATAATATTCTATGTACCTTTATAAGACTCAAGATGTGGTCTTTCCGATTATAGAAAAGACTGCTCTAAAATAGGTAAGCAGACACGGCAATTCTCAGGGTCCACAGATTCGTATATGAAATACAGGGAGAGAGATAGTCGGTATTATACTAACAGGTCCAGGTCGACTTAGCTGCAATGGGAATTCCAATAGGCTCGGATAAACTTTTCGAGATGAGGATGACACGAATCGTTTTATTGGATTTTCCATTATTTGTATGCTAGGCACGTCACTCTATTTGCACCTTTCCCGATCGTTTCGGATTTAGCCGGATCGTCCTCAGAACTCCTCCACCCAATCCGCAGTTCTACCGCCAATACTTCTCTCCTACTATTCCTTTAGTCTTTTTCCACATGCATTTCATCCCGGCTTTCCTAAAGAACCTTAGTCGGACGACCACAGAAAGCAATACAAAAAGATTCTCTCAAATCTCTATAGATAAGATCCATCGCTATTTATTCTCTGAGGTATAAATCGTTGAACGAAAGATTAAATGCCTGTATTCAATAAAGCTTACAAAAATAATTCCAACGTTTACATATTCTATGCAGTGTTACTACTTTTGGGAAATCCCTCTTTCATTTCCATATCATCGTCTTTTTATATTGACGTGTGGATGTGCACTGATTAAACTGATGCATTATGGACCACCAAACCAAGTATTTATATCCATTTAAGGACCATTACATTATTATATACCCTACTATAGACATATCCACCCACTGTAGTTATCTCGGTTCACTTTTCTGAGTACAATTACGCAAATGTCAAGAATAATAAAAATTACGTTTACTTACAGTAAAATTTTGGCAATGTCGTTAAAAACCAATAGAAAAATGATTTGGTTCACAATGCAATAAAATAATCACCTATTATATTATATTAATGTTCAAACTAGTTGACAAAAAATTATTTTCATTAAAGGTTGCATTGCATGCCTAAAGCTGAGGGATGGTTCAAATTCTAAGTTCATATCCCTCCAAGTAGACAGTATTCCTCCTCCAATTTACAGATTTATTATTATTTCTGCATAGATGCATAGTTTTACCATTTTCAACCACTATATATCTATAGTGACTATATCTTAGTCACTATATCTTCTCAAGGAATTATGCAGTCGATATAATGATATACTACAATGAAAGTAGTAATACATAATCCAATGATTGCGTTAATCATTGTCGAATGCAGAATACAAAAATGTACGTTTTGTACATTCAATCATTCAAATAAGCGTTCAACATACTACAATAATTTAACCATATGTTTTCACATCATTTTTACTTTTGCTATATTGACATTACACACTCTTGATTGACTGTCTTGACTCTTGCAGAGACAAACAAGTATTCAGCCGAAAGTGTGAGTAAACATGCCATGCTATCAAATGCTAACATTTTATGACAACTTACTGCGTATAAAATAAAAAACTGTGCAAATTAAATACGCAGCAAGAAAAGAGTGTCATGTACCCAATGTACAGTACATACATGAGCCATGAACCATGCTGATTACATTTATTTCCATGTGATTGCGGAATGAGACCACGTTGTGCTCAATAAATGGTATAGACTGGTATAGTAGAGTAGTAGAAGATAGTAGATGGAGAGAGATGGTAAAGAGAGCGTAGTGGAAGGTTGAGCGAGTAAGCGTAGTAACAAGTAGGAGTAAAACGGCACCTTCCTTCACCTAACCTTCGATAGCTCAGTTGGTAGAGCGGTGGACTGTAGTAGATTCTCTCAGAGATCCATAGGTCGCTGGTTCAAATCCGGCTCGAAGGAAATCTTTTTGTCCCTTTTTGGTCCATCTATTCTACTATAGTTTGCACCCACTACATTCACACAGGTCTGAAAATGCTTTCTGCTCGAAATATAATTGGAAAATTTAATTATTTTTTAGGAAATTATCAGCACTAATTCAGTTTTTGCACCAACTCCCAAACTCCAAATGATACCTAGTATTATCTACACTTGATTTAATGTATTACTCCCGTATTTCTCACGTATTACTTTGTATATTGTAGAACAGATTGGTGGACGTAGTAGATACAAGCACGAAGGTATGGGAAAAGATAATAATATGTATAGAACAGTAAAATAGATGGATCGGAGTTATTATTCATTCAAAGTCAGTTTAATAGGTCTATCTTGTCCAGCATATCAATAATATTTTGATGGGAATTCCCGTTGGTACTTATTTGTTTGAGGAAGGGTTGAATCGTCCAATAACTCGGACAAAGTCCGGAGAGCAAAGTACTTTTTCGTGTAGAAGGATTGAGAATACTTATGATAGTTTGTCTGACGCTCTATTGGGAAATTTGGCAATTTGCTAGGCTATTTGCAATGTTGAAACTCGGGAGATATTTTCACTAGACTCGGGAGTTTTGAAGTTATGGATGAATATGGTTGTGATTGTGATAGGGGAGCTGTATGCAATATTTATAAAATATACGAACAAACGATCGGACAACGGATGGATGATAATGCTCTTTTTCTCGTTCTCTCTCATCATACCACCCGTATTACATACTCTCCAGTCCAGAACAGACCATATGTCCAGACAGACTTCAGATATCCACTCAAATGCATTTATACGTATATCTGCAATGACTATTGCACTAAATCCTTATAGTATCGTGGTACAACTATTGCTATGTACGAGTAAGTGCTGAAATCTAGCATTGCCCTAGACCTATTTCATTTCGGCGGATATTATTGGATGCCCATGTTCTTGTCCTTATCTGTCTTCCTATATAATCAATAGAATTATTATTTCTCCTTTGGTTAGTTTCTCTCTACTTAGGTATTTATGTATCTCCCAGGGCCATAGCCAGAGAAACATTTCGGAGGAGGTTCCCTACACTTAAAGTCAGATCTTTTTGGATTTTTCTCTTTTTAGACCATTTTTCCCCTTTTAAACACATTTAGGGGGTTGGTTGGCCTCCCTGGTGAAATTTCTGACTACGACCCTAGTACTTTAGTAAGTAAAAAGTGTATTATGCCTATGTAGCTTACTAATTGTCCTATATCCATTTTCAGGACTGACCAAATAATAGTTCTACTGAACAATACTCGTAGTACAATAATAGAAATTGAAACTAAAGTGGATCACAAAAATTGTATCATTTAGACTTATAGAGTGGGGAATAAGGATATTCCTCCCTAAGTGTATACCATTTAGTCGGTGCGACGTATATATAATAATGGAATGTAGACATCCTATGTGTCAGTGCCTACCTAAAGGCTTATAGTAAGCTACTTATTGTTAGAAAATGATGTTAGATATCTGTAGCAGTATGATATTTCCAAGAGGAAACATGAGTAAATGCATGGGAAATATATATACGAAGTAAAAAAGTAAACTGAAGATAATACACTTTTCTTGTTGGTATAATGTTGTATAGATTCAGAGCTGCAAGATATGGTGAACGAAGTGGATCAAGATGGAAATGGGACAATTGAATTCAACGAGTTCCTTCAAATGATGTCGAGGAAAATGAAGGATGCTGATAGTGAAGAGGAACTCAAAGAAGCTTTCAAGTAACTTAGATTTTTGTTGATATCTTCCTAAGCTCCAGTTATATTCTTTCCCACAAATGCATACATGCCAAAAACATATCCATACAATATCAACTTATATACCTATTGCTTTCATAGTTTTATCACTACTCATACTATAACAAAGACATGCTACATGATTCCATTGATGCTCCATCCACATCCAGACATTTTAGACTCATCGAATCATTGCATCTCAACAGACGCATTTCATCGTTTAATGTTACAAATACCTGAGAATATCATGTCCCATTCGAAGTTTTAGATATTCTTATGATAAACTACTAAAGCAAAAAGGATTACAAAAAGATCATTTTAGCAGAAGCTAAATAAGTAAACTGAAATTTGGAGGATTTAGGATTCTAAAGTATTCACATGCTGCAAATACAAATTCAATAGACTTTCCTACCTAGAAGAAATCTGTTTACTATTATAATTATATATTTAGATTATAACAATATTTAGATAAGTGACAGATTAACTTTTCAGTACTATTTCTAAACCTTGCAACAGTATCAGCAGGTTATTGATTGCATTTTGCATAGCTTTAATTCATTTACAACGTAACATTTTAAATCTATGCATTATCCGAATTTCTACCTACTCGGTCCCCATAAAAACGACAAAGACAGATGATAGTATATTTGCACGGATAGATACGACATGATCTAATGCAAATTGGAAATGCATAAAAACATGAAATGATCAAAGATCAGAGCATAAAAAATTTCCAATTGGTTAATTCCGTATATAATCTCAGACATAATTGCAAAGAAATAATTGAAGGGTAGTAGTAAGGTAATAGGATTACATAAAGAATCTCGAAACTCGAAAGATACTTATTCAACTTTTAATCTGATAGGCAAAGTTATTTGGAAGAGATCCTGTCTCCAAAAAGTTGGGGATAGTGGAGGCAACCTTTTGGTTTGCACGCAGTTGTTTCTAAAGGTCCCTACAATAGCAAATACTGATGTGAACTTTGTAGACAAGGTAGACTGGCTCTGGCAGGAGATTTTTGTTGGTGGAGAAATCAGATTCCACAATTGAGGTTATAGGAGGCAAGAGGTTTGACTTTTAACTTCTCCTCTGCCGTCGTGTCCCTATTTTCCATTTATCAGAATGCTAGTAATGTAATAATGTCACTAGCAGCATTCCTTTCTCGGCTTTTCGAATATGTCATGCAGCAGACCATGAAGTCAAGGCAAGACGCCTTGTCTCCCATCCTATATGAACTCCTTTCCACCACTCACATAACATTGTACCCTTAATTCCATATTATACCCTTTTCCAAGAACCCGTTAAAATGAAAACTCTTCTATTTATCTCTACGCAGTACTTTATTAGTTAACATAAAGGAACAGTGACGTTCCATGCAACTAGAGCAAACTATTTCATTCAAAACGAGCCCAACGACAAACTCTACATTCCCTACATTAGAAAATCATGTAACTATTCACATAAACATTGTAACTATAAAATCAAAACAGTTAAACCGTTAACGAATGCTTACAGACTTTATTCCGCCCTATTTTAGGCATAACTAATTCACATCAACATCAATGTCTTTTATGGAAAGGGATTTTAAAAATTCGTAATTTAACATTTCCCAGAATCTCCTTTTATCTGAAGAAGCTTATATTTTACAATAAAAAGAAGGCTTGATAATTTCAAATGTACTTTGAAATGCGGATTAAAAAATTATTGTTTAGTTTATAGCACGTATTTATATACTTCCGTGCGTGGCAGGAACTAATTTCGTGCTGAACTCAAACAGCATCTTAGAAAGATGCTTGAAAAGCTTTAAAAACTATTTCACCATTTAGATAGATGTATTTGTCAGCGTTCTGTAGTAGTTACAATTTCTGTAGATAGCATTTGGGAAGGAAAGTGTAATTGATACGTATAAATTGGTGCAATTTATTGATTTGGTGTATACTTTGTTGATCCTTAGAGTGTTCGATAAGAATGGAGACGGATTAATATCATCGAGTGAGCTGCGACACGTGATGACAAGCCTGGGCGAGAAATTGTCAGAAGAGGAAGTCGAGGACATGATCCGTGAGGCAGATTTAGATGGAGATGGAATGGTCAACTACGTGGAGTTTGTGTCCATCTTGACCTCCAAGAACTGAATCAACACAACCAACCAAACGAACATATACCTACCTTTAAGAATTATATAAATACTATATATAAATACGTCTGTACTACCTAACCACTTGGATACACATACTTAAATGTAGCGTAACAGACTCTCCTACTCTGAAAACTATTCTGTACCGTAGACTAGTGTATAATAATCTGTATCAACCCTTTCTACACTACTCTATAAACATATAAGTACACTGCTATATAGTTTGCATTATCTACGTAGTTAACCTTTCACGTTACAGTTGCTACAAGTTTACATAGCCGGATAACCGAACCGAATCACAGTGATCTTCTAGCCCAGTCTACTACCCACCTCCACTACTTCCATAGTTGGAGACTCAACGGAGCATAAGAAACCGAAAGAACGTTCTTTTGCTTTCCCTTTTTACCCTCCATTGACTACGCACTAGAAGTTAGCATTGTCGTTTCAGCCAGAGACTCAATTCAAATCGAGCCCCACACAACCAATCTTCTAATATAAAGATAATACTTTCCATGATGCGATGTAATAATTAGTGAGTATAACGAAAGTATATTGAACACAACTATATAATATAATCTCTCCTTGTAAGAACAACCTTTGTCTCCATAATTTACTGTCAATTAGCGTTTTAAAGATATGTGAAGGATACTTATATTAACCTATTCTTAAAACAACTAATAAATCTCTACGTACTCCTACTGTGTATAGTCCCAACCATATTATACTACAATAGTAAACTGTACGTATTCTACTATTCAAACCAAACCAAATAATACTAACTAGTGTTATATCTGAAATGAATATTTATTAGAGTATTCATTACAAAATTCAGTGTATGTATCTAGCAATATATGGAATGTAAAATGGAACAGATATATTATGTAGTACACGTTTGGCAGACACTACACTATACAAAGAGTAGTACTGATATAGTATGATAGTATTCAAGTAAAAATGTTCATTCGTATACATAGTTATTTGTAGAGAAAATAAATGTCAATAGCTTAATTACATATTTACAAATAGGGATATTGTAGTTCTTAGTGCAATGCAAATTAAGAAGATTTCAGTCTTAGTCACAAAGGTATACAGTACAGGTAAACATTGGATTTGTATTCGCAAATGTACTACATAGATAATAGGTATATGTAAATGTAACTATATTCTAAATGTAGTCTGTTGAATGTACAAGGCGAAAACGAATAATTATACTAATCACATGTTACATCTATGATAAGGATACTTACTACACAAATAACACACATACAGAAACACTTCCCTATATTAAATAATGAACTGTCTGGTAGGAAACAAAAAAAAGGGAAAAAAATTAGTAATACTCCGATATAATAATGCCACGTTTCTGTTAGTCTTCTCACAAATGTGTATTAGTTACCATTTCTGTTTAGTATGCTTATCTGTATTGTATTGGAGAAGTTGAGTGTTTGTAATTAGAGTGACTATTTTGTATACGTAGCCCATTGTCCTGACGTTGTTGGTGGATGTCGCTGAGCTTCTTACTACACCAAAATTCTATTCTACTTTTAGACTTTCTCCAGTCTGTCTCACTGTCACTCACACTGAATTTAATTGTCTTATACCAGCTATTCCTTCCTGCTGGTTGCCAGTTGCCGGTTTAACCATTTTCTACCAATTTGTCAACCTTAGGGTTGATTCTCTTCGATAAGAAACAAGTAACGTATGTAATTGTAAAGGTAAAAAAACTGTTGTTATGCATTATTATGTAGGATGTGATATTTTGTAGGTGGGTTGCTAAAAATTTAATTTATTCCGGAGACGGTAAGTGAACTTAAAAACTTGCGAGTTTAAATTCCAAATTGTCAAAATTTTGTTCAAAATTACTCTGTGTCCAATTCAATACATACTATTTACTATTATAAATACAAGTGTGAATGCTACTAATTATAAGAAGGGAAACTGAAAGTTGAGAATTGAATCGTGATACTTGACGATATGTGTTGAACATAAATATTTAATTAGGAACTAGGATATACCTACCTTGAAATGATTAACCCAGCGCATACACATTACATTAACATAACAATATTTCTACTTGACTGTTCATACAAAACTGTACAAGTTTTCAAGGCTACCTCGTACACGATTCATAAATCAAACTATTACTAATTGACAAAGAAAAATTTACAGATACAGCTATCATACTTTAGAGTCTAAAATTCAACAACTAGAGAGAAAGAAGTTTAACAGCCGAAAAGAGTTTTGCTAGTTTTCTACGTACTGATTATAAATTCGCAAAACTTGTCTCATTTTATACTTTTCCCAAATTGTCGAAATGTTGACTGTCGCTGAACGCCTGAAGATGTGAGAGAATGTACAAGAAATCTGATTTTGTTTTTTCCGAATTTATTTATCTCCACCCTCTACTTACTACTACAGTGAGTAAACATTTAAAAAAAAGTTGGCTCGTTTCGTAAAATAAAAGAGAGTTCGTATTTCAGGATACGTGCTGTGTATGTAATAGGATGCAAATTATAGAAAAAGTAGGAAATGCATGTGCTCTGTGCAGAAGCATAATTAGTAGCCAACGCCAAAGGGAAGTTGGTAAGGCGAGAGGAGGAGAGAGAATTGGGCTGTCGTGCTAAGAAGGCATAAATAAGTGTGAAATACGACAACAGCAGCTCCGTGACTCGCTTTTCACTGACTACTTGCCCTCATTATAAAATATTAATAGTGATTATTCATCTGCAATTACATTACTATTTGTTTTCTGCCTCTTTCACGCGGAGATGGGAATTATCAATTATTTATGTCGGCCTATGCGAGATCTAAATGAATCATAGGAACCGCAAATAAGAGGCTTGCACTAGATTCCCTTGTCTATCTCTGTCAATTATTTAGTCAAGGAATTTCTTATTCAAATCCCTAAATTCTACAGTCTAGTGTGAGATTAATCAGCGACTCTTTATTTATAATTGTTACTATATTGAGTCAACACTTGTCTAATTAATTTCCCTGAGACGAGCTCTTAATTTCTCGCCTTCCTGAACTTGTAGTTGTTGTAATTGTAAATGAAAGTCTCCATTACGAAATCTACCCACTCACTCGCTTTACAATATTCAGCATAAAGAAGCTGGAGGAGTATGTCGGAAATTAAAATCATGAAATGTCGCAAAAAGAATATACATCAGACGAATAGAGAGAGAAAACCAATTTCATTGGCTTTCTCTCCCATACTAGTACTCTAGCAATTTCTATTTACTAATTTGACTGTTCCGTTTGTCTCTAAACATTCTGCATAGGATCAAAACATTCGGGACACATTTTCTTTTGAGAAAGTATGAAATTGAGTTTTTTCATCTGCCGCTGCCCTATATGAATGTGAAATGGAAAGTTGGGGGAAATAGAGGGAATTGGAAAATTATGTAGAAGTTGATCATGTGCACAGAAAGTCGTCTCAGCAAGTAAAATGAGATAAAAGTCGTTGTCGGATATGCAAAGTAATATTATATGTAGGTATATATGCATGCATATAGCTTTAGATGTATTTCTGTGTAAATGTGGGCACATATATACAAGTCAGTTCAATGTGTGGATAGTTTTGCGGAAGGCACAACCATAATTTCGAGCTGTGTATGATAAGACCCTCAACTAATTTTTCATTTTCTATATCGTCAGCCTCCAGTACGTACACTCGTAAAAATAACGATTTGTTAGCTTGGCAGCCCACAACCTTATCTCTGCATTCTTCATTTACTTCTATTACAGATACTGTTTCTAAGTAGAGCAATATCAGACCATTTGCTGGGAGCTGTTCTTTTGTCCTATTTCCATTACCTAAACCAGATGCGCACTTTCAACATTCATTTCAGAGTACCACTGACTATTCCTCTAATTTATCTGGCAATCAACTAGACACTTTCTTTTCACCACAATTGCATATTAATTACAGTTACGGCTACAACTTTCCTATTTACCCCAAAATAATGCTCCCACTCAATGTACCCATCACCATTTTTAATCCACTAATTACCAACATTACACAAATGCAGAAGCATAATTGCAGCCATCATTTTTATCCTACCTAATAGATGAACTGTGATTAAAGTTCAACCACAATAATTATTGACATTATACAGCATTCCTTTACCCGTACCGAAATATGTTACACCCTCCAAAATGTTAGTTGTACCTACCTCATTTTAGATACCTATAAGGAATACAAATAAATATAATTAGCAAGACTAAATAAATTTCCACAATCGCACTAAATTATTTTAAATTTGCTTCAAGAGAATCGTAATGTAAGTAAAAACATTATACATTGCAATTACTATTGCAAACCGTCACCGTAATTGGCAAGTGTGACTTGAATGTTGTGATGTACGCAATTAATACAATGAACTGTAAACGTTCAATTGCTTTAGAAATATAACTATATAACTATAAGTATCACGTAAGTATATTGCTAACTCGTAATATATAAGTCAAAGTCGACTAATTACCTAATGAAGTATTAATTGTTACATAAGAAATGCTTTACCTCTTAATTAGTACATTATTTCGTGTCATTAAATAAATTATGTATGTATCACGTGCAATTTGTGCCATCAGCAGCAACTGCACTTCGGTTTACATTATACTAATTGTTTTGTCATTTATTTCATGTATCTACAAACGTTTATTACCATCCTTATTGTTTATGCATAAGTAAATTAATTGAATCAATTTACATGTACATTTACGTTCAGCTTGGATACGAATGTTGTAGATTGTATTGAAAATGTAAGTTGGATAAATTAGTTTATTTCTTTGAATTGTTATACACTCACTACCGAGACAAAGAAGTGCTATTTAAATTCCAAAGAAATTGGCCTGTAAAATGAGCCATTTGTTCAAAGATGAGCTGAACTCAATTTTTTCAGTGATTAATTATTAAATCAAATAAACTAATTCCAGCAATTTGTGGGATTATCAAAAATTTTGACCTTTTTCCTTAGTTCTGATGGAAGTAAAACATTTTAGATAATATATATTGGTGCTATGATTGTAATTTAAATCTACATTAAATGTTTAGTACGGTCAAAAGTGTAAAACATTTAGCAATTATGTTTCAACACTCACTGATGCATAGTTTGGTTATAATTTTATGTCTCGGTAAAGTACCTAGAAAATTCGTCTACAGAATGTATGTAAACTCTAAGATAATAATATACGAAATACGTGTAATTATTGAAAATGTCAGTGACATTTATACTGCTGAGAATGTCGAATAAATGTTGTACATGAGTACAATTTGTACAACGTAATAAAACGGCACTAATAGCACATTTTTTATTAGCACCATTTCCATTTAGAACTGCTATTACATTATTTACATCTCAGGTGAAATGGCGGAAGCAGAGTACTGTAGTTAAACAAGAAAAGTTCCCTAAGAAAACATGCATTGTTAATGGAGAGTGTTATCTAAAAGATTTATAGTTTAGTAGCCAAGTCCAGGAAGTGGGCCCCAAAAAAGGTCTGAGCATTTCTTAACTGCTGTGCGATAAAAAAGAAATTTAATGCAGCCCTACTATAAAGAATGTAGAAAATAATAGTAATTGATGGAAAGGGTAAAGTTGTTTTATAAGCTGGAGGAGAAATGTACGTGGAGAAAAGGTAAATATTTACATTAGTTAGGTAATGCAGTTGAGATGAATAGGATGTCAATTCAAAGATAATGATGTGATGAAGTAGTTACCCTGGGATGTGGTCTCTCCAGAGAGACACGTAAGTGGGAAAGTACGTTTCTATTTAGATGTTATCAGACGAGGACTGACATGACGTTGATACATTTGAAATGGCAATTTAGCTTTTAAAAGGCGAAGCATTTAGTTAATGTATTTACGAAGGTAAGCATTTATTTGCAGAGATAAGGTTCGTAAAAACCGAAAAGCAGATTTTATATGTCTAAAATAATAAGTGATATTATTTATAATATAAAATGGAGTCCTTGAGCCTGGGAGAAATGCAGAGTCCTACTTGAATGTAATGGAAGGTGTCATGTCATATGGATATAGAAGAAGAAAGGCGTTAACCGATCCCTCCCATAATCCGGAACCATCTTGCGTGGTGAAAACAGCTTTCTTCCAACTGACTTTCACAACCTGGTTTGACTTTCTCCCGGAAAAGTCGCTGTAGTATGGGAACGTTTAGTGGAATACATGCACTAAATGTAGAGCGTTACTTGCAGCAGTGTAATCCATCAAATGATTTTTTATTCAAAGTGCTGCACATAAAAACAGAATGTAGTAATCTGGACAATGGATATATGTCCATATAGACAATATGGTACAGTAGATATAAATTTCTCTACAGGAAATATATTCTGACTGATTTGAATAGAGAAAAAAATTGAGGTGGATGATATTTATCTGTCTGTGTTTGTAGAAACCAGAGACAAATGTTATATTTCTGTTTCTGGCCTGGCTTCTGGTTAACCTTCTGTCTATGTCGAGCATGATAAAGTTTTGAAAAAAAGCTTTCGTTTTCTGTGTGAGTGGGTTGAAAAAATAAAATGTAGAGTGTGGTGAGAAGGTAAAGGAAAGTCTGTGGGCACTTTTTACTCGGGGTTTTAGTGTGGCCAAGAGAAAAGTTTGCTAGCAGATGCTGTGTGCATAACGCATAAACTGGAACAGAGCGAGGCGTCAGGTTGTTACAAAAATCACTTTGTGTTGTGCATGGCATATAGATAGGGTGAAATAACAGGATTGTGTATATGGTTGGTTTAGTAGGACGTGTTGTCCATATAGGTAGATTGTTAAGGTATATAGATATGATTATGTCATAGGTAGGTGCACAAAAGTTGGGTCTGCTATTAGAAAAAGAGATAGATACTGACACACATTGATGCTGATGCTTAGGAAAATCTGAAAACATTGGTGCTTGACATAACATTTGCTAACATGAGAAAGTCGACAAGAGAAAAGGCACATTACCCATCAATATCAATACCACTA
Organism: Tomocerus qinae; assembly: GCA_020055645.1. Lineage (NCBI taxonomy): Eukaryota > Metazoa > Arthropoda > Collembola > Entomobryomorpha > Tomoceridae > Tomocerus > Tomocerus qinae. The sequence continues at coordinate 24,694,248 of CM034549.1, forward strand.
TCAAGCGGAGCATCAGCCTAAATAGCCGAGCATTGCCATATTGAACATTCTATTACACCTTATAAAGGGGAAATGAGCACACGGAATCTGTTCGCCGAGAGTCCTCAGCTCACTCACTTAGATCAGTTCAGTTCAGTTGAGCCTGGAACTGGAACTGCACTCCGATATCATTATTTTCTAGTATGGGGAGATTGTGTGTAGGAAAACTTTATTTTTCTTCTATGCCTAGACCCGAGGAGGATGTAGACAGTCATTTGGAACATTAGCAGATCCGACATTAGAAAACGAAGAAAATTCTTTCTAAACTTTCTCCTCCTATGTAGATACTTAGAATAAGAACAAGGAGACAGAGATGACAGGAGTGGAGGAGCCTAGTCTCTATTAAAGTGATAAGACCAGCAATATTAAGCCTTCCCTCCAACTATCCTCATTTTCTTTGTCAACTCTATAATGTTGCGTTACCAACAATGTTCAACATTTCGCCATTTAGACCTATCATATATTATCCGCCCCTTTCCCTCCACTCCCTAAACCCACCAGATATATTCCTCTCCTGTCTACAGTTTAGATAACATTGATGAAGCTTTTCTTTCTTTACCAGACTCACTCTAATTTATGCACATACAATAACCCAGCCGAGAAATAAGCTTTACATATGTACCAGATTATCTTTTTACTACCACCAGACACTTTCTCCCTTTTACATTACAATCCTATTAATAATGCAATCAAACTATTATCACAACCTCGTGTCTCTCCTATGATGATTACAATTACAGCATTCACACTGCACAATGGAAAGTCACAGACCCATAAACACAAAAAAATCCTCGGAGCGTGCTTTCCCTCTACCTTTCTCCTCTAAAGTAAATGTATTTCCCAACGAGATAAATAGGAGTGTAAACCAATTTCCACAAGTCCCATTGTATTATGTGAGGGCATATTCTGTAAAGTCACAAGACAAGAGAATAAAAGGCGAGATGGAGGTCAAATATGTCTGTGCTGTGTCTCGTATATAGAATGTTTTGTAGTATATTGTCTCTTTTGTTCAATTACTTATACTCGAGAGGAGAGGTAAGAGTAATACACTTATTTTTTGTAGTCTATTATTGGAGGGAGATGAAGACTGCTAAGTAAGGAGATAGATACATAGAAGGATTTTCTCTCAAGAGGATCTTGAAACGTAGAGTTAAGAGTCTCCATAATGTCCTTGGCTTTCTTCTACGCAACTCACGCACAACTTCCTATCAAGCACAAACTAAGTAAGCAGACTTTCTTTAAGTGCTACTCTAGTGAACAGCTCACGAGCGCCCCTCCAAGATACATAGTCATAGTTGATTGGAAATGAAAGAAAATCTAAAGTGAGTAGGAAACGTAACTTGTGACTCAACAATTTTCTCGGGGAATGGAAAATATACAATGAAAGAGAATTGGTTATTTACATTTATCGTTAGCGTAGCGTACCTCTAACTCATTGGCATGTCAGTTCCTACCTAACTACATAATAGACTAATGTTATACAAATGCCACTAAATAGATAGTACTACAATTGCTAATGCATGGAATCTGTCTGATGCAAGAGAGAATGTCGTGTATGTGTAGCTAATAGTATGCTTACGTTTCAAAAAGATATTATGTACATGTATAAATAGGGGAGGAGAAAGCGAGGAGAAAGCTGGAAGGAAGTGAGTAAACTGAAGTCAAGTGAAGTGGCATGGGAAGCCATGTTAGGCTAGAGAATGTAATGTAATATATGTAATGTAATAAAGTAGATAAGGTCTCCGTGGTGGAGACGAGGGGATAGGAAAAGTTTTAAATGGATTTAAATGGTGTAGGTGCCACTATCACTCTAGTGCTGCCAGTTGCCTGGCAGTTAAGAGCAAACTAAAAGCTGTCGACTGCCACCCAAAGAAATTGAAATAAAAGATTTATTATGCAACTATATTGTGCTTTCTCCTCTGACTTTCTCCCCTAGTCACACTGCTTCTGCTAACTACTTCTACATATATATACATAATATTGGTTATATAACTATGTCTATGATATAGTAGGGCTAGCAGTAAATGCTCTAAGTATGCAGTACATGCACATTCTCTTAGAGCACGTAACGTAAAGAGAAAGCAGTATCGGATCCAAATGTATTTACTACTATGTCCTACATACTTTTCTATAGAGAGAGGTTGAATGCTTATTGCTGTACGCTAATAGTATATCTATGTGACCATTTAGCCTTGCTCCTGGAGAGGATGGGATGGGGGCCATTGTTTTTGGCTCATTTCATTCCACAATTCTGACTCGGGCTTTTTCTCTGCCCTTTCATAGACTTGTTTCCACTCAGAACTGGAGCACAATGAGCCTGGCTCTGTACTCCGTCTAAAATATGACTATTTCCACCATTCTTATTTCCTTTCAGAGACATACATACACACCATAGTATTTACTGTACACAGTGGAAATTGGGGAAGCCTGTTCTCTTAGTGAGGAAGAAGAGTAAATCATAAATCCTAGAAAAGCCTCGGAAACCTGATCTGATATTTTTAGAGCCGAGCTGAGCAAAAGTTTATCGATAGAGAATTGAGCACTTAATTCTGGAGAAAGTGGAAAGGATCAAGATACTTGCTTGCATAGATCCTACTTTCCCCCATCCATTCCTTCATCTTTATTTTACTTAGTGTATATGTATACGTAGGTACTTACCTCTACACACAAACATCTCTATCTCCAACCATATACACACAGAGATAGACCAAGAGTAAATGAAAGCCCAAGTTAAGTTACTGACACAACTTTATCAGCTTATCGGAAGCACACTTTCTTTCATTCACATACTTTCTCTTTCATAGCAGACATTTGCATACTTACTACGAGTAGTAAGTTAAGTACCTAAGATACATATCTCCCAGCTCATACCTACTTACACCGAATATCTATGTAATGCGTAATGTCAGTTGACTTACAAATACACTCAGCCCCACTCTTTTCATTAGATGGAACACTGATGTCTACTTTTATGAGTCTCACTCCCCGCACTATTAGCCTCTAAGATTTATTACAACGTGACCGAACCAGTACATAACTACCCAGCATGCGTATCTCCATCAAAGTTAGCATAATGTCAAAAGTCGGGATGAATGAAAGCAAAGTTATTTAGTTACATTACATCACATTACATTAGAATGACTTGGCTTGACATGGCAATCGCAAGGAGACAAGTCTGTTCATAACCAAATGATATCTGTCTCCATCAACTTCCATATACATATTTACATAGTCCTCTTTTTCTTTCACTGGTGGAGACCCTATTCATTAGAAACAACGTTCGCCCACTAGCTAAACCCACAAAAGAGCGTATTAATGTCAGCATTGAGGTTTTTTTCAATAGAATCACATTTGATTTTATCAATTACAGTCATGGCCATGGTGGCTTCCAAGTAGAAACAGTCTCTGCGCCGGTGAAATTGAAAAAAGCGATATATACTTAACGTTGTTGCTTTCTCCATCCGTTTATTGCCCTAAACTAAGGATATCAATTTACAAGGATGGAAGACGCTCCGAAATTCTATTAGAGAAAGCATTAAGTTTATAGTTATGCTAATCTCCTATGCCTCTCTTACCTTTGTGCCATAAAGTTCATTCTGTACACAATATCTCTAGTGTGGACCATGTGAAAGTATTTTGGCAATCTATACAAGCTCTAACAGTATTTCATTTGATTACATAATATTACACAGTAGGACCATGTAGTGTCTGTTTTCAATTCTTATTCAAATGTAAATGTTACCTATAGACCTTAAGTAGTAGGCACCTTGAGATTTAGATCCTATATATTATTATTTACATATATACTAGATAGAAGGGTATACATACCTTTCTCCATAAAAATAGAGAAGAAAAGAGTCGGGATGGGACGGGGCAAGAAGAATAAGTGGATGCTATGTATATAATATACTGACTCACACAGATACATTGTGCTTCCAGTAAAATGCACACTGGAAAGTGACAAAGGAGAAAAGAGATTTGACTGTTGTTCTTTGCTTCACAAGAAAACGTGTTCGCTTCTTCCATCTTGTTCTCCCTTCCTTTCGTCTCATCTCCACTCCTTATACATACACTATACATTACATACATACTACATACGTAACTATATAAGAATCACATATATACATACATATTCTAGTAGATATATAGTAGTGTGTCCTACTTCAAGTGAACTCTAGCAGAGTGAAAGTAAGGGAGAGCCAAGGCAAGGAAGGGAAGCCAAGGCAGATCAAACTAAAGGAGAGAAGACAGGACAGAGAGAAAGTACTAAGGTACCACAACCTTAGGCCAAGCGAGCATAGCTTAGCAGAGAGAAAGTGAGCATGGAGAAAGTGCGGTATGGGCATCTCCCTGTCAAGGGTTCACTCTTCTGTTACGCTACTTTCTCTTCTTGGCTTCCCTCATCTATTCCTGCCTACGAAACTCCGACTACAAAGGATCTATCCACATTCCTTTCTTTTCCTCTGCCCATTGCTTTACTCTCTCCATATACTTTCACTTTTCTTTCTTTAGTGACTGACTCTCCCCAGTTCAGTTCAGTTTCTCTTCTTTCTCCACTCCTTCACTTCAGCTCAGCTCAGTCACAAAGGAAAAAAGAAAAATCTAAAAACTGATGCTTCCCTTAGCTTAGCTTTCCTTCTTTAGCTGGGTCACCAAATAAAACAGCCTGGAGATTCTCTCTTTCTTTATCTCGTCCCACTGAGATCCCATTCCACATTCTTACTCTCTCTCCTAGACATCTACTTCTACAACTTTCTCCTCCTCTACTATTATTCCTATCTCCTAAATATATATAATAGTATCACTGTTTTCTTTCTTCACTACACATCCAAAGAAATATTTCTTTTACCACTGTTTTATACTACGGACACAACTATTATCATTTTATATCTCTTTAACTCACTCTGCAGCTCATGGAAAAAGTTAGCCACCTACTTACACTACCTATAATCTCAACTCCTATGCACCATCACCCGACACAAAACTATCCTTATAAAGCACTCAAGGGAATTCACCGAAATTTTCCTGATGACTCCAACTATCGCCTATTAACATGTTAATTGATATTTACTACAACACTACTTTGCAACTTTTACCTAATATCCAACTATAAATCACAACCCCACTTAGACGTATTTCAATCACAATGATGAAGGTCTACAGGCCTTTCACACTAAGCAAATACTACCTACTTCGTTAGCTAAGGATTAATGACACATTCCACTTATTTGTTTACACCAATTTTAATGTCGTGACGTCTTGTAATCTAAATTATATCGGTGGATATTACAATTAAAAATGATATATTAGATGAATATTTACACCCTTCTAGATCACGCCAGCAAGGATGCCGAAGATCATTTTCGCATCCTGTGCTGTCCTTTACTTATTTTTAACTCACAAATATTTCATTTAATTAATTTGGATGTAAGTTTTAAGGACTGCTTCCCATATTTTCACTTTTCATGTGCTTTTCGCATAATTAAGCCATTTCTGGAACCGCTGTAACACTACATGCTGCCCGCGGAACGTAGGATCCCATTATTTCATGTGCGGGAAAATTGGACCATTTACATGTAAAATAAAAGTCGCAAAGGCTTTTTAACTAATTGCTTAATTGAAAAAAATAAAGAGACAAAAAATGTTTTTCATATTGTCATCTAAAAAGTGAAGTAGTATTTTGACGATAGCACAATTCTTTCTCACTTTGGAAGGCTGTAAAATGGGAAGGAAGTGGGCTATCGCCAAAAAGCTACTTCACTTTTTAGATGACAATATGAAAAACATTTTTTGTCTCTTTATTTTTTTCAATTAAGCAATTAGTTAAAAAGCCTTTGCGACTTTTATTTTACATGTAAATGGTCCAATTTTCAAATTTTCCCGCACATGAAATAATGGGATACTTAGAGTTTTGGACAAACATACAAATGTGTTGGAGAAACTTGTTCGAATGAAAGTACTAGGGGACTTGGAAGACCTTTTTCAAATTTAAAATTGGGAATAAGCATGAGAAAACATTTATTTTTACAAATGATTTCACTTCATTTTTTATTCTCAAAAACGGATGTAATAAAAACATTTTTTCAAAAAGCAACTTTTCCTGCTCCCTAATTGCCTCAAATCTGAGAGTTGACCCTGTTCTCTATATGCGCAGGGAAAGTGGGACTTGTGTAAAATGAAAAAGTAACATTTACCTTAAAAGAACAATAATGCACGTTTTTTTATTTACATAGGTGACATAGTCTAATCACCTTAAAGGTCACTGTCTCTTTCGTTACGTTGAATGAACATTTCATGCACGTGCACCTTCATCAGAAATACGAGAACAATTTTGGGGCGGTGAAAGTTGATGGAATTTTTATGTGGAGTTAAATAACTGAAAAAAAAATTCTTTCATGACATTAAATAAAATTCTACGCAAACCTTTGTATTTTTAATGTAGATAAAGAAGTTGTAGCTATTAAAACTATTATATACAAATTAATATGTCAAGAATTGCAATATATGAAGCGTAGTTACGGTCATAAATCTGCGTCCGTACATAGAGAAAGTCATCGATAAAAAGTGACAATGTTGGCTGTGATGGCATAGAAGGAAGTTGAGTCTGTGTATGGTGGCACGCTTTGAGTTGATTGAATTAGTGTGTGGATGAGGAAAGGAAGTGTAAGTGAAATCAGTTGGCAGCTCTAGAGAGTTGAAACAATGAAAGGACTACGACGGAGGCTCTTTCAACTCTCCAACTGTAACTGTAGTCGTAAATAGACTGTAAATATTACAAAAACATGTTTATGTCATTCTGCACATTCCTGCCGCTTTTGCAAAACTCCGTACGCACATAACATACCTCATCTCCCCTCACTAATACTCCCGTTGTACTTACGTGGGGAACTGTTTCCGTGCACGCATGTCTACATGTGTACACATGAATATTGTAGAGGAGATCTAGGCCTGCATTGTTTTCCGGTGCGTTTATTACAAAGGAGGTAGTAGCTACAGAGGAATTTATTGTGTTACATTGATAATAAGTATTATAAAAACGTTATAAGTGACTAACATCTGTACGTTACTCACAGTCACTAGGAAGAGCCAAGTGAGAGCTGGCCAAAATAAGAAATTTGCGCTTAGGAAGCTTTTTCTGACTGGAGTGAGTAGGGAGAGAAAGGAGTCTACCTAATAATAAGATGTGTACAGAAAGATAGTCGTGGGTGTTCTGTATTTTCCTGTGTATGTACATATGTAATGTAGTAAGTGCAAAGTATATAGTAGGGAATATAATCCTCCATATAGTCTCCTTCGGGTTACATAAGAGTTATTATACAATGTACGAGACATATATTTGTTATCCAGACTACATGGAAAAGTTTGTAATAATAGAAAGAAGTATTTCCTATAGGCGGTTCACTCACACATTCACACTACTCTGTATATGAAGTTGAGTGAATTTGGAAGGTATGTCTACCTATGTACTATCCTCCCTCAGCAAGGTCTAATGTATGTAGGTTAGGTTTAGGTAGACGGTGCTATATTTAATAGAGACGGATATACGGGAGTCTATGTGGAAGATGAGCTAGAATCTCCTATAGTGTCCTGGCCTTCGTTTGTATAGAGAAACTCAGAAATCAGGTCAATCGAACGGAGGCTCATGCTGAAATAAGGAGTGGGTGGTAATGCTCATCAGATCAAACGCTTCCAGATCTTCAGGTCTCTCTCCCTACCGAACCAATTCAAGCCAGACTATACTAGATTCTCGTACCATGTCATAATACCAGACCAGACCATGCATAGTGTGCCAAACCAAACGAAGCCAGCAGAGGAGGACACAACTCACTGAGCTCGGCCCAATTCGGCTCTTCACTTTCTTCGTCCTCCTCCACTTACATACAAACTCACAATACTCTCTTCCTACTTTCTCCACAGCATCTCTCCGCTACACAACTATATACTAACCGCTATCTACACCCTCCATTGGAGTAACTAAAGCAAAATACAATCCCTTTTCTTTCCTATTTTACTCTAAACGCACTAATATCCATACCGTATTCCCCTCATTACAGCCTTCCTCAATTTATAAATATTTCACTCACAATCTCACTCATACAAATACACAGTTTTTAGCAGAGAGCAGAACAGTTACTTCTTTAATCAGTTTCAACTGGTTAATCTTTCAATAACAGCACAAATAAATATCTGAATTATTAAAACAGCAATTTTTTAAATTTAGTACGTTACTGTGAATCAAACTGTTCGTTAAGGTGTGCCATGCTAAATATCACCTTATCCTATCACTCTATTCGATTCCTATCCAAATAGATGTACAATTACTATGTACTTTATGAATACGTGGCCATTCAAAAATTCAAATTACCATAGTGTTCTTACTTAGCCTAGTCAAAAAATATACATTTAATGTGAGTCAAAATATGCATTTAATGTGAGTCAAAATATATATTTAATGAGTCAAAATATACGTTTAATGTGAGTCAAAATATACGTTTAATGTGAGTCAAAATATACGTTTAATGTGAGTCAAAATATACGTTTAATGTGAGTCAAAATATATATTTTATGTGAGTCAAAATATACATTTAATGTGAGTCAAAATATACGTTTAATGTGAGTCAAAATATATATTTAATGTGAGTCAAAATATGTATACATTTAATGTGAGTCAAAATATACATTTAATGTGAGTCAAAATATACATTTAATGTATAATTCACAGCGTGAGGTATTAAAAAAATTAGTTTAATGTATAATGCACAGTGTGGTGTATTAAAAATTTAGCAGGTGGGGAAATCTTAACTGAGGGACCATACGCCTGTTAAAACTGGATAGAAATTCACCTTTCCTTTATCTGCCTAAGCAGAAGGACTAGAGTCATGGGAGGAAGAGCGGTGGCGAAACGACTAGTTAGCTACTAAAAATACTAAATTTGTTGTCAATTTTACAGAACCAATTTGGATTAGGAGTTTTGAAATGCTAATTAATGCGCACGCACATTACGATCATTACGAAATGTTCCCTTTCGCTAATCATTTCCATCACAAAATAATCATCTTATGTAAATTTCTATTTTTGGTTTGATGTTATAATAATATAGGCACCCAGTACCATTGCTGAATTTCAAAATGATTATGCATATTATCATTTTCTAATTTCGAAATAAGCTAATGTTAACCCATATTGGACTTCCTTGTTTTATGAAACATGTCTTGTATACGCGCATGGGCATTGCAACAAAATGCCGCATTGTCCATGGCATAGATAGATACATAGATACCTGAGACATAGGAATAAATAATTTTATTATATAGAGATTTAGCAGGTCAAAAAAAAATGATTTGAACTAACTTGCTCGGTTAAAATTCCGTTTTGTGGATATTCCATAAATAATATTAAACCTGCAAGTTTCTATAGGTTGGACAATAGTTCGAATGTATGTTTTATAGTCAGTGTCAAATCTCTTTCTTTTGGTATTTGATAATTTCACTTTAGAAATAACCGAATACCAAAGAATCGTGTTGGGCGAAAAGATGTGGAAGAGAACTATTTAATACAGTGAATACGGTGTAGAGATATGTTTAGGTAGCGGACGACTATGTGAATGTATAGGTTTGCATGCTTTCCTTTCTCTGGTTTTCTATTTATGTGTGCTGGGAGTGAAATAGTTCCATAGTATGAGTGAGTAGAGAGAAGACTATGGACCGTTCTAGGATGGTATAGGAACATTATGTCTGTTGTATATATGAAGTTACGATGTAGTATTTATAAACATGGCTACTAAATACATATAATAACTCTGTACAGTGTACTTGTACTGTACACATATTCTTTAGTCGGGCGGAATGTGTGTCAGCCAAAGGAAAGGAAGTAGAGTACTGAGTGAGAAAGAGAGAAACAGGTCCACATTTGATCGTAGTGAGCAAGACTGAACTGTCGTGGAGTACAGAGAGAGAGAGAGAGGAGTGCAAATTCTCGTGAGTGTGTGTATGTATGTACGTATGGACATACAAGATGTTTTATACTTAATGCTTACGATATTAGTATAGATTTAAATTTTATGTTGCTGGCTTTCACTTTTCAGGCTGTTGTATTATTGAACGTCTGTCTCTCTTTCTCACTCTTGTTTCTATTGCTGTCTAAATGGGGAGACGAGATAGGACAACTCGTGCAGTGCAACAATATGTACGAACAATACTTGTCCAAACCAGGCCACACCATCACTAAGCATTTCAGCATACCTAGCCAGATCAAATATATAGTTCAGGCACAAGAATTTGGAATTCTATTAGGTACACATAGAAATAAATCGGCAACAGAGTTCACTCAGGGAATGCAAGTCTGGAATACACATCCTTTCACTTACTTACTTTTCTCTCTAGGATACCTTTTCGGATACCCGCATGAACCTCCCGAGTCACGACGCTTCGAGGCCACAGATTAAAACCAGCTCCAAAGTTAGTTCACCAATTAACAGTCAACAGACGCTGTTATCTTAGGGTGACTTCTGCATTCAAACTGAACAAACGTCCTCCATAAGGCCACTACTACTCTATCATATATTGGCACAAGTATACCATAATTTTAGTCTATCTGCAACCATGGGTTGTTGTACATGTAGCGTTATTTTCAATTCTAATAATAACTGTGTATGTAATCACAACTAATAGTACAGGTAATTTTAACTCAAAACTTTTCGTAAATATTTGTCAATTTTAGAAATGTTCGAAAAAATGCTCCAAAAACATAATTTATTTTATAACTTAAAAACAACTCTTTTGGTACCATTTAAGACGCTGCTAAAAATTATTTGAGAAAAAAAGAATGCTGGAGCCTTAAAGATTTTTAAATAGCAAATTTTATTTAAAATTTTATTAGACAATCACATTATGTACTGATAGAGTATTCTAGGTCTAAACTAAAATGAGTGTGCATGTAACTTAAGTGAATGCTTTCAGATAGTCGGTTGGCAAGTTTTATCTGTAATTCGAGGTACAAAATAACTAATGTGTGAATTACATTGTATTTGACAATGAGGAAATAATGACGATGTTTCTTTAGGCAATTAGCGCTTTAATTAAAACACACCATTAGAGAGATGCCAAATAAGATAGAAACGTTTCATATCAGCACCAATGAACAGTGTAACGGATGGATTATCTACATCCATTGGATACAACTATTTATATTTATAGTAATGCAATCACCTATCACTTTTACCCATATTGCCACCGATTGCATTGCAATACTCTTGAGTGTAGACTCATATATATTGAGACATAAGTAGTTGAGTCATCATAAATTCTAATACTAAAATATCGGTTTATAAAATGTAAATTATCTGGAATTGGCAACATAACTATGTCATGTACTTATAATAACTAAATGTTCACATGCAAGTAGTAGTGTCGTGGAATTTAGTTTGGCCTCTCTCTTGTTTGATAAGGACAAATAATAATATGTATCTGTAGAGAGTGAAAGGAAAGTCATAGTCGTAATGTGTAAACTATGTCTGTGAGTGAGTTTGTAAGAATAATATACTTCTCGTACAGGGTAGCCATTATATGCCGACCCACTTATATCCGAACCACAACAATCCCTACTAAAATATGCTTAAAGCTATTTCACAGATATTTATTAGTAGATATCTAATAATAAATAGCTCTAAAAACCTATTAAGAGTTTATTTATTTGTGATTTTTACTGTATTGCACTGTTTTCTAAGACTGTAATTGCTGGATATATTCGCATTGATAAATGCTAGCTAGTAAAAATTATTTGCAACTCAATAAAAAGTACTTGTGTAAAAATACAAAAATGGGGCAAATTGTCACCTTCCACAAGGAAAATATGATTCTGGTGGGGGCGATAAAAAAGAGAAAATATGTAAACAAATTTTGGAGGATGATTGCAGGGTTAGAATGTTTTTGGTGTAGCACATGGTAAGAGAGTAGCCGTGGAGAGTACATAGTGAATGCCCTGAACATAGAACATTGATCGGTAGGAATGGAGTATTGTTAGACGGTTACATGAGTATAAGAAGATAATAGTGCATTGGAACACTATGTTGTGGATGTATCTGTATGTAACGAGAGAAAGTGATAGAAAGAGGACTGGAAGTGAGCTAGCTCGGAATGAGCATCCCCATCAGCTCAGCCGAGGCACGACAGTCTAACTCTAAACTGTGAGTACGAGTAGCAGAATGTAAAAAGTATGATCTGATCGCTATAGAGGCATCCTGCACACATAGCTAACATAGCATAGCACATAAATAACTATAGATGCTATTCTACAGCTTCACTACTAACTATAGTCTACACTTAAGTATACAAGTATTTACTAGACTGCATGTGCTATGTATATTTCTACTAGAGAGTGAGGATTCCGAGTAGTCGGAATCCGAATGGGCTTTACGAGCGAGCAACGGGCCATGCAAAGACCAGCCCACTGTCACCGAGTACGATCCGAGTTTCGTTATAGTAGACACGAATATATATACATACTTATATAGTTATATATATACTAGTTATATGTATATATAGATACCTAACAATAGATAGTACTACTACTGTCATATAGTTGCATACTTCCTGCTATGAGGAGGAAGAGAGAAGACAGACGAGTATAGCAGGAGAATTTAGGGCCATATAGCATGTAAGTTGGCATGACATATAGAGTGTTGTAGAGATATAAGGTTGGCTATAGGTATATGGTGGCTGTGTATAGGTAGCTGAGCGGAGAGAGGAGAAAGAAAAGAAGAGAGAACTAGTGCTAGTTAGGAAGCCAAGGAAGGAGGCTTGTCCAGTGCCAGAGTCAGCTCACCACCACAATCGTCGTCCCGAGGTCAGGAGGTCAGGACAGCACTCCCCCCACTCATTATAGCCCTCACCTGGAAATGTCGTCATGTCAAGAGAGGTAGTTTACACATATTTTTTATTTTGACACCTAATTTCCTCCTCCTGCCGAATCATTTCCTCCTTTTATTTTCTCCTACCGCTTTCTCCGTATAATCGTCAATTTTAAACGTATACTTAAACTTACATTGATTCCTACGCAGACTACCTACTTTGAACTCAGCTCTACGATTACTGCTCTGATAGCAATAAAATATTACGGGGTTCTCATCCCGATGGGTAGACCCTGGTATTTTACAAATTATTATTGAACAGTGTGTTAACTGAATAAATATTAGAGGAGAATTGTGAAAACTCGTGTGTGCCACATTTGTGCTTCGAATGCTTCGAAAACATCCAAAGAAAACACTTCTTCATAGGACATGTATTTGTCGGTCTTCTCGTCAACACGGCTGTTGATTTGCAGAAGCCATGCAAATCAAAGGTTGTTTAGGAAGAAAGTTGAGTATTAATTCCGTAGCAGAAGTAAAAAGTCTGTGGAAAAGAGAGAAAGCCAAGTGAAAGGAGAGAGGTGAAAGTAGAGCGATGTGATCGATGTGGTTGGTGACTACTAAAAGAAAAGCGACTAAAGTTTTGAACGGTGGGTGCTTTCTCTGCTGCTTTTTAGGCGATGTGCTCTAATATTACTACCATAGATTTCTCTGCAATGCTCGCCAATACTATAAGTTACTTTAGTCCTCTCCACATACAAATACGTCTGTACGAGTAAGTACACTCAGGATCATCCCTGTTTTTGCTCCGTTTTACACAGAAGCTCTCATCTCAATTTGATTCGATAGTGGGTCATTGAGTATCAGATCACCGCTGTTTCTCTAACCCTGACTCCCTCCTAGCCAAAGCTCAGTCGAGTTCAGTTCAGTTGACTTGGCTTGACTTTGGCTCGACTTTCCTCTCCTCAAATCTGATTTGGTGCACTGTGAAACGTCTTATTGGAAATGATTCCACGATTGTCTAATACCACACAACACCAAAAAGTGTGTCTACCTCAAAATACTTCAACTCTTCCGAATCCTTCTCCAGGAAAAAAATATTGGATTTTATTGTGACTTCTGGATAATAATAATATATGTGTTATGATTGGACTTTGATCACGCACCAAGTTAAGTATATACATAAACTAAAGTAAGAAAAAACTTATAATCCAGACATGCATAATAATATCTCCATGCAAGAAAAAGTATTCTGATATAGTACATATACATACATCAATATATACATATATGTACTACTTCCATACTTCCATGTAATATAATAATATGCTAAAACTATATACTTACATACTACATCTCGTTCCGACTTTTGTGCTCCTCCTGTGTATACATAAGTAGTAGATACGTAGTAGTGTTATTCTAAGGTAACCGTGTGTGCTCATACTTAATGTATGTATATCGTCTAGGCACATTCCTGTGAATGAATTTCTCCGTGCATGTATACTAGTGACAAGACTACTACTACTACTACTATTACATACATTGTTGTGTAGTATGTAGTAGTACTTCTGGACTACTTCTCCTAACACTAGCCCAACTCGAAAAAGTATTTGAACATGTGTCTGCACTCTGTATGAGTATATCCCATCACAATAGATACACCACTACAGAAGAAAAAGGACGGACAGGGAGAAAGAAATAGACAAGGCACTGCATTACTCAGTACACGCCATATTGAAATTCGGCCAGCTTTCAACAACCAGTCAGTACAATAGCCAGTTTTGTTGTCTGTGTGTGCGTGTCTTGTCTTCTATTGCATTGTCGTACTATATCTGTCTGTCGACTCTTTTTATTTTATAAACCCGTAACTTTCTTTATTTGCCAGTAATGCTGTCCGTTCCTTCCCTTTTAAATATGCATTGATCCCTATACACCTATGTAGCATTCTAATGACCTAATGCGGTAGCCTGCCTCTCTACCTGCATTCCTCGCACTAGTACAAACAACCTCGCTGTCTTGTCCTGTCCGAATAGTAGTCTCAGTGTAATACACATGTACTCTGTCTGTCCATGTACCCCTCTCTTTTCACGCTACAGTTACAGTCACTACTATTAAACATATCTCAGTTCCGCAACAAACAACGCAGAGAAAACGCCAAACTAACCGACTTTTAACCTGCCGCAGTGTCGAAACTTGTGACATGTGACTGACTTTGACTTAACTCCTTTCTTCACCAACACTTTGCGCACCATAGGAAATGAGTGAAACGGAATCCAATGCCATTTCTTCTCTCTTTATTAAATTTACACTCTCTCTTCCCATTCCCACCGAGAAATGCTCCAATTTAATCAAAACCTAATTTACAACCTGATGCCTTAATTTTCTCTCTTTATTATAGACATCTCGCGGAAGACGACCTTTCAAGGTTTGGGACAGCTCAAGAGTTTCGAGAAAAGCGTTGGTAGTTGCTTCATTAGAGGAACTTATAGTCAGAGGTATGCACAGTATCTAATTAGCCTTTCTTCCTTTATACCTCCCGTCCCCAATCAAAGTTCATCTTTAAGAGCCTCTTTTGTCTACACCCCTTCAGAAATGTGACCACAATCTTTAGATATTAGTCACATCAAATATTTACACCAAGATACTTCGAAAGACACTAGACTTTCTCCTATCACCTTCCCTTTCACTCATCTAAATATCCACTCTAACTCTAATTTACCTAATTAACCAATTTACTACTTCATTTCAGTCAACCACCTGCTCTCTCTCTCTCTCTCTATTCCCATAAATACTCCCTGTTAAACTCATACTAAATACACCCAAAACAATTACCTATTAATTTTACTCAAAACCCTGTAAAATTGTACAATAATTATTTTCATTTCCTTCTCTTACTAGTCTTTAGCCAGTATTACTACAATACAAACATAGTATTTTGTTGTATTAACATTTCCCATTTAACCATAAACACGTTCCGATTTGACACTGGTGTTTTTTTTCTAGTAAATCAAATATTTTCATTCTTGAACAACCACTCGAGTTAATATAATCGGGCAGTGCAAATCTCTTGAGAAAAATATAGTTATATGGTTTAAAATAAAAAATTCTGGGGATAGGTTAGTGCATTGTAAATAGACCCTATATGGTAAAGATTGTAAATAAAGATGTGAATGTAACCTGAAGGGCGTGAGAAATTGGGAGTGGGAGTAAATGAAAGCGTGCGAGCGGTGCTGGAAACAGATGGGACTCAGGTGGACGATTCAGAGTACTTTCGGTCGTTGCCGGACAACACAGTCTTCCTGCTTCTTCGTCCGGGGGAACGCTGGTGCCCTGCGGGAGTCGATGTCATCCGAGCAGGTAAGCATTTTGATTTCTATGTATGTAAACATATGAACATAAGTAGCTTTCTCGAGAGTCGTGACGAGTGCTTCTGTTTCAATGTAGTGTGTACTTAATGTAAAGAGAGTCTTCAAAATACCAATGCTCACTGTGTTAAGATATTTTTAGTCATTGCACAAAAAACAAGTCATTCTTTTAAACGAAAAAAAACCAGTGAGCATTGCACGTACATGTTTGTAGTTGTAAAATGACGATGATGTTGCTGGACTTTTGTCTATTCGAATAAATTGGCATAATTTAATTAGGTTAAGATACGTGTTAGAAATTTTGTGTACTTATTAATACCTATAAGTTAAACATAAGTATAAGACTTGTGTGATAAGCATGTAACTAGAAGTTGCATGGAGCTCAGATCAGAGTTAGAACGAAGGGAGTCAATTAGTCATGTTCCAAAGTTTATTCAGCAGTTGGTAGGCCAGTCCACCGTAATTTAATTATTATTTATCCACTTTCAGAATATACTGCATTGGCATGTGCTATAATGCCCTTCTGTCTACTAGATACGCAGTTCTGTCAAATAGTGTTGAGGTTTAGTTAATATAATTAAAGTTATGTACAATATTTATTAAACCTTGGAATAGATATACTTAATTTCATTCATTCTGCTGTCTGGTTGTGCTCTATTTCTTTAAGACTCATCTAAATTGTCGTTTCTTGCTAAAACTCTAATTACTACGTGTCAATAGCATTCTGATTTCTAGAAGACACGTATAAGGCACAACCAAACAGATCATTTTAATTAGAAGTCACATAATTATTTCAACTTCTAAATGTTGTACTTACATCTTATACTAATATTATAACGTTTGAGGATTGAGAGTTATTTAATTTGCTGTGCCTGATTTTGATCTGTATTTTTATTCTCCTATTAATTTACTAATTATACCAACTTATTTAGCGGTCGAACCACTTAAGTCTAAACCACCTCTAAATCTTATGAAATCTTCTTATTAGTCTGTGTTTAACTCTAACGTATTACTTCCTTTCGTTTCGTATTTCAATTTACTTTGAGTGCACTAATTATGATTTTGTACTTTCTCCTTTCTTCCTGTGCTACCTTTCTCCCACTCGAACTATATGGTAAATGACAGTTTCCTATAACTTTCCTGTATCAATTTCACACTTAACATTACTATATAATAATATGGTCTTGCCTTTTGCCTTATACAGAGGTAATGTTTCCCTGGTCTTTCCACATACGTGCTACGGTACTTACGCACTAAACGCTACTATTGCTTTTTGCGTGCTCAGTCGTAATATAACGGTAATTGCTTACCTACTCGACCTGCCAACTGTAACTACTACTAATACAAGGACGCGTATCTTTATTAATAATCTCTGTCGTGTTATTTCCTAGTTAATTCCGAAGCGTGAACGAGGCAAGGCTATTCAGTCTGTAACAGTAGAAAAAAGTTTTACTATTTAATTCCGTTGTATCCGAGCTTGTAAATGAATTCCTAAACGAACATTACGAAATGGTTACTACTGGAGCAGATAGGTATACTTTTTTGTGTGTCGTTGTACAATGTAGACCTCCTATCGAGAACAAAAGGTGTGCATAATACTAGCCATTTCGTGCTCTATCGCTTGCATGCCATCAACGTGCTTTCTACAAGTTTCCCATTAACTCGTAGCTCTTATAGATTTTTAGTCTCTGTCAGCAACATAAAAATCCTAAGTTCACCCATATCATATCGCAATATTAACTTACATTAAAGAGTAAGAAACACGTATTCCTTTTTTGCCCAGCATAGTGTTTCCAGGTGTAAGAGTTCGTTTTATGAGAAAAACATGAAATATATAACGACAAATTATACATAGGGAGTCACGTTTCAGCAAAGACCTCCTTTCTCGACAAGAGAAAAGAGATTCTTGAGTGAAACGTAACAAAGAGAAAGTTAAAAAGAAAGCACACTACAATAGCCCTAGTGATAAATACAATCAAATCAGATATAGGTATGTCAACGTCATTTCGAGAGGAAATGAATAATATTAGGTTTTGTGTTGTCTGTCAGCTGAAAATGATGAAGTGGAATGAATTATGTCGAGAGACAGATGAAGAGTCAAATCGTGATACTCTCCCTCTAGCCTATAGATACAACTAAAGTGACGTTCAGCCTAGGTGCTACTTTCCCATCAGTCCAAATGAGAAAAATCGACTGTGAGTTGTATGGTTGAGAGGAGTTTGGTTTGATCTGTAGGATGCACGGCTCAAAAGTTTCCTAATTAGCCCGCCATTAATTGGACATATGAGAAGTTTCTTTGGAAATCGGAGAGAGGAGGCAGATGCCTCCCTCCCGTTTCCTTTCTAGTGGCACATGAGGAAGTATTATTACCTACACTACCAATCTCACTATCTGTATAGGGAGAAAGCCACTAAGCTAACATTGTGTAGGAGGCATGCTGTTAATGTTCGTGCTGTTCTCTGTCTTTAGTTTTAACTTTGACTACAGTTATATATCATTATATTAGTCTGGCTATCCGTTTAAGAAAGATTTTTTGGGTTTGAATTAGAAGGATGATTGCCACAAAAGAAAGTTTACCTTACAGCCTAAACAACATCCAATAGACAGCAAGTTAACTTGAGAAAGCATTCTGTAGAAAGAAAATTTAGGTGAGAGAAGAAAGTCTGGAGGCACAAAGAAAAATGTCAGGTGTTGTACTTATACTTCCTGTTTCTGATAAGCACGGCAATTCAGGCCATAGCCAACTTCTTTCTATAACTAAGCCCCTGAAGGCCAATCATATACATAACAAAATCTTTTCAGACTTCTTGTCACTGTTAAAAGCTCTGCCGTAGGCAGCACAATCCTTCATATTCACCGCTCCAACTGCTATAAACCATTCTTCACTATAGTCACATCATTGAAGGACATAATGTCATGTATTTTATGGTGTCACCTTTCTCATAATGCACTTCACCAAACTATTCCCACTCTCAACTAAGATACAAGCACTAGATAACCCTGCTCTATCTCGATTGGATATCTTACTTTCACAATTCCTTCTCCAGAATTACTCCAATCTAGGCTAAACTTCCAAAATACATCTGCTACTACACTAACAAATACAACATCCTTACTTACCAAACATATTATACACTATTTCTCGCCACTACACAATCCCATACTAGTATATACCGCCCTTATGGACTACACAAAATTGTCTTTATATATCAATATACGTATTAGTCCTCCAGCACTGTTATTGAATTTCGAAAGGTAGGCACCCTGCCAGAACTTTGCCGGAATTTCGAAAGATGTTAACCCAAGTTATGTAATGTTACGTATGAGGTAGTCTACGTATATGACCTCTTGTCACTCCGGTCCAAATAAGCATATCTAGAGCATTCTTGTTTTAACTACAATATACATGTATTAGAAAACTACTATTGTCCCCAAAGAATATACTACTTACTGCTATAAAGCACAGAAGGGACATATAGGTAGATCCAAGTAAAGTCAATCTTTGTCAATCTGTACAGTTTTGTGTAAAATAGTTAGTAAATGACGATTTTCTATCAGGTACATAGTACATATCCGTAGTTATTGTAGACCTTGTGTTATGCGTTGAGCACTACTAACTAAATAGTTGACAACATACTGTATAGAACATTAACATAAAATAATGTACTAAATCCAAATGAAGTATTTCCACAGAGAAAAGAAATTGCTTATTATCATTACTGTCAGCCTAGACACACTATGCATGGCATGGGAAGGAAGTAAGTAAAGCTTTGCATACTAATACAGTCCTTTCGCTTGATACTCTTTCGGTATTTTTTGTAGCAAGAAAGCATTTTTTGAATGTGCATGCTTACATTGTTTGCCTGCTTATGTCCGTATCGTAAGCATATTATTCATGATCATGATCCCCCAACTATTAAATATTCACGTTTTTACTTCAAGAATTTCTTAAAGTGTATTTAACAGCACCCATTTTTTGAAAGTCATTAATAATCCCTTGCTACATTTGGAAATATTTTTGTATTGCAAAATGCACACGTATTTGGCAATTACCTAGCTTAAATTCGTTAAATTCCCCTTTTTTGAAACCCCATTCTCAAGTCACTAGTAAATAGTAGAAAATGATTTTTTGAGATCAATAAAATTCGGTGGATTAGGCTGTTCTGTTGTACTAACAATAAGGAGCACTTGTTACTATAATAGTATACTAAGCTGTTTGACAACTACTTTTGCATACTATAGTATTATTACCCTACATAAAACGCATACTCACAGCTCTGCGTGTACAGAAAATTTTTTTGGCAAGAGTCGGAACATTTTTGCACTATTTTTGTGCACTTTTTAACCACGAAAGTTTTGAAAAACTCACAACCAGCTACAAAGTTCTAGTAGATATACTCTTAGAAAATGAGAAAGTACATTTTTAGAAACAAATTTAGTTAAAAAGTGATTATTTAAATACAGCCCTGTCCTCCATTCCGAAAATTGTGTGTGAGGCGATCTCCTGTTTGGACTTACAAGACGAAGTGCCATCATGGAAAATTATGGAAAATCGAGGAAGAATCACAATTGTGCTCACGTGGGATCAGCGCCCGCCTGCAGGTGCCTCCATCCACTCTTCTACTTCTTCGCATCCCACGCTCGCATCCACGCACAGACATGACGCTTTCGCAAGGCACATCTCCCCAAACTCCCTCTCTCCCGTCTCGCTGCCGCCCGCCGGCCCACTCTCACCACTTCTCCCTTCTTCTTCTTTCCAAAGTACGCCATCTATACTCAAACCTCTTCTCATTTCCGCTTTTTCACTATTTTCGGTTTTATTCCTCTTTTTTTGCACCTCCTCAAATTATCTTTTCCCAAACTATCACTCAAGTCGTTATGTGTCACGTGTTGCAGCCCTCTAAGGGTCTATTTTAGTAGCAAGTAGTTTGAAAAGCGCTCAAAATGGCGCCAAGACATTTTAACGAGTGACTTGGGAAGGGAAAAGTGTACCATTAATTTATTTACTTATTTTCTTGGTTGATTAATACTATTAAAGTAAGTAAATAACACTCGTAACAGTTTTACAGTTTAAAATAGTTCAATTGACAGGACTATCTGTAATAATACCTAAAAGATCATGCTAAAGTAGTTATAACAAGTATTTTCTAGAGAAAATCGCCACAAGCAAAGTCTGTAAATTGTATGTGTTGTTGTGAATTTGTGATAATTGTTACTAACCTGTAGAAATCAAGCCTAAAAACAGTAACTAATACGTACTATCGTAATAGGTATCAGATTATTATTATTTCTATATTATATTTGTGAGAAAGTAGACCTGAATACATTGGAAAACTTATTTGAGTTGTCGTTACCACTTTATCTTAGGTCTCCAAGTGGGCCCAAGCGGAAAAGTAGGTGTAGGAGGGGGTAGAATGGGAATCCGAACAATGATAACGAAGGATGGGAAGCTGGAGACGGTGATTAATGACTTTGGTCCGAAGCCTCCGACGATCACTGTGATAAGCCACGAGGATCCGCCCTACGACAGCGTTCCACGGTCAAGCCGATCAAGTGTTCCTCCTCCACTGCCACCTCATCACGGTGCTCCTTCTCCAGGTCATCCTCTTGGCCACCCTGGTCAACAGCACCAACATTTCCAATATGGGGGCCGTGGACTTCCGCGACAAGGCTCCTCATCCCTTGAGAGCACCACTGGTGGTCCCACCGCTCCTGTTCATGTTCACACTGTCGAGTGCTCCCAACGAGGTCATTTCCCGCCTCAGCATCCTCCTCATGGGCCAGGCGGCCGTGGAAGCCCGCCTGAGCCCTCTTACTGTGACTTCCACTGCTGTGCTCTTCACGAAGAGGGCAGAAAAATACAGGTAAACGAAGTTTAACTACACTACTTACCCCAATTTTCTATAGATGTTCTTCTAAATATTAAAATATTAGCTAAATAGGTTCTTAGGTATAGCCAGGTCAGAATCTAGTAAAGTTTACAAAAAACTACAATAGCAGTAACAGTTAGCATTATTACTAGAGAAAATGAGCGGGGGAGTGAATAGAGTTGAGTTCACTGCTAAAGAAAAGAAAATTAAATGTTTACTGTTTACATTTTCACAGCGGGGATCTTTGAATCGATTTTCCTTTGTTATAATAATGGGTAGAGGAAAGGTTGCTTTCACTTTCAGTGAACTTAACGCTGTCACTCCTCGTCCCAATCAAATCTAGCCATTAGCAGTTTTCACGTAAATAAATATGTAGCTATTAGATTAGATAATTCCTGTTTAATTATATCTGACTTGGTTAATTACACTGAGTGCAGACGAGAGAAACATTTAGTTCAGAGAAAACTCAATAGAAGAGTTAAGTATTAAGCCTCCCATTCAAATTTATTTTCCCTTTCTGATTTCCAAATTGTTCAAGCGTAAATTATATGGTGTACAATTGGAAAAGAAGAACCAGATCGAAATGCAGGAGAAACAAAGTTTGCAGGACAGGATAGGGCAAGACTCAATATACTGCAGAGAAAGTTTTAGATGCTTTCCTTCTGCTAGGTGGCCTACTCTTCTGTATCCAAACTGCTTTGGCTCCTTTTCTCTACAGATATTCTACTTTCCACTCCAGTCAACTCATAGTAGTAGTAAATAGGCACTACTACTGTAAAGTACAGCCAAACCAGGCCAAAGTAGAGGAAGATAGTCCCAGGTGTTGGAGCCACATTCTCATCTATTATGCAGTTTACTAGAAGGCCGACTTTACTAACTACTGTACATTTTCTCTATAGAAATCCAGTCTAGTCCTTTGCTTACTAGGCTAGTAGTACCACCCAGCCAGCCAGACTCTCTCGGTTAACTTGACTGCTGACTCCACTTACTCTACTTGGACTTTAGTTGTTTAGCAATAGAATCCAACAATGAGTGTATGTATGTATCTACATACATACATACTATATATGTCTATAGTATAGCAAGTTATATGTCTAGTGTATATATAGAGCGAGTGGTGGATGTAATCATAGAATAGATGGTTTCTTGGGAAAAAAGTGAATGCTGGAAAGAAAGAGAAAGCGAGTGAAAGCAGGCAGCAGGAAGGAAGGGACGGAGAAAGTCGAGGGAAAGTGGGAGACCCAGTCGCAGAGTACAGACAAGCCAGAGAGAGAGCAAAGTAAGGCAGGGGAAAGCAGCAGCAGCACCAGCAACCATCAGGACTATCAGGAGCACGTGTCACATTGACCTATTTTCCAGGACTATTCATCTCTACTCACTCATACACATATACATACAATATATGGAAACAGTCGTAGTTTTTCTCTCTATCCTTTCCCTTCCCGTTCTACTTACTCCAACTCTTCTCTCCCACTACAGCAACCTAAATCTGTCGCTTTCCACAAGTTCCTCTACTACAAATACTATTCTCGTGTACACCACTCTATATTGAAAACGGCTAGACTGCTAAAATTACTTTCTGCATAAATATATATGCCTAGTATCTATATGCATATAAACTGAATTATACTACTACCCAGATATAGGTCACCACTCTGGCTATGTAACATTATTAACACATATTGGTACTAATAATGTTGACATTGCTAGTAAAGAGATTTTAGGGACTACTACTACTTTACCCATTACCTAGAAAAAATGTTTTCTTGATGTTAATTTAATAACGAGCGACGGAAATTAAATGGGTACACAAAGTAGTACACGTTTGAAAAATATTTCAATTACGTTTCTAATTTGCAATTCAAATAAACCGTGAGATAGAATAATTTTTTGTGACAAAATTAAGTTGTCAAAACGATGAGCTAGATTGACCTGATCCGAATCCAAGTGTGGCAGACTAGTTCTTGAAGAAGAATACTTTTGAATAATAAATCAGAACTAAATTGAAGCCACAATTCTACTTTTCGTACTTCGTATGTAGAGTTTCCCATAAGGAGTCTGCTGTTGCTCTCGGAAAGAAATGTAAAACTCTAATGGGGAGTAAGTTTTGTACGCACAATCATTTAGCAATGTCGTAAACGTGCAGCTTAGGATTAGTAATGTAAATGTTTTTCAACGTGTGTGTATAGGATAGGATTCGAGTGCGTATATAGATAGAGTAGATACAAGGGCGCGCGTGCTGTTGTAGCATTGTATATGTATTAGAGTAGGGAGAATTCGGTGTTGTCTATGTACACTGGTGATTATTAGGAATTACGAACACATACTTGGGACATAATAGAATGGGTGTGAGGGACAGGCCTGAGTATACCTAAGGCTAAGCAAAAGAGAAGCGAAAGCCAACTGACCGACTTTCCCTAGTGTCTCTCCTACTCCACAGACAACGACATTATTACAATTTACAATGGTATTTGAGTAATTCAGATATGTGCTTTATCTTTATTCTGTAGACTGGAGACTTCCATCTATCTATCTGTAAAATATTCTCTCGCTCTCTCGGTAGTTATGTGTCTGTGAGAAGGAGGATTCGCTCTACTAGTTGAGAGATGAGGATATAGTGGTGGATATTAGCAACTGCTTTCACTCCTAATACCGAACATTTATCTTGGCCTTCTGTCCTGAACCCGTAGAAGCGTTCTTCTTATCGTACTGAGAATGGTTGAGAATAGATAATAGTGGCGGGTTGTAATATTAGAGACATAGCAGAGTTGAGGCAAGTCTATTTTATGTTGGACGAGGGATTAGATGTGGATAGCCCTAAGATTGGCTATTCTATCTTGTTTAAAAGATGACAACACAAAACACATTACTGTGACTGCCATCACTGATTGTTAATAAGTTATGGCTGTGTATAGAGAGACAAGTGGCTAGACAATAAAAAGAATGGGAAAGTTTATTAAGAATGGGAAGGATTAGATAAAAGAATAGTTAGTTAATGTCTATGTATGATTTGTTGTTTTTGCTGAAAATGGTAGGGTGTAGCATGGTTGGTTTTTGCGTGTAGATTGTAGAAACGCTGGAGCATAGTTGGGTACGTGGGCAAAAGCCAAAGGCAAAACAAAGGGAAGTTGGAAGGGCAGGAGGCCAGAGTCACAAGGGCACAGGGAAGGAGACCACAGTGTGATGTGAGTGAACAATTCGACCCTTCGTGTGACTTGTGGACTCTGTGTCGAATCTCTGGTTCTCTTACCTACTCCCTACTCGTAGAGCAAGTGTCAAGTACCCAGGTATGTCTCCAATCAATTCTCTCAATCTATACATACAATAGTCTTACTAATTAATATACTTCCAAAATCGACTAATACCCACACATCACATAAAATGGAGACTCTTCCCCACGTAGATTTCCAAAATTATTTTCATGCGAAAATGCGAGCAAACTTATGTGGGAAACAGCCACCATTTTTCATTGTTTGGCAGCAGCCGACTTTGGAAGCTACATACTTATACACATTTATATATCATATAGCCATATATACAATCAATTCATCATGTGCTATCTAATTTTTGTCTACCCATGAAAACTGAACTGTAGAAAGTAAAAAAATTGAAGTTCTTTAGCAAAGTATTTTGATTCATTGGATGATAATCTGATTGCTGTAATTTTGTGAGAGGAAATTGCTCTAGTTTATTACATGTAAACTGTCGAAATACTAAATACATTGGGACAATTAATCAGTAGTAAAAAAGTTGCTGCGCTATACTAAATTGTTGAAATTAGTGCCTCTTTAGAGCAAAATAAATATACTTCACAAAAACTAATCCTGATTGTTTATTTACATCCACTACTGAACAAAGCAGTAGTAATTAGTACTTACTAAAGAATTAGTGGATGCTGAGTACTATAACTGGTTGACTGTACTTTTACCCTTAGAATTGATATTATTGAATGCAAATGTACAGTGAACATGGCTACAGCGATGAGTTTTATTAGTATTTAGTGTACGGTGTAATAGAGTTAGTTGCCTTTTTAGATGTAGGTAGAATAGCTACTAGACTAGAGCCTAAGGACGGAATTGATGATTGAGAAATCCTTGTAAATGTGTGTGTTTGCGGGTTGAAAGGTGCACAAGGCTGTAGCGACGTCGCCGATTCAAGAGCCCGGACTAGATGCGGCTAGAATGGCCAGTGGTCCGGGTCCTTCTTCAAAGTCCCTGCATGTGCGTTTTATGGGAGTGGCGGACGATAAGAATGGACGCTACGTGAGTAAAAAGTTGGTGCCAAGCACTTTGTTGGGTATTCCCTTGTCCTTGTCAAGTGGGCCTGGTGGTGGGGGTAGTGGCCCAAGCTCAATAATTCACCCGGATCTTGTTGGTGGGGGGAACGGTGGGGGGACAACCACCGAGAGCTCCGAGTCTGAAACAGAAAACAATGTGTCAGTGCTCGAGGAAGATGCGATCACGACTCAGAAATTCCTGTTGCTCATCGACCAGCTCTCTCTCGACCAGAAAAGACATTTGAGTATCAAAGACATTGGTGTGATTCTGGAGAGACTATCTTCAAAAATCATTGACGTTGAACGTCTGGATCGCGAGAGTGAGGCTGACGACTGTTACAATTGGACAATCAAAGCTACTATTCGTGGAGACGTTCTTCGAGAGCTCGGTGTCATTTACAATGGAAATTATTATGCAATATCCGAGCATCCATCCTACAATCAAGCTCAGCAGAGCTCCGGCTCCTCTCCTTCTCGACCTCCTGCCCAACAAGATGCGGAGGACGAGGAAGATATGAGATTGTAATCATCATCATCCTCTTCGACTCAACACTCAACTCAACCACAATCAAAATAACTACTCACTCATCCTTATTATCTTTATGTACTTAAAATATGTATAATGTGTACTAGACTCACTGATTACTTATACTCGACACACATCTACGTCTACGTCTGTCTAACCCTTGCAAAAACAAAAAGCCAAAATCTATCTATACTCTATATACTATCTGTATATATACAATACAATACAACAACTACACCCCAACAGCCATATTGTACGTAACTCAAACCCATAACAACTCACCCCACTCACTCACTCACTCACACACTCACTATTAACCCAAATTTCATTCATCATTTTCAAAACATATACCTATACATACATTACTAATCAGTATAGTAGATACTCATCTTTATGTATTTACTACAACAACAACAGACTAAACAGAGTTAAATACAATCTATTATATAATACACCACATGTAATAATTTAATAATAATAATAATACTGCAATAGAATTTTAAAACACTATACTGGTCAATATTCTCTGTTACGGATGATTCTTTTCTTGCAATTCTGCGGAAAATGTAGTTCTTTGCTACTTACAAAGAGGGTCACAGTGATTTTCGGTTGGGACAATGGATAAGCAATAGGAAACACTTGAGTTACAATTAAAAAGTACCTAATGACTGCAAATTTTGATAGGATTTATTAAATGACTCTGAGACACGGACACGTACACGACATGCATTGCCAGACACTGATAACTCTGCTGATAATTGAAAGAATGACAAAATACACGTTCGTAGAGAGTTTTGTATTTGTTCGCTCCGTATAAGAATTTGTATTACATAATATTATGCTCTTCATGTGCCAATCGTCCGGAACCAAGTGAAACCTCATGTTCAATGTTATATGCCAAACCAACAAAGTATTACCTACACTACATACAGAAACGAACCTTACCATCAACAAATAAGTAAGAACACTGAAACTGAACTCCAAGATATAACTTATATGTACTAATGACATGACTACCTACTAGTATGAAATGAATACATGATAATCACAAGGTGCTCCCATCCTGCTACGAATTATATTGATGTATTAAATTGATACTCCACAAATTAACCGTAACAAAGGAAATGTAAAGTAGGGCAGAGTCAAATTAATTTTGTTGAACCGGATATTATGTAAGTAAAGATCAAAATTGAGTTTGACTTTACAGTTTCCTGTCGTAGGGCTTGCCTCAAACCAGCGAATAAGAACTGGTTGTTGATAATAAATTTGCTTCCTTATGTGAGTGTAGATTGTAAACACATAAATAGAGCAAACATGTAAAAAGACTGTAGAGATACATACATAAGGGAGGAGGATGACTTTGTTGTATCGTATTGTATATATTAGGTATTGTGTGTTCCTATTTGATGATTGTGAAGGATTGGATTGAGTAAATCTATAAAGTAGGAGAGTGGCACTTGAGTTGCGACAATACAGTATTGCACTATGAACGCTCTACATTATATTATAAATACTGCAAACCCTACCTTATTAAGTGTACTAACCATAGAATACTATAATAATGTACTATATAGTTACCTACTATAATACGGATCCCAACTGGGGAAAGCTCATTGTCATGTCATTGATGTATATTGAATATTGTAACGAAAGTTTATTCTGCGGATGCAGAGACATGTTCGTTTTTGTCACTTATCATACTGCACTTGTTAATGGTAGTTGAGGGGAAGATAAAAGAACTTACACAGAATTATTGTTATGTAGCAATAAGTAGATGCCTAAGATTTGTTGGGTTTGTTTTCCGTGCTAATTGACGTGATGACAAGAGGATTAATTACTATACAGTAGCCTTTTGTACTTGCAATTGCGTTTGAGTTTTTGACGGGGATCTTTGTAGTTAATGGAGAAAGTTAAAGTGAAAGTTACATTGATATTAATTACAGTATTAAACAACTATATAAATATATACTTAAGTGAGTGTTGGTAACTCCAGCACTACAACAGCTGCAGGTCAGCTTCATACATGTTTACATTAATCTACATACTTACACAGAATTATGTATCTACACACTATACAGTCAATTCAGTTACTAAACATTGCCTCGTATAAACTACTACTTGTATATGTCAAACCTGTAAAATGTGTACCTATACATACAATACTGTAGTGTTACGCTTGAGAATTAGTTTCCTATATAGATCTGTTGTTCTCGTATCGTAGTGTCCTAGTACGACAGAAATCTAATTATACCACCTAATTACAAACTCCCGTTCATTTTAGTAATGAATAAAATGAGAGATAGTAGTACAACATCCCTTATACAATAATACGTATTATACACACACTGCCCCTATGTATACAAGTACATATTATGTCTATACAAATGTAACTATCTAGATCATTGTCATTATCTTCCTGCATTGCAGTTGCAGAATGAATTAGAAAATGCAGGGAAGGAAAGAAAGTTTAGATTCAATGCTGGAGCAAAAGGAAAAAGTTAATATTGGCTAATTGCTCTTGCGGGAGATAAACCTTGGGATAATTACATTTTGTATATAAAATATTCACAGCGGGTCTAGCTACGATATATCTGAAAGCCACGTCAAGAATAAGAATTGTTTCCTTCACTTCAGCTTTGTGTTCAATATTTTTTCTTCCTCTCCTCGAAAACACAATCCTACTGTGCTATATGTAGCTACTTGTATAGCTAATTTTTTTGAATTACATGTCTATGGTCCATTGTATTGGCTTTGTAATCAAAGAAACATTTTGTCGGGATGCTACTACTACTAAGGGAAGAGATATTACTTGTACTTACACGGGAGAAAGTACAGAATCATTAATAGGAAAGAGATATACATACCTGAGAGTATTGAACAGTTGTGAGGGGGTAGTAGGAGGGAAGCGATAATGTAATATACTAAATAAATGTTGAAGCGTATTCGAGAGAGTTTTCCGTACTAGAGAGACATATACTAAAGTAGTCGGTTGATATGTATGGTGTGACTTTCTTGTTAATGTACCTGTGTGCACTGAAATGGAATGCCGCGAGAAAATTTTCTAAAGGATCATATAGCAGTGGGTTGGATTCAACTGGATTGGATTGAATTCCCATTTAATTGCCAGTTGATTGCTCTGCAGACAAATAAATAAACACTTGGATCACAATGGCTACTTATATCAGGGATGCGTTGATGGTTGGAACAAGTGTCTAAATTATTTAACTTGGTTGTTCATGTTCACGTGGAGTGAAGTCAATTACTTGGAGTCGTGCGGACTCGTTAAAGTTTTATGCTTTTTATACTACGGAGAGTGCCATGAAATGCCATGCAGTGGTAGTTAGCTGGATGTCTGTCGTTAGAAATGTCAAGTTCGCAACCTCATCAACAAATGCCTACCTACCTCGTTCTGTGGACAACTAACTTACCTTCGTTAAAATTTTCTGACTTCCGAGCAATTAGAGTCTGCCACGTGTTTGTACTTTATCATCACCAAGCTTGTTGCCCTTGTTTAAGGATTAGCCGCCTGATTCTGTATGATTACATTGTATTTGTACAAATCGTGAATACCACAATATACATGACATACTATTACATTTCAACACTTTCTCGAAAGTGCAAGAAACGAAGAGGAGCTCTGCTAAGCCAATGAATTCGTCAATTGAAACTCTGAAGCACAATTAGATATGTACTAACAAATGTTTAATAATCTAAGTAAGTCAATATTAGGGGATTGTAGACTACATACTTGAAGAAATACGTACTACAGGTTATTATGTAATCTATTGTATGCAAACTTGTCTAATTAACTATATACTATTAACATATTGTAAGACATTCACAAGAATAATATTAATATGGGAAATACATAAACATGTAGGCATACAATACATACTTATCGATACAGTTTACAAAATGACAATTACCGTATGGTTAATTATTGTTACTACGGAGTAGAGACTAGAGAGGTAGAAAAAAATGCTGAATATGTATAGCAAGAGCATTGAGAATTTCTAAGTATATACCTAAAAAATCATACAGATACGGATGATATATAAATACACATAAAATGCATACCTACTTACCTAAGTAAGTTAAATGTGGCCTGGCCTATCTGTTGTAGCTACGTAAACGTCAATTGACTGACTGTCAACGTACCGAGCGGCAGTTAACAATTATACTACTACTACACTACAAAAAACATCAAAATATACTTAAACCTAAACCATTGTAATTACATCAGTAGATCTCTAGGTCATGACTACATTTACAAATTACAATTTATTATCTGTTATATCAATTTATCATCACTGCTCCTTTATTCCAAGTAGTAGAGATTCTCTACTCGATTGTTCTGATTCAAGTGTAATGTAGTAGAGATACGTACAAAGATATTTGTCATGTATACAAACAAAATGTATGTTTGACTAGAAACAAATTAGCTCTGCTCAGGATAAATGAATCAGTCTGTGACGTGAGGAATGAAAGAGACACAAATTAATTTCCACTACACTCCAGCATTGAATGACAGGACAGACCCCTTAATTAAATTCAATACAATTCATACATACACACAAGACCCTGAAACAACAACAACTCCTA
The DNA here is from genome assembly GCA_020055645.1 of Tomocerus qinae. Classification (NCBI taxonomy): domain Eukaryota; kingdom Metazoa; phylum Arthropoda; class Collembola; order Entomobryomorpha; family Tomoceridae; genus Tomocerus; species Tomocerus qinae. The sequence continues at coordinate 24,725,770 of CM034549.1, forward strand.
GATTTACATCATATAGACACACTCACATAATACATTCCTATATACCCCACACATAAATACATACAACTAACTACGATACTGCCAAGCCAAGTTATTTGATTGACTTTATAACGTAACATAGCGTAAAAAATGTGTGTGTACCACACGTCACCAAATCAAACCAAGCAAACCACTCCTCCTCAATCAGATTGACAAAATATATGGAACTGCCATAAAATAAACTAATTACTGTTAATTACTAAAGAATCAATTTTAATCTCACATGCCAAAACTATGTTACAAACGAATGACTCTGTTCTGCTATATTATAAATAGTAGCTCGTTAGAACTTTTCTGTTACTTACAAACAAATGAAATTACACTTGTTACAATTACATTAAGTAAATATACTTTCAAAAATACTTGCATTGTTAAACTTAACTGGCCTGTCTTGTCTGGGATTTGACAGAGCTAAAGAGCCTTATTGTAAATCCTTTCATTGCGCATTATCTGGTTGTGTTTGCAATGAAATTGCTGAATGTGTTGTTACCAAATAAGATAATGTGCATGTGTGTTTCAGACTTTTCATGTTCTCTTCATTTGTCATTTATTCCATCCCTCTTCATCTACTAAATACGACCCTCGGCACAAACAGTAGTCTACAGGATGTATCTACATTATTCCATGTACTTAAGTAGCACTATAGCTAAATGCAAACTAAATTACTATTCTTCAACTCAAGTGAATTAGACCTCCAAAGTGCTCTGCTCTATAGCTCCATCACTTCTATCGAATTAGTGCTACACGAGATTCAACTTCCTCATTTAAAATTATAGGATCACTAACAGGATTTGTCATCCTACATAACATTACTCCTGTACATTAGGTTACTACCCAGCACTCATAGTACTTAGGCGTGCTAATACGGAACTTCCCATCTTATTATGCTACCTTCTCTAGGAATTCAATTATGATAACAATAAGTGATGATCTAGCTCTTCCTAACAATGTTACAATACTCTACACAGATTGTGCGTAAGCAAGGAAAAGCCATTACAATTATTATGCCGACATTGCTGCGTTAGCAAATCGATGGAAATGGAAGAGTATATTTTGTTTGCTCTACTTCTACCTTCCACTTCTCCCTGCAATTACGATTACGGCTTCCCAGTCAAAGTTAGAAAGGACTGAATTTGGTGAAAGGGAGAGGTTAATGAGATAACAGGATGATCCCAACATTATGAATATCAATGGAGAAACTCCTCTGTAATGAAGACTTTCCCTCTATCATGCTTCCTTCATTGTTAATTCATATACTCAACTTTGAAGCTATATTATAATATACTCAGTTCTTCGTCACCATGATGGATTTTAAAATTCCATCGTTTCTTGCATCTGATCTTCAACTGATCAGTAGTTTCTTATTGTAATTGTAATCTAGCATAAGCATACTACAATATATTATACCATATATCCAATGTAATTTCAGTACCTGAACAGCGAATTTGGTAGTACAACAACAGTACCCGTCATTTGGTGAGAAACAGCGAATCCTGAACACGGTTGCGGACTCGTTGCTGGTGAGAAACACTTAGTGAGAATGTAATTTAACTGTTACACCTAAATGTGACGGCAATCACTTATAATCCTAATCAAGACTTCCTGTATTCGTATATTTTATTATTTCGTGTAATAAGAGAATCAAGAGTGGGAGTCAAATTTTTGAAAACCACCTTAGCTACTAGCTCATTTTAATTTAAAATCCCTCTCCTTCCTCTTAGCATAAAACTGTACACTGTAGGTACCAAAGGCATCAATTCGGCGTATTATCATACTTTGGTGTGCCAATTTATGCGAAGAGGTTGTTGAGGGAAAAATGGAGTGAGGTGCTTAATTCCGACTCCGACCCCAGACTATTATAATCCTATGAACCTTGGAAAGTTTGTAATTATTGTTTCCCTAAAGGTAAGACTAACAAAAAATGTAAATATTTACTCCATATCGTCTTATGTTCATGAGAAACCGTCGGCCGTCGAGACGCCGATTTCCACGTATTTTGGAAATAAGGGTGGGGATTCATGAAAAACAAAGACTATAACATGTCTCTGTACTATAATATCCCGAGTCCAAAATGTGACCCCAGTGAGCGACCATGGTAGGTTGCCAATAGTTACAATGCTATTTCAATACAGAAAAGTTGAGCTATGATTAAATGAATGGAGATGTCCAATCTATCCAAATCTATGACTTAAACTAAAACTAAAAATCCCTCCCTTTCTTCTTGGAATAAATTGAAACAAAACTGTATACCTTACAGTGGTACATTACTATAGAAGAATACTTTAGTTGGCCAATTTATTCTGAAAAGAAGAGGAGGGGAAAATGAGGGAAAATGAAAAATAAGGGAAAAGACCCCAGACCACTGTTATATTATTGATAGGTAATAATAATTTATTTTTCCAGAAAAAGAACATTCTCGTGTTTGATGCTAATAGTCCCCATTACAACGTAAAAGGTAAAGTCATTTGCCACGGAGGTTACAGCCTGGAGAGTAAATGAAAAATCACGCAAAGAAATTCAAGTTTAACAGCATTTAGAAAACTTAGGAGTTTCGACGCAATTGTAACTCCATTCAACTGGGTTTACTTGGGAGAAATCAGAGTTCCGTTTCCATCAACGAAGCATTTTTTGTTTGCTTCCGAATCTCCTTCCAACAGTCCTGAAATTAATCTTAACGTAAATAATATCATTTTAGCGTCTTACTCTTCTGATTCAGATATACCTATCCCATATGAAAAATGGGTTCCTATCCCTAGTGAAGAATCTGTCATTCCAGCCAAGTCAACTAAAAGAAGTAACTATAAATAAACTTTTTTTACTTATATGTAGTGCATGTTGATTTATGATGTATGAACTTTATCCTGAACAGTAATTTGGTAATGATCATACCTGTAATATTTATGTCATACTTACTTGGTCCTAAAGTCATATTGATTGAATTTCTATAAACCAAATATCAAGCAGTTATTAATGATTTCGTTTATATAATAGACTTCGCTAAAGGAAAATCAAAGCTAATAGCTATGATTGTGTCAAATTGCTACGACAAGAATGGACGCTTGAAATACGCACAAGAGCTCAATAATTTTATCCCCAGTAGATATCTACGGAGGCTGTGGTTCCTTGAACTGCTCTATCCCCAATCAAAATCAAGACTGCTTTTCCATGCTTAAAGCACATTATAAATTCTATCTGGCTTTTGAAAATTCTAACTGCAGAGACTACATCACAGAAAAACTCTTTCGGAATGCTCTACAGTAAGTTATCCAATTCTTATCTAGAAGATTCTAATGTAATTTTTATTATACGAATTTTGGAGTACTTTGTTCAAGGACTGCATTTAAATTAACATTTACGATGAAACTGAAAGGTTTCGACTCAGCTTAATCACATTCTAATTCTAATATACAATGTTATTTCTAGGAATAACGTGATTCCTATTGTAATGGCAGCTCACCCAGACGACTACAAGGCTTTGGCTCCTGAAATGTTCTACATTCATGTAGAGGATTTTGATTACGATACATTATACAACCAGTATTTTCAATGGAAAGGTCGTGGACGTTTTTTGGATACTGAACCAGACTTTTTCTGTCGAGCATGTGGGCTACTTTACTATAGCGATCACCGTACTCCTCCAATTTGGCCTAAAGTATCTACGTACAAGAACACTTATAAATGTTTAGAGGATGAACAGTGGTATTGGAATAAATAAATATGTCATATATTATTAAACGAAAGACAATACAGCGAAAGCGTAAAATAGATGGACATTATTTTTTTTGCTCCACCTTCACAACACATTTCATAACGGTATCTATAAATTACGATGTCTCATATACCCACCTTTCCCTAAGGAAGTGGTTATTAAAAACCTACGGCAGAGCTCGCCTGAGTGAAGGGTCCAGGAAGGGAACACATATTTGGTGAAATAATAATAGAAATAAAGTTTTGATTACTAAAATGTAATCTTCATCTTTACCTAGCATTATGCTTGTTTTACACTTTTCACTTTCCCTTCACGTTCACGTTTTGTGACGTCACTACAGTTAATTTGTAATTAGCAAAAATATGTTTCCAATTAACGTTTTCATTTCACTTATATGCCCCAAAGTATACTTCATGTAATAAATTTTACATAGCAAGGTATGTTTTGGGGTAAAGCATGGGGAATGTTTTGGATTGCTTGGAGTCAACGGAGCTGGAAAGTGGAAAGACTACAACTTTTCGGATGCTAATAGGAGATGAATTTCCAAGCGATGGAGACGCATCAGCTAGAGGCTTCAGTCTGAAGAACAATAAGAATGATTTTGTAAAACAGTTTGGTTACTGTCCGCAGATCGATCCGTTAGTTCCATTTATGACTAGAAGAGAAATGTTGAACTTGTACGGACGACTGAGGGGCGTTCCACCTGCATCCCTTAAAGGAGAAACAAGCAAGTGGCTGGATAAACTGGGGTTGACTGATGCTGGTAATCGACAGTGTAAAACCTACAGCGGAGGGATGAAAAGAAGATTGAGTGCAGGAGTGGCCCTGATTGGAAATGTTGTCGATTACACTAAGATATAGAAGTATATTGCCGATGACATGCAAACAAGAGAGAAATGTAAATAAATTTGAATGTGAGCGGCAAGTATAGCATGTGTAGTGTGCGGTAGGTTTAAATATCTGTAATATTTCCTCCGACGGAGGCTTGGGCACTTTAGCCAACTTAGCCATTTTTACTATTTACTAACTAATATTTTGTCTGAGAATTGTCCGTTGGAGAATTCTCCGATGGAGGCTTGGGCAAACTTAGCCATTAGTAAAAATGACTAACTAAAGTTTTGTCTGAGAATATTTGTCTGAGAATTCTCCGATGGAGGCTGGGGTACACTTAGCCATTAGGAGAAAAAGGTTAAAAATATTTGTCTGAACTAATGTCTTAGAATATGTGTCTTAGAAGATAGGGTAAAAAGATGTCATGTGATTAATCTTAAGAAAGATGTCATGTGATTAATCTTAAGAAAGATGTCATGTGATTGATCTTAAGAAAGATGTCATGTGATTTTCTTCTCCTTAAGTAATATTAAATTGTTAAAATGTCATGATTAAGTGTAAGTTGCAAATGTCATGTGAGTGAATTGTTAAGATGTCATGTGAGTGAATTGCAAATGTCATGTGAGTGAATTGTAAATGTCATGTGAGTGAATTGTAAATGTCATGTGATTAAGTTTAAGGAAAAATTGAATTGTTAAAATGTCATGTGATTGAATTGTGTATGTCATATTATTACATTGTAAAAGTGGGGTAGTAGGGCGGTTGCTAGTAGGTCGGCACCGACCCCTTATGTATAATTGAATTGTGTATGTTATGTTATTACATTGTAACAGTGGAGTAGTAGGGCGGTTGCTAGTAGGTCGGCACCGACCCCTTATGTATAATTGAATGTGTTGAGTGTGTGTAATTGGAGTAGTTGACCCCTGTGCTTGAACGTCCGCACTGAAGGTATAAGTATGAGCTCCTTGTGAAACGGAGCTCAGTTTCGTTCGGGAAGTTGCTGTGGTAGTCTCTCCTGGGAAGTTCCAAGTCTCTTTCTGAAGGTTGCTCGTGAAGTCTCGTTCTCAGAAGTTTCTGGTGGAGGCTTGGGTACATTTAGTCATTTTGAAAACGACTAACTAATTGCTAACTAGAAATTTGACTAAATTTCTCTGTGGAAGCTTTGGTACGTTTAGCCGTTTTGAAATGGCTAACTAAAAGCTAGCTAAAGATTTAGCTAAAAGTGTTTTGTGAAGTTCTTCGTACTATTTTGGATAAATAGTTTAGCAGAGAGACTTGCTAAGGTGTGAAGTTCTTCGGACCATTTGAGAAAAATGGATTGATTAGCATTAGAAGAAGTCTGTGCTAAGTTGGCTTTATGGTACGCCCTGAGCTTGATTAAGATAATAAGTACGATACTTATTAATTGTGGATCGGAAGATCTTTTAAGATTAGCATTAGAAGAAGTCTGTGCTAAGTTGGCTTTATGGTACGCCCTGAGCTTTTGTAAATTGATTAATGTTGTTTTTGGTGAAATAAAGTGTGACTGTTTTTGTGTGAATGAAGATCACGGGATTAGTGCACTTTGGATCATTGAGTAGAAAAGCATCATTATTAATAAAGAAAAATCCTTAAGTAGTAGTTGTATCTACTTAAGGTTGGTCCTTCGAGTATTTTTTGAGACGACTCTCTAGCTTAGTAATACGAAGGTTGTGTTGCAAGTTAGCGTTAGTTACAGGCAAATAGTAATATAAGATTTCCTGTAATATATGGTCCTTCGAGCCGGATCGAAGTGATCGGTGATCTGTGCTAAAGTGGAATTGAACTGTTACAGTGATATCCTGAATCGGCTCACAAGGTGAGTGCGGGTTGGATTGTAACAAGTGACCTAGCTATTGGTTGGACATCAATAGTGAAATTTGTGAAATGGTAGTTGTAACCATTTGTATCCTGAGTCGGCTCACATAGTGAGTGCAGATTGGATGTTTCATGATAGTGGAAAATAGTGAACTTAAAAAGTGTTGACAATGAGTGCTAAAAGTGTTGCAGTGAGTCGGAGAAGCCAACGTGTTCCGGATAGTCTTGGCAAAGGAGTTCGAGAATCTCCAGTAGTAAGGGGAAGAACTGACGCCACTATAGTGAAGGAAGCGAAGAATAGTCGACGTGTCTCTGGGAGCAGGATGTCTGCATTGCCCAAGGAAACTGTAAGTACTCATGTTGTGTCATTAACACAAAATAAGTTGCACGAAGAAACTATTATTGGAACTGAGAAACTGGATGAGACTGAGGCGATCCAGTCGATGAAAATTGAAGAAAGAAGTCAGCGTGAGCGATGCTGTACTAATGAAGACGGAGATCGCAGCGTGACTTCAAGTAAGAAATCTGTTGTGTCTAAGAAAACCGATTCCTCGAGGGAGAGTGTAAAGACGCAGCGATTATTGCAAGCAAAGAAAGAACATCTTGAAAGGATGACTAAATTGAAGGAAGAGTATCTTGACAGGATGGCTAAACTAGAGGAAAGACGTAAGCTTGAAGAGAAGGCAGCTATGGCTAGAATTGCTGAATTAGATGCCAAGGAACGTGAAAGACGTAGGCTTCTAGAACAGGAGAGATCGAAACTCCTTGAAGCTATAGCTGAAGAAGAAAGAAGACTCGCCAAGCAGAAGAGCAGACGACGTCTAATTGAGAAATTGAAAAGGATGATGCGGAAGGCTCAACATTGTACCTTTACTTCGGCGGAACAGGAGGAATTCAAGATTCTGAGCAAAAACCCCAAAGTGATGTGGGAGTTAGCCGAAGCTTGGAAGGAGGGTCAGGACCTGGTTTATGAGCAATTTCAGCGTTACCAGGATAGTGACAAAGTTTCCATAGATTCAAAGAAGGATGACAGGGAGACATGTCTGGACGACAGGAATTCCCAGGCATTGACAAATGAACTCGGAATGGAAGACACTGTTTCCTGTGCCACAGATGAGATGAGGATTTCCTGCTCAGAAGAAGAGATTGCTGTATCTGAGATTGAAGAGGATTCCCCATGTGGTCAGATGGATAACAATGAAGTTACCATCTCGGATGATGAGATCGAGACTGATCAAGTTGAAGAAGCATCTCAGTTGCTAACTGAGAATGTAAGTGATAAGGATTTGTCAACTCTTCTGGATGAAGGGGACTCCGGAGAATTCGAAGATGAAACTGGAGCAGATCTATTGAACCTGAAGGATGAGAGTGAACCACATAGCTGTACCTGTCGGAGTGAAGAAATTTCGTGCAAGTTGCAGCGACGTGAGTTTGGTGATGTGTTCACTAATTCCATATGTGTGATAACGGGATTTGAGACGAAGAATCCCGTTGTGGAGGATGTTTTCCAACCTCTGCCGTTAGATGAACCAAAGATATCATGTGATACTTTGCCAGGAGGTTGTCGAGAGAAGACACGATTGGAAGATGCTGTTGAGGCCGAGCAGCCATCGAGTCAACAGTTAGGCGGATTGTTCCAGCCGTGTTCTGATGTAAATGGAGACGCTGTTGAAGCCGAGCAGCCTTCGGGCCAACAGTTGGCATTGGAAGCCCAGCATTTGGAAGAAGTGGATGACAATGCTGCGGATGTTACGCGACCCATTAGTCAAGACGTGACCGGTCGCATGAAGAAGACTCGAAGATCTTCTAAGTACCAAAACAGAAGGATGGCTGGACGACCTTCCCAGCATCCAGGACGTAAGGTGAAAGCTGGACGACTTTCCCAGCATCCAGGAAGTAAGATGAAGACTGGACGACTTTCCCAGCATCAGACTAAGTGGAGAGCTGGACGATTTTCCCAGCAATTGAAACAGGGACAAAGATGTTTGACTTTGAAAACGGGTGGCAGCCAGAAGCAGATGCACTGGAGTCGGCCCAAGGAGAAGTCTCTGTTAATAGAAAGACGTGTACCGTGGTATTACACTGCAGAGACTAGTGGTGATAGTGATCGACGGGGGATGGAGAGCAGTTGTCCTGAAGAAGCTCCTCCCGCCGAAGACGAACCTGACTGCCGTTCGCATCTTGTACATGGTGTTACAAGAACAGGAATTATGAATTTCTGTGACGCCTTGGTCAGGAAGGGAATGCATTGGACAGATTGGAATTCTGTTATGGATATTGTTGACGAGCGCCAACTGCATAGGAACGTGCAGAAAATGAATGTGATGACCTCTGGAGTGAGCATCACATTTGCTCAGGAAGATGTGGATGAGCATCACATTTGCTCTGGTGATGTGGATGAGCATCACATTTGCTCTAAGGAAATGGACGAGCATCAAATTTGCTCAAGAAAACCCGATGGTGACGACGCCGGGATCCGATGGAGACTTAAGACGAGACTGGTGGCCTCGAGGCGTAGTGGAGAAAGTATTTCCCGGAAAAGATGGTATCGTACGAGTTGTGGAAGTCCGGACGAACCAAGGAATCTTTCGGCGCCCGATGGTGAAGGTCTGTGTAATCGACGTAAAAATAATTAGTAGATGTTCCCCTAGAAGCATCTACGGGGGGAAGTATGTTGTCGATTACACTAAGATATAGAAGTATATTGCCGATGACATGCAAACAAGAGAGAAATGTAAATAAATTTGAATGTGAGCGGCAAGTATAGCATGTGTAGTGTGCGGTAGGTTTAAATATCTGTAATATTTCCTCCGACGGAGGCTTGGGCACTTTAGCCAACTTAGCCATTTTTACTATTTACTAACTAATATTTTGTCTGAGAATTGTCCGTTGGAGAATTCTCCGATGGAGGCTTGGGCAAACTTAGCCATTAGTAAAAATGACTAACTAAAGTTTTGTCTGAGAATATTTGTCTGAGAATTCTCCGATGGAGGCTGGGGTACACTTAGCCATTAGGAGAAAAAGGTTAAAAATATTTGTCTGAACTAATGTCTTAGAATATGTGTCTTAGAAGATAGGGTAAAAAGATGTCATGTGATTAATCTTAAGAAAGATGTCATGTGATTAATCTTAAGAAAGATGTCATGTGATTGATCTTAAGAAAGATGTCATGTGATTTTCTTCTCCTTAAGTAATATTAAATTGTTAAAATGTCATGATTAAGTGTAAGTTGCAAATGTCATGTGAGTGAATTGTTAAGATGTCATGTGAGTGAATTGCAAATGTCATGTGAGTGAATTGTAAATGTCATGTGAGTGAATTGTAAATGTCATGTGATTAAGTTTAAGGAAAAATTGAATTGTTAAAATGTCATGTGATTGAATTGTGTATGTCATATTATTACATTGTAAAAGTGGGGTAGTAGGGCGGTTGCTAGTAGGTCGGCACCGACCCCTTATGTATAATTGAATTGTGTATGTTATGTTATTACATTGTAACAGTGGAGTAGTAGGGCGGTTGCTAGTAGGTCGGCACCGACCCCTTATGTATAATTGAATGTGTTGAGTGTGTGTAATTGGAGTAGTTGACCCCTGTGCTTGAACGTCCGCACTGAAGGTATAAGTATGAGCTCCTTGTGAAACGGAGCTCAGTTTCGTTCGGGAAGTTGCTGTGGTAGTCTCTCCTGGGAAGTTCCAAGTCTCTTTCTGAAGGTTGCTCGTGAAGTCTCGTTCTCAGAAGTTTCTGGTGGAGGCTTGGGTACATTTAGTCATTTTGAAAACGACTAACTAATTGCTAACTAGAAATTTGACTAAATTTCTCTGTGGAAGCTTTGGTACGTTTAGCCGTTTTGAAATGGCTAACTAAAAGCTAGCTAAAGATTTAGCTAAAAGTGTTTTGTGAAGTTCTTCGTACTATTTTGGATAAATAGTTTAGCAGAGAGACTTGCTAAGGTGTGAAGTTCTTCGGACCATTTGAGAAAAATGGATTGATTAGCATTAGAAGAAGTCTGTGCTAAGTTGGCTTTATGGTACGCCCTGAGCTTGATTAAGATAATAAGTACGATACTTATTAATTGTGGATCGGAAGATCTTTTAAGATTAGCATTAGAAGAAGTCTGTGCTAAGTTGGCTTTATGGTACGCCCTGAGCTTTTGTAAATTGATTAATGTTGTTTTTGGTGAAATAAAGTGTGACTGTTTTTGTGTGAATGAAGATCACGGGATTAGTGCACTTTGGATCATTGAGTAGAAAAGCATCATTATTAATAAAGAAAAATCCTTAAGTAGTAGTTGTATCTACTTAAGGTTGGTCCTTCGAGTATTTTTTGAGACGACTCTCTAGCTTAGTAATACGAAGGTTGTGTTGCAAGTTAGCGTTAGTTACAGGCAAATAGTAATATAAGATTTCCTGTAATAGGAAATCTTCCGATAATTCTCCTGGATGAACAAACTTCTGGAGTGGAGTTGATCCAGTCAGTCGACGGGAATTTTGGAAGATCATTTCATCTGTGAAGGACGCCGGTCAAGCCGTGATATTCACTTCACACAGCATGAACGAGTGTGAAGCTATGTGCTCTCGTTTGAGTATCATGGTCAATGGCCAGTTTCAATGCTTCGGAGGAGCTCCTCGTATAAAAAAGAAATTCGGCGAAGGATGCACTTTAACTATCAAACTGAAATCCAATGTTCCCGTCGACAACCCAGAGGAAGAGACAGAAAAAGTCATAGACAATTTCAAAGCTGTTACAAATTTGCAGGATGAGATACTTGCCAAGTACCAAAAAGTGTTTTTGAAGGAGGTTCACACTAACATTATGCAATATCAATTACTGGATAGCTCCATGACCTGGGATGTTGTTTATAAAATCATGGAAAAAATTAAAGCAAAACACTAGATTATCGACGAGTATTCTATCGGTGAAACAACTCTGGAACAAGTGTTTTTAACATTCGCCCGACAGCAGTATGGTGCTCGCGTAGCTTAATTACAGGCAGGGTAACTAAATAAAACTCTAGTATACCACTAACACTAATACCATGCGATTAACATGTCCCTAAATAAACCGTGGTAAACTTTGTACAAAAGTAGCGGTAAAAGAATAAACTAACACATGTCGTTATAAAATAAAATTAAGAATTAATCAGCTTTCAATAATACAATCATTTCTGAATGTTGTAATGACATTCATATTTTTTCGGCCATATTGCACAAATAGGCTTGTGGTAACCATTATAAGCTTCAGAAAACCAAGCTTGCAAATGGTCTACATTGGATATACAGCAATCAATGGTGTAACCATGATCCGTTGATGGAACTTGAAAATCTAGTTGCGAGTACAGATTAAAACTACAAAAGAGTCGTAAAATGTTCTGCCCTTCAGGTGTCTGAAAATTAATGTTGATATCGTCGATCTATTACTATGTTTCCAGTTGCTTCACGGCACGGTGCGCCAAACTGTCTGGAAATAATGATTTGGATCTACATAATTTGTATTTTCTCGGACAAACACAATGGCACCTTCAGAGTTTCTTATAGTACCATTACAATTTGATCTGTGCCTTTTCCACCAAATTAACAGTGGCTTTTTGAATTGCTTCACGACGCCCAGGATCCTGTCGTGCCTTTTCCATCGACTTTGCAGTGGCTTTTAGTATTGTTTCACGACGCTCAGGATCTTGTCGTGCCTTCTCCATAGATTTTTCATTTACCTTTTGCATAGCAGTACGACGATAAGGGTCTTGACGAGTTTTCTCAAAGTAGGCTGGGAACTGAAAAGATGTAGGGACGCGACAATTAAATGTTGTTTTTGGAAACTACCTAGCAAAAGATGGAATTAAATTGCGAAATTAAATTGCTACTAAAATTCACGATAATTATGACCTTAAAATGATCATACCTGTAAAGCAACAAACACCGAAGATATTCAAAAATCTCAGCAATCACATTGACGTGAAATTTAAACTCAATATTTCTCGTAACGTATTTCGTAAAAGGTGGCAACACAATAATATGCTAAAATAGCAATGAATTGCAATGAGATGACAAACAAAGCAGCAGTTTAATTCAGTTTTCGTAAAGCCACTGGTAAAAGTTGGATGCAATCATTGAGTGAGATAATGATCGAAGGTGGAGGTGGATAATAATAGAAGCTGCGTGATGACACAGATAAATGTTTGAATATAGGACATGTTATAGTTATTTACATTACGCGGGCTTGGGCTGGCGTTGGTGACAGCAACTTGATTTCAATACGCCCTAAAGATATGCAAAGTGGGTTCAGGCTTCAAATGCTAGTGTTGACGATTAAAAAATTAATTACTCGGAGGTCAAAGTTCATATCAACTCCATTTTCACACTCAACGTTTTTCATTGTCCCATGAACATATACTGAAAGTTTCATTGGATTATCTCAATCCATTCTAAAGTTATTGTGACCAAACATTAACTCACTCACTCACCCACAGACAGACAGACTTCAAGGGTGAAATGAAAAAGCTAGCGGTTCATACTTAATCTTCGATTTCATGGGGGCCCTTTAAGAATAGAGGAAAGATTAGGGTCCATGAGCAACAATTTTGACTACCATATTTCCTGTAAACTGTTTTTGTAAGATAAAAATCAATTCTCAAAAACCCTTTACCCTACAAAAAAGTGTAAATTAAAAAAAGACCAACTTATTCTAGTCTAACAAAGTTTTTTTGCGGAAATTCATTTACTAAAAATGTGAAATCAAAGGTAAAAGTGTTTGGGAATCATGTATTGGCCATTTTCAAAAATTATCTGAAAACGCGGTTTTGACTTCGGTTTAAAGTAAATAGGTGTAAAAAGGACTTGCTTTACTACAAAGAAGTAAAAAGGGCATAAAGTACTTTTTTGTGCTTTAATCCGCAACATAATATATCCTTTTCAAATATTTACATTTTTATTATAACAATCAATAGAATACCTCGTAACATCTGAAAGAAGACACAATACATAAAATGTACCTAAATTGCTGCTATCTATTTAACCTTTAATGTGTACAATATCATTACATTTCTTTGTTCGTACCAAGTAAGTGTAGCTATTAGGAAATATAAAATTACATATAGCGTGATAAAATACTATTATTTTTAACATAATAAATTATAATTTAACGTATTAATATTCGTTATTAAGGACAGCACATGGCATGGAGATTGGAGAATCCTCAGTACTAATGGACCACTCCATTACTTACTATGACTAGGTTAGGTAATTCCGTTAATTCGTTTGATAATTCTATAATAGTTACGTTTACGTATCTGGTGAATAAAATTGTAGCAAACATTTATTTTCTCAGTACTTTTGGTCCCATTATATGCAAACCAATTCCCCCTAAAGTGGACGCTATAAGAATCGTTGCAACAGCAATATTCATGACATTGTACGCCAAAACTTCGTTGTCAACTCCGAGATGTAGGTCTCTGCACGTGTCAAGGGCAACAGGTCCAAGGGCTGCTTGAACAGTTCCTTTAGGTATCCAAGTCAGAGCAATAAATATTCGTTCACGTACACTTAAGGTACCAAAGCTGCTGAGTGCAAACGCTGCAAGAACTCGAATCTAGAATAGGTTAACATCGAGGAAAGATAATAACCAACCTATACATCTATAATAGCTTATGAAAAGTCAAAAGCTTTAAAGCAACGTACGTGTACTTACGGTTAAACTTATTGTCAAGCAAGATATCCCCAGTGCAACAACATGCCAGTCTACAGTCAATAAATCCGTTCTTGCCCCGACAATACCAAAGAGTAATGGTTGGAAAAAGTACCAAAGTTGAGTAAAATATTTGTTAAGCTGATCCTATAATTTTTGGATGAAGGTTAATGCATTTCTGTTCTTTTCATTTTTAATAAGCCTTTTATTTTCATAATGAATTTAGTGAAGTAAGAAAAGGTGACTGATTTCTACTCACATTGTTATTTCCATCATTTCCTCTCGAACGCCAAAAAGAAGCTGCTATTAAAGTTCCTAAAAATGTTCCGAGTGGTCCGCCCCGGCCGTATCCAATTTTATAAAGACCCAATAAACTCATGATCCCTCCACATAAAGTCACAAGTGCTCGCATTTCGTGGCAAAAATTCTAAAAAAAAACATTATACGTACTAAGAACACTTTCTTTCAAGGATTCGGAAGAATAAAATATCTTCAGACCACTTTTTAAAAATATACTAGGTCCAAATTGGCATTAATTCTATCTAAGGAAAATAATTAGTGTCAAAACTTGCAGTAAATATTTACAAATGATTTCTCATTTCGACAAATATTGGAGATACGATAGAAAGTGTGTGGGTGTGGGATCGTTCATGTGGACAAAGACATAAAGTACATATCTTAAGGTTTATCATTTTCTATACCTTATTGAGAAGAATCCCAGCCAAACTTCCCCACAGAGTTCCAAATGTCGCTCCTACTAAGATGTCCAAAGGACCTTTCATGAGTCCCATTCCAACTTCACCTGTAAAGAGCATCCTTAATGTAGTATTTACTTTTGAGACATTCCAATACATAGGTGGCTGATTAATATAAATTGAAGTCCTATATAAGACAAGTACTAAGTCAGTATTTCTACAAATCGCAATCTTATTGCTTTAAAATCCCTGTGAATATAACTTTTTATCTCAAGAGTGTTGTAAAGCAAATAACATTGCCCGTTGGGTTTTGCAAATAAATCTAAATTGTATTTGGCTTAGTACCATAAGTAGAATTTTCACCTCTTGGTCGTCAAAGGATTTGACATTGAATTTCTTGTGAAGGACAGACAGTAGTAAGTAGCTCATATCTGTCCTGGGCAACGTGTTCCCTATTGTGAATCGTTTTAAATTGAAATACGAATTCCATGTAAATATGGACGAGCATTATGTACAAAGTGTACAAAATACAATATAACATTCCTTGTTTCTTTGATCAGCAGAATATGTTTATGAGAATCAATAGGATTTTCAGATAAACTCTGCGAACTTCAACATATTTTGAATTACATTCCATAAATTACATTTTGGCATTCTCTGTGAGGGGCGCCTATGCCTATAGACCTTGTATTACATTGCTTTTACTTCAATTGACTAACAATTTCCACCTTTTGGTAGTCAAAGAATCTGATACTCCTATGGGAAAGACATACTTAGTAAATGAATGTATGTTTACACATACCATTAGTTGGATTCTGGAAACGAAAATATGTTATTACAAGGATATAAAGAAGTTCAAAGAGATTTCATAGCAATATGTGGTAATTGAAGTACACATGCAATGCAAAGTGACATGTGACTGACATCAGAGTAAACGATTTTTGCAATATAGGAGAGTGCGACAAACCTTGTGAGTAAATGAATCCTATTGCAACCTCAGCCATACAGATCCCAAGAATAGCATCCAATCCACAAGCAGTTTTTGCAATCACAATTGAAGTGGAAAATTCCTGACAAATCTGACCATTTTTCTCAATGTTTCCCAGGATAGGCATTACGGCGACCCCGGACATGGCTGACATAATACATCTACACACACAAAGACATGAAAAATCCATTTCAATTTAAAATGATACGAGTGGAAAATTTTGGGATGAGCTGTGAACTGTATTACATACCCCATCAAAAACGACCACTGAAGTGGAAATCCAACGATTAGGTAAACAGCAATACTTGCACATAAGCCTTCAATGACACAACTGCCAATCGACAGCGACGGAACAATAGTTACATATTTACGGATGTTTTTATAGTTGACACTTAAGGCTCCTCTTGACAGCAAAATCACTACAGATATTCCTCTGCAAATATTCAGACATGTATATTCAGTATTTTACAAAACTATAATATGATTAATGATTAGACCAATAAAACCTGGGCTTATTTATTACAAATTGCCCTGAAGTCAAGAAAAGAACTTCCGATTCAGATAAAAGCATAGCGCATAACTTTTTTGGCTATAGCAGCATTATAATGAAATCCATAAAGTTAATCTCTAGAGTACCATCTATGTCATAAGAACATTTACATACCTATATTAATATATAGCTGTATAAGCTCTACTTATATAGTAGTTTATATCACTAAAGGCACCAGTAAGAAAGTTCTTAACTAAATTGCATAAACTAATGAATAATAAAAGCCATCATAATTACCTTAATGGTGATGATACAGATATATGTAAATTCTTTGCAATGTCAATGGATGGAACATTGGCTAATACAAGTCCGGCCACTAGCATTCCCACTAGAGGAGGTATGTACATTTTTTCAGCAATAGTTCCTATAAGGAAATACATAATGCATTCAGTATTACATTATTGAAATTAGTAACCACCACATAATATCCATTGCAAATGATTTTGCTGGAAGCCTATCTTTCGAAGTCCCAAATGCAGGGGCCTACTAGTCTTTATCTTTACTATTAGATAAACGTAAAGTGGGACATGCACATGGAATTCTGTCGGTATTCTTGTATAAATGTTTGTATGTGTGTGTCCGTGATGTTTTATAACGACTAGACTACCAGTACTGATTTTGCTTAACACGCTTAGTCATCAAAAATTGTTCTCCTAAATAATCAGCAGTCTATTGATGAAATTCGTTGTAAATAAATGGTACTACGTAAATACTTGAGTGACGCCACGGAGTATGTACGTAAAATAATTTTCAGTTTGGCTCTTGTGAAATCTAAAGTAAATAAAATTGCAAATCGAATATGGATGGAATGTGGCCACAAACAGTTTGCCTCTTGTATGACCTAATTAAGTAATAAAATTGATGAAAATCGAACATGGAAAATTGTCACAGTTTGCATCTTGTAACCTAGTATAATTAAAATTCATGAAACTCTAACATGGAAACTGGTCAATTAAAATTGATGCAATTGGAGCATGGAATGTGATCACAGTTAGCTTCTGTAAAACCGAACATAATTAAAATTCATGAAAATCGAAAATGGAAATGGTCAACTAAAATTGATACAAACCGAACATGGAATGTCGTCACAGTTTGCCTCTTGTAAACCTAAGGGGATGGCACCAGTCTTATGGAGTTCATGGACCGACAGATCTGAATAGGATTAATATATGTTGTAGCACTATTTTTTCTGACCAAAAGTCATTATTGTCAAAATTCAATATGGGCTACCGTTTTCGAGATATCTGTGGTCAAAAACTGCCTTTTTAACGTTAGGGGAGCAATCCGGCAGCCGAAACCCGCAGATTATTGTAATAATAACTATGGTTGGCAGGTAATAAATCTGCGGGTTTAGGCTGCCGGATTGCTCCCCTAACGTTAAAAAGGCAGTTTTTGACCACAGATATCTCGAAAACGGTAGCCCATATTGAATTTTGACAATAATGACTTTTGGTCAGAAAAAATAGGGCTACAACATATATTAATCCTATTCAGATCTGTCGGTCCATGAACTCCATAAGACTGGTGCCATCCCCTTTCTGAATAAAATTGATGAAACGAATATGGAAAATGGTCGCAGTTTGCCTCCTGTAAAACTAACCTAAATAAAATTGATGAAAATTGAACATAGAAAATGGGCAAAGTTTGCCTCTTTTATTATGTTGCAGAAATACAAGTAAGCATGATAAAAAACATCATTATTGGCCAAACTATTACCAAAAGTCTATAACATTTGTACATGAAAACCACACTCAGTGCAAGTTGTAAACTGATTATTTGTATGCATTCACTTTCTATAAGCCTTATATGCCTGATAGTAGGTTAGGTACAATATTTTACACAAACATTAGTGTGCAATCGGTAATTGAATATAAGATTTGACAATTGCAGCTTTGAAAAGTAGAGCAATAATGTATTCCTGAAACAATCCTTCTTAATTTCTATGCACATAATATATGCTAAATACATTGTAATACTTTGTTCACGACAAGACAGAAAAAACATGAGAAAATGGGTTGACGTTGACGCGTTTGGATTTTTAAAAGAAACAAAAGTCCTCGTGTTTATTTGTGACCTGAATCTATTTTAAGCACTAATGTTTGCTATGTCCTTAATAATAACTTTCAGTAAAACAGATAACAAAAATAGTTCATTTTCTTTGGTTCATTCTTTATAATTTTATTATCTGTATTTAAGAGGAATTGGATAAGAGAAGATAATGAATGCAGTATCTATTATCTATCTAGCTGACTAGACTTTGGATTTTTGTAAATAGATGAAGGAGGAGCTATCTTATGTAGTTCACACATGTTTTTCATGTTCATTAATGTCACCTACCTATAGCTATCAAGCATTCTCTGATTTTTCTATATATATGAGGTGAGGAATGAGGAATACTCTCGTGATTCGTAACTTATACATTCCTATTACTCATGGGGGTACTTATAGTATTGAACTCAACTTTGAGTATCCAACTTTTTCTGTCCTTATTTGTATCAGTAATCTAATTAACCTATAATGATAACAAGTAACTACGCATTTATCGTCTACTTAACATAAAATGCTATCAGACATCAGCTATTTTTGTTGGGTTATGGTTATTGTTATACCGTACACCTACGTAAACTGATAACCATTATTTGACCTTTTGATTGTCTAGGACTTTTTCTGGATATTTTTAGCAATACAATTAAGATTTTTGACCGATGTAAGTGAGATTGTGAATATTGTGTAATATGTAGTTAGGTACTAACTATAGGTACTTTTACATAAAAATATCAAAATCACATACCCAGAAGTATACCAAGAGGCACTAGAATAGCTATAACAAATAGAGAGCCTCCAGGTAGAGCTAGATCACCAAAAAGTACGTAAAATGTTGCCCAAACAGCAAAAAATGCAAGTAATTGGACCACTATATTCTGTAGGTATTTGGTAACAAAATTCTTGACATGTAGGATGAAGCGATGTGGCTCCGTCGACACTGCATTTTGTTCTGGATCGTGGTATTTTCTTGCAGATAGTGTAAGTGCCGGTGCCGAAAATGTTGCAAAGCCACTAGTCAATGCCATTGTCGGAAGAGTGTAAGATTTGTAAGACATCTTATGGCCTTCCAAAATATTAATCAGTCTTTTGTAGTAATATTGCTTTAAACAGCATTCGATTTTCAGAGGATTCCTTACTGGTTATCAAAATTCACTCTTGTATCAGCAAAACATAAAATTATTGAGAAACATGCCAAAATATTTAAGATTTGTACAATAACTACTAATTAAAAACCCTCAGATTAGTATTAAATTGGTCACTGTTGAGATTCGGTATGTTTTTAAATAAAAATCTTCAGTTTCCCATCTAAAGCCTTGGTTTGAT
Organism: Tomocerus qinae; assembly: GCA_020055645.1. Lineage (NCBI taxonomy): Eukaryota > Metazoa > Arthropoda > Collembola > Entomobryomorpha > Tomoceridae > Tomocerus > Tomocerus qinae. Next base: position 24,745,464 of record CM034549.1, read on the forward strand.
TCAAACACTATTTTGATTTCTTGTACCACCATTTATTTTCTGAAGTGTAGATCAGATGCGGGAGTAAATTAAAAAGATAAATGTAGTATATATATTTTTAAAAGTTATGGTAAACTGTACTGATTGAGAGTGAGTTTTCAGATCTGTCTCAAGTATGGCTAATCCTTCCAGTGCGGAGGTTTGTTATTATCCTGGCAAAGACCGGCAATGGAACTTCTTTTTGTATCGATGCTAAAATGTGTAGTGCAGCGAGGGATAACAGGTGTTGCGAGATCGCCCCCTTGCAAATTCGGATCATTCACTTATATAGTAGAACTGCTGGAGAAAGTCTCAACTGGGATTTTGGCGGAGGGGAGTTTTGTGGTTTGTTGGTGGGATTCGTGGGATATACAGTTTACCGTGTGATTGAACTTGTGAAGTTCTAGGACATCCAGGAGAGTAGAGACATTTGAGGATAGTCGGAATAGATAATGATAGTCATAATTTATATCGACTCATAAGCAGAGGTGGGATAAGCAACTTTTAAGACCCAATAAGAGATAAAAGAGACACATTAAAGATAGTAAAGGAGCCATAGGCTAGGCGACTACTTTTCAGTTTACAAAAATGCATCTAGTGCATGATGGTCGTGAGAGGGACGGAGGAAGGACTAGCAACTGTTCTTGTTCTCCGACTTGTTTATGGACATGTGGCAAGTGGAGATTAGTCCTGCTTATCCAACCTTTGGTAATATGCCCTGATTAAAGTATACTAAGTAAGTAAGGAGGTAGTTGTTGCATTGCTTTGAAAGGCAATAACAGAAAATCAATTGCATACCTATATTCGGGCCGTTACCTAATGTGGTCTATCTTGAGGTTGTTGCAAGATAAACATTCAAAAGCGAACACAGACTATTCGGTACAGATAAGAACGAGACTCGAGACCTACATGATTTTCTTCCAGATTACCATAAGAAACGCATTTACACTAGTTCCAGCAGTTTCAGTCTTCCAGCTCTCCAATTTCTTTCCCAAGACAATCCATTCTCTCGTTTCACTTATATTATCGGTCTTCTCAAAGCTTTTCCTCAGACTTAATGTCATATGTATTATGTTGGTACCTACTTCAGAATACTTTTCAGAACTCCCACTGCAACTTCATTATCACAAAATAAGTTAGTGGATGATTCATATACGGAAAAGTTGTTTTCAATCAATTAACTAATGAAATTACTATATTTCCTGTTGTTTGAAAACACACAAACTTTATGGTCGTCATCATATGTAGGAGAAATCAGAATATTCTAAAAAAGATTCTGATAAAAAATGTAATTTGAATATCAAAACTTTCTGTATCATGTCAAAAAATTATTGTTTGAGTTTTTTTTGCCGAGTTCTTGATTTTCAACCTTCAGCTATCAACCGAAAAGCAATCCTACAAAATTCATTAGTCAGCAACGACATATTAAGTAGGTAATATTTAAAAAATTGAGATTCTCCAATTATGTAAATTGACAATCACAAGAGTAGGTATTCTAATTCTAATTGTGTTTGGTGATGTTAAGATTTTTCCACTTATTATGAAAATGCGTGTGGTAAGAGCATCAACTATGGAGTTAACGATAAATGATTCCCTAACATAGCATAGCATTATTGTATAAGATAAGTAATAACTAAATAAGGCTTTCCACACAGCGTCGCAAATACTGGTATTATACCACTAACACTTTCTATATTACTACTTCACGTGAGCCAATTAGATAATTAGAATGCAGAAGTTCGCCAATACACTGACTAACAATGTGGTGATGGTTGTACATGCAGTAGATAATCATCTCATTGTTTATTAAGAATGAGGCTGTTACATGCTTAGAATCAATATGTGGAAGATTATAATGAGCAGTGTTAGTTGAAATTAATTTACCAACTAAAATGTGGAGATTAAAGATCATCCGTTCCATACTTCAACATAAACTGAAAATAAAAATTGGTAAGCACGGTCTTAAATGACTTTTTTGATGATTTATGTACCTAAACATTCAATCATGTGTGTAAGTGTGTATGTAAATGTAATTATTATAGTAGTTAATTAATGCACATAAAGGAAAAGTACGATCAACATTATTTACATTAGACATACCATGGGCATGGCATATTATATTTATGTAATGGAGGAACAGAAGATATTTCATTGTATGTGCACATGCATATAATGTTGCATGCTTATTGCTTGCATGTTGTAAGCGTGTTTCACCTGTGCTAAATAATGCTATATATGTACATAATACAAAGATAATAAGTATCTAAAATCATTAACCAAACACAAAAAAATATTTAACTTCCATTGTAATGCCTACTTCCACTACTATTAAATACGTTTACATACTACATTCAATCGAAAAATTCCGTTCTGAATATTCATTACAGCAGTAAAGCGGAAAATTGTAATTAAGGGTCATGGTAAGAAAAATAAGTACATGCAATGTGTAGCTGCACGTTTTATGTCGAAGAAGATTTACAAGGAAATTATTTTATGCGAATATTAATTACATGCATCACTTAGTTAATGGCTAAGTGAAATGAATTAAATAGTAGCTGTAAGAGGATTCATACACGAGTTTTTCACATGTAAAAATCCATCAATACTCGCATTACTCACAGCATAAATTCAAACAGAAAATTGATTTTATTAGTGTAGAATACCTTCGTTCGTAACTTTATCTCTAAGATCTTTCGAACTTTTCCTTTACAGAGCCATGCGCATGATTGTTCATTAAAAAGGGATTGAATTCCTAAGAGTTTCAGGTAATTAATTATATATAGCTTGCGTAAGTAAAATAAATAATATAGTAACATTAAGTTTAACTAACTACGTTAGTATTTAATGCGTCTCGTACAACTTTATACTAGGATACCTGCGGAAATTACACTTAAATAGATTACTGAGCAGTGGATAGAATATTTGTTATTAGCAAGCACCCACCTTGCAGCTTGAAATCAGTTAACTCAAAAATAGTTATAGAAAGATTTGTAAACTTTGCAATACTAAAGATGTTAAATAGTAAAGCTAACAAGATAACTCCTTTAAATAATTGGTGGAACAGGGGAGGGTGATATGTACTGTAATTTTAAGCATGCCATATTTTCTTTAACAAATTGTACATTAATAAACGCATTAGTAAAACAATTGAATGTTCTTTTACAGTAGTCTATTCGGTAGAGTAGATCCAACAATTATCTGCGATCAATAGCAATATACATCCTTGCATATTTTATTATTTTCAAATAATGAGAGGGTTAAAATCCTGAACCCTGTAAGGTATGCTACCAAAAGCGTTTATCAAGCCGTTACGTTTATACGCACTTTCTTGCAGTGTATGCTTGTAGCAATATGCTAGATGTGCAAAATGATTTTGGCACATTTCAATTACTATTACTAGACCTTGAATGAATGTTATTCAGACAGTGTTATCACTATCACTTACTATTTGTTTCACGGTGTTTATAAAAAGTTGCAACTTTTTATAGCCTTCCCTGAAGCATTGCTATTGCTGCACAAAACATTTTCTACTACAAATAGTTGATGCGCAAAACGTGAAACGTATTATCCTTATCCTTCCCCCAGCCCCATAACCTCAGCTCTAATTGTTTTGGGGTCGTCAGGGGTGTTTAGATTTTAATCGACTGTTGTTTGGTAAATAGAATTCGCAAAATGTCATTTTTCTAATCGCTCTTGACTTGACGCTTTTCCTATTCTGTGTAAAAAATACCATAAAGCTTGTACCACCGTCCATTTTACGCAGCTCTAAGGAAAATTCATTGATTCAACTCAACATCCATCACTCAGCTCTATTACATGCTTTATTACTTTTGTTGTGTTGAGTGTTGATAAGTTGATGTTGACCTAAACAGAGGGTAATTAATAATACTGCTTACTCTCCTGTCAATGTGTAAGAACAAACAACTACTATTTATAGTTCCCATTTATCAACCATGCTTGAATGAATTTCTGAACATTTATTTATAATTTTTTACCAAATTGTTGAAGCATTGCTAATCACTGTGAGAATTGAATAATCTGCTGCTACGATATTTATCAAGTCACGACAATGGCAACATTCGTTGGGAAATTTCAGTTTGAAAATGCTGAGAACATCGACGAGTACTTAAAAGGATTAGGTGAGCTAAAGTTGGCATTTCATATTCATAATCTACTAAATAGCCATAAAAACTTGAGATTTGAGGTTAACTAGTTATTTTGTACATTTTTAAGGTGTCGGGCTGGTCTTCCGCAAAGTGCAGGCTGTCGCAACACCTGTAATAGAAATATCTCACGACAAAAAAACGGATCAGTACACTTACAAGATTGAGTCAGTTTTTCGCACTAGAACCTTCAATTTCAAGTTGGGACAAGGGTTTCAAGATGAAACATTTGATGCTAGAAAATGTCAGGTAGATTAAATATATTCCAAAAAATTGATTCACGAATTATCTATCCTAATTATTTTTACCACATAATTAGATAATTAGTAGTTAATCGAGAGGTTAACAATTTCCTCTTTTTCTAGACGACAGTCTATTGGGATGGTGAGTCCAAAATGAGCATGGACCAGGTATGTGACGAAGGTCCCAATGTGAAGGTTATTCAAGAACTCACGGAGAGTGGCTTGAATATTCTTATGGAATCTGGAGACTTCCGAGCGTCGCAATCCTTTAAGCGTACTCCATCCTCATTTTCGTCTCCGTAAACGATCAGTGCCAAAAAAGTGCGTATTTGATATAAAACGGTGAATAATTTTGTTAAATTAATAATGTCGATTTGCCAAGCAGGGAAGTATTTTGCAGGAAAAGTAAAAACTGACCATATTTTTAAGCAAGACACACATTATAGTGTTCTGTAATTACATGTTTGTTTCACATCAAATTACAATTTTATGAAAAAAATTGATGCGTGTTAAGTAAAATAAATTTCTCCGGCTTTAAGTTGTCAAATTTCTGTGTAATTGATTTTCTTAAATGTTCTTCCACTAGAATTAAACAATAATTAAACCTACCACAGGTAACTATTGTCTTAATTATGATGTTTAATTGTTTTTGTTCGCTTGAAGAACAACAATTACAAAGAGTGTAGCCATCAAAGACTATAGTAATTATGTGCTATATAACTAATCATTCTAAATGCAACTTTGTTATCAGCTCAGTTTTTCCTTTTTGCATAACTAATTATGTAGTACCTAAACCTCCACAAAGTTACACGAGGATTAATACATGAAACTAACATTAAGCTCTATGTAGCATCCTTTTGTTGGTTAAGCCAAGGTAACTACAAATGTAAGCAACATAGAAAAGCACTTGAAATTAGCAATGACAGCAGATTTTTACACGATGTTCAACACATGTATGATAGAAGCCAACAACTTTTTCAACTATTAAAACTAGTTTAGCAGCTTCGCGGTAAATTCTTTCTGGAAGACCGATAACGTGTGCATACACTTTGTAGTTGACGCAACTAATCTAGGTTTAGTTTCTTTTATAAAATAACTTTTACACACTAGAGTTTATTTTGCTCTGGATAATTAGGGTAGAATAACGGAAATCATTAAGAAATCTACAGCAAATTCTCACCTACTCACGTATTGGAGTATTTATTCCTAGTTATGGGAAAGGTCTAGGGAATCTTAGCTTGTTTTTGTTCAAATAAGTTTTCATACACACTCTGATTATGAAAATATCACATGAGGAACGCCTTATGTCTGTTCACAAACAGATACCAATACAAATAGTAATAAACATGAGCTATAGTATTGTTCTCTGACTAATAGTACTACTCTCGTGTTGAAATGTTGATGAATAGTTAGATGAAACGGCGATAACTTCCAATGGAAGGTCATATGCCTAAATTTTTTGTAGAAAATCCTTTAGGCTATGCTACTTATATCTTTTATTGATAAGGCTGCATGGTTTATTTTAGTGTAAGTGGGCAGTTTATTCTTAGCTACCGTGGCTAAAGGATAACTTTAAGCTTTTCACCTTTTCATTTCTACCTTTCTAACCGCAGCAGTATAAACATGATTTCTTTAAAATTTTCCATAGGATTTGTACATTTTGTGGGTTTGAGTTTTTATCTACAGATCGTAAAATCTGAATTTATCGCAGAACTTGACTCCTATGTTAATACCAATAGATTTACAATAATTCCATCTCAATTGCCAATTGTTCATACAATTCCTCAAGTGTTCGTAGAAAATAATTATTATCCTCATAATACCATAAGTTCACAAGTGCCAAATGGAGACAGCAATATACACTCGTTTTTGCAAAATGAGAACAGTGAAAGTAATCAGCATATCTCCGGAGAAAATACACAAGAAAAAACAATTGGGAATTCTGATTTGGAGTCATCAAACGAATTGCCATTGATAAGGAGCACATCAATAGATCCTCCGAAGTTAAGTGAGACAATGAAAAATTATCACGCACAAATAAATGAACTTCCACAGATTCAGTGTGTTGATCCGGAAGGAAATATCGGGATTTGCCAGGCCCATGTTAAGTGCGCGTCATTTTACACACAGTTTATGTTAACGAAAAATATGAAAAGTGCTATTTGTCAAATGGCCAATGGATTCCAGGGTATTTGCTGTCAGCCTCAAATGGACCAACAAGGTGACTTGTAAATTACTTTTTCTTTTCTTCGACATAATAATATTAAGTTGTGTCAATTTTTAATCCATTGTAAAAAAACTAGCGGCGGTGACACTGATGCAGCCTAGGAAGATTGATCGGTACGTTAACAACGACGATTTCATTGAGAAAATGGGAAAAAGCTTAGAAAATGTAGCAGACATGGTACGCTTGGCCATAACTAAGGCAGATGAAGTTGAAAGAGTACTACTGGAGAATCCGGAAAACATTGTTGATAAAGGAACAGCTTCTCATGGACATCTTCAATTTTTTATGGTAAAATCATGGATTTTGTAAGTTAAAATTACTTGTAAGGGTATTTTAATGTGTACTTTGCTACTGTAGACATCAGACAAAGCGTTATCATTAGGAAAATTTGGATCCAGTCTTATCGAAGTTGCAAACAGCATAAAAGAAACGTGAGTAATGGGAATATTCACAATTTTATGAATTTTCATATTTGAGAAAATGTTTTGATTGTGTATGATGAATTTATTACTAGAATGAATATAGATGACGAAATGGCTGGGAATGGGTTAAGGCAATACAGCCTGCTTCGTACATCGGTCAAAGACAAGTGCATTAACCATGGGAAATGTGATCCGTACTATAATTATTACAGAACTATCGATGGTTCTTGCAATCATCTTAATACCAGTGAAACAGCAGGGATGGCATTTGCTCCTTTGTACAGAATATTGCCACCGAAATATTCTGACGGTATGTCAATTTCATTACTTGTTCCAATATGAACATTCACTAATCCCATTTTTGTTTCACTTTTCCACAATTTTTACAAATGAAAACGTTAAATCATAGGATTACAGGGTTTTAGGAAATCTGTTCTCGGCCCGGAATTGCCAAACCCAAGGAAATTAAGTACGGCTATTTCATACGATCAAAATTATCCTCATCTATATTATTCGTTGTGGCTCATGCAATTCGGACAATTCATCGAGTAAGTTAATTGTCTAAAATCACCATAAAACAAATATACTAGTGTAGACAGAAAAGTAAATTTAACCTATTGGTTTGCATTTCAGTCACGATATGGATCATATTCCCATTTATCGATATCAGAATTACTCAGGAATTGAATGCTGTACAAAAGACGGTCGTGGTCCTCTTCCAGTAAATAGGAGACATCCAAAGTGTGCACCAATAGAAATCCCAAAAGACGATCCTTTTTTCCGAGCGTATAGACAGAGGTGCATGAACTTTGTTCGTTCAATGGTCGGCCCGAGACCCGACTGCACTTTAGGATATGCAGACCAATTAAACCAAATTACTAGCTATTTAGACAGCTCAAATATCTACGGCTCTCGTGTTGAAGTGCAAAATGAACTTCGCCTCAAGAAAGATGGACTACTTAAATACAGAAGCATGTCTGAGAAAGTCAATTCACATATGCTACCGATAACGGAACGACCTGGAGACGAATGTACTCATACAGACAATCAAACGTATTGTAATAATGCTGGAGACTTAAGGTCCAATGAAGTAGGGTCTTTAACAGCCACCCATGTGATTTGGCTTAGAGAACATAACCGCATTGCAAGAAGTTTAAAATCTTTAAATCCTGAATGGAATGACGAAGTTTTATATTTTGAATCCAGAAGAATTCTTAATGCAGAGTATCAATTTATTGTGTACAATGAATGGCTCCCTAATATCGTTGGTTAGAATTTTATGATACTCAAAAAACTTTTTGTTATTCCTATATACACCAGTCTAGGAACTCTTATGTATGATTTAAATATGATTTAAAATGATGTATCATTTGATTATCTAGGTCGGAAATTCATGCAAACTTACGGAATAGCAGCATTGCACCAAGAGTATGCAAAAGATTATGATCCGAATATTGACCCAACAATCTCTAATGCATTTGCATCTGCAGCCTTCAGAATGGGACATTCCCTTATTCAAGGAATTGTTGCGTAAGATAAAAATATATCTTCTATACCTATTGAATTGCAAGTGTTGATTTATAATACTGTTAAATGCTTTGGGCATAGCAATACAACAACTGAACATCACTATTTAGTCGCAGAGCCCATGAAGTGTTCTCTTAGACTAGCAATGTGCATACGTCTTTATTTTACTATCTTGTTCTTATGTACTCATTTGTTTTAAAGTTTACATGAAGAAATCAGTAGCTCCGAAGAAGAGGATTCCTATTTAATCCACGAAGATTTTAACAGACCAACTACACTCGAAAGACTGGGAATGCATGATAAATTATTGCGAGCATTGGCTACAAATCCTATTCAGGACTTTGACTCGTTTGTTACCAATGAGGTTCGTCGAAAGTACAAAAATATATTGTTCTTCCATTATAAGTATTCAATGTATTGATAATATGTTAACGTCTATTATTTCAAAGGTTACAACCAGATTGTTCCAGCCTTCTAAGCATCATTATGGAATGGACTTAGTCAGCTTAAACATTCAAAGAGGAAGAGATCATGTAACTATTCATTTTCCATTCTAACATTTTCTATTTAATCTCTTTGTTTATTTAATAGTTCCAACATGCTTACATAAATGTATTCGATTAATACTTTGATAGGGATTGCCAAGTTATAATGAATTTAGAGACATTTGTCAACTAAGGAAAGCTAGAACTTTTGACGATCTTCTTCACCAAATGTCTGCAGCGGTACGTGATTTCTTAATACTTATAGTCTAATTGGCAATTTTTGATGTAAGTCAGATTTGCAAATATAATTGCTTGTATTATAGACTTCTAATTAAAAGTAATATTTTCTAATAATTTATTATTAGAAAGTGAATCAGCTAAGACGAATCTATCGATCCGTGGAGGATATTGACTTATTTATTGGAGGACTATGTGAAAATCCACTTTCTGGGGCTCTTGTAGGGCCAACATTTGTGTGCATTATAGGGGACCAATTTGCACGTGCTAAAAAAGCAGATAGATTTGCATATGATCTTGGAGGTCAGGAACATAGCTTCTCCCCAGGTAGATTTTCGTATGTTTTAATACCAATATTATACTCAAATGATAAGAAATCTAAACAATTTTATATCTTTACCGTAACTGTAGCTCAATTGAAAGAAATAAGGAAAGCAACCTTCTCTAGAATAATATGTGACAACTCCAACCTTAAAACTATGCAGCCACTCGCGTTTCATTTACCTAGTGGGGCTTAGTAAGAAAATAATTAAATACTCTTCTATCATTATCATGAATTCTATTTTTTTCATTGCGATGTAAGGAAATGTATTTTATAAATATTTTTCAGCAATCCGAAAGTGAGTTGTACTGACAGTCCCATGATACCAACAATGGATCTGAGTTACTGGAAATATTAAAGCAGTTACCATTACCATACAAAAACGTACAGTATAAATTAATATGGACTTATACCACTCCTATGTACATAGTATGCCACCTTCATAGTACTTACCGATAAATTTTATGTAGAGATATTATTCATTTAAATACACATTTATATTTATATTTACAAAGAAATTAACACAGCGCATACTTCAACAGATACAAAATTGTCTGTTGCTATAAACTTAACATTTGTAAGAAAGGTAACAATTGAAAATGACAAATGAGACTTGCTAAAGGTCTGTTTCCAGTAAAGGTGGTCCTTGTGGATTAATATGGAGAAATTCTTCCTCGGGAAGACTGGCTTTCATTCTATTCGCTGTTGCTAATTGCTTCGTTGCTATTTATGTGCATTACAAACAGAAATATTTTAAATATTGTCTTTTTTCCTTTACATTTCACATTTACATCTAAGAAATATATTTTGTGTAACATTTTTTATATATTTTGTAAGTTGAACAAACCTGCTTGTTTGAGACCTTTTCCATAATTCAATTGTATTTTTACCACCGTAATCAGTAGTGCTGCATGAAGAAAATAATAAAGTACTCCTAATGTCACAGTTGTGATATAAATCAAAGAACCTTTTCTTTCCTGTACAGAAATTACAATCATTTAGCCTTACATATTGTTTGAGCTCCATTCGATAGAGAATTGTGCTAATTTTTCTTACCAAGCCAGCAATAACAATGCATAAGTAGATAATGTAAATTGGCTGAAGATGGCTAGCGACGTAAAAGGCGTAGGTTAATTTACGACTTTCGGAACGCATCTATATAAACATACAAAGATGATGAGTACCTACTTGGTACCTATTTATACCACAATGTGATAGTATGGTAGGTAATTTATTTTTATTCTGAGAGAATTGGTGATGGTACTAACTGAAACAACGCCAAGATACGTCCAAAGGGCTACAAAAATTAATCCAACAGGAAGTAGAATGACAGCATCCAAAGGAAGAGACTCATTGGTTGAGTCATAGCGTATTAATTTAAATGCTATCAGTAGAACCAGCAGAATCGCAAATTCAGCATCCAATGATAGTAAACTGTAACCCAAATTTCTCTGCTTGAATAATTTAACATATCTTGGTTCAGTTCCCACAGCTCGGAATACAGTCACATTCGTTTTGCTATATTTCCATATGACAAATATTGCTACAGGTACATTAAGAGCTAATAAGGAAGACGAAACGTAAAATCTTATCTGCAAAAATAATATTCAGTCTCCGTTTCATGAATCCACTTAGTATATATTAAATTACAATTATGCAATAAATTTACCCTTTTCACTAGGTCTTCTACAGGTTCTTCTTCTTCTGTTGTAGGTATCCCAGAACTTGCTTCCTCTTTGTCAGGAAGAGCAAGGAAATACACCAAATCCAAAACCCATAGAAGCGTTTTTGTTAGCAATTGATTTAAAACTTGAAATGGAAGTTCCTTCATCACTCCATTAATTAAGAAATATACCCCAAAACCTGAAATTGCCACAGAATAACTTAATTGCTTATGCAAACAGCTAAATAGATTTAATAATAAGGAAGGAAATATTAGAGAACATACAGTTGTTTACTATCAGCAATATAGGGAAGATATATTTTCCCATCACAATTTGGAAAATACAGAAACCTATATTGACTACTATGAAAATAAGTGACACAATTATGAAAATCCATTCCCAGTATGTAATATCAGCTGCTATTTTCTGAAATACCAAAGATCAAATTAGGAACCATGGGCAAACTAAGTACTTCCTTCATTTAATTATAACAATACATGGAACCTTTTAACATACCTTCTCTAAAAGGTACGGCTCTCTGGAAACTCTCGTTCGCAGAACTGAGGATCCCCAAACTTCATTTCCTTTTCGTACATCCATTTTAAAATAGATTATTTTCAATTCTGCAAAACTGAATTTAGATTTGCAAAAATGCAAAAATTGTATTTGTATTACATACAAATTCTTATGCTTTTGTTGCTAATAATTACAACAGCCTACAAAGTGAATACATCCCAAACTACGCTTATGGAAGAACAGTAAAGACTATACCGGCAAAGTTACTACAGTATTTGCTCAAGCGGCAGGCAGTAGAAAACAGGATAAAGGTGTAATATGCAACACACACCGCATATTTAATAGCATGTGTGTACTTATACAAAAGGATAATTATTATGCGTATGTGTACGATGAAGTTTGTATCTAATCTTTCCATATCATTTATGTAATGCTTATCTCTACTTACTATTTAGCACTTATTGGAACTGGAATGACTAATCTACAATGCTCTATTTATAACGAATAAACCATGTTGTCATTTCCCTAAACGTTATCCATAAAAAGTATTTTGCTCTGGTTTTATGGACACTAATATTACATGCAACAGCTCTGTCATATATATGTTGTCACTGTCGCATTGCATGACCATAAATAGGTATTGTGACACGACGGATAAAGAAAGGATACCTGTACCATACAAAAAGCAGGGCAATGTAAAAGACATGTCCTCACACTTGGAAAAATCAGGAAACTAAAGAAAGTATCTTCCATATTTTGGATAAGGAAGTAGTAAATTTCTACTGACAAATAATGAAAATTACTTAATGAGTCCATGTAATCTCAATAAAAGCTCAAATGCTCCAAATAGCTACGATGAATTGAAAGTAAAGCAAATGAGATAGGATCTCATGATAGATGTAAATGATTTAATAATAAAACTTTCCATATCGTTGAGTCTTGCTGTGTGAGAAGACACGATTCCCCTAAAGAGATGCTCCAGATATTATGCTTTATGTTATACAAATTCGCTTTTAAAAAGAAATGCACCAATGCAGTAGGTATTTTGAGTCATTATCGGCAACAGGTGTTGATAATATGACATCATTTATTTCATTTGTGCTACAACAGTACATGCACATAAAATATGGGTGAATAACAGAACAAGCAAGTACTTAACTAATGCAAATATTTTACCACAATATTTGTTTGTATAAAAACCAAAGTTTTGGAACATGGAGTAGAGTTCAAGCTATCAATATACAATACTGTAACTGCACACTCATAAATGTATGCAAAATAGTAAATCTATAATCTGTAGTAATACAATTCACACGCACACACACGCATTTACTACCACTACTACAGCTATACGACTTTCGACTACAATCACTTCTTCATTACTAAGCTACATGAATAATATATTGGGGTAATACAATACTGAAGTTACTATATAAAACGAACATAATAAACGGAGTACATGATAAAGATTCCAATTCCCTTTTGAACACAAGGATAAGGTTCACTTTATATTATAATGTTTAAACAGCGAAAAAGCAGGATTAGTAAGACTTCTCGTTTCCACTCCATGTCATTTCAATCTTTATACTACGACTACAATATAGTTTTCATCAACATTACGCTTCCTTTAAGCACCTATCTAATTTACTGCTATTGATAATTGTCGGGTACAATTTCATGACTTGGACTTCAATATATGTATAAGCTAATTAATTTTGTCGCTAATTTTAATTTTCTAATTTTATAACACTTCGGTATACTATTTGAGATTAGCAATTTTCATTTACTTCACTATTGATCTTCCCATGTACTAACAGAAGAAAGGGAATGTAACTACATGAATTGCATATTATTATATTCCTATCTCAATCTGTAATAAAATATGCTATTTTATATCAACAAACTAAAATTGACATTGATAGATTTTTCTAACTCATTTTATGTAGCAATTAGGAGGTAAAATATACTTGTAATAGTTGTACTGTACTTTAAAGATGTCCTAAGATCCTTAAGTGAATTTCAGATAAACTGAGTCCCTTGCAGCTGAGAAAGGGAAACTTATTACAATGGTGCAAGACTAGATTATTGGAACTTCCCCTGTCAATGGTAATACGTGATTTCCCTATAGCTTCTGTCATCTGTTTTGTTATCCCTATTATAGCGTTTGCTTTGTTTTGAATTTGTTCTTGAATTTTTACTCTTGTTGTCTCTAGTATTAGCAGAATAAGATTGAGAACTTCCATCGTTAAACGGCTCAGAGAACCTTTGCTTGTTTTGTCGGTCATATTGTGCAAATTGAGCTTCAACTTGTGGTATGATTTTTAGAATCTCAGCCAGAGTCATTTCAGCTGGTAGATTTCTTTCATGTATTTCTTCAATTCTTTCAATTTTAATTTTCTTTCTCCTATTTTCAAACGAATTTCGTGATTGAGATGGTTCCTGGTAATTTTTTGGACTTCTGCCATTGTAAGGTTGGTTTATTGAACTCACAAAAGGGCGAGATTGAATAGAATTGGGGTTCTTTCTTCTTACTGAAGTGGAATAAGGCTTCTTTTCTATATCATTTAGATCCACAAAGAGAACTTCTACTTTAGAACCAGGAGTAACCTTATTTTTGCTATTTCGGGGTAAAACAAGTCCTTGTTCAGATAAGATTTCTTGAACTGCCACAGCTAGGACAAATAAATAAATTCTGAGTACAGCTAAATAATTTTATTACACTTTCCAGCAAACTTTATACAAAACAGTAACAACGATCTGAATACCACCAATACTATTTATGCTGGATTCACATAACATGAGATTTAAAACATAATTGAAATCTTGAACCTTAAAAAGGACCTTTTGTAATGCTTGATTATAATTATATCAACTTACGCTGTATAGGAGAAAAATCATATCCCCGTTGATATCCTCCTGAGTAATCTTGAAAGCTGGTTGGAAATCCTGTTTGATAAAATGATCCAGCTTGAATATCTTGAAAATGTGTGAGTATAATCGTGATTAGAAAGGTAAAACACAAATTGTAGGTTTGAGCACAGGATGAAAAAATATAAGTACTACGTGTGTCCATAATGGAATTGTCAAAGATCTCAAGGGTTTAACTTTTGAAGACAATAATCTTAAAGTTTGTGTTGTAATTTAATTGAAAGTTGCAAAAAAGTGTCTAGAGAGGACTAAATAGGAATGAAATGGAAGAGCAAGAGCATGGGTCTGTACTGAATCAGAGATGGGTTTGTATTGAATTATATCGAAAGCAAAAGGCAAATTGAAACGGAAACAAGGAAATGTTGTTGATTATATAATCCCAAATGTTTACGGAACGAGCACGACCCTTCTGGTTGTCAATTCTAAATATCATTCAATTCTGAGTATTCTCACGATTAGTGAAAAACGACTCTTACTGTCTTACTTACATCGTTACATCCACTTAACTTACATTCACCATTGCAGTTGGGTGCATATGGTGAATCCTCATTTGCATATGGTCAACAGTTGGATGTGTATCTAAAAACGTGTGTGTATTCATGTATAGTAGTGTGTCATTCATTAACTAACAACTCAACATGCACGAGATCGTAAAATGATATAAAAGAAAGGTTTTCTCATTCCGTTCTCATGTACTTCAGGTGATAGTATATACTTAGCTGACAATTGGAAGAAACAACAACAATGAACGAGAAAAGGGTAGGAATAATCATGAAAATCTATAATAACCACCACAGCATGCAGGGATTACGTACTACATTTACAATAATAGCGATTGTAACGAACTTAACGAAGGAACAAAAGATATTCATCGACATTCTGCATAATATGTACATTTAAGCTAATGGCAAGGTATGAATGAGCTACAAAAACAGGTTATTGTAAACAAACGTAAACATATGTATTATTATGTATGCATTTTTGTGAGCAAGAATAGGAAACAGAGATTATAAGAGAAACTTGTCTATATGCATTTTTGCGGATGTGCGTTTTATTGGTACTACCTACACACTTTCTTGCCCTGACGTTTCACTGTTGGTGCGATAAAACGTAATGAATAACGCATAACCCATTAGCCCATCCATAATGGACAGTTAGGTCATGGGGATCACTCACTAATACAAGTTACTTATTCTCTTTTGACGCAGTAACGAGAATGCAGCTAATTTAAAATGGAAATTAATTTTATTGATGCCAAAATGAAAACATGCAGTACAGGGGTGGGTTGCCAAAAACTTTATTACACCAAACGTTACTGGTTACAAACTCAATAATTAATGTTCATAATAAATTAATATTTTGGATTTCCTTACAATTCTCTCAAAAGTCACGCTAGCTCAAACGACTGCTACTTACGTATTCTATGTAAAATATAATAAGGAACAACTTTAATAACGTTTCGCACTCTTCATAACTTGCTGACTTTAATTTAATCAACTGAGGTTAGCATATTGTAACATCTTGTTTGTTTAATATGCCTGGTAAATATAGGCAGCATAAGGAACATTGGTTTACAAATGTCATTACTGCTCAGTACAGTACAAGATAACAGTACATCAGTGCCATTTGCACGTAATTGACAAAAATCTTTGCAAAAGTATTTGCCGATAATACATATAAATACACATATAACTAAAAAAGCTTCCGCCTTCCGTACAGACCTAATTTGACTTTATTTAGGTATCTGTCAGTTACTATAAAATTCTGTACGAAACTCTTTATTACATAGTCTAACTATTTAATTCACTTGTAGTTTTTAAACATCACAATCTTACTAAATATTATGTTAAAAGGAAATCTACAAAAAATAAATGCAATATTTTCGATTTTGTATTTTGAGATAACTTACAATAGAGGGATTTTGTGTATTAGTACGGGTAATTATATTATTGTAATTTTATTGTCTATGGAGGTCAATACACATCTGCTTGTATTGACACAAAGTGAGGAGCTTGTCCAGTATGACGACATTGGAGACGTGGCGTCTGATAAATAGGATGAAACAATGTTCGCCGCAAATCTTCATATTCTTCGCTATTTTTTACCGAATGGTGTACTCCATTTACTGCAAAATCACCAAAAATAATTAAATTTAATTTCTCTCCGATATTTATCTTAGTGAAAAATTCTGTAACGATGATATCTAATTCAGAAAGCACTATGAAACTTCCTTTGTCAATTTTTTTAACATTTTCATTTACTATACTGTCATTCAACGCTTAGAACATAATGTTATCAATTTGAAAGTATATTCTTTACAGGAAATGAAATGTGATATTACAAAAATT
Organism: Tomocerus qinae; assembly: GCA_020055645.1. Taxonomy (NCBI): domain Eukaryota; kingdom Metazoa; phylum Arthropoda; class Collembola; order Entomobryomorpha; family Tomoceridae; genus Tomocerus; species Tomocerus qinae. Next base: position 24,762,563 of record CM034549.1, read on the forward strand.
ATTTGATAAGATATGACTGAAAACTCAATGCTAATTTGCAATTGCATATCTGTAATGTCTCACCTAGTACATCGCCATAACCTTTGCCGTAATTGTGTTGAATTGAAACCAAGACGGCAAGCAAACTCAGATGAACAGCTAATGAAAGTAAGCAGATGAAAAAGGTACTCCATGTAAGGACATCATCGCTTGTTTTCCAAAACATCAAATTCTAAACAAGACATGTTTATCATAAGTAACCAAACGACTCAATTCCACTGCTATCTCTATAATTGTCAAGAAAATATCTTTATACCCTTATAAACAGTCCAATTATATACGCCGGTTGAGCCAAACTAATGGCAAAGAATATCCACGTAAGAAGCCGACTTTCATTCCGTATCTATAAAATTGAAAAAGTGATAATGATAATCTTTCAATTTCGAATTATTAAATTACATTCACGATAATCATTAGTGCAAATAATTACAGCTTTATATCCGATGACCATCCATGCTGTAAGAATTGCAGCTCCAAGACAAATTACAAGAATTTCGTGCACTAATATGGCGACGAAACCATTACGCATAAATAAAAACAAGGCAAGTAGATTTGTTTCCAAGTCCAAAAAGAGGAGACTGAACATGAAGAATAAATTTCTGAAGATTTGAACTCGGCTTAAGTCTGTGCCAACAGTGACGAAGATGGCCTTCTCCATTGAATAGTATTGCCATCCTACCATCAGTCCAGTCAAAATATTCGTTGCACTTATCACAGTGGAGCTGATGAAACACGCCTGAAATTGAAAATAATATTACGATCTTATAATAGAACCTTAAAAATAAATTAAACGTACAACAATGGAAGTCCGTCTTACCAAAATTTGCAAATAATAAGTCCTTTCATCCTCGTCTGTTTCGTAAATGGGATTGGAGTATGCTAAAAAGTAGATCAAATCCAAGGCCCATGAAATTCCGATGGTAATAACTTGCATAAATAGTTGAAACGGCTGTTCTTTGAAAAGTCCATGGAAAAGGAAAAAGGTGAGGAAAACTACAAAAGCACAATACAATTTATTATCTTGGTTAGACAAGTCACAATTGATAAGTATACCACAAATTCTATTTAAATTGTGAAAGGGGAATCACTACAATAATAGCAGTAAATGTTCTTACGTAATTTAATGAGATGAATCGTAGATACAACATAATGGCTTGAGCTGGCTGAATAACATGACATCAAATAGACAGCGAAAGCAATGTGGGCAAAATTATTTAAGAGGGAAACAAAAAGATGACACCATTCTTTAGAACGCAAATCCCAACACGTTTTAGTTTCCTGAAAATTACAAAAATCTTTATTGTGATAGTGTTCCCAAAATTGGAAAGAACGACCAAAATATTTAAAAAATCTTCGATTAATTTTTAAATTATTCTTATTTTCTTTAACCTACCTTATTATCGATGATGGAAATCAAAGACACGGAATCGACGACAGTATAAGATTCGCCACAATCAGAATCTGAATGACAATCTATTGCGTGGTCCATTTTTTGGGCGCACCACAAACTTGAGATACAGCAAAACTCTGCTTGTTCATCAGCGTAGGCAGTAGGGAGTAGGGATCTCGTTTTCGTTTTCACATCATCATCCAGATCAATATTCCCTAAAATTCTAATAATAATATTCAAACGATTAAATCCAACAATGTTGATTTGTAGTTCAAAAAAACAATCAAAGATAAGTATGCAAAATATGCGTGCTAAAATACGCTAACATTTATACCATAATTTGCAGTGTAGTAAATGTACTCTATAATAACACACTTGTACACTGCATACTGCATAATAGTATAAATGCCCAATAATTAGGCACAAAGAATCACATAGCCAAATGTGAATATTATAAGGAGTTATGGCAGTGCTAAATAAGTATCACCATGTACATACAAATGCCCCAAAGGTGACTTTTAGATTTTTAAACAAGTTGAATATGTGAACAGAATACAGATGTCAAAGATAATCTCAAAAACGTTCGCTAAATGATGTTTACTTTACCTATATACGTGCCTTTCGGCAAGTTGCCTTCTGCATTAAAATGAACAGCCACTTCGAGATAAGTAGCTGATGATACTGTAATTAAATATTGTCTAGACTTATAAACAACGCTTTTACAATGCATGTAAAAATACGATACCTACATAAGATATCTGTATAGTATTTATCTGGATACTAATAAAACTAATGTACGTATTTAGTATTTAACCTTCTCCTATCTTATGCAAAAGTAAAGTAAATTACCACTGTAATCAATGAACGATCATCACTGTCGTGTGTACTATCATGCAATCACACTGCTAATAAATCCCATTTTATATTATACTACGTACTAAATATTATGTCAATTGCTAGAAGACAAACCGAGGCTTATAATTTGTTTATAAATCATTAGAATTTAATGTTATTTAAATAGGTTATACTAACATATACCTATCTGTATATTCATAATTCAGCAATAAAACAGACTGTCATATAGAAAATTTTATTGATGATTAGTTTACAATTATATCATTGGGCTTCATATGGCATGTGTCAGCGTGTCTCAAAGGATAGTACATATAGTCAGAGATGAAGCTGCTAATAGTGCTAATAACTTTGTAAATAATGAATAGCCAAAATATCTTATTTCTCATGTAAGGACGTATTAGTATCCCAAATCCCAAGTCGATGTACAAATAAATTAAACTGATAAATACTATGTACCAAACTCTTAAGATACCTAAGAAGTAGTACAACACAGTGTACTATAGTAGTAGTATACTCTAATATGTATCAGCATCTCCATTCTTTAACTTACGCAAGTCTTCGGACTTGAGATATTTTTGCTTACAAAATATAAATTAATACATTCAACATCTATAATGGAAATCTTTCTGTAAAGTATATCCCTAGTCTAGTAAGCTAAAATTATATAAACTTATGCTGCTTAGAGCTTATCAAGTATATCCATATCATAAAACTTATGAATGATGGTATTATTAAGAATTATTTGATCCCCTTTTCAGCTATCTCACAATAAGTCTCATATCAATTTCTCATGGACGAAACTTAACACTCAAAGCACAAACACTATTGCGTTGCGCTACAACATTATTATTTACATGTTATAAAACAGTGATTACATAAAATAAAATTGTAATAAAAATCTAATCCTTAAAAGGGCCAACTAAATGTGACCTGTTACGTGTGGATTCGTGTTGAAATGCAGGTAAATAACTTACGTCGACGGTAACTTGTCTTCGTTTAAGGTGAATAGCAATAGTTAATTAAAAGTTGCTTCTTTAACCGGTAAAGGCAGATAGTTAGTATAAATATTTAACAGAGTGTGCCTAGCATTATCATATTTTATGTTAATGATAAAAAACTAACCAGGTTATACAGTTTAGGGGCTCGTTTGTAAGTTGGCGTAGATTCCCTCGCTCACTTACACTTACACTGAAGTGACTTGGCTTGAGAACTCACTCAAAAGGAGAGTATGACTCACAGGCAACACATCCAATTGTGATATTCATTCACACAAACTTACACAGAATCACACTACCCATTCGAGCTAGAAATTGTTAAGTTCTCTCTGGCAAGGAAATGTCTTATCGCTAGAGTAGGGATTTTCTAAGAACAAATGATTTTATACTGACGTGCTTAAGTGACCACATGCATGAGCTAATAGTAAAAAATAGTTCTAATATGCAGATACTATTTACATATATGATACGTAATATATTTTACTATTAGGAATGATAATTTTGTGCTTTCAGCTCAGCTGCACCCTAACAAGCAAAACAAATGCACTTTTTGAACTGCCCTGTAGTAACAAAAATGTATCGTTTTATTTTGTAAATAATATTCAACAGTTGTGTATGCAACAATTATCTTGGTAATGCAAATGTGTACTACTACAGTTCATAGCTTAAACTTTTCTTGGAACTAGGGTGCACATTATACAGCATTTGAGGTGATAAAGGTCAGGGATTTTCTAATCCTAAAGCTTCTTCAGTGTTAAAAAGAATTCATTCAAATATAGAAACCATATAAAATCGTCAGTTCGATATAGCTGATACATCCCAATATCAAATGCAGTCTCCTTCATAAAGACCCTTTGGCCGTTGTAATGTTTATAATAGTTGTTCCTTGTGCACAATAAAGTTCTTCTGAAAATACTTGTCTACAAAAAAGTATACCATTTCTACCACAGTAGCATTGGGCAATAAGGTACAAAGCGCACAAACAAAGCGATTACTAGTAGTAGGTATATACCGATTTATTTTAATAACACAGCATAAAGGACTCTTTGTATAACCATATAACCTATACTATACCACTATGATACTCTCAATGATATAATGCATCTTAGTATAACTTCAGCTGTATTTAGCTTTTAGTCTCAAATGTCTTTACAGTATAGAAATGAGATTCCGAAGTTAGTCACTGAAGCGCATCTTTCTGCTTGACACAAAAGTACACAAGTATCAAATACACCAGTAGACTAAAATTTCTTCCTCAGAGTCAGCAAGCATTATATTATATACGTTCTACTTTACTAGTTCTTTATACTCCTGATATCACAGCACAATTCTAAACACGCCACTCTCCATTGTTGTATGTATAAAAATATATAATAACATGATATTAGATTTCGAGCACTTTTTTGTAATCTTTCCATTTCCACGGAAGGGTCTGTTTGTAAGAGTATCAGGTACTACTGATGTAAAGGAGCAACAGGTAGGAGAGGTAGAATAAAATATTTCAACTTGAATAAAATGTTATGAATCATTTCTAAAAATAATGCTGAATTAGTTAAATTGCAATCTATTTATCAGGGTAAGATGTACTGGGATAATGAGGCAGTTAAAGATGTTATATTGTATAAACACAAGCATGCGTGTGAGTGTCTTTGTGTGTGCAACAATAGATATACGATAGGTAGTTTTATGGCTTACCAACGGATTCTGCAATTGCACTATGCAGCTATGCACTAAATACCATCGTATGAAGTTGAAGTAAATCCAAAGCGTCGATTACGAGTGTCGACCAGTCTACTTTATGAAGAGGTTCTTTAGAATGAGAATTAATCCTTATCTGTACTACACACATGGCCTGTTTTGACTCTACCAGTAGTAGTACAGATAAATAGTAAATATTTTCATGGGCTAGGCTGTGGATGAATGCGAAGATTTTTTCAACAGGAATTGTATTGTTGGGAATCGAGATGTGAATAAACTACCTATACGTAGACTGCCTACTGCACTCGACTAATGATAACACTGAACTCAGACGTAAAAGCACAGTGTTTAATATGAGGCTTAACTAAAGCCTAGTTCAGCTATGTATGGGATATTGTGTACCTCCTCAGCTCTGATGAGCTCATTTATGTATGATTGCATTGCGTTTGCACTACTCTAGTTGATAGATGTACACAAACTATGTATTGTACTGTCCCTGTGTATATCAACAATTTTAACTTGTAGTAAACAATCTACTACGTAAAATGACATTCTTTATCTTTGTATAAATATACGGGCTGAAATAGGAAACCGTGTGACTGTGTGACTGCGCTGTACAGAAATGAATCAACATGTCTTACTAAACAGTAGTGGCAACTGGCAACCGAAGGCGGTCTGTGCGCTAGCTACAGAAGCCAAATAAACCCACTAATCTCATATAGACACTCGTTCAACGAACAAGAAAACTCAAGTGTACCCACCTTACCTGCATTCTCAAATACGTACTTACATTCTCCGTAATTGCATTTTAGCCTGTAATAAAAATGTTATCTGTCTAGGCATACATCCACAGTATGGACATACATCCTTTTCTTATGAACATCTTATATTTTCTATTCTGTTCTTACAAGAGAACAGGAAAGACTTGAATGGCTTTGACTGTGTTGACATCATAATAATTCTATTTAAAGCTACAACTAATCAGAATGTTTATGGTTTCTTCGTAATTACCAAATACTAACAAACTTGAGTATTCGTGTGTGTACCTATATATTTTGTACTACAATGTTTTCAGTAAGATTCTAGTGACAATGACCGCACATGATTACTATATCGATTTTGTACTGTGCATGTTGAGGAAAAAAAGCACGCCGCGTGCTTCATCGTTTATTCTACATCATGTACTAAGTAATATCATTTAATTGTAAAGGCTGGTTCAGTTTAATGGACTGTACTAGTATGTCATATCATGTAACTTCAATGTTTTAAATGGGTATACCCTTATTATATGCAGATAATAAAAAGATGAGTCACATTTTAGAGCAGAAACACTTGCAATTGCTTATATATTAGACTACAAGCCAGTATACAGTATACATAATATCAACCGTGGTCGTTGATGTATAAATATGCATAAGCTAGGCTGAGCAATAAATAAATATGGTTGAACGAGTAATGGGTGTAGTTAAATAAGGTAAATTACCCTGTACAATTCTGTAATGATGGTTTGACGTTTACTTGTTGTTGTGGCACATGCATATCCATATAATTCTGCAATTGCATGAAAATTCCAGATAGAGGACTACGTAATACAGACAATCATGCAACTCGTGGGATACAATTTACATACACAAAAGCAAAAATGATGTAATGTAGTAAATAGACAGTTTAGCGGATGGTGTGTAATGAAATAATAGTTGCGGCTGTGCTATGATGATCTAACTTCTTTTCTGTGAAAGCAAAATTGCAATTTAGATCTATGCATTATTCATAGAAACTTCTAATTTTACTAATAGTAAATGCAATTTTATAAGTATACAGAGACTGTCATTATTCCATTGACATCATTGTATGAATACTTTAATACTTTTAATACCTTGACTTAGTTTTTAAGGTTTTCACATACAAAATCTTAACCTCCAGAATCATTTACTTAAACAAGCTTGTCATAATATCTGCATTATGGTTAAATTTTCCATAATCAATACAATTTAGAATCATAATATTAATTTAGATGATGTTTACTCATGTACTATTTCTATACGAATGTAATTTATGAACCTATGATACAGATAGTAGAGAGTCATAATCGTGTTATTTTATTGATGACAATCCTATTTTATTGACTTTCTATCTAAAGTACAGGACAGGAATTAATTAGTGTATATTTAGATGGTAACATCACACATCGCGCTATAAACTAATATATTATCACTATACAATCAACAGTTTATATATCATCATAGTAAAATACAACATTAAATATGTAATACAAGACAGCTCATCGGAGAACAATGCGGTGCATATGATTATGAATATGTATCTCACAATCACAAGAACTAAAGTTCATTCACAGAAGTCATATATAAACAGTAAGGGGCACTGAAAAGTTTAACAGCATAAAATTATTTATTTTGTATCACATAGAAAAGCAAGTAGTAACATTTATTATGAGATTATATAACTTTTATGATAACGATAATGTATGTATTATGGACATGGACTGAACTACAAAACCAACTACTCTATTCTAATTTTGTGACTATACATATATTATGTTAGTATATAGGAAATGTATGGAAAGTTAAGTTGTACATTTTAATATGTATACTGCTTGATAGACAATATTTGGTACACACACTGCAATTGGAATCTGTACCAATTTAAAAATACATAATGCTTTACATATACTCGCCCCTGAATTTGGCTCCAATAATTGACATGCATTTATCACAGCCTAGTTGCATTAAGTATCATTGGTTTAGTACTTCTTAAGCAACTAATAACATTAATAAGGTATACTGGAAGATATGAAATAGGTTACTACACGATAAAAATGTAGGAAGACGCATAAAGTCTTCTCCCTCTAAGGACAGGTCACAATGGCTTGTGTAGTAACAGTAGAGTTATAATTTGGTCGCGACGACCCTGGAATTATCAAAGGCTCCATATCAGAATTGTTTCGCATCAGAGTACGCGAAGGACCTTGTGTCGGAGTTATTAAAGGTTCCATATCTTCGTCACTTAATAATATGTTTCGTGAAGATCCGGGCAATGGCGACCGAGGTGGAGTTACATCATCACCATAAACTGCGATTGACAAAATTTTAAAACATGATACTTTAAAAAAAACTAAGTACAGAAAGATAATTGTTAAAATCATTACTTTTTGCTCGGAGTCCTTTTCCGTAATTATGTGCAATTGACGGAACTGTTGCAATAAGACTGAAATGAGCAATAATTAACACTGCTCCAGCCAAATATATGCTTTTCATTCGAATGGAATAGCTTCCACTAACTTGTTCCAGTCCCTTAAATGAAAATTTTAATATTAATACAATTAAAAGTAAATCCTACAGTTATCAAATAGTAAAATATTAATAGTAATAAAAAATACCGTAACAAAAAGGTACACGACATAAACCGGCTGCACAACACTCGTACAAGCAAATAGCCACGTCAGTCTTATATTTTCTTTTCTCATCTAAATTAAAAATATTCAATCTCAGTGCTTTCACGAAAATAAGACTTTCACTTCATTATCATTTTAGAGAAAGCTAAGTGAAAGCCTTGTGACGTTAAATTAAATAAATATTGGTTCTATCGGCGTCCAAAGAGGAATCTGATTTATATGGTGAAAGCACTATGTTATACTTTGAGTAAAAACATTTGGGCCCAGTTTCAGTAGAAAGAAATTGATTGCGCTATAGATTTTTATTTGTAAATAGTTAGATAATTCTTACCGAGAAAAACCCTATCGCTAACCACAATCCCACAAACAAGGCGCCTGCAAGAACAATCACCATTTCTTCTTGACTCATCCCCGCCAAGCCATGTTGCAGTATAAGAATTATGCAGGATATGGCAGCTTGGGCATCAAAAACAAGTAAACTGTATCCAAAGAATAGCATTCTACACATTTTTTGATACTTTATTTCTCCTCCAACAGTCTTGAAAACTAAGTTCCCGGATGACCAGTATTTCCAGCCTACAACTGCAGCTAGAACTACATTTGGAATACTGAGCACAGTCGATATCAAAAACCGAATCTATAACGGTAAGATTAATCACGTAATTGATAAGCTTAATTTAAAAATTTGTAGTTTAATGCTTAAATAATTTTAGGCAACAAACATACCAATTTGAATTCATCAGGTTGCGTTTCTTCAACAGCATAGTTGATAGTAACCAAAATCCATATAAGAATGGTGGTAAGAATTAACATGAGAATTTCGAAAGGTTGCTCTTGAAAAATCCCGTGAAACAAATAGTAAGTAGCAAATACTGTAAATCAAAAAATATATTTAAAACATAAATACTTCATTTGATATTAATTTGATTATTTCGCAGATACAGAAAGGTCAGCAGAAAAGAAAATTACTTATATTGGCCAAGACTAGAATGACAAAGATATATTGATCGGAGTTTGGAGGAACAGTCAAAAGTCGAAATACGGAAAGACCAAATCCAACCCCAATGCTAATTGCAGATACCAGTATAAAACTCCATTCAATCACTGTGATATTACTGCATGTTCGCACCTGTGGTAAGCAACACAGCAGAAATTATAAATTACATATTCATAAATGTATATATGGATGCAACGCATTTTAATTAGTACAGAAAGCAATAATTTGCCTACTCGTCCAATAAAACTTTGCTTGGAAGTTTCGATTCTGGTTGGAACTAGAATTTCCTCATCGCTGTCTTCATTACTAGCATTTGCGGCTTGTTGACTTTCAATAATGCTTATTAGTGAATTGCTCATTTTTTTGGATTTATGATGAACTTCAGTTTATAGATGATAGATTAACTTAAAGAATCTCAGACCAAAATCTAATTCTTCCCTGGCGAGTTTTCAGAACATTTTATTGGAAGACCAAGCAAAAGACTTCTTCTCCTAAAAGGTAAAACAAATTAATAGTAATATAAATGATATCAAAAGTTTGAACATAGATATAGTAATTTTCAGTCATAAAATGGAAGAGACTTACACGGGCTAAAACTTTATTTCTCTTTCATATTAGTGCAACGGAAAATAAACATTTGTTACGTAATGGCACGATGAGATTAATCCAAACGTCTTGAGTTTGGCAATTTTTGAAGATTTTAAGTCAATTAGAAATTTCAATTCAGTCTCCTAGAATTTAGAATAAGATAGTTTTAAGCAATTTTTAAGGTTAAATCATTGAACCAAATATTCTAACTCCTGGATTATGTCATATGCGTGTAATTTCTTTAGGTTTGTATCAAAATAATTTATTGCATAGTAATAATTTTGAGTATGATTTACAAATTTATTGTATACTACAGTGTCAAGTAGGAGCAGATATTTTGTATTAGCTTGCATAGTAAACAATTTGCATTTTCGGAGTAATTAATACAGAAACAAACGTACAAGATGATTTCGCTCATTCCTAACAGACATGCATGAACAACAAAAGATTTTGTATTAATAAGAAAGACTTACAACTTTAGTCCAAGGGTATAGTCAAATACACATCCTTAATTGTACACAGAAGAAATTCAATTCCTTATCGTTGTGTACAGCACAAACTCTGAGATTTTCTTTAAATCACCCTCTACATACATGTGCTAATAATACTATACAGTGTGTATGCCTTCTGTATACTTCTGTACCACATTCACAACTTTTTGTAATGTTAAATCGTATTGTAACATTATTGGTATAATGTAAATCATGTTAAACTACAGGAAAACGTAAAAATATGTCACGTCTCACCAGTTTACTTATAAATAAAAAGGTTAAGCTTACTCTTCAAATCAAAAATTACCTTTAAGCCAGATTCTCCACATTATTGGCACATAAAACACAAACAAGTACATAGTACATAATATGGCAATTATTCATAAGACCCATACAACATAAATGACTATACCTTAATTTTCACATGACATTATTACTACAACAACTTGTTCTCGATAATCTTTATCGGGGTTCATACAAAACAGCTTTTCTGTGTAGTTACATTTATCACACTATGCATAGCATAGTAGCACAATCAGAAGTAACGAATCATTGCAAACATGAATAAAACCATAGCCTAATAAATATTTGTCAACTTTTCACAATAAAATTGTGGCTGTGAGGAGATTTACAATCATGTAAATGCAATACAAACACTTATTACGCAAGTAGAATTGAATGATTTGGCTGAATTGGACTATTGAAACGGAGACATTGTTTGCCTCACACGCGTACACCAAAACCATAAAAGTTTCTATCATAGTCCATTGGCATTAGGCTGAGCTGATGGCAATAGTAAGTAAACCACAAAGTACTACATAGAGATGCTACGTTACAATAACATTACAATAATACTATTGTCAAAGTACATAGCATATATAGTAAACGTTGTGTCTAGCTAGGGCTTGTGTGTGTATGTAAGAAATTACATCGTGTTTTTGTACTGCAAGAAGAGAGAATAAAAGAATCGGCCAACTTTGAGCAAGGTTAATGACGTAGTACAAATATAACACAAGCAATACACATATGTAATACAAAGTATATTAATTTTTCAAAAATTTTTATGCTGCTACGCTAAAGAGCAAAAGAATCAACTATGTATAAATTCATATCAAAATGCAGGTAACGAAATTAGCAATATAGATCGCTCAGTGTGCTACGTGGTCCCAAGTGCATAAGCAGCATAATAGCTTACTTCCACGAAATCATGTCATTACCATATTCACACATAAATCTCACCAGCAAACCTGAACTTCCATATGCTAAAACTACTATATTGACTCTGATGATGCTTTTAATGAAAGAAAAATGACAAAGCATGAAATGTTGTTGCTGGAAGACATGATTTTATGTACATTTATTGTCTATTCGTCGTCAATCACATTTCACGCTGTTAAGTGAACTAATAAAATTGAACAGATAAGGAAGAAATGCATTGATCTTTAGTGTTTCACAAAAATAAATAAATACGTAATATTTACACCAATACGAGAGAAATAATGGTATTAAAGATATTATTATACTTAAAATAGTAGACACGTACAAAGTGCACATAATAGATGGGTACAAGGAATAAATATGAATAAAATTAAATCATCAATTCATAAAACATGACTAACATTAACCTCACTCCCACTAACACATTTGCTTTGACTATTATTTAACTGTTCACTTAGGTCACCTGCCTATCATATTATTATCTGCATTGAAACCAATAACTTAATATATATGCTTGCATAAAACAGATAGTCTATTAGAAAATGCTCAAATATCCGATATGCAAACCAGGCAAGAAACACGAAAATTGTTTTTAAGACAGCTAAAGGAACAAATACCAATATGTATAGTATATACTTGTCTTGATTAAAGTACCTAAAATAAATTATTAGTCTTTCAAACCTAAGTGTGTACCTTCTTATAGGTTCTGTCCACTTTGTTATAATGAAGAAAAAGTTTGTGATAATATCGTGATTAAAATTAAGGTAAGTATGACGAGTATGGTAAAAGAATATTTGATATATATTGATAAGCTATATAGGCGACACAGTACTTGGTGAATTTTAAGGCTTGTAAATCACTTAAAAACTGTTAATATGAGGGTCTATGGCATGGTATGTGGTTAATCGAGTATATCTAAAGTTATGGTTATGAGCTATTTTGCGACTGCTATCATTTTCGACGTAACTCTTCAAGAGTTTTTAAGCGCTTTGTCAATGAGTGACTGTCTACGATTTATTACACATTTCTTCGTTGACCATATCAAGAATTTACTTTCTCCCAATATATATGTATTCATTTCAGGTGGGCCTTTCACTAACAATACTAATTTTTCGACTAGGAATGGATTCTGGCCCATATCGTTTTTTGGCCTCGTTGTAGAACGCAACAACCATAACACGAACAACTTCATTGAAGAAGACATTGCCAACTTTGGATGTTAATGCTGACCGAAATTCAAAAGAAACGTAAAAGTCGACAATACATGACTGAGGCTTTCCCTTAAGACCAGGACTAAATTTCCACAAATTGATGAGATGATTGAAAAGTCTTCCTTGTGTCGACTCTGCTTTTATGAGATGCGGCTTCGCCATTGTCACACTGGATGTATAAGACTCTACGAGAGGATTCATTCCTACAACTAGATCTGCAATTAAATGGCTTTTACGACGGCTCTTAATTATGGAAGACTGGCACCAAGGCAGGAATTCCTGGTATTTCTCCACATCTGCAACGACATCAAACATCTGTTCCATAGAATATCTAAAACGATTAAAAAACCAAGTTAAAGTTATTAAATTAGGCCATATAAATATATTTATTATTAACAATGAATATGTAATTTTATTTTGAATTGTACACTAAAAAAATTCCTGAATAAAAAAGTCTTACCCAAGTATTCTCCTTTCTGAGTATTCCTTTTTCTTTGCTGGTATATCTCCAGGCAGAATTATGAAGTTTTTAGCATGTGTCGAAGTAATAAGAACTTTATCGTTACAAAGCTGCTTTCTCCTATAAGGAGATACCCAGGACCTGTATGCTCGGCAATTCCTTTTCGGATTACATTTTGTCGACGGAGTTAATAAATTATAACCAAGCTGATTTTGTACGGATGAAATATTTTGGGAACTGTGACAGCTACTCCGCAATTGACTTGTTCCCCCAACATTAAAGGAGGAAGAGGATTGTAAGGAACGAGATGTTAATATAATTCTCTCACTTAAATAAGGGCACGCTGAGGAGCGCAGACGAAAAATAAAAGTCATTGTAATTATATATTTATATCCCTTTCACTTTTTGAATCTAAGCACAACCAGATTAATTTAGAGCAGTATCTTGAATTAAATTACTTATAATTTTAAATAAGTGACCCATACCCAATTATCGATGTGTCCGATCTTGACCCAATTAACCTACCTATGTTAGGTAGGTCAACGGGGTTTAAGGACAAACTTATTTAACTTTAGATTTAGGTCTGAGTGAGAGTAGGATGTTTAATAAATATTAAGTTTCTCCCTAATATTTGATTTTGGCTCCTTAATTCACAGATCTGCAAATCTTCAGCTGATTGGCCTCCTTGAAATGTTTACCATCTGATAAAATTATTTCCAATTTTGCAAGAAAGCAGTGAAAGCACTGACAGTAACACTGACTGATTAAAATAACAATTTTGGGAAGGTGGGTTTTCTATTATAAATTGTACTTTTACAGATTTCCGTAATGTAGTGTGATAATATATTATAATGCAGACTATTATTTTATAAAATCACTAAGTACTAAATTGTCGCAAATTGTTTTTCGTCAATAGTCAGTTAGTCAGCACAGTCATCAGTGTTATTGCAACACCTGTCTTTAAATAGTGATAATTGTCACAAGTTGTTACATTAATTGCATATCTAAGAAAGATGAAGGACTTACCAAACCATGTAAACCGCAAATATGGAACGATATGGAACTTGGAAGCACACATGCTAGTTTCTGGCTCGGCGAGCCAGGCTGGTTCGATTTTTCAGCGAGCCGAGCCGAGCCGAGCCGAGCCAGTGGCTCGGCTCGGCTCGGCTCGGCCGAAATTTTTTTATAGACCTGGCTCGGCTCGGCTCGGCTCGCTGAAATTTTTTTATAGACCTGGCTCGGCTCGGCTCGGCTCGCTGAAATTTTTTTATAGACCTGGCTCGGCTCGGATCGGCTCGCCCTATTGGATGATGTGGCTCGGCTCGCCCTTGCCTTGGCTCGGTTCGCTCAAAAATTTTCGCGCCATTTTTATTTTAAACCTACAGGCTTCTTAACCATTAGTGGCTCGATTTTTCAGCGAGCCGAGCCGAGCCGAGCCAGGCCATGGACCCGGCTCGGCTCGGCTCGGTCGAAATTTTTTTAAAGACCTGGCTCGGCTCGGCTCGGCTCGCCAAATTTTTTTTAAATTGCTGGCTCGGCTCGGCTCGGCTCGCCAAAAAGTTTTTTGAGGATCTGGCTCGGCTCGGCTCGCTCAATGTTATTGGAGGTCAGTGGCTCGGCTCGGCTCGGCTCGCTGACCTAAACTAGCATGTGTGCTTGGAAGGGAAATATTTTACCACCATATCCAAGTCATCCAACTAAATCGAACTGAACTAAAAATTTGAATGTTGTCACCTTTAGAGCTTGTGTGTAGTTGTAGTGATTCCACTGGTACAGTGATATTCATTCTTTATCGCTGAAAATATAGATATGGAATTATGCAATATGCATATGGGAAGAATTGATGTTCTAGCCTTTAAGCTTGGTAGAAAGGATGATAGATATGATAAATGATAATATAGAAAGGATATTAGAATAACACTAATGAAAAACTCAACTAAAGACAGCGTAAAAATGTCTGCTCTGCCTTAGTTTAGTTTGTCTCCCTAAAAAGTCATTCTCCAAGTCACTCTCTCGTTGCAATCTAATAAAATAATGTAATAGGATTTTATTGCTTTCCTTTACTTTCTCATTGTAATCGACTTTCTACTAGTTTCTACCAGAAACTTTCTGTCTTTCTCTTAACTGAATTTACCGAATACAACTATCTCCTTACTTTAATTGATACTGCCGTGTATTACTTTCCCCTCATTTTGACGAAGCAGTCGCTTTCCCTGCTTTAATTTTCTTTGATTGGTGCAATTGCAGAATCTTGCAAAGTGCTGAATATAGATCTAGTAAACTACCTTTCTCTTTACGGAGTGTTGGTGAAAGTTTCATTGGTACAATGGAAGCATGATGAAATTTATATTCTACATCATACCAATTAATCTCTTGAATAAATTACTGTCTACTGCTATACTAAATATTTAAAATATATCAAAAGGTACTTCGTTCCTTGAACCGAAGAAAAACTAAGAAACATTTCAATAACTTTTGCATAGAAAAATAAATAGTGGTTACGTAAAATAAAAATAAAATAATATTGGTGTATTTTTAGGTTATTGTCACACATTCTACAGTGAAGTTTTAATACACTAGAGTTCCCTTTCACAGTATGAAGTAAGTATCCAATATAAATACTAAACGTAATTCATTTTTTACCGAAAGTTCTGTCCATAAATGGTGGATAGAAAATAGTAAAATATAATGATGTTTCATGGATATCAATGAATCATTTTCAGAGTAGAAGTTGAGCATGCTTTGGAAGACCATTATGCTCCGGAGCCGCATGTAACACATTCAGTGGCTCCGGACCCTTTTGAAGGCAATCCTGAATATATCGCCTTCTACATAACGACTGAAAAAAGTGCTCGATCGTATGTCAATAAAGCTCTGAAGACTTTTGGACCGGGGAAGCCAATAGTAATAACCGGCACTGGAGCAGAATGTACCAAAGCTGTTACTTGTGCTGAAATAATCAAAAGCAACTATTTTAAGAAAATTGTCCATCAAATAACCAGAGTGTCGCAAGCGAGGTTAGTTAGTAAAAGGGAGTAAACTCCCCTGTCTGTACTACAATGATCTATTACATCTATTGGAAATTTTTTAAATGTAAAATTCTGTATAGAACTATTGAAACTTGGCAGCCGATAACAGAAGGTCTTGATGCCCTTAGTGTTACCCGTTCAGTTCCTATTATTCATATTCTACTTTCTTTAGAAAACCTCGATGAGCGGGACCCTGGGTGCGTATTTACTACATATTTATTACTACCACTTCTGATATTGACTCGAAGAACACATCAGACGTATTCTTGACATTCGATTTAATGCATCAATTTCAAAATTTTGACCGCGTTATTAATTAATTCCTAGATATCAAAAATCTTCAAGAGAAACTAAAAGAGTCGTCATAAATCCATCGGAGGAAGATTTGCCTTCACCAACGTCTCCTGTTCACCGAATTGAACGAAATAAAAACTAGTATTCAGTTCCACTTCCTTATAAATGCCTATTATACTTTATATATCCCCAAAATTATATGTACCTTAAGTTGTAACATATGAATATACGTAACATAACGATCTAGATTTTTTAGTGTGTTTAGCATCATGACTTATGATAACAATAAATTATATAATACATATACCTTGCCTATACATATACCATATACATTTCTTGATACTCTCTCGTTATCAACAACGCCAATATATTATATAATATTTTCATACATGAGTCTGTAAAGCCATAAAATATCCTTTAAGATGACTCTTACGTGAACCAACGTTGAACGTTTCTTCTCTAGCTTGCTTTAATTTCCGTAAACATCATTACAAGAAAATTATGAACCTCTCAAGGACTAACCAGTAATCGCCTAAGTTTACAAACTGTTAAAAGCTGTGTACAAATACTATAAAGAAATGACAATCTTCACATTAATTTTGTCGACAGCGTATGTCCTGTAATTGGTAAACAAAATCGGCAATTTTTATTTAGGATTTTTTCATAAGGTATAATGTTAGCTGAAATTCTATCCATACAATTTCAATAAGTCATTCACACATAGAACTATAAGCAATTACACATCATGTTTTAAACAGAGAAACAAATGTAGGTATTAAAAACTCACTATCTCGCAATCATGAGAAAGTGTTGCTTAGTCAGAGACAATTTCATCTTGTTCGTTACGATAACTGAGTACATCAGTAATTTATTTGCGTTGTATTGTATGTACTCTACGTACCTACGAACTTTAGCTTTAACTCTACATTTAACTATAAGAATAACTTTAACTAATAATACGATACACACATCTAATTACATATCTACAAATAAGATTATATTAATCATATTGACTTAATATATTAAGTAATTTGCTATATTATCCACTTTTTAAAGTCACGGTATATTTGTATATTAGATTATTATGCATATGAAAAATGTATTAGAGCTATTGAAATACTATCAGTAAAGCATGGACAAAATTAATAAATAAATTTTAACTAAATTGCACCAAATAGTAGTTAAAATATTAACTGTTGTTCCACATAGAGTAAATCAAAATGGTTTAATTTTGATTTCTTAATATTATGCATAGCATGGTACAAGGGTTCATTCGCTGCAGTTCATAAATCTATCAATAAATTAGGTCGGATGTATAACATTGGCAATCAAAAACAATTTTGGTTATTGTCAGGAAGTCGAGACTATGGGTATAAGTTACGGCACTGAAAACTGTAACTGTGTGCTAAAATTATTTACTACAGAACTTCTACTTCAATAGATAATATACATCTACATCATGAAAATGTCTTTACAATTACTACTGATAAATGGAAAGTGGTTAACTATACTGCAAGATAAGACAATCAATCAAAAATTACTATAGTTCGTAATTGTAAATGAAATTGCTGGGTTAAATATGTAGAACCAGAACTGTTTACTGTTACATCTTAAAAGGTAATTAATGCACTATGAACATGAACATGAACTACTCATAGTAGTTTTCTATGTCTATGCTAAATGTGTTTACGTTGTTACATTTTACATTACAATAATTACCAATTTTTAATACCTATATTATGATGACCATCATATACACATTGCTTATTAGCGTTCTATTTTTAGTGCTAGTTTTACTACATCTACTGCCTTCATTTTGAATGCTAAAAGTTAATGTAAATAATGACATTTGTATCAATGACTCCCTGTCGTAGAGAAAAATTATAGGGCATTTAAAGTTCTACAAAATATTTGCTTGCATTGCTTGAGTTTAGTAAAAACAAAAACAAAATTTCATTTTTGTACGACATTTTAATGCATTTTGCTGCCGTACTTTACCTGTAACTTAATTGACAAAATATTTGATTAGGATAACACTATTTATATACATGAAGAACCAAATTAACTGACTATAAAAATTGGGTTGGGGTAGTCTCATTTCATAATAATACACAATAATATATAGTTTAGCTTGCATTTATACCTATTTCAAATTAATTAGCACTAATAATTATCATAGAGGTACTTAAAAGTAATCTGTTAGCATTTACTATAAATTGTCGTGTTACATGGTTAAATAGAGATGGAATACATCAACTCTTTCAGCACAGGGTCGCTGACAAAGACAAACATTTAGTGTATGTAAACGAACTAAAATGAGAATTCAATCAACCACAAAGTTTTCAGTTGAGCCGAACATGAACCTATTTTTATGCACAATATGCATACTAGCATTCAAGTATTCTAGCAAAGTGCTAGTATACGACTTTTTAGAATATTAACGCTGAATATGCATATTATGTGTACTTATTGTGAGTTGTAGGACTTAATAAAGTTACGTTAGGCTTCTGATTCCGATGAGTTTGCATTAGTTTTTGTTTGTATGGAATCAACACCATCCTCCATGTTCGGCACAATTAAATTGTCTCTAGACATTAAATTATACTTAATGACAAAGCAAGTAAATCTTTTACAGAGATGAGAACTTCCCTCGAAGTCGTCAAATAAAACTTTATGATGGAAGTAAGCGTGGGAAAATATTCGGTACACCCGTCTGCAGACTGAACCAAGTTTTCCCAATGATGACTCTCGTATTGACACCCTGCATCCAAAAATCAAGCCATTTAAAATCAAGAAAATTCTTGCATTTCTCATAAAATAAATATTTTTGAAAATGGTTTTAGTTTTAATACAGATCATTATACCGGCTGGGAAAATACTTGTTGCTATTAAGCAGACAAGCTGCTCCATCAAGAGTGTGTCTAGTGTAGTCAATAGCTGGACATTCTTTTGGCGATTTGTGAGCTGCACATAAGAATATCCACTGTTCCGTAGCCGTCATCTGGTTACAAGTTTCGGGGAAGCATTCACTTTGCAACTTGACTGCCAATCCATTCAGCTCCATACAAAATTGACGGAGATGCTCATATTTCCAAACTTCCTCGTCCTGAGTTTCAGGTGGGGTTAATATTGCAGTGATATTACTTGGATCCTTGTTGATCGTTTGTTGGATCCATTGCTGAACGGCCAAGGTGCTGTCCATTTCCTCAAAAGGCTCATCGGGCCATTTGCAAAACTCCTATTATATAATAAAAGTGAAAAATTGGTACGCAATAAATTATTATCCAAAACTTCGTAATTTTAAGTAAAGTTTGTTGCTTCTAATCGCAAATTCTGCATCATTATTCTTTTCATTTTAGAAAACTTACCCCTGCTTTAGTTCCTGGCCGATTCCTCCGAAGGAAGGCCTTAACTTCGCCCATGGTGGGGCTCGGCTGCTTCAGTTGATCCAAAATTTTGCTGCTAGAATTTTTACTCCCACAAAAACAATTAATTTTGATCAGTGAGTCAATAAATTAACTCACTGTTAAAATTAAAGAGATTTTATATTCCTACAAAAACATAAACAATTGATAAATTGCAAATGACAGCTGCGCTTAGAACCTTTCCGCCCTAATCTTTCATATAACTATTTCTTTATTTGTAGAGGACACTTGGGTTCTCAAAGTTCTGTTTCAACTCTCTCAAGTTACCCTTATACAATTTTTGCGTTTTCTGTTTCTTCTTCAGTTCGTTCACAGTTCACAAGTAATTTTGCTTACTACAGACTACACACACACTACACACTACATAGTTACACATACACACAAACACATTACACATACATACAATACATGATACGCGCATAATTTAATCTTATCTCTCTCTATTGACACATTTTTATCAGTTTGGTATTCGCACAAAAATGCAGAGACACAAATATTACTCGGAAATAACGAATTAGATTGAATTTTATGTTGATTGTTAGCATTTCAGAATGCATAAAATGTTTTAACTACACTTTTATATGAAGTTTCTAACTACTAACACTGATTTATAACTATCATCATATGCATAAAATTATGATGGTTTCTCTTGTATTGTGACATCTTTTTGTATATTTAATAATCTGTACTGAGTAAGCCATAAATATAAATGCCATAAATTCCAAATATTATGCATAAATGTGAATCTTCTTTTGTAGTCACTGTGGACCACGTTTATTTATGTAGACCTATATGTTCTGGTCTTGACAAAACATTATTTCCCAACCACATTATGTCCAGCTAAATGTTTGATGTTCGTTCATGTAGTACAGTTATTGCGATGTGATATACAGTAGTATATAGACATTTGCTATTTAATTTATTCTTTGTGATCCGCCCTTTAATAAAGGTTGTTTACTGCATCCTTTCATTAGTCTGCTCGTCGGCTTTTATTATTTTTATGTTCGCATTCACGCTGAATCACAGGCCAGGACTCGCCGCTGACACTGACATCACAACATTACTATTTCTGCCTCCATACTCCTATAGATTGCAATTTCTAGAGCAAAGTCAAAATAAGAAGTATAAAGCTGTACTAGTGTCATATATGTGCAGTAGTAAACATGATACATAGTCCAAAAAGCAGGTCAAACGACACAATAATGTGATTGTAGTATAAATGGTTGCCCGTATGCCGTATGTGGCATCGAAATGATAAGATAAAAGTTTCGGCTCGTAATACTCATCCAAATTCTCATTTAACTATTCTATCTACAAATACTTTGCCTTTGAAGCATTTTCACTGTGACTGGGATGTGGAAAAGGGCGTGATAGTACAGAGCACATTGCGACAAATTACTCCTTCTCTGTTTAGTTGTTTCTTTTTATTAATGTGTCAGACTTGTGTGTGTTTGCATCGCTAACTAGATTTTATTAGCGATATAGAGGATGAGAGAAAAAAATCTGACTCTCCTTCCTGCCTAACATTCACGAATTGAAATGTATTGCATAAACATAGTGCACAAATCTCAATCTTCTACACAAAGTAACACTAAAAATTCAAACAAGGTACAAAGAACCAAGTGAAAGTAATACTCCAGTGCACATGCAATTCGTTTTTAATCGTATCACACTTGTATAGAATTTGCAAGATGCAGAGATGCACCAGAGTGTAATAACTATATCCTAGTTCTGAGAAAATCGTATTGTGTATCATGTAAATGTTCAAATAAATACCATACTTGCATGATTATTTTGTGCATTTAAATAGACATATATTGGTATATAGTATCCAATAAGCAGTACTCGCCATCATCTTGGATCTGCTTACTGCCACCTAAGATGAGCACAGTAATTGTTGTGTATGTTTGAGTTCTTGAATTGCAACTATAATTTTAACATCTTTATTACATTTGAACATTTTTAACCACCTGGTTAAAAATAGTTGAAATCTATATCATCTACAATTACAATAAATATTTATTTTTGTTTATTACAAAGACGGCGTTACAAATGCTGGGATGGACAGGAGTTCAAGAAACTAATTCATCAAGAAGCAATGCTCCAAATCTGTGGAGCATCGGATAACGAAATGCTTCTACTTTCTCAGAAAATCACTGCTTTTGGTTCGTACAAGTTAACATGTAACTGTAGACATTGTATTTCTTATAGTAAAGAAAGTCGAATGGAGAAACTTGTAACGGAGCCAATGATAAAGGGACTCTCTGTAGTATTTAATGTGCTCGCTAAATTCGGATATGTTCTCAAATCAACATCAACCACTCAGAATGGAGACGGCTCTTGCACTACTACTTGGGTCTGGCTTAAAGTCCCTAAGATAACCCACATCTGACGATTAGAGTATTATTGTCTTAATTAATTTTAAACTCCTATAAGCACATGTTACTAGTTAGTTTTTCTACAACGGTACCATGTACCATTATCTAACAATTAAAAAGGTACCATTACCATTACTACTAATTAGCATCCTTTCAACCCTTTATCAGTTAAGAATATGGTCTACTTTTCTAAATTCCAGCTGCATCTTGTACAAAAAACGTATTTTCTATAACTACGCTATTGGATGTAAAGTATGACCTAATGATTTAGTCAACGAAAGTTCCGTTTCATGTTGTGCCTTTTCTTAATGTAACCCATCAGCTAATTAGTACATAAATGAATATCATAACACTTACCTACTGTTTTTCAAAAATGACCAGTACGTACATATTATCATTATGTATAGCAAAATTGCTGACAATAAATCAAGCAGTTCCATACGAAGAAATGCGCCTGATTTTTAATACTTAGATAGAATCATACAAATTGCGAAGACTACAAGCCATATCAATAAATTATACTACGCTACTGTTTCTACTTGGAATGAACCATAACTCGTTTGTCACCATTCCCGTATAAGAAAATGTAGACACTATCCCAGGCTTTATTATATCTACACAGATAGAGTACAATACTAGAACACTTGCATATATATAGCACCCAAACAATAAATTACAAAGTTATATAGGATTTCTGAACACAAAATGTACTTAGATGATGAGGTACTATGTTATATAGTAATGCACATACTATTAGTTAAGGTCAATATATTAGAGCACCAGGTGAAACACGTAAGGGAAGTGGAAAGTCAGCAGAGTGTATAGATAAGACTACTAAGGAATGACGTGGACGGGAGAGATATATTTAGGAAACAACTGTACTGAACTTTAGGAAGAGTACTTCTGATACTTCACTGTCATGAAGCTTAGCAATTGCAACAGGATTGTAATAGTAGTAAGTTGTAAGTTCTCTTCACTTTTGTAAGATAACAGTAGCTAGTGCATGGCGTGTAATATTCAGGTAGGTCTCTAATGGAAGTTTGTCTAGGAGTGAAGCAATAGTACTTCTGCTGCATTGTATTGCATGAGAAAACGAGAACCATAGCAGTACATTTAAGCACCGAAACCAATCCCGGGGAGCTTATGGGCTCACTGAGAACTTGTGTTGAATTAGAGTTAGTCTGCCTGATTCAATTCAGATAAAAGTTCTCTGACATTTTATTGTATCCTTTAACAGACGCATTTATTGGAGCAAGTGAAGGGAACACTCACTTCCTCAACTGGCAGGGAACAAACTTTAAAGAAATGAACTCGAAGCATCCTTTCTCTCTAATGTTGGCAGGAAACGCAATCCTCCAGTAGTGATTGCTAATATATTGCAAAATCAATTTAGGTCTTGTCTAAATTCGTGAAAACTTGAAAAGCATTGTTATAAAATCATCGAGTTATATCAGCAACTTTAGGTGAAGCTGCTGGGCGTGTGAGAGTTTGAGGAAGCCCTCTAGGCTGTATTTTCAGGGAGAGTTGGTATAGAATTTCTTGTTTGTCTATTCCACGAACATTTTGTACGTAGGAAGAAATGCATTCTTCTTCTTTATTGCTTCCATTTACAACTAAAACAATAACAATTAAATTAGAATACCGAGAATATATAATTAGATTTATCAGAGCTTCGTTGCTTTCACACAATAATAGATGTGGATGAAAATAAGTTCTACCTGTATGAGTGAACAACTTGCTACGTGCAGTTCGGATAATTCTCAAAACTTGAGCAATCATGTGCATCTTTTCGAAATTGACTAAAGGTCTCTGTGGGTTTCCAGTCCCCTTTTCGCGAACATAGCTCTGGTTTCCATCTTGGATAAAAGTGATATCTTTTAGAATGAGAGGCATAAATGGAATGAAAGGTGGAGAGAGTTTTTGCAGAGCTTGACGATATGGACGGTGATTCATTGACGGTTCAATCAGTCTTTCCAAATCTAAGAAAATTCTGCGTGACTTGGCAGGTAATTTCTCCCATGTCTGAGTTAATCTTGTCACGGCCATATTGGACAATCCCATCACAATAGCGAAGCATCCATTCAGATTCTGATACTCTTTGCAACTGGGATCAAAAATGAAAAAATGTGTCAATTCATATATGTGAAAGAAATTAATCTTTATATTTAGTAAAGGCATTCGTAAATCTTACTATAGTGCCAGTTTGATAAACTTCCTGATGATTGCCACTCGTTTGTCTACATTGGTGGTAGTGCATACTATAGAGACAACCCAGAATTGGATCTGATTAAACCTCTGCAGAAACACATCTAGGTTGCTGGTGATAATTTTGTCAACTTGATTCCGCTCGCGGCTGCAGGTCCGGTAGATCAACTCGTACTGACATTTAATTATGAAATATTAATTTCTAGATCTCTATCCACGATAAAGTTTTAAGCCTCTACTCATAGCTGCTAGGGATTTTTACTGGGTTTACGAAAAATATAAAGTTTAGTTCTACGGAAGAGTTTGTTGAATGAAGTTATCTATAATTCATCTTTTTTAGTATAAGCCGTGTGATAGTTACCTCATGAATGCATTTGAATAAACTCCAGTCGAATAAAGTGAGATGGTAGGCCAGGAGTCGAGTGCTGAATGTTTGTAGGTCATACTGTTCGGGATCTAAGGTTTCTCTCTCTTGCTCGGGCAAACAAGTCTTCAATTATGGAGTAAAAGCATAGAAAAGAGAAAAAATTCTTAGCTCATAAATCATGAATCATCGCAAGGCTAGGTTGTTCATTAAAAACATTCCGTGCTACATTCAAGCGTATTACAATAAGTGACTTAGTAATGCTACTTGGCACTACACTTTCATTTCTCATCTAAACTTCATTTTCTTTCATCGAAAGAGATACTGATCCAATTAGTAGGCTGTACAAAATGATTCGAGTACTCAATATCACTTTAATTACCAGAGCATCCAAATGTATTTTCGATGAGATGAAAATTCTTCCATTTAGACTCAGCGAGGTAATTGCGCTCCTCTCCTTCTCTCCGAGAATTACTTTCTCCCCTATGTAAGTATAAATAAAAATGGAAGAGATTTAAAAATTCATAACATGAACTCCTATATACCAAGTTTACTCACTAACAAATGAGCCTTCAAGAATAAGTAAGTGAAAAGTTATTGCTTAAAGAAAGTTTCTTCTTTTTTCCTTATGAATTACTAATGTAAAAAGGAAAGTATTGAGTTAGGTAGTTTTAAATGTACAAGTTTATACATAATTCATTTGTATACCAGAAGATTTCAGCTCCACAAGAACTAGATCATCACGTTTCAGTCCACACGTTTCTGCAACAACATGCTTAACTGTAGCTGTTTCTGCATCTACCCGAACACGAATTTGACAATACGTATGCCCGATAGAGTACACACGGAACAGTACTAAAATAAACACAAATGGAAATAGTACAAACAAAAATCAATTAAAATACGTCCTCGTATTCATCAAAGAAGCTATTTCTCCATAATAACATCACATTCTACCATCATAATCAAGATAAAAGCGGAATACAAAAATTGACATATACACAAGAATTAAACCTAACAAATTGGTTTGCAATACAAAGAGAAATTATTCGAATATCATTTGTTTGAGCCGTTTGAGATTACAATTAGCACAATAGAAGGTATTAGTAAACACAGAAGTCAAGTAGTAATTTATTATACCAACCGTCATCATTTGATCGAATTGGAGATCTTCTATAGAATTGGCTCTCATGAACATCAACGGAATCCGGATCATCAAAAGAATTCAAACACACAGGCTGAGGTGAAGACAGACAGTTCCATAGCTTTGATTTTCCTGTTGTTTTTATGTACAGATTCTGGTATTGGATTACTTCTTGCAAAAGATGCACGTTTTCCGACTGATCTTCTTTTGATAATTCGTTATACGCTTCCTGCGGCATAATAGACTCATGTTAACATTCTGCTAATTGAAAATGTTATGCTAATTGAAAATAGTTTCATTAGGCTGTCATCAACCAGACTCAGCTAAACTTCTCTCTGTTTTATTCATACCACTAATTATCTATTCTACACAAGTATTTGCAAATTACCCTGAGACAGCCGCAATTAACTAATACAGTCATTATAATTTATTATGACTCAAACTTCCCTTATTCCTTTTACTTGACGTTCATAATGTTTTGCCATAGATAAAGTTATAGTAAATAGGTGCTATTTAGCTAATAGTTATGTTGTATGCACTTGCACTCCTAACTAATGAAACATCTAATAAAAGCCTTATTGAAGGCTATTCATTTTAAGCGTAGATAGTGTTAAGAATTTTCACTTGCCTTGATGAAAGAATGAATGAGTGGCTCTTGAAACACTGGCCATCCGATAGAAGTAATCCACCGGTATAGGAAATACGCTACTCTTTGTTTGTTCGCTTGTGCTACGGGAGAATCTTCTGCAATGTTCTTTTCAGGCGTTACCCTAAAAGTATTTTCGATGAATCTTTTTCGTAAGGAAATATCAACGCAAAACAATTTTGGTATTTAGAATATACGTAAATTCCAGAATCAAATAGACCATTTTATACGTACATTCTAAGAATTTCGTAATAAACTATTCGTAACATTCTAAATTGGGGCACTTGCGATTGAACACGTTTGTGATACCACTCTTATCACTTCTAGTAATGGACTATGATTCAAATATTAAATTTTTCCAAATAAATGGTAAATATATAGTAAATTGTAATGAAAGGATATTGTTTCTCAAGTTCCGTGATGAGCTGCCTGGTCGACATAAAAATGATGTGCGTTAGAAGAAAATCGTCCAGAAACACATCTGTGTCATTGCCATTTGATTTGTCCATCCGAGTTTCCAACAAATATTCCACCATTTTCAATGGACATCCTTCTATCACTGTGTATCTGAAATAAAAAAAGTATACCGAATTGTTTCTGATCGCTAGGAGTGGATTCTATTTTAATTTTACGAATTGAATGCGCTTGACCGAAGATTCAAGCCTCAGTTTTCAAAATTCATGGATCTTAACACTTTATTTGCAAGTTATACATTTGTACATTCCTGCTCAATCAATACAAAACTAAAAAACTAACTACGGACGAGTTGCAAAAGCTTTCTAAGTTTCAACACATTCCACTATCCATACACAAGGTCATTTTAGAGAAATTAATTGAGTCATTTTTATAAACTTTTTATTTATAAACTCGAAAATTGCACCAGCAAATTAAATCGTACAGTGCAGTTTCAGTTTCACTGTGGGGAATTAAATGAACCCTTGGTGATATGGCATTGAATACATTCGTTTCATAGCCTCTAAGTATATTGAGATGGGATAGACCACTAAGGAAATGCATTCACATATATGACGTCAATATAAGCTGAAGCTATAGATGGATTAAAAATGAAAGATGTATGATACCAAGAAGATGGTCTTTGATAGTAACTTCGACACGTCAGAGGAAAGCGTAACGCAGTTTGTCTCGGAGAAAGCAATGCTTCTTAAAATAGCCATTCCCCCAAGTTGGATGGAATAAACTAGACATACTTAGCTACTGGTTGAGAGATGTCAAGATGTAGGTGTAGGTAGTCATGCACACATACATAGGTATCGATTAAACGTGAGTTGCCATCAGCCTAACCTGGTCTCCTGCTACGATACCAAATGTAGCATCACTGAAACTGGCAGGCGAAACGATTCGAGAAAGAGACAAAACTAAATACAATCATACGGAAACAGTTATGAGTTATGTTCTATTCCACCTGTAAAATACACTGTCTCGTCGGAACTTCGATGTGCAAAGTGCATCAATCGATAACAAATACTTCACCTAACAGTACACTACGTAGGTACCTTCAATCATTAAACTACTATTTCCTTAACACTATTCCTTAATATCTTGATACAAAAAATATTGGTATAAATAAATGCTATTTTCAAATGGAAGTTTCTAGATTCGCCATTTAAGTGATTAATAATTAGCCAGTCATGCTCATATCGGAACAAAATGGAAACAAGTATTATTTCCCACAAAAGAATTCGCATGAAATTTCTTCAACAAATGAAAGTAGCATTTGTGGGGGCAATTATTCATGGCTATATAGCTACCTACACAATTTCTACATACCTATATTCACTTCCGAGAATAAATTCTATAATGGCAATACCAAACTATCTTCAAGAAGCTTTCAAAAATTTCTTCCTTCTTGTTTCAAGAACATTTCCAAACAAGTAACCATATTACATTAGTGCGCTAATAATATTTGCGGGAGTATTTTGTTGTATGTTTCACCAAAATCTGGGACAGACATGTATGTAGTAGGCATACACTACAGAATCTAGTAACATTCTCAAAACGGAAAAAACAAAGTCGAGTAGAGTAGAGCAAAGGTTAAGGAAGTTAATATATTTGATTTTGCCAAAGGAAGCTCTGAGAAATAGCTCAAGTAGCCAATTACTTAAGATGAAAAGAGTAGCATAGGTAATTGACATGAAAATAAAGCATCACTTTGCAAAGGTATTCTTTAACAGTAGGAATTTTTCTTACTTGAAGTTTGAGTTTGCAGAACGACAGGTCTCCATAACAAGGACATCTTCTCCATGTTCTTTGAGTCGAACAATATTGGCCTCGACATCCCGCAGAATTCGATTAAAGTCACTCTTAGAAACTTGAAGGAATTGTGTTCCATTTTCTCCAGCGACAATTGTGGCAGCCCTATAAGTGAACAGAGCTCGGTGTACAAAAGACAAAGTTGGCAAAACAGTAAAAGGTAAACGAAACTACGAGCAAATATTGTACACATTCACGAGAATCCAAATCAACGTAATATTACTGATGTATGTCTTTTTTGCTTATAGTAAGTAAATAAGTGCAAATTTCAAATATAAATTAATAGAAACTTGACACGTACACGTTATATTATAGGGAACTCTTAGAAATGTATTTGTAAATGCATGTCGCACACAAACAGACCGAAAAGGCCTTGCTTTTGAAACATATGACAATGCGGAGAAAGGATTCGCTCTGAGTCAAAAGAGCGTGAATTTCTCTTTTGATATGTTGATACATATTGCTGGATGGTATTACACTTTTCTCAAGTTTAATAAGGAAGGTGAAAAGATCAATATATACTACATAATGGTACACGTGTAGGTGTAAGTTGGCGTATTAGGAACTTTGGTCGTTTTGTGTATTTTTGGTTCAAGCTTTACTTTGTCAGTCGAAAGACTTATGAATACTCGGGACTATATAGTTTGGTGTTTGTTTAGCCTGATCCTTACATCATGGCTAGGTCTCCATTTCTAGTGCAACAAGTGCAGGCAAAGAAATACTTATACCCTATGAAATATAATATACCTGGGAGCATCATTGACAAGAGCCAGCTGTCCAAATTCATCTCCTTCATGAAGTGTGGTCACAGTTCCTTTTCCCCGAATTACCACATGAACCCATCCTTTGAGAATGATATACCAAGTATCCCCCACGTCCCCTTGTTCGAAAACTAAGTAAAAATAATAAGCCTAGATAAAAGACAAATCTGGTACAGTAATAATCTTCCTAGCCCACGCAAATACACGTAAAGCAAAGTCAAAATCAGATTTTACCAATTTCTCCCTTCTGAAAATTGTCTTGGACAAATATGACTGCGGCGAGTTCCCTTTTCACTGAGTTTGATAAATGATTAAGAGCTTTAATGTGAACAAGTTCTTCGTAGAGTCGTTCTAATTCCTCCGCACTTCGCTCTCGACCGGCTTTCCTCAGAATATCCGAAATGATTTTCTCATCGCTGGTGGGAGATTCACTCTGAAAATCAATGGACGCATTGATATCTTCCTCGTCGTCACTCTCCTCCGACAATCTTCCTTCGATCTGAAATGACTCCTGTTCCGCAAGTGTTTTTAACCGCGGAGTCGTCGAAACTGATTTTCTTGTTCCCAAATCTATTTTCTCACAGTCGATTGACGCTCGGTAGACACTGTATCGATCAGGACGAATATCCTTCCCATCTTTACAGACAAAACCACACTATAATACACTTCCAAATTCCCAATTTAAAATTCAATATCTATGAACTTACCTTGTAAATCATGTTCTTTTGAGGCGATTGTAATATTCTTTCGGAGCAGACGGTAAAATTTAACTACATACGAACTGCACATTATTTTCGAATGCAATTTCAAGTTTTAATTACGTTTCAACACGAATTAGCGTTTTAAATGGTTTCTACCTACCTATGCAAATGCAATATACTAGCTAAAGTACTGAATCGACAATGAATAATACGCTCTTGGGCTGTATATTTATGATTATTATGCACACCAGAAATAGTTAAGTGTAATTGTATGTATTTATTCTGCTTATGGCAATATTTATCACTGGGTTTCGTGTATTTCGTGTAGATATAGTATTTAACTTATGAAAGGATTATTTCGATTTATTTTATTGTGATATTACTGATTTGCTTTTAATCCCGTCCGTGTCTATGTTGGTTCTGACAGCAAGTTTCATGAGTGTGCATAATATTATGAATCCTGTTTTTTTAACTTTTGTGTTCAGCAATCGTCTATTCCGTTTGAAGGATTACACATGTATGTGCATTATCATAGGGGATACTCTACTACGTTTAGTACTACAACCGTTGAAACATTAGAAACTGTCATTTTGGATTAAAAGTTTAACATTTGAGAGATTGGCACTATAGTGTAAATCCGAGAGTTGTTTGTATCTAAACCAAGTTGCATTTATCTGTGGTGTACAGAGGATTTGTTGGTTAATATTGCGTGCAATGAGCAAATAGTAATTCACCAAGTACATTACGTATTTTATCTTTGTTAGTAGAATTTTCAGCATGTAATTGAAAAGAATCTTTCACAGAATTGAGTAGAGTATGATTTATGTCAACCTTGGATTTGATGGTATTCGTCTAATATATGTAGCTATGTGTTCTAATTCGCACAATCATATTCGACTAGTTGCTCTGCGTATTTATTCATTGTTGATGATTGACTGATGTTTTCATTGACTATTCTAATGACTCGTATAGCTAATCTTTGTATTCCATATTGCAAATCTGACTCATCATTCCCATGAATATTATTCTTATGCTTGAAGAAACAAACAAGTAAATACACATTTCTTGAGCAACTATTCATACAAACTGTTTTGGCCTATTCCACAGAAGTATATCTATGAATAAGTAAACTCTTATCACACACTCCAAAGGAAATGGTCAGAAAGAGACTTGAAAATAAGGCTATCGTCCAAAACCAAAGTATGACGGAAACTATATAGCAAAATTCTCATTATAATCTCTTACGTGTCAACTTACACTCAATTAAGACTGTACTTTGTAACTGCAATTAGAATTTAACGTTGTATTCCTAATTTTAGTGTCTGTAGTAATTTTAGTTGAGTTTGCGTGCACTGGGAAGCGAAGGAGGACTAAACCACGAACACAATTAGTATTCTGTAAGAACGTAATCCCTTGTAATCCTTAGCTGATGAAGTATGTATAATAGGAGGAAGGTTTACGTAAAAGTGAACTAATAAATAATATTTCATGGGCTAAATCCTTAGGTTGAACTCTGAAAGTCTTAAAACTAACTAGAGCCATTACACAATTACATACATATTGGAGCAATCAGACCATACTTACACATACTTCTATATTTCGAGTTTATCTCCATTTCCTTTCCATTTCCGTTGAACGATACGAGTTTGCCATGTACATCCACTAATGCTCTTCATTTTCTGATGGTTACGTATGAATACTGGTACGAGGAATTCTTTAGTGCAAAGCAGCAGTCAGAACAAATCTGATTTGCATATCCATAGCAAGACAGCTCCCCATCCAATTTATTCATGAAGGATGAAATACACTATTTTATTGCATTGTATTACATTCCCAAACTTTAGTACAAAGATAGAATTGCAACCCATATTTACATATGAAATGTTACTACAGACTCTCATATTTAGAAATGTAACTTAATCCATTTGGTTCGACTACAAAATGGGAGTCATGCACAAATACCTATCTGTAGGGATGTTTAAACCGTACAGACACAAATGAATCAAATACTTTGATGTTGGCAATTTAAGCCATGTAGGTATTTTCAGTTGAGCCACTTTTTGTCCATTTTCTATCCCCACATACATACAGACATCCCACCCGCATGTAAACTTCGCTTATACATACTTATATTACTTTTGATGCTGGCGTTAGGTTTGTTACACGAAACACGACTAAGGCTTTTCTAATTGCTTCATCTTCTCCAGTTTTAGAGGATTAGTTAAACCTTACCGTTTTTGTATCCCACTCCATATCACATGAACAGCTTTCCTTTTTAAGCAATTATGATATACAACCGCATTTTAAAGATACCTACACATATTTAGCATAACATATGCAATTTAATAGCTACCGTTAATGAAAAATATGCAAAAATTCTACAAAACATGATCGTAGCTATTATTTATGTGCAATTCGTAACGCTATGATTCAAAGGATTTGCCAATAAACAGTAGTAGAGTAGCAGAAGTATTTATAACGGTAGGAGAGTATTCTAGTAAGTAGTACTCGTGCCCAAAAGAGTCAATTAACTTTATTAGCTTGTAGGAAACGATGCTATGTAATTGCTTAAGCTTATAAATAGAATAAGAGAAAGCGTGATTGTTATGCTCTTGGTTCTTTATTATACATACTTCTGTGTAGTACTGGATCGTAAACTTAATTGCCGCAATGGGAGAAATTAAGACCTGAAATGGAAAAGTAATTTGGGAAATTACTTTTAAAACCAAAGAAAATTATCAATTATGTAGCTTAAGACAAAATTTACTTAATAATCACAACTACCGGCAATTAAAACTAATTTCATTATAGATCAGCCAACTATAAATAGAAAGAATCCGTCCAATAAGCTCTCAAATATTTAGACATTCCTGCTCAACGCAGGTGAACTTGACAAACTACTACTGGGAATGAGACACCAATTTTTACGTTAACAAAACCAATTCCATGATTGTTATTTGGTACTTGATTTCCCATCACTTTTCGTCGTATCGTCAGAAAGGGCAATCTGAAATCATCTCACAAATAATATTTTGGTTCATAGTGCACAGCGTATTATGGTGCCTTTTTTGTTTTAAAACAATAGCACAATTATTTAATGTAAAACAAATGTAGATAAATTGTCAAAATCGCTATTCAGAGTAAATAGATAATACGGGAATGACCAAATACATATTAGTGACATGGTTTTCAAATTATTTAAGCACAAGGGATGAGAGTTGCATGATGCATTGTAATTAAAGGTTGGGCTTATGTCTATGCTAATGTCACTTGTAGGACAATTTATATAACTTACCTATGATATGAAATGTGGATGCGAGATAGAAATAAAAGGGCAATAAACAACGGTTGTGTCGAAAGACTACTGTATAATTGTTGTAGCAATAGATTAATACTCACAATAATGTAAATGCAGTAGAACGAGGTACAATTTATGTCCTAGTATCTGTAAATAGCATGCATGTATATAGGTAAGTAAAAAGACAAGATGTAATTAGTCTACATTGAAGAGAGAAGAAGAACTTGTCAATTAAGGCTTATGTAATTACATGATATACATATATGTGAAGTTTAGAGTGAATAGTTACCTTATCTTATCATCATGATGATATACAAAGTTTTTATCGTAGAAATAAGGTAAGGCTAGATCATGAATAGTGAATCAGTAGTGACTCTGTAGCAAGAGATGTAATATAGTTGAAGGAGTAATGTAATTACGTATGTAAAAAGAGACATAATATAATATCTGTCACATATTACTTTTGCGACAATCTCTCGCTTAATTCTAGGTAATCAAGTTGTTCCCACGCTTGTTGCTATTGATGAAGAGTCGTAAATAACTAATTAATACATTCAATTATTCAGTTGAGTAGTATAATGTCTTGTTCACTCGTATGTCCATGTCTATTGCTCGTAATTGCTGCAACGTCAATCCAGCAATTGAAAATGATTCCTTACAGTTGTAAGTAGTAACAAAATTACAATTTACAATAAAATCATGCTTAAAATATTGCTAAATACTAATACTGCTAATTACACATACTGATTGTATATAGTCCGATAATATTACACGATATACTCGACAGGTAGAGATAGATTATTATATAATAGAAGTATACATAGTAGATAAACTTTTAGAGAAGTTGTCTTCAGATGCCGATACAAATCGACACAATTTGGATATATTATACGATTTAATATTCAAGGTAAGGTAAGGTCTGTAATTTCTGAATACTTTTCAAATACTTACTTCGTGATATATTTTTACCAGTTTTGTACGTTGGGACAATAATAACAGTTTTCCTAAATGTATTTTCTATTCCTAAATCTACAATATAACATTTTGATATTATTCTTTGACTTTTGACTCGTCTTTTCAAGTCCTATTTACTAAATGCTTAATATTTAACGGTAACCTAATAGAGTCTATTTACATCTTCAAAAAATGATACACATGCACAGGTATATTTATATATTTTACATTTTATATATTAAGTATTCATAATTATAGTCTCGTCATGTCTTGTTTTGTGTTTAGATGTTATCGATCTAATTCTTTATGGTATAAATGGGCAATTCCAGTGCAAGAGAGAATTTACTGCTGCTGGCAACTTGGCTAGACTACCCTTAATAAAACGTATGTAGTATCAGTATGTACGCACTAATTAGGTATGGGACAGAATGCAATAACTGACAATAAACAACAAATATTCAAAAGACTAGTGATACAAAAACTTGCACCGTTCTACAATACTTTATAGCTACCGCAATATCATTGCGAATGTGTGTAATGTACAAAACAACCACTTGCTCTACTTGAGACAATAAAAATGATACCTGCGTAAACTGTGGTTACTTGTAACCTATAAAAACTTAATTTTTACTTGACTAGATAGATAATTGTACTAGCTAGTGGCACACAAACCTCATTATAATTATATTCCAGATATTAATTATAGAAAATTGCTTATTGATAAAGAGTATTTGTTAAATAAACAAGTAGGTTAATATCTATCTTAAAGTTATTGCCAATATACTATACAAGTCCATTAACCATACAAATACGGATGAAACTGTGCGCAGTTCATCTTAGATAGTAGTATAGTCATGCATTTTGATGATTGGATTTTAGAATAGCAATTCCATTGGTAAAACGATTTTCTACTTTGTTTGTACTGTAATTCATTCAACTGCGTCGACAGATTCCACCAGGTCACACTGTATATTAAGTAGTACTGTTCTAGAGTTGATTGCATACCTTCTGTGTCTTCCTTTGATGCCGTGCTATTACTCTAGAGGAATGCTACCAGGTAGAAAGTAGAAATTGTGCGTGGAGGAGAAGAGAGTTTTGTATAGAATTCCGAAATATGTATAGTGTGCATTACGTATGATGTGTAGTACTGTAGTATGTATATGTACAGACATATAAACGATTTGTATTGCTATTTGCTCTCTTTTCCAATATCGTAAAGATGCACATATCTGTTTTATAGCTGTATATAGAAAGGTATAATATCCCTGCAACAAAAGTAAGTAATACCCGCTCGTGTTTCCCTTCTCCGTCGAAAAGAGCGTCGAAGTGAGAAGAATGGAGGACTATGACTATGACTACATTGTTATTTGTTTGTTCAGAGACGCTTAGGTTCGTGCTTCTGCGAGAGTTGATTAAGAACTCTTTGATTGTCTATACAACGAAGACACCGAATGTACGTGCGGACTTCCGCCTCGTTTCGCGGAGTAGGAGGAGGAATGTCTGAAAGAAATCAAAGAAACATAATAAGAAAATCTCAGTCACCTAAGTCATAAGTAGCTCGCATCGCCATACATCATTAGCAAAAGGTCAAGACTTAACAGGAATTACATATCATCAGACACCCGACAAACATCCATATAATAATAATGAGTTTTCAAGAGTAGCTTACTAAGAGAGCGACTCCTGGCGTGTTTCATGGTTCTCAGAGTCTGTGCCAGCATGTGCATTTTTTCAAAGTTGACCAGTCCGTCTGTATATGTCTTGTTGCCCTCGTGAGTGAAAGTCATGTCTTTAAGAATTAGGGGCATGAAGGGAATGATGGGAGGATTTAGTTTGTTAAGAGCCAGTCTATACGCTCGATGATTTCTCGATGGCTCTATAAACGTCTCGAATTCCGCAAATACTTTTCGTGACTTGGACGGTAGCCGCTCCCACGTTTGATTCATTCTTGTAACGGCCACATTCCCCAAACCCATCACAATCGCGAAAAATGCATTCAGGTTCTGATATTCTTTACAACTGCAAACATTAAAATCCTTTAATATTATCTTTAATAATTAGGAGATTCCAATGACGTAACCGGATATTACGCACGTACTCTCTCCATGTTGTTGTATCTATTTCACGTAGCATAGACAAGACAATGTGTACAGTACTATCTGTTACTTGTTTCGGGGAAGATAAATTATTTACCTGGCGGAGCATAAAGCATAATATTTGAGAGATAGAGCAATGACATCATAGACTTGTTTATGTTAGTAGTTAGAGTCAAAGGAGCTTAGAACAGCAGAGTTGGAATTGTTTGGTATGAGTGGAGAAAACACCACCAAGGAACAATAACAATGAAATATGTGACTATGAATGTGCGTACGTTCCTTCGTGGGTTATCGTAAGCTAAGTGAGTAGTATAGTTTCCCTCCTCTGACTTCATTTCATTCGACTAAAGATCGATTCCAATCTCATCTCCTATAGCTTACATAACAAAACAGAGTTATAGGTGATCGTGAGCTATCACTCCATTCCTACTCCGAAAGCATGCTAACCGACTTTGACAATCCTCTATTTGTATAGGTAAACTCACAACTTCGTATAAACTATATAGACGAGAGTTGAACTTAACTAGCAGACGCTTCGCCTTTCATCTCGATAGGAGATAAGAGGACGTGCTTTCTCTCCCATTTGCATGATAATTGTTTCCCTGACACAGCCACAAAACTGAACTGAACAGAGTTTGACGATCGTGGCAATTTACATAAAATTCACCAATCTGTACACGACAAGACAAGACACACCAATGCAATGCAGGCAAGCAGTAGTCTGTTTAGTTTGCACATCACAATGCATCCCTAAACCTACTATTAAATTACCAACATATTATTAGTGCACACAAATATCAACAGAGA
Organism: Tomocerus qinae; assembly: GCA_020055645.1. Lineage (NCBI taxonomy): Eukaryota > Metazoa > Arthropoda > Collembola > Entomobryomorpha > Tomoceridae > Tomocerus > Tomocerus qinae. Next base: position 24,800,290 of record CM034549.1, read on the forward strand.
AACTACCAGCAACTTTCTCTGTACAACATTCCCCAATCATAAATAGGTAGTGTGAACAGAGTCAGCTTTTCTATATGCTGGTTTGAAACGAATCTCATCCTATGCACTTTCTATCCGTAGACTTTCACTTTATGATTACATCTCTATTGTATCAGGTACTAGAGCAGAAATGTGTCATAGTTCATACAAACATCGTATAAATTTTGCTTTCCCCCATCACAGCTTCGCCTTTAGTCTATTCATAAAGCGTACCAGCTTCAAATGAAGCATTTCTGAAGTTCAATGTTGACTTTGTTCTCATAATTTACAAGGAGAACCTTGTGGAAACTATAAACTATAACCAAAAGCTATAAATTCGGGACATAAAAAATGAACTGCTATTATATAGAACATAAATGCTTGTGATTAGCACAGAAACGCAGTATTTGCAAATTTGAAAATGAATCGTCAGACTACATGCCTCTCTAGTGACTTAGTAGGTCACACAACAAGCAGTGGGATAATAAACCAGGCTCAATACCCCTAAAAACTAAACTTGTAAATAAAAGAGTAGTTTTCTAAAAGTCAAATAAAGAGACTTGACTGAGCTGATGAACAAGTGGCCCTGGCCGTTGTTGGAATTGGTTTTGCAGTAATGACCGTATAAAGTCCCACTTGATATTCCCTCCTTCCAGTTCCAACTACCACTTGTGTTAGACTAGAGCGAGAGCTATAAACATTATAAGACATGTACATAGCCACCATCCATTCCCTTTACTCCGGTTTACTCAAGCCCAGTCAATTCAAGTCAACTTACACCAACTCAGTGCACAATGCACATAGACTTGACTACAAACATACGTCCTTTGGTCTGCTTGCCGTCTCCATATTCTCCTCTCATCCGTCTCATATTTCCTTCCCAGCGTTAATACACAACAGAAATAGTAGGCAAACCCAACGAAGGATCTATAATTCACTCAACTCACTGAATTCTACCCAATTGCTATGTACACAAGGGTATAGGAAGGATGGAAATTCTTTTGTGTAACCTACCTGTAGCTACACATCTTTGTGCTTTGCGATACTATGATTGTACAATAAATAAATTTATCTACATGACATACTGACAAAAGAGGAAAAGTGCCTAAAAGTAGCTAACTGTATGCTACTTCGTAATCCAGGACACAAAGAGGAAAGTGTTCTGTAATGTATCCGGAGCATTAAAATACACACAACATCCTAAGCAATTAGATCAGCTCTTGTTACCAGTTACAAGTTGAGTGTTCTAGTAAAACGACCTGAGTGCTTGCCTACTGTCCTCCGCTTCCTTGTTATCATACTCCAGTAAGCAACAAACAATTCTCTCTTTACTTAGTGCTACATAATAAATAATAGTATCCTATTTATCTTGTGCTAACCCAAAAGAAAGTGACATTGAAATTGGCAGACAAATCTGTTAGGGAAAGAAAACGCGGCTTTCTTTACTCAGGGAAAGGCGGATAGTTTTCCATTAAAACTAAGTCGCTTCTGCTATTTATAAAATGGGAGTTGTACACATTTAAAGACATACAAGTCTCAGGCCTATACTTACAACAACGTATGTTCCTACTATATCACATTTCATTGTTAACTCAGGAGCAATTTGATAATATCAAATTATACGAGGGAAAAGTGCGAGGAAATAAGCGGAGAAAGTTATCAAAAATTCTCGAAGAGAGTCAAGTCACGCTGAGTACTTAGACAGAAACATTGTGCTTGGTATTGGATGAGAAGAGTCGTCTGTCGTCTCTGCTGTGAAGTCAAAGTCAACTCTAGTGGCCCATATAGGAGGGGAAGGTAAAAGATTCATGACAGAGTTTATTCGTTGCAGTAATAGCTTCTGCATGTGTACAGACAGCTTGACTTGACTTCCCGTAATGTACTTTACTCATAGTTCACTTCTTTCTCCAATTCCCCATTCCTTTCTCCTCCACACAGTATAACACTAACGATAAGTAAAGAGGTGAGCTAAGCCACTGAGGCACTGCAAGGTAAAGGTAGGAGCTCCATGGGGAAAACAGCTACATTTCGCCACGGGATACTCAAGGCTTGACTAAAAGAGAGGAAGGCTACCTACGGATAGCAACCAGCACATCACTCTCTCTCTTATACATGCCTCAGCCTGTTCTGTTGTGGTCTCGTCTCTTCTACTCTCTGTCTCCTTCTTTTGGCTACGAGAATAGTACACCGACGAAACTACGATCGATTGACCCATAAACAAGGATTACAACTGGGACCTAGACAGCACAGATGAAAAACTACCCGGGGACATGCACCAACAACCAAACTGACGAAATACAAAACCGATCACCCTTGTCTCCACTCTTAATAACTACAGCCCAAACTCCGCCACTACAGTTTTCTTTATTCCACTTTTTGACTTTCACCCGCATCAAACACAAACACATAGGAGAAGAACATAGTTTGTGCAGTTGCTCTGTCTGAGTCCGTGGGTGACAATGTCATTACTAAAAGAGTGGATCAGGGCTCTTGACGTAATTTACCCTCGATTCCACTCTTGTGTCTGACCTTCGTAATAACTCAAATATATCGCTACCTTCAAGCCGCCTTAATGCTGTCATTGTCATTGAGATACATCTAATAGAACATTATTTACTTTTATAACAACTCTGCATGGAGTCTTAAATATAGAGTAAACTGGTTCATGCTAGCTCTATTCAGACGTTATCCACGCCCACCTTATAATTAGGACCATTCTTATTCTTACTACTTTGACTACCTGGGTACATTCATATATAGCACACAATTACTTTACTGCAAATATGTTATCAATATTTATGGTTTTCTCTTAGATTCAAGTACTAGTGTTATATTCTGAGAATGTACATAGTATGATGTATATTGCACTATGAAATGACTACAGCTCCATTTATAGCCATTTCATTGAATCTAGTATGATTACACTCTGGTTCTTTTTTGGTGCTTTGTACTACTACAGAGTGTATGTTGGAGATTTACAGTTGAAGTAGTAGAGCTTTCTATTATACTTATAGCCTCAAGATACTATCATTTTTATAGTAAAGTTTGTACTATACAGACACAGTTTGGATGTGCAATGAAAGCAATAAAGATTTCCAGAGAAAACTTTAGCTTTCCCAGTACGTGATGCACTTTGCTTTAGATTTTAATACATACAAGAAAAACTTACTATGCAGCCAACTTCAGAAACTTTCGGATGAGAGAAACTCGTTTGCTCAGATTAGTAGTAAGACAGATTTCGGTAGCAACCCAAAATTGTATTTCGTTGAATCGACGAATCTGGACGTCCAAATTGGAAGTTATTTTTCGAAAATGATGCCGCCCGAATGTATTGTAAATCAACTCGTACTATAACAAATCCAAGAAATTAGATTTTCACTAGATATACTTTCACTACATACTTTCACAACGCAATACTAAAAACAAAATAAAGACAAAGACTATCTTTTTTAAAAGTTACAAATTGTAAAGATGTTCAAGAGTTCTTAACTTAAATTCTTGGTATGCTACAAAAGTACTTTTTCCAACTCTCTTGACACAATGTTACATCATAATACAAGCAGATTCAAAAGCCCTTATATTTTTGTAATTTTGTATTCCCTGGAGAAAGAAATAAATTAATAGCAGTACACTTACCTCATGAACACATTTAAATAAGCTCCAGTCCAAGACGGTCATATGATAAGCGAGTTCTCTTGTGCTAAAAATCTCCAAATCGGAATCTAATCCTTCTGTTGGTCGTTCTTGCTCGGGCAAACAAGTCTGTGGAAACCGTATTTATTAAATTAAAGCACTAAATGATATACCTATCAAGGTATAGGAAGCTAAATCCTATAAATAGGTACCTACTAATCTGTATATTAGGTACATAAATGCTATGCTGGTTGTTTAAAACGCAGTGAAGCAGGTAATTACTTAGCCGAAATTAGATGACTCACCAGAGCGTCTAAATGATCTTTGAGCGAGATGAATATTCGTCCATTAAGACTAAGGGATGTTGGTATACTGACGTCAGTATCTTTAAATACAACTTTTTCACCTGTGCAATCCAAACAAGAAATATATTATTGTAACCCACAGTCTTATAACTTCATTTCACCAAGGCCTCAAGAAACACAAGTTTAAGTCCTTGCAAGTGATTACTATAAATTGCACGCCAACTTTAATTACGGTTAATTACAACAGCTAAATTGCAAAAACCAGAGGCTAAACTACATCCTATAAACTAGAAGCACGTAGTAGTACAAGTATACTTTGTTTCGTACCTGAAGATTTGAGTTCCACCAAAACGAGATCATCATGTTTAAGTTTCAGTTTATCTGCAGCGACATGTTTTAAAGCCTCTGCGGATGTATTGAGTGGGAAGCGAAGAGTACAATAGGTATGGTCGGCACAATAAACTCGGAATATAACTGAAAAGACACGATAACAAAATGCAATAAAGAAAATTCCAATCTCTGCTACTTACTAGAATTCAATTCGTATCGGCTGAATGCAATGTCGTTACACATTTGTAGCTGTAATGCTCACAAAAAAACCTTACAAACAAATGGTTCGATTCAAAAATAGCTAAAAGTACCTAGCTGCGGTTTTTATATTATTGCATTTCACCGAATTTTCAGTAAAAAGGGAAATAGAAAAGCCATGCCTCCAAGTAAAAGTTGAGAAAGTAAATTTGTAATTACTGTCTCTTAGATCTTGGTCTTCTATAGAAATAAGGGCAATTTGAGCTGAAAGCCTACTGGGCGATGGCTATAAAATTGCATTATTTTATAATATTATCGGTAAATACACGCTAGGTCAACTAAGGTCATATGTTCCTAACACTGACTCTTTATGCCATTTTCCCTGAAATAAAAGCCATGAAATGTAATACGTACTTACACTTCCATTTGAGCACGTATTCAATTATATAGTACACCATTCCCTCTTTAAAAATGACTACAGTAGTGAGAGCAGAAGTTCGCTGGGAAGAAAAAAGACTTCTAGATCTAATTTTAAGACTGCCATCCAATCCAGTCACTCACATCAGTCTTCTTTCTCAAATCAACTCACAAATCAATACTCTTTTCTCATGCCTTACTGACGTCGTAAGTAAAACTACGGCCAACTTACTTTTCTAAGTACGCACAATCATATTTCATATCCACAATTCCCTATCCCTCCTTTGACAGCCTTCAATAGTATCATTCTCTACTACACCACTACAATATTTATATACTACTTCATTCAAAGACGTGTACAGTATGGAACGAAATGTGCTGCTTTAGTGCTTTCTCTTTCCTTATGCTAACTCCGTGTTAAACTTTCACCACTATAAAATTATTTCTCCAATAATTTCAGGAATTTGTGAACGTACTGAAGTGTATATCGAGTTAGGAAGGAAGGAGAAAGTACCATGTTACTCTTTTCCACGTCCTACTGTAGTGTAATATGATCTATAATCATATCCATTAGTCAAACACAACTCTTTTAAAGATTTGCAGCTCGTTAGACCGTAATATCCCGACTGAAGTGCATACGGAGAAAATCTGCCGAAATGCTAAGACCTACCCATCTGTGTAAGCATTATTTCCCATCCTTATCAAGTATATTTCAAAGTAATAGCACTCGGTATCATTTGAAAGAGCTTATCATGCATGAGTGGTATTATAATTAACATTATCAAATGTGTTTTATTATTGGGAAGTTTATTACATCCATGATTGTAGCTCATTCCAAGTAGTCAGATGATTATTGCCAATAGTAATAACAAGTATCAGTGGAGTAGAAAGTGATGCGTATTTGTAATTTGGACTCACACGTGCATGGTGCACTACATTCATTTCCTACTCCAATTACTCCGTTGTATTACGATAACTAAAGTAGATATCTATGAGCACGTATTCGTATTATCACGAAATAACTTTCTCCGACGCTTTCCCTCTGGGTAATACTTTTCGTTGTATTTTAGTTTTCAGATCCCAGATAAAGTTAGTCTTCCATGAGGCAGAAAGATTGCTCTTTCTATTCTATACTAATGTGAAAGCCCAATCGAACTTTCCCTCATCTCTCCACACCTTTTCTTCCGCACGCAATTGGATAATCATGATCAGACGGTCAAGGGGAGCACGGGGAAAGTCATGACATGGAGTGACTAGTGAGTGAGAGGCAACTGCTGGAGTGGAAAAACACATAAATCTAATTTAGAAAAGAAAGGATGGTAATGGTAAGTAGTAAGTACTATAATAGCCCTCTGCTCATTTTCGTTTTTCTTCACGGTAGTCTAGAGACCGAGGGAAATGGTCTGAGACTCTCTTAAGTATTGAACACAGGCTCCCAGTCACGGTAAGCACAAATACTGACAAAAGCAATGTTGCTCCCTAACATGTTTCAATCAAATTTTATTACGTGCAGATATCCATCAGCTTGGCATTTAGAACCTATACGGTAAGTAAGCTGCTCTATTTTCGACTCCACACTCTCATCCCCTAAGTATTATTTCCAAAGAGAAATTGGACCAATTTATGCTGTGCATCCAATAATATTGCGTTATAATGTTAGTATAAATGCTCGACCTGTATTTATCTACTTGGGTACTCTGTCAAGCATAAAGAGACTAACAAACTTAGGTTACCATAATTTTGAAATATCAGGAGCATTTGATTTCAAAGAACAAAGCAACTAGTGATGAGATTATTTCACTTCCATCTCTACTAAATATTATTATAATGTTGTAGTAACTGATATTATGTATATCTGCTGAAGTGCTATTACATATTCGAGGAGATCACAGAGAAACTCAATTCATTATCTACTTATGGACAAGAGCATTACTTTCATATAGGCCACGGCCTTCATACAAATAGTTCTTTTGATGTTCTGGGGTCGCTAAGCGCATTATGTATTTAAGGATAACTACTCCCTGTATACATCCACAACACAATTTAACAATCGTCAAGTTAACTTTGAATTTTGAATCAATCAGCGAGTCACAACTGACTTCTTCAGAACTCATTACAGTCAGTTTAGCTTGAGGGTTCTAATTGGGGATCGTATCGTGGGTCTTGCAATCAAGCAATTTATATCGGATAGGCAACTTCAGCTACAAAATACTAATTATTGTAATCTCTATCTGTTTTTGGGTATCATGAGAACATTGCATTCAGTACAAGTGAATATTCTATCAAATGTAGTAAAATATTGCAGACTCACTATCATCAGTTGGTCTCATTACACATCTTCTGGCATAAAGACCCTCGTTGTTTTCATCCATTGCATTGGGATTGCCTGGAGCTCCGAAGAGACTTACTGGTTGCCCGGACGGAGGCAATTTCCATTTCTGACCGGAAACAGAGGAAGTTTCCTCCGAATAAGCTCGTCGCATGTCATTTACTTGAAGCATTAGATTCACTTCGTCTCTCAATGTCCCATAAGTGCTACTTTCTTTTTGAACTTCTTCAAAGAGTTCCTACAAATCAAAGCCAAAGTTACTACAGTAGGTACCTCACATGATTGCTTTGCTGTTCTTTTACGATTTTCTTGGTATTCATTCAAGGAATCTTAGGTAAACCATAATCGAATAGAAAATCAGAATTGTGTGCTCTACTATATTTTTTTGTGTATCAAGGCTATCATCGAATGACTATTGTTGAAAATGTAGACATATTTTTGTGAAAATAATAATACTATAGAGGGAGGTCTACGGAAAGTTAAGCTTAATGATACTTGGAAATTAAGTGTGGGTAAATCTTATTAATTTAAACGAAATATTAATTAGATATTTAAGATATAATAATCGTCAAATAATTGTCGGTTTTACCTGTAGGAAGGTATGTGTGACTTGTTCTTCAAAAACAGGATCCCCAATCGTGGTCACCCATCTATGGACAAATTGAACGACTCGTCTTTTACACGCTAGTAGGAATTCTCTGTCTTGACACGTTGACTCGACTCTACAAGTGCACTGGAGTTAAGGAAATGACCCAAAAATGCCTAACTTTTCATTTCTAATGTCATCAATATAATAAGGATAATATTACTAGAAATTGTTCCCATTGCATTAACATTTACATTTGTATTGAATATCAAACGGTTTATAATGTCTGGCGTGATAATTATGATGAGGGGAGAATGTTCGGCAGAAGTATTCATTCAATCGATTTAATTTGAATTGAATAGACTAAGTAAATAAATTAATGACGTAAGTAGTGAAGTAAAGGAAGCGAATAATAAAGAGAATGGATGAGAAAGGAATCCCTGGAGATTCTTTTAAAGATTGAATTGGATTGGACCGAAACGACTGCTGAACAAGAAAGATGCGGAAGATAGTGCACAAAGAAATACAAAAGAGTCTTCTCCAGTGGTATACATAAGTATCACAGATATACAAGAACATCTTTTACCAGAGGGGAAATCAATGGGCATAGACTTCCTTCTGTTCGGCTATAATAGAGACAGACACTAATGCAATGCACCGTCTCTTCCTCGTCTACCGAGCTATTCTATTCATATTGAAATAAAATCCAATGCAAATGCATAATATGTGAAAGAAGACAGTTTCTTTCTCCTGATTTCATTGACAGTGAAATGAAGCTGAACGGAAGCTCCTTTCTTTGCTCTTTTCCCATATATCTATCATCTTTAAACCTCGTATTATCCTACAGTTACTTGTTACGCATATTTTTTATGTAAATTCCTAGAAGTCTACGTATCGCATTCGCATGAGTATTCCTTTCCAACACTACTACTGTCTCTATTTCTATTCGTCGTTTGACAGGATAATATGATATCCTTTCCCTTTCTACTTTATTCACTTGACAGTCATTTCATTCTCTGACATCACTATTTGCCATGAAACGACTCACTCCTTCACACTTTCAATTACTACCTTCTACTCCACTACACAATCACACAAAACTGCTATATATATACTTTGCATCGTTACACTTTCACAGGAAAACCTTCTTTCATACCGCTATCTACTTCTTTGTGCGATAACCACGCACACGAATGCCCGTTCTATCACTAATCGCAGATATGAATAATAATGTCAAATTAACGTGTCCACTCTCCTGCCTACTGCCCTTTGAAACAATGACATTACAAATTACACAGAAACACAAAACTGATTATCCACAGGTTAGAGCCACTTTGCCTGTTATAACTGTGAATCCTGTCCTGTCTTTCTCATTTAATCTAATTAAGTATGACACTTCTATTTTCACTTTTAATGGTTGATACAAATGGGGCCAACACACCTGAATCATACATTCTTTGCCTAAATTCAAAGGTGCATCGTTTGGGAGAGTTAGACTAAAAATATCCTGAGGTTTGCAACGTAACTCTTTTACGACACCGAAAAGAGAACCTTTTGGGTGAACATCTTTCAAAATTAAACCTTGTCCAATAGGTCTCGATAAAAATTCAACCCCATTCATTTTCAATAATACTATTATTGATAACCAGTTGTTGAAACCTTGTTATAGGGATCCATCACTCTTTTTCATGACCTAACAGGGGTAAATGTCAATTTCTGGCAATAAAGTTTCAATTTAATGCAGGAATTGATTTTATGTCAGTAGGTAACTTAAAAAATCGTGTATGGAAAGGATATTGTCTAGTAAGTTCGGTGAGAAGTTGATGAATGGGCATGAAGATGATGTGAGTGATAAGAAAGTCATCGAGAAAGAGATCAGTATCGCCAGCAGCTGAAGCTCGACGTCCACTTCCATCATACGAAGATCGATCTCTACCATCTAAACGTGTTTCCAGTAAATGCTCGAGCATTTTGGCAGGACTTCCAGCCATGACGCTGTATCTGAAATTGAAACATTCAAGCTCATTGAAATTACACATCCTGAATGTTATTGATCTAAAATACATTTTTACAGTTTTTGTGGCACATACAAGTAAATCTGTCAATGAAATTGGGTCAATGTTGTACAGAAATGTTATTTTATTGTAGGAAGGAAGAGAAGATACATTGTAACAAAGACATAATCAAGTATTTCAAATTGACAAGACCAACTAGGGTAGGGCAGAGGGAAAGTCGAGGAGGAAAATAAACAAGAAAGACATATGTGGACTAAGGTAGAAGATGTTATCTAATGTATAATGTATGCTGCATTTTTTTGAAAAGAAATGCAGATGCTTCCATTGCATAGCGTATTTTCCCACTCACTCGCTAACAGTCGATAAAGATATTTCAGGCCATACGTAACAAAGTAATAGCTACACATGAATAGCTTTTGTTAAAATTACCATACATGATACTACATGTGAGGTTGTAATGCATATACTCATGAAACTTTTCTAGTATGCATTAGAATTGAAATATAAGGGATAAGTACACTTCGTTTTCATTCTTGTGAAGAATGCAAAGTAACCCAGGAGCTATATTTTATTAAGTTGTGGGATATACTTATAAACATTAGGCAAGAGGAAGAAGTATGGTGAAACTACTCTTTTGTGGCGTGTGTAACATATTAGATGCTGAGTGAGTGAGTGAATATTTCAGTTTCACTACCTACCCTACCTACAAAGTAAGCTTTAGCAAATAAAGCATCCTACTCTTCAATATTTTATCCTGTCTACCATCTAGATACGGAGGGAAGGATGATAGGAAGTAGGAAGTCATATTATTGGCGTCTTGGGGCTGAAAACCTATATCTTTCACTGTCTTCTCTCAAGAAACTGCAAACATACTACAGACTGCTCACTATTCTGTTGCTGTATGGATGAAAATGAGGATGGATGATGACATATAAGAAGGTAAATACAATATTTCCAGCGCATAAGCACTACAAAGATAGAGCTTCATTTCAATGTCACTACTCAAACTTGTTACAACACTTTTCTTCTACACAATAACCAGCCACGCAGAGGGAAATGTCACAAATGCTTTATAAAACTTAATGCATTAATTACAAAATCTCTCCTCGCTTCTGTGATCTGTGCTATTTGATTTTATGATATGCAAATATACATTTCTATTTCTGGTTAGAGTAGATTGGTTAACTTTTTAATTTCAGGCCTCTAAAGGTCGAAGCACTGAAAATCATTACAAAAACGCTTATTTAAAGCTTCTTATTTCAGAAACGGTAATTTAAATGTCAAAATTGTATCCATGCATTTTATGTAGCGGGTGTACCAATAGGATCATTGAGTCTTAACCACCCACTTCCCTTTAGAAATAATATGCTGGTGGCCTTCGCCAAAATGGAGTTCAATTGGACAGAGATTGTTCTAAAAATCAGATGGGATTGAACATGTAGATGAAACGCCAGGATGTAAAAGGGGAATCAGAGGTAATACTGGTGAGGGATCATGGAGTATGGAGTCACGTAGTATGGAGTAAGGAAAGGGGACAACTAAGTGATCATTGTCTCTCGGTCCTTGGTTCGTCCCTGGATTTATATCACTCGTCTTTAGATATTATGAGCACTAGCTCCGTGAAACCGAAAACAAGTACAAATTATCAATTAATGTAACATTAACTAGCAACCGTGCTTATGGCATCTTTAATCCCACTGTGGAAACAATTCATGTACAAATGTTTGCATTATTTTGAAATTTCTAACGAGATACATACATTTAGAAGTCAGTTACGTTGTAATTCGTAAACACAATAATATGCTCCAAACAGGTTTTTAGATCAAAAGTAGCTAGAGTCTTCAATGATACGATGATACCTAATTAAAACTGAATAGAAATGGTAAATGCTGTAAGAATTTCCTGAAGGGTAAAGATGTTGTATTTATCCATGCTCTAAGAAACTTAAGCACCTACCATACTTAAGGATAATTGTAATGCGATGCCCGTTCGTCCGCTCACATGGAATACATAGTTGCCAATTAACACCAGAAGAGAAATACGATGCATCAGAGCGTTTATGATCATACCAAGAAAAGAATGGCGTGCATGGTTTATCACGCGGACATCCTAATTCTAAGAAATTAGAATCAACGATTCTATAGTCAGTGAGTGGTGCTCTCTAAGACACGTGATAACTAAGATGCAATTACTTTTGTGTGTATACCAACATAGTCTTTTGCTTTCATGACAATTTTTAGTTGTACAAATACTATACAGATAGCCTTTCCAGGATTGGCAATGTGGAAATGGAAGAAGGGTCTATTTTTTACCAAAATAAAAACGACTTACTTGAAATGTGAATAGGGATTGGCATTGTTGGCAGAGATTTTCTCCAGAACGAGTACATCTTGGCCGTGTTCTTTGAGTCGAACAGTGTTTGCTTCAACATCTCTCAGAATTCTATTGAAGTCATCCTTGTCCACTCGAAGAAAATGACAATTATCTTCTCGGAGAACTATTGTGGCAGCTCTATAAAAATAAAACCGAAAACTTTTAGTACTGCTATTTAACCAAACTTTCACCCTTTGAAATGATAATTTTGACTTTATCATTTGTTTTATTTATAACGTATAAGTATAACCTAGTACATAGACATCAACAGAAATGAAATCTCTTGGAGAAACAAGAAGAATGAAGGAATGTAAAGAAATTAAAAATATGTGCACGTATTTAGTAGTACGGATGTTTTTAATTGTTTTCTTTGTAAATACTTGACGAAAAGTGTAAACCATGTGAATAATAGAGTATAACATATTTTTGTACATCAACCTATAAATTCTTACTACAACTTCAATGGGTTCTAGTCCTTGAAGTGAAACTTATGAAATTGAGTTTCAGGTTCTATTTGGATTGTTGAATCAGCAAATTGCGTCTTGGCGTCTCAATTATATGTTTTTCTGTTTCTAACTTTCAGCAGATTGTTTTGTCTCGCTTGTTGTAATACAATACCTAAGTATGAGTGAAAAGAAAAACAAAAGACCAAGTTACCAGAAAAGTTCAACTCCAATATTATTATTAACAAAACATCCGTTTCCTTTCGTTTTTGCTGCCCAGAGTATTTTTCGGTATTCCACCAAGTCGTTAGGCTTAGGTTAATGGCCATTAGGATTCTAGTATCATTAAAAGCGTAGTAGATATGTTCATATAATTTATATCTATTCCTTTAGCTGTAATTCAATAGTTAATGGCTAGATTGCGACTTGCGACATTCAAAGTCAAAATTATTATCCAGGCTATATATTTCGGTCTTGTACGGAAACCTTAAGATTTGCCCTTTTCCAGAGTAGGTATATGTTGCCTGAAACTTCTGGACAGAAATCTTTTCATTTTGGGTTTCCCTTTATTTACTACTTGATGTTATAAACAAACCAAAAGTAATAGGAATCTGTAGATATGCTTCTGCAGAACGAACAAAATTTATATCTGAAAGGAAGTTAGGTGACTCTCTCTACAATCAAACTGCAGTTCAGAAAATGCTTGTAATGTATCCAAGTACTGCTCTCGAACAAGTTATTGAAAGCAAACTAACTACGAAAAATGAAAAGAGTGAATGCTAACACCAACCTGCATTCAATGGACAAAATGCAAGAAACTTCTTCAATTCAAAGTTATAGATAACAAAATAAAGAAAACAAGATCCAACTGCAATATACTAGCACTCTGCACCGCGAGCAAAAAGTAAATCAAATAGAAAATCTCTGCTTTATGGGAATTCTACGAAATTAAATTACAACTACACCTTAGAACCTCGATTATGCCCCGTATAATACTACAAGCAAAAATTCCTGCCGTGTTATATACCAAAGTTCTAATTTAATAACATAATGCCCAATATTGGCTACTGGAGACGGAGACACGACAAATTTTGTGACACAAAATATACAGGCAATACAATATTTAGTGAATGTGGGAAATCAAACATTAGACAATGGTAATAATCCCATCGAAATATGTGCAGCAGAGTAATAGTATTACTGCACTACTAAGTATTTATAGAACTGTATGAATTGTATTGTTCAGCAGTTTGTGAGTACCAAATTAATGCAATTAGAAACTAAGAACCAGATGAATGAAGAAGGACAAGGAATTCTTTTGTGCTGCTACAGCATTTATTTTCCTTTTCTCCTGCTGGTTTGTAATATTCATGCTTTTGTAGTCCATGTAATAATGCTAACGGAGAAACGCTGTTTACATACCCAAAGGCTTACTTTCTCCATTTATATTTATTTTCCATTCTAAACTTGCACCATGTCATATCTATTTACTCACAAAGCTATATAATGCATATATCTTCAATCTCTTCGGGAAAAACAATATTGGAGAAAGTTTATCATTGTTAAAACCTACGACTACAGCGTTACAAGTAATTACAATGTACCTTTGTAGTACCAGTAACCACAATGACCGCAGGGATACTGCATGCAGGGCAGTTGATGTTGAAATTTTCTTTGTAGCATAATAAATATCCTATACTTAATTCAAAGATATTTAACTTCAGAATAAAGTTGTCTATAGATTAACATTGAAAGACGAAAACAAATGCGCAGATTCTCTATTAACATTGGCGAAATTAAAATATAAATCATTGTGTCAACATTCTACCAAAAATGGTTTTGTAATACGTAGTAAATGTTACTGCGCAATGATTGAATTGTCTACTTTTAAGCACACGACAATGTACTGCCATTTTGTTACGTTTTTAGTAAAATGCATGTTGAATACATTTTTATTTATTCGTAACCTAGTTTAGAACGTAAGAAATGGGTTCTGTAGTAAGTAAGGCTCACCATTGATTTTAATCCACCTAAGGCGAAAAGTAAATGAGTGTGCTGTAGTGCCTATTCTTCATAATAATGAGTGGATGATTATGAATCATGAATGTGTAGGTATTATGTTGATGTACTGTAGAGATAGTAGGCAATTCATTGTGGTAACTCTGTTATTGGGATGGATGTCCTTGTGTATTGTATTTCGCAGAAATTCGTGAGATTCAAGACTTATATAGCATGCATTATTGTGTTCATTATTTACATTTAGTTCATCAAGTGTAAAGAACTATTGTTCCTTCTTTAGACTAGAAATCTACTTTAATATCTCATGAAAAGAAGCTCTACTTTTATTATTTCCATTCTGCTCTCTATCAGGTTTTGTTGAATATTTAAATTCAACAAGACAGAATGGAATAAACTTTGAATTTGTAATTCTTAGAGATAAGTAGCTGTACTTTGTAATTAATAGTTGTGACTATTCAATTCACTTCGCTTCTATTCAATGGATGAATGAATAATAACGTTTAATAATCAATACTACCACAACAGCACTACATAACGCAATTAAAGAGGCTCT
The DNA here is from genome assembly GCA_020055645.1 of Tomocerus qinae. Lineage (NCBI taxonomy): Eukaryota > Metazoa > Arthropoda > Collembola > Entomobryomorpha > Tomoceridae > Tomocerus > Tomocerus qinae. Next base: position 24,815,509 of record CM034549.1, read on the forward strand.
TTCATAGCGTGCAAAATTGAAATAAGGGAAACTGGTTACTTTAATCTCCTTGCATACACTTAAATATGCTCAGTGGTTCAGTTCGCTTTATCGACTACGCTTATTCATACTAGATACTAGAACTCCTTTGTTTTGTATTTCAATTCAACAATAAATGCTTGTTCTGGGAATGCTGTATCGTAATAGTTAAGACTTGTACGTAAGCCAATATTTCTCATTATCATTAAGTCTCATTCACAATTTTCAAGAGCGCAAAAAACAATAACGAATCTTAATCTTACTGCCGTAGTAGACTTTTACTTCGCTCTCCTTTAATTGTACTACTAAGTTTACAAATGTTACTACAAATTATTTGTATTTGCATCTAACGAAGAATTGTAGAAAAAAACAGAGGTATTTAATAGGTAGAGGAGAATTTCTATGGTAGGATTACTTAACAATTCTAATACTGAGTACAAAGAATACTTGTCTGAGTATCTACTTACCCCTGAATCTTCTGGAAAAAATGTAATACAAAATTCGTGAAGAATAATGCTATTTCTGAACATCTCATCTAACAATAGATATAAAAATAGAAATGTTTCACAAGAGAAATACAATAAGACTTTCTGCTGTTCATCTGTATTACGCTACTACTTGGACAGATAATATTACGGCTATAATATCAAGTTTCCTGTATAGAATTCCCATATAATAATAAGGTACATAAGATACAGTTTTAGACTTTGCAAAAAGCATTATTTCGTAAGGTTCAAGTAACTCTGAGTCTCAGATGTCAATTTAGTTTACAGAATACAACTAATTCAACGGTTGTGGTTGTACCCACATCTACATCCACATTTTTGTATTTTCATATTGAAAAATGCTAAATATGCAGGAAAATCCCAATTACAAAAGTAAGGACGGGTTTTTAAGCTTGAAAGATTTTACATCAGTTTCCACTCTGAACGGATCTGACTTAAATTGGTATAAATTGAGTTGTGTTTCTTCTTGTGAAAGTTTGTTCATTAATGAAATATGAGGAAGGTTGCTATTATACTATCTGACTATCATATTAAATGTCTTTTCCCATCAAATGAAACTGAACTGAGATCACATCCGCCATAGACCTTCAAAAACTGAAAACCTGTCTCTTAACTTCACTTCCATTTAATAAGAGATAGAAAAGAAGATATCCGGTTATCGGGTGATGAAACTTGGAAGGACATACTGGTTACAATATTATAACTTTCGCCAAAACTCTTACAAGGAATGGCCGACACATCACGCTCGCAGTAAGATACCACAGACAGTCAACTTTTATGACTAATTTCGGTGCGCTGATTTAATGGCCGAGTTTCACCCCAGTACTCAGTACTGTACTTGCACTATATGAAATACTCGAAGAAAGAACTACCGTAGTAAACCACAAAAACACCCGTTTAAATAGATGACCAAAATAATGACCGAAGACCCGGGAAAGAAAATTAAAATCTAGGCAGCCATGTAAAGTCGATATTTTCAGTGATAATTGGGACAAATCTCCAAAAGGTATTTCAAAATCATTTAGATTCCAAAAACGGTTCAAGTATACTAATTAACTAATTAATTAACATTCATATAATATCTAATTACAATTTACGCAATTGTTTTACATTACTTTTTTCTCCATTTAGATTTTGGCTTTGTTACGTATACTAATAGTGTTAATAAGGATGATACTGCGATAATGGCACTTATAAGGTTGACTTTGTAACATTACATAACAAAATCTCCCTTGTATAATATTTTCTGTGTTTATGCATTAGAGGTAGTCATTAAACATGAGATAAGTGGATGCTTTCATTCTTGTCATACTGCGAGATGCATTATGAAGGAGATAGAAATAGATAAAGTTAGAGAGATCTCCCGCAGATGTGACAAGAGTAGTGAAGTGAATTTGACGGAGTATAATATATTGTCTTGAACAAAAGACAACTGACTGGCTGTCATTATAGTAGAAGCACATAGTAAGGCAGCAATCAACGAGTCAGTCGTCAGTCTGCCTGTTCATCAATTCCTAAGGATTCCCTGCAGGAAACCACAGTTGACAATCAGGGAACTTCATACTAACTACCTACTTAGCCAACCTTCAAACAACTCTATGTTCTCTATTCACACGACAAATACATACCTACAGTGAATTGTACTCTTTGTACAAGTGCGGTTCTGAAGTACGACGAGATTTACACACAGTCCTACCGTCGTGTACATTTTGACAATATTATCTTTTTGGAGGTTGTCCCTATATCGACAGTAAATAAACTATAAAATGTATATAGAGCTACTTATGGTTCACAGGTTGATAAAGGAAATGAATTCAAGTAATGGGATGGGAGTTAGGGAGAAAGAAATAATAAAACGGAGGTAATAGAGTACTTTATATACACATTGGCTATATCTGACCTTGTATTTATAGTCCGTGCACCCTTTCTCTATTTATTGCAGATACCTGTAACAGGTAGGATGAGATGGGTGAGATTCATACCTATGGAATTAATGATACAATATACATAATTCTTAAGTAACGACTGGTCTAAGCATGAGTAACTATAACAAGTCTCTCTCTTGGTAGGAATATGTAAGTTAAAACTAAAATAAAAGGAAGGTTGATGCTGAGAAGGAGACAAGGACACTAAAAATATGTGGATGTAGCTTTTAGCCTCGTAACTACAAGTTGCTGGCTGATGTGATGGTTGCCATTCAAGGTAATATAGATAGATGCATACAATTTTATATATACATTTGGTCGACTTATCTGTGACCAACCACTTATCCTAACAAATTCACTTACGAAGGTAGCCAATGTTATGCTTCTTTCTCCCAGAATGCTCTATTCTACTTTCCCCATCTCACTAAATGTTCCAGTTAAACGAGGCAGCTAGGAAAGTAAAAGAGCACTGAGTAAAAGTGTCTTCAAGTCCTATCTGGGCCTTGAGACTCCTATATCTTCAGTATTAAATTAAATTATACTCCATTTTATGATATAAATGGATGACTATCTCTCCTCCGCTACTAGACAACATGCAAGAAGAGGGGAAAACCTTTTTCCCAATTCAATAGAAACCAGAACTTTTACATATGTTCAGACACTCACAAGGATCCTTTGCACAGCCACGTATATAGAAATCAACCAGAATAAGTATCAGTTATTATACGAACACTCATATCCTGAAATGCCTTTTCGTGATAAAAAAAATGCAAAGATTTGGGAAAATGCTCTAGACATTTTGGCATACGTTGCTCATAAATTTTCCACTAGAACATCTCGTTTAAGCTCCTGACTGCCATCATACCAACCTAAGATGAGTGCTTGATAACATTGCGGATAGGAGCAAGAGGAAATCTTTTTAGAAGTATAACCAGATCTTTTTTCATAGCTAATCAAATCAAAAATGACAAAAGTCGAGAAGAGTGCTTAAGTCCTCGAGAGTCACGGTTACGTTTCTGTTTAGAAAAATATTTTCCAAGGATTGTAGCAAGCAGCCATTCTGGTTGTGTAAAATGTCTACTCCAAGTTTCCTCTCCAAAGAGATTGGCTAATAAGCTACCTACGCAAGCTCTACTAAAATATCCATGAATATTCATAGGGACATGTCTCAATGTCTCCACCTGGATATTTCAAAATGCTCCTTTCATTTGATGCTATCTACAAGAGAATGAATAACAATAACTCTGTAGAAATCTAGCTCCTTGTAGCTAAAGAGGACACAAACGAGTAATTTACTTGAATTAGGAAACATCTTAAATTATTCAACGCATTATCTTCTTTTGCTCCATAAGAGGATATTCTGTTAGAGACAGTTCAGTCGTAAATACGTAATAGGCACAACGCTATAGAACGTTTACTGCAACGTTGTGACAAATTAAGATGAGACGACAGCCAGGGGCCTATAATTCTGAGATTTCATTTCGTCTAAAAGCTTTTTTCTATCGTATAATTTGTCATTGTATGCTTTTCTGCTTGAAAATTGAGAGTTCAGCAGAGTATATTTACTGTTAATAATTAAAGATAATTGTCTTACCTTGGAGCATCGTTGACTAAGGCTAGTTTTCCGAAGTCGTCACCTTCGTAGAGGGATGTGACAGTCCCTTTCCCTCGTATTACGACGTTAACTGATCCTTTGAGAATGATGTACCAGCTTTTACCTTCGTCTCCTTGGTGGAACACTTGAAATTAAGAAAAGTTAATTACCAGCATGTACGTGTAATTAGGTCACAAACACAATTTTGTCTATTGTCTCCTGTGAAAATGTGCTACTCATTTAGAGCGAATAAATAGGGAGATAAAAAGCCTATTGTCTAATGTACAACTTAGCATGATTATATCCTAGAGCAGAGACATTAAAGATTGAAGTCTTACAAATGGTTCCGTTCGTAGGGTGAGCTTCGAATACGATGACTCCAGCAAGTTCTCTTTTAACCGAATTAGAAAGATGAGCTAGAGCTTTAATATGGAGTAACTCCTCGTAAATCATCTCAAGGTCGTCTGTTGTTCTCTCGTAGGAAGGCTTTCTAAGAATAAGGCGCATGATAGCATCAGGAGCTCTTTGAGCTAAGTAGCCCAGCACTTCAGAGCATTTTGTGTCTGCTTCCCGTTCATCGTCCGGACTGGGAAGTCCTCGTGACCACGATCGACTCGACAATTCACTCTCAGCGTCTATCGTGAATCGGTAGAAGATATACTTGTCTCGAAACGGATGCTCCATCGTCACTACATAATCCATATACAAATACAACATTAAAAGGCTACTATAAAATGCAAATTCAACATAATCATAGCAGATATATGCAATACATGTATATACTTTTCCAGTGACAACAATAATATTACAGGTGCACGTCCAACTCATTGGTTGAGCATAATTTACATACAATAATTTACAGACAAACTGTTGTGCCTACAGATACAGATGATGTAACATTATGATTTTAATAAACATATTTTCTATCACAATAAACAAAATACTACACTTCCTCAAAGCCTATAGGTATTGACTTTCTGGTGTAATACTACATATACGACCCAAATGGTATTTTATACCCTAAATACATTTTACTGCCCTATGGCACATTTAATCATGCACTCGTATTGCAATTAAGGCAACAGCTAAATTGATACTTTTACTATTTCACTTCTGGGAATCAAAATGGTCCTTTCTCATGCACTTATGATTTAAATTACAAATCATCCTCCGAAGCGACTAATAAATTAGCAATTAATATATATGTATAAACTAAGGTCAATTAACATCACAGGCGCAATCTAAAAGCTCATCCACAAATAAGTGCCATTTCAACACTCAACCCACTACACTTTTAATTACACCTACAGGCTAACTTGACATTTAAGTACTACGTAGAAGAGAAATTGACCAACACTTTAAATAATCTACGTAGCAGAAATTTTCAGACCCTTTTAATAATCTACGATAGCGGAAGTTTTTGGACACTACATAATCTACGCAGCAGTTCGGACTCAGACACTTAAAAATAATTGACATAACAATTTGTCCGCTTGCTCTAGTATTAAAATGTGTCTAATCCATTTGGCCTTAATCTACAGAAATCCATTTTACTGCATAGGAATATTTTAAAACCTCTTTAAAATTACAGGGCGTCTTGTGTGGTACATGCTACGATTACGAACACACCTGTATTTTCTAAAAAGTTTTTCTTCCGGTTGGGGGTTTATCTAATACCACACATCTGCATAGTACATAGCAGTAGAGTAAGTAGAGCAAGTCTGGAAGACGATGATATAATAGTATTATGGTTTAACTGGGTTACGTTTAAAAAGCAACTTTGGTATCTGTATAACGAACGAGATTTCTCCTCGCGCTCTTGACAAAGAGGAACTTCAACTTTGTGGAAATGGAATGAAATGCTGGAAGTTGGTTCCCCACTCCTGACTAGACTCAATTGAAGCGAATGAACAAAACTAGCACAAACTTTAGAGTTGGACTTTTTATTTATGCATTGCGTGGCAAATGGTACAACGAGCATGAACTAGGAACACGGAATTTAGAGACGAGTTGGAATTGCTCAGTCCCTCCCTTTATAAGGTGCTATGTGTATGCTAAATACCATATCTGTCTATTTATACAAAAGTATGTGCCCCGCTACCTACCGCAGTGGAAATTGTCTCTCTCCTGTCACTTCTCCTAATATTAGTGCAAAATGAACATAATAAAAGCCAACTATTCAGCTAGAACTGCCAACTTGCTCTTCCTAAGTCATGCTCAAATTAATCCATACGAAGACACTTATTTGTGCTGAAAGTACTTCTAGCTACTATAGCCACTTCATACTCAGCACTATCTACCTAAGTTTTATGTAGGATTCATTTAGTACAGTGTAAATCGCCATGAGCATAGATTCCCTGTTGCTAGCAGACAGTTTTGTTAAGCAATAATACTTTAGGGCTACCTATTATCCAAACTAAGCAGAAAATGTTGCTTATTAATCGTTGTCATCTGCATATTTACATCCTTTTCATGAGTAGGCATACTAAATTCAATCCTGTGAATGTATGTGTTTATGATTGTGTAGAGGAGGAAAGCATGTGGATGTAATTTCTATTTTCTATCACTCCTACATAGATAGAGATGTAAGAAATGCAAACGTGGTAGAGAGTCGATTCGACTTCCCAAACCGAACTGACTGCAATTGATGTGACTGAGTTGTAGTGTTGAGTGCTCTCTTCTCTCTCTCATTCACTCCAAAGTTGTGAATTGTACTTGTACTAATGCTGTACATCTCTAAATGGAGCTCTAGCACTAGCAACCAACGCCGACGGGTTGAAAAGGAAAAAAGTTGGCCAATTACTTCTAGCTTGTCTAAGCTTTTGTGCGAGTATGTACACAAAGCAGACGGATGGACTCACTAGTTAACATCATGCACACACAATTACTGCGTTTTCAGTTCACTTCACTTCCTAACTCAAATCCAAGTGAACCTAATACTCTACATAGCCCCAACTGTTGTCTGGATGGATGCATAGTGTTGTCTAATCCACTCCAGTTCTGCCAACCAACCTTCGAGACAGCTAAGCATCAAGAACCATCGAATGCAAAATTCAATCCACTTTTTCACACGCACACAGTCATCCACACACATCAGTTCAAGATAAAACTCGTACCTTCACTATATAGCACTTGCATATTATTATTATATATAGTATATAGTATATATAGTATATATAGTAGTTACAACAGTAAAATCTCGATCTGTATTATTAACATGCTTAGTATGCCAAATAGAACTCCAGACCCGTTTTTGCCGACTTTACGGAAACAAATCAATATTATTATTCTACCTCAATAAGATAACTGCAAAAATATTATGATCTTGTATTTGTGTATGTTGTTTGAAGACCTACACTTATTTAGAACGAGATTTTAATAATTTATAAACAACAGTACTTATTCTTAGTTAACTACTACATTGAGGTGTGCGTTTAAACGATCAGACACATGATAACACTTTCATTACTACCTACAACTCTCTATCCTTTAAGTTCAACATCCGACACACCTACAAATCATACTATCATGTCTGCTTTGCTTTAGGGATTTATCATATCCATGTACAATTACATTCTTCAAATCAAAAACAAGAACATTTCCCTCTGTTTACATCAACGTCAGATCTAATACAAAGAAACTGTCTGTGAGAAACACTTAATTGCATAGACATTATTGTTTAATCTATACAGACTCTGCAAGTGTTTGCTTACCTAGACAGATTCATCTTTGTGTACTAATTAAGTAGCGCTATTGTTTTACTAGTATACATATCACATCCGAGTTGTCTAGCTACATAACAGCTTTCAAATATTTACACATTCTTTTGTTGGTAATATAGGTATTCACAGTTATCAAGAATATTTACTCGCTACAAAAACTTCCTTCCTGATTTATATATTTTTCAAAATTGCATTTTTTTATTTACACAATCAATAGATCGGAAAATTGTCAATGATAAAGATATGTATATACTAGTTGGCAAGATTCGTCTATAACAGGTTAGTCGATCCGGGAGTTGGCAAATTAAAAGTTCACTTTTTTCACCTCCATATTCACCTGCCTGTAATTACCATGGTAGTTAGCAATGGCAGTCCTTTATCCTATCCAAGCAGTGGAGGACAAAATATAGGATTTGTCCTCCAGAAGTGACAAAAGTGAATTTTTAATTTGCCAACTACCGGACCGACTAACCTGTTACCATATAGACGAATCTTGACTAGTTGGTACAGTATCAGTAAATAGGTGGTAGTAAATGCCCGACCGTTCAGTTTTGATGAATTATCAATGCTATGCATGTAGCATGAATACTTGCTTGAATACAGAAGTTCACCGAGTATACTAAGCTAGTAACAAATATTTAAATGTGCATGCCTACAAGCTGCCAAAACAAAACCTCAAGATCTTAATCGACATCGGTAGCACCAAATTACTAGTAAATCATGTATATATCTGAATAAAATATGCGAATCAGGAACAATTTGGTTTGACTTTGTCCTAACAAATATCATAGCTAATGACACGTTATGCAGTTGAACTGGGTTGTTATATTGCAGGGGATAAATATTTAGGAATGCATTATTATTATGAGTAGGTGAGTTAGTAATAAAAATTTTGTTAGATATGTGGGAAATTCATAAGATAAGTTAACTGAGGTTATGTAATGAAGTGAGCATGGAATGCTATATGGACCTAAGTAGTCTTTATTGCTAGGTAATCGATCGAGGTAGAAAGTAGTGTGGTAAGAAAATAAGAAATCTACGTAAAAAACCACCTTGAGCATTGGAACAGTAGTATCGATCGAATATACCTTTCTATGTAACATGTGTGCAGTTATGAATTATGATCTGGGAGTGGTCTGGTAAGATTTTGATTACAAAAATGTTCACTAAGATGTTCTAATCACCAATCAAAACGCAGTCATGACATATCGCTCTGATTTGTTCATAGATAATAATAGGAACATAGAAATTGATTGTCAGTAACAAGCATCCTGCTACATATATAACTCTCTCTCTAAAGATTGATCTTCAAGGCATGTTTATTCATTTTCTACAATAAAGTACATGAAATGCAATAGATTGACAGAATGATGGTGAGAAATGTGTAATGCAAAAACGTAGAGTTGAAATTACCGTTTGATTAAATGGGTCTGAAATTGCAAATTACATCTACTACGTTCACATTAAATACATAAAATCTGCTCTTAATTTTTGTAATCTTGTTATACTTGTTATGTGATGCAAGACAATTGCCAATTTTTTGATACAATTAGCAGAGGAATGCCAATCTATGATTTGAGACAAAAAGTTTAACGTTTACAGAGTTCAGAATGTTGAACGAAATCGAAGAATGCAAGTGGTAGTAAGTTTAAAAGTACATGTCACGACTACCATTTTGTTGGATAACCATTAGACATAAACTTTCTGTACAACTTTTTGCGGGGCATCTATTATTATTTGGGTTCTAAGTTTTCAGAGGATTCCCAAAGTGACTTTCTTGACTATGGGATAGAAAAGACACTTATCTGTAATCCTAAATAGGCAAGGTACGTAACTTTACGTCAAGTTAGTCCTAAAGCAGCTAAATCCCTTTAAATGCATACCAAGCCTAGCTCCAATTCCGTTCTGATTTGGTTGTTCTGTTCCGTGGGTAAGCCAAAGTTTTAATGCAGCCAATTGAGTAAGTATTTTCCATGTTTACATCTAAATGTTTTTCTCTGCGAGACAAAATTGGCAATAAAAGATAGAATTTGGCACGGACTCAATTGAATTGACAAGAAAAAGTACACATGTTCATAAGCTCTCTTTTCCCAGCAAAGGTAGTCGAGACAAGTCGAGAGCCATTACTTTATTGTCAGAGATATCGCCTCCAAAAATTCTTTGAGCATTAAATACCTTGAAATTTAAGAGTGCATTTTAGGCGCGTGTTGTAAAAAACAAGAAACGAATTGGTGTTATGTATGAATATGTTTACCACGTAAAGCTTCACTTGACATCAAATAGCAAAGACTAAACGCTACCATACATCCTGGTTTATTTGAAGCAACAGTTGACGTCTATTAGAGATTAGTGCTTTGACTTTTATGCTGACGGGAAAAGAATGTTTTCTTGTACTACCCATTCACGCTTTAATACATTGCACAATATTACTTATAAAATAATACACTTCATGACTACAGACATGCATTGTTTCACTATACTCGGTTTTTCACAAGTCTCGATTTTACTGCCACTTCCCTTCTAACAATTCTCATTTTTTCTCCCAATGAATAATTCACTCAACAACTCAACTTTCATCAAGTTCCTAACTTGCTCTTGCTACTTGACTCCGGATAGATGTTTTTACAGTCAAGTTCCCGACATACATAACCGAGCTTATCAGCAAGTAAAATGCGGACTATCCCTAGAATATTAGTGAAAAATTAACTCATGCCAGAGTTTTCGACTAATGGCTAACTGAATATTTATCCGCAATACTTTCCTTTATGAACATGCTTCACCGTAAATAAATAACTTCATACTTCCAAGTTTTTCTACCATCCTAATAAGATTTTCGGGAATAAAAGAAGGTTCAACTTTTCTCTAACCCTGCTCCAGGGTTTTAATACAGGTTTAACGGTACCTTGTGTAATACCACTCTACATTTCTATGCTCTACTAATTCGGAAAGCGAGTGAAGACAAAGGCAATAGCATTAAATTTTCCTTTCTTTTCAACCTTTATTTCACAACTGATGAAACTTTGAACAACTAGTGAGATAGACAAGGACAAACTGAGCCACGCAAACTTGCTAAATACATAAATAAAACACTCAACTACTTTTATACGTAACTATCTACTTTTATTGTGTCCCTGTCCTTTCCTATTATTTCCCTATCCTTTAACATCCCGCTAGTCAAATTGCTATGAAAAATTAGCTTAAATCCACTTTTAAAATGCCATTACACTTTTTACTCAGTCTAAACTTGAAGCAAAAAAGTTTACCGGCTTTCCTCCTGCCTCTTACTTACTTTAATACTCACGGTTTGACAAAATGTGCTTATAATACTAAATAGTCACTTATTTTAACAACCTAGACTGTAATAACATGATATAGAAGCGCTAGTTGTATTTAAGAATACATACTAGACTGTCATACATACATACTAGACTGTCTTCTGGCCTACAAATTGTAATACTTAAAACTGTCCTATGTACTTATGTTTAGAAATATTATGCTCAAGAGCGAGTGCAAAGTTCAATTAATGGCGTCTCATATATTTTCTCACGTGTACACTGACAGTATTCAAACATCGCCGTTTTATCCGTCTAGTAGTAAAAGATGAAAATTGAGTCATGTCGAGTCATCTCAAAGAACCCACCGACAGCCTTCCTTAAGTATTATCGCTAATAGCATTAAAACTGTCTTATACTTAGCAAATAGCACTCTAAACATACTATTTACTTTTGGAATGGCTACTCATAAAATGTCTGTACTATTTTCCGCATCTAACATTTGGAATTCGCTATAAAACAGAGGAAAATAGAAGAATGCGGAGCCTGAAAAGATTGTATAGCATTTAGTATAAAAGAAGATTCTTTATACTCTTTTCCTTACATTGACTAAAGAACTCGGTTATAAACTGGGTTGGTTGCTATAAAAGTTATCTACACCTCACATGGGTTTTCAATTGCAAGGAATAGATCGTATATTCCTTCAAAGGGACAGACGGGAGAATGAAAAGAATGATATATGCAGTATATATAGGGAGAGGAGAAAGTCAAGATATAGACAGAATGAGTGAAGTGAATTTCTTTGTGAGTTGATATTCAAAGGAGAAGTAACAAGTAGAATGTGTGTGTGTCAAAGAGATATCTTTTCACTTGGCTCCAGACCCCGGCTCCTCTCAGAGCCCTCCTTGTTTCTCAATTATTTTCTTCTTCTACAATACATCATCCTCCCGAACTGAACTCACTTGTTTTCGCTCCCATTTATTGTTTCCTCTCTTACTTTTATATGCAATACCAAATCACGACATGCCAGACTGAGACTAGCGAGTTGTCCTTGTGATGCGCTCAACGTCTACACGATAATGGGATGGTTTGCAAGAGCTTGCTCATACGGAAAATTGAATCAATTATATTTTGACTTATGTACATTTATATCTATCCTGCCTTCTGCATCATCAGATTTTATCCTTCACTCAGCCGTACGTGAAACACCTAAGACTCTGGTATTTCACTTCGTTAACACAACCATAAATCTATGCATACTGCACCCATATCATATTCCGTTATCCTGGCTTACGACCTTTAACACCCAATGACATCCATGATTTCGTCTCGCACCAAGCCTTCCAATTCCTAAAACATTATACATCTTATTTCATCTGCGAATGTTTTATGGGGAATGCGATTTCAGTTCTTTATTTCTTACCTTTACAGTATACCTACTTATTGCTTATGTAATAGGTACACACATTTAATCCATCCTACATGAAGAAGTCTGCTACTAAAGTGGTACTGGGGCCAAAAATTCAACTATAGTAAACAGCACTAGATTTTAACAGAACAAGTTTTACCGATATGCAACTACAGATTTGGCATAAATAAAATCCCTAAAAAGATTTTTCTTGTGGATAATTACCAAGTTCGATGATGTTTATCCTAAGTTCTCAAATGAGTTATATTTATATTTCTATTATAAATGCAGGTGTTGTGACAATGGGGTTTCAATATTTTCAATATTATTATCAATGAAGTTAAAATTGCATACGTACGAAACATCTAAAGTAGAAATGGGGAAAATTTTCAGCTTCCCGATAATAGTGTACAATCTGTAATTTTAGGGCCAGTTATGACAAAGTCTAGAAAGTTGGCCAAAAAACTGTAAGAAAATGTAATATTTAGTGTGATTTTACTGTTGTCGATGATACCCTATCTGAATAGCGCAAGTGTTTCATATTCTACAGATATGTGTAGTACTTTTGAAATTCAATTAAACATGATGCGGATAAACACGACATAAATATATATATTAAAAACTATAGAAAGCATAGCATATACTTGTATGTATGATAATGTAAAGCTGCTTACTACTGTTCTGAAAATAAAACCAATACCAATATACGATAGGATTTGGTTTTGACAATGGAAATTGGGATAAAAATATTCAGCGGTGTTCATGCGGCAATAATCTAGTGGGAAGTGAAAGATGCGAAAGTCTTTAGAAAGCATTGGTCCGTAAATGTAACAGAAAAAGACGAAATACGGAAGGAGAAAAAAGGTATCCAAAGAGTGAGCAAACAGAAGTCAGTCGTAGAAATATGAAATGGTGTTTGAAAAGTGTTTGGACTCTGGCCTTCAGAAGATAAGCTACTACCAGATCAGAGAAACCTACATAGTGTTTACATTAGCTACACACGTCTACATCTAGGTCCTTCAAACCCAATTCAATCATACCTTTCGAAAATCAGAAAGGTAACAAAAATGTAAGAACTACAGTGGAACTACATAACGTCAAAATGGAATTTCAGATCCGAACTCACAGAAAGCCATTTCAACGCAGAAAAACTGTCTGCTAGATATAGTAGAACATTCTTCTCTCTTGTATAAAATAAATAATACAGAACACGACGTATTAACACCAAGAGATCTATCTTGGACATAAGGTCTTACAAATATTGGTGGACATTGCACTAGACTTTTGCCTTATACTTTCAAATAGAGATTTATGATTCCTACAAAATATTTTTGCTTACCTGCAGTACTTTATATTGATCATTGCACCATACCAGTGTTGGAAATATGGGAAAAATATGATATGTTAGGTTATTATGTGTATTTTCTGATAACATTAGGTAAGGAGTTAGGAAAAACGGAAATCTGGTGCTCTTTCAATAAGCTCTTTTATTCCCCCGACCTTCCTTACCCTTACATCGTCCATTCCTTTTGATTTGAGATTCTGTGCCTTTCTGAAAGTGGAAATAGAATTCGGATAACAATATCCGCTGACTGGGTCGTGGAATCCAAGCGAGTGAAAGTAGTCGAGTCAAACGTAATATGTGCTTATCCTTAATGTGGTGCTGAAAGTGTGCACAGGATTCTAAGTATCTCCTCCTTCTACTCTAGTACTAAGAGTGCAAGGCCACATAATACAGTCTCATCTGCTATAGTAAAATGTCTGTACAAGTACCTATACGGTGCTTGACAGCCAGAGCGACCCAAACATCCAGACCATTACATCATTGATCGAAGAAAGTGAAAACGAGCTATACGTAGCAAGAAGCAATTTAAAATGGAAAGGAAACACTCCTGTTGAGATTTCACTCTAAACAACTGACTTTGAGAAAAGAAACACGATCAGGGAAAACGGAGGAGGCGGTTACTTTCTTAACAACTATTTTCAAATGACTAATTACTTATAACTACTGTACAATGTACAGTGTATATAAAACTAATATACATACCACTTTCTCTTCCATGTGCTAACTTACTTTGTCAACTTGTCAACAAAGTAACATTTTCCGAAAAAAAACATTAACTGGTACAAAATAATAATTTCGTTTGCTAAAAATTATTACTTTTGTCCAGTTTTCACTGAATTTTAACCAATAAGCAGGTGACAAAGTTTACTACTGTATCGGTGGTCGGTGAAAGTCTTAAGGTAAGAGAAAGTGGCAAGGATAGCAGTTTACAATACACACTGTACATACAAAATCACTTTGTGTATGGGGAACACAGAATACACACACATAATAATATAGAAATACCTACCTACGGCCAATACTGAAAAAACAATAAAAACTTATCATGTTACATAATTCGTGGATAATATTTCATTGTAAAACTGCACTTTAATAACTACTTTAAAAAGTGATTGAAGGATAATTACCGTGCTGTATGATTCCTTCTTCCAAAAGCGTTTGCCACATCCCAGTTGCTTGATGCCTGGACTTGACAATTCCGCTTGCACTCCCAATGGCCAGTAACCAATCCACCATCTCAGCTCCTACAAGGCATCTTCGAAAAGTTCTCGATTGCTGTCTTCTGTCTCGTACCAAACCAGGTGAGCGTGTAAGAATTAGAGTTCGCAGAATTCTACCCGCTCTGGTCAATTCTTGAGAAGCTATCTGTAAATCAATAGCGAACTTTAGTGCCATTTTGTTAATTAATAAATATATTTTATAAATTAACCGCAATACTTTAGGTTCATAAATTCCCGATAGTATGCAAATAAATGAGCATATAAATTCGGATTTTAATCTCACTTTAACTGAACCAGATAGCAAATAATGTTTATTTAAGCGTTATAGAGCATGTTGAAGAGGATATGCCAATCATTCCATTAACAAATAAATTCTCCTGGGGCTGCTGGCTGTAATAACCGGGTAAGCAGGATATATTGGTATGCCGCCAAACCACAGGTTAAGACAACATGACACAATAACATATTATTTTCATTTAAACGTTACTTTAATCCACACCAACCAAACTGTGCTATTAATTTGGCTACAAATGTCAGTTAAAAGCCACCTTGTCTACTGTCTGCTTATAATTCTTGTACTGGGACATACCGTTGTCAACCACAGAAAGACATTTTAAGAATAGTAAATTTCCAACTGTCATTGTATAAACATATTTCAGCAGATCGTTGTTACAGAAGTCTGTTTCGCTATTCTACAATGGAAAGATTAAAATACTGTGCTCCATTGAACTGTAGGCTGTGTGTGCTTCCATTCCAATTCTCTGCTGCACATAGTAAAAAAAATACTTCGCTGTACATAAATCACCTGTATTCAATTTTGATAGATGTTGTGTGTACTACTATTGTGGAGTACCAGTCGAAACTAATATTGTAAAATATGATGCATGCATCCGCAAAAAGTTGTTTCTGAAGTTAGTCGAGACGTGGAAGGAATATCGACCCGCCCGGCAGCAATAGACCTTTAGGTGCAATAATAAATGAATGTGTAGTGAGTACACCTTGCTGATGGTGCAGAGTTAATGTTTCCTAAGTGTACTACCTACACGGAATACCTACGGGTGATTATATAATGAAACTAGGTAATAATATATCTACACTATTACTTTTCACTCCATAATATTGTGAATAGAAAGAACAAACGTCTGCCGCTTGCTATTACGAATAACTAGTACAAATAATAATATGTGCATCTCCTGTAATAATAAAGGCATAGTTCAGTAGGGCAAGACAAGTTTGCTTTGATTTTGGTACAATATGAGAAAGAGCCAAGTGATAAATTACCCTAGAACTAGTAGACAAGCAAAAGCACACAAATTCTTTAAAGGTGGTCTCTATATACACTCCAGCTTACTATAATATCCCAATGCAAACACAGCAGTAGTGCTAAAACAATATCTAGGTACTTCAAAACAGGTTGCTAGCTTTGTAATAAGACACCTCTATGCATTATTATTGTTTCTCTAGTATTTTCTGCTTTTCCTACAAATCTTTTTGTCAATTCATCTCCTTCCAGCAGTAGGTTTTATGCTGTATGTGCTACTTAGCCACATAATATGTACTACTATCGTAAACAAAAAGACTTAGCTTTTGAATTCAGGACAGAGATAGAATGATGGTACGCTAGGAGTTAATTGCATTAGATAAGCTGCAGCCTGACAGTCTGACCAAGTCGGGATTATAAAACTATATAAATTTCTGTATATAGTAAATATACAATGGACATCAAGACTGTTTTCACTACTGTCCTGGAAAATATTTATACTGGTTAGTATACACGTATATGGACTATAGTGAATCAGCATATATAGATATAGGCACTTCACATTTCATTTGTTCATATTGAATGAATATAAAATACGAGTGAGGAAACATGGAGAGTAATGAAGAGAGTAGTGATTTGATTTCTAACTTGAGGGCTAGTAGAATAGAGAACTAAAGAGAATCAACGAGCCAGGCAGGACAGGACCACTTGGTATGTTTAGTATTCTTTGTGCTTGCTCTTCTAATAAATAATGTAGAGTTCTATGAGAGAGTGTTTCGGTCTGGCATTGCTCCTGGGAGGCTTATTGTTCACTTGCTCTCATAAACAATAGCCAAATAAAATAATAATATTAGAGAGGCAATCATTATTGTTCTCTCACATTACTTCAATGTACAAAAGTAAAACAACAAAACAAACCCAGTTTGCATGCAATTTCTCTTAAAATTAGAACACCAAATGCCTCAAACGCTTCACTCTTCCATATTTCTGTCTTCCACACACATAAATATTAGTAACGACTCAGTTACTCAGTTCATACAGTTCTCTCCACTCTTTACTATTTCACCTTATGGACTGCATCGTTGAGCAAACTCGTAGCTTATGGCTGGGAGTAATTCGACTTCGTTTTCATTGCTATTCCTGATTAAACATAAATATTTTGTCATTTTGACAAGCAATTGCTGACATGACATTTACAGTCAAGTCCTAAACTTCTGTCAAGCCACATCACAAGATTAAATGATGGTACTAATTATCCTGCACCCATAAAATTGCTGTGGCCATAATTTAGGTTGTAATAATCAATATGCATTCGAATCTAGTATTAGGATGCGGAAAGAGTACCCGTACTGTGCTCGTGCATTGAAAATTGGCATCGTAATAAATCGAGATAGATTAAAGTTAATAAATCAACATTTAGAATTATGGTTAGTATTAAAAAAATTATGTAAAATTATTCATAAAGCAGAATGATAATGTACAGCTTAGTGAAATGGCTGGTGTTGTTTTTGTAGTAGTAACATTCCAGATCTCCACATATGGTCGTGCAAAGCGAATGGTAGTTACAATTAGTAGCTACAGAAAATAGAAAAAAGCACTTACATTGGTTATAGGTAGACATGGATTAGGCTCCTCTGGCTTTTGTGGCTTATTTGGATCTTGCATATTTCTCATACTTAAATGGTTCCTTGTCCGCTGCGTCTCCATGCCTAGTGTAGATAAAAACAACATTTTGAACGAGTTGTGCTTACGTAGCTTACACAAACTTTCTCACGCACAAAAGTAAATAAAATACCAACTACTACTAACGACAGAAAATTTTATTGCACTCTTCTTGCATCGCACCACATACTATGGTGAAGTAGAACGGGACACATTAATGTCTGAACATATATGCACTCACAATCAGATACAGCGTTTCTCTGCATTAACTATTCGGTAGTTCACAGCAGTCCCTAATTCAAATAACATACAGCAGCGGCTTGGCTAAAGAACATAAATGAAATATAGCTCAAAAAAAAATGTTCACATAGTCGGAAAGAAACCGCGAGTACACTAAACCTACAACAAAACCGCTAAACAACAATTTCCTTATGTACACATGAATCATTTAACCATATTATTACTACTGATGACTATTATCCTATTGAGTATTACATATTTAGTCTGTAAGTAATTACGTGTTAGATAAGGTAATTGTATGTAGTACAGGCTTGGTGGATGGTCCATGTATCATAATGATATTTACAGATGCAAATAAATCATTACTTACTTATCTTACTAATACCAAGAATTGTTTTTTTCTATTTCCATCCAAAAAGTCAAAACTGTCATTCTGGCTCAATAGACTGTTCACGACTAAAAAGGACAATTCATGCCAAACACGCTTTGTTCTAATAATATAACCACAGTCTGAGATAAAGCAATGAATTTACCAACCTATCTATGTATCTATGTATGTCTGGTAGGGAAAGCCTAAATGCGAAAGCGCTTAAGCGAGGCAGAAATAATGTTTCGAAATTAAAACAAATATTGACGCACAAAACTTTTGAAATTCAATAGGAGTACTAATTAAGGGCCTAGTAATTGTATAATTTTTTCTAAATTAATTCCTTACCTATGCTCACAAACTTTTACTTGACAATTGTGTAGAGGAAGTAATTTATTTGTACTGATAGACCATAGTAATAGGAAAATACATTATTAGGTAATATTTTGTGATTGTGACTACAAAAATGTCACATTATTTAAGGACACTACCGTAAGTCGCAGTAAAGTACTTTGTTTGCACCATGTAGATAGCAATGCTTAGTGACGCAGGGAGATATGGCATTGCAAACGAGCATGTAGTTAAGTGATAAAAGCCTTTCAAATGAATAATGCACGTAATCTAGAGTAAAAGTTAATGAGCTGGGGAGCTTAATGAGTCTTGAATCCGGGGAATGCCTCCAGATTTTGTCTATTCTTTAATACAACACCCTGGTGACATTTTCAATTCTATTGTATCAATTCAAGTCACTCGCCCCATCAAATGTGTATTTGTAACTAGCTTGTATTACTTCAATCCGTTTAGCTAATGCCATTGTGATAATATCTTCGTAATTTGGAAGGATTTCAGACTTACTACTTATTAACACATAGTATAAAACTCAATGTCAATTCAAAATGGCACCACAAAACATAAATCGCACCTAAAATTATAAGAAAATTAGTTGACATTGATTCGGAAGAGAAAATCTGTTTTTCTGGTGCAAATGCCCAAAAATAACCAGTGAATGTTTCTATAACTGATGAATTAAGGTTTGAAATTACTTTTATTTATCTACTTCTAGCGAAATAATTATGATTTGCTACAGAGACATGATAATAATGGAATTTGAGAAACATGATTATTGTTATTGTTAAGCTCTGCGTGTAGCCAGACGACCTACATAAGATGACACAGTACAGTAGTTTTATAGATAGTAAGTCGGTAAGTGCAAGTCAGTCAAACAAAAGGCAACAGAAAGTTTTTACTTAGTGCGAGAGATGTATAGTACGGTGTAATGCCATGACCTAAGGCGGCTGTCCTACAGTACTGACACTCACATGAGACAGTAGAGCAGTAAAGAGGTTAAAGAAAAGCTAATCAAATGAAAATAAATGAGATAGCACTCCTAATGGAATTATGTAGTAGGAGCCCAGACAATGCTTTTAGATATAATACTATAAGCCATAATAGAGGAACGTATCATAATATAAGAAGGATGCGGACATTCCAAAATTAACACGCTGCTGTCGTTCCGTTGTCTACTTTTCTGCCATGTCTTACAAGTTCTATATTCCGACTGAAAGAGGACAAAGTTAAGCTATTGCTAACCTACATAATATCTGTGAAGGTATCTAGGTATATTTTCTGCGGAACTCTATTTTAGGCTGCGTTACACAATCTGAATGATATGTTTATTCAGTGAGCTTTTTGTGCCCAAATGGATATACTATTTCTATGTAAGACTGTAGGTAATCCACTTTTACGACTGGTTTACTAGGTAAGATGTTTCTTATGGTTCCTGCTCTCTGGTCTCAGGGACAACCTATGTTTAAACAGAACTAGATTGGATGAAGGGTCGAGCAGTCGAAACTCGAAGGCAATCTGTCTAATGTCATTTGGGTTTTGGCTTTTAACAAACATTTATTTATCATACACGCTCTCGTTCATTAGGCTAAGTGATAGATTTTCTACTACTATCTCTTGTTGTATAAGCTTTAAAATGCAAACAGATAAAGTTCTTGAGATTAAGATACAAAATAAAAATCACAACAAACATGACATTGTAAAAATACTTCCGCCGATGTCGTCCTTTATATTTACATTGCTTTATCTCCTATGCATTGCAAACAAAACTGAGAAGATTTCTTTGACAATTGACAAGAGCCAGATACAAACCCTTAGAAGAGACTTATGTAGACGTTTCAGACAACCAATCATTTCCCTTTCAAAAATAAAACCTTTACTCTGGACATCAATGTGCGTGGCATTTTCATGTTTTTGGGAAAGCTTGTCTTATTATAAAATTCCTAGACTTATATATCTTTCATATTTTCTTTTGTGCAGTACTATAATAATGTGTCTTACGAGAGGTGAACCGTAAACCTTTTTTTCCATGTTTGGCTAAAGATATACTAATGCTCTAAAACAATATTGATAGAATTCGAGTACATATTATATGGAAAGTCAACTTGCTAAGTTGAAGTATTACTACCACACTTACAGAATTCCAGCCCACCATTATTTTCAAAGGAAGAAAAACAGAAATAGCTCGGCGATCGATATTTCTCATTTTTGTTTCAGATGTTCTGTGCAAGAAGAAGTCTCCCAGCATCTTCATGCATTCAGAGATACACATCGAGTTTTAGATATATGCTGTAGACACTTACGGAATCCTTTTCCAAGAAAAATTATGATGGTCATCTGCCATTATGATATAATGTATTACTTTTCTGCTACATTAAATAAGTTGTTCATCAAAGTATTAAGAGTGGTGATAACCTTTATAAAACATTTAAACCCCATCTCTCCAAAATGATTCATTGAGTATATGCCAAATACGAGAAATTATAAATGATTCATGGAGATTGTGGTCACATAATAATTATTTAGGGTATCTTAAGGTCATAAATATGAATTGCAATGTTTACTAATAGCGATGGATGCAATGGATATTATAAACATGTGTGTATGCATAAGTCATTGGGATGTGTATAAGTAAATTGCCATTTTGTACCTTACATAGAATACAGATGCCATGTCATACATTACGTCATTACGCAATCACTTATAAGTCATAGTAGTACGTTGAGCAATAAAAGAGTCTGGAAACTATCTTAGAAAATGACACGAGTCATAGGATGTGGTTTCCATATCCATGAATTGACTTAGTAAAAGTTGAATCTGTCAGGCTATTTCCCGTGATGCAAAGAAGCCTCTGGAATTTAAGCGTACTTTTAATAAGAAGAATATTTATAGCAAGCTCTATAGCTTCTGTCTTGATGTTATAAACTTGTACTAAATGATAGATAACTTAGTTTCCGTAGTTAACGATTGCATGTAGCTATTTGTGAATTTATATTAAGATAAACATACTTGGAACGTGCTGATCTGCAAGTCATAAAGCTTTTTCTCGAGTAATCGACTACAGAAAATAGATTCTGCCACAAAATCCTCTCAACTAACTTATATTAAACTGATTTTCCAAGAACGGAGAGAAGAAAAACAGCTTTGTGCGACAAAACTGTAGCAGAACACTTGAAAAACTGTCACAATGACGTCTCTGAAGGAACAGTCCCAGGAAATGTTGCTATTTTCATATACGCAGGCGAAAACTATGAAAAAGTCTGGGGATGCTTCAGGATTTCCGTACACGGCGAATAAGGCGAGAAGCTTTAGAATTGACTCGAGGAAACTATCTTAAGTATCTACTCGTAAAAAGTGTTATCTGTCCTTTCTGAGATTTTGCATCTTCTTTTCTATGTAACGCATCTATCCAGCAGCTAGTATACTTATACGAATACAGCATATAGTTATAAGATAAGGTTACAGACAGTTGACAAAAGTGAGATAATGATAATGTTTAGATATGTGGAAAAAATCGTAGAAAACAGGCAATAATATTTTTTAAATCAAACTTCATATCAGCCTGAAATGTGCATTAAACACAGATTTATTTTGAAAATTCTGAATATAACAGGAGGGATGAACAAACAGGAGGGATAAATGAACGTTATTAACAAAAAGAGACCCTATCACCTATAGGTACAGTAAATCCGGCAAGATTCAATTCAGTTTCAGTCGTATTCTCTAGGTTATACTGAATTCAATTATATGTCGAAGTTGCTACACGGATAGAGCTCAGTAGCACTTGGGGGCTTTGAGTATGTATGCCAACATGAACAGTGAACAGAGGTACCCTATTAATTGTCCTAAGTCTGCTGTATTATAATTCTTGTCATTGGGCTGGTCAATTCAGAACAAGACCATGTACTCGAAAAATGCATGGAACTAAACGCACAGCTTTGTTACAGGATTCTCATTCGATATTATATGAGAGACTGCAATTCCAATTCCAACTGGCTAGCCAAATTAACTACATGTTCTTTTGTGCAAAATAACACAGTAATATCATCAATTTTATACGTTCACTTTTAATACTGAAGTTTCTTGTAAAACCTATGCTATGATTAACTAAAATGAAAACTGCTCGAAAGGGTAAACCTGCAATATATAGTAAACAATGATATAGTACCACCTTTGATATTAATACCATGCGTAAAGGTGATGTACCAAAATATACCATAAAATAGCATAATTAGAAGTAGCAACTGCACGGACACAGATACACTGTACATAATAATGTATATGTAATAATTCCCTAATTTCATCAGTTAGGTAGTCTAGTATATGAATAGAATGCGTAAATTTTAATTAGAAGTTATTATTTATTGCATTTTATTAAAATAATTGGTTTCAAGTAACACTAGAATGAATATAAAAGACTTACTATTTTTAAGCTTGTTGTGTCCGAGGAGATCCTCCATCATATCCTGATTTTTCTGTAAAGAATAGACGAAAAGGTGTTTATTATCACTAATTTTGATATCGTAGCACTCGTATCCAATACAAATCTCGTATCGTTCCCGTTTTCGTTTTTTAATCTGTGTGCCACTAGTGAAGCTCTGGCTGGAGCATAAAAGTTTCTTGGAGCCACATTTACTGCGAGGAGGAAGCTCATTCAGAGGATTGGGAGTGTTATTACCACTAGGATTCGTGTTATTGCCATTGGAATTTGATTGGGATAATGATGTGGTCGTGGTAGTCTCTGCAGTGGAAGGAACATTTTGACTTTGAATCTTTGATGTGGGGACAGACAAACTAGTCTTTGTGTCTGTGGCATTAACTGAGTTGTTTACGGTTGTTTCACCGCTCTTGACTCGCACTATTTCAGTCTCTACTAATTGACACTTGTCACGCCGGGAGTTAATGCTCCGACGGGAGGGAAGTGTTGAACTACTGTAAGGCAAGGGTGGACAAGAGGAAGATGTCACTTCCACCGACACTTCTCTTGGCGGTGCTGGAGGGAGAGGAACATTCACAGGATATTTACGATCCGAAGGAATTGGAATTCCTTCACGACCACTGGACCTCAGTATCAGTTTTCTCAACAGACGAGGCGGAGGGACGGGCGGCGGAGTTTCTGGCAGCTCTGCATCTTCATCCTCGCCTTCCTCCCATTTCCGCTCATCTTTAAGACAAATCTCTCGCGTTAGACTGACCAGATTCCCAACATTTGTGTCCGAATTATCATAAACAACTTCATGCACCGGATCCGGCAAGTGCTCTTCAAAAGATTCACAACTCGAACTTGCAGCGTTGCTGATCCCAGAGTCTGAGTCCGAAATATTTCTTTCTCCTTTCATGCTAGTCTCCAATCTTGCTCTCCCTCCACACTGTGTCTCCGACTTTTCTGATAACTCAAGTGTTAATGCTGACATTGTGCATGTGGATGATGTGCTAGGCGCCGACTGTCCATGTACACCCTCTGAGCTCTGCACATTATGTGCTACACTTGCTTTATCCCCTGTCCATGCCATCATAGTCATTTTATTATTCGATCATGCACTCTCTAGCGATAACCCACTACATGCTAATACACTTTTATACAATTAATACTAATCTATCTCAATTCACATTAAATATCATTTCTTCTGTCTCGTGATTTAATTATAGTTTTATCTCTGTACTTGGTAATCCTTCTTCATATTAATAAACTATGTAAAGCCACAGTTGATTCATTTTCATACGCTTGCTGATTCATGCACTGAAACTGCTATGTGCTCTCTATGCACAAATCCATATCAACCTTCAAACAAGTAAATTATAGTCTTTGTGGTAGATGTGGTGTCTATTAAAAATAAATTGCTTTCATCAACGTTAATAATAAATTCTATTTTTTCATTCGCGACCATTAGAATAGGAAACTGGAGGAGTTAATGGATTTACGTATTTGATCGTCACCAGTTTTAACCACTATAGTTCAGAATGATTCACTCGCACTAACACTTTTAGATGGTTAAGCAACATTGCCTGGATAGAGTTGTATGTACTTAGCTTCAGTTATAAATAGACTAGGTTCAAAATTACTCTGCACAAGTAATAAGATACAAAATTAGACTACTAACTGTGCGGACAAGACTCATACGCTTTTTTAGGCACGACACAATAATTAATTGTACAATGTACAGGCATCAGCGGATTTAGAGAATTAAGTAATTGCTGGCGATTATTTCTCAGTTGTGAGTGAGGGTTGGTTGTCCAGTCGAGTTTATCTTTGAATACACAAATACAGAAATGTTTAATGAAAGAAGTCGTTGTTTACGGATGTTATAGTAGTAAGGAGTACCGAAATAAATGTAAGGGACGATGCCGACTAATGACAGAAGGATGTTAATACAGAGTTCACTGTCATGCCAGCCCAGTGAGTAATCTTCAACTAAATTGCTGTATAGTTTACCAGGGATTAGAGTACGTATATTATTATCTTGAGCCTCCCTTTACTTTTAGATATAATACACAATCTATTTGAGTAGGTATATAGAGCAGTCCATAATTATGGTATCTGAGAAAGGAAGGTTTGTGTACAATTGTAAAATCTCGCTGTGTAAACTCTTTTCACACACACGAAAGTACACATAAATTTAAGTAGGCACCGTTGTGAAGTGTAGCCAATTCCCTTTCTGCACCACTATATGTGAATTCTATATATTCTCCTGGTTGAATTCTAGGATATGCTGGCTACATAGGAAGAATAAGAGAGTACTGAATTGACAGCTTCCGTTTTACTATGCTGTTGTCTTGTCTCTCTAGCTTGACTCGGTTTTGACATTATACGGTTACTAGAACGGGCGGAGGAGGGTAGAGAACTGGTGTGACAGTCAAGATGAGTTTCTCAATTGGACTGAGAATAATGATAACCATACCTAAAAGCTAAGTCTGGGTATATAGAGCAACGTCTTTTTCTATTTGGTCTCGTATTTCTGTCTCTGTGCCCTTTACTGTTGTTCTCCCACACTTTTAGTACCAACTAGTAGATAGATGAACTTAGGACAATAAGTACTTGACACATGTTTTACGGCTCTATAGATAGAGATATACTAGAAGGGTGTTACCCTCTATATTATGTTGTTCACAGTTTAGAACTTTGTGTTCGTTATGTAGTTTTACAACCAAACTTGGCTACTGATGTAAGTTGACATGACAGAGAAGTGGATAATAACTTTACAAGCACCTAGCATTGTGATGTTGTATGTAAATATTATGTTACACTCTCTGTTACGTATGTAATAGTGATCTAGTTTTGCCTTGGCTTGGATATTAAAATAATTTCGCCTTGACTCGGTTGGTGTAAATTAAAATAGCACTTTACTTGTTTTTAACTATAATATGGGTACAATAGTCTTGTTAGGAACTCTGGTGATCAACTGCCAATTTCGTGTTACAAACTTTCGTCCTTCCGCTCCTCAGACCCAATCCTTCATGACTCTGCTGACTTGAATTTTGTTTTGCCTTGACTCAACTTTATTAACTGAATGGAACTTTATGTACAAGTACCTACATACTTATTACTAATACATTAACAATATGATAACATAACGGAGTTTGATTCTCGACTTGTCGAAAGTACTTGGAGTTTAGTAATTATATTGAATGAGTGGAGTAGTGTAATGTAATAATGCAGCTATGTAGTTCAACTGGTTGCTTGCACGAAATATTGTCTGCAGATACGAAATACTTGCCACAACTTTAGTAAATTTACAGCACGTAGGTACCTCTGCGTTTTATTAGCTACCCTATAGAGACCAGTGCATTAGGCTACAAGTACCAGACATGTAAACACCATCAATAGAATTCAGAAACTGTAGCACTTTGAGTAAGAAGTTGTAAACGAGACACGTATACAGGAGGATGGTGGAAGAAAACAATGCGTACTGTTGTCTTGACTTGAATTCTTGACTGATCTAGATCTCCTAATATGATATCCTACTATAAAATATACGTGTACTCAGCGTCAAATGGCAAATGGATTGGAATATTCTTGTTAGCTACAACTTTACGATCATAACTTGATACTTATTCCATTTGTAACGCGATATCTTAATGTATTGTGTCCTATAACTTATAATAACAGATATCAATTCTGTCTCAAGTTGTACATGCAGATGCTTTGAAGACACAAACTCAAACTCAACTAAGTAATAAGAAACGCTACAAGTTTACTGCAGCACTACACAAAAGATCTCATCTGATCTGCAGATCTTCTCTTCACTGTTCTCAACTCAATGAAATCAACAAACGTCTTTCCACTCTGCACTACTGAAAGAGAAGCACACACAAACCAGATTCTTCTCTCTCCCTTGCCTCCACACTACAATATAACCTAACAACCTATCGGTATTTGCTATTGGTTCCTGTCCCTATTACTACCCATACAAATCTTAACGATCTTTCCATTGCTCACTACACACACCCTCCATACATACAAATACTCTATTATGTACTCATCGCTTTCTTATACGATTGCACACAAAATCCCAACTCATAACACTAATCTACCAACCTGGTCACAGTTCCGCATAGAATTTTCACATTTTTTGCAACTACAATTTTTCCAACATTTTTCAAAAATCCATCGTTAAAATTGAATTGCATCTTTTTATAGTAGTTACGGTTCAATTATACCTTTAAACCGTAATATACAGCCGTAAAGCTTTTGCAAGAGGAAAATTCATTAAATTCACCAAAAAATGTTATTTTGCCTTTTCAAATTGTAAGAAACAGATAAAGCTGTATTGCATCAACTCACAAGTGTGAAAAGAGGATAATGTAAGAACTTTTCGGCACTTCTACAGTAACAATGCACGATGAAGCAATGTTTAAGGCCATGTGTATGTACAGAGTGCACATTAATATCTACTCCGTACCAGACGGGTCCAGACAGTATAAGACAGTAGTTGAATTTTGGAAATTGTCAGTTGGAATGCGCAAGCTAAGCAGATAAGTTAGGGATGTTGAAATTCACAGCGATTTAAGAACAGATTGTAAGAATGACTCGCATGGATGGGTAGTAGAATAGAAAACGGATATAGGTGAGCCTAGACATAATAGGCAGTTATTTACTGGTATATACTCGTACCGAAAGTATCAAGTAGTATATGCTAGATATATTTGTTTAGCAAGTCTGTCATTGCACACGTACGTAGTTATACATTCTGCATTAGTTGCTTGTGGAACTAGGAATCTCTCCTTTCTGGCATAAGTTCCACATCTTGTTGTCCTTATACATACGTAACTTTCTTAGTTGTGTGGAGTACTAATGCAGTGTGGAAGTAAGTGCAGTATGTAAGTAGGTGGATAGGCACAAGGTGTTTTATAGGAGATAAGAGGAGTAGTAGCTCAGGCTGTACACAATGTACTAAATCCAGCTACGTAGGTATGCTAATGTCAACAAAGATGTTGAATCGCGTTTAGCGAGTGAGATGAAAGTTGCATTTTCTCAGTCAGTAAGACACTGAGAAACAGGAGATATATGTATTTTTATTTAAGATCATGTCACAAGTACCTACGCTCCTTGCATAGATATTTACAAACATCTATCAAGAATGGTTTGCCTTGCCATCGGCTTTACACTTTACATATTTGCACCAACTAAGAAGCACTCTGAACAGAAAACTGTTTAAAATTCCAAGAGGATCCTCTCTCGCCACATCTAAGCAAGAGTGTTGAGGAGCATGGAAATTGCATTTTAAGGTAAATCGCTCCATGCACGTAACTCACATCATTTATTATGAATTCTTCATACTTCATTTAGACAGTTGCATTCTTGCGATTCTAATTGTGCCTGACTTACATACATTGCCTAATGTTATGTAGTAGACACTCATAAAAAACTATCACTTATTATTACAAATGATTTAGCTTCGTGCATTTGCACTTTACACAGTTGTTGATGGACTTAATTACAATTTTCCACTTGCGAGAAGCCAGTTTATTCTTCCTAATGAGTCCAGTACTACTATATACTTATCAATTATCTTTTTAAGTAGGTAACATAATGACTTGACCGCAGATTTTAATTGCTTCTTTACTCTCAATTGTCAAGCAGTGCGAATTTTTTAAACTTTCGGCAAGTCCACCTCAATTAGAATCTCTTCAAAATCAGTTATGCACAAGTACCAACCACATCTAAATGATTTCCATCTCTATACTTTGTAACTTCTCATGTTCACAAATTCTTTTAAGCTACCGGCTGCCTTTTGCTTTTCTAGCGACGACTTTACTATACAGTTCTACATACACTACTATGATTTATGTCCATAGCGTGAGCATACTACTTTTGCATAATCACAACCAACGGTAGTTTATCTTGCGTTTATACGCTAATCTACTTAATATGTACAAAAGATCACAGATACTCCTATTTTATTACCATTCATAACTTTTATGCTTTTTAGATGCGCACTTCAACTGAGATATATCGCTAATTGTCCTATTAAATACTTTATCAATGCTAAACACATTAAATATCATAGATCTTGCCAAGAAAATAAACCAAATCATCATTAAACACATTTTTGTTGATTGTGAAAAGAAATATTCCTTATTTTAGGTGTTTGCAAATTTGACAATAAGTACAGTAATAGGCACGGGGCGTGGCTGCAATTGTACGGATTTTTGTGATGTAGAACGAAAGAAATAAAATTGCCGTTGTTCTTTTTTAGCCCATTAAACAGACTAGAGCGGATAGAGCATAAGAAAACTGAACAGTACATTGTATTATTGTATCGGAAAAATCTTGTTCTTTTTTATCGTTTTTTAAGCTTGGAGAGCCGTCATTTGTCATAAGATTCAATTCACTCAACTGCCCAACGATGCCACACACCAGAAAAGCCTTCGAGAAACAACTTGTCAAGAAAAAAATGACATGCTTTAGAGAATTCTTCCTTTAGAAAAACATTGCCAATTATTATTACTATTTTATGCTGCACTAATAAGTACAGTACAGTAATAGCATTAGTATGTAGGATTGTTATTTTACGGTTTGGACTGACGGAATGACTGACTGACTAGAAGCTACTAGTTGCTAGTCTACTTTCGTCCACTACTTTTCAATGCAGACTACATTCTTGCAATTTGTTAATGCAAATAATGACCTAGTTAAACCACGCCGTGGTTCTTGTCGACTGCGATACCGCATCCATATCCTTATATTAATTTTTTCTCGTAAAACACATTACACGGATAACAATAGTGCACAGGTATGTATATTCGTGTGTAGTACGTGGTTTTACTTATCAATATCCTCAGGTGAAGGCTCCTAAGGCGTCATTTATTCTGTACTGACAGACATTTCATTGCTCTATCTGAGTTATGTCTCCGTGTACTTTAACGAGATATTTAATTAAATGTAAGCATCATATTGGTGATTTCTTAATCAATAAAGACCTAATGATTAAAATTTGATGGGAAAAGCAGGTTGCACATGATTGTCAGTATAAATGATGCCTTCTACTTAAATAGTACTACTTATCAAATCCACGTTCTCAATCTAATCTAATAAACATAACCAGTACCTACTTATTAATGAATTTAAGTGAGTTATGTAGTATACGTGTACAGATTTAATAATTTTTTAGCACTCTCCACGCACACTGAGATTAGATGGAAGTCTATACAGCATATTGCACGCATATGCACAAATAATGCAAACAGGAATAATAAATGTACCTCCATGATATGCTTCATGCATGTAAACTGCAAATTTTGTTATTATTGTAAATGGTTGTAACAATCCATTGCAATTATCTCTACATGATCTACCTTAGACCTTTATACAAAACAACATGAAAATGTATCACAGAAACATCACTTTCTTACAAAATGGTATATCACGACTTTCACGACGACATTTCTCACAAGGCACTGACAAGCTACTAGAAACTTGTAATTTCTCTACAAATTAGGCAAGACTTTCATTACCTTATGAACATATACTTAACTTAGTATGTATTATAAAGTAATGCAATGTAATATACCTACCTAATTAAGGACTCACATTTATTATGTAGTCTTACATATGATAATTACAGTATTATTAGGGTCTTGCAACAAAAAATACGGTTATTTAATGACTTCAGAATTGCATGTCTTAACTTGAGTTGTTAACAAGGATGGAAAGAAATGAGTTATAAAGTCATAATAATCCCTACACAAAAATTATACGGTAAAATAATAGTTGTTTAAAAAATGCAAGTGAAGGTTGCTTGTGGTACGGGACTTTAGATTTACTTAGCTGGATTGGAATGGGTCGGATTTGATAGCCGTGCACTTGCTACTTACTTGACAAGACAACTAACAAACTCTCAGCTTCGACAGACAAAATTGCAGACTCATTCAGCTTATAGCCCAACCACATACATACTTAATACTATGTATATAGATCCCATGCATCTATCTGTATTTACGTAACGCGGTGTAAAGGAGAGTGTAAGGTAAAGTAAACTTTAATCTCTTTCCTGATCCTGCACTGGGGAATGAAACGTTAACTAAAAGCTGTGCAAATGTTACATAGTAAAATCCAATAGGGAATAGACTGACACATTCGATTCTGTTAATTCTAACACATCAAACACGTTCACGTACGTATCATTAGTTTAAACTAGGCAATTCCTGTGCTTTGCTATGCCCAAATGGAGATATTAAATAATTGCACACAACAATACACTATACACGTAAACAGATGCACTATGTATGCACTCTGCTTACAAACACTCTAGTAAACAATACAAAGTTTCCTAATAGGTTAGGACGTGACATCAGCAAGCAATCAATGGTAGCTACGTAGAAAAGGTATTACGAATAATAATACTGCCCTACACGGAGGCAACTTCTTAGTTCTTACTTCACAACAGCTTAAGAAATACCTACTTAATACCTAAGATGTATGTACCTACTAGCAAATG
This sequence comes from Tomocerus qinae, assembly GCA_020055645.1. Lineage (NCBI taxonomy): Eukaryota > Metazoa > Arthropoda > Collembola > Entomobryomorpha > Tomoceridae > Tomocerus > Tomocerus qinae. The sequence continues at coordinate 24,847,332 of CM034549.1, forward strand.
GTACCTATTACTACTATAAGTAGAACGGGTTATCCGTATACACTTATTATATAAGTAGTATAGATGAGTATAAAGATGAGAGAGAAAGAGTTGCTTGTCGTGGGAAACAATTGCAATTCCGTTGGATTCCAATTGATCTTGATTTTCTTCATTCACTCGGATTCCTTTCATCCGATACAAAGCAATCAGTGGATAAACACAATATTAAACCACAGTTTTGTAGTGGTAAAGTGCATAAGGAAGAAAGAAATGTTTGTGTCAGATATATTATGGCTACAAAGCCGAGATTCTAAGGGTAAACAAAACAAGTAGTAGATATGGTACTAATAGGATGTAGTAATGTAATCTAATAACCATTCAAACTCAAGTCGGATAGAGAATCTTCATGTTTCACTTGTTTGCTATCTTTGATGCTAACTGTTCGTTTACTCAACCTGGTCGCGTCAAAATGAATCATACTATCTTTGAGAGCAAGTGCTTAATGACAGTTCGTCGGCAATTGGAAAAGAACAACACGAATTAATATGCATTCACTCTAAACATTGCTTATAGCTTGAGCATAACTTGGCTATAAGGAGCACACCACACAAAATGCAAACAGAACCTGCGAATCTACATAAAGAAAAGCAACGGAATTCCCATGATTACACGACACTGCACCACACAGGTAGCTCGTATACTCCTTCCTATTGATAATACTTCGTGTCAAACCAAATTCAAACCAAGTCTAGTCGGCCACATAATTTAACTTTGCTTGTTTAGTTATGTACATAAAGTAACTGTGCAAATCAAGCCAGCATTTTGTGCTTACATGCTAACAATAAATTCATAGCGTTTCTTCACAAATATATTATAGCTCCCATGTCCTCATCCTTACTGTACATCTAGTAATAGTCATCTCAAGTCAATGCAACGGATTCTATTCAATATTACCTATTCTGCATTGCGGTAATTTTCAATGCTAAAATTTAATCAATACACCTGATTAGCAGTTTTCTGCAATTCACTCACCTTTCCGTTCCCTCAGATCATTTAGAAGCACTGCACTGTTATTTAACACACACTGGCCTATAATTTTCAAAAAGTGCCCCAAACTTAAATACTTAATTGAATGTATACACTATAACCTTAAAGATGATTTATTATGAGTGTGTCACAATAATAGTTAATAGATCTAAACTGTTTTCTCCTTGGTATGTTCCTGAAGGGAACAATTGCATGTGCAATGTGCATTTTCTGACTATACGTTCAATGAGAAAACTTTGGATGGGCCAAGGGTTGAAATATTTTAATTGTGCTTGCGTGGCACGCTTTGTGAAACCATCCAAGGTCTTTTCGCGAAGAATATTGAAGTATTTTAGCGAAATGAAGAACGTACATTTTATTTGTGTATTAAAAGGGAGTCTGAGGCGAGTGTAATTCGATATCTTTCTCATATGTGATGAGCAATTCGTGTTCACTAACCATTACAATTAAATTGCATTCCTCTCTGTAAGAATTTCATAAAGCAATAGAATTGATGTGCCTTCCACATGCAAATATTCGTCCTTGCATAAGATCTAAACAAACAAAAGTCAGATTGCAAAAGGTCTCTTCATATTTAGGTATGCGTTTCAGTTTCATTTATTTGATCTCTGCCATGTCATGTAATTTCTTCTCCCTTTCGCTTCAACAAACAAAGTACTTACTTTAAAATATTCAACCAATGTGGAATGAGCTCTCTTTTGTCCTACTATGTATAATTTCTCAGTGTGTGTGAATTTTTGCTGAATAAAATGGTTTCTGATGTTCCTATTCCAGCAGTTATAGTAATACATCCTACCAGAGTAAGCACTCAGAGGACTCAAAAGCTTAGCTTACTCATACGAATCTATTTACTTTGTTCCTTTCTATGACAAAGAATGTTTATTGCCATTTCCGAGAGTATATTCCTATTTGCTACAAAACCCTTCCCATTTATTTCCTAGTAGACTAGACTAGGGTAATGGATTGCTACTACTTCCTACACAGACCCTTTGTCTCTATGTTTACATACTGTCAAAAACAAGCCAAATATTTTAATTCGCATTCACTATTATTAGGATGATTCATACCAACATCCACTGTTACTCCCTTCTTCATTTTTTAGGCTAAATTCTTATACAGCTTAAGTGTACACTATCAGCAGTATTAAAAAATGGTATATTATATTGTATAATATTTTCGTGCTGAATACATTGCAAAAAATGATTTACATTGTAGGTTCGCCATTCTGAGGTAAATTCAGTAGTTGGAAAATGTCCAAGTCAATTTACAATATCGCTATAGTTTTGTGTAGCGTAATAATAGTAATGCTACCTGAAAATGCAAGGATGTAGCTCCCGAGTATAATAAAATACGTTAATTGTCCCTGTTTCTGAAGTAAACATGCACATTCTCCTGTTACATTTTCATTGTAGTGAACAGTTGGTTCTTTTATCCTGCTTATAAAACTGTATCTTATGCAAAGTCTGCAAATAATGTTGGGTAATATAGTATAGAGAGATCTGCGAAGCTAAAGATATGTTTATTAAACACTGTGGTATAGAATGGGATGCAGCGGCTGGAAATAATTACGTTCAGCATTAATTGTCCACTAACAAAAGGAATTACGTTGTATTACAAGCACAATCACATCCCCTATAAATAGTAACAGCTAAGCTACCACTACTTATCTATGCTTATGGAATCGGCTATAGTGCTAATGGACAGGTATCATATAAGATGGATATACTACAATAATTACTAGAGAATCTATACTGGCCATGTCCATAGTTGGAATCTAAACTGTTGTGGGCTGTGCTCATCTGTCCTGTCTGGACTTGGATTAATGTGATGCAGAGATTTAGAGTGAGTATCTGCAGTAATTTGGCTTAAGGGGACTATAGAGTGTCTATAAAGGCACAAGGATGATTATTCTGTGCATCTGTTCATATCTGCTTCAAAGAATATTGATTTCCAGAAGGAATCTCCAGTATCACTCGTGTGTGTGTTTAGAAATCCTCTTTACAGCTCCTAGTGCATTATACAACAAAGTAACCTACATCCTCCAAAAAATACACAGAATGAGTAACATAGTAAATTTAACCCGCTCTGTTGGTTTACTACGCAAGCCACAAACCATATATCAGGTAAAGCCATATACTAAAATTATATTGACTATTAATGTGTAATAATGTCCTTTACAATTGAAAGTACAATATACTATCTAAGCTGAAGTTGCTGAGGAAAATGGGCTGGCTAGAATCTCTTTTATGTGCATATAAATAGGCACTGTGTAGTTCAGTTTCACGTTCGTGTGTAAAAAACTGTGTTATAGTTACGTAAGACTATGCAGTTTGCACTTTGTACTATATGAATGCAAAGCCACGCTAATCTTGCCAATTTAATGATTCGCAAGTTCCTAGCACGTCCTTCAATCCATTACGATTCCATCCGAGTGTGGTTTAATCCAGAACTTTTTCCTCCTACCTAACCACTCTCGCTGTCTTCTATCAGAGTAACTTGAGTTTTGACTCTGTCTGTCTTCGCTCTTCTCTTAATGAGTTCGTTCCTAGTTAGTTGCTAATCATGATTTCCACACGCATTCGTCGGCCAAAAAGCTGGAATCTTCTTTCACTTTACATCCTTTACTGTGGTTAGACGTAAACGTAACACTTCAGCCTACAATTTTAGATTCTTTTCCCCCAAGAGAATTTTCTTTTGGTTGGAAGACTAAAACAAGGAGCGGGCTTGAGTTTCCTTATTATTTGCCTTAAATTATCATACGCTCCTCAAGTCTTGAAGACCGTGGTGCACAGACCGTGAATACTACTTCTTAAAATAACACTGAGCGAGCAACAATATTAGTCTCGCATATTGCATATCATCTGGGTTATTATAATATTCGTTAAATGAAATCTCTTGCAGATAGTAAATTCTACCCGCTGTTTCATTATTTCGTAAGAGGTTCAGAAATGGATTTTTGATGTTGGTGTGGTATTGATTAGTAGTAGAAAAAAATTATTTGTGATAAAATCCCTTCGGTTGTGGAAATGTGGATTTAGAACACGAAATTGAAAAGTAAGCATTTGAGTTCACCAGATTTCACAAACCGATTTTATTTTCCGAGATTGATATAGACGATTTTCGCAGACATTCACATTAGCACTCATTTAGCTTAAAAGAAATTTGATTCGACAGGACAGACACTGAAGGGGTTTATTCTCACGACTAAATAAGTTTGTTGCATGGGAACTTTCACCAATCTATCTCCAGGGTTCAAGTTTCTGGTTGAGCAAGTGAAATATAGTAAAGCCAAATTCAATTAAATAATTCTACCGTGCTGAGTCTGCTGAGGGAGCTATAGAGTTGGAGATTTCACTTTCAAACTAAACTTCAGTATAACATAGTAGACGATTATTCAGAATGTTCAGGAGAGGTGGAATTTATTGTCCTTTGGAATTAACTTACTGTGCAGAAATACAATAAAGGAAAGGAAAACAGAGAAAGCTTATTGCTTTTAAAGTTCTATTATCGTACAGCCTCCATAAAACTATAGTGTAGAAGGTCAGATGTACCCGCAGATAGTAGATGCCTGTAGATTTTAAACGGCAGAATATTGTTTCCGACTTTCAGCGACAAGATCAAGAGTAAGGCTTTGAGAACAAAGATCTCCTACGTAAATTCTTTGACAAATACGATTACAATGGAGAAAGTGAAGTAGTATAAGAAAGAAGATACACAAACAACAGTTTCTCTACTTGTTTCTCAAATCTGAATGTCATTAAATGGAGTAATTTTACATGCTAAGGGCACCAAAGGATCTCGTGTGACTTTGGAAGAAAATAATTAGTTGAATGAGGGAGAGAGTCACATAGATTAAATGAAATGACACTAATGGACCATAAATTAATCTCTATAAATAATTGCCTTACCAAAGTCTAATGTTAACCATTAATTAAATTTAATTATAGAAAGTTAACTACGTCAGCCAAAACTCATTTAGAAATCTTCCAGAAATTCAGTCAGAATTACCCAACCTACATGGCTTAAGATCTATCAAATCACAATTTATGTTCTTTCACAGCGAGTGGTAACACAAACACAATGTTTCAAAAACGGGAACAATACCAGTTTCCTTGTAATAACCCTGTAAAGGCGTGTGACATATAAAGGTCATAAGAAGATTAATGTTTCTCACCTGCCACAAAGTTCTAAAGTCTCTCTGTTCGACGCGAAGAAGTTGACAAGGCTCTCTCGTAACGATGGTATTTTCTCTAGGAGAGTCATCAAGAATTGACTCGCCAAAAAACGAGCCCATGCCAAGGCTTCTTGAGACTGCATTAATATCCTTTAAAAAACAACAAAGACATGTACATCTTGCTGTGTAATATATTGGGTAACAGATGTTTTTTCTGACACATTTTCTCAGGATCCCAAAATTGACATAACAGCCACAACCAACACCTTTAAATATTTGATTTACAAGACGAGCATTTTCTCCTGAACTAAATTTGTAGCTTACAAATTATTTTAATGAAATACTTTAAAACTCATCAGGGATAGATTTCTTACTTGTAAATATATTTTTGAAATGCAAAATATTTAAATGAGATCATTATGCAGGTTTATATGCCATAAGCCATAACATTATAGCCAAGGACAGTACAGTACTAATGAAACTCTAAGTAAAACATTTTAATGTGTAGGAAACCAACATAACAGGTTAATAGTAGCAACAGACTGGTGTAGAAGATATTTTTATCACAGATGTCTGGTATTCACTTGTAGTTTTTGTTGTGGATTGTGGCTGTTATGAACTACGATATAATATGTTCTCATTTTTCACCAGTCCACTTTGTTTGACAATCCAATCTTGTGAAGGAAAAATGGGAACTACGTAATGTAATAACATACGTGTAGAATGAATGTATGTTTTGTATGTGGGTAGAAGGTACATTGAAATGCATCATTGTATTTATTGTGTGATCTTTGCATGGGAGAAAGAGAAATGGAGGAGGATATGAAATTGCTATTCTGTTGCAGTAAATATTTCCGTGTGTCTCGGGCATTGTGGGTATTTATTTTATAATATGGTATGAGGCTTGGCTTTGAGTGAGAGTTGTTAAAGCAGAGTCTGGAGAAAAAGACAGATATGTTTTGAGAAAAAGTAGATGAATAAAATAGGAGAGAAGTGGGAAGAGAGATGAGATATGTCTAGAATGAGAGAGAAAGGAAAAGATACCTCGACGATTCCCGTTTTTGATACGTGAACATCAAGAGTGCCGACGAGAACGGCATACCAACTGGTTCCTTTGTCTCCCTGTCGATACACTGCAACGAAACCAAGAGACAAGACAAGGCAATCACATTGCACTGCAACTAAATGGAACAAAACCACTCATCCAGCAAACAACAGAACCAAACCTAACCGTAGTCAAGTCATTCACCATTACCTCTACGCTCCGATTGATATTAGTACTCCGGGCACAAAGTCTTATGCAATTCCTTACCAACTACCAAGAGAATTCCAGCTCTTGCTTTTACTTACCTCTACGTTTTAACTACATATCAACACTAAATATACCGAGAAAAGTTACTTTTTGTACTTTTCAAACTCTCTATAGCCGCTCTCCACCATTTCTTTGTATTTACATAAGAAATGGAGAAAGTCTCCTTTCTCTGGTCATGCAGCAGTTCTGCTTTAGCTTCGTTTGCTCTTCACTGTAATCATTTTTCAAGGAGTCTGCCGAATAACGGCAACAGTTTGCTCAACACAACACAAATACATATTGCACTGTGCTATAAACGGTAATGTGTTTGTGGATACATTGCCAATGTTCCTCCTATACACTCGCAAACACCAAAATCTAATCTGCTCTGCTCTGGAACACTTTACAACAGACCAAAAACACATTAGTTGAAACTACTACAATCTACCACAGTCTACTACTACATCTATTCTTTGTATTAGAGTGCCTATAGTAGAACAATCTTATATACTATAGGTAAGTAACATTAAATACAAATATCCTCTAGACATACAGACGAATCCTTAGTAATCATAATATGTACTTTCTCCATTTTTCAAATGTTCAATGTTATTATGGACTACTTTGAAAACAAAATTTTCCAACCCTACTTTTACATTGTTGATTACTACGTCGGAGAGTCATGTTTACATTTCTGAGAAAATAGTCCGAATAAGTAATTAGTTCGTTTGTTGGTATAAAAAAATTGCACGCTTCGAATTTTTAGTGTTATTTTTCATGATATTCTGCTGGGAATCAACATAAAGTGCATCCATATTGCAAAAATGGAATCTCTTTCCTGTGCAGATGATGCAAACACATTTAAAGAGAATGTAGATTAGTTAACAGATCAAAGAGTTAGTGAAAAGGAGATAGAAATATCGTTTTCAATCAAACTGAGAATAATCCTTCTGTGGAATAATATACAATGAAATTATTGAGCGCGGGTTCCCTTAGTCTATAGATACCCTTTATTTGTAAGACTACAAGGATATAGTCTTCGTGATTCAATGAGTAATATTTTCCTGTGAATTAATTTAGTACAAAGAAAAAAACTTTCGTTTGACTTTCCTTCGTGTAGAACAAATATTAAGGACGCAAAGGGAATTTGAAAAAATGACAATAGAGATGAATCCCAGGGATAAGGCAATTCAAAGAAAGATATAAGGAAACACGTTCGCTTCTTCTTTTCTTAGATTCTTTTTCAGTTAGGCCATAGAGGATGTGAATACAATGGGTAGTACTGGGTAAGTCGGACAAACATTATATTATAACGACTATAGTATTTTGCAACGTCCTATAACATTATATTATGGATATCAACTTTTTATGTCATCCATTTCTTTAAACTTTCTTTTTCCTCGCTAAGAAACATTGTGTCTAGGTTTATACCTACCTACTACAAGTATATTTAAACCTCACATAATTTAGATATAACAGCCTACGTAGTGATAGGCTGAGACAGATTTATCTCTGAGCACTGCAGTATGTGAAACCTATCCATTATGTTATCCACTCCACAATGTGGTATAGGACTTCAATGATCCTGTTCTGAGTATGAGTGAATTTTTCATTGTAATCAAATATTCCAGCTTCCTTTCATTTTCTCCATACAATTTTTTTTGATGTGGAAATACAATCATGGTTTAGTGATAATATTCTATAACTTTGGGCATGTTCAAGTGTTGAATTCAATGTTAATATTTCTTCAAATAACACGTTTGATTATGAAAATTGAAATATTGCATTACAGGAGCCAAACAGCAACGTATCTACTAACGGGGTTATAATATTCATAGAATAGTAATATAGATAAGCTAGCGGGTCTGCTGCTGATTCAATTTCAATATAATTCAATTTTATGTATTTCAGAAATATATCATTGAATAGCGAAGGTACGGAAATAGAAGAAATCTGTTTCTTTGCCGCCTTTGCTGCTAAGACGGAAAAGTTAAATTTTCAGAAAACCTAAGGCGACAAATACAGTACAAAATCTGCATTTTCTTAACAATTTTCCTCAAATTCATGTTTTCATATCCATTCATATGAACAGTCCATAGAAATAAGCAGTCGGACAATATTATCAGAAAAAAGTAAAAAAACAATTGAGCTTACAGGTCACGCCGGAGTCAAGTTGTTCCAGATAGGCACATCCAGCAAGTTGGTGCAATAGCGTAGGAGGGCATCCGGTGAGAGCAGCCAAATGTCGAAGGTGGCTTACTATAACGGCTATGTCATGAGTTGTTCGATCAATCGGCCTAAAAGGTTCATCACATTGTTATTTCAGTCAAACTCTTATAGCAAGCAAGAAAACCAAAATTCGGACTTTAGTAACTATAATATTCTCTTATAGAGATTACTCTTGTGCTTCATGCTTGAACGAATCCTGCCGGATTTCCTTTTGCGGTGAATTCTCAAGATCGGCTTATTCATTTGCATTAAAAATGAAAAGATTTTCTCTCTTTCTAATAAAGTCCCGAAGAAAATAGATTGCAAATAAAGCACTCTATTTTCCTAACAATACAGCCATGTTTCTCAGAAAGTTAGCTCTCCGGTCCCTACACAATTACGGTGTAGTAGAAGACAGATCATGCGAGTAACACTATCAAAAATGAATTACAGGCATCCATAAGCTGGCTTGGCTTATCTGCCAGTTTCGCTCTTTTTTCATTTAGATTTATTACTCTTTCCATACAGCGAGACGTGACACGTCTTCTGTCATTCATCTCAGAATCCTGTGCTACACTTCTCTTGATAAACTCGCTTTCTGGAAAATTTTTTCATTTTTAGTACAAAAATCCTTGGAGAAAGAGACGAAGAGAGATGAGGACCGAGCAACAAGTTGCACATCGCTTGATTCCATTCCCGTTTTCTCAAGTTTATTTGGAACTTGGAACCTTTCCAATACTTACAGTCTGTCACTATGCTCTGGCATAATGTCACTACAAACTTAATGTCACTTTGCATCTTCAAATTCCTGATAAATTGTTATTGTAGACATATACCAGTAAGTACTACCACTTAATAATCCTAGTTATGCAAATTTTCCAATGTATATTCAAGCTTTAAAGGGCAAAAGGGACATTTTCAATCATTATTGCCCTGTAGCTCTAAAACTAATCAAGAAAATTATACTTTGTAATATAGCCGGAAAATTTGCAATAAAGAATATAGGATAATGATATTGATATTAGGGGTAGCCAGGTCGAATGCATGGTCATGTGCAGTGATGAGATCCCAAAATGAAATCTAAATTCATATATACCTAGGTATGAACACGGGAGGATGACATAAGTGAATATACGGAACATATTAGGACTTTATTGCTGGAAATGATTATTGCCTCCTATGTTGCTAGCTAATGAAAATACGGAGTAATAGAAATGCATGACTACCAAAGAGAACGAAGTTCGTGTGCTTCTGTCCCATGAGTCATCTCATACATACAGATACACTATAGTCCCTATAATTATTTCCTCTCTTCCCTATATAAACCCTAGGCTTGAATTACTAGTTTTGAGTCAGCTCTACTGTGCGTTTTCATCTAGTACATCTTTTAGATGTGGTAATTGAATCTTTCAATTTACCATTTTGCAATTATGAGTAGGAGGAAAGTTGGAAAAACGGGTACAGCTACAGAATCCTGCTAAATAATTTATTTCTGAATTTTAATTGCTGCTACTGTTGTGTAATACGTGATGACATTGCCAAGGGGCACATATGGACCAAAAATGCTGTGGAATACAAAATTGCAGTTCGTACCTAAATGCATTAATTAGTCAAATGAATTTATAAAGTTATTTATAAGGTTAACCTTTTGTCAATACTGGAATTCCATAGATCTTGAGTCATTTTCTTCCAGGCGACTTTGGCTTCCATGATGAAAATCGCCCTTCGGCCTACTCACTTCTTATTAGCCGGTTAAAAATTAGAATATTAATTCCACTTCCATAATAAATCTACAACTAAACATCTGTGCAAATTTTTAATCAATGATGTAATGATTATATTTTATATGTGTCCAATGAATTGGTTAGCTGTGCCAAGATACAAAAGCATTTATTAAAATGCATCTGAACCTCCAAGCGTTGCAGTTTAATGGGCATTTGATGGGTATCTATAGTTAGACAGGAAAAGTTGATATCCCATGTAATCCTGTGGATCGATGCCATCACGAACACAATTTACTTTCTTTGGCAACTTTCTCCGTAAAAAACAGTCTGTAGATGGAATGAAGGATATTTTTGTTATTGCCGACATCAATCAATGAATCAATCACTCACACACATTCTAACATAAAGGAAAGAATTATTAACTTCTACAATACATCCGTAATAAAAATGTAGTTCTGCCTAAGCATTGAGAATATTCTTTCAACTTCACTTTCATTCTTACACTTTTAATTTCGCCAACTTTCCCATGATTGAAACCATTGTGAATTTTTTTGTGAAATCAGGCAGAATGTAATTGTTAATTCTAAGTGCTAAAATCCATATGGCTTTAATGCTTTGACATTTGAGTGATACGTTTACTGTTGTGTATTAGTGGAGGAGAGTATTAGGAGAAAGCAACAAGAGAGAAAGTACGTTGTTCACGGTATGCCAGTCGGATGAAAACTGAAAGCACGCCGTTGTGGCGAACTGCCTTTCTACGCTATCGGCTATAGTAAATGCATCACTGCATACTAGTTTCTATTGTAGGTAGGAACGTATGTTCTATAAAAAGGAAACCAATTTCTGTAGAGCCTAATAGTTGCTACCAAAGTTGAGATCTTATAACTAAGGACCTAGTTTTATAGTCAATATTCCTCGTGAGATATACATTGGTTAGTTAAACCCCTAAAGTTGTACTGTATTCTTTAGTGTGTTGAGAAAAGGTAAACCCTTATAGCAGTGGAGAGCAAGAAGTAAGGACAAAGCCTACGTTTTTCCGCTGCTCTTTCGTTTTCTTTGACTGTGAGGGTAACTTGGATAAATCTTATTACGATAAAAGTTTCGTATAGATGTCTAATGTACATACAAGTGAAAAATAAAGCGAGAAAACACTAACCCGGTTAAGCTTTCAGTGTACACGGAAAACAAACGTAAAAACATATAAGTAGGAAGTGACTCGGTTTATTCTATTTCCCACTTTTGCATGACGTCTTTTACGTGCATATTGGTAGGCAAAGCAAGCATCACTACCTGAAGATGTGAACTTATAACATTCATATTAATATTTTTTAAATGTATATTCATTTCTTATTATATATACATAGTGGCGCTAAATCTTTCTCCCAAAATATGCCGTACGTATGCAGGGAGTATCTCCTTTTCAATGTGAGTAAAACTACGATAAGACTTGGCTCGGCGCAGGTCGACTCGATTTTCGACAGTCGGCTTCCTTTCCTTTATTTCAGTTACTAGTGGTTTCCAACAGTCTTCCGTTTCTAAATGCTTCCAGAGTAGCAGACATAGTTAGTACATGCAGCAACCAACATTTCGGAGTAGTTACTTCCAAGATCTTGCAAAGCTCTGCTCTATACATTATGACTTACCTTCCTTCTTCTTCCATACACATAAGTACATACAGTCATTACAGTTCTATGAATATCACATTGTGAGAAAATAGAATGCTGGAGAGGAACATTACCAAAGAGAATAGTCTAACAGATACAAAGAAACTTATCCACCCTTTTGCCTTGCGCTTTCTCCGTATCGGAGAGTACTATCTCCTCGCTTCCGTAGTGCTAGTCCTGTCTACTACTAAGTACACAACAATTCTTCCAAAACTATTTATATACTTGGCTTCTGAATTTCTCTTTATATAATTATGATGCACATGGGGCTTAAGGCCACTTGTGAAACTCAAATAGCAAAGGAATTCAAAGGAACAAGACGATGAAATGAAATTCAACTATTAATTCAATTACAGACAGCAATTGAATGCTTAGGTATCTAATGTTTGTTTTAAACCTATCCAAGAGGGACTGTTTATTTATCTATTTCATGCTTTTACCTTCTTTCTCTATAAAATAACATTCGAGAGGTTAACGTTTCGTTGGAGTATGAATTGGTATCTGCAAAGCTATACTCAAATGTGCTTCCAAAGGAATAAATCTAAACACCGTGGAAAACGCCTTCTTTTGTCACCGAAGCGAAAGTTTTCTTCAGGGGAGCTCAGCTCAATATTTACCTCAGAGAAATAAACTATAAGAACATTTCCATGAATTTTTACTGAATCGCCTACACCCAATCTGTATATACCAGAAACCTTGGTATATACCATACCTATAGTAGATGACTATCATCATACTTAATATCACATTAGTGTAGAAACTGTCCGTGCTAAGTACATGCGTAATCTATTTCATCGGGTGACATTTTTAGTGCTACAATGACAATTTTAGTAGCTATATCTTTATATCTTTATGCAACCACTTACAGTTAAATACAGCTATTATCTACTATATGCAAATGATAACATGCGAAGTGCTACTTTTAAAGGACTAATTTTTGTTATGTACATAGGCAAGAATATTATATACCAACGTAATGGTTATCATTTATCATAAAGTGTATAAACATTTTTATATTCTATTGATTATTATAACAATGGTAAATTTTCTGCATATCTACAGACATTAAACAAGTTCCAAGCTTAGTATAATACAGAATGTTGTAGAAAGACACTAAGCTTAGAGATTACTAAGCATAAATAGAACAGCTAGGTATTTATATGTCATATATTATATTACGTGGTCGAGGCATTAGCAGGCCGAAAAGCACTCTTAAATCTTCTACACCAAGAAATCATTTAAGTAAATAAGAAGGACAATGAACTGAAGAAATTGGCAGGTACGCAAAAAAACAAATATAATTTCTAAAATAAACGTATATAACATAATGAAAGTTGGTATTATTGAATTAGCATGTTTAAAGGATGATAATTCTTCTTGTCATAAAACCCGTAAATGTATCTAATGACCCATTCAATAAGGAATCTCATTCTTCCCACTCAGCTGCACTTTTTCCGCTTCTTTCAGTCCTGATTTCTGCTTCACTAGTGTCTGTTCATTTTCTAGTGCTTCTTAAATAAGCTTGTGGCCTATCACTTGATACGGCTCATGTAGTCTCTTTTCTCTGCCTTGTGGTTGATATTCACGTGCACATGAAGGAAAATGAAGGAAATATTATGCTAAGTGAATTGTTAATTTATTCAGCATTTATTCAGCATTGGGTAGTATTTGTTCAAGTGTGATGATATTTTTTTTGTGCATACAGTGTTATTGTGACCTCATTATGCAAATGTTGTTTTAAAAATATCAATATCAATTCTTCTATGTGACACATTGATTGCTATGTGATTGATTACATGATTATTGATTACAGAATGTAACTAAATATAAATAGTTATGCGTACAATATTCTACTTGATATCGATAGCAATATAATAGCCCATTCATTTTGATGGGAGATAAGCAATATACATTTCGTACATTGTTTACTTAAACATCCCATTCTATTATACAGCAGTAATAAAAACGTAGGATAATTTCTCCATTAGTATAGGGAATAGTATAGCATAGGAATAGCTTTGTGTTCGAGCAGCAAAAAAAGAAACAGTACCTTGCTGCATATCGACAAATTTCCTTTTGCTAGCTCGGCAATAATGGAAACTTGTTTGCCATCTTGTAAACAAATCGAATCGAAGAACAAAGTTTTGTTGGAACGACGGGACGGTGATGTGTAAGTAACTGAATTTGAATGGTATTCCATGTAGATATATGAAATACTCAGAAGTAGATATACCATGTGTATCCGCACGCTTGCTTGAAGTTGAGTTGCTTGTCTGTCTGAGTTCTTGGTGCATGTGTGTTAGTAACCTATGTGGCATGAGACCAAATAGTTTCAGTTCCGCAGTGGTAGCTTCATCTTCGTTTTCATATCATTAATTTATTACCTACATTCAAAACTCCGGACTTAACATACAAGCATTACAACATATTACATTTAAACAATTGTCCTAAAGTATAATTTACCTATTGGCTGCTAGAGTCCTTGCATAATATATACAAATAACGTGGGTGAGAGTACTGAGTACGTGTATAGCTATTTTTGCTAATTGCGTATTATGTACTATGCGCCATTAAAGGAGGTTCTAATATAGTGCCAATTTCTTGAGTGTGAGCACATATGCTGTTGGAGTGAATTATATTTTGTGAAGGTACATATTTTAACCTTAAAACTCATCAAAGGGCACCGAAAAATAAAAATTGTGTTTTGTGGATTAAAAATGAACATCGATACAAGACACTGCGATGTTATTTAATGTGAACTCTGCGTGTGTGAAGTTGTATTAAGCTTGAGTCGGGTTGATTTTGTTTGGGGACTCTATTCACCACGTCAGTCACTCTAATGTTACATTTTGTGGTATCTATATTCTGCTATGAACTCAGTACTTACGTATTGGTGGTGGCTGTGTTATCGTGTTCCCCGTAAGCTATATTCAGCCAGCTAACTGTGTATGTAGAGAAGCATTATGAGTTTGATATTTTCGGGACCTCCACTCCAGCCAACCAACGCAACGCACCAATTCTTCTCGTCCGTCATTCTTTTTTTGCGTTGCTTGCATAATCGTTTGTTCAACTGCCTAGTAATCTTATATATCTGTTATATGGAAGAAGGAACTCTTCAGCTCGTTCTACATTCAAAGTTGTGATGTTTTAGAAGATTATAACATATACGAACACCATATGTTAAGTAAGTAGTAGTATTTACTGAAACGTTGCAGAAGACTAACGTATAAATGACTCTACTGACTGGAATATCGAGACGCAAAAGCAGAACGTGATTTCCACTGTTGTATTTGTGTAGTTATTTGTTTTAGTTACACTCTACGTATAGCTGTTTGCGTTGAGTTTATACTAGTGTTTGTAGTTATCTAATTTGTTTCTGAGGGGTAAGTGTAACTTTTCCTTTACCTTCAACCGTAATTGCTTATAATTTTTGGAGAGTGAACAAGTGTGTATACTCATACACACATGCACACACAATATTATACATTTGTATGTGCATATACCATAATATAGTAATAGTAACTGTAACTGGTATATCCGTGTGGAATGTGTGTATACTATTACATAGGTAATTACAATGGTACGCTCATTTCATTAGCCTTCACTTACCAAACATGTAGATCAATATATTCACACGTACAAGTAGAGACTACTAGCAACCTTTTTCAGCGCCCAATCAAATGTTGTTCTGTTAGTTTCTATCGGGAACTTTTTTTCTTCAATCTTCTTAGTGTGAGACTTTTACCGTGAGTACCCATGGTCAAAGGACCCTTTGCAAAATTTAATTTAAAAATGGCTATTGTTTCCACTTAGTTGTGCATGAAAAGGTATAATAATTTTGGTTCTATACTACTTCTAGAAGATTTCACTTTGTATTCAACATTATAGTTATTTTATTACTCTTCTTAGAACTTACAACTGCCGAATACCACCATATAAAACAATATCATTACAGTGTACAGTACACTGTATATTATAATATACAGAAGGTTGGGGTAGTTTTTCGTTACACAGACACATCAATAAAGTAAAGGTATACATTTATATTGCAAATATTATATAGAACTACGGACAATTATTATCAAATAAACAATTAAACATTGGAAGTTGCGAAAGAAGGGGACGGAATGTTTATATTTGAAATATTTATTGCTACATTGAAATTAGCATTAAAGCATGTCAATCAATACACTCATTCACTCATTACAATCCCAAAAGCCAAAAACCAGTGATCATAAAGTTTTAATTATAAACCTCCAACAACTACTTATTTGCACATAGCTGTCTGTAGTTAGTTAGTAAGTTTGAACTTCTTAATTTGTACTATAGCAAATAAGTTTGACTTTCTTACAAAATTACAGTCGTACTTAACCCAGGGGCAGTGCATACTGCATACCTACTTACAGCCTACAAAATAATATTTGGAATTCCGATGCATACGAAAAATGGAAGCGAAAAATAGCATAATTTTGTTTCGGATTCTTTCTTTAACCTAAATGCAGTAAGTTGTAGTTGTGTTGTAGGTAAAAATGGTATACATTGAATCCTACAATTAATTATTATTATTATCCTTTTTCACAGGTTATTTATTACCAGTACTACGTAACTGGCCAACATTTTCCTACATTCTACTGTTGAGACGGTGTTTGGCAGAACCTAAAGGCAAAAGGGAGATTCAAATGAAGATAAACCGGGTGATTCTAGTCACTTAGGGAGTTTTGGATCTCATCTTGTTCACAGTTGCTCCAATTTTTGTAAACAGGGAGTTCGGTAAGCTAACAAATTAAATTGGAATTATTTTTACAAAAATACAATTTAGTGAAATGTGGATGCGGGAACTGAGAAGTGGCTTAAAATAATATATTTTGAATTTTGAACATCAGCTGAGGCTGCAAGCTGCACATGCACCATCAACCGTGCACCTGACAGATATTTATTATTATCAGTGTACAATTTTACTTTTTAGCCTTTTTACCATCACAGTGGTAAAAATGCAGTTAATGGTAAAATTGTAAATTATAGCGAATACTTAGCCATTAGTAGAGATACACAAATGATATGATACATTAAAATAAGTTTTCATACTCTCTATTTTCTCTAAAATATTTCTAATTAAGATTTATATTTGAACGCTCACCGAAAGTAGTGAAAAAAGTCATTTAAACGACATTTATTCATTCGCTTGGTACAGCTAATTTTCATTTAATTAGAAAAATGCTCATTTAATTGAAATTAATTATTCAATAAGTAAATAAGGACGATTTTGTACCAATTAGATGACTCTTTCTTGTGTTAATTAACACACATTAAGTTGGGCAGTCAATTTGTGACCGCAATCGTCAGCTGCAAAGGTATTTTATGTATTATCGGTGAATTTTATTCAAAATTTTGTACGAAATTTGAATAAAATTATTTTGACCATTTCTTACCAATTATAACATTTACCACCAATTTTTAGGTGGTATAGTAAATAGAATTAAATACCATTAAAAACCACTTACCCCTGTTAAGTGGTAAATGGTATTTTGTACACTGATTATTATAGGTTGATAATGATTTGTTTATTTCCAATTTCAGGCAGACGAAAACAATTTAATTGTCCGACAGAATTGTGAGTTGAAAAGGATATAACATTCATATCAGTGAACTGCCACCGGATACATAATATGATGAGTTTGGTGAAGGACAATTAATTTCACCTCCTAATTCCGATAAAGTTAGTACGTAGTACGTACGTGAGAAAATACGGAGAATTCACATACATGTGCGAGGACATTAAGTTTGGCAAGATGGAAAAACTTGGTAATACGTCTTGTGTCATGTGTGATGACTCTCTTCCAGCTGCCCTGGAGAAAAATAGAATCTATAATTCGAAAGTGACCTATAAACTAAGTCCTTTAGAAAGTAAAGCACTGTGTAAAGTTCTGCGGCTACCATCTTTCCCATTCGATTTCCAATTTCTGCAAGCCTTTTTTTGTAACGATTGCAAAACGTATATAAAAAAATCTAGTGTGATTTTTGATCAAATTGAGTCATTAAATCTTCATTTGACTCAAATTCGCTCCGTAATGCTGAATAAACTTGCTAAGTTTGCCACTGTGCTACACTCACACACATCTGCTCAGAAAAACTTGGAAGAAGTCAACATTCGAGATAAGCCATTTAATGACAGTTCATTTCGATGGGAAATTCGGAAGCAAGTTTTCCATTGTAAGTGGCCAAAGTGGTCATTATTTCTTTATTTTTTAGGTTCGGTTTATCACAGTATAAATAACATAATCATCAGTAAGTTATCGACACTGTTGATTTGCATGTTTATTTACTTTATATTTATTTTTACCAAAGGGACACTGTGACATCATAGCGAACGTTTCAAGGGATGAATAACCTATTTCTACTCTAATTCTTTGATTCAATTTTAGGTTTACAAGCCAACGCAGGAAAGGAAGTCAATTTGGGTTTTGAAGGAGGTCGGAGGGTAACACAAGAAGTGCCAGCTCGGGTAGAAAAGGGTCACAATATTACTTATTGTTTAGAAAAGACTGAAAAGGAAATATCTTCACCGCAATCTATGAACAGCGAGTTATCACAGCATGATTACCATCAGTCTCCAGATGATCCAGAGAGTGATTTATCATCGCAACAAGGCTGTTCTTTAACAAAAGCACACACCTGTGAAGAAAGCTCGCAAGGTTCACATCTATCGCCGCAAGTGGTAGAAAACCAAGAACCTGCTAGTAATAGCGAAACTGTGAATTTGCTATCTGTAGAATCAAATGACATTGACCATGCAGAAATCGGATATGATAACATTGGATCTCAGAAGTCTCCGGCTGTCAGCGAAAACGACAATATTCAAACATCAATAACTGAATTTCACGATGGAAAGCCCAATGAACGCTTAAATTATTCCTCAACCAGTTCAAATGATGTAGAAAAATTAGCTGGCCAGTCGACTCCTACAGAAGGGAGGGAGGGTAATATTGATAAACATTGTCAGACAGAAGAGCCAGTATACAAATTGGAGGAAGAACTTCGCAAATACGAACAAACACTAGCTATAACAACAGAACCAATGCAACGCAGAGTGAGTACAACTGAGCAAGAAGACTTTCTTCCCACATTGCCAAGTAACAGTAAAGCTAATGACTCAATGTATGAGGTTGTAGAAGTGGAAGATAGTGACGAATCTGACAGTCTTGTAGTTGTTTCCCTTGAAAATAAACGCAATTTATGTTCTCAAGAAAATCAAGGTCCAATTGAAAATAAGGTGGTATCTCACGAAAATGAAATTGTTTCTTCACTTCATGAAAATCAAAGACTCTCTCCTCCACATGAAGACCAAACAGTGTTTCCTTCCCATAAAAATCGATCAGTTTCTCCTTCCCATGATTCTCAAGCAGTATCTTCCCTAAAAAATCAAGTAGCCTCTCCCAACAAAAGTCAAGGTTCGCCACCCCAAGAAAATCAAGGTTCGTCATCCCAAGAAAATATAGTTTTCCCCCAAGAAAATCAAGGTTCGTCACCCCAGGAAAATATAGTCTCCTCCCAAGAAAATCAAGGTTCGTCACCCCAGGAAAATATAGTCACCCTCCAAGAAAATCAAGTAGTCTCTCCCCATGAAAATCAAATAGCATCTCCCCATGAAAATCAAAAAGCCTCTCCCCATGAAAATCAAATAGTCTCTCCCCATGAAAATCAAATAGCCTCTCCCCGTGAAAATCAAATAGTCCCTCCCCATGAAAATCAAATAGCCTCTCCCCATGAAAATCAAATAGCCTCTCCCCATGAAAATCAAATAGCCTCTCCCCATGAAAATGAAATAGCCTCTCCCTGTGAAAATCAAATCGCCTCTCCTCATGAAAATGAAGTAACCTCTCCCCATGAAAATGAAGTAACCTCTCCCCATGAAAATGAGGTAACCTCTCCCCATGAAAATGAAGTAACCTCTCCCCATGAAAATCAAGTAGCCTCTCCAAATGAAAATCAAGTAGCCTCTCCAAATGATAATCAAATAGCCTCTCCCCATGAAAATCAAATAGCCTCTCCAAATGAAAATCAAATAGCCTCTCCAAATGAAAATCAAATAGCCTCTCCACATGAAAATCAGGTAACCTCTCCAAATGAAAATCAAATAGCCTCTCCCCATGAAAATCAAGTAACCTCTCCCCATGAAAATCAAGTAACCTCTCCCCATGAAAATCAAATAGCCTCTCATCATGAAAATCAAGTAGTTTCTCCCCACGAAAATAATGTAGCCTCTCCCCACGAAAATAATGTAGCCTCTCCCCACGAAAATAATGTAGCCTCTCCCCATGAAAATCAAGTAGGATCTCCTCATGAAAATCAAATAGTCCCATCCCAAAAAAACAATGGCTCCCCACCGCATGAGGTTCAAATTATCTCTTCCCAAGAGTCCCAAGACACCCAAACCTATGAAGACGTCAGCAGTTTCAGAAAAGGAATTAATATTCAATGCTCATTGGACTTTTCGGCATTGACCGAGTCTGACAATGAAGGTGAATCAGTCGGAATTTTATTAATACCTGGAATCGATTACACTTTAGACGAAACTCAGAAAGACTTACCATCAAAAATGTTAACCGAAATGGATTTCACTGGTCAAGGAGTTTATGTTTCGGTTGAAAACAGTATTTCAAGTGAAGCCACGTCTAGTGTTTCAAAAATGAATTTACCACCAATGATGGATGAGACTTCTATCAACGATATGAATGTAGTTAATGCCATTCCTGCAGAGCTTGACTTTTCAGAATTTGCAGGAACAGATAACATAAGTACTTCCACAGTAGAAGTTAGTACTACAGGTTTACCAGAAATACATTTTTCTCAAATTGTTAGCTCTTCTATAAATTTACAATCCGGGGGTATCGAAATGTGCCCGTTTTCTACCCCTTCGATTCCAGCAGATCCAAGCTCTGATATACATTTGCAATTGTCTACTGACGAGTTATCTTCATTTGCAAATACTCACCGTATAGATAGAAATAACAGTGATATTTCTAAAGGAATGCCGGAATTAATACCTGTATCACCCGCGGTTGAATCTGGATCCATTTCTTCCGAATCTGATATGGAACCCCCTAAACTTCTCAACGAGAAACTTTTGGGAAGTTCTAACTTATTACCTGAACATGCTGTTGTAGAGACTTCATCGCATCATTTTTCCGCATCTGCTACGTATGTCCATCCAACATGGTCTAATACTACCTCAAGTTTCTTCGAAGAAAAAGAGGAAAGTCGTCTTTTCTCTGCGATTCAAACGACTTCATCAGTGGCATCACCCATATCATCAATAGCCTTTAATCAGGGCTCCAGTACGGAATCACCAATACGTAGCAAAAATGACACCACAAAAGCACACGTCATACGACTCCCTTGTGCACAACTTATTTCGCCTCAAAAACAATGTTCTTCAAGTTTTGATGATGATTCTTCAAAATCTGAAGATGTTTCAACGGGGCTGCAGCCAGCTGACGTTTCAAAAAAACGTTCGCCCGATGTGACACAAGCTGGAACTGTAGCGGGTTTATCACACATTCGTCCAGATTTTCTATCTTCACAACCAAACAAAGCAGGGCTATCTGCCAAAGAAAGTGAATCCTCCAAACCAACTTCGCTTGTTGGGCAGATTAGGAATAAAACCTTCATTACAAAAGCGTCTCTTAAATCTCATCCAGAACCTTTAAAAAATTACGACTCACAACCACAACGTACCAAACCTGTCGGAGTGTTAAAAACTGGTTCGGCGGAACCATTGTCTTTTGAGTTCAGCTTTTCCGAGGTCTTGCAAGTCATCTCAAAAGAAGACGAAGTCATCAACCAACCGCAACCACCGGCTCCAGCTGCTGTATCTACTCCAGTTTCCATCCAAGAAAGCTCTAAAGGTGGAGAGCCCAAAATAAAAAAACCAAGATTGCTCACAAAAAAACATTCAACACCTTTAGTTACTACATCTACCTTTCCAAAAGTTAATTCTAAAGCTCCAGTTCCAATAGATGATAAATCATCAGATGACGAAATTTCAATTGTTGCTGAGTACCGCCATCCTGGTCCTTCTGTTCCAATGTCGTATTCCAAAAATATCGAGATGCATAAAATAAGACTTCAAGCAAAACTGGGGTCGAATTCCAGAAGACTTCAAGCAGCGAGACGCACACAGGTGGGCCAGAAGAAACCCAAAGTTAAGGAGGATTTATTTACACCAGATCGCAGCGTTCAGAAGATAACTGCTAGTGATCATGACTGTCGTAACATTGATAGAACGAAGAAAACAATACAATGTGTCGCAAGTACACCCCCGAGAGGTGCGTCCTGCAAAAATCTTGAAGAAAATACAGCCGGTCCCGCTAAGAAGAGATCAAAATCAGACAGGGAATATAGTGCCAATAATTCTGCAAAGACTGGGCCTTCAAAAGATAACGAAACTGGCAGCAGTTCCAACAAAAATCAAGTCAGGACTGGCCGACTCAGGCTTGACAATCAAAAATCAAAAACTGACCGAGACGATAGTTTAATTTCCGTTAAGGACAAATCCCAGCTAGACCTCGAAACTGATGTTTTTGCCAGTTATTCTAAAAGAAGGATACCAAAATCTGGTAGCGTAAATACAAATCTAGCAGAAACTGAACGAGAAAAAAGTCCTGCTAAGAAAAAAACCAAATCAGATCGAGATGGTATTAATGCAAGTCCTTCAATGAGTACCAATACAATATCTAGCAAGGAGTGTACTAATAATCAAGTAGAAACAGAGCAAAGGAACAATGATAGTGACATTAATGCTGCTGCAGCTTCAAACCTTGGACACGAAACTAGTTCAAGTCTTTCTATTAGTCCACTGACAAGCAGAGAAACCAGTGCCAGTCCGACTAAAAGTCACTTGAACTCAAACCAAGAAAGCAGTGTCAGTTATGCTAAGAAAGTATCAAAAACTGACCAAGGTTCTAGTGCCAATCCTGCTAAAACTGTACCATTACCTGAGACAGATATTGTTACAATTTATGGTAAAAGTGGCAGAGGAAGTAGTGCCAGTTTTGATAAAAATCAATTAAGTCCTAAATTTCGCAGGCGACACGTCATACCTATGAAGACTCAAACGAAAACTCCAGATCCTAACATTGTATCGCTTGGTAAACCAAACTATTTGTCGGATTCTTCTGTGTCAGACATCTCAGACACTAGCAGTAATTTATCGTCCTCAACCACAGATGAGGATTTTGTGCCTTCGCCAGATATATCGGATATCAGCAATAAGAAAAGCAGACCTAAACGTTTAGTATGTACCAGAAAAGAAATAACCAAACCAAAAGAGCCTGCAAAGCAAAAAAGAAAACCATACAAAAGGGGAAAACGAAATAATCCACCAGTTGCAAAAGACAAAGTCCCAGTGACTAAAACGTCTAAAACCAAACAAAGAACATCTGCACGGAATATTAGCAAAAAAGCGGCTAAATCGTCAACATTGTTGAATCTTCCGGAAGTAACTGCTCCATTAAAAGTTGCTGAAAATGCTACGTCATGGACGGTTGCCAAAATAGCTGCAGTTACTAATAGAAGAATTTTAAATTTGTATTTGGAGAAACTCAACTTGAACTCATTGATGTGTCCGGAAGGTAATCGTCTCAATATTTATCACGCAAAATTATTACTATTATTATATTATTATTAATTAATAATTATCTCTAATCTGTGTAATAATCTAATATAATAATGTAAATAATAATTCGATTAATTCGATGTAAATAATGTAAATAGTAAATAATATCGTGCTATAAAATTCTAAATAGATAATTTTTAGAATGCAATTTCTACATTTTCCAACCCAGTCAGACTAACATTCTTTTTCTTTTCACAGGTGTTTTCATTGGAGGTGAAATGGTGAAAGTGAATATGACCTCACTTACTCACACAAAACCTACGAACTTAGGAGAAACGGATGCCGGGATTCCTTTGAATAAAAGTACTGCTATGGATGGTGTCCCTGCAGGTGGGCTGGCAAACTCCGGTTCTAAAAAATTAAAAAATTGCTCACAGTTAAAAATAAATAACATAAATGAAGATTTTATAGAGGATACATCCAATGAAAAAGTTCAATTGAAAGCCAAACCAAAGAGTCACAAAAAGTCACACAAGAAAATGTCTGATTCAGTCAACCGTCAAGCAATTCCAATCAGTGTGCGACAACAGATCAACAGACTACTTCGAACGGATCCTCCTTCTGTTCCAGCAGCGGAAAGCCCAAGTACAAATCCTCCTGTTCCAGCAGCGGAAGGCCCAAGTGCAAATCCTCCTGTTCCAGCAGATGAAGGCCCAAGTACAAATCCTCACAATGAAAATCCACCCTCAATACCACCAGCATCAGAAAATAGTGCTCCGGTTTCTCCTCCTACTGATAATCTATTGGTACCCACACCCAGTCAGACGAAAATAAAAAGGCCAATAAAAATAACGATAAGTAAAAAAAGACATTCTGATGGAACGGAATCCGTTGCAGTCACAACACCTAGAAAATCTATTGATGACGATAAATGTGCTAAAGAAAAGTCGGCGGAACCAGCCACACCCACAGTAGACGTAGCGCCGAAGAGACGTCCTTCTAAAAGTGAAAGTCGGATAATGGAAACAACCTTTACAAAAAAAGAAGTAGGCCAAACATCAAGTGGTCGAAAAGTCGTAAGATGCAGCTATGAGTAAGGTCTAGAACTTTATAATCGGAATGAGCTGAATTAACTCCAGATAATCAGTACTAGAGTTTGTTAGCTCTGTTATTATAGCATACCCTTGGTTGCCGCGATTTAAACTCACATGTAGAAATAATGCGCAAATCAAGAAATGCTAAATTTTTTACCAATTTGATTCTTGAATTTACTTTTACTTTATTACCAAAATAATTATTACAACATGTTTTCTTTCGTCTTACTTTTCCCCGCTAATATGAGTATTCAACCCTGGTATGAACTTTCACTATAATATGCACTCTTTATGAGCTTATGAGGTTTTAGAAAGTAGGGCATGATTAGGGACAAATGGCTAGATGCTTAGTAGATTATATA
Organism: Tomocerus qinae; assembly: GCA_020055645.1. NCBI lineage: Eukaryota > Metazoa > Arthropoda > Collembola > Entomobryomorpha > Tomoceridae > Tomocerus > Tomocerus qinae. Next base: position 24,872,489 of record CM034549.1, read on the forward strand.
TTTTGTTAGCAACTGCTTAGTTAAGGTCACTTTATATCATGTTATGAAATGTAGTATTATAAGGGAAAGGATTTGTACTGGTTCAGTAAAAGTAAAATTTAACAATATTAGTGTTAACTGTTAACTTGTTATTCGTAATATGGTAATAGACGAAATTTGTGGCGTAGTTTATAAGCAGTGTGATACCAGTGTACTTGCTGAATTTAGTGCTTTCTCTTTTCTAATATTGAATATAAAACTTACACTTGTACAAAATTAGTAAGTATAGTGAAAGTCTTATAATATGCATTAAGTTTCGCGTCTGGGAAAGTACGACGACTACAATAATGTGGCCATATAAATCAATACCATTAATAAATAAGGTGAATAATATTATATTGTAATATTTCGTTATTACAAAACCTCATGAAAGAGCCCCAAATTGTCAATACAATTATTACGAGTCGACACATAAAAACCTTTTTGTCAACAGGTGATAAGACCATGTGTTGAAAATTCGGGAGTAAATCATACCCCATACATTTTTACATATAGAGTAATAAATAGTATAAATATAATGTTAATATTGCACTTGTTGACTAGTTTATTATAAAAAATAGTTGTAATCGCCAACGCATATTACTATTCAGTACTAGACAATAAAAAAGTTTTTTCTTTCACAAGAGTAGTTAAATAGTAGTAAGTTAGCTCTATTAACAACTTTCACCGACCTTTCGCCAGAATTTTAGTTAACTCTAGTTGGTATGATTTAAGATTTGAAAATGCAAAGAGAAAGTTTAATCATAGATTGTAAAGAAAGTTCATTGTAAATATAGAAAGTTCAACTACATTTTGGAGTAATTACAATTCGTATATTGTTATTAATAATATTATTAGCATCAATAAAAGCGAAGCAATTTTTGTTTTAAGTACTTCTTATCGCGCTGTTTATGTCGAATACTTACGCATATAAATTTACATAGAATGTACACGGAACTACACGAAACATCCTTCCGTGCTACTGTTATTACTGTTTGGCATGAATTTCTTTATGAACATGCAATAGTGCAAATTAGTAGACTTTTTTGAGATAGAATTTCATGTTGATTTTATTTCACGTGGAAACATTCGATGCATTTCTTCCCATTTTGGAGTGTTAAAAACAACATAGCAAACAATATGGGAGAATTGTGATTAATTATTCAAAACGATACTTAACAGGCTCATCATGTGTTTATTGTGGATATTGAAATTGGAGGAATTATTATGTAACAATAATTGAAATAGGCTGTATTGATTTGTTGTGTGTAGCAGAATGAAAGCGTCCGTCCCCTCGCATAGAAATAGGCATTTGAGTCTTATTAATCTTAATAGTCATCTATATCATACACTCCCTCTTCTAAATCGTCCAATTGCATACTTTGGAAATCTACCTTGTAGCGGAGAAGACCTGTGCACAATTCACATAAAACGTTAATTTTATTCAGACCATAAACATTTTTCAAAAACTAACACTCACACAACAACAACAACAAAATCTAGACTAGAATAAATGTTTGGCAGGAAATTAGGCTTGTAATTAATTAGTGTTAGGTAAGATCGGTGTATTCTACTCTACAACTTATTACACACAGAGAGTGACAACAAAAACAGTCACTTGGTTTCTCACAAAGAAACTAATAATATTCGTGCACATAAATTATTTTTGAATTCGATCAATACAAGACATTAATTTATTAACGTTTTAAATTATATGCACAATTGCTCACTAAAGTACTGTTTTTGCCATCCTTTACATTTTATATAAAAATGTGTGTATTAGCATTTTTCATTGAATAAATGTTTTGAAACAGTGACGGGTATGTCTTTGCGGCATTTAAGGCGGCGAATAACTTATCGTTTTTCGGTAGCCATGAATTACGAATAATAAAAGGAACTCTGACAAGAAAGTCCTTAGCAAGCAAAACTGTTAATAGTCGATCGCATGCAAGAAGTGTTTATTTAATTTGTTAAGCCAGGAAATAAGGAGGTCGAATCAATTACAGAGCTTATTTATTACGCTGGGCTGAGTTTGAAATGAGAAGGTAGAAAAAATTTAAAGAATCAAAGAACACTGACACAAACACCATTCTTAGTTTTAGTACAATACAAACGACATTGCGCGTTGTTAACAAATTCTAAAATACATTCTAAAGGCAGGAAGAACAATAACATCAAAACACGGCAAGTACACGTGGATGAAACAAATTTTCCGACCATATAAAACAGGCGAAGTATCAAGATGTGTTCAATTAGTAATCATCCAAGTCTACGTCCTCTAATGGATCGTCAGCTTGCAATGATTGGAAATCAACTCTATATCGCAACATCCCTACCAAAACCACCAACAAAAGTCAGCACTCCCGTCAAGCTTATTAAACAACCCACGACCCTAAAGTCAATCACGTAGTGGCTAAACCCAACACCCATCTAAATAGAACCCCAAGTCAAAGCAGTAGCGGAACCATAACAAATATATGGAAAAATGTGAATCTCTACTTCTTTTATGGCTGTGAATGCTGTAGAGATGCAACATTGGCAAACAAATAAGACATTAACGTTTTCTTTCGTTACTTCTACGTATTTAAATTAAATCACAACATAACGCATTTTGTCTCAATCTACATTTTGCATAAAAGTTCTCCTTTGTTTAACGATATTTTCTAAATTGAACATAAATATTATACGTTGTTGTTATGCAAGCATAAGACATAAGATAGTAGATATTATAACGATAATTTTGATCATTATAAATATTTTCATATTTCATATATTTTAGAAACTACAGTACTAATTCTTCTAAATCCGTATTGGTTAAATATTTATCAATGGGAAGTATAAAAGGAAAGTTATTTACCTCCGACACCACCAAAGCCACGTACGTATTGAGAACCTTCTTGCGATCGGTCAGTGATAATTTCTAAGGTTGCGCCAAATGTCTTGTAGTTGTTAGCTATCCACTCCAATAAAGGCTGGCACTCCACCAATTCTAACTCTACACCCGTCTAAATAACACATACAAAAATAATTGACATTGTACAATAAATAAGTCTCAGAAATCAATTTCAATCAATATTTTTTATTATTGTCTACATGATATTGATAATGATCCTACCTCTTTGTCTGTAAAGTGAGACTTGTCTTTCTCTTGTTCAGGGGTTAGGTGCAAAATTTTTTCTTCCCCCGTTCCATGGTTTTTTAGAACATACCTTTGTATATCCAAATTCTCCCAGCAGATCAAAGTTTCTACGGAGCCCAGCTCCAAGGCTTTCAGTGTGTCTTCTACTCCAAAACAATATTTTCCTGTGTCTTGGCTAATTTCGTCAAAATAGCGTCCTGAAATTCAAGTTATTCACATTTAATATGCTACAAAGACAATTGTTATTACCTAAGGACGTTTCCCAAAAAACCCGCCCCCGTAAAGAGTATTGTGGCCGAATCAACAGATTTCAAAAAATGTCATGTTGAGTATGAAAATGAACATTCAAAATATGTAATAATATTGACAATGAAAGTGAACAGAAACACATTAATAGATTATAAAAAAGATACAATTAAAAAAAGAAATTTGGTAGGAATTCAAAAAATACTTCTTTCGTTCCTGTTTTTTTCCATGTTTGGTAAAAATTCTTCATTGTGTTCAAGAGTTATAGTGGGTCAGGACGGACGAACGGATAGACTGTGTGATTTTATATAAGCTTGCTTCCCCAAGCGAGTTAACAATAAAAAGACAAAGAATAATACCGATAAGTTTTTTCTCTTGAATGAACTTGACGTTCTGCAGTGATTCAGCTGCTAATTCAATGGCTTGGTTAAATCCATTTTCTCCTCCATATGAGACATCAACTAACTTTATAATTTTAGCTTGCAATCTCTGAAATAATATTTTGGAATTCATAATATTACAAATAAATAAATAATTAATTCATATTATTCATACATAACCAATTTCAACATTAATATTAGGTCATTCTTTACAAATTTCCCCTCCCCAGAGTCTAGGTATCAGTATGCCGTATTCCCCTTCAATTCTTTTGCCCAACTTATCAAATCGAATGTAGTTAACACGTCATTCCATTTGATTAGATGAGTTAATGAGTTTCGTTAAAACATTTAGAAAAAGGATAGCATTTTGCAAATTTTTAACTATCTATTTATAATAAAGACATTTGGATTGGTCTTATTCCACTTAACATTCGCTCATTTTGAATTTTGAAGACATAAGAATTTATTTCATGTGGAAAAGAATTCTCCTTACTAGGGGTAGAAGGGGAAGAATAGGGTTTAACAGGTAGCTGGTTAATACTTAGCCTGTGGGCGGTAATGGGGTGCCGTTACGAGGAAATTATTATTCTAAGTGATGACCTGACCTAATGACCTTGTACATTATCTTAAAACCTCGTTTTTTACTTACGGGATCAAACATGTCAGACTGGCTAAGCTCAGTTTTGAAGTCGGCAGATCCAGCTAAAATTAGACCAGCAATGTTAGGCTTATCATTCGTAATAAAGAGTTGAGTAGCCACTTCTGCTACTTTCCGAACGTAATTGTGCCGCTTTTCCATTCGAAGACGGGCAAATCTCAAGGCTGATTGACCTCCTCTTCCTGTTACAAAAATAGTGAAATTATAACGCATACCACACCAAAGTGAAAATGGTTGCTTAAATTTTTTCGCATTTTTAACTGTAGGGGCAAGATTTTAAGATATATTTGAAATTAAAAAACGTACCGTGCTTCTTTGGAAGGTCGACCGTGAACTTGTGCAAAACTTCTCTCGTATTTCCTTGAAGAGTACCAAAAAGGGCTCCGTTTCCATCCATTACTATAAAACCGAACTTGTTGTCGTCAGCCAAAAGAGCTGTCAAGGCTTCAGTATGAAACTTTAAAAATAAAGAAACATTTTGAACAATTGAAGCACACTCATTCATAATGTAATTATAGATTGAAATTGTCACCTTATTGTCACACAAATACAGAGACGTGTTGATTGGTTTAAAAGGCTCGAAATCGATGTTAACTTTCTTTTCTTTACCTTCCTCTGTCACAATCGTCCCACAATAGATGACAAGACCGTTTGGAGAAACTGCAATAAATATGCTCAATCAGTGAAATATACTTTTAAGTCCAAAGCAGACAATATTAACCGAAAATTTTTATTAATACCTTTCGTGTACAATTTGAGCTTTTGTTGGACAGACGTTATAGCACCAAGGACAGACAATCGGTTAACTCTTGATTTGATATTTGATGCCGTTCCGAATTCATCAGCTAACATTTTACTTACTCGTGAGATTTGGTCCTTGGGTGGAATAATCAAAGATATCATACTGGTACCATTCCTACAAATTCAAAAAATTTATGCATTGAGAATTGAAAATTTAAGCGAATTATATAACTTTTTAAAAGTAAGATTACTTTGATATAAGAAAAACTTACCCTCTTGCTTGCTCTAAACTTTTGATCAGTTTTTTAATCTTCCACATCTCAACATTGCGATCTGCAGACGTTTCGTCCGAATTTGGTGCCGACATGATGCTGTATTACAATAAGTTGCTAATTCTAATAAAGAAAAGGCTTGAGAAAACACCGGGAATGCAATTAACGCAGAAAGCCTTTTCTTCTGCTACTACACTTATATCCAAATCCTGTGACCAGGATGCAATTCCAAATTCGGGGACCTCTGTTTTAAAGAAAATAAAAAAAACGTTGAAAATACACGCTAATGACTTTTCGTTTCCAATTCACATTCACAATACTTTATAGTAAATAGAAATCACAAACGAAAAATACAAATATAAAAAGTGACCTAACTAACACTATCGGTAAACGCATCTGCTTGCTGATTACTTCCATCCACCTTGAAACTTATTCATGATCTACACATATGATTATCCCATTAATATACTATTTCAAATCGTCATTTATATACATATCAATATCAATAACCAATAACAATAGTAAAATATGACTACGACTATCACGTCACTTAATGAACAAAAAATATAAATTGATGCATGTTTTAATATTGATAATAAACTATGCAATAGGTAATTCGTATAAAACACTAGGATATATCGGGATTCGGGTATAGCATGTAGAGGTTAAAAATGTTGTATATACACGCAAACTTATACATACATTTCTTAATAAACAGAATAATATTTATACTGACTGACAAACATTAAATGAAGAGCGAGGACGAGAATGAGATTCATTACAATATTGCAAATGCCATAGGTCTTGCAAAATAATATAGAAGCGTGTACAACGTATAGAGAGCTCTGAAAGCTCTGATGATCACACGTTTATTATACTGCTTAAATAACAGTGAACGCACAAATTGTGCGCTCTTTATACGAACTAATAAATAATATTATTACAGTTACTGGTCTAGGAGTTCTCCTTCTCCTTAATATTTTAGTCATACTTTCCAACTATTGACTATGTATGCAAAATAAATTCATACATGAATGACGCAAAATAGTAATTCGTTAACAATAATTACATTGAATTGCATAGTTTAGTTTAGATTTTCGTACACCAGAAAGATTGCATCAAAACAGATTAAGTTACGACAATTGTGAAAATAATTAATAATTTCCAAAATTCAAACCATTGGCCATATGGCACATTCATCTGTTTGCTTTTTGGCAATTTTAATAGTGTGATAGGAAAGGAATTGAAAAGAATAATGTTTATGACCAATACTACTACGACTACACTACACTATACATAAATGAACACAGCATGCGGTTAAATCGGTATGTCATAATAATATCTACTGACATCAGCAGCGTATGAATGTCACAAATGTAAAAAAAATTAAAATATAGTAAATTCAAAATTGTTCTTATATATATAATGTATTTAACTCTAATAATATTGATGGGCTATTTTGACCAGCTGAATCATTTATGAAAGAGTCCCGCTATTACATTAGTGTAATATTTTATACGTGGTTCAAAAAAGGTTTAAAACTGAGGTAAATAGTTTATTACGTGTTATTATTATGATTAATTTCGGACTTCATTCATTATTAGCTAATCTAATCACTAATAGTTTAGTGATATCACTAGTTAGTACAATTTTTTCTTACTTTCACTTTATGTTTATATTATTCAACATTTAAAATTGACTTGCTTCCTTTAGCCATTAGCTGTAAGCTAAGCAAAAGCGAAGCTGGAAAAGCAAACCAACGAGGTTGGAAGTAGAAAATAAATTTAATTTAATGCCTAATAGTTAGAAGTTAAAAATAAATTTTTGATTTATTTTAAAATCATTTATAACTAAGTATAAATTTCATAATAAAATTAATTTAATTCATTATGAATTAAATCATTCATGCGCATATTGATATTTATTTTATAATAGACAATAGAAAACTAACATTACAATTAAAAACCGGTAAGTACAAAACAATAAACTACAATAAAATAGAAAGTATTCAGTATTACTTGACTCAGTAACTTACCTGAACAATTTGATGACTAAATTAAAAATTGGAAGTTCCAAATGGTAAATATAAATGATAAAGATGTAGTAATTAATGAAGAAGTGTTTTTCCTTTGCCGCAAGTGTTGAATATGAGATGTAAGAAGGAAATTAAAATTGTATCCGTATAATAATTGCCTACCCTTTAGGCCTTTAAGATGTTAATGGTGAAATCAGTTTATATTGGATTTTGGATTTATGTAATCTCTTCAGAGAAGAACAGAATTATTGGAGTAGTAGAATAGAAAGTAGTATGAATGAGTTGAGTACTACTTGTACTACGGTTACGATAAAGAACGAATGACTGAAATATGCTAAAGCATCGCCTATACGAATACGAATCTCGTTCACGACGACCGACTCCTCTTTTTGCTCATTTACGTGAACTGTGCTGTGGTGACGTGGTGAGTACAAAAATGAATATCAGCAAAGTCCTGAAGTCTGGTCTTTTCTCTCTTCTGTCTGTGTCGGTTGGCTTTGGCTCTAGTAAATGCTGCACGTGAAGTTATTCGTAATATCCCTCTTCCTCCAAAGTCATATTTCTGCCCAATTACCTGCCCCAACTCTTTCCTCCTTTTTTCGAATAATACTATCTCTTCTTTTAAACTCCTTCTTTCACTTATCAGCAATAAAATTTTGACATTTGTACATCGTTTTTTTGGCCATCAGGCCGTGCTACAAATATATGCTTACTAGCCGGTCACAGGACCTAGGCCCTGTTATAAATAAAGCTAGTGTGTATTACGGGGGGAATATTGTACGATGAGAAGAAAGTATTTCAGATGCATAGCTTTTTCTAATTGAACTTTACATGGCTTCTCATTTAGTGGGTCGGCGTCGGAGGTAGAGATTTTACATTGATAGGTGTAGGGACTTTTGTTTTAGCAAACTGTCCGTATCTCCGGACAGGGAGGAGGTAGAGGCAAATGTATTGTCTTTATCATAATTTCATTAATTTCAACAATGTAAATGGCCAAATTTTAAATTTTCCCGCACATGAAATAATAGGAACCTTAAGAGAACCGAAGGCTGGAATTATTTGCATACAGAACGCATAAACTGCTTTGTTATGAAATATACGGACTTGTTGGGATTTACTACATTTAGGTAACGTTCGTTTAAGATTGAGGTCTGCTTAGCTGCGTTATCAGAGCGGCAAATTAAGGCTGACTCGACGATGCGCAAAACTTTGATAACACACCCCCCGTGGGGAATAAAAATTTGTCATATTTTTTAAAACATGTACCACATATTTTCGGAGGGGGTATTGTGGCCCTTTTTCCGAAAAAGTCCCTACATTTTTTAAAATTTATTAGTTTTTGGAGTGGAAGAAATGGATGGGAGTTTGACAAACTCGTCTCGTTCTCTGTTCTATGAAAAGATAAAAAAAATCAGGAGACAATGCCCACTGCAGAATTTTGTGCCCTATTTTTTGAGGTACTACATTTTGAAATCGGTTGCCCCAAATTGGGTGTGTCAAAGTTTTGCGTCTTTCCAACACCTTTCCTCATAGTACCACTAGACTGTGCCAATTTTTACTACGGGGAGGAAGGGCGCCAATTTAAAATTACATCACATCCTACAGGATTGGGTTTATTTATCATCTAGCACCCCGTAGTAAAATTACTCATTTCTGCTCGTCGCTAAGCAACCGTATCATCGAGGTAGCCTTAACACGCGATGATATAAACAAACATGTTATCCAGTTATCCACTCGTAAAATATAGAGATTGATTATGTATTTCGCGCAAATTGAGGGTTACTTTTACCAGTTGTCTGCGTTACTTTACATCACTCCACCCACAATAGTATATTAAAACATTAGGCGGAGTTATTATGACGTCAAAGTATTTATAATTTCCGTTTATACAGTACCTATACAGTACGGAATTTTTCACTGCGTGATGGAAAAGGTAAAGTACTGTTGACGGTGTGGCCGTGGTCGTACGGTGGGAACTTGTACGAACGAGTAGTCAGGCTTCCAGTTCCACATGCTAGTTTGGCTGAAGCGCGACCATTCAAAAGAAATTCAAGCGATCTGACCATTAAAAACCTACAGCAAGCCGTAACAGAAGCTCGCCTGAGTAAAGAGGACCGTGTGCACATTTTTGATAGAATAGTAGTGGAAAAGATACATTAACAAATAATTATTAATGTTGGCTATCAAAATCAACAGAAAATCAAAATAGATTAATGTTGACTATCAAAATCAACAGAAAATCAAAATAGATTAATGTTGACTATCAAAATCAACAGAAAATCAAAAGTGATTAATAATAACTATCAAAATTAAAGGAAAATCAATTGATTAATCAAAATTAAAAGGAAATCAAAGTCGGTTAATACTGACTCCAAAAATCAACAGAAATATCCTTAAAGCGGTACATTCCGGGTGTAGTTACTTTACTATGAAATCTAAAATCATTTAGAAGCGGTATGAAATATTTTATACTAAAATACTAACAATTTATAGGAAACGCAATTAATGCCCATTTTCTACTATGACTATCAAAATGAACACAAAGTGAGCGCGCGGTATCTTGGTAACCAGTCGACTAATGTGGCCTATTTTCAATAGGGGTTGTCAGTGGTCCATAGGCATTGTTTTCGCCAAGTTTGGTCAAAATCTATTAATGCGTTCGAAAGTTATCGTGTTCACAGACGGACGACGGACTGTGCGGTTCTATAAGCTGCCTTATTCAGGTGAGCTAAAAAGTTTAGCGAGCCGAACCGAACCGGCTTGCTCAAGGATATTCAATCAAGCCACTAATGTCACGGGCAGTACCGTATTTAGCAGTCGATTTCGGAGGGAGAAAAATTTAGCATTATTTTGTCTAAAATGAGTCAAAAATAGCCTAAAAATGACATACAAAATTTTTGGTATTTTATTTAAAAAAAATTTTCTTGGATTTCGGGGGGTGAGGGGGGCATTTGCCCCCAATGCCCCTTCAATACAGCATTGGTTAACAGGCCACAGGTTTAAAATAAAAACCTACGGCAAGCCGTAACAGAAGCTCGCCTGAGTGAAGGGGACCGTGTACACAGTTATTATATTAATAATAGAAACAGGTTTATTTTCATATTTATTGGTTAATATTGAGTATCAAAGTCAAAATGTATGAATGTTGACCATCAAAGTCAATAGAAAATCAAAGCAGATTAACGTTGACTATGAAAATCAACAGAAACACAAAATAGATTAAGATTGACAATGAAAATCAACACAAAATCATAATTGATAATTATTGACTATGAAAATCAACAGAAAATCAAAATAGATAATTGTTGACTATGAAAATGAACAGAAAATCATTCAGAAAATTTTGATTAATTTTGATTAATCAAAATTGATTAATGTTATGACTATGAAAATCAACAGATATTTAATCTTGATTGATTATGAGTATTAAGATCTACAGAAAATTAAAATCGGTTAATAATGATTATTTAAATCTAAAGGAAAACAAAAAATGGAAATTCTACTATAAAATTGAATAAAAATCCAAAATAGATTTTTTCCATCGTCTAATAGTTATTTTCCGGTTTAATTGGCTTTATTATAAAATATCAAATTTGGTAGAAGCGGATTGAAATATTTTATACTATCTCGCTAACAATTTATAGGAAACGCTGTAGAACTTTTTAATGTCCATTTAATGCCAAATTTTCAATTTGACTATCAAAATAAAGACAAAGTGAGCGCGCGTTATCTCAGTAACCAATGGACCGATTAACCCCCAATTCAATAGGGATCGTCAGTGGTCTATAGGCATTGTTTTTGCCAAGTTTGGTCAATATCCGTCATTGCTTTCGAAAGTTATCGTGGGGACGGACGGACGTACGGACGGACGTACGGACGGACGTACGGACGTACGGACAGACTGTGCGGTTCTATAAGCTGCCTTATTCAGGCGAGCTAAAAATGATGAGAAACGTTTTTGAGCGAGCGGATCCACCCTTCTAAAAAATTCAGCTGAAGGACTTACAAAACTCGGCTAGCTACTAGCTAGAACTAGCTAGAAACTAGCAAGAGTGGCCAGTTTAAGCTTTACTTATTGTTGTCCCATTGAAAGATCTACAGGGCAGGATACGATCCATTATCGTCGTGTAAACTTAAATGGAGATTGACCAATTTGATCTGTTTTTCACATCCCTATGGAAACAGCCTAGAGATGATATCCAAAATGACTTTCTCACAGGGCAGGACGTTGTGACAGTCTCACATACGTTGTTTTCACTTTAGCATAGACCTTATGGGGGACAGCTCTGACTTCGACAAAAGTCAATAATTTTACTGTTTACATGACGATAATGGATCGTATACTGCCCTGTACGTAGATCTTTCACTGTGACAACAATACACTACTTCGCAATTAATGACAAAAATGACAATCATACTACATAAGTACCTAATCTTATCTGTCGCTTTTAAATCAACATTAGTGTGAAATATCTTTGATAATATCTGATTACAGGGCTAAATCCTGAGTGATTTTTTGTATATGCAGATAGTGCCTATTATGTGCATTGCAATGCACTGCACTTTTCATGTATAGTTGGGCCTTTGTGATTATCAAAGTCTTCACATACCTCACGATTTCATCTCATGCGTTATTCAAACGGGTACAATGTCATCTTTAGTTAGTTGAAAGACCGAGTTCGTAAATGGGCAAAATAGCTCACACCCCCTTCCTAACTGGGAGCGGTTCACAAATTAATAATAATAATTAAAAGTGGATATAACTTTGGTTCAATTCATCGCACAAAGTCAATAGTAAAAAATGTTCAGGGATGCCAATAAATAGATCACAGTCACCCTTTGACTGGGAAAGTTGAAAAGAAACTCCAATTTTCAGTCCTTTTGTGACTTACACCATTGTACCTATCGTACAAAGTCATAATAGTTTATTCGAAAGGAAAAAGAATCTTTGTCACTACTAAATAGGTCACAGTTATCCACTGGCAGCGAAAATAGGTAAACATTTGAGAATAGCTGAAATGTTATGCAACCTTGGTACTTTTAATCACATGTCTTGCAACCATTTGCTCGATAGCAAAAAGGTTCTTTTGCACTAAATTTACTACCCCTGATTGGGGAAGTGGATTAATAATTGAAAATAACTGAAAGTGTTGGAACTTGGGTGTTTCACAAAGCCGTGTGATTTGTTCAAAAATATCTTAAAATATTCTAAAGCATTCAAATATAAATCAAAAAGTATTCAAAAAACTAAAAAGAATTAACAGTCGACATTGTTTACTACATATCAGGTGCATTCTACATTATCCAATGCATTACGAAATATTTGAGAAAATAATTATTTGTTATTGATTCAAAATTATTCGAAAATAGAAGGAAACAAAATAGGAACTACTGAAATACATCGTTCCTCATTTTCATTACCACTAAAGTCATGTACTATTTTATTTTGTATATGGTTATCGTTAACGTTAAAACAGGAAATAAAGTTTACACTGATTTCTTATTCTTCAAGTTCAAGTTCCATTCAAGCCCTTGGCCATTCAATTGATGTGCTATGATGTATGATGAGTAGGTTGGAAAAATTCATGTGATATGGGAAAGTCAGAGATTGATGGTATGTGATGTGCCAGCAAGGTTGGCCCATCGCTAGAAGGCAAAACTCTCCACCTAGAAATGCAGAGAACAGAAGGTCTGATTTTAGAATATCATGGATATCGATCGTCCCTTGCCAGATTTGCTGGCGGGAATGCGATCGAAATCCGATAAGAAACTACCAGTCAGTTTGTTTTACTTATGTCACTATGCAAAAATAAATGCTTGACGGTTATACTATACATATCATTGAAATATTGATACATAATCCAATAAAAAGTAACTACTTTGTATCTTAAATTAGAAATAATGAAAAGCTAATATCAGTATGAAGTACAGTAATGAAAAGGCCACGAGGCGAGAGGTGGAGGTGAATTACATCGAACACATAATAAATTACACAGCAAGAGTAAACTATATGTATATTGTAAGCAATTCCAAATGTTGTTTTACATAATATAGTAAACTTATGAATATAGAATAGATGATTTATTTACGTCGCCCTAAGAAGCAAAAAATAGTCTTATATTATATGCAAAAAAACGTTACCCCCTTGAGATAACTTGATAAAGTTACCTTTATATAGGTAAATATAAAATTTTGTCATCGAAATCTGCATATTGGGTAAAAGGTAAAATGTACCCACCATTCCACCAATGAAAAATATTTTTGAAGGTGAGTTGATTGGGAATAGCTCTTTTAGTTGAGATGATGTTCACTGTGTCTTGAACCCTAATTAAGTTTAAACCGTAATTTTTGCTAAATTGTGTACACTGTTGTGTGTATGCTGGCATTACTCTGTCGATGTAAGTAATGCACATCAATCCGTCTCACATTAGGGAGCTTATCCAAAAATCTGCGGACATGTTGCACTCCAATAAATCGGAAAACAATTTCACAAATTATCAATAAAATACTGCCAAACCAAAAGTAAACAAGTACTTTGTCGTGTAATGCTCGTTTAACCAAAATTATTAAACAGAGTTTCAAAGTTAAAATCAGATCAAAGAATAAGGACGCTCGCAACCACAGCTTCGCATTTTCTAAGAAAAACTTCGCGTCAAATTCTCTCTATATATTTACATCAAACAATGAAAATTAAAAATTTAACCTTTTGTAATTTTTAAAGGCAAGTCTTTTTAATGACTTACACGCACAGTAGTCACCTTAACCAGTTGAATCGCCACATGTATTTGCATTAAGTTGACAGATATACTAAAGGCCCATGAAGGTATGATTATTGGGAGAGCTACATCAAAAATCATAACTAGAGAATGTATCATTGTTCTGAGCCAGGTAATTTTTATAGGTACTTAATACCAACAAATGTTTTAGAATTATAACGCTCTAACCTTGAGTAAGACCTCTGTCTTGGTATTGAAACTCAATCCATACAACATAAGCAACTTGTAATGCGTGATAAACAATGAGGAAAACTGCGATTGCCTAAAATGCAATTCCAAATTTATTTCATAGAAAATTAGTGCTGAAAATTACAAGTTTCTTACCATATCTGCAATTGCAATCGTCGCAACGATTGTATTTTCCCTCATGATTATGATGTGTCCAAAAATGTGGTTTATCACAAGAACTGTCCTTTTACAAGAATTATGGTACTTGCAGTACATTCAGTTTTTTGAAATGTGTACAAATGCTGTGAAATTCTTCTCATTAATACTGTATGCAGACATTTTGTAACTAAAATAAGGTTCAGAAATCAGAAGCAACGCATCAACTTTTGCAGAACATACTTTCAAGGTTCTAGAGGGGTGACTTTTGTTTAAAAAAATTTGACATGAGTTTATTTTGAATAGTCACAATTCACATATCAATGTACTTGACATAGTTAAAGTTTTACATTTTGAATTTTACGGTCTAGTTGACACATTGATGGACTACTAAACTAAAGATAGATATCTATCACTATGTGTTTGCAAGTACAGGCAAACACAAAGTACTATGCTTACCAGATACTGCTTTATGGCTTTAGACTCAGACTATATAGTACAGTTCATAATACACACAAGACATGCAATGTAGCATAAATGTAGATACTTTAACATAAAATATGCTACATATTCTATAATCAGAATATTTATATTGCATTTTATTGAAGTAGTCCTATTCTCTCTAATTTAGCTATTCTACATTATCTACATGCTTAAGTAAATAGATCATTTTGATTCTCGTATACTTATACATACGAATATTTTTAATAATTGGTTCAAGGGGAATTTGTACACAAAATTTGTGTGCAAAATCTTTACGGGCTCGATAGTAAAACATAGTTATTTAGTACTTATCATTGGAAACAGATGGAGAAAGCATAAATAGAGCAATGCTTTTATTTGTACTTTCTGACAGCTAGAATCAAGTGTAAATTAATTATATCTTTATCTCCACTCTTTTATGAGCAAAGATTTTACATGCAAGTACATATATAATTATAAGTAAGTATAGGTACTTGATTAATGAATTGTATTATGATTTCAACATCGAATGGATATCGGAAGAACACTTGTATGATAATGTACTTAGGTGAGTTAAAACAAGTCTTTATAGATTTACAGAAATTTAAATCAATTTGAGGCTTTCCCTGCCGATAATAATTACGGTCTTCCAAGCTCTGTGGAATTTTAGACTTGAATAGCGACATGTCGTCCCAGTGAATTGCGACCTTGATTGTCAATGTATTTTATAAAAGAAACGGATCTTCGCATCCCAGAGATTTGGTGCTTTAAATCATCGATAAACTCGCGTACGAAATATACTCCAAAAATCCTAAAGCCAATTTCCACGAGACACAACACCCAAATAAAGCCACTAGAGCTTTGCTTTCTTGCTACAAAATATATAATTTTTAGAGCAATGAGAATAAACACGCAGGCTGCAGTCCTCAGCCACATTTGAGATCTCTGGACCGACACAGAAGGTCCTAACACATCCTGAGAAAACACATAATTAGCATTAGAAAAGTAATTCTTTGAATTTAACTGTAAACATTTCCAATTAGTATGCTAATTAAAACAGATGTATTTTAACATTTTGCATTTGATTAGTATGTTAAGATATTATAATCACTAGAGAGTCACATGAACATGCATGTGGTGAAGTTTCATAAATTAATGTACATGCTCTTAATTATATGACATACGTAAGTAGACTTTTACGCGTTAGTAAGTATGGCCATAAAAAAGAGTTAGTAGATGAGATAATTGACAGATCTTGGGAGCTGGGTTACCTGGTAGGTGACTAAAAATAGTTTGTAGGCTGAAATGAGCTGTAATACAGTAACGGAGAACACGGCAGCCCAAACAACCATGGATAGGAGGAAAACTATAAATAAAGAAATGTATCATATAACCCAATGTGTGAAAGTTGAGAAAAATTCTGGAAGTCTGTCTGAAACTGCATATGTGCACGTAGGAGGGAGACAAGAACTCTCACAAATCAAGATAAAACATAATTATTTACAGGAAGAGCTTATAATAGTTTTAAACTTTATTATTTTAAGTATGTTTACCAGGATATTTATGCATGCAACACAAGTGTGTAACAAACCCTAAATAAATAGTTTAGCAACATGTTGAATTATTTACTGCGTCACTTACGGTTGAATTTTGTGAATAATCCATTAGGGACTTGTATTATAAGGGTATTCATGAAAAGACCGACGAGGTAGAAGAAAAAGAGGAACAATGCAAAAATCTGGAAAGAGAAAATGGTATGAAGTATGGTTTATTTATTTAATAGTGTCGGATTTGAATTTATGTCACACAATATCATAAGTACAATAGCTAGAATATTGGGGGATCATAAATATGTATGCACAAGTGATTGATAATGTTGTCTCACCACATCTACAATAGCAATTCCTCGAACCGTAGTTTTATCCCTCCAGTTGTCTTCCTCCATTACAAGCGAGAAAAAATGTTGATCCCTTTCTTTGTGTTATGAATTTATTTTCTTAGGTTGCAACTTGCAATTCCGGAAATATAAACAGAGAAGTGTTTGAAAGTATTGCAAAGAACCCAAGAAATAAACTGCGGGGACGAGCCCTCTTGTTCACATTTCAACACCCGTCGGTTTTCACAGTCTGATCCGCACTCACATCACAAGTCTCCACCTCACATCCGAATATGAATGCATCGTTTTGTTTGATTTTGATGTGTAGGAAAAGAAAAGGCGTCTTCCTCCTTGATTTGCGACAAGGCGAGGAAACTATAATAATATTATGTGCGCCTAACTCTTGAGCTACTGCTTTTCTGTTTACCACCAACGAACTACTTAGGTATGAGATAAAAGGAAAAGAGACGACTGAGCCAGGAAAATTGTTTTTACTTCGGGAACTAGTACAAAAACTGGAAGCGATTGTAAAAAGAGATTCTTCGGATTGTGAAGAGGTTTAGGAACGTTGTGTGCAATAACTTTCTTCCGGACGGAAGAAATGACGAGTGTACTTGGGTTGGAGGATTGAATGAGCGAGCATTAAGTGAGTGCTGTACTCTTTAACTAACTCAACTGAAGTAAACTATGGAAGATCAAGGTGACATCGTATTTTTAGAGTAAGTATAAATCAAGAAACTTGGAAAGGATTCTCTCCATAGATAGGGGACCCTGCCTCTGCTTCCTTTTCAACGCTGCTAGGAATATCATCATTTTTAGTAGGCAGTTTGTATGTAGGAAGTAGGTAGTCAGCCCTAGCCAAGTTCGCTCATTACTACTACTCCTTTACTTCTTGCGACCCAACTCGCTTTCACAATCAGACAGAAAACTCGTCTGCAGATATAGATATTGTTGTATTGCTAAAATGTTGCTCTATATTCTATGCTTTATGCAACACTTGAAAACCCGAGAAATATGTCTATGAATCTCGTAGTTTAGGAGAGACAGAAGGAGAGCATTAGGAAAAGAGCTTCATAAATCCATTTTACAATCAAACAGGTTCTTCAGTTCTTCCCACCGAATTGATCGTTATGATGTTATGACAAAAATTACTCATGTCATTTCTTCTAGCATTACAGATGAAAGGAGCATATGTTGGACATTTACAGAGCACAAGACGAGACATAACGTGACGCATCCAATCGTAAGAAACGTAACGTAACTACGTAAACCTCAGAAAAAAAATTCTAGCACGAGTTTCGGCTTCGTCTTGTTGATTTGGCTCAACTTGGCTCACTGAGGTGAACCGACCCAACGATCTCGAGTACATCAGCAACTCTCTACTTTCTGCTCTAAGTCTCAGAGATCAAAAGTGCGACAACCTTTTTCATTTCCTCTCTTGCACAGCCACAGGGTTTGTACTTTGTCCTACCAGGCTTTCTCCATATTTACACCATTATAGGACATCAGAACAACAGGGACATTCTAAGAAACTCTAAGATTAGCCACCTCGATATGAAATTACAACTCAATTCTTATGTCAAGACAATGTGTCTACCTACCAGATGGATTTGTATACAACCCTGGACATAACATTACTTTTCTTCCCCACACTTTATTTCACTTGACAGCACATATCATGTCACAATCCAGAACAAAAGCGCTTCTTGAATCTATAAAAGCATTTCCCTGCATCGTCAACATCAAATACTAACTCCATCCTCCAAAATAGCGTCTCCACTGTAGCTTTTTTATTTTTCCTAGACACAACTGCGTCATGTGAAAATCTCTCCTTCATTTTCAACCTATCCAATCTAATACGTCTACACACAAGCCGAAACGGATATTATATTCCCGTCTCGAAGTCTCAAACTCAGTTGTATCTTTTTGAACATATTTATAATTTCTAGGGCTGGAATTTCCTGATATTTGATAGCTATAGGTTATTTTAATAATTTGCTTTACACTTTAAACCTGCTACCCCTACATACACATCTACAAAGTGGATTAATAAATGTGTTCTCCACGATATTATTATATCCAGTATCCAGCAGTACTCCCTAAAAATATATTCGTGCAAAATGTATATGCATAGTCCTTTAGAATCGGATACCCTGCACGAAAGAGAGGTTCTTTTAGTATTGTCTGTAGTACAAATACTAATTTTATACAGAAAATGATGCTACAGGTTGGTTGATGCCAGCAAAAGATGAAGATGACACGGATATACTGCTACATTAGCATTGCAGGGAGAAAAGGAGGCAAATTAACGTTTGATTGATTGCTTAAGAAGAGTCTACACAAATTTTACATCTATAACTATAATGCGATGGCTATACTTAGAACTGTTTAAATGTAGGTTTAAGCAAGCATTATAGACAAGTATGTATGTACTTAGTTATTGAATTGATGAGCGTTTTGAATGGCCATTGAGGATGATGTGACTGCATGTATGTAATTCTTAAGGGCAGGCTGAATAGACTCATGAAGACAAGACAGGACAAGGACAGAAACGGAAGTGCAGGACAGAGCAAGTCCTAACGTGAGAGTTGGACGTTTAACCTGCCAGCTTGAATGACAAATCTATTTTGTCTGGCAGAAATGCATCGCTGCCAGAGCTTTGTGTTCCTCCTGATTTGTATTTTTAGAACCTACACAAGACTAAGTAGTCTCCTATGAGTGATATAATAGCATCGTCATGTTTTATCACGCTTATTAAAATTGAGGATAGGCAGAACTACTTGCAATGATAACAACCGAATCGGGCGCTTTTATGAGGAGACACGTTTGCTATTTACACAAAGCGGGTGATACATAAATAAATGTATAGAAATTATCTGTATACGAAGTGCTCTACAATAATTTGACAATTGTCACATAAACTGAACTACTTACGAAAAGATATTGTTTACATAAATACAATTTATTTGTATGGAAATAATATCAGAGACAACTTTTACAATAAGCTTAAGAGCTATTAAGACGTCTCCAGGGACTGGGATGCCAAATTAATAGTTTTACGAGTCTCTGCAAATTTTGATACCTATTAATTGAATACAGATAGTAGCTGAGTACTTTTGTGTCTTAATTCACTTGCAAATGCATTGACATAAAATAGCAAATATATTAAATGGTTTTTAGTTTTGCATACAGCTTGTGTAATAGATATTTTTTATTATCTTACAATATCGAAAGTTATATTATGGAAAGGCTAATGGAAAGAATTCATAAAAATTAAGTCTAAAGTTTTCTTAACATATTGTGATATACCTAAAATTCAATTCAAGGGAAAGGAAAATCTAGAAGCTACTGAAATCTGACATTGTTTTCTAAATACAAAATCCATTGCCTTTATTCTAAACTAAACGTTTCATAAACAATTCTAAAATATGCACATTTTAATGCAAGCGAATATGTAATAGGTTTTAAAGTTGTGTACATTGTACTACTTACTATAAATACATAAAATAACAACAATACTTGCGAAGAAAGACACGAAGAGATTTTAAATATTGTTTTAGTTGTCTTAATATTGGAACTGCCAGTGGTAAAATAACAATATCTATGACAGTTTATTCTTACTAGGCATGATGACGGATTGATGTATTAGCACGAACTTTACTCTTGAATGTGTCAAAGTAATGTATGCCTGAAGATCTGAGTACAAGTTCCAATATTTTGCAAGACAAGAAAATTAAACTTAGTTTTCCTCCATGTCCCCTAAGAAAGCTCAGAGCTGTAGAATGAAATTCTAATATAACGCATACAAACACAATCATTGACCATATTCTCCAGTGTTTGAAGCATTCCAATATTGTATCTGGGTTACTGTTGTCCACCTGCATCGTTTACAGACAATGAATACAGTTTTGACAAATATTAATAAGTGACCATATAACCTTTTCCCTCCCCACTATATATATCTTAATACAAAAGTAAAAAATGCGGATACATGCATATTAAAAAACCATTAATAACCTCATAATACAATTACTTACAATTGTGAGAAGTTTCCAAGCTAAATGTAATTGTCTTAAGTAAATTACATTTATTCCTATCACTACCATTCGTAGGATTCCACTATCCAGGCTTTTGTCTGAATAAAGCATATACACATAATATCATTAAAGAACCTTCTTAAGTAAATGTAATATTTTGCATACAAAAATTTACCATAATTGAGAATGCTCATGGACACATCAACTCCAAGAACATTTGCAATATTGAGGAACAGCACCGTGATCAAATCGTAAACCTGCAAGGACACATCCAATAGCATAAGTAGCATTAAATAATATAATATTGTTAAATTATACGTACAAAATCCATGTTTATATTTAGTTTTTCACTTCAGACATCAAGACTTCATTATGGAAATAATTCTATTGTTAAGAGTTTCTTACGATGTCAATTGTAGAGATAACTGTCAAAATATTCTTTTCTTCTTGCCACATCACAGAATTCACTAATAATAGAATGAAAACTGAATGCAGGTTGCATGACACATTTAATAGAACAATTTTAGCTGAGACCGTATTTATAATGTAGACTACTAATAGAACTCTGTTTAAATTTAACTGTAAAAAATTCTTTTATGATCCTTGACACCTGCCTTTGACTTACAAAGAAATATCAGTTTGACAGAGGCTCTTTCATTGCACGGATGTTACAGATTGGCGAAGTGTTCCGAGTAGACACCGAGATGCAGAGAGACTGTAGAAGACATAGTTATTTATAGAATTTCATCTTTAACTTTATTTCACGTAACGAATCGAGAGAACAGCATGTGACCTTATGGCATTAAGTTATTTACACAAAAGTTTGTCTTATTTAAAAGATGGAGTGCATGCGGAGATTCACTGCGGGATTAAATTTTTGGAGAGTAATCTTCACATCTTTCTTAGACAACAAAAATTTAATCTAACTCCAAACTCAACTTAGCATTAAAGAATTCTACTTAAATAGAATTCGAGATTAATAATATTCTGCTTTAGAGAGTTTTCTTGGAAGAACTACACTCCCCTGTGACATGAAAATTTATCCTAAAAATACATTTACTTACAATACAAATTGATAAACTTTATTGTACATATTTGTAGAACTACCATATACGACCAGTGTACAAAATTACCACTTTTTAGACTTTTTTACCATCACAGTGGTAAAAATGCACTTAATGTTAAAAATGCATTTAATGGTAAAAATGGTAAATTTTATCAATTGATTAGGCAGATTATTACAGATACACAAGATTTACTGAAATATAAGATTTAAGACTTTTTTTCTATGAAGCATTTCCAATTAGCCCCGTAATTAATCCTTCGGTGTATTCCAACCCTCTGGTATCCATATACCAGTCATACATAGGTTGCCCACATTTGTTGAATCAAACTCTGATGAACACTTATCTATTTGTAACAACAATCATCAGCTGCTAAGCAATTTCATACACTGGCATCGAATTTTATTCAAAATTTAAACACGAAATTTAAACAAAACTATTTTTACCATTTTTTACCACTTACCACTACTTTGTAGATGGTGGTATTTAACGTTAAATACCATTTGTTAAACCACTTGTAAGTGGTAAAGGGTATTTTGTATACTGTATACGACGTTGATTATATATATTACCATGATATTAATATGAATGCATGTAATAATAATAATAATTATATCTGTAGGCCACCAGTGCAGTACTACTGCTGAATTTCAAGACAGGAATTAAAACATTTATTTGTTTAATTTCGAAGAAAGCTAATGTTTACTCATATTGGACTTCTTTGTTTTATGCAATAAGCATTGCATACGCGCTTGTGCTTTCCGTTTTCGCCATACTATCCATGGCATACATAGGTACTTACATTGCTTTATCTCATAAAGTTTGCAATATTTTTTATCATTGTTTCATTGTTCGTGGCAAATACATTTGTCCCTCTTGTAATTTCTTGAGATTTCGTATAATTTCTGTAGTTATCCAATTAATTTCTATATTTCCTTTTTGAACTTTGAGTTACGTGTGCGAAATTAATAATAATAATTACTAATTTTTGGTATATCTTTGTTGGAATGCAGCTACATTTCATTTCATGAATACCAGTAACAGAAAACATAATCAAAATTGCATACTTGAAGTAAAGGTGATTTGTGTTTGTAATATAAACTTTGTATCATAATTTTCATTGCATGCTAATTTGTGTATCTTCTCCAGTGAGATCACTAGATGAGGTTGACAATACATGAACTGGGACTTTTAAAAATTGTACTGCAAGTTCTGGATTTTCAGACGGAGGACTGACAAGTTTCAAATCTTCACGAAATGCTAAAACATAATAAATACCAAAAATTCTCCAAAACAATTTTCCTATGCAGAAAATGAGAAATAACACAATCCATGCATTATATCCAAAATGAGTCATTCCAATGTAAAACTCCATTATAAGTAGAACTGTGAAAATTGCAGACGCAATACACCACGTTCTAGTCCGTCCTACGGCCACGACTGCGATTCTGCTGGAAGAGGGACTCTAATAACACATTCACACAATTCGTCTTCAATTGCCTCACACTCGAACATAATTTTACAAGTATCTACCTAAACTATTATGACTGACAATATCTAGGAAGGGAATAAAATAAAATGGGTTCATAATTTCATACCTCCCGACATGACATGATTAGAAGCACCGCAAGAATAATCTGAGTTACTTGAATCCCAAAAGTGAGAAAAAAAATCAAAAGAAAGAAGACCCAACCTGTAATACAAAAAAATTACATTATCTTTTGTCAGTTAAGTAAAAAAATATTTTCAGATAACAAAAATCACGGCTTACTAGATTGTGGAACCTTAAATATTCCAAAAACGACAATCAGGGTTTTTCCGTTATAAAAAATGGAGAAACTTGCTATCATCTGCAATATAGAAAAAAAATAAATCGGGTATTTTAAATTCTTTAATAAATGATGTAATACTAGATTTCAACCGCAAGTGTATTTATTTAGGGCCACTTACAATGTCCATAGCTGCGATTATTTTGATTATTTTCCTTTTCCTCCAAGGGTCAGGTGGTGCCATATTTTTTAAGTTTCTTTGTAATAACTGCAGTTTAATCCATCAATTATGTGTGTACATTTTCATATAAACTATCTGGTGCACTTCACTGTAATTGTTTCATGGTAGGGTAAAACTTAAGCCCAAAGGCTGTGCATGTATATCCATATATGAAAACCCAGCTTGTGATTACATGTCTATACTTTTGCTAATTTGCTATACAATATATGTAATTGATATCCAATTTATTAGCAAAATGGGAGAAAATATTACAGATACATTGAGAATTTCATGCACCTTTGACTTGAAATTAGTTTGTGTTGCTACAAATACGTATGGTAGATGCTGAATTACGCTAGAAGTAATTTATTCTAACATGATCTAGGAAGTTTCCGTACAGAATTAAATAAAATCTTCCAAGTGATGCAAAACAGTATTTTCATATTGTAGACATAGATTTTGTTGATGTATGCTTATTTTTAGATTTTTACTGCGATCGAAACTTGCGTTGTATTGAGAGCCAGAGGATTCCTAAGTTGCATGCAAACGGTTCTTGCTTTAGTGAAGCCTTCAAGTTGTTCTTTGCAAGCACTTAAAGTAATTGTTTATTTTTCTGTCATTTTGTTTATAGAGAGCTATAGATTAAAATTATGAGCCCCATAAAATCTTAGGCATTCATGGACGCACTATACTATCTACATAACATGAGATGCAAACACGATACACGGTCCAAATGTTCAATGTCTTAAAGTACGGCTTTTGTGGAACATTTTAAGTAGAATGTGTTTACTTGTAACGGAAACAATTAAATAGAATTAATAATAAACAATTCACTTAATTTACAATAGGATGAGCAAAAAAAATTGTTGATCTAAGGTTAGGATAATACTCTGCTAGTCCTGCAAGCTTTAACTTTACATCTATTGCAAAAATTGCAAACTTCGAAAGAAACAAAGAATTATTTTATAGACTTTTCATTCACCTAATCGTTTTATTACATTGATAAAATAAAAAGTATCTAATTACAAGATTTTCAAACTTTTCACTTTTTAAGTACAGCAGGGCTTGGAACAAAGTAAATCCTATTATCAGGCCCAGCATTGAAACATAAAATGTCGTCTGTGAATTTACCAAGATACCAAATTCCGTAGCCCCTAAAAGATAACAGTAGAATTAGGTAGACCATGTAGAGTTGTGTCTGACCCACGTGCACACGTTCTCCTGAAGCCAGCACTAATGGCAGAAGAATGAGGACAACGAACAGGATTAGACAACATGTCGAGCAGTTCTTCCATCTTTTCCCAGCTTTGATTGTTATAATCGGGTTGATGGAGAGCTATGCATGTAAACCACAAAATTAACATCAGAGTATAAACCTTAACCACAAAGCAGTTGTTTACACATTAATTCCAAATATCTCTGCGGCCGAAAGCGCACATTTTCACTTGGACAGGTGCAAACACAATTTGCTAACTTGTTAATTGCAATGAACTGTCTAAAGCATAAAACATTCTAAATTAACGTATAGTTTAGTCAGCTTTAGTTATAATACTGCTATCCCATTATATTCTTACATATACATCATTAATCTACTGTCTTTCAGAATTCGACTGAATTATTAGCACACAAAGTAGACAAAGTGTACCTGTTTCGCCCCGCTGAGGAGCTTCCATGAAAACCCGAAGAGAATCGAATGTATAACGACCATCAGTGAGAGACCAAAGTA
Organism: Tomocerus qinae; assembly: GCA_020055645.1. NCBI lineage: Eukaryota > Metazoa > Arthropoda > Collembola > Entomobryomorpha > Tomoceridae > Tomocerus > Tomocerus qinae. Next base: position 24,898,232 of record CM034549.1, read on the forward strand.
GACAGCCCCATTGATTTGTCCTAAAAACATACAATTAACTATTTCAATACATCCATATGGAACAAAACTTTATATTTTAGCTAAGAATCGCATACTACATTTTCATTTTGCAACATCAACATGATAATCGTCTGCAGGGGATCCGATAATAACGCAAATAAAAATTATGAGTATCTATCCATATCGAAAATTAAAATGTTCCACAAAATACAGATAGAAAAGTATTATTACCTGAATAAGTAGGTATTCTCTCTGGAAAATTTGCCGCCCAAATGAGTAAAAATATGTGAAAAAGCGTTGAAAACACTGCAATGCTCTATACGATATCACAATGATAACAATTTTTATGCGTTTCATATTTTTCAAATAATTGCCGAATTATTTTGCTCAGAAAACTCTTCTTACCATATCCGTAATTGCGATGATTTTTACGGTCTTCACTTTTCTGTGAGGATCCCCAGCCATAACGTTTTAGGAAGAATGTCAAAATATGTATTATTCAGGTATTCACTACACTATTAGTGTCTTGTACAGAAATGTTACTGTGTGTTTAGACAAATGATAAATACACATGCTTAAACAATGGGGAATCACATTTTAAGTCGTTTATTGAAAACACAAGGAGAAACTGGGAATATCATTGAAAAGAATTTTGCCATTAGGATTTTAATGTTTTACATGCACCCAAAATTGAGGGCAAATTTAAGTAGAGCAAACGAATCTTTCTGTTTCTTCACAGGTTTTTATGCAGAAATTTATGAATCGATAAAAGTGAAACAAGAAAACGAATGATAAGAATTTCAGGGAGAATAACCTAATCTGAAACGTGTATTTTTCATGAGACTTAGCAGAAAAATCGAGGATTGTATTCCAACTGGATATTTACTTGATCATATGAAAACATATGAATGCAGAAATGAGATGATCGTCTGCAGAAAATCTTTTAGCAGAAATGAATTGGCATCTGTTTCTCCTCCTGACAGTTCACCTCGTTGGATTGGATATTAATAGAAAATCTTATTGCATAGCTCTGAGTAGACAAGTCAGTTACATATTCCATTTGATAGCTTCTTGAAAGATAAAAGTTAAGTGCGGAAACCATGTGATTTGAGGGTATCGAATAAAAGTACCGTGTCGTGTTTGCAGTTTATGTTGTACATGTGAGTAAATATTTGGATTGGAATCATGAATCATGACTCTACTTTTGGATGTTCGCTCAACATCTCAGCTTTTCTCAGAAGATTAATAAATCTCGTAATGCTATCCATTTCAAAACAGATTTTCTTTATTCAATCACTAATATCACATTCATATTCCCATAAGAATTTGTATCAATATTGATAGCTTACCTTTCCTATTTTTTGTATTAGTGCATGACATTTCAAATCATACTCAAGAAAACTTGATTGTTTCATGACTCAATGCTCGGGGCTTCTGAATAGTCAGATATTTGAATAATTGTCGTGTTTTGACTCTCGCCATCAGGGAAAATATGCAGAGTATCAGAATTTTTCATCGAAGGTTGCAAAAGTTTCTTTAAATCTCTAGCTAGTAATCCTACGTAATATAATGCAAATACTCTAAATAATATTTCACAAATGAGAAAAATCAAATCAAACTTGTGATTTGTTTGGTAGGTGTAAGCAAGGTAAGCCAAATGGGGAGTGTTTAGAAAAAGAAGAAACAGCGAGTATTTTCTCCACAGGAAGCATCCTCTCAGTGCTCTTTTCGGCTTTTCTGATATCTTAAACGTAAATGCACTGCTGTTTATAATTTCTCAGTGCATTATTTACATACGTAAATTGTAACTCACCTTGTTAGTTTCTGTAATTAGTCTCTTGGCCACAAACCATTGAACGCTTGCAATGATTAAGGAAACAAACCAGGCAAAGAAAACTCCCAACTTCTCTAAATCTTTTTACGAAAATAAATATCATTTCCAAGAGCAATCATGTGATAGGCAAAAAAGCTTTTAAACCATAATATTTTTCTTACCAATTTTCAAAGAATTCTTTTTGATGATGAGAATCTCCCGAAATAAATACCATGCAGTCAATATGAAGGATAAGGTGGCAATTATCTTTAAAACAGTAAACATGAGTTTAAATGTAGAGATGAGTTAAAAATATTAATAAATAGGATGAGTAAGAACAAAGCTCACAATATCAATGATTGCAATGACTTGCACGTTTGTTTTGCGGTACCACAAATCAGGAGATGTAATTGGCATTTCACTTGGAATTAGTTGGTTTCACAATCACCGTATTAGTAAAAGTCATTCAGAAAGAGAAGAAATGTCTGCTGTTTTTATTTGTCATAACAAGTGAGTAGTGGTAGGGAACAAAACGGTTGTGCTTAGCTATAAAGAAAGACTGAGCGTAAAATAACTCTGTAAGTGGAATTTGTGAAGCTAACTGGTCTCAATTATTGACATTTGCCCTACGTATGTTTTATGTTCATCCTGTCGGTGTGAAGAGTGACGACAGTTTGAAGAAGCCAAAGTCGCCGTAGGAAGATATTTATTGATGCAGCTGAATAGGAGGGCTACATACTTTTACGTTGACTTTTGGCGAAAATGTTGAGTTAGGAATACCTCAACCACATATATCTACAAAATGCATTAATCCGCCGAGATTTGCGGTTATTTCTGCATGCTAGTAATATTTGATGGTATTACATAATATCACCATTTTCAAGCTGTAATAAGCAAATGGGGTCATGCATAAAGTCACCAAACTCGTCACTTGTAGCATTTTAATCCATAAATTAATGGAAATCTGTGGTTTCATTTGCTCCAATTTCTCTGACTCTACACCCTGCAACACATACTAATACCACAAGTACAACTTCAAAATATAGGCAAAAACCGTAGATTAATATTGTTGACTTTTATTCTTCTGCCACCGCATGCTCAGTAATTTCTATGAATTATGCCCTGTTTATCTCCATAAATAACAGTTTTTTATTTAATCCAAATACTCCCAACTACTATATATCAATTTCTCCTCTTAGTTCCCTAACAATATTATGTATATTAACAGTTATTACAAAATACCTTATTATCAAGTAGTCCAAAGCATTTCCCTTCAATAATAACAATTTCATTTTATTTTTATCATATAATTTGTTTTTTCACATCGTAAAAATATATTATTGTTACAAACACAGTTCAGTACATTTCATGACGGTTGTCGTCATTTTCATTGGATTGATCACTATTACCGATATGTAGATTTTTAGTTTTCATGTTAAACATCTCCAGGAGCGTAGTCTGGCGGTTGTGGGAATCTCACAGCAAAAAACTGAACTGTAGGCACCATTGAAGGGAAATTAAAAAGAATGTCATCTATAAATTTTCCTACATTGTAAATTCCGAAGAGTCTCCATCCGATTTCTATCATCCCTGCCACTGTGGCTAGAACAATATACAATTTGGACTGGGCTGAAAGGATATTAGAAAAAATATGAGCAACTAGGAGAATGAGGTAGACGATTGACCAGTTCTGCCAAACTTTTGCATGTCTTGCCGAACTAAGAACATCATTGTCCATCTGTCAAAATCAAAAAAGAAGAAATATTCGAAATACTTGAAAAAAATTGATTAAAAGTATCTCGGGATTATTCAGGACAATTTTATTTTTCGAAACTATTAAAGTTTCATTATATTTCTATTTTTTAAATGAATGATTTTGCTTATTTCCCAAGAAATACCTACCTGTTCAGTTGCAATAATTAATTTTAATGCCATAGTTAAGTGAACGAGAAGGAAGCAAACTATCACCACGAATAAAATGACTACAACCACTGAACCTATGATTAAAATAGACATTCAGGAATTTAGAAATTGTTGTAAGATTGGTAAATGAGAAATCAATTAGAGATAATTGAGTTCATAAGTTACTTTGATTTTGTCGGAGAGATCCATCTTCTACATCATCTACCTTAGATCGAGTTACAATTGCCGTTCCTCGGAGAAATATGAGAAATAGCGGTTGTGCCTGTGAAGAGAGGAAACGGTAAATTTTGCATCCTACCTTCTAAGAAAATGAGATCAATAGACTTATGATTTGATTACTATCAATTTACTAAGAATTTTGGCTCAATAATTTGATTAGTATATTCAATATTGGTAATAAAGTTAAGTAATAATGTTTAGCTAAGGTATTACACCCAACTACGTGCATAGTGGCTGTAATAAGGAAGAGTACAATGTACTCTTACGAACTTACAATGTCTACGTAGGCAATAACTTTCACAACGGTTTTCCTGTCGAGTGACTGTAGGAAATTCATAGTTGCGGAGAATTGGAGGAAGTTCTATAATAAGTTACAAAGATGTTTGTTGATGTTATTAATGTTGCCGAGATAGAATAAGACAGTCTTGTTTTCTAATTTGTGTTCCGTGAAGGAGAAAGAGGTAAGGAATATAATTCAAGGCTTGTACTTTATCTTTTGAATTGTCTTGTTCAACTTGACTTTTGAAGGTTTAAGACAACATATTCTTCAAATAAATCTGATATGCGTGATGTGATATTGTAGTATGGTATGGTTATGGCTAGTCGGTGTCTTGTCTTATCTGTCTCGTCACTCACTGAGTCAACGGAGTATAAAAATATCCACCAGATTTAATCCGAGTCTTATTTTACAAAAGATATCCAAATCAACACTGCACTTTCTCTCGGTATAAAATGAAGCGGTTCCCGTCTGGTGTTGAACCGGTTAATTCTGAAATACTTTTGGTTCGGATGCAGTTACAATTAAGTTGTAAATGTATGCAGGGGAGCAGAACAAAGTTGATTTGGCTAACAATGTGTAAGTAGTAAATTGTTACAGAGTTCAATTACTTAAGACAACATCGAAAGGTCAGGACAGGACGATAGTGACTGGGTTCGATCTGTCCTGTGTCTCCGCCACAAATATACAGATGGATATGTGAGAAAACTCATGATGAGTCTTGTCAACGATAGAAATACAACTTATGCATTTAGTTAGTTAGTTACGATTAGTGCTAGTTAGGTTAGTTAGTAATACATAGTAGGGCAATGCAACCTACATAGATAAGAAAGATTCGCAACTCCTTGGCTCTATGCCCTGGCCTCTCTGCGGCTAGAAATACATTTTTAGAATGGCCCTATCACGCATGTAAATCAAGACTGGATGTGACGATATACTTATACCCTTTTTACAAACTTACGTAAGAAAGCGGGCTAGAAATAGTATATTCCGTTTTCCGTCTTTCCCGAACTAATTCGATTTATTATGAGATGATAGATATGCTTCGAGGATGAGAAACACTCTGCAGTCCACATCAACATATATTATCCCTCTATATCCAATTCAATATTCCACACTGTCAAAAATAAACTTTACTTACGCACGAACTTTTTTCCGTCACATTTCCTCCGATTTATTTCTGTACCTTTTCCGTATAACAATTGAGATTTCATGGTATAAAAGTCATTTTTTAAGTCACAAAACATGTCCCATGTACAGTAGTAACTTAAGTTACATATTATCAGTAATTTAATGTCAACATACACGATTTATACAGGATAAGGTCACAAAGTATGAACTTATTTATCTATATACTAATATATTATATAATTATTAATGTTTACATTAATTTTAAGGAACGTAGCCAACAACGGCTGGAAAAGCTGTCTTCAAGTTCATAACAAATCCATTGACATGCCGTCTCCACAGTGGACGAAGCACTATTTCTGCCAAGATGAACGTAATGTAAACTGCATACCAAAGATTCACTTGCAGAGCAAAAACAACCGCTGCCAGTTTTCCCATCAGAAGCACTGTAAAAAATATTGACCAGTTTGCCCAAGACGTGGCCAGCGTTATTGCTCCCAGAGGATCGTCAACGATCTATTCCATGCAAAAACAGTTAGGCACATTTTCACTATTCACTTTGATTGAGTATAGTCAACTGATTTATAGGAATTATTAGCACAGCTAAAAAGCTTCTAATGAATTTTACCTCAGAAGCACTAAGTAACATCACAGCTTCAAAAAGTTGAACAAAGTGTACGATGACTAAAGCCATGAAGACTATTACCATTCCGTCATGCACTACATTCAAAAAGTAAGTTGACAGAAAATATTATCTATTAGATAACTACTCTAAGGTAATACATAAATAAATTGACATGTTTTACTAAAATTATGCTACTACGAATACTCATGCACATCTAATAGCATTTTGGAGTACAAAGATCATTGAATTATGCTAAGTCATCGTAACTATTTGTATTACCAAATTGCTCAAGATACTTACGCATCTGTGAATCTTCTTTGGAATACGGTAGTGAATTTACAAAAGCGTGTATACTTAGAGCCATTGAAAGACCTGCAAATGTCTACGTAAAATAATTTTGACGTTATTAGTAGGTAGACGCATCGAATTATCCCATTTTGAAAAAATTCTGCACAATCTAAAAAGTAAAGTTGGATAAAAAATGATTGAAGTTACCATATCTGAGTATGAAATGAGCGTTACTCTTTTATTCTTTCTCCATGGATCTTTTGTTGGTACTGGGACTGGCATCTTGTAAGTTTGTGTTCAGTATCCGCAAAAAATATGTTGAATTGAAGGAATAATTAGAAATGAGAGAAAGATAATATAAAAATGCAAAGAGCACTACACTACACTACAGCCTAGTGACGTATTTGTAAACGGGTAAAATCACATCATTGTGACAATCTGAGAGGGGTGTGGAGTTTTGATGTGAAGAACACGTTTCAAAATCACATCAAGGTAGTTTAATATGTTATTTGTTTTTTTGAGAGGAAAGACAGAGAGAAGTTGCATGGAGCAACAATACGGAGATTGCACTAGAAATTAGATTAGAGTTTGATATAAAATGACTTTATTTTTAGCAAGAGATAGAAAATAGAGTAGTAGTTCGCGCATGAAGACTAAAGTTAACTATAGGTGAAAGTATTTGACATTTTTCTACGGATTTCATTGTCGTATGTACAGTATGGTTATATTTATTCTATGCCACTGTACTTGGATAGTTTACTACTCTTGCAGTAAGTAGTAGGATGGTTTTGGGAACTGAATCTTGGCAACTCCACCTCATTAGCGTCACTTAGCTTCTTATTTGGTGAATTAGTCGAATTTAATTCCGTTTCTCGTTCAGCTGCATTGACACTCGAGTTAAACTATTGTCAACTAAATCCTTTTATTACAGCGAGTAAAAAATTTCATCTCTCAACTTTATTACTCTATTCGGAGGAGTATGAGATTCATTTTACTCCAACAGGTCTCCCTTAACTTTCTTCGATACGCGGAGGCAGCATGGAGTTAAGTTCCGTCTAATCTAATTAAATGGTGCAGTTCCGGTTGCATAAAACCAACGGATACATAAAACGCTAACTTGCTCTGCAAACGGAATATTTATAACAATGAGCACAGTAGTCTCCCTTTATTCATAGACATCATAACATAAATCTATTTGAGTAACATTTTCAGAATACCAAAACAACATTCCATTTGTTCAAATACATAACAAAGATGCATTGTAGTATATAGTATACGGTTACACAACAGCGGTACATTTCATTATGTACCTTTGTATAGTAATAATTACAGTATCTAAAGGTACTTATTGGTAAATCTGATAATAGTTTGCGTAGGTAATTTATAATTTTGTGACGTAATTTAGACTTATCTGATTTCTCTGTATACAATTTTATTATTATGAGCTACTTATCTTTTATTTATTGTATTGGTTACATCATTAGTTATTGAGTGCTTTGTAGATTTAATTATAATTTTATTAGTATATGTATCGGTACATTAGATCATGTTACATTGCAGTACGGTACAGTTTCATTATTATTGATTGTTAGGTATGTATTTATTGTCAAAGTTCATAAGTATGTACGTATTTTCATATTATTGTTTGTTGCACATTGCAATTGGTTGAAATTGTCATTTTTGATTGCAAGAACTCATGTAATTCCCATTGTTGCTATATATTTCCCCATATAGACATTTTTACTACCTCCGCTGTCTGATTGTAAATATCTCTCTATTTTAGGTACTTGTAATTGTATTGTTATAGTCATTGGCAGTTTGTATTAGTACAACATAAAAACCTACAGCTAAGTATTAGCCAACGATAAGTAAACAACAGTTTAAAGCAAAGTGCAAGCTAGCCTACTTTTCGATACTTTCTTAGGTCCCTATTGTAATTGAAACGTTAAAGGGAATCTGTCGAAATGAAATGTAATTCGGGCAGATTGGGTGTTGTGGGAGCAGAGAGGTACTTAGAGGTACAATTAGAAATGTTGAAAAAAGTTTTAACAGTGCTGACCAGGGAAAAAAGAAATTCCATTGGTGCTTCCTAAGAGAAAGTGATATCGATTCAACTGAAGAGAAGTGGACTTGTGAGGAAGAAGGTTCATATACACAGAAAAGTATTTTTGCAGAGAGTTGAACTACATTCTACTATTTGCTATGTACTTGGAGATCCGTTGCTCCGTTTCGCTTTGCTTTCTGTTACTTTACTGTCCCTAGTCGTTTTCTGTGTCTGTTATTTGATTTGGCTATCGTGGTGGTGGCTCCTACTACATAAGTGTTGTATGTTAGCTCGATTTGGTTGTTACTTATTGTTACGTTGGCATAGAGTGCTGGAAATGTCTGTAGAATGTATGTGTGTGTGTGTGGCTCGAGCTCGTCTCATCTCCGGAATGATTTGTACAGTAAATCCTTGTCTCCTTGTAGTGCTTATGTAGGTATGTGGAGTTTAGTATTGGGTGTAGTGTAGCGTGATTGTTGTACGATATCTTATGTGAGTATGTCTGTCCTAGTAGTGTACATAGTCCTTGTAAACACATAGAGTAACAGATATAGTCACTTAAGTTGAGTACATAACAACATCCACATCCGCCGCACACCCGTACAATACACAATGAGCATTCAATGTTGAAATCTCTTCACATTTTACGTTACATTAAAGCCGATTGCATTATGAGCAGTCACTGGTTGTGTCCTGAGTACAGAGTATAGTATTTACATGTACACAGTAGTGTATTGCATTGCAGTGGGATAAAGTACACAGAATTACATATCATTACATAACATTATTACTTTCACAGTCATAGCAGGACGTTTACATTACGGCTCTTAGAAGCAACTCCGTATAATCAGATCCATGACATACTTTCTTTCAGCTCCTTCGGTTACACTTACAATAGTATAAGTACTTAATATTATTACCCAAGTTTATTATTGTCATCTCACCCTTCGTACTTTATTATTTTATGTTGACTTGACTGACTTGACTTTTCTCCACTTTCTATTGCTCTCTTTTCCGAGGTAATTTCCTATCTCCATGTGGCTCAGTAAATCCCCACTAAGTTTCCGTTCTCAGTAGTTTACCATTACTTCCTTCAACTTCTTCCCTCCATTACTCTGCTAGACGTCTTTATTGTTGTTAGTCCATTCCTAAGTAGTTTTCCCTAGTTATCCGTAACTTTTTTTCACCGTCAACATAAATCCATCCATGCATGTGCAATATGCATGCAGGATACAGAAATTGCTTTATACCAAATAATAATAGTAGTAGCAATTACTGCTAAGTATATGTAATCTTGTGGTAATGATCTTTTTCTCCTCCTTAGTATATATCGTTATTATTATCCTCATCTAGCACCCATACATACATTGTATAAGTATAAAATAAGTAAGTAAGTATCACTGATACGGAACCGTGTAGTAATTACTACAATGATTAGAATAGTTTCTACTGATAGTGTTTCTTGGGTTGGAATGGAGTATGTGACTCTGGCTGTAAGAATGAGGCAGATGAGGATGATTAGTAATATTTGTATGTGCTCGTGGATGTGTGTAGGGGACGTGGTTTGACAAACTATGCGCTCCTGCAATGACTCCAGGAATATAATTGTAGTTAAAACGATAATTATTATTATTGTGGTTGGTGTACTTAGGTTGCGGGTAGGTAGGGTAGGTTATGGGTCGGAGTGGGTAACCACCATAGCGAAACGGAATACGGTAATGAAGGAAGTTTCCCTGAGACATAGTAACATTATTATTGTTATAAGTATCTGTAGGACGGCTAAGATCATCCATAAAATTGCTTACGGCCATCAACGATGAGGCTCTATACACGACTTTGGCACCGTAACAAGTGAGTATGAAAATAACCCTTTTTATCGTTGGATGCGGAGGCTCCAGAATTATTGAGATAGCGATCATGAGCTCCATTATATAAAACGCCAAGAGGAAGATCCCTGTGTGCATCCACACTTGACAGTATCCCTCGGCTAAGTCTTCATTACACTGTCATATCACAAAATCCACACAAATTAGCCAAGCCAACACTTTCCAAATCATCACAAGAGAAAAAGGATTGAGCCAGGATTTACTTTCCGAATACCATACCTATCCTTTAAATCCTTCCTTTTATTGTTAAGCATAAATGAACCTCTAGTACAGAGAGACATTTCATAAGCATCACTACATTAACCACTTTAAGCTCTTCATGAATTATACATTATTTTATTTATACCACACTTTATATACAATAAATAATACGAAACACTCCATACTCCATATACAGGAGTACCATTCTCCAACTTTTATGTTATATCACACAAATTATACAGATACAGACAGGAAACTATCTGTTTCTGTATAATATCCACATATTAGCACAGATAAATCATTTCATTATTCACTACAGGAAACTATTTTAGTAAGTATTACCTCTCTAGTAGCCGCCAAAAGCCATACAGCCATCACCAACTGCATTACGTAGACAATCATTAAAATCATCCAAATCAGCACCAAATATTCTCTATCTGCACGTAAGACAAAAGAAATCATTAATATCATTGACACTCTTAATTTTCAACAATTACATGAAAATCACAATTATCTCAAGACGTCCTTACATTTTCTATTTCTACTACTTAGGATCTACTCCTCTAAACTACTCTAAACTTTTACACAGACATTTAGATTATAAAACTAGACAACATCTACAATTAAACTACAATATTGTACATTAGTTTACCGTCTGTCGGAGCTGTGTCGTTAATAGCAAAGCCTAAGTTTATAAAAGGAATCGTTCCAACTAACTGCAAAAATCATACAATAACACATTGAGTAAAGTTAACAATTTACACCTGTCAAGGTAAGTTAATTGCCTTAATATACATTACATTAATTCATCATTTTTCACGTGCTCCTTTATATTTAGAATGGAGAAAAGTAGTTTTTTCCTTAACAGGCTATTATTTCCAAAGGAATTACAAAAACATGAGTAACTCAGAAGAATACTTGGTTAATAGTGGAAATAGATCTAAATATAAAGATACTATTCACAGTGATGATAGATATCAGATAGGTATTACTATAGATTAGAAGTGGGGAAAGCTGTGAAAGTAGAAAAGTGGAGAAATGCATTGACAAAAGAAGAGATAGTGAAAGGAGGATATTAAAATGAGATATAATCAGAGATTGTGTTGATGGAAGTAAGTCGTGTGGCTACTTTGGCAAATATGATTATGCTATAACTCTAGATCTAATTGGATGGTAGGACAAGGCTAATTAATTTATTAATGAAAGGAAACAAAACTTCCCGTACAATATCGACCCAGGCAACAGCTTGCACACGTGTCTTGTACCTGAATCGATTAAAGCCTTGGTGTTGATGTTGTCGTTGGTTTGTGTCCATGCTCTAAAAGGAAGTCCTGGCCTGGACCAGGACTGGATGTCCTAGTCCTACCTAGCTAACACTCGTAATGGTAAGTAAGCCAGACTTGCCTATCTGCCTTACTCTGTATTACTCAATACTATTAAGGGAGAGATGATGGCCAGAGAGAGAGAGAGTCCTTTTATTTAACACGAGCACTTAATAAAAGGATGCACAAGAGAACTGTGTCTAATAATAATTATTATTAATTGTGGAAGATGATGTTGTTGTTGTTTCTGGAGCATGTTGGAGAAGACTGAGGAGCGGAGTAGCTCCAACGAGGAAATAAGTAAGGCTGTAAAATGTGTGCACTGACTGGTTGAAGGCAGGATGTTGTATTTTAACCTAATAATGATGAAAATAATAATAGTAATAGAAGAGTAATAGAAGACGGAAGGTAGGTAGATGTTGGTTGAGGAGCAGGGAAGAGCATTGATCACATTGCATTGGCCTGGCCTGCATGGCAGGGCTGAATTGAATAAATACGAGGCGAGATGCTGATTCCCTCGTTCTCCTTTCGTTCTCGCTCGTCTCTTGCCAGGCAAAGAGAAGTTGAGTCGAAGTCGAAGAAGTGAAAGCTGTCTCGAACGCTTAGCTTTCTCTTTCTTTCTTTTTCTGCTATGATGATGTGACTCTCACTCTGCTTTGACTTGACTTGACTTCCTCTCTAAGTAGTATCTTTCACCCGATACACACTAACACTAGTAAAACTGAGGAGTAAAACAGACGTAGTAGTAAGTTGTAGTAGAGAGGAGTTAGTAGTAGTGCTCTTGGTGAATTACTGGGAAGACGAAAGATGAATACTAAGAAATGACTCACAATAATAATAATAATAATATCTCAGTGCAGAACGTGACGGAGTATGCAAAGTAATATATAGAAATAGTAGAAAAGAGAGCGAAGAGCAAGTGCACGTCCACCCTTTCATACGGGCAGAGTGTAACTCACTCCCGAACTCAGCTCACTCACTCACGTCAAATTCCCTTTACTTTCTCTCGCTTTCCCAGTCCTTGCTTTCCCCAGCTACTACTAGCCTACCACTTTCTCCACACTTTCTCCACACACACGTACATTCCTACTCCTATAGTATACACGACGACGACGACTTTTGTGGGCATTGCTTAGAGACGGAAATAATATCAATCTCTGTGCACAGAGTCTCCTCTTACCTACACTTTGCACAAGATATAATATTATATAATAGATACATATACATACATACATACATATACTACTACTACTACTAAGGTAGGTAGTATTAGTATGTCCCTTTTCCATACTATTTACTATTATATAATAGGAGTAGTAGTTGGAGTAGTGGAGAAAGTTACACGCTAGTCTTGCAGAGAGAGAGATAGAGATTATTAGAAGAGTATCGAGTATAAAGTATCCCATTCCATTTCTATCATATCTAGATGTATGTAGTATGTGTGTCGTAGTAGTATCCTGTCCTATTCTTCTTGTTAACAGTAAGTACCTACGTACTAGTACATCATGAGGTACATACTACGAGTATTTACAAGATAGGACTAGAGTAGTGGAGGATGATGATGAGGAGAGTGAGGAGGAAGAGCGGAGCGAAAGCCAGGCTCAGTTGAGTCAACTAAAGGAAAGTAAGTTGAACTGAGTTTCACAAGATTTCTCTCGTTAATATAGGGCGAGAGTATTATATATATCTATCTATTGGGCTTTGTGTGTCCTAAGTATTATGTTCCATTTTCCATTCTATTATGTTGTGTATAGGAGAAGTAGAGCAGGGAACGGAACAGACAGATCAGAGTGCGCATGCAGTAATGCATAACGGAGCCGATTGCCGAAACGAAAGTTAACCATGAACCACAAAAATATATAAGAAGGGATGGCGAGGACTAGTGAGAGGATACACTGGGGAAGATGGATAGATAGATAGACAGACAGACAGACAGATTGGATCGGAAGCATGCAATGTATAACACTTGAGAGACTCCAAGAAACAAAAAATCTCGTTCTGACGCAGAAGCTCTTTACTATTCACTACCTTCAGGACCTTACTTACCTACTCCTCATTATTACTCGACGACTACCTTCTCTATTGACATTATACACATATCATATGAATGTTACTACTTACTCCACTTTCCCTGACATGTCGACGACGACGTGAGGTGAGTGAGGACTAAATTATTGCAACAAAAAACGGCTATCACTATAATTCTCAGTGTGTTACTTTAGACAGGAAAAGCCCTATTATTGCTACTAATCTCAATTCTCGAAGGTTTAATTTAAAAACAGGTCCACTGGAATAGACGAAATTCAAGGAAATTCCAGGGCCATACACAGTTCTTTTTGTCTATGTGCATGGAAAATATGCAAAAATCAGCGAAATTGCAAATTAATTGGATCCACTCGCAGAAAGTGGATAGAGAGAAGAGAGAAAACCATTAGGGATTTAGTAGCAGTTTGCACTTTTGTTTCCATGCTTCAATGACTCACTTCCTCCCTTCACTCTAATGAATTATTAATGATGACTTTACTCTTTGCTTCACGCATTTTCGAAACATCTCTAATGTATATCATGCACACACAAAGAACGTGTGGAAAACTCATCATATATTTAGCAATGCTACATATAAAAAATAAATATATTCAGTTAAGTGCATAAATATTGTAGTCTAATGCTTCCTAACTCCCAGAGAAATAAACTAAAAGAGAGGAAAAGCAAGGCAGGGATTTGAGTGCTCGCAAAGAATATGATTAGGCATCTAAAGCGATTTATCCCATTTACTCACCACCACATTTGCCAGCATACTCAATTTATATTAAACGGAAACTTTGATTTTATGGGAGAAAGAGCACTTAGGTATGGTCTCCAAGAATACACATATAAATGTATCCTTCCAACTTTCTCTATAGAAAGAAATCCCATTTCTTCCTCTAACTTTCACCCAGACTCCTTTTGACTTTTATGCAGTTTGCTTATCTGCCCATCTATGCTTATAATGTGTCCTACTACATCGTTACACTTACTACATCACATATCAAGATACCCACTATCTGCATACTTAGATATATCTCCTCCTATTTTCATCCCAACACTGTACTTGTCATTACTTCACCGGAGCTGCAAAAAATCCACTACGCTTCTCCAGACTGTGAAAGCAGGTATTATGTACGGACTCTGACACTCATAGTAAGTGCAATATTAATTCAGCCATTCCTAAACTCAAAGTTACAAGACCAAATCCCGCCCCACGATGAATCTTCCCCGAAAACTTTTCTCTTTCAAAATATATTTTACAAATACATAAACATACGAATAAAACCATTCTACTTTGAATACATTAGCTAAACAACAAATCTTTTCGTCCCATCCACCTAACTATATCCTTAACAGACAGCGACATTGAGTCACGAAAGGAAATAAAGAGATGTCACTGATATGTCACAGTTTCGTTGTTTCGAATTTGGACCAATTTTAATCTTGGACATCTCAAACTGTTGTACTTTGTAACTTGTAACGAATCTTGGAAGGATTTGGGTACCTTCAAGAGTCTATATTTAGAAATGTCCTCATGCATCAGGGCATTTAGAGCAGATAGAATTTCATGCTGAAGGGAGTTTTTTCCTGGGTTGTTTTATTGTTTTTATTGTTGCATACGAGCAACTTTTCTCTGAAATAGAAGTCATGCATGCTCCTTACGTGGGAATAGTTTTTGCCCTAATCTTCTGGAAGAGATGCATCTGCCAGATATTTATATGGTTGTTGCTCGCTGATTTTTTGTGGCTACCTAATTTTTTACCATTTGCATTCTCTATCTATTTGTACAACAACAGCAGTGAGTTGACGTTAATACGACTATCTAATCAGAACGGTAGAAGCTGCTCATTTAATTACATTTAATGGATTGGTAATAGTGATTTCTTTAAATCTTTGCTTTCATGTTGATTTCGATTATCTGATTCCCCCTTTATCCTATACAGTGTACAAATTCTGTATCTATGTCAAGCTAAATATGCATAGATGCAAATACAATCTGCTTTCACAACTTTAAGCCATACTTGATCTCGTAAGAGTCGCAGTAAATCCCCAATATACGTTTTCTCATAAAAGGCTGCCAAAAAATCAAAATTCCGAGTTTTGTACTACCAAAGCCCTTTTTATTCGAGTTGATATCTCTAACTATTATTGGTCGAAGTCAATGTCAGGAGGAATACCGTCATGATACTTGTAAGGCTTTCTTTAATATATAATGATAGCTTTATGATATGCATAGATATGAATTTTTATCCTTAGATAGTGTATTATAGTGTGACAAAAATAAATTTTTGGTGTTCGTTTGAGGAATAAAAATTCTTTCTGCATACAAATTGCAGATGCACTATAGCCTAATGAAAAAAGATGGAGGTTAGGAGAAAGCGAGTGTATAAACGGGGATTTGTGGAGGAAAAAGTAGGATTATTATAGCGAAAGCCTGTGCTGAGAATTGAGTTGAAATAGGTAGCTATCTGCCTATTAGTCTTGTGCTGACTTGACTGCAATGATAAAGCGCTGATTGCCAACAGAATAAATGACTAAAGACCAGACGGCTGTGGCTATAGTTGCATTGTACTCGTGCAAAAGGCGACAAAAGGCTAGTCTGTATTTAATATCTCGTGACAGCTCGACAGATCTTAAGCAGAGTAACATTACTATATAGTATATCTTTATTAGAAAACACATTTTATTCTCACATTAAAATTCTTTGTAGTTTTAGGTAATTGTAGAATTGTATATGATTATTTATCCAGCTGTGTGATAGAATACTTTTATTATTATGATTATTTCCTGATTCCCTTTTATTATTAACACTAATTTACCGTCACGTTTTGCATTTATTACAATTTTATATTCGTTCGCGAGACATTTTTATGTGACAAACTTTCTCTAGTGTTATTTATGTACTTTTAAGGTAAGATTTTCTTTGTTTGAGTCTTGTATTAGTTATAAAGTAATTAAGGTTAAGTATTTGCATTATTAACAATGTGTCGTCTATTACAATCTACCATCATTATCTTGAATGTCAACTAAAGAAACACGCAATTCCATTTTGTGTTTTCGTATGAATAGGAAATAATAGCTTTTTTTACTTCCCTCAAGGAATATCAATAATTTTTATACACCAGAGTAATCTAAATGCTAGTATTATTATTCATGTATGTATAATGTATTAGTTACCTGCTAGGTAGGCACTAAAGATTTGATGTAACTTTTACTTACGAGAAAGTAAATATAGGTATAGCTATGTAACTTTCACTTGATAGTCCTTTGATTACAATATATGGATGTATGTGGCAAGAGTTAATATAAATATTCCTGATAGAAGGTCAAAGTAGCAGGTGCTATAATGTTTATAGTGTAGCTCGTATCATGATGTGAGCTTACCTAAAGAGAACTTGTCGCCACTAAATATAACCCATCTACTACTATATAGGGGAACAGTCCTAAATTCGTATATAAAGATGCTTGGAGCAGATATCTGCATATAGAGCTCCTTTTAGTGGGTCCTCACGAATATTCCGGGACTACTTCACTCCAGCCTAGAGGTAAACTAAGCTAACGTTTCACCTCTGACATTACAAACCTCATCAATTTCTGATTAGTGGCCTGCCCTCGTGGCATGTAGTATTACGTTACTTACGTTACGTCAAGTTACGTAGTACTACATTACATTCCTCTCTTTATTCTAGTTTTGCCAATAGTTTTCCCATCCTAAACATTGTATGTAGTAAACTCCTATAGTGTATACTTTTGGTGTAACTCTCTCAGTAATCGAAGAAACCAACTACTAAACCACTTTTCATGTTTACTCCAAACCCACTACATAATAGATGTTACATTTATTTTTTGCACTCCTCGAGCAAAAGTACATGATACACGCAGCTACTATGTTACACTCCTGCTGTTTTATGCACTTTTTCTGACTTTATTTATTTAGTACTTTCAAACATTTAGATTCTACTCGTACAAAAGGGACACACGAACTTTACACAACCTTTAACTTTTCCCTACAACTCTTTCTACCTTTCACAATTTAGTATTTTCTTTCTTAGAAAACTGTGGGAATCTTATTTCAAGTACTAACAATGGTCTTTGCCTTCCGCAACTTTACATTAACATTTTTGTAAGTCTATCTGTAGGTTATTATTAGCAGATCCCTTACACTTTTACATTTTTATATTCACTTGTAATGTGCTATTCGCTATTATATTACTTTCTCTTTATCACAAATCTTCTCGCATTACATTAATTCTCTCACTTACGACTATGGCATGGCAATTCTTATTCCACAATGCAGTTTACAAAACTGAATACTAATACTGTACATAATAGGCTATACACAATTGTACTTCTATTAAAATCAGTCAGACTACAGTATTAACACACGACTAACAAAAAGTAGAAAAAGATCACACCAAGTGAATACTTGTAAAAATTCTAATAATCATAATGAACTTTTTATACTGGCTCTATTTGTTCGTTCCACACATGCAATTTTGATACAGTCTTTTATGCCGGAGCACAAATTATTGACCAACAATTATTACGTTTTCCTATTTTAATTTTGAGCTACTGGATTAACTTAAGTTGAGAATACTTAACGAGTTTAACATTACAAGAATTTGCTTTGCTTGACTTTTGCAAATAAATTAATAAATGCTGAAAGGTAATATTTATTACAAATAGTAGGTCTTAGTATATTGCTATCGACATAATATTGAGAATCTTAATGTGTGGTAACACAAGGAATTCTAAGCACAGATAGCACCAAGGAGAATTTCAAGCCTGAAAATAAATGTCCTAAATATAACTAAATTCTATCGTTACAATATGGTTACATGGAACGCGAACATCACTCCTAAGAGGACTTACTCCTAAAGGACTCCTGACTCCAGCTAATACAACGTGCCCTAAAGCTTAGTTATACAATATCAGCTAAGATTGCTTTACAGCCAGCTAATATTAATGATACTAAAACTTAAATTGATTTGTGAACTCAATCGAAGAGTCACTTAGATGCTGTTTAAAGGAAAACTTTAAAATAATAAAAAAAATTTTAGTTAATATTTGCTATTGGAGATTATTACTTCTTGGGATTCCTTTAGGAGACTTTTAGGAATAATTTCCTCTTAGGAGTCAATCCCGGACAACTTTTGTATGGATATAAAATTTTGATTGTATAGTACAATTGAGTAAAAGATGGTATATAATTCGCTAGGGAATCTTTACATATGCAGTCTTTGTGACTTGACCAAACAATTTAAACACATCTACATCTACGAGTATCCTTTTTCTTTTGGTATGTAGAGAAGAAAGTTGTGTGTATGGTTGACTTGGGTGAATAGTTTCTGAAATGAATATTTCCCAACTGTTGCGGTTTGATTTGCGTTATTTCCGTTCATGATGTGGGATTTAATATTTTAGTAAATCGGATATCCTCTGGAATAGTAATGAACACGACTCAAGTCTTTGACGTAACATCGTACAATTCTCTCGGACACAAGTCTGAAGATGAATTTCGTTGCCCACATTCCCAAAGCGAAGTAATTTATATCTTGTTGCTTTGCAAAAGTTTGAGCCAATATGAACAACTCGATTCCAATCATTGCTTTACTGAATGCTATCGACGAGCACCAGATTTTGCAGCGACGACGGGCGTCCTCCACTCCACTCTGAGAAACATAAAATCCAAACGAAACATTATTTTACACACTTCCTCCTAAATATTGAATACTAACTGATTTGTATCCTTTAGGAACTTTCTATCTACTTCTCCACTAAACTTACTGACTCGTAAAGACGTAAACCAATTTTATGCTTTGGCAACGTTGGAAAACATTTTACTGCAATCTTTAACTCGTTCTTTACTGCTTCTACTGATTTCTGAACGTGAATTTCAACGAGCAAAGAACAACTCTTCATAAACATAATCACATTTACTCCCATCATCTGCATTAATATCCGAAAATTGTGTTTTATACAACCGCTGTCTCTAAAACTATAGTTTGAATATTTTATCAATCTTGTGTAAATATCAGTCTTTAAGATGGTAACATATATAACTCAATTTTTATAGGATACTCAGCTTTGTAGTAATTTCCTAGAACCATTTATGTGCATCGCGTGCCTTGCCTAATCTTATTGATATCTACCTGGTACCCAAATACACATTGAACATGCACGTGTGTGTAAAAGTAAGATCGGTTCCAGATAAATAAATAACGCGTGCCTTGAACCTTGTCAGTAAGTGTTAGATAAACTAAAGATTATTATTACGATGCCTTTGTTTGTCCAATACACAAATAAGGGATTGCATGAATATTAAGTGGTAAATTACCTGACAGCCTCCGAACAACAGGATGATAGCCATAATGAGTTGTAGCGTGTAGACAAAGAAGATTGTAACCCATATGATAATGTAGTAATTTTGCACTGAAATGATATTAATCATTGAATAATACCCAAATAGCTGTAATTATTAGAAAATTGTTGACAAATATTGATTTTAGCTCACATTCGTCGATGAAATAGTAGAAGGGCACTGGGTTTGTGACAATTCCATATTTATATAGAAGTCCAGTCGTCATATCACCATTCATACCTTCGTATAGCGCAAATCTGACCAGGAAGAATCCCAGCAGGAACAGAGACAAAAGCTAAGACACAAAAAGCATCATCTTTCAGTTCTGTGATTATAAAGGTTTCCATATTAAATGAGACATTGGCAAGAACGAAACCTACAAAACCTTTGCTTAATAATATTAAATTGCCAAACAGATATTTTTGTATGGGTATGTTAACATAGCTATTAATTTATTGCTGTGAATTATGTTGTAAAAATGTATATTATTATACGTGATATTTAGATCAGGAATAACTTACAACATCTAAAACTGCAATCCACACGACGATGCATCTGCACCTGAAGGGATTCTCATTCTCATCATTTCCCATATTTGAATTGGTATTGAAGTTATTGTATAGGTTTTTATTATGGTAGGTATGTTATGTTCCGCTTCTTAACGACAGTGAGTACATAAGCACACTCCGTCAAAGGAAGCTCAGCCCAAACTGTGTAAATCAATTTTCGAAAGAAATGACAGGAGAGAGAGGTGTACGGGAAGCAACGGAGTGAGTGACAGAGATACGTCGACACAAAAGTCGTCTATATTGGGTTCGTAATACATAGACACAAAAACAAAATTATGCTTTCCCGTGTATATTTATAGGGAATTAGACGCGTGTATAGGCGTGACGTTTAGAATTGTGAAACTCGTAATCAATAACTTAACAGCTATGAACATGTAGAATACAACGGAAGAAAATGAAGATAGAGAGACAAACAATTTGTGTCAGGGAAGACAGAAAACAACGGATGTCGGTTGTAGCATAAATGAATTAGTACTTAGAGATGGAGAAGCAATGTTGTAATTCGTTTAGAGGGATTCCGGAGGAGAGAATTGCATTATAAAATAGAAAACAATTAGTTCGTAATGCACTTAGTTGAACGTATACGAAGGAATTTGTGTATTGTTGATAAGCCCGTTGAGTAGGTGTAAGATGACGTATGAAGTCTAGGTTTGTTCATCCGAGTTTTTGTACTTTATTTCAGATTGGAAATCTTGAAAGAGATCAGTCTGACTGAAGTGGAGTGTTGGATTCCAATATTTTCAGAGAACAAGGTCCATTAGGGCCAGTGGAATTGAATGGGAGATAAGTAGGAGATAATCTGGTGTGTCTATAATGGCTGGTGATTTTGTATACACCCTGAGCAAAGGAAAGTAGAGTGATTGGTAGTAAGATAGTAGGAATATGTATCTACTTAGAAGTAACAGAATGAGGAAGATGTTCGTTCACGTTCGGTGGATGGATCGTAATGTTGTTTGAATCAAAAAGTGCATTGCTCCGCTCACTCAACTCCAGTAGAGTCCAAGTCCAAGTTCCAGGAACACTATCAACTATATAGTACGTCCCCAATCTCGTCCATCTCCAGGGTATAAATATCTCTCGTGTATGTATGTGTGGAGCATGAGAATTCAGTCACAATAGATATATACTAAATATGACCACCACGGGTAGTGTAAAGTATAATATTCTCCAGGAAAAGGCTGTTTGGAGACTACGCAGTTTCACTCACACTGGATTCACTGGAATGTTACTCTACACATATGTTACAATATACGATGTAATAACGTGTGTTAAATGACTATAGTGTACTGGAGTAAACGTTCTTATTCCAGATGTATTTTTCTTCGTCAGTTCAATTTTGCGGCGTCTCCGTGTTCATCTGGAAACTGCATGCGCGAATCTGTTCTTCATACGAACGAGTTTTCTCTCCGGAAGATCTCCACAGAGTAGACGACACACCATTGCATTCAATGGAGAATCTGGGTCATTTTATTTACCGTCCGGGTAAAGAACCAACGAATTGTCGTTCCCTCTCCCTGCCTCCGTGTGGCTTCTCTTCGTTTCACTCCGAAGAGCACAACTCAGTTCGGTGCACTACTGCGACCCTTTTACACCAACCTACCAAAATATCACCCGACTCGACGAAACAACTCACAACTACTACTCTCCGGCAACTTCAACCACTATACACTCGTTAGCTGCAGTTTAACCAACTCTTCTCTCTCTGGCTGACTCACCCAATGTGAGTTTTGACTCACAGCCCCATTCACTGCCCTTGCTATAATACTATATGTCTCCTATACAAAATCTCTCCAATAAACTCTGAAGGGGGATTTTCTTGTGCACTACCGACATTACAGTAATCCTCAAACATGTACTATGTGTACTTGCACACTGCATACAAAATAGGAACTCCTGCATAAATATACATGTGCGACTTTATTAAACTTTTTTCCTATACTCTCAGGCCTACATATGTCGAGAGATATATAACTAAAATTCTTTTTCCTTTGACAGTACAATTTCCATAAGCATCCACAGTGCTCTAGTAAATATTCTGAAAGTATGAACCTATCCGACATGCTAATCCTAAGCTATATCTTCACATTTTCCGTTTAACATGTTTCTCCTATGTTTGTTCAGTCAAACCTTATTAGAGAAGTCTCGATATATTTGTGTTACACTTGGATACAAACTAAAGCGATAGCACATGCACACGTTTTACTTTTTATGCAAGATTCACTAAACACTTCTTGCATTTTCTTGCAATGCTTTGCACTTGATAACTATTCTCCCTCTCACCATTGTAAAAATAGGCATGTGTCTTTTTTGAAGAGTTAATAGCATTGTGAACTGACTGCTTCGAATCATCCTGTCAGACCAGACGAGATATGAAGAATTGTCCCTATTCTTACATACCTATTTTTTGCGGGAATGTTAATGAGACATGTGTGAGGCATTTGTCTACCAATTTCTACGAAGCATTAATATACACACAAATGACTGCAGGAAAAAATCAGAATAAAAGTTACAAGAGCATTTAGTGAGTAAATTAGTGTTGACAGACTATATATGTTTTTTATTTGCAGAATCTTCATCCCAACTCCCAACAGAATACGAATATTACATTCCATTTTCTAAAAGTATTTTCTTTCGAAACTAAAATCCATTTTTAGAGCTCTATACTCAACAGTTACAAAACTTACACTTACAAATTGAACGCTTTGGGTAAATATATGTTGCAATAATTTATATAATAGCTACATCATTCGGTTAAAACTAAATCGTCCTTAATCAAATCAGATGTACAGAAAATAGGCTGTAGAGGTACATTATT
The DNA here is from genome assembly GCA_020055645.1 of Tomocerus qinae. NCBI lineage: Eukaryota > Metazoa > Arthropoda > Collembola > Entomobryomorpha > Tomoceridae > Tomocerus > Tomocerus qinae. The sequence continues at coordinate 24,921,731 of CM034549.1, forward strand.
ATGCTTGTACTATATTATAATAATAACTTTCAGTTTATGATCCTTGTACTATGTTATCTGTGCTCGTGGTTGTACTGTCAATAACACTTGCATTTGATGGCGACTGTGTAGTCACTGCAATATTATCTCCATTATCGGAAACCTCCATAAGAGTGTTGTACGAATTAACAGATGCAATGGCCAGGTACAAAAATACTTCTTCGACAATTATAAAAAGGATCCATGTGAACACCATATCATTTTCTGTATCTCCATATACAACTATTAAGATTAATAGACATTCCAATGGGAAGAACCAACGAAGGATGAAGCGAGAATTTAACAGCCAGAATTTACACACTGCAAACTTTGTCGCTTTGTTTCCATTCTATTGAATTTGAGAAATTGACAGATTTAATAGATATATATTATACAGATTTGTTTACTATAATGGTTTTGTGATAATATTGTTTATTAAGTAGCGGCAGCTGCTTTATAGGAATGCCCGATCTGTCTGTCTGTCTGTCTGTCTGTCTGTCTGTCCGTAAGCACGATAACTTTCGAATGGAATGAGATAATCCGTTCAAACTTTTTTAACACATTCTAGGGGTCAAAAGACAGATCAAGTTCGTAAATGGGCAAAATCGGTCACACCCCCTGGCCAGGGGTGGGGTTCGAAAATTAAAAATTGATGTAACTTCCGTTCTGTGCGTCGTAGAAAAGTCATGTAATACCTCGTTCGATATCAGAATGATTTAAGGAACATTATTAAGTAGGTTACACTCATCCCCTAACAGGGGAAGGGGGTAAAAACAAAAAATAACGTAACTTCCGTTATATTCATCCTAAAAAATCGTGTAATACCTCGTTCGATATCAGAATGATTTAAGGAACACTATTAAGTAGGTTACACTCATCCCCTAACAGGGGAAGGGGGTAAAAACAAAAAATAACGTAACTTCCGTTATATTCATCCTAAAAAATCGTGTAATACCTCATTCGATATCAGAATGATTTAAGGAACACTATTAAGTAGGTTACACTCATCCCCTAACAGGGGAAGGGGGTAAAAATATAAAAATTGACGTAAATTCCGTTATACTCGTCCAAAAAAATCATTTAATACCTCGTTCGATATCAGAATGATTTAAGGAACATTATTAAACTAAAATTAGACACTGTTTGACTCTATTGCTGCTACTTTTTTATATTCATTTGTACATGGTTTATTAATAATGTTGTCAATGAATGTTAGATTTGTGAATTTAAACTCTTACTTTAATGTTTCCCGTTATAAGCGTAACAGCTGCTGTTATATGAACTACGTGAAAAACAACTATGAAGATCCAGAAGGCTACATGAGGGGAAACTGCGAATTTAAAATGATGCAATGATTTATAAATTATAAATTGATGCAGATATGATATTATTATCTGAAATTTTGTAACTTACAGTCAGAAACGCCACCCATAGCAGTAATACATGCCAAGTAAACACATCCCAGAATCTGCACGATATTAAGACAACAACAACAATAATTATTCCTCTACTATACATAAGTTATTAAGGAATTAATAAAATTCAATATGAAATCGTAGAATGGAAAATACCGTGTCAGCGATCCCCAAATAAATGACTTCTTTCCTTGCCTTGGCTAAAATGTCACTCTTGGACTCCATCACGTTAGTCTGTTAATGATATTCAGCTGTCAACCCTAATTTACAAGCTTATGCTTTTGTGATGGTTATGGTTATAATTAGACATAAGCATGAAGTAGGTGAACTAAAGTGGAGCTTTACATACAGATTTTTTCTAATAGACTGAATAATCAGATATTTGATAATATAAGAACTGCCAATTGAGTAAAACAAAAACTTGACAGTATACACAACACTGAGACATTTCGTGCACTTAAAAATCAAAAACTGCGGGCTTCAATTTTATCGTAAAAATAATAAGTAGGCACATTTCTATGTTGTTGTTCTATAGGTAGTCTTAAAGATATGATGCAGCTGTAAGACATAATAATATGTTTGTGGGTAGGTAAGTATGTTAACCTCCAAATGTGTATACCATAGGGACATAATACTTACCTTTGTTATCTACCCAAGTCAAAACCTGTCTTGCATGTAAACAACCCACCTTTGGTTCTTCTAATTCTTAGTCTTATGCATATCAGTCGTCCTTCAGAATCTTGGTAATGTAAATGGAAAAGTGTTGCTTACAAACTCGTAAATCTCAGTTTTCTTCAGAAGTAGATTTATTTATAGGTAGGCGGACCCAAATCCTTAGCATTGAGATTTACCTATTGTAATTTGAATAAACCTTTGTGCCATGTAGATTAAAAATAGTAATATATATTCACGTAGAATTGATGTTGTTGGGAGACATAAAACCTGCATGTGCTAAGCCCGTTTCTCACAGCCAGAGATAAGCTATATGGACCCATTAAGTAAGCCTGTGTAGCGTAACAAGCCTAATTTTCCGTACAAGATGACAATATTATCTCCTTTAGCGATAACAGAAGGTTAAGGTAAATCTCCTGCTGCCGAAGGAATAGATTGTATAGACTACACTCTACACAGTAAATGCATTGATACATATTTACATTAAAGTATTGTGTACGAACTAATGTGTGTGGAACCCCTGTCATTGCAATGGCATTGTGTTCTTATAAATATATGACATCGTATTTACGTATATACTTTGCGGAAAAGTGTATATTTAGTATGGGATTATCCAACAACAAAATTAGCCACCACACTGGATGGATGTATATAAATACTTATTTATCTGGTTGTGGCAAGGAATAGTTTGGAAATCAGGGAGAAAAATATATAAAATGAAAAAGAAATATAAGAAAAATTAATAGAAATAGTAGAATAATCAAGAGCAAAAGTCTCGTAAATTGAGATTATACTATTGATTACTGAAATCTATAGGACAGTCTGTGGTATGGTAATATCTAAATATATGTTTGGTAAGGTAAATATGAATTTGGGCTGTTTTTTTTAAACGGAAATGGAACAAAATCTTTTACTGAATGAAACAAAAGCAAATAAGTTTTTTTAAAGTTTCACTAATTTGTTTAAAATACATAGACAAAATACAATATCAAAAATATATCATTAGTTGATGAATTAAAGATTCTTGATGTGATGTGAAATTGTGTGTAATGTTCTGAAATGGTCATTTTAATCTTTTAAAAATATATTTATTTTCAAAGCATAATAAATGCAGTACGTTTATAATTTTAAGGAAAGCTAGTATTTTCAAGATCAGTTAAATCAACAGCATGTCTGTCGTAAAAAATTCGCTTGAGACTTTCTATATATGAAGCTACAGACTTTTCAGCAACAAATCTAAAAGCAACATTAACAATTCCGCAAATAATCCATAAATATTGACTTCCATTTCCTCCTATGAACATGATTAGGAAAAAGCATTCAACTGGAAATATCCAATCAAAAAAGAATCTCGAAAAATAAAACCAGAGTCTACATTTTTGTAGGCTTAGATGAGAACTGGTCAACTGCAATTAAAAAATAAAATTAAAAAAATATACGTAAGAAATTAGATTTCTTTAAAAAACCATAAAAAACTTACTTCAAAAGTTGAAGTTATTAGCGATGCACTCAGACACAGTTGTATAGCATGAATTACAAATATTATAATCCATACTGTCAAATTAGGTACAACTACAGAAATTAAAATCTTACAGGTAATTGTTTAAGATCATAGAAAGTACTATATGAATTATTTGCTTGAGTTACTTATTTTCACAAGCATATTATGTAGCATATCCTTAATTGCATATTTTGGACTTACATAAGTAGAATATGCTAAGTGTGAGAAGAATTACAAGTAAACAGGCGGCAAATATCTGTAAAAGCAGAATAATACATTAGAGATATTTATTCCATCAAATTACATCTTAACATCACAGACACTCCACAATAAATACTATAATTAGAGATTAAAGAATTATTTCCCTTCGCTTACACTATCCAATATTCCAACAATCCGAACTTCTTTTCGTGCACTGAAAATTCCATCTGGCTCATTTGAAAACTGCACAAAACTCATGATCGCGAAATTAATTTCACAGGAAAATCAAGGTTTGAATAAAATAAACGTAAAACAAAATTAAAAGGATTATTTTCTCAAACAATCCATCTTAGCATATAAACATTCGCAAGAATTCAACCTTTTGTTTAAATAAACAATGCTACACATTTAAAAACATGTGCGTCTCTGTTGCACTTATCTTCTAAACAAGCGGAATAAGTACTATAGTTTGAGTTGGTGAGGATAATAATATACAGATGGGATATTATGTAATTGGATTACTATTCTATAAGTGTAATTTTCGTAGTTTTCGGTGCCTAGTGCATTAGTACTACACTTACTGCAGGTATTATGTACAACCTGTTGGTAAAGAGTATTCTTTATTCTGCCCAAGCATGTAGAACAATATAAGATTTGCATTCTAAGTATTATTGTTCACCTTGAAGTAATAAACTGGTTTTTGTTTCTTTTCTAGACTCACCTGCTGGTGGCTGGAGTTAGGATTTTTACAAGCGAAGTTTTCTGATTTCTAAGTTACCTCTCCCAAAATACTGTACAACCTGTACTATACAATCCCGCAATCGTGCCATGCAATTAGCAAATAAATATAGGTAACCGAAGCATAATAATTGCATTGACAAATTACTATCTTTAAGTCCTTGTCTTTCAACCTACGAGTAAATCAACTAATTCCATATTATTACCGATTTTCCTAGAAAGTAGTTGAAATTAGAAATCTTCCATTCACAAAAACATCTTGGCTTACATTTACACATCCAGAAATAAATGGCCACAAATTATTTTTCTGCTAATTTGGCGAACACATTTTAAGCCTTGTGCGTATATTAATACCAGATGAAATAGGAAGTGAGGTTGAGGTTACTGATAGGGTAGGGTAGGTATAAGCAAAGGTCTCTGAGTATTGTGCTTCTCGCTAAATTATAATCTTGAAAGTGAATATTGGAATGATTAAATCTGTAACATGCTGTTTGAATCGAAAAGCTTTTCTAGATTTTTTAAATGTTCTTGGACAAAACTCTCCATAAGAAATCTAAAAGCTATTTTTACAAGTCCGAAAAAGAACCACCATAAATAATCAACGTCCTGGCTCATTAGGATAGTATGTGTTATAAAGAAACATTCTAAGATTATAAGGGTATCTAACACAAGTCGAGAATAATAAAACCACACGCGACATTTTCTGACACTGTCTATCGGTCCCACCTGTTAAAAGGTATCATGAAATATTTCAGCAAACTTGAAACTAAAGATTAAGTCCGAGATAATTTTCATTTTCATTTTGTAATAATAATCTTACTTCACAAGCTGCTCGGAACAAATCTGCAGCAATGAATAGTTGCAAGCCATGAACTATGAAGATGTACACCCAGAGCAATGGAAGAATTTGAGGCCCTTTCCATAATAAAGAAATAAAAGTATTAATATTTTCTAATCATTAATATAGGTTAATAAAGTAGTTCTTTCTTTGATATTATGTTCCGTAGATTCATAAACAAAATATACACTTACAAAACGTTTCGTAAATAAGAAAGCTCGGTATCGCTCCGATTTCGCATTTGTTGGCTCGGCATTTCCATTCGAAGACCCAGATTAAAATGAGAGCATTAATCTGCAACAATAGCCCGGTTATAAATGATAAGTGGACATTTTTTTTGTTTTTACTGAAGTAGTTACGAGATAATAAAATGCAAGTATTTATTAAGTATATTTTTCAATTTTGGCCTTACACTGTCAAGAATGGCTACAATGCCAACATTTTTCCTAGTCTTTGCCAAGCGACAGTCTTCATTTCGCAGTCGTTCTCGGTCAGAATCTTGATTGCAACACACCATATTTTTGTTTTCACTGAAATAGTCAATTTTGACAGTGTATGATAGTTTTCCCTTGACTGAATTTGATCATTGCCAAATTTTGCAGTGGAATGTACTTCCAGTAAAAGATAAATGAATGGCTATAATAGAATTTGTATGAATTGTGCCAAAATGTTTTTAACTACGTGATTTTTAATAATAATAGTTTAGTCTGAACGAATTTGAATTGTGTTAGTCCTCCGGGAAGAATGAAAGTTGAGTTTTCCCTACCGGTGTATCTTTTTGCGCAGGAAAAGAAAGCTCATCTGCTACCGAGTACTGAGCGAAGTAGAGATGAAAATCGACATAACAGAATGGCCTTCCGGGTAAGTCTATGATGCTACTGCTGCATGAATAGATGTAAATAAATCAATAGATTTGGTGCAGAGACACAATTGCCACTTTTCATACCGGGATGAATAAGGAAAATGATTCTTTCTCTTATTTTATAATAATTTATTAGTACAATTTATGTCCGTGTGCATAGAACAAACAGATGAAGGCAATCTACGTAATATTAATTTTTTGATCACAATTCTGAATACGGGTTAATATTTTAAGGTATATGTCTACTCTGAGGTAGTTAATATTGTACCTAAGATTTATTACAGCTCTATGGTCAAGATTTTTGTCTAATAATATATTATGTACTATTTGACATTGTACTACAATTTATTATAGCTCTATTGTCAAAACATGAATACTACAATATTAATGCGAGATTGCTCTAGTTTGATTACAGTGATTTGCTTGGCACATGGGAATAGTTGAGTTAAAAGATACATTTAGCTATAGGTATTTATACAAACCATAGCAAAAAGTATGATAGAGTTGCTATATTTTATTACGTAGTATATTGGTATCAATTTGCTAAGTATTTTATTGGCAGAGTACATAGCACGTTAGGTGAAACATGCCATGCAAGTTTAGTTTTAGTCATATATTCTCCAAGATAAAATTTTCTAAAGCTAAGTGCAATAACGAATACATAAAATATAAAAAGTTCTTTTTCTCCAGTCCAGTCATTCATGTCGATTTACAAACAGGTAAGTATGGAAGGAAGATTGATTCCTTTTTCATACGCTTATATATAGTTTAACTCGAAGGAATTGGAAATTTGCTGAATAGGAACTCTCCCAGATGACAATTGAAGTGCAGCCATGTTAAGTTGATATGATTTAACTACAATTTCAGCCACTATTCTGAAAAGCAGGCGAAAAAGCCCAAAGAAAAACCATAATGGACTTATCCCCACTCCGATGATGAGGTATAGAAAAAATACACATTCTAGTGCCAAGTGCGTATCCAGTACAAATCGGGAACAACAATACCAAATGCGACAAGCTCGGTTTGACAGTTCATATGTGACCTGCAAAACAATAAAATAACTTAAATATTAATATTGTGTAATTTCTGCATTATATTCTCAATTTGATTCACAAATAGGACAAATAGTATGTAAACACAAAAAATGACTCGTGGGAAAGTATCCATACCCTCCAGGTTCCATTAAAAAGAAATATCCCGAAGAAAAATTGTAACAAGTGAACGATAAAGATCTCCAACCAGCAGAAAGGTGTAACTGTACACGTGCGAAAAAATGCTGGCATTACATACTTGAGTAATTTCTATTTTTTGAAGGAAATATAAGGATTTGATACTCACAATTACTGTAGTTAGTCACTAATTTGGACAAAATATCGAATTGACCTCCTTGCAGGTAGAATCGTACAGAGAAAAATATTAGCAGCGCTCCAGCTAGTGCCTAAAGCATGAAAATAATTATAGACAAAATGAATACTAATTAGGTACCTTTATGTTTGGGCGTAATTAACCAATTAAATGTCGATAAGGTCTTACGAAATCCAAGATTCCAATTGCTCTGACTTCTTTGCGTCCATTTCGAACCCACTCCTCGTCACCAATCGGTCGGTTTGCCACAGAACTGTCATCATATTCAACTTCGTATTCGTCATCTTCCCACGAGCCACTCATCATGTAATTTAAATGTAACACCTTTGATGACTGAAATCGATTTTGAGTGTCCTTTTCTGGGAAAAGTAGTGTTTCTGTGGTCTGTTTTATCTGATTGAGTAGAGCCGACAAAGAAAGTAAATATAAAAGGAAATGTAGGAGGAGGGAGACTCGCCGTTTTCTTTTCTACTCAATTCGACTACATTTGTTTCTCGTTAGAAAGTTATTCGTGGACTGTCTTCTCCCGTTTCTCTTTGGCCTTTGGTTTAGCTACACCTTTATTGGGATCTTAGACAGGGAACTGCATAACATTATATCAACGAGCACTCTATACGTGTATTATGGATTTTATTTATATATAATATTAGAGGATCTACGAGCTACAGTTGTGTTTCTGTGTACACAACGAAACTCTTGTCGTCCTACTATATCTGACTTGAACAAATGAGAAAATGAAGTAAAATTCTTTCCTAGAATGGCCATTGTAATCAGAAACTCATTCTTCTGAGTACTTCTGAGTGGATTTTCTATGTCTCTATGTTACTACAACGTACCAGATCACATTACTACATGGACTTGGGTAATAACCAAAAGGAAACTCTATTGCTTCAGGATATTTCAGTTTATTCCGATTTGCATTAGAGATAGACCAGTTGCAATGGAAAGCAACACTGATCTCTTGCTCCGTCCCCAGTTTAACTTTCCAGCCTATTTTCTCAGGAATCTGCGCAAATATGTTCTCGATTTTTTGCAAGGTCTATTCTCCTAATTTTTCAAAGATGTGGAACTACATTAAAAGTGGATGGCCTATTGGGACTTGTACATTTATAACCTATTGCGTAAGTCTTAAATTTTGTTGATACAATTGTACAACTGTGTAATTGAGTCATCATGCTCCTTTCAAACTCCTTTTGATGTTCAAGAAATGGGGTCTACACCCTGTTATGTGAGATAATAGGCAGTTATATATAACGATGATGAACCGAACTTGTTATTACTCTACTTTATTACATGTTGACATTTTTGCAAGATTTTAGTGCATTTTTATTATCGCTTATATCTCCTTTCCCTAATATTTGTACTATACATAAAACACTGTAGGATTGTGTACCAAACTTTCTCATAAATCATCTAACAAAATAATTACCTTTACGCATTATTGGTTTACCATATAATTCTGTGAATTTTCAGCGCACAGATGTTGCCAGTTAATCATTATTGGTTTCATTTTATGGCAAAAATATTATTAACATCATTCCCTACACTTGCGTGTGTCTTGCAATGCTCCTAAGTATACTTTATGGCTATTTCCAGAAAGTAATAGGAAAGTATATAAGAACAGGAGACCCCGACCAGCTTTCTTTTTACTTGGCCAGACAGATTTATTTTTTTGCCAAGTTTTTCCCGTATCTGTTCTGTATCTGATGATGGATATGGAAGGTATTCATTACAGTTCCCATTAGTCAAGATTGAAACGTGCGAACTATTTTTAGACAATCCTAGCAGTCTTTTCTAGTCTTTCTTGCGTGTAGCCAAAACCATATCTAATTGCCATATCTGTGATTTATGAATTGCAGAACTCCAACTGACTAATAAGACTCGCTCGTATCGCAAGTCGTAACTCTGCGGTAGGTACGTTATTGAGCCAGCATTTTTTTGAGTAAATAAGATCTGCGTCTCCAGTTTCAAGATAGGACAAGTTATGATTTAATACTTCATGTGAACATTGCTTTATATTTAAATTAATAACTTTTTGAAGACAATAAAATATAGATAAGGATATTGGATTGAACAAACAGAAATAAGTGCACCAAGAAGATGTATCAATATTTCAGATATGCAAACATGATTTATTGCTGCAAAGAGTTTTGAGTTTTCCATGAGAATAAATGTATGCGTACAAATAGTAGGAGTTGGGTGAACATCACAAAGTCTCAGATTGGGAAACGTACGAGAGGAGAATAGTAGATTTGTGTGAGAGAAGGGATCGACTGCTTTATGCCATCTTCCCAACATTTTCAAACCTCAGTGCTTTCTCCATGAAAGTTTTTCCAACAGAGTGAAAGTAATATTTGTCCTCATGAGTGAAATCGCAGAGACAATGTAGCTTTCACTGCAGTGAAAGTTACAATGAGTGCAGAGTCTTGGAAATTTCACCCACTTATCCATGTTGAAAGGAAAAAGCATTGGAGTTGATTCAAGGCGAAGGAATCTGTGTAAGCAGGGCTATGCATATAAGAATGTTCGCAATCCGATCAATAATTCACATTCGCACCTCTAACCTAGTAGTAGATGGCGAGCTATATTACCCAAAGGAACAACTTTTATCCCATATTCACATCGACATTTTGATCAGGATTTGAAAAGGTCGGTGAGGGAAAGGTGAGGAGAGGAAGAATAGAAGACGTGGGTATTATATATATCTGTATAGTAGTACATATGTGTATATAGCAAATAATATTATAATATTTTGCAATTTAAGTACTCAGAGGACACTATTGAAGTAGAATGCACTTTAGATTAGAGCATGCTAAGCAATTTAATTCTTTGAGTGTTTCGTATTCAATATCTGTAGCTAACTTCGTTAAGAAAGTCTCTTGAAGAACATAGAGTGCCCTGTTAAAGGTTAGTTAGGCTTCCCCTCGTTCGGAATGCTAATAATTTACATTAGGACCTAATTCTGGTGTAAAGGGCATAGATAAGATAGTAATGTAGAGCTGTTCGTAGTAAAATGTAGAAGGTAGTGAATTTAAATTCTCTCGTCTTGCGTCTCATTCACAGAGGAGCGCGAATTAAATCAAAGCTGTTTCCTATATTCCCTAGTGTTATCTGGCGAAATGGTCTTTTTATTTCGCAGAGGGAAATCAAAGTTGTGCGTAATTCCAGCCTTGTTTTGCATTCCAATGCATATCGCATTTTTATTTCGGTAAACTATGAGAGAGAAGTCCTCGTGTGAGATATGATTTCAGTGGGATATGAGGATTCCCCGAAATTATATGCGAGCACTCTAAGCTAACCTTTATTGCACTCAGAGTAAGATTTCTCAGGGCAATAAAATTACATTGCTCTTGTATGAACGAGATAGATATTCCAAAGCATTGCATTGAATTCTCTGTAGAAACCTTAGACAGTCAACTGAAAAGCAATAAGAGGCATTCCAAAGTATTATCTATCTGTGTGTAAAAGTTTTCGGAGCTTTGCAACGGGTTTGACTCGGCTTGACTTGTCTCAACTTCCTCTGTGTCTTCGTGAAAGTTTACTTATTTGGTTTTGGCTTCACCTTCCTATTTCTGTGTCAAGATGAAAAATACCGAGACTCTTGCTCTGGAACCGGCGACAGTGATTTATCTGTCTCAAAACTCTCATAGGAAGGATTAATTCACGCTGAAATGCTGAGTAACTTTCCTTTTGTTTTATTATCGTCTTATAAATTAGAAACGGATTGATGTCTTTCTAATGGGTTGGGAATCCCTGACTTTCACCAGCTGATTTCGATATTGAGAACAAAATACGTCTGGAAAATAATGGGAGCAGTTCTGGGAAAGTGCCTTTTTCCCATACACTTGATCTTCTTTCAATTAAAATAAATTGCAGATTAATACAAGTACTTTTCAACAACTTGGCTTAACCTAGATATATAAATAATGTGTTATACATTAACCAAAGAATAAGCATTGCCTCTTCTGCCCCAATACGAACTCATAAATGGCATTCGTTTTTGAATGGAAGGAAGCCAGACTGTCTGTACCGTAAAAGCAAATGAAGGAGAAAGAATTTCACCTCGATCGTTAATAGTTGGAGTTAGGCAAGGCTCATGAAATTCTAGATAAATGTTGTAAATAGTCGTTTGTAGTCTTAAAAGTTTAAGAGAGCTGTCCAGTTTATTGTTCGAGGTAAATTGATGGCACTTGTGATGTCTTCTGAGTGTATACCATTCGTTGTTCTGTAATGCAGAGATTTCCAAGCTTCCTCTCTCTTTTCCCATTACTTTCCAGCATAGATGTAGTAGTAATTTTTTTATCTGCATCAAACATGGATTTTTTCTTGTTAGGGACCCATGACTTCACTTTCCACAAAAATAGAGCTTAGCATTCCATAACTAGTATCTCTCTGTGCCTAACTTCTCCCACTGCTATAGCCGAATCACTTCACTTGGATATATTCAAGGGCGAACTGAAGTCAACATCACAATAGAATCCTGCTTTCTCCGCTAGTATTCCCCTTTTCCTTAGACTTGGCGAAAAACTTACCTAAGGATAAGCCAGATAATAACCTACCAGTCTCTTTTAAATGAGAACTTCTGATTTCACTGAATTGAACTGACAAAGAAATTCTCACAAAATCGCCTACATTCGAAATATAATTAATTTGTCTTCATGCTGCGAGGAAAGGTTCTTGCCTCGTCTCGTACGTAGGAACTAACGAGTTGGCTTACTCGTTAGTTCGATCTTCCACAAATACACACACGAACAAAGTCAAATCAAACTAACAACCAGGACACCCCGATCCATCATTATATATTTACGTCCACGCTTACCATTAGTGAACTCCTACGGCTAATATATATCCAGCAATACTTTTTCATTCCTCACTCCGGCTAACGACATAAAAACGCGTGCCCTAATATATCATGACCCGAGTCGATGAGAACTATATGCTGACAGAGCTACGTACGTTCATTAGTGTGATATCAAAGGGAAGCATGTGGTTTTCTGAGGTTTACTACGTAAGCACGATCTTTGTGTAGAACTCACCCTTGTTTTCCTCCGACACACTTAATTCTACTTCAAATGAGAAATGAGTTGTAGAAATTCGTGGAGAACCGAAACACCAGAACACTTGGATACTTTACGCATCCAACCAAACTCGCAATACGATATCCACTAAGTCTCACTGTATAACAGTCTAAAAATCTATAATGCTACACAAATACTACTTTAATCCACTCTAGACATACATAAAGGTAATATATATCCCTGCAATCAAAATGGGATCTGTTCTGTAAGTATAAGTATCAACACTTATAGTATTACAGCACCAATACCCAAATAGCTACATAAGATATTTTGCTTAGTTTTGTGTAACACGAAAATAATTTAATTCTCAAATGGAGATGAGATTGCTAACCACTTTGGCAAGTAAATATTTGGGTGCCAAGTTGAAATGCGTAGGTACTATGATTATTTTGCACAACAAATACAATGAAAATTAATGTTATGTTGACATGTTGCTACAAATATTCTGGCGTGGACAGGCTGTTAGAAAAGTTGGGATAAACTTCCTATGTCGTTGATATGCCATGGAATTGGAACGTCTGTGGCAATTGTATACATTGAATTTGCTGGTTTATAAGGAAAAATTTTCCGTTAATGGGTCAACTAATAAAATGGTAACATATTTGGTTCGACTTTTGGAAAGTTTTGGTGAGTTACAACAAGGTAGCATGTGTTCCTTACGCTGTTAGGCAAGTAACTTTTTGGAAGGACGCTGGATAATGTACTAGTAACTCACTAGTCAATTTGCCTAAAGAGTAGTGAGTGAGTCGGTTGTTGGATGTGTGTCTATGAAGAGAGGAAATGTATATGGGTAGGTATTAATGTAGAGACGGAGTAAATATGTATTTAGCAGAATATGTAGTAGGAGGCTGAGAGAAAAGACGAGTTGCCACTTTAATTTGGCATCTTCCCAATTCCTCCACAATTTTCTCCATATCTGCGTACGTGACCCAATTCGTCTGAATTATTTGGGCATCTATCCCACATTGCACGGAGCATCCTTCACTAACTTTAGCTTTAGATGATTTTCCTAGGATTCATGGCATGTATCAAGTTATGGAGTCTTATCTACATAAAAATTTCTGGTCGAACTAAGAAGAGTTTTCTGAGAGGGGTTTTTGTCATACGCTTTCTTGCTTAATGCTACTCACTTACTTAACTTTACCCAACTTGTTTTCCTTCCTTCCTATATTTCAAGTTGAGCACTCAAAGTTGTTAGTTGAATAACATGGCAGTTTTGGTGACCGAGTCTGATCCCGTCCTGTCCTCGTCTGGTCCAGCGTTTCTTCCGGTTAGTCTAAATGTGAACAAACTTTGCTCCCCAAGGATGTCCTCTATGTATGTGTTAACGGGAAATGGTTATGCTCAGTTTAGTAGTATTCTCTTCCACAGAACGTAACTACAAAGTGGAATACAATAAAGTAAACTAATCGTAACTAAGTAAACAAAATCTTGAGAGTTCCGCGAGCATGTAATGGACAAGCAGTCTTATTTATTGCTTTTTTAACGTTAAAATTACAACTGACATTAACTACTTTAGTTTACTAGGAACTACTAGTGAGTTAGTAGTAGTAGTACAAATACATATATGTATGTAGAACTAACCAAGGTAGACACTCTACTAGTAAATACATCCGAAAACAATGTGAATTCAATCCACAAACTCTGTATAGTAACACTACCCACTAACAATAAGTAAACTCCCCTGCTTCAGACAACTTGCAACAATATGCTTTAAATGCTCTAACTTTTCTATTCCCGTCTCAATTTTTGTCTGAGAGCTACGAGCTGAGTGGAGGTAAGTCCTAACTAGAAACTTGGGAGAAATCCAAACAACTTAATAGCTATAAAGGTGTTACTTAAATATATGTATACGGAATTGTCTATCTCATAGTAGTACAGAAACAACGAAACTCTACCTTAATTTGGCAGACACATAGACCTCTCTACGTTGTTACATTTCTGTTCGAATATATAGAGTCAAACTACCTTATATGTAACTACATCAAACTTTCTCCACGAAATTTGGAGTCCTTTCTCTTTTTTGTCTTTTAAATTAGTAGTGTTTTGTTCCTTTGAACTTGGATACATCTGTACTCCTTGTATGAGAAATACAGACCAATATTATATCCTTAGTTGCAGTATGGAGTAGGTATATAAGTGTAACCTACCTACCTATAAGGAAATCATATTATTTATTATATATAGTATAGTAACATATGCATAGATAGGCCTTTAAAAATACACGACGCTTTCAATCAAGTCTGTCTTTGTATCTGCTATGTATACTTTATAGCTGAAGTACTAAGTTTTAGAGATGAGATGATAGAAGTTGGAAGAAGAAGAGTCTTCATTGAAATATAACTTGTGGTTTTTGCTGGAACACACACGCAATCTCTACTTCTTTTTATTTACCTAGTCCCATACTACCACTCTCGTTGCACTTACGTCCCTACGTCTGTTTTTTTACTAATTTATTTTCACTGGATACTTTCTCTCTTAAAATTTTTATCTTTCTCTCTTCCGTAGCCATAAATATGACTGCCTACTACTTCACACACTCTAATATGTACTTAAGTAATGTCTTTTCTAGCGAGAAATATTCATAAATGTCTTATGCTACATTACTATATCAATCCGCAAACTTTTCTCCATCTTAGTATAATTTGTACTTTCTACTTTATGGTTTGGACTAGGTATGTATCTTACGTTATCTCCGATGTCTACCCATTAAACACAATGCATCTCCAACACTAAAGTCATAACTATATCTTTTAATACCTTTATAATATTCTAATAGAGATATTTATGAGACTCATTCAAAGATTTTACTTTCACTGCTTTGTCATTCCTTGTGATAAATTCTTGTGTGTTGACTAAGAATTCACAAAGATATTAGCACTGATAAATGTGAGCCATTATTTCAAACAAACTCAGGAAACTTTCACTAAATTTCTGATCATTTTCCAGTTTAGGCCTTAGGCCCATCTACAGTTGTAGTTATTATAAATATCCACAGGAAATGCTTTCATTATTAAAATTCTTGAGCCTAGCATTATGTATCGGGAATTCGGGACCTACTTAGTCTTAGACATACACAATACTGCTTTTCCTTCCTTTTTCCTCTAGGGCTAGATCTACGTGAGAACTTCGGAAGACATGCTTCCACTTTAATTCCAAATGTATCTAGTTCCCCCACACACTGGAGGAGTTATTAATTTGATTAGGTACTCGCATTTTACGATACATACACTGAACCACCAAATACTAGTTCTTTACTAGACATAAGGAGTTACATATATAGAACTATTACTATATTATAATACTAATCGTGATACAAATACTGAAACATATAGATATAGCATTATGTAATGTATCTATCACTTCCTAGTGCAGATATATACAAATGCTACGTACACAGAATCTTTACATCTGTTTTGAATTAATTCAATAGCATCAATCCAAATTGCATATTACTGGAAATATGTATTATTAATAACATGCAAAATGTTTGTAGTTTGATTGAACCCAGTAGAGATACTGAATTAATTTAAAACTGAAATAAATAATTGACCTTGAAAACATGTTAAACTTCAGTGCATGTTTAATTTAATTAGGGTTAGTGTAGCAGGGGAGAGCAGTATCCTAACCGGAGTCTTTACATTCCATAGGAAAGTAGCGACTTAGGAAAGTACCGACGCAACTTGCGGATGTAATGTTCCCGACTGTACCATGTAACCTTACTCACAAAACTTCATAGATTGGACTGCACCAAAGGGTGCCCAGAAGTTAAAGTCCCCGCCACTCTTCTATAATGGAGCGGTTGAAACGGTTGCAACGCGTTTGAAACAGTTGCAGGGCTAGGAAACAAAAACTTCAGTTTCCACTTTACCACTAACATTCTCTGTTACCACGGTTGAAGGGCGGCAGTAAACCCGTCACTACTTTTGCCTCTTTTCTGACCTAATCTAATAAAAAACAGTCTACCATTTACTATATTTATTGTTATTATAGGTTCGGTCAGGAAAGAAAGAGGCAAAAGTATTGACGGTGGCTAAAAAGTGCCTGCATTGCTGAAAACTGAAGTTTTTGTTTCGCAGCGGTACAACCGTTGCAACCGCTCCATTATAGAGGAGTCGTGGGACTTCAATTTTTAGGACTTCCCATAGTATACTACTTCCCATAGTAGTTCTTATGCATAAATTACAACATGATAATTATATACGTTTTTAAATGAAATGACAAATGCAAAAGTAATTAAAATTCACATCTTCTGTACAGGGTGGCGCAGAATGAACGGTAATGTAACTTCCATTACCGTCAATTCTGCGCCACCCTGTATATGTAATGTAATATATTGTAATATGTTTTTATTTCAGAAAATACACGAAGAATAATAATATAAGGGAGAATGCATGTCATGACAAGAACACAATTAAGGGTACATGACAACATTGTACTTACAGTCGGTAACATCCCCCGTCGGTATCTACCAAAGTCGCTACTTTCCTACTAACCTTCCTAGATTCGCACAGTATATACATAAATTGTGACTACTGATTGCAATTTGCAGTACTACAGAGAGTAATAATAACATTTCTCTGGGCAATAGTGGGAGTTGAGTATTATGGTGATAGGCTTACTGGCTGCATGTATATAATGCAAGAAGGCTACTATATGTGTAATATGAAGATGTTTTTAAAATTCCAGACGTGTATTAATGGGCTTTGAAAAGACGGAATATAAAAGAACTAGGGCAGAGATAGCTCATTAACCTAATTTCGTTATTCTAGTGTCTCTAAACAGAATATGATAGTGGAAGGGCTTACCTGACTGGGACAATGTGGTTAGTGGTCTCGTACCTTGTCTTACGCCTTATGACTTGCTTTTGTTAGCTGAAGAAAGTTTGTGAGTTCTATAGCGTGATGCGCCAAGATAAATTGACTTATAATCGTCTGCCCACTTGTCTTCCACTTGCACCTCCATTCTGCACCTACTAAGACTTACGACGACTATAGTCTACGGTACACTTAACTTTCTATCCCTGTACATCCCATTTAGCCATTCTAATTAAATTTCGCAGCAGAAGTAGCAACAGAGCGTAGTACTTTTGATGGACTGCGCTTATACCTAAAGCTGAATTAACTAAAGCAAAAGTGAGGATGGAAAGTAAAGCTATTAGTAGGTAACCACATAACAAGTAGCTCTCTATATGTGTTAATTATGGAGTTATAATGTATATTTTTCGTCTGATAACCCTGTAGTCGTATCTGTTGTAATCAAATTATTTCACTTTGCTTTCCGTTTCACTCTGCTAAGTAAGCTCAGCTATTAATTATAGAGTAGAATGTCTGTCATTCAAATTCAATGAGCTTCCTCATGAGCTTCACCCTTCATTTGATTTTATTCCTTCTCTCCCAACCAACTAGTAACTGTTACAGGAGATCTGCACACTTAACTGAACTTGAACACAAATGCTCCGCTCTGTTAGCATTTTCCTTTCAGATCTCGTTTGGCTCTGATTCTACATTCATTATTTATTCATAGCCACATATACATACTGGCTCTGTCTATAGACACTTACAACAGACAACACCTCGCTCTGTTAGTCCTTCCCACCATTTTCTCTATTTGTTCAGATCAGTAGCACAATATCTGTTTACCACTGTAAAGCATACACGTAGAGATGAGATGGTATACATGTTTTAGGTACCCGTGCAACTTTAACGAGAAATGATTTGAATAAATACTGTCTAAAGGGAATCACTTGAGGTAAGTAACCAGTTAGACAAAAGGCTTCAGCTGGATCAATATTACACGAGACTGGTATTTCCCTCGTTAAAATACTAATGCAACACCTTTAATAATTCTGTAGTGACTCTTTACCAAAGAGCTAGCAACTTTGATGATATAAACTTTCTCCGTCTTTTTCTTAAGCTAACTCGCTTAATCATTAAGTCTGCCAATACAGATAGAAAGTTTACTGCTTTACTTATTTAGTCGTTAGGTACGTGGTGGGGATCTTTATGAATGACTTATCTTACAACGTCTTCAATAATTCAATTATGTGAGGATTATTTTCCCACGATAGAACATGTTGCCTACTCAAGGAGGCGACTTATCTGATGTAGGCTAAAGAAAGATAAACTTTTTCTCCTCGCTATACTTACTCAGGATGTACTAACACTTCAGAAATGTACTCATAATACTCCTCTACTTGTTATATCTAACTTTTGTTTTTAGTTTTTTATAGTTTATCCTAACTTATATAATATTATCTACTACTTGTTTAGGTAGGGACATTTATATTAATTATGTATTTGTGTAAGTAAATAGAAAAGTGAATACTTACTCTCTTTGATGATGAATTTATCAGTACTTCCTAAATTACGTATTAACGTTATCTATAAATGTTAGTAAAGTATTCTGATTTGAAATACCTACAGATAGAAACTTATCTCTTAAATGTTGTCGCATACTTATACATTGTACACAAAGTATTACAATTATTAGAAGAATTTATATTCAACAGACTAACAACAAGTATACAAATATTCAATAACGGATGTAGTTAGAAGGCGGGGGTCCATGTGTCTTTGATCGAATGTAAACTTTTTGATGGACAGAAGAAGGAGGGGCTTTCTTCAGATTTTTCATAAATCTCCGTACAGTGACAACAGCTACCATTCGGAAAATCAACTTGAGAATAAAAATACACATAGAAATCGGCTGCATTCCTGTCAGGAATATCATCAGGTATATCATTACTGCTAATTCAAGTGCCAGTACCATAAACAGCATCACAGCCGTGCACCACCACAGTTGACATTTACCCAAGGCGTCCTCAGCGTCTTTCTATATATAAAACAAATCCCCGATTGCCATTTCCATTGACACACACACACGAACAATTCCACAAAATGGTAATGTCAAATGCTACGATATTACGGATAGTAGACGTGCTAATAGAAACTCGTGTTCTTACATCGTAGACTGAGCTGAGTAATACGAAAGCCATAACCAATTGCATAGAGTGAAAGATGATAACTGCGATCCATACGAAGACAGACGGGTGTCGAATCACTACGAATGAAAGAAATCAGGGGAAACTTTTAGCAATATACATAAAAACCTTTTACACACTATCTATAGAATGGTTCACTATTTCTGTCAGGACTAGGAGTGTTGGCATTTCTTAGCTTCTGGTAAAAGCTGCCTTACATCGTTTCATCATTTAATAGAATAGGTATCTACGTCGAAACAACCTTTGAGCAAATATAATGAAATTTGATACCACTACAATCCTGCAGTGCAGACAATACTTTTTAGGGCAACCCAACGTGTATATAAATGCAAGAAGGTGGCTTCTTGTATAATATAACAGATAGGCACTAGAAATAGATGGTAATGCCCATAAATATAAAAAGTGAAATATCTTGTACTAGGAGAATTCTAAGGACGTTAGGTAACGGGAACAATGTGTTTGCGGGAAAGAATGGAATGATATAAAAATGTGGTTATTATGTATTAGTCGGGATGGGGAAAGGAATAAGGAAATTGGATTTTTCCGATTACCTGATTCAATAGATATAGGACCCTTTGGAACAGGCTCTTCCATCTTCACATCGTATGTAGCCCACTTCACCCCGTAGAAGCAAAGGAGCATTGCCGCGAGGAGCTATCGTCAGATCGTAATGCAAAAGAAAGTATCACATTACAAGTAAAAGCTTTCTTTTT
The DNA here is from genome assembly GCA_020055645.1 of Tomocerus qinae. Lineage (NCBI taxonomy): Eukaryota > Metazoa > Arthropoda > Collembola > Entomobryomorpha > Tomoceridae > Tomocerus > Tomocerus qinae. The sequence goes on from CM034549.1 coordinate 24,942,135, forward strand.
TGTTTTCACTTAACTAGGAACCCAAAGGGTCCAACTGCAAACTACAACAGACAGCTTGCCACCGTGATTTTCTACCTTCCTGTTCGGATTTGGCGGACAAAAGAGGAAAATGAGAAAATCACCGCACCACTTTTATAGGTAACTCACACAAAGGAAAAGGGGAATGTATGGTAAAAACAATAATAATGAGACATAAGAACAAAGGACGTTATTCCTTGGGAAATAATAATAATAAGAGATCTCACTTACGATGTCTATGATGGAGATAACTTGGACGCTACTTTTCCCAGAGAAAGGATCATCATTGTTAGCCATGACGAAAGTGAACTGTTATTGTAAATAGGGATTCCTATTGTGTCGACAAGTAGCAATTGTACTACAATGTAATGTTGTGATTCACCCAGTGAAAATTGTGAGAAAAGAGGAAGTGTCGCGAAAACTTGGTAGATTTTGAATCCGTTATCGGGTTGTAGTTGTATCGTGCAACGGTGTATTGAATTCTATTTGTAGTAAGAAACTATCGTATCTGGAGTGAAGTGTGGTGTGCAGTAGTGTTGGTGTTGAGTTGTCCAGAATGAAGGAGCAACTGGAGCAGGAACTGTTGGTAGTTGAGTGGGTGCATTGTCCAAGGCGTCGAATGGATTTCAATTTTCTGGCGCTACTACTCTGCCTTGTTTCCCGTTGCTTTTCTCTCGGAGTGTACCCTTGCTTCCCTCCAATCCAATTCACTGGCCTCCTACTACCGTCGAGACAAGTTTCCAACTGGAGCAAAGTTAACTGGAGACTACATAGGAGAGAGGAAACTGCGCGTCTGAAGTTCGAAGCTCATCTGTCCTATCTGGATCCTCCGGATGCTGGAGCAGGGACAAATGATTCTTCGTTGCTGTGTGCTCTCACTCTATCTGTGTTACTATCTGTTGTGTCTATCTATTTACTTCGTCTCTACTCCACTACTCTCTGCACTGTATCACTTTTCTCCAGCACTAGTAGAGAAAGAGAGAATGTTGCATTAGATTATGTTAAGGTACCCACCATTACGTACAGTAGTATGTACGTATTTATTATATGTACTTACTACCCATTCACCCTTTTAGCGGTACTGGAGTAAACCTTGAATTGCAGTGGCATGAATGGTTCTTGCCTTTCCTTCTTCGCTTGACTTGAATACACACACAGAACAAACCAAAGGAAAAGTATTGAAACATTTTCTCTCACAGCAGTTGTTCCGTAATACTAGACTGGTGTCTATGCTTTCACATTATGTTATAAGTCGTCTATGCTCTGCTATTAAACCACTTATGTGAGAACGACTGCTACTCAGATGCAATATTATAGTAAATAAATGGCTATAGTATCTAAGCATGCATTTAAAACTCACTACATAAATTCATGCACTTCTTGTACGTAGTATATAGAAATTATGGTATATAGAGGAATTTTGGTGAAGTATGTTGTAGCAGTGAAGGCTAAAGTGAACCAGACTGGAGAAGAAGAGTGGACTGCACTACTATTTACACTGCAACTTAGAAGCATACATTTCTGGAAGAATACTGGAATGGAATACACTTCAGTATTTCTAGTGATACGGGTAAAAGTGAATAGGATACGAATTCCCACTGGGATTTCTCCAGGAGTATGTGTATGTATACAGCCGACGATACGAGGTCTGACCCGGCAAACTCCTACACACTATACTGAGATCCCACACCCAACCCGACTAATACAAAGCATATGCGAGTGAGAAAAATTGGAGTAGGTAACATATTCATATGTCAAAGTAGGGAAGGAGGAAATAGATGAGATGGAGATGCTTGAATAAAGATTGAGACTTTTGGTGGTATAGGTACTTGAGGGGTTTAAGTTTGAAGTGCTTTAACTTGACTCTTTTTGGCTTACCTTGCATAGGTACATTGTGTAACTCATCTTATAAGCAGTGCTGGAGAATTGAATGGGAAAAGGAGTCATATCCAGATCCACCTACACGCATCCGCAAGTATGTAACATGCTCGTCTGAAAATTACATTGGCTTTGGTTCTATTCATTTCGTCGAATCCAATCCACTCGTTTTCTTCCGCATACCGATGTTTTCATGAAGAGGATTTTCATTGAATTTCAACTTGGAATTGTGAAACGAAGCCAAGAAATGCTGGAATATAACTACTCTCTTACGTATAACTAAGAAAACCAATAACTGCTGATATATAAACCTTTGGAGGAAAATAAACTGGATTGCATGGACTAAAGCAAAAGCATCTGGCAGGACGACGCTCTTGTGAGCTTTGTCGTTTACACTGACTACATACTTGTACAGTAGGATGTGTGTAACATGAGATGAGATGACAAGAGCCGCAAGGAAATGAGAAAAGTGAGATGTTCAGTGTGCAATGCTCACAAAGGAAAGTAAACTATGACATGACAAAGTTGCATGATGTTGATGTTGATGTGAAGTGATCTAAGAAAGGAATAGAGAAAGTCGTTAAGCTAAGAGCTGCTCCCCAGACTCTTTTCCCCAGTTTTCTTTATTGCTCTTATAGTTAATAGTACAGCAGCAGAGTTAGCATATGAGTGTTGCTTACTAGACATGGCCTTCCATCATTTAACTTGGCTTCTTTTCACTTGACAAGACACAAAGAAAAATCTCCTCGATTTTCCTATTACTATTACCGCTCCTTGGGACTTTCCCTCCTCCTACTACTACTCCCAGACTAGAACCTTGTCTCTCGTGTCATTTTAGATCCGTCATGTCATATATACATGCAATACTTCATCTACGTATGTGCTCCTAATACTAAACAGCTATTTCTTACACCACTGCATATATACCTACCACTGATAAGTAGTTAGTACAGTGCTATGCTATGCAATTGACTACGTAATCCTTGTGTGAGTAGCATATGGCAAAAAACACCTTTACTTAATAGCTCCTAACACTAATGCAACATAAGTTATGTTAAGTACGGGTCATGCCATACGTTATCATCACAGTTTCTCCTTGGAAAACTAGAATAAAACGTTCAACTTTTCTCTAAATGATATACACCAGATATAAACTTAAAGAAAGTCGTAAATTGTGTGAAAGAACACTGGACTACTACTGGACTACACACTGGACTAAACTTCTAAAACTACACTTATCCATGACTTGAATGAAAATTTCAGGAGGATAAGTACATAACGTCCTTGCTCAAATACACGAAATTCCAATACATTCTTGCCCTCTCCAGCTGCGGACTACTTCCTCCTACACCACTCCTCTTAAACTATGGATAAAATTTATAAATTATTCAGTTGAAACAGTCGTAAAGTGGGCGATACGATGAAATGTGACTTGAGGAGTGGCACGGGCTAAAAATTCTACTCAAATATAAAGAGGTAGCTGGGAAATAAATTATATTCCAAGTAAGTACTGCTTCACATCTCAATTCAACTCATCTCACCGTTTTTGTTCCCTTGCTTCCTTTCCATTCAATAAGCTTTTACAACCACTGTTCCACGTCAGCTTCTGCTGGAAAACCCGGAAAATTAACTCGAGAGGTTTCCGCTCTCACTCCTCCTCGCACCACTTTTGCATAACTGTCATTTACTGCTGAACCTGTCCTTTAATATTTACAAGTTTACAAGATCAGAAGAAGACGGGAGGCGGAATTGGCACACCAGTCCTTTTTACTATCGGCTTGAGGTATCTTAAGCATAAATTATTTCTCTAAAGTAATTATTCAATACCTCTACTGCAGTAAACTAATAGTGTAACAACAACCTTATTTCGAGTTGTTACTGCCCCAGATTCCCAAGTTGCCTTGAATCAACTTATCAAAGGCATTAATTTTAATTTACCATGATGAATTATATACAGCCTATATAAATGTTGTCAAATTACTGAGCTACGGCCACCATCATTGAATATTTATCAAAGAGTCAAAGTTTATTTGATCTACAGCATATTAATGCCTTTTCAAGGTGAAATTAATCGATGATGATACATTTATAATGAAAATTCTTGCAAATGGACAGTAGTTAATAAAATAACAAAAGCGCACTAAAGTGAATTTAGAGAGGACAGAGAGTATTGAACATTTTCGGACTAATTCTGTTACCACAAAAGGTAATAAAATACACGCATTGAATCTGGGAAAGTTTATTATTCTTTGGTCTCCAATGCCAGGTCAACTGGAGATTGGGTCTTCTTACGTTTGGATTTCAATTGGAGTTGGAGACTGTCACTTTAAAGCTGAAAGGAGGATTTCAAAGCCAGAGTAGTCCATTTCTTTGACTCGTTTCTCATTACGGAATTCGACTCTTTCGATTTTAGACTTGGGACTTCCAGTGGAACGGAGCCAAGTTTTCCTGCAACGAAAGCAGATATTACCACATTGCTGGAGAAATGACGCTGAGATAATTGACAGTGATTTTGTTTAAGTCAGGAGCCTATGTTGTTATTTTGCATTACAAATTTTCAAATCGACTCACATAGCATTCACGGATGTGCCAGGGCCTTGAATGATACCTACGACAGTTCCATTTTCCGTGTTTCGACACCAACCTCTCAGCCCAAGATTTTTAGCTTTGGCCGTGGTATACTATTCAAAACGAGTAAATTAAATGAAATGTATTGATAAGGTACTTTGTGTTTACTTGAAGTTTCTGACTTTGACATTTATCTGTGACAGCATAGGCTCTAGGATGTGGTACGTAAGCAGAATAGTAAAATGCAGCTTTAGTAAGCACTTTGCCAAAATCCTCTTTAAACTTAATACAACCTTGGACCTCTAGAGAACTTTTGCCCAAGGTATATAAGCATTTATGGCTGAGATCATAGTGAAGACTTATGTAATTTAACGTACCTTGCGGAAATGAACCTCTGTAATAATAAACATAAATATGATTAAGTAAGGAATTGAGCCAAGACTGGAGGGCAAGCACGAAATAGAAAGTGTGAAATTCTGTTCAGTAAATGGAATAAACTAATAAAGACAAGTTAAACTCACTCTGAACTTTCCCATAAACTTCAAAATCCACGGAGACGTAGAGCCCAATGGGACTAGCATTTGAAGCCGCCGTCGTTCCAGGCGTCTTCTTAATACCTTTCCCTGTGTTCACTGAACCTGAAGCTGAGGCCATATTTTTGACGATTCAGACCTATCTTGACAATTGGCTTGTCAGTGAAATGTCATGCGACGATGTCAGTGTCAGAGAAAACACTTTCTCGAATTAGCAGAATACTATCCGCCATGCATCTTGACTCAACCTGACTCACGTACATAACAAATGAACCAAAGAGTCGCATCTCTATAACGACATTGATCTATCACAGATGACTGCCCCATACTCTTCTTCTCCACTTCTTCTTCTTCCTGGAATCAAAAACGACTTTTCCTACGAATACTCTCTTACGCTTAGAAATGTGAGTTTCCAGTTTTCTCTATAATTTTTTACTACGTCAGAAGACCTACTTATACATTTATAGGTAATACCCTTTTTCAATGCCTTTCCCACTCGCCATTAGTGTAGGTAAATGTAGTAATGTGTAAAACTAATACTATTCATGTGATACAGTATTGATTTTTCATATTGGAGAAATGTTGAGACTTTTTAGGTCTGCTTACATAGCAGAGCCTTAGGGCATTGAATGCTCAATGACCCTTCGTCCCAGTTCAAAAGTATTTATTCATGGAATTTAGGGAAAGAGTACTTGCATACTAAGCATAATGCTACAAACCATACACTCAACCTCCACTTCACTTCCATTTATTTCGAAATCTATGTTTACACACGAGCACAAGGTAATGTGGAAATAAGTGCATTTGGTAACACGGCTGTCTATACTATTTCGTACAAAGTGTTTCCTTATAATGTACCTAGACCCTACTTAATACAGTACATGTCTTGTCTATTTATCTCAGCATTAACTTTTATAGGCTCTTCCCATTTTCTGTGGTTCTTCTGCTCCCCATTCGATTGCATAGAAAATGTTTTAGTCTAGAATCTGGAACTATTCTGACCTGAAGCAACATAACTAGTATATGTACCTATACTACTCTGTTAGTATTTCATTATAATAATATTATTAGTGAATAATGCTGACGTCTTCCTAATAAATTGGCTAACACGTGCATACGAGTTTTAGTACGCATTATAAACATAGTGTACCTTGTACTAGATTTCTATTACAAAAACAATTGCTAAAACATTCGTTCCTACTTAGTTTTCATGGTGTTAAATCATAAGGGCTTCCTTCCACTCTTGTGCGTTCACAATAGTCCTTTTGATATAAGGTGTGGTAAATTGTGTTTGAAGTTACCTATCCATTACTGAATTGCTCGTTAGCAGCTAATTTATTCTGAACTGAAATGTCATAACCAAAGCTCACCAAGCAAACAAGTCCAAGGTCAGAGAAGTGGAACTCATATTAGGCTATTTACGACAGCATCATCTTAATTATATATAGAGAAAATTTTCGTTGACTCCCTTCAAAGTTTGAGCTCGTGCAAAATGGAAATAACTGAGATTGTACATGGAACAACTTTGTAAGTTATCAAAGCATCTATATTTAGAGTTTTCTAAATCTCACGTGGTAGATAATGAGAAAACTAATAATTTGCAAAATGTTAATCAAAGTAATTTATTTTGTAGGAAAAATGGATCTAATCCCCGACTTCAATTACCAAAAAACGCTGAGAATGTGGAGCATATGTTTGAGTGTCCCGTTTGTACAGAATTCATGATTGGTCTGATACACATTTGTGTTCGCGGTCACGGTCTGTGTGAAAACTGTTTTTCACGGGTGAAAAATTGCCCTATGTGTCGAGGAGATATGTCTGCAGCTCGAAATCAATTTTTAGAATCTTTTATAGACCATTGCTCATTCAGATGTCGTTATGCGGAACACGGTTGCAAAGATATGGTTGAGGGACATGCATACAACATTCACTTGAATGAATGTAGTTACAGGTATTAATGTGATAATCTTTTATTTACATCTGCTCCGTGTTCGAAAAGGTTAAAATGAGATTTTTTTTACTTTCCTCTAGAGACATCGACTGTGATCGGGTGTTGTTAGGGATGAACTGCCCAAGTAATAAATTAAGCTACGGTAGCTTTATCTCTCATTTGAAGATGCAACACAAAATCCGCACGTTGATAAACGGATTCAAGCTATCTACCACGTTTCACAAGAACACCACCGTTGATAACTCAGGTAAAAAATATTTTCCGCGTCTTGTAATAATCTATCTGTCAATTTATGACAATGATTTAGTGCTAGAGGACAATTTGAAAATTAATTGATTTGTGTAATCTTGTTGTTGGTCACAGACTTGCCATTTGGTCTTATAGAGTACGACAATAAAGTATTTTTCTACAACTGTGCCAAATGCACAATAGAGAATGAAAGTTTGGTTGAGTGGAAAGGAAACAAGCCACAGCCACAATTTTTCCTCTGTTGGTGGGTTTCCGTCTTCGGAACGGATGAGGAAAGACGAAACTATTATTACACTGTCACACTCCGTAGCCGCCACGATAAGGTTAGTGTTTCCTTCAAGATAAAAAATGTCTTTCTACCTCGATTGCCATAAATTCATGTCACTCTTCAATTTATCTGCAGTCCGTGTTGTGACTGACTCGCTCTGCGTGTCTCTCTTATTCTCCTCCACCTTCTTACCTACTTTTTTTACTTTCTTTACAACGTTTCGCTTACTAAACCAATAAAAATCGTTTAACTTTTCCTAACAATTCTAATTCTCCAGGGATTACAGTGCAGTTGGACCGGTCCGGTTCAAAACTTCCGTTTGAGTAGTCACGAGATTTTCTCTTCAAAAGAACGACTTGCCGTGTCTTCTAATGAATTACAATCTCTTTGTACCGAGGATCCGGAGAACCCTTACTATATTCACTCTTATGTGGAACAGGCTCTTGTTTTCAAACGGAAGGATGCGGAAACATAAGTTTAATCTCATGGATTTAGTTTTACTTTCTCAAACGAATAACAATATTGTATAATAATGTGACTGATTTTATATCCTCCATTTCTATAAGATAAAATCTGCCAAAGTTTGTAGTTTGTAGTTCGAATCGAAAGTCCCTAAAACTATTACAGTACATAACAATGACAAAATGACCCTTTCCCGAATTGGTTAAATCTCATATATACATTTTTCTTGCTTAGCATTTTATGTTGAGACTTTTACACACTATTATTATCATTAAATAGAAAATATTTTTGAATAATTATTTCATTCAGATATCTGTGCTTTTGTATTACAATCCGGAAATTAGATTTAAAACTATCCATAATTAATTTTTGTAACACAGCTCACTAATTGACTAATGTGCAAGTTAAATTTTTTGTAATGTTTATTCGTTTACTTTATTCGAAGGCAATCAAACCCCATTTCTCCACTCTTCTGTTGAGTCACACTCAGTTCGGTTACATATATTTTACAATAGAAGTGAATTATATCATTTATACTCATTAATTAGAACTTTTTCTTACTATTCAATAGCTTTTATTGATTTAGTCTAATAGCTCAGTGTTTTGTGCACCAAGTAATGAACAATTTTAGCCTAAGTTGTAATTGTATCGCATTTAAGTTACAAATAATTTCGTGAAAAAAGAGTTGACAGACTATGGGTTTCATGTATTCAAGTGCATGCTTGACGAAATGATATCTCCTTGACCTAGTTGTTTAAATGATATTAGTACAACACGTTGTAAATATAAACTTATGACTATCGTATACTAATATTTATTTTACTAACAATTTGTGTTTATAGTATACTCTAATTCTAAATTAATGACTCTAAGTATAGTATAATGTATACGAATTGCTTAGTTTACATAATGGCTTCAGATATTTTAGCTAATTAATTTCATTAAGTACAATTAATTCTGTATTATTGAGGCATTTGTGAGTTTACAGTATAACCACGCTAGTTTATAGTATTTACTTTCTAGTTTGTAACTTTCAGCTGCGCTACTTAAATGAAATTACTAGAATCACATTTTACTACTACTGTAATAAAATTACAAAGCACCATGTCAGTACGGAGCTGTGATATCATCAACATATCTTTTAGTACTACCCCCGAACTAGGACTTATATAATACAGCCTATACCTATTATAATATTTATATTGTGCATTTATACTTTTACTGTCTTCAGTACTATAACTTTGTATACTTGTCAATATTCGCCGGTTGATATTGAGAGACACAAAACGTCTAGAGTTTTAAGTTTTATAAAATTATAGGATGCTGATCTAATAGAAAGACTTTAAGTACTAAATAACAAGATTTACAAACTAATTGCATTCGTTAGTCATCTTATACTTACATAGTGAAAGGCTTAATGTGCATCTTAAAATAATCACGTTAAAAACCCACATAATATGTATATTCTACTGTTGTTAGAACCTAATAGACAGTAAACAGTTTAAACTTATTATCTAAAACATGTAGGAAAAGTTCTGGAAGATTAGATATTGGCCATAATAAAATAGTATAAAATTAGTGTTTATAAAAGAGATGAATAAATCTCAGTTGGCCATGACTTGTGCTGTTGAGAGTAAATCGTCTATGATATATACTCTTAAATATATAGCTAAACAGGGATTACTAGCTAAGTAGTCAGAGGGCGAGAAATTATGGGCTATTAAAAGTTGACGTCGGTTGGGTGACAGCTGATGTTAATGTTGTCAACAGAGTCAAGTGTGATTTGTAGATTCATTTGTGCATTTAGCAATGTAATGGTGACTTGGTATATTCAAGTCAGTAGACATTACGGCTCTTTAATCATTTCACTTCAGGGTGAGAAGTTGTCATGTCGGTGTGGGGAGATGTAAATGAGAATAAAAGGAGCACACAAACAAGCCATGGACCACTTAATGTTAACGCTCTCTATGCTCCTGCGGTGTCATTTAATAGTTTTGACATTACTTTTGAATTAATTGGAAGAGAACACGCAATTTTCGTCTGTTTATTGGGGCTTGTCCAGGCGAAATGGTTTAAAAGCTTGTAGGAAATGTATATCATGTCTACTGAAAATGAATTAGGAAAATTTCGCAAGTAAATATCACCAAACTCAAGTTTCTATTTCCTTCCTACCTTGCTATATTCTATGTATATAGATGATGTAGTAGCTTGAAATAATAGAGATAAGGACGCTTAGGGATGTGGCAGCTTATCTTAATAGAATGAAATGGTTTAAAGACCATTTGATAGAGTGGTATATATAATCCCTGTCTACGTTTTATAAATGTGTGCAAGGGGATGTGTGAAGTTCTGCTCGACTTTCTTTATGAGATATTTGATTAGGTATTAAAGGACAGCTAAAGGTAAGGGAAATGTGTGTTTTAGTGGATTGTTTAGAGAGTCAGATGCTGTTACTGGGGAAGTTATGTAGTCGACTCAGTCTTGAATAACACACTTAACACGGAAAGTGGAAGGATATATGCGCTAATAAGTATACTCTGTATATAGTATAAAACCTGGAGAAAACTACAGGCATAAAGTGCGGAATGGAGAATCGCACTCTTGTTTGACTACATTAAATTACAGTCGACTTCACTTGATCGAGTTGACTGAGTTTTCTGAGGCGAAAAGTGCCTATAAATGCAAACTTATGTGTTTCACACGAAAACCGACATAGGTAGGTACTTACTTACTTAAAGAACTTATAATAGATGAAGAACATAGTAGCACTAGATAAAGATGTATATAGTTTGAAATAATATACTTTGTTATATAATACTACTATATATTCTATCTGTAGTTAATAGTTAGGCTTAGCAATGATTTGTGCATTGAATCTTTCGACTTTGTTTGGGATGGAGAAGGAAGGTGTGACAGGTATACGGTTGATAGATACGTTAGACACTATTTACGGTTGGTTGGTTTGATAGTTGATGTGGAAGTGAAAGTGCATGTTACATACATACTTACTCTTACTGCACAATGTTTAAATTCGCTATCTACCGATATATATTATCTCTCTATATATGACATGAATATAATATAACTAGTCACTGCTAAATATATCTACAGATAATATGCTCGAGTGGTGGGACAAGACACGACAGAAGATCAATCGTATCGCATCCGAAAATCAACATCAGAGCTCGTCGACATTATGTTCCAAGTCGACTGGATCGATTTCCGAGTCATAGTAGTAAAGTTGGGCTTGAGATGAGTTCAGATTGTTCTCCTCCTCCAGTTCCCCAACAAATTTGTTCACAAAGAAAATGCCCACAGATCGAAAGATGAATTCTCCAACACAGAATGCTATCAGCACTAATGAAGGATTAAGCGCCACGAGGAGGACGATGAACATAAACAGGAAGATTGAGGTACATTGCCAAAAACGACATTTGTGCACTGATTTACTGTCTTCTTCTTCCACCTACAAACACAAAAATACAAACTCATCAGGTCTTTTCATATGGCACGATTCTCTTTCACTCATCCACTCCAATTCCATTGTACACCCACTAAAGGACATTTGTAGGTACATGCACACATGTCATCTGTCCCGTCTCTTGACATCACCTCGCAATATACCTAGCTGCAAAAATGTAGATATTTAGATAGAAATCCTATACGTATTTCTATTATTATTATCTCTATAACGGCTACTTAGTTATAGCCCCATTGATATTTACTCTGTTCACGTTTCATTTCCTTTCCTCACAAAGTCCTCAATGTCGTGTTATGTCATGCCATGTCGATGCTGCGACTTTCATCTGAAGTGCCGTGTAGGTATGTTCTCCTATCTTTTCCACTCTGCTAGCTTCATGCACGTACAACTCAACTAATAAATGTCTGACTTGTCTGGATTTCTATCTAAATATTGTCAGAGCAAAGTACAGCTAAACAAAACTCCTTTAGAAATCTATACTCACCACTACCGTGACGCATATGTTTTATGTTGCTACTGATAAGATACGTTTGAATCACTTAGCCAATGACTCTAGTTACATTTTGTATCCCATATCCCTCCAATATTCATCTATTGTCCATACATACATAAAATGTCCATGTAATTCACACACAGGATTTCCTACGTCATTTGTAACGAGGACTCAGCGTTATTAATAGTCTCGTATAGCCATACATCATATCTGATGGACATACTATCACACGCCATTCTACACTACCAATACCATTTATTACAAATTATAATGCTTCCATAGACAATACACACATTAGAAAAATATAAAATTCCCCTACATACTACGTACAATACAGATCTATAGTACTAAACGTTTTATGAGATATCGTAACCATAAAGCCTCTCCTCCATTCTAAGTTTGCCAATAAATACAGTGTTCATAATATGAGGGTATATGTACACATGCACTTAAAAGTAGGTAAAATTATAGATAGGGGCCTTGGAACAATTAGGCCTACATTATTACAGAAGTTAACAACAGTAGGATTACACAGGATTGTGGATGATGAAATAGGTTAAAATTGGACAATATCAATTTCTTCCTGCATAAAATAATTTTCTTCTAAGACAAAACTGGAAAAAATTATTTATGTCCATGGACAAAGCTAATTTCATCCAGGACAGTTTTAATTTTGTCCTAGATTACAAAATTTAATTGTAATCTAGGGTTGTAACCCTAGATTACAATTAAATTTTACATGAGTATATTTTTATGAATGACAATTTTAATTTAAACAATTACCAGATCTGTTCCGCTGAGCAATGCGCAAGCAGCAAAGAACTGCAGAATATTGAATGTAAAACTCATGATCCAAATTATGGCGAAAATTCTTCCAACTGTTGAAACAAAAATATTATTATTATTTGCCATTTGGTAATTTCACATGCGTTAAAAATATTCTTTCATTAAAATTTGTTTTTTATTTATAACATTTCAGATGGTATTGACTCCATAAATTGTTGTTAAGTTTATAACTACAAGAGTTAGTAATTTTCTTACGCTCCGTCCGACTATATTTTCTAATGAGAATTGTTCTGATGTCTTGAAAGCCTTGGTCATGTACAGTGAAGGCGAAAACTCCAATTGAGGCAAGAATCGTTAAAAATATTATTACAAGTGAAAACGTCTAAAATGGGACAAAATGAGAATAATTAATTTTGATTATAGCAATAATTAAATATACAAGTTTATTACATAATATAGTTAACGAGTTTATGGCAGTATTTACCATGTCAATAAAAGATATAATCTTGACTGAGCTACGGAACCGAAAATGGTCCATATTCCTATTTGGTCAATGGAATTTTTCTGGTTTGTCCAGTGTCTTGATTTTAGTTTTGATGTAAATTAAAATAACGTGCATTGTGTCATGAAGTTCATAACAGTTGGATAAAATATCACTATTTGTATATTTCGGGTTAACAATAGTCATTTTCTACTCACTGTATTATATATCTACAGACTTCAGACTACAGACGTCACAAATATGAATTTATCGTAATTTTCCCTCTACAAATATATATAGATATGTATAATTTGCAAAGCACAAGAAATTGGCGAGAAGGTTATGGAATTCGTTGTGGTAAATTTGTTATGCCTTCTCTGTAGTTGTTAAAATCGTGGTCGTTTAAAGGAACATTCAAGACTGAGTGACAACATGACTAATAACTTTGAATAGTATATGATCTCAGATGAAGATATTGAATTTAGAAGTCTGTAAAGCTTCAGCCTTTAAAAAAGGGTCTAAAGCTTTAGTAGCAGCTGCATCTCGGCGTGTCATTTCGTCAAACGCTATTTTCTCCGCTTTCTACTTTTTATGTCAATAGCAAATGTACAGAATGACTTACTCCCCGATTTTCTTGTAGTTCAGTAGACTTTCTTTATGTTGTAACTTTGCTTGACTTTTCTAAAGTATTTCGATATTGTATATGTATCAGATCACATGAGTCCAATCACATCACATACTACATCCGTATTATATAGCACTGTAACATCATATACTCCTTGTACACTGTGTACACTCTATAATATTTATCTGGAGCAACTTTGTTCAAGTCTTCAATCTTATTTTCCGCCACAGATTTAACGTCAATGTGAGACTGGAGAGTTGTATAGCTTTAGTAACGTCACTACTATACGGTATTCCGAAAACTATATAAAATATACGGTAATATATAGTAACTAAGTCAAGTAAGGCAATTTCATGTTACAGTTCAAGTTATATACAGTAGTCCAGTAAGTTGGGGGAAAACAGAGTGAATAGAAGCCAAGAGGTAGACCAGAGTAGACGAGAAAACTAAATCGAAGAAAATTACATTGCAGAATCTATTGGGAAAGTATTTTCTTCTATTGAATCCGTTACGGTAAAAATCCACCCTTATTTCAACAAAAACTTAACTTTTCAAGCTGGCCACAGCCTCCAACTTCTTAGGTTTAATTAGAACTCGTATAGCCAGCAGAGAAAGTTATACACAGAGTATAATTGGGTGAGTCCTAGTTGATTGAATCTCCAAATCGGAATTTTTTTAGCAAACGAAGAAAACGGAAGGTTAACTGAATTGATACGAATTTAATTCAAGTGATAGGACATTTGTTGAAAGAAGGCATTGATAAGGCAGATCTATAGTGAGATATACAGATTATAATAAGACAATAGGAAAATGACAAACCAATTATGTAGAAATGTTTAGGCGAAAATAAGAGCACGGAAGACTATGCGATTGCAAATGCTGTAAATGTATAAGGAAGGGAGCAGTAGGTAGGTTAGGTTCTACAATTCAATAGCACTACAAGGTAGTAACGTTAGGTTAGGTAGTAAATACCTGGATACAGCGAAAAATGTTCCCTGCTGCCTTCAGCCCGTTCTCTACTCTTCTGTCTTGTCTCCTATCCGCTCTTCATGTTCTCTTGGCAAGTTAAATAAGTATAGTCGGTTTTGTTCTGTCCTTGTGTGCTACGTGTTACTACCCGGTGCCTTGATGTGATCTGCCCCACACTTGTATCTGTAAAATGTACCAGGCTCCCTCTCCAGCTCTCCCATTCAGCCTTACTACTGGAGAACTCAACTTGCACTGAAATTACCGAGCGTTTGCGCATTGCCCCAAAGCCAGTGCTAGGCAAAATCTAATACTAACGCTGAACTTTCTCTTTATATGTACTTTCTTTTCATTCACTTTCTCCGCTCTCATTTCGGGTACCTTTCCTCTTCCACCAATTTAGTGGACGTAAATCAACGGGAAAATACACCTACACAATTAGGAAATACAGACGTATGCTATCCCACCTTTGTTTTCAATAAATTTTACTCCAATACCCTTATTTCCCAATGTACACACATATGGAGTTTATCTAGAACTTTCTCCAAGAGAAAAGTTGGTCCTTATGAGAGTTTTGCCTCGTTTGTATAAGATACTGTGGCAAATATACATGCTTAAGAGAATAGAGAATCATAGAACAGAAGACGAGCATTTCCTATCTTTAGGTATGTAGTAGTCAGATGTACACTCAAGCTCCAACTAAGCCTGTCTGCTTTTTTGGCACGACATCAATAAAAAGCAAGACTTCAGTGTTATAGCATATTTCATCCGTGGGAACTACTGCATCACTCTGTTATAACACTTGTATACTATGTAGGTACTGCAGTATGGTGTTACAGATACTTTGCATGTTACTCCTACTTCCAAATATCCTCTGTAGAACTCCTTTCACTGATTGCAAACTGGAATCCCCCGACATAAATAATGAATTAGAATATTGGGAATATACATTAAGCTACCTAATATAATATTATTAGGGGACTATATACGAGTTTACCTGTTCTATTTCCATGAGTGCTCTCTAAAGGGGAAACGTATACGCTGAAGAGAAAGCAAATGCTCAGGGTGGCCCATAATGCTAGTGAAAATGAGCGGGTGGAAAGAGCACAAAGTAACCATTTCCATGTACTCATACAGTAAATGTAATACGAGGATTATGCATGTATGCTTTCCTCGTAAAAATTCCAAGAAATTTTTTTCTCTATGATGCAACACAAACGATCCATGACTTGAATGATGAATTTCCTTTTTATCTTTCTCTTTTACACCGTGTGGATTTTCAAGAGCCCGTGTCCCGGGTCTTGTCTACCACTCCTAAACTCTGATCGTGAATTTACACACAATTTTTTCTTTCCCATTGTGTACTGAAGAGAAGATGCATTACTTATACAGTTGTGCTTACTTACATATTATAAGGGTTTTATATCTTTGTTCATGCATATCTTTAGCAGAGCAGTTGCGCTGCGGCATCATGCATAAATTCAGAGATATACACTTTCCACCAGAATATCAAATGCACTACTGACTTCCTTTTTCACTCTCCTATTTTGTCAATGCCAGCTACAGATACTCCCTAGAAAAGACGCTTCACCCGTTGCCAAAAGAATTTCTTTTGCAGTTTGCATTTAGATGTCTCCATGGATGACTCTCCCTTTTGCACGTAGTTCCTATATAACGGATAAAATGAATTTTGCAATCATATACCAATGAAAGGACCCTGTAGTATGCACATGCGACATAGAATTAAGACTATAACTGAATATGTACTTAGTTAGAGGTATCTTTGGCTTTAGTATCATTAATGTGACTTACGAAAGTAATACAGAAATATATACACGAATTAAACTTGGTCTAACTGTTTTCTCCATTTTAGTGGTGTTATATCCATGTTTAGTGGAAAGGAAGTTATCTCAAGGCACATAATAGTTACTGTCTATCCCTATATGAACACAAACTTTATTGGTATACTTCCTAACTTTGAGAATGAAAGAGTAACTTGCGACTTTGTGACTACGTGGTATATAAAACTCTGAAAACTCTCTCTTATACGTAGTTCAGGTAAGAAAATGAAAGTGATCCTAGGTAAATTCCCCTGAAGTATTCTACACATCTTTCCATTTCCAATTCTATCAACAATGTCCTCTGAAGTACTTCTATTACCTTCTCAAAGATACTTGAAATGTCGTTGGAAGTTCATATTTTTAACCTCTTACTCCTTACATACAAAACTTAAATTTAAACTTCCATCTATGCAAAGCAAAACAAATGCTATAGGAATAATATAATATAGATAGGTATATACTTCAACCCTAATAAATACATTTAAATTATACTAAATAGAACTTAATACTCAAAAGGAACTTTATTGCATTGGAAAACGTAAATTTAACAGCAAAGTAGTTTGTCTGAACGAAAACTATGTGAACCTTGATCTCTGACAGCTATTGACCGGTTTAGAACCTGTCAGCTTTCGAACGAGCTATGACACGTCTTTTTAAAAACAAATCCGAAGTTACATCGATCGATGTTTTTGTTTTGTACGGGTGCTTCCTCTGTCAGGGGGTAACGGAGGTCTAATTAGTAGTGTTTCTGAAACTTTTCGATTTAGACTGAGCTGAGTACTGAGAATACCATAGATCATAGGCAAAAAATGTATTGTATGCCCACAAACCGATTACTCAAGTAGAAAATTAGGGCTAGGATTGTTGGGAATCATCTAATCTTGTATCTTAACGATTTCTAAAATGCGTGTTTCGTGTTTTCTCTGCAAATATTTAATTCTATGGACTGGCTACATACATTGGGAACTAGTAATTTCGGTATAGTGCATAATATAATGCATACATAGACAGTGTAAAATTAGTTTCAAATACACTCTTCCTAACTGTTTTCCCTATCAACTCCCCTATTGTAGGACATAGGACATGAAGCCAATGGAACTTCCGAAAAAAAATTCTGAGACAATAGAATCTGAACTAATATACTTTCTAATGGTAATCACGCAATCCAATTGTAATTTGATTTTCAACAATGCGGGTTTCTTTCTCGAGATAAGCGAAAGCCCAGCACATCCAGCACTAGATGCGCGCTGTATTAACCGGGTACAAATACTTTGTATTGGATAGAGATAAAAAATAATGGGGATGCTATTAGAAGAACAATCCTGCCCTTGCCCACAAAACTTTACAATGGAAAGGAGCTAATTGTTCAGGCTTCGAATATATTCTGATTATTAAGCTAACTAGGCCACCAGTACTGCTATTGAAATTCAAACGACATTTAAGCGTCAACACTCAATTAAATAGTAGTTAAATAGTCGGTAGTTTAATTTCGAAATAAAATGATAATACTAACCCAAAAAAGTAGTTCATTTTTATTTCTTGCGCATTGCATAAATAAACGCTTGTGCATTCGGCTCTCCCTACCATACTTATACCTATACAGAATACAGATAGATACTGTTGTGGAATATTCAAGTATTCCGTTTAGTTTATGAATCAATTTGTGGCTGATGTGGCCCTCTATGTACTATGTTATATTATTGTTTCATTATTTTATTATTTGATGCCTGTTACTTAATTTGTTGGATTTTAGCATATTAGTTATAATTAAGTAGACAAGCATGGCATTATTGCATTACATCGGAAGAGACGCTAAGGAACGAGAGCCCGACTCATAGGCAGCAGTGCGCGTTTATAGCCGATCCGAATTTCAGTTATTTTGAGTTCAGTTATAATTAATTTAGTAGGAACTCTTTATTATTTTATCTGTGGGTCCAGTCAGGATCATTTTTTACTGTTAACAGGGATAATTAGTGTATTTCAATAAAGTTACAATTATCCAAACTGTTCAGTGCTTTCAAGTCATTTGTCACTCCACTACATTTAGCAGAGCACATTTCGTTGAGACCTAATTCGGGTAGAATTTCGATCCTCGACAACATTTCTGGTGACCCCGACGTGATCTGCTAGTTTGGGAAGATGGAGAAATATAAGAAAGCAAGAAAATCCGTTCGTCGATTGTTCACGAACGTGAGTACCGACCTGGAAGCCATGTTGACCGGGGACGCCCCGAATCAGGAGGTATGTCAAGATCATCTTAATAAGATGTTACGTTTAATTACCGAGATGCGAGATTGGGATCAGAAGATTTTGGATTGCCTGTTGGATGATAGCTGTGCAGATGCAGAGTATGACGCTGAGAGAGATCGTATCGAACATTATGAAGATACCTTTGCAAAGTGCAATCGTCAGTTGTCAACTGTTCTATCAAAATCCTCCGAGGTGAATTCACCCCAGCTCGATTCGGATAGTGATGGCAGCACTGCTGTTTCTTCAGTGAATAAGAAGAGAACATTCAAATTACCAAAGGTCGAGTTGAAGACATTTAATGGACAGCTCGTCGAATGGCTTGGATTCTGGTCACAATTTGAAAAGATTCATGAGGATGAGAAGCTACATAATAGTGATAAGTTCCAGTATTTACTACAGTCAATGACACCTGGAACTAGAGCTCGTGAATTGGTTGAGAGTTACCCTATGTCGTCCGACAATTACCCGAAGGCGATTGCAGCACTCAAGGAGCGGTTTGGCAATCAAGATTTATTGGTCGAAGTGTATGTAAGGGAACTTTTACAATTAGTAATTTCGAATGTGAATAATAGAAATGATAAAGTGCCAGTTTCTAAGATGTATGACAAATTAGAATCCCATTTAAGAGCCCTAGAGACTATGGGGATTGAGAGTGACAAGAATTCGGCGTGGTTATACCCAATGGTAGAGTCCAGTTTGCCTGAAGAAGTTCTCCGAGCTTGGCAGCGCAGTTCTTTGTCATCTGTGGATGGATCTCAAGAAAACCCCCCGAAGAGTCGTCTCTCCTACCTAATGCAATTTTTGAAGAAAGAGGTGGAGAACGAAGATCGGATCTCTTTGGCTAAATCTGGATTTGGGACTAAGTCAAAAGAAAAGCGCAGTGAAAAATCGAAAGTAGCATTTTCAAATGAAGAGGATTTACCTACGGCTGCTGGTTTGTTTGCTGGTGCAAAACTTTCTTGTGTATTTTGTGGAAAAGCTCATGAGAGCAAAGAGTGCTTTAAGGCACAATCCATGTCACTGGTGCAGAAGACGACAATTGTTCAAGATAAAAAGTGTTGTTTGATCTGCCTAAAGCCAGGACATTTTTCTAAAAGATGTAAAGCATTTATCAAATGTCATTTTTGTGGTAAGAGGCATCCCATAGTTATGTGTCCAGATATTCCGAAGAATAAAGAAGAATACAGTCACAAGTCAGTGCCTAAGGAGGGTGAACCACAGACCACGTCATCTAGCTTGTCCTGTTCCAGCGACGTCTTATTGCAGACTATATTAGTGAAAATTATTGGAACCAGGAAATCTAAGTATGTTCGTGCGCTAATTGATAGCGGCTCTCAGAAGTCATATATTTTGGAGGCGACTGCGAAGGAATTGGACCTAGAACCTTTTACCAAAGAAACGCTTATTCATTCGTTGTTCGGTGGTACGCAAACTGAAAGAAAGACCCACCGTAAGTTCAATATTAAGTTGCAGAATTCTAAAGGCGGAGGAAATATTACCTTTGATGTCTTAGATGACAAGAAGATTTGTTGCGGTATTCCTAAAGTCCCTATTGGCCCGTGGATGGAAGATCTCAAGGAGAATAATATTTATTTGAGTGACCTGGGAAATAAAAATTCTGCGGATATTGAAATTTTAATTGGAAGTGATATTTATGGGAAGCTGCTCACTGGAAGAGTTTTACAACTGAAGTCAGGACTTACAGCTGTTGAAACCATCCTAGGTTGGACCGTGAGTGGCAAACTCTTTAATGTTGCTTGTAATGTCAGTGTAGCTAATCTCGTCACTTCCATGTATTCATTGGATGCCTCAGTGCAAGAATTGTGGAAATTAGAGACAATTGGCATTACAGATCCTTCCGATTGCTTAAAGAAAGCAGAAGCTGACGAAGAAACTCGCCAGCATTTTTTGAAAACAGTGAGTCGCATGGAGGACGGTCGATATTGTGTGGGCCTGCCTTGGATTGAAGCACGTCCTGAAATTCCAAGTAATAGGGCAGTTGCCGAAAGTCGACTAGTTAATACGACGAAGAAATTGTGCTCTTCAGATAATTATAGTGCCTATGATGATATTTTTAAGGAGTGGCAGTCTGAAGAGGTAATTGAAAATATTCAAGACGACAAGTCGGATAAAGGTTGTCACTACCTTCCTCACCGGGCTGTGATCAAGCCCAAAAGTTTAACTACTAAAGTTCGTCCAGTTTTCGACGCTTCTTGTAAAGTGAAGAGGTCTCCCTCGTTAAATGAGTGTCTACGTAAGGGTCCAAATCTGTTGGAGCAAATTCCGTGTATATTATTACGCTTCAGAGAAAAGCAAATTGGAGTGACGGCGGACATTCGGAGAGCCTTTCTTCAGATCAAGATTAGGGACGAAGATACCGATTATTTACGGTTTTTATGGTGGGAGGATGCCGGTCAAAAGGAGATCAAGGTGTTTCGGCATAATAGAGTCGTTTTTGGACTAACTTGCAGCCCTTATCTCTTAGGTGCCGTCATTGAGCATCATCTCTCACAGGTTCCAATGGAACAGAAACCCGTCGCTCAGAAACTTTGGAAGTCTCTCTACATAGATAATTGCTGCACTTCAGTCGACACTACTGAAGAAATGAGAGAATTTATGGAGACGGCGGTGGCGATTATGGCAGATGCTAAGATGGATCTTCGGATGTGGGAGTTCAGCTCTTCAAGTTTATCCGGAGTCGGCTCACATAGTGAGTGCGGACTGGATAAGAGTGAACCTCCACAACCAGGGTCATCGTCTGTGAACATAATTTCGTCAGTTTTGGGACTGAAATGGAATAAGGAAGTGGACTCACTCAGTGTGGACTTCGACTCGTTGGCTTCGGAGGATGTCATTTCAAAGCGGAAGATTTTGTCAGTTACCCACAGGATTTTCGATCCCATTGGCTACCTTTGTCCAGTACTGCTACGGCCAAAATTATTATTGCAAGAAGCGTGGAGTGCAAAAACGGACTGGGACCAGGAATTGCCTGCAGAAATCCGAGAAAGTTTTAGTAAGTGGTGTGCTGAACTTGATATCTTGGCTAAAATTGAAATACCCCGTCGCATCACTTTTGGTGAGAGAAGTCAGTGGTCCCTTCATATTTTTTGTGATGCGAGCCAGTATGCATACGCCACGGTGGTGTATCTCAGATGCTCATCAGAAGTCGGAGTGAAAGTTCGTCTACTAGGTGCAAAATCTCGGGTGGCTCCTCTTAAGAAACCCACTATACCCAGATTGGAGCTGTTGGCCTGCACCGTAGGAAGTCGTTTCGGAAACTCCATTATTAAAGCTCTTGAATTGGAAGATATTCAGACTTTTTGTTGGACCGACTCCACCACTGCATTAGCTTGGATTAAACATAACGATGAGTGGGGAATGTTTGTCGGTAATCGGGTGAGAGAGATTTGTCAATTAACTCATCCAGAAAATTGGAATCATGTTCCTGGCGCTGTTAATCCCGCAGACCTTCCATCAAGAGGTTGTAGCCCAAAACAATTATTGGAGTCTAGATGGTGGGAGGGGCCGTCGTGGCTAAGGCAGGATTTGAGCAGCTGGCCAAATGATAGTATTTCTTATAATGAAGAAGAAATTGTTGCCGAAAAGAAGAGAAGAAACCTGAGTTGTCTTTCTACGGAAACTGGAGAATCTCTTTGGTATGAGCGGTATTCAACATTTACTCGTATGGTTGTAATTTGTGGTTGGTGGAAACGTTTCATCAACAATACAGCCAAGAAGGAATCACAGGCTCGAGGAGATCTCAGTGTAGAAGAATTACAGGCAGCTGAATATACACTTCTCAAGTTAGTGCAACAGCAGTGTTTTCCAGATGCGGAAGACAAAATCGCTGGTTTGAAAGTTTTACGGAATGGAGCCGGATTGTTTTGTGTGGAGACTAAGCTGATAAGACGGGATGATACTACAGAATTTCGGTATCCCATTTTACTGCCTACAAAACATCATGTGGTTGAAGCTCTTATTCGAGACCAGCATTTAGAAAATTGTCATGCAGGAGTCCAGTTCCTTGCTTCAAACTTACGTGAAAAATACTGGATTATTCAGAGTCGGCGAGCTATCAAGAGCATTATCACAAAATGTGTCCGATGCCGACGTTTTAGTGCGAAAGCATTAGTGACCGACCCAGCACCTCTGCCTAAGGACAGAGTGAGAGATGCCCTAGTCTTCGAAGTCGTTGGCGTGGATCTGGCTGGGCCTTTATATTTGAAAGACAAGACAAAAGTATGGATTGTCCTATACACATGTGCCGTGTACCGAGCCATACATTTGGAATTGGTGAATTCCCTCAGTACAGATGCGTTTCTTCAATCACTCCGTCGTTTCGTCGCAAGAAGGGGGAGACCACTTGTCATTTATAGTGACAATGGTACGAATTTCGTTGGAAGCAGTAACGCCCTTAAAGAGTTGAACTGGAAGAAGATTGTAGCTGATGGGACCCTCAAGAAAATTGAGTGGAGATTCAATCCACCCACTGGGGCTTGGTGGGGTGGTTGGTGGGAGCGGCTCGTTCGTTCAATCAAAGGATTGTTAGTTCGCGTCCTCGGAAAGGCCTGTCTCAACTTGGAAGATTTGTCTACCGTTTGTTGTGAAGCTGAAGCGGTTATTAACGGCAGGCCATTAACATACATTTCTGAAGAACCGGAGGATTTTGTGTCGTTGACACCTGCGATGTTCCTTCAAGAAATTAAAGAGATTGGCGTTCCGGATCTGGACTCAATTGATGTACAGAGCTTGGAGAAGAGATTCCGGTATCGTCAGAAAATTCGTGAAGAACTCCGGAGCCGTTTTCGCAAGGAATACCTTGGAATGCTAGTGCAGCGAGCAAAGGAGAAAGGAAAGTCTGCTCCGTTAAAAGCTGGTGACATCGTCCTAGTAGGAGCCGATAATAAGAAGCGGTTGGAGTGGCCCATGGCAAAGATCGAAGAGATGATCCCTGGAAAGGATGGTTGTTCAAGGGTCGCCCGCCTCAAGACATCTAAGGGAATATTAATTCGTCCTGTTCAGAGATTGTTTCCGTTGGAGGTATCCAGTGACGATATTTTAGTGGAGAAGATCGCCGTTGGTGCTCCGTGTCCTGATACTCTTAAGAAGACGGATATTCGTACTCGTGCAGGTCGATGGGTGAAAGGTCCCGATAGATATGGAATAGAATAATTTTGTATTTTGATTTATATTATTTCTATTTAATTGATTGATTTTGTTTGATTTGTCTCCCAAATCAAGGTGGGAGTATGTTGTGGAATATTCAAGTATTCCGTTTAGTTTATGAATCAATTTGTGGCTGATGTGGCCCTCTATGTACTATGTTATATTATTGTTTCATTATTTTATTATTTGATGCCTGTTACTTAATTTGTTGGATTTTAGCATATTAGTTATAATTAAGTAGACAAGCATGGCATTATTGCATTACATCGGAAGAGACGCTAAGGAACGAGAGCCCGACTCATAGGCAGCAGTGCGCGTTTATAGCCGATCCGAATTTCAGTTATTTTGAGTTCAGTTATAATTAATTTAGTAGGAACTCTTTATTATTTTATCTGTGGGTCCAGTCAGGATCATTTTTTACTGTTAACAGGGATAATTAGTGTATTTCAATAAAGTTACAATTATCCAAACTGTTCAGTGCTTTCAAGTCATTTGTCACTCCACTACATTTAGCAGAGCACATTTCGTTGAGACCTAATTCGGGTAGAATTTCGATCCTCGACAACAGATACATAGATAGACAGCCAGGGAAAATTACCCTATAGCCGGTATAATATAGAGATTCAAGTTACATACTTCCGTTTTAGTAAAAGGAAATCCTTCGGTAGCAAGAATACTGTCACTTTGAGATTGGCATAATGTTTTGATACAAAGTCTTTGTATACCGATTTGTATTCAGTATAAGTAGCCTTCTTAGCATGAAAAACTTCAGCCATTGGGAAGAAATTCTAGACAGTTTATATAATTGCTTTTAGCTACTACTACCTTTTAGGACGTAAAAAATATAAAAATGAAATGCTTTGCAGTGAAAGTATTTTGTAATTCAAATAGGAGAGAAAGCTTACGCACCACAGTAATGGATAGATGCTTCCTTTTTATTTTCTTTGCCGTCATGCCGTCAATCAATTCTTTGGAGCCATTAATTCTCTAGCAAATTTAATGGGAAAACAGAGAACATAATATCATGTCATTTTGGTTCCCGACATGCGTTCCGTAACACGTTTCAAAAGCTGTCTCTGGCTAACTTTAATAATGCAACTCACTATAAAGAAACGATTGAAAAACTAACTTTTTGCATTTAAGTCCATTCTATTTATCTTTATATAATTTATATCTTTATTTAGAAAAAGAAATATCAAATTTCTAACACAATCCACTTGTGGAACGCCTCAGTCAAGGAACGAAAATTTCACCATCCTTATTTTTTTAAATTCACATTATTTTCATCCTTGACTTAATTCATAACTTCTGAATTCCCTGAATGTACATACATAATGATACATAAATAGATATTCTATAGGTGGAAAAATTTATTGGCCTATCTAAGATAGTCGCTACAATATACATAGATATATAATATTATACCATTATATTTCTGTAGGCCTAATTAATGATGATACATAATATTGATTAAAAGGTGTGATATGTATAGTGGGATATATTATTGAAAGTATATCCACATAAGTTACCTATACGTATGTTTTGTCACTAAAATATGGCAAATTTTTGTGGATCATTTGCAATAATTAGGAGAGATGTGTAGCAGGAGAGTTGTGGACATTTATGTGTGTTTGTATGTTCTTTTCCCCGTATAGTGTGCAACATCTAATATGATTGAATAAACCATGTCAAAAAAGTAGCGGACAGAGTCATGGTTTGAGACATTGCATAAGGTTTTGCTAGATATTTCATGACATTCTACGATGTGGAGAACTAAAGTTACATTTTTTGGCTTTTGGACCACGTTCACAAATTTTTTGTGTGCGATTTTGCCCATTTTCAAACATTGTTTCCCCTGCCCCCAGATGTGGCCAGACGTTTGAATTGATTATCTTAAACCGTTCTTGAGTTATCGTGCTTGCAGACGGACAGACAGACACAGTTTGAGCATTCCCATAATGCAGGTCCGTTACTTAATAAATATAAATACAGTAATACGGTTGTAATTTGTTTTCCATTTTAAAAGTTTTAATTCAGACTATTTAACATATACCTCAGGTAGACCCGTATTTTATATTTAATTATGATGAACTGGCATAGCACAATTTACAGGTCCCCACACTGTTTATTAAAGTTGCTTGACGAAAGTGTTGAGCTAGGTCGCTTAAGTTAGCAGAAATTCAAACTTCAGAGAATATTTGCATAAACTAACATGTCATGTCCGTACAAAGTACTTACCTTTGTTAAGACTTGTGCTAGTTAAATCACAGTAATAAACACCCAATAATGATACGTACTGCTACGTGGTCCCGTGTTTAACAACCATATTTAATACCACCTAGCACTAAAGAGCAAGACCTTGTTATACAACTCATTCATAGTGCGTGCGTGCAGGTTGCTTCTATGTGTGTACAAATCAAGATGTGTATATAGCCTGTAGTATTCACAATGACAGAAGAGGAATGTAATAGTGGTGTGTAGTAGAGTGTAGTAAAGCAGATAGAAACCAGGAGCACTAGTCAGCACAACCCAACAACCCTTTGCTTTGCTTAAAGACTATTCTGTACGCGGAAAACCAACTCTTAACTCTTTGAACACCAAGCAAAAAAAAATTCTTGGTTTTTCCGTGTAACCCTTTAGAATTTACTCATCAACGAGATGGACATCGAATGCAAAAACTAAGTACAATAGCAGCTCGGCAGTCTGTCAAGGAAAGATGCAAAAAGTACCAAGTCCAACTCCACGGGTTTTGTGCTCTACTAAAAGCTTCTTTCCATTATTGCTCCTACTCACCAGATATGCCTATCATTTTCATATAGTGTGTCTGAGTTCACAAATCTTGCTTCACATACAAACGAATATTTCTCTTTAGGCATCTATACACTGTACTTCATATACGCATTATG
The DNA here is from genome assembly GCA_020055645.1 of Tomocerus qinae. Lineage (NCBI taxonomy): Eukaryota > Metazoa > Arthropoda > Collembola > Entomobryomorpha > Tomoceridae > Tomocerus > Tomocerus qinae. Next base: position 24,969,057 of record CM034549.1, read on the forward strand.
TATGTTAATGTAAATGCATGCACGCAATATGATAGCGATTAGTTTATGGTTAATATTGCTTTATTGTGATAGTAAATGCTATAATGAATCTCGAATACATACAGAGTAATTGCACAGTTGGAAATTTCTAATCTAGACTAGAGAAACATTGATGTTCTATTTGAATAATTTCATCTACAAGTACATGCCTGCACATATGAATATACTTTCGCTTGTGTTACAGCGTTATTTCATTTTTGTCTATAGCTTTATGAGATACTAGGAAGTAATTTCATGTACAACTATATTCGCAACTACAAGTATGTTCGATTTGTCAAAGTAATTGATAGAAATTTTTATTCATCTATAATAATTTATTCCTAGTATATTTTTAACAATTCTAGACATTCTCAGTCGGCTATAACAAGCACGAAACGAAAGCAAAAACTATAAGGTCACAACATGCTAATTGTATATTCAGTTTGGGACAGTTTTTTCTTTGTTATTCAGCGGTTTATTTTTGCAGTGATTATTTGTATCATGCTGAATTATCCTGAATGGTTTTACATATTTATATTTTCCAAAACATTTTTCTATACTTTTGCTAATTACATTTTTGCAATTTTTGCCAAAATCATGCAACCACAAAATATAAAAGGATTGTGTATAGATTTCTGCGGGAAGCCATAGTGAGCAGAAGCTTTATCAAAAGCATAATAGCTGGGCAGAAACTTTTCATAAAAGTTAACCTGTTTCATTTCGAAACATTAGAATCACGATTATAAAAAATGTTCTCCTTGTTACAACTTGTTCTCTGACTCTGCTGCATTTTTCGTCGTGTTTGTAAGGTTGTCAACTTGCAGCGACCAACCCCATAATAACAATACAGTACACTATAGTACAACGCAAAAGGTAAGGAGTTCACAACGAATGTTTTTGTACACATAGTTTATCCAAAGACACGTTACTGTACATCACATGCAGTCATGGGCTGCGGCTGTTCTGTAGAATGAGTTAAACAAAATTGTATTCGGTCAACACAACTCTGCTCAAGAAGGAGTACTATACTGCCTGTACAGAACAGATGAAGATCAGCTTACTAAATGCTGCAGTATTAGGATAGCTTAATAATATGTCAATATAATTTTACACGAAACAAGTTTTTATGCATCTAAATGCATGTCTATATATAACTCAAACGTAGCCAGATTCATTGCAGTACTTACTACGTACGATCCTACTACAATTATATAGATAGAACGAAATGTATTTGGAATCTTTAAAGGTTTTTTATAACAATGTTCATTGTAATTTCAAATGATACACTTTCTTCACAAGTTAAAATAAGTAAGAATTGCTCTTCATTTACTTAGTTTATCTTATTATGGTTTGGCATGAGAATTTCCCTTAAAAATAGGTTTATTGTTTTATAGATGATTTTTTTGCCTTTTTATTGCAAGCTTTATACCATCTCTGTAAAGCATCGTAAATAACACAAACATCCATGCTTAATGCAGAAAAGACTCATGGACATTATTTCTGCATAGATTGGCATTTGTAATTTTATTTATGTTCAGCTAAAGCATAAAGCTAAAGCATAACTAATTTAGCCATAGGAAAATAAATGTATTTAAATGTGTACAAATACTTGCACACAATTCCTTCTCATTTGTTACATGGTTATACAAATTTATTATTACGAGCCCGTCAATATACCCAGGCCGTCACTATACTCAGGCCGTAATAAAAATGCGAATAAATTCGCACCAAAGGATTCTAGAAGGATTTGGCTTGAAGTAAATGTGGAATAGTAGAACCAACAACCTTATTTTCTCACACCGAAATCCATGCAGGGAACACAGTACGGTTTATTAATTTTTAGAACATTTAATATCAATTAGGCCGTGTATATTTGACCAACAATTAGGCCATGTATCTTTGACCAACAATTAGGCCATGTGTAATTCACCAATAAATAGGCCGTATATATTTGACCAATAAATAGGCCGTATATATTTGACCAATAATTAGGCCGTATATATTTGACCAATAATTAGGCCGTATATATTTGACCAATAATTAGGCCGTATATATTTGACCAATAATTAGGCCGTATATATTTGACCAATAATTAGGCCGTATATATTTGACCAATAATTAGGCCGTATATATTTGACCAATAATTAGGCCGTATATATTTGACCAATAATTAGGCCGTATATATTTGACCAATAATTAGGCCGTATATATTTGACCAATAATTAGGCCGTATATATTTGACCAATAATTAGGCCGTATATATTTGACCAATAATTAGGCCGTATATATTTGCCCGATAATTAGGCCGTATATATTTGCCCGATAATTAGGCCATGTATATTTGATCAACAATTGGGCCGATAAAATGATTGTAACTTTAAGGGACCGATTAAAAACTATTCCAAATGCATAGTAAAATTTTACCAACAATGTAGACGTGTATATTCAGTATGCCAACGATTAAGCTAATTAATTGTGTGTCGATATTTGAGGTCGCCATTTTCTCTTAACCCGTAGGGATAAATACGAATTTTCTAATCCAGTATTTACATGTCCCACTATAGTGGAAACCTCTTATATAGCGGGGTATCAGTGCATAACAATAGCAGTGTCCATATTTGAGTTCTTCGGCAAGCGGCCGTGTGTGGAAAAAGGCTCACATAATTGCAATTTTGTGGCACTTTACCCGCGCGCGGGATGGCAGGTTATCCGCGCACAGATATCTTGCACCAAATTATTCAACTAAGTATTGATTCCACGGTTGGTTGCTAACTTAGTAAATATAATGTCCAAAATTTACCCCTGAAAAGTACATTACACATCGTAAGGCGTAACCAAACAGGGCATGGTAGCCTAGCCGATGTCCTTTGCATTGACGTCAATGTATTGTAAAATATTCGATGATTTTCAAAAACCAACTGAAATGTGGTGAGCAATGTAATTCGAACGTTTACTATGACATTGACGACAATGGGAATCTATTTTGTATTAAAGCAATGGCATTGTTGCTAATTTATAGTGAGTGTATAAAGCACTCTTCTAATAAATCATCAATCATAAACATTCCTCTTGTTTCCTAGAAACTAACTTTTACACTATTATTGTTGTGCTTGGTCGAATATTCCATGCATAAAAATGCGGGTCAACCTCCATCGAATTTGAAATTCGCAAATTTTGAAAAACTGTCGTTACATTTGACAAAAACCATCCGGAACCAAGCATTTAGTTTTGATGGTACTTACAGATTTGAATTGGAATCCAGGAATATCCAGTAACAGATTCTATAATTTTGATGGTGGACATTTCCTCAAAATAGTTTTAAAAAATCGAATTCCTAAAAATAGGACAATTTAAAATTTGTTTAAGAACTTGATTTTTTAAAACTATTTAAAGGGAACGACAAACATCAGAATTATAAAATCTGTTAACTGGATATTCCAGGATTCCAAATCTGTAAGTACCATGGAAATCAAATGCTTGGTTTGGGAGGATTTTTGCAAATGTAACGGTACATTTGCAAAAATTTTATTGTTAAATTTGTTGAAACTGTCGTTCGACAGTTTTAACATGCATTTTAATACCCCCTTGTGGTTGCTGTGTAGGTGTGGAATCCATACTTAATGTACAGGGTATCCACGAAACATTCAAAATTGCGCATGTATGCGAAAAACAGCAAAATTCTGTTTATAGTATAATCAACCCATGACTAAGCCATCTAAAATCTAGGGTTATAGTAGGAGAGCCTTTTTGGTCCAACTGTCTGGGCGGAAGTCCCATCCACACAATTATTCTTCCAGGTTAACCAATAATATCTATCTTCCTTGACTATAATATATATCATACTCGGGAGCGCATGCATAGAATGCTCTAAACCTCATGCGTTTGTAGTTGCCCGTCACAGACCGAGCATTCATAATCAAAATAATGGCAAGGAAACCTGTGCGCAGGGTGTCAAGCTATCACCTGCCCTCTAATGCGCGACCAGAATTCCAATCCAATAAGTTATGCGGCTACACATGACACATGCACACGACAAACCTATTTACCGGGTTAGAGATAGTTAATAATATTTCATACTCGGGACCGCATGCATACAATGCTGTAAACCTCGTGATCGTGGTTGCCTGTCACAGACCGAGTACTGATTATCAAAATGATATGATGGCAAGGAAACTTGTGCGCAGGATGTCAAACTATCGCCTGCCCTCTAATGCGCGCCCAGAATTCCATTCCAATAAGTATTTATATCTTATGCGGCTACACATGGCACACGCACCCGACACACGACAAACCTTTCTTATGGGATTAGAGTTAGTTAATAGTACAAATTATTAGATGCTTCTCATGATAGGAAGAATTTGGGACAACTATTTCAGAGTGATACTGTAAATATATCTCAGTTAATGGCGTATTCCTACTTTTGTATTAACAATATTGTATTTAGAGTAGTCTGACGAAAACTCTAGAACACTAGTAAATATGCCACAAATGTTCATATACATACATAAATACTATTTTGTAGTAGGCTTTCAGTCATGTTATACGTTATGTCTATTATATTGTAGCAATGTAGCATGGATGGCTGAAAGGAAGACAAAGGAAGCCAACAATTTATAAACGAGAGTGAACAGAATTTGTGTCTATCTATAGAATAACAGTTTGGAAACTGAACATAGATTGAGCACACGCTGTCAATTATTTTATACACTAGTCTCTTTGAATAAAATATAATGCTACATTATTATAACCAGCAATCAGTAGTGAGTTAGTAACAATCGCAGGTATGAATAGCATTGTGGATGGAAGGTACAAGGTCCCAGGGTATGTAGATTGAGCATATGTAGTATTTATGTAGATTAATAATTAAATAGTGATATTAAGTCTCCTCCTCTAGTACATGGGTAGGTAGGTTGAAGTTAAGTAATGCATTTTGTTTTTGGTTTATTTGATCATTGGATTGGATGGATGCACAGGTTGTTCAGTTGCCGAGGATTAACTGTTATAAATAAACCGCAAGGCAGAAGGGTCTGGTTAGGAGTTTAACATAACCTGACCGCCTGCTGAAGTTGACTGTTCTCTAATGTAAAATGTAAACTAAGTTTGTATCTTGGATATCTTGCAGTGCATATGTGGTAGTCTGGAAGAGCAGGGGCGCCAGTAGATCTAATGGCTAGTCCACAGGAGCACTGCTCTTGGGGCTTAGCCATAGGAGCTATCGACTTTAGTCCATAGGAGCAGTTCTGATTTCTGTAACAGTAGCAGTAGGTTGTACGTACAGCTACATGACTGTGCTTTACTTTATGTACATGGGCTATTCACTGCGCACAACTTAAGTGAACCGCAACCGTGATAATATGGCTATGTATGATATGAGCTGAAGGAAGATCAAATAATTTATATTTCTATATTACGATGGAATTTCCCCAGTACAGTCCCGCTTCATTTTCCGAAAACGCAGAAGTCAAGTGGCCCTTAGACAAAGCGTCCGACTGCATGGGAGCAACTTTAGAAAATATAGAAAGCCGGTTGCCAGCAATGAAAAAATATCTTTGCAACCGAAAACAACAAGGCGAAAGATACCAAAAGACTACCTCAACCCAATCGGTGAAAGTGGGCACCATGATATCTCTACCAATACCTAGAGTGGATAGGTCCAACACTGACCCCATAAATCTACCATGTAAAGTTCTGCAACGCCTTGAGAATGGAAATCTTCAATTACAATGTGGTAAAGGAATCATAGACTCATGGGTAAACGAATCTAATGTAGGACCTTGGTCAGCTGAAACAGACACAACTAAATGGCCACTAACTTCTATCAAATACATAAGTGCATTAAGGTCCTTCACTTCCTACAATGGCCAATCTATTTGTAAATGTAAGACTAGTTGTGGAACTAGAATATGCGCATGCAGAAAAAATAAAGTACCTTGTAGTACCAAGTGTCATGTAGGCAACACTAATTGTATTAATGTTCACTGCGATTAATCTCCTTTACTTTCATTCACTCGTCAATTTAATGTATTACTTATTAATTTTACTGTATCCAAAGTATTTAAATGCAATATTTAACCTACTGACTAATTATATAATGACTGATAATAATATTTTTAATAAATACGTACTGTTAATGCAAAGAAATCAGCACTGCTCCTATGGACTAAAGTCGATAGCTCCTATGGCTAAGCCCCAAGAGCAGTGCTCCTGTGGACTAGCCATTAGATCTACTGGCGCCCCTGCTCTTCCAGACTACCACACATATATTCTGTGTAAAGTAATATCTGAGGAGATAACTTCACATTAGTTGCATTATACATTCAGCGTTACATTACACTCCCTCAATAGACATTCCATACCAAACCAAGTGACAGTCATGTCATTCCCACTGACATAACCAGTTAGGTAGTTGTCTAGCAGTTTCAAAGACTTTCAATGTTAGGGAGACAGGTAAACGTTGAAAGTACATTAATCTCAATAGACGAGACGAGGATAGGGATTACAGGAGTACTGCATACCCACAGATACAAAGATAATGCATTAGTTTTGCAGCAATTGTTAGTGGAAAAGGGCAGAGAAGATTTTGTTACAATTTTCCTCTACAGATACATGCATAAATGAAAGTTTTATCGTTTTATCTCTATATGTAACTGACTGAGATATTCAACTGCAGATCGCTCCTCTGGCTCATTGTTCCTATTAATACTAGTAGTTTTAGGTAATTATTAGCTGTGCAATACACTTAACTTTTTGACACACAACTACTCTCAGTAGGAAAGTATGAATAAAAAAATCATACCAATATCTCTATTGTGCCTACATTTTGTGATCTCTGCATTGGGGAGACCGGTTCCTCTATACAGACTTCGTAATCCGCAACAGCCAACTTCATTTAACTCTTCCATCATCATTAAGGTACAAGGTGGAGATGATCCGGATCCTAAAGTGCAGATCAAACGTGCATTTATCAAACAGGTAATAATATGCATCATATTGCATTAAGTAGTAATCATTATCATGTAATCACCAGTCCTAACAACTAGTAATAATAAACTGTGACTTTATACCTTAATTGCAAAAATGATAAATAGATAACCCTTTATAGATGATGAAAGATGCATGGGATGATTATGTCAAACACGCCTGGGGTCAAAATGAATTGAGGCCTGTCAGTCAAATTGGACATGATGGAGCTGGTTTTGAAGGCTCGAGTCTTGGCCTCACAATTATAGATTCCTTGGATACTTTATTCATTATGGGACTTGACAAAGAATATCAGAAAGCTAGAGATTGGGTCGCTAATGAATTAGTCTACAACAAATCCGTAACTTGACAATAATCGTCTATGAGACAATCTTAATATTCTTGCAGCAGATGTTACTACCTCCACATCTTATGCAATCCTAATTAAATCTCATTTTACTTTTCTTTCCAGCATTCAAGTGTATCAATTTTTGAAGTTAACATCCGGTTACTAGGTACAGTAAAATATTTGATTTAAGATAGGCATAAATCTTAATACATGGTTGACGTTTAGTATTTCTTTGCAACGCAGGAGGATTTTTGTCTGCATACAGACTAACTAACGACACTATGTACAAAGATAGAGCTTATGAAATAGGAAAGCATTTGCTTCCTGCATTTGAATCTCAATCTGGATTGCCCTACAGAAGAATAAATCTCAAAACAGGGGTATGGGTATAGTATTAGCATGTAATAATGTGGAGCAAACTCAATAAATGTTTATTGTTGAATGTTAACTTTTAGTACCCAGAACGCGGTCACTCAGCGATTTTGGCCGAAATAGGAACTTTACATTTAGAATTTGCGTATCTGTCAGAAATTACTGGAAATCCAATTTTCAAGAACAAAGTTAATAGTATACGAAGAGTTATTAAGAACATGAATAGATATAGAGGTTTGTATGGAGACCTGTTAAATACACAATCAGGAATTATTGAAGGAGGTTAGTTTCTACAAACATATTATAACCATTTCCAACAAACCAAACCATAACAGTATAAAATATAAGTATAAGTTTGACACATAGATCATGTTTCAATTGGAGCAAACAGCGACAGCTTTTACGAATATCTATTGAAAGCTTATATTCAAACTGGAGACAGACAAGCTTTGGAATTATACAACAACGCAATTACGGCATTCTTTGCAAATGACCTGGTTCGAGTATCGAGCCAAAGTAATTTAACTTACATTGCGGAGTCCCGATTTGGAGAAGTGAGACATGATGTCGGACATTTAGCTTGTTTTGCAGGTATACATGAAAATTCACTGACATTTAAATTGAAACATCATCGTCCTATTGTGGATTTTACTACAAATGTAAAGAAACAATAATAAAATTATTATTGCAATGCAACAGCGCATTCTATCCACTTACGCCAACTAAAGTATAATTTAATCAGTGTTAAAATTTTATAGGTGGTATGCTCGTTCTTGGTTCTCATGTTGATCAGAATCACAAATTTGCAGCAAGGAATTTCCAACTAGGAAAAAATTTTACAGATACATGTCATGAATCTTATATTCGAACTAAAAGTCGATTAGGTAAGCAATAATAGTATTATAAACACTTCAGAGCATGTATAATGTATATGGAGTATGGAGTTGCCTTTTATTGTAATTTTTGGACACAGGTCCAGAGACATTTGTCTTCTCTGAATATGAAGAGGCGGAGTATAACATGAATCCAAATTACATTCTACGACCCGAGACGATTGAATCCTACTTCATCCTGTATCGGATAACAAAAGACCCAAAGTATAGAGATTGGGCATGGGATGCTGCTCAAGCAATAGAGAAATACTGCAAGGTAGGATTGGGAAGGGGGTACTCCGGGATAAAAAATGTAGATGTTGACCTTCGTCATCGAGCATTTGATGACGTACAACAAAGCTTTTTCTTAGCCGAAACTCTTAAGGTAATGCTAGTAATTAATGCACATGTTACTTTCCACATTCATTTAAAACATAATTTCCTTACAACTTATCATTATTCCGTTTTTTTACTTTTCTACAGTATTTGTACCTGATCTTCAGCACAGACGATTTAATAAATTTAAAATATTGGGTTTTTAACACTGAAGCTCATCCACTGCCTATAAAGGGGACAAATCCTTTGTATTAGCACTATTTAAACTACAGAGATTGTCTTCATTATTTTTTATTTTTATACTTAAGATAGACTTCTTCAACAACATGCTATATGTCCTTATGACTTTTATCTACTTATGACGGAAATGTACAGAATTTTTACAAAAAATATTCTTCAATATACTGTAAAAGACCTTAAAATATTTACAGAAAAATGACCATGAAAAACTATGGAATTATTTCGATACGGGGAATTATAGTTTCAAAGTCAATATTTATTAGATTATCAATGCATTATTTTTAAAAATCTTTAAAAGTTTTATTAAAATGAAATTAATTTTCTTCGTCAGAATACATGCAGTAATACTTCCATAGGTTCCGTGATTTGTACATCCGTATCATCATCGTCAGAGAGCAGCAAAATGTCATCCTCGTTAATCAATGGCTGTGCCATTGGTGAATACTGATTGCACTGCTTTAACCTTCTGTCAGAACTAGCATGTATACTGTCGCTTACTAGGCAGTGATGACGTGGTTAGTAAATTACCGAGCACGTGGTTTCTGGGCAGTGTGGGCATTGAAGTCTGTGCCAGCCAACCCACTGGAAACATAGAGATAGTATAGGTATATAGAGTGAGCCTATCGTATTCCCTCAATGTTATAAATTGAATAATAATGACGTGTAATACTTAATTTTGATTGGCTATGAGGGATGACGTCGGAGGCAATTCAAATTCATTTTGTACGAAAATACATGAGAATAGCTTTCGCGCAAATCCCCTCATCATGTCATATGCTTTTCCGCATCCTTTTCAAATGCTATCTCTAGATTAGTACAATACCTACCTATGTTATATCTCTATGACTGGAAAGTATAGTTAAATCTTATGGACTAATAGAACTACATGGACAGCAATTTGTCCATGTAGTTTGACGTAGTTGAATTTCCTTATCTACAGAAGACGCTACTGTTCCAGGTCCGTCGCATTACTTTAACACGGTAGTTAAATTTCTTACAGTTAGAGGGCTCTGCTCCATTTTGTCGCTTTAACTCCTATAGCATTATTCTTCCAGGTTAACCTATTAATAATAGTCTAATTCCGTGGTGCCAGCTATGTAGTATGTATTATAAGATGAGGCCCTGTGCGCCACCTATTCTTTGTTTTGTTGCACTTCTGTTTTCTGAATTAATTTTGTTTTGTGCGACTGTTTTATAATAGGTCTTCAACTCATTTTGTGTAAGCCAATAGATGGTCTAGTATTAGACCTTATTATTTGCCTTGCAAATAGGTCTAGACAGTTTCGCTTTAAGGGGGCTGTTCCTGAATTATTTCGAAATTCGAAGTTTTGAAATATTTCGAAATTCGAAGTTTTGAAATATTTCGAAATTCGAAGTTTTGAAATATTTCGAAATTCGAAGTTTTGAAATATTTCGAAATTCGAAGTTTTGAAATATTTCGAAATTCGAAGTTTTGAAATATTTCAAAATTCGAAGTTTTGAAATATTTCGAAATTCGAAGTTTTGAAATATTTCAAAATTCGAAGTTTTGAAATATTTCGAAATTCGAAGTTTTGAAATATTTCGAAATTCGAAGTTTTGAAATATTTCAAAATTCGAAGTTTTGAAATATTTCGAAATTCGAAGTTTTGAAATATTTCAAAATTCGAAGTTTTGAAATATTTCGAAATTCGAAGTTTTGAAATATTTCAAAATTCGAAGTTTTGAAATATTTCAAAATTCGAAGTTTTGAAATATTTCGAAATTCGAAGTTTTGAAATATTTCAAAATTCGAAGTTTTGAAATATTTCGAAATTCGAAGTTTTGAAATATTTCAAAATTCGAAGTTTTGAAATATTTCGAAATTCGAAGTTTTGAAATATTTCAAAATTCGAAGTTTTGAAATATTTCGAAATTCGAAGTTTTGAAATATTTCAAAATTCGAAGTTTTGAAATATTTCGAAATTCGAAGTTTTGAAATATTTCAAAATTCGAAGTTTTGAAATATTTCGAAATTCGAAGTTTTGAAATATTTCAAAATTCGAAGTTTTGAAATATTTCAAAATTCGAAGTTTTGAAATATTTCAAAATTCGAAGTTTTGAAATATTTCGAAATTCGAAGTTTTGAAATATTTCAAAATTCGAAGTTTTGAAATATTTCGAAATTCGAAGTTTTGAAATATTTCAAAATTCGAAGTTTTGAAATATTTCAAAATTCGAAGTTTTGAAATATTTCAAAATTCGAAGTTTTGAAATATTTCGAAATTCGAAGTTTTGAAATATTTCAAAATTCGAAGTTTTGAAATATTTCGAAATTCGAAGTTTTGAAATATTTCGAAATTCGAAGTTTTGAAATATTTCAAAATTCGAAGTTTTGAAATATTTCGAAATTCGAAGTTTTGAAATATTTCAAAATTCGAAGTTTTGAAATATTTCGAAATTCGAAGTTTTGAAATATTTCAAAATTCGAAGTTTTGAAATATTTCGAAATTCGAAGTTTTGAAATATTTCAAAATTCGAAGTTTTGAAATATTTCGAAATTCGAAGTTTTGAAATATTTCAAAATTCGAAGTTTTGAAATATTTCGAAATTCGAAGTTTTGAAATATTTCAAAATTCGAAGTTTTGAAATATTTCAAAATTCGAAGTTTTGAAATATTTCGAAATTCGAAGTTTTGAAATATTTCAAAATTCGAAGTTTTGAAATATTTCGAAATTCGAAGTTTTGAAATATTTCAAAATTCGAAGTTTTGAAATATTTCGAAATTCGAAGTTTTGAAATATTTCGAAATTCGAAGTTTTGAAATATTTCAAAATTCGAAGTTTTGAAATATTTCGAAATTCGAAGTTTTGAAATATTTCAAAATTCGAAGTTTTGAAATATTTCGAAATTCGAAGTTTTGAAATATTTCAAAATTCGAAGTTTTGAAATATTTCGAAATTCGAAGTTTTGAAATATTTCAAAATTCGAAGTTTTGAAATATTTCGAAATTCGAAGTTTTGAAATATTTCAAAATTCGAAGTTTTGAAATATTTCAAAATTCGAAGTTTTGAAATATTTCGAAATTCGAAGTTTTGAAATATTTCGAAATTCGAAGTTTTGAAATATTTCAAAATTCGAAGTTTTGAAATATTTCGAAATTCGAAGTTTTGAAATATTTCGAAATTCGAAGTTTTGAAATATTTCAAAATTCGAAGTTTTGAAATATTTCGAAATTCGAAGTTTTGAAATATTTCAAAATTCGAAGTTTTGAAATATTTCGAAATTCGAAGTTTTGAAATATTTCAAAATTCGAAGTTTTGAAATATTTCGAAATTCGAATAAAAATATGCTTTTAATAGTAGCCGAAACACATCCCTACTAACCGACAAGCTAACTGAGGATGCAAACACAAGACAGTAGTGCAGTATACTCAAAATAACAAAATGTTTACGTTTACACCCGAGTTCCTAATTTTGAATGGGTTACTGTTAGAATCAGCCATCGTCAGTCCTCTCGTTGCCCTGTGGTATGGCGATAAGCCTTCTGATTGGCTGAAATTTTTTGAAATCCAGCCTTCTGATTGGCTATTTCTATGACGAAAATTCTATAGATTACCCAAATGGGGACATTTTAGCAAGTTTTGAATTGTTGCAAGCTACAATGTAGTCATATCATAGATCTTCTATTTTATTGCCTAATAATTTTCATTTCAAGTAGACATTCATTCTGGAATATGATATTGAGCAATGAGAATGAGAGAAATGTTGCCTAGATACTACTGATGAACCAGGATCGGGTGGTCAGGAATCAGCAGAAACGGTCTGATGTTTATATATATTTAGTATTCAGACATCTGTCAGTAATCGGTTTGCTGAGTTATTATTTTAAAGGTCATTGCAAGAAGAGTTTGTACGATACTAATTTAATATTAATCAAATAATTCCTTATTCGAATATGCACTGGTACTAATAAAAATAGATGATTCATAGTTCATGGCATAAAATTTATAGTGTAATACCTGCATTAGACGTGCCTGTAAATAGGTAGATATATACATTTCTCATTCTCATTGCTCAATATCATATTCCAGAATGAATGTCTACTTGAAATGAAAACTATTAGGCAATAAAATAGATGATTCATGATATGACTGCATTGTAGCTTGCAACAATTCAAAACTTGCTAAAATGTCCCCATTTGGATAATCTATAGAATTTTCGTCATAGAAATAGCCAATCAGAAGGCTGGATTTCAAAAAATTTCAGCCAATCAGAAGGCTGGATTTCAAAAAATTTCAGCCAATCAGAAGGCTTATCGCCATACCACAGGGCAACGAGAGGACTGACGATGGCTGATTCTAACAGTATGTAGCTGTTTAACACGGAGACAATAGCAACAGTAATCTGCAGAATCTTCATAAATGTAGCTCCTACCACTTTTGGTGAAGTCAATGAGCACTGTTGATAACAAATTGCCTTAGTACCAGCATGCCGGAGTTGCACCTCGAAACGCTCTCTGATTGGCTATTGCTATAACGAATATTTTATAGATTCCCCAAATGGGAACATCTTAGTAAAATTTTGCAATTATTACAAAATACGATACAACTCATGCCATATCCTACACAGAATGCACCCAAAGGCTTTTCCAGGTGGAAAGTACAACGGAATCATATTATTATCAATCATTTGCTCACAACGCTAGTAAATAAACATTCGTTTTCCAATACGACTTTAAACAACGAGTGCACATTCTGTATAATTTCCAGCTAGATTACCAGCTAGACTTCAATCAAACAGGCTGCAGAAAAAGGCTGACTTGGAAACCTTGGTGCACATTTTGCACTCATGTACTAGTGTTATTTCGAGTATTGTTGTATTGCACTGCTAGATCTCTTGGGACAGTAATCCGTAACCATGGGATCGAATTACTGTGATATAAGTAATTTCATTATTATAGTGGAAATTCGCAGGGCAAATTGACTACACCAGCGTTAGCATAGAGAAAAGCTCAATGCTCTGTCTCATGTTAGTCCATCGCTTCAATCTGTCGGATATTCATGACCTGGAAATCCGGTCAAGGATAAGGCAGTTTACATTTCAAACTTTTTCATGAAACTCCCTTTGCCATTTTGATTCAACTTCCTGAGTTTTACCCGATTTTCTAATGAAGTACATTTTTGGAAAGGTAAACGCATTGGCTAGGATTTAAATTGGGAAAATTTTCGATTATTGCCTCAGTTTATATACAGTTCCAAGGTGCATGTAAATAAAGGTGACGAATCAAGCCTTTATTTTAGGAATAATCTGCGGGACCATTTGGTCCCGGACTGTCCCAGCATAGTTGTAGCTTGTTACCTATAGCAACCGAACTGAGCTGGGACAGTCCGGGACCATTTTGGTCCCGCAGATTATTCCTGACATTTCAATGGAAAAATGGGCTTGGTTCGTCACCTGTTATAAATCGGGTGTTGGTTGCTATACGCACCTTGATACAGTTCACATTTTAATATTGACTTTTGGATAGAAATTCGCAGTTAAAATTTTGAACCATTGCTACTCCTAAATGATCAAAAAAATCGAAAGTTTTTCCAATCCAAATCCTAGCCAATGTTTTTACCTTCCAAAAATGTACTTCATTAGAAAATCGGAGTAAAACTCAGGAAGTTGAATCAAAAATGGCAAAAAATTTTAATATGTATTTTGATAGTCAACCGAATTTCCCAAATCGTATACACAATCGCCTTAACGAAAAATATTCAAATTTAAATTTGCTACAACTTAAGCTACGGGCCATGCCGGTGTCTATAACTGACACATATTTATTGTCAATTCGAATGCGAGGATTGCAATGGTGTAACAGTGGCGGCTCTAGGATTTGCGAGGCCCTGGGCAAAATGTTCGCGCGAGGCCCCCATAATAATAATTCACAAATATGCAAATTATTATATTAAGTCCTTGAATTCTAAAATTTGTTTTGTAATAAAGCTGTAACAAAGCGTATAACTTAAACCAAAATGTAAAACCAGTATTTCTGAAGTGAAATCAACACAAACAAGTTGAAATTCTTTCTTTGTCTAAGCTCTGCACGAGGCCTCAAAAGCGCGAGGCCCTGGGCAACTGCCCAGTCTGCCCATTGGGAAAGCCGCCTCGGATGGTGTACATACGAATTCTGTCATTTGCGATTTGAAAAATGTGAATGGGAGATTACATTGTTAAGCTTGAGGAGCAGTGGAAAAGTACTGGGATTTTTGACTTCCGCGGCAATCCATGTATTGAAAAGATAGTGCCACTGCGCGATCTAGAGGTCTAAGCCAAATTTTTATAATAACCCTATAAGCCTTCGCAAAAAGTACATAGTACCCTTTTAAATAACTGGATGACTGAATGAAAGATAATACAATTTCCTGGTTTGTTGACTCAATATAATGTCCCCATTCACCATTGTCTAATAATTTATTTCTCTTATTTGCTCTCGTGGTTGTAGTGTACACGATGTGGAAAACACTCATGTTGGCATTACCACTTTTAGTTATTAATGGTGAGTTCAAAATTTAATTCACAAATAGAAATAAAATTGGTAACTTTAGACCAACCAAGCTTAGTTTTATTTCCCAAGGCCTTAGGGAGTGTAGCAACGGTACTGAAGATTAGTCTTTAGCCAGGGAACAAAGAAGAACATTTTTTGCCTTTTTCATTAAAACCTACAGCAAGCCGTAACAGAAGCTCGCCTGATTAAAGGTTAACGTGTACACATTTTGGTAGACAAAAAGTACTCGCACGTAGCACAAAACCGAGCGTACGGATTTTGATCAAACTTTCAGAATTGGGTCTTTATATATGTAGCTATGACATATTAAAAATTCAGACATTGATATTTTAGGGAAACGAAGCTCTATTATTTGAAAAATCAACAAAAAATCAAAATTGATTAATGTTGACCATAAAAATCAACAGAAAATCAAAATTGATTAATGTTGACCATAAAAATCAACAGAAAATCAAAATTGATTAATGTTGACTATGAAAATCAACAGAAAATCAAAATTGATTAATGTTGACTATGAAAATCAACAGAAAATCAAAGTTAATTACTGTTGACTATGAAAATTAACAGAAAATCAAAATTGATTAATTGTGAATATGAAAATTAACAGAAAATCAAAATTGATTAATTGTGAATATGAAAATTAACAGAAAATCAAAATTGATTAATTGTGAATATGAAAATTAACAGAAAATCAAAATTGATTAATTTTGAATATGAAAATCAGCAGAAAATCAAAATTGATAAATGTTGACTATGAAAATCAACAGAAAATCAAAATTGATTCATATTGACTATCAAAATCAATACAAATTAAAATATATTAATAACGACTATCAAGATCAATGCATAAGAAAATATATTAATATTGACTATCAAAGTCAATACATAATGAAAATATATTAATATTGACAATCAAAGTCAATACATAATGAAAATATATTAATATTGACTGTTAAAATCAAGACAAACTTGAAACAGATTCGCTATTTTACTTTTAAAGGTAATTTTCCGGTTTTGTTATTTTACTATATAATTTCAGTTTTAGTAGAAGCGGCATGATATAGTTTATACTATCTCGCTAACAATCTATAGGAAACGGTATTACAATTTTCAATGCCCATTTTTCACTTTAACTATCAAAATGAAGACAAAGTGAGCGCGCGGTATCTCAGCAACCTATGGACCGATTTACCCCAAAATCAATAGGGATCGTCAGTGGTCTATAGGCATTGTGTTTGCCAAGTTTGGTCTATATCCGTCATTGCTTTCGAAAGTTATCGTGGGTACGGACGGACGGACGGACGGACGGACGGACGGACAGACTGTGCGGTTCTATAAGCTCGCTTACTCAGGCGAGCTAAAACGTAATGCAGCTATCATGTACATAATGTTCAAAACAAGAGTCAGAATTTATCCTTACAACTTTGTCAAACATTGACAATTGCCATACCGGACACAAAGGCGGGGCCATTTTTAAATGTAGCTAATGTAGATTTGAATGAGAATCTTCAAAAAAGCAATGTAGCAGAACATTAATGCTTAGGGTTAACACAGGAGATTAATACAGGAGGTTAATACGGGAGGTGAATACGGGAGGTTAATACGAGAGGTTAATACGGGAGGTTAATTCAGGAGATTAATTCAGGAGGTTAATTCAGGAGGTAAATACTGAAGGTTAATTCAGGAGGTTAATTCAGGATGTTAATACTGGAGGTTAATTCAGGATGTTAATACTGGAGGTTAATTCAGGAGTATAATTCAGGAGGTTAATTCCTGTGTTAAATAGAGACGACGTTATTGCATTGTGTAATTCAGATGCTTTCGAAAGGCAATGGTTCCAAAAAGTGTGCGATAAGGATAGTGCATTCAGTTTTGCACAGCATACAGGATTAATTAATTTAGCCATCCCCCCTCGATGTCAGTGCGGAAGAATAAAACGGTTAGCGCAGAGAGCCGAAAGAATAAATAGCGAAAGTAAAGGCTACCAGTGGGTGTGCTCATCTGAAATAGGAATTCCGAGATGCAGGATAAGAGTGTCCGTCCTTGACAATACGTTGTTCAATCACGCTAAGCTACAATTCCGTGTCATTTTAGATCTCACTTTGCATTGGTTCTTGGGCACAAATGTAACGAAAGCTGCGGGACTAACTGGTGTGTCAAAAGAGGCAGCCATTGACTGTTACAGCTATTGTCGACAAGTATGCTTTAATGTCATAGAGAACCAAGACATTTGCGTAGGTGGTGAAGGCTTAACCGTAGAAATAGATGAGACCCACTTGTACACAAGAAAATTTCATAGGGGGCGACTCTTGGCCAGCGAGCAGTATTGGGTGTTTGGTGGAATCTGTAGGGAAACAAAAGAATGTTTTGCAACCCTTGTGCCAGACAGAAGCGGAGCTACACTATGGCCTATTATATATCGTAAAATTGCCCCTGGAACCGCTATTATCAGTGATACTGCTCGAGTTTACCAAAATTTGCACAGAACCCCTTTATATTTTGAACACCATCGTGTAAACCATAGTCTAAACTTTGTTGACGCAATAAATCCAGACATTCACACAAACACAGTAGAACGACAATGGGGTTTGCTTAAAAAAGGAATAACTGGCTTTGGTGGTGAACTTTCAATGCAGCAATACATATTTGAGTAGATGTATAGAAGGCAGTTTACGGCTGTTCAAACGGACAGGGAAAGAGGAACCCTAGGAAAGCAGTTTAAAGTGTTTGTAGAACACATAGCTCAAGTGTTCCCCGGTCCTTATAAAACTGGAATATAATTGTCAACCTTCCATCAGCAATGGGAAGAAAAATCCTCAAAAACAAAGTTATTGTATTGCAAAGGGAAGGAAAATCCTCAAAAACAAAGTTATTGTATTGCAAAGGGAAGGAAAATCCTCAAAAACAAAGTTATTGTATTGCAAAGGGAAGGAAAATCCTTAAAAACCACTTTAAAATATTGAAAAGGGAAGGAAAATCCTTAAAAACCACTTTAAAATATTGAAAAGAAAAGGAAAATCCTTAAAAACCACTTTAAAATAATGAAAAGGGAAGGAAAATCCTTACAAACCACTTTAAAATAATGAAAAGGGAAGGAAAATCCTTAAAAAACCCTTTAAAATGTTGAAAAAGGAAGGAAAATCTTTAAAAGTTACGTTAAATTATTGAAAAGGGAAAGAAAACCTTTAAAAACTACGGTAAAATATTTAAAAGTGAAGGAAAACATTCAAAAACCATGTTAAAGGATTTGTTAACCTCCTGAATTAACCTCTAGTATTAACCTCCTGGATTAACCTCCAGTATTAACCTCCAGTATCAACCTCCTGAATTAACCTCCTGAATTAACCTCCAGTATTGACCTCCTGAATTAACCTCCAGTATTATCCTCCTGTATTAATCTCCTTGTATTGATCTTCTGTTCTGTCTCCTATATTGTAAATTTCAAATTTATTCTAAAATCTATAAAAGCTTTTCTAAATATGGAAGCTGATTTACAATTCATCCGGTTGGAGAAAGAAGAAATTCGGAAAGAAAGGGAATACCTTAGGAAGGAGAGAGAGGACATGAGAATGGAAAGAGAAGCCCTGAGAAAAGGAAGAGAACTATTAAGGTACGAAAGAGGCGAAATCTACAAGCAATGGAAATGGGGAAATGAAGAAAATGAATATGTTGAGGAAAATTTACCAGAAGAGGGGTGTGAAACATTTGACTGGAATGACAATTACAACTACGATGACGTTGAAATGGCCGAGGGAAACAGCTCCCAAAGTATCCAGTCACCTGAGCGTCCAGACAATGTTCCTAACACTCCAGAAACGCCATTGACATGCTTGCATGCAGAAATTTCCATGCCTGCAATACGAAAAAACTTTCGTAACATCACATAATCTTGGGCGTCATGTTCAACAGTTTCACGTTTAATAACCAACATTGAAAAAGGGTAAATATTGAAAAGGGAAGGAAACCCTTAAAAACCACGTTAAAATATTGAATAGGGAAGGAAACCCTTAAAAACCACGTTAAAATTTTGAATAGGGAAGGAAATCCTTAAAAACCACGTTATAATATTGAAAAGGGAAGGAAAACCCTCAAAAACCACGTTATAATATTGAAAAGGGAAGGAAAACCCTCAAAAACCACGTTATAATATTGAAAAGGGAAGGAAAACCCTCAAAAACCACGTTATAATATTGAAAAGGGAAGGAAAACCCTCAAAAACTACGTTATAATATTGAAAAGGGAAGGAAAACCCTCAAAAACCACGTTATAATATTGAAAAGGGAAGGAAAACCCTCAAAAACCACGTTATAATATTGAAAAGGGAAGGAAAACCTTAAAAATCCACGTTAAAATATTGAAAAGGGAAGGAAAACCTTAAAAATCCACGTTAAAATATTGAAAAGGGAAGGAAAACTCTCAAAAACCATATATTATGAGATGTTAGTAGGGGATAAATATAAGGGAGCTGAATAGGGGAGGTTAATATGGGAGGTTAATAGGGGAGGTTAATATGGGAGGTTAATAGGGGAGGTTATTGAGGGAGGTTATTGAGGGAGGTTAACAGTAAAGTTATTTTGATTCTGCTCCCTGCTCTTTCACCTGCTCTTGCTCCTACTCCTGCTCATTTCGCCTGCTCCTGCTCCCTCCTCCTTGCTCCTGCTCCCTGCTCCTACTCCTGATCCTGATCCTACTCCTGCTCTGCCACCACTGTCTTACTTCAACCATTGATTTTATATTTAATTATTTAATTCCAAATTGGAACGAGGAACATATTTTTTTCAGATGACACAATTGCATTATCTTATATTTTCGAGTATTTTCGAATTTGTTTGAGCATTTTTAATCTGTAATCTATTTGAGAATTTTCGAATCCTTTTTATCCTATATTGAACCTTAGTATCTGAAATTGTCTTATATATATTATATGGTTACAAAATGGAAATGTAGCTCTAGCAATCTGTAGGATTTAGCAATGGGTCACTTTTAAAATAAGGTTTTCTGTTTACATCACCTAAAATTAAATGCGATAAACTAAGCGGGTGATGACAGATAAATCACGTATTTAGAAGGGGTCTGAATCCTATACCGAACCCCACTGCACTAAATCTCAATATAAAGGGGATTTTTTGAAAAAGTAGAATAAAAATCGCAAATTTTTTCGCGCTTCGCGAGAAATGTCTTATTTTTGCTAATATTCTGTGACGTTCTAATTTGTTTGATTTATGCAGTACTCATTTTTAGAAATTAGCACCCCCTACATCCAATTTCTAGATACGCCCTTGACTATGACTACGGACGGACCAACGCAAATAGCGAGGGCGTTGAAATTTGACGGTGGTAAGAAGTGAATTGCAACAATAGGGAAAGGTCAAACTGGCAATAGCGGCAACCGCTGCCTAAAATTAGCCGAAACCGTATAATTGTAGATAGCCATAATAAAATAGAAAATGTACCTACCGGATTTTTATCAAACGATAAATAAAATTTCAGTATCTAATATTTTTTATTAACTTTATTATTGTTACCACAGCTCAACGTCTAAGTACAGGGCAAGACAGAATCCATTATCGTCATGTAAACAGTAAAATTATTGACTTTTGTCGAAGTCAGAGCTGTTCACCGTAAGGCCTATGTTAAATTGAAAACAACGTATGTGAGGCTGTCACAACGTCCTGCTCTGTGAGAAAGTCATTTCGGATATCATCTCTAGGCTGTTTCCATAGGGGTGTAAAAAACAGATTAAATTGGTAAACTTAAATGGAGATTGACCAATTTGATCTGTTTTTCACACCCCTATGGAAACAGCCTAGAGATGATATGTAAACTGACTTTCTCACAGAGCAGGACGTTGTGACAGCCTCACATACGTTGTTTTCAAATTAACATAGGCCTTACGGCGGACAGCTCTGACTTCGACAAAAGTCAATAATTTTACTATTTACATGACGATAATGGATCCTGTCTTGCCCTGTACTTAGACGTTGAGCTGTGGTAATGTCAAAACCAGATCACTTCTTCTGTGCCAAAGAACCTAGAATACAGAAGGAAAGGCAAATAATCAAATTTTGATAAAAATTCCATGGCTATTAAAATCAATAGCAAGTACTGCAAACTACGTCACGTCATGAGTATCAAAACACGTGTTAAACGGTACTGCAAGTGACGTCACGGGCAGAAAAATGAAATTTTTGACTTTTACTATGGGGATCTGCCGCGGGTTGCTTCTGTGCAGATAGGTATGGTTGCTATCCTTTATGTACTAAATTAGTTTCCATAGGGTTAGATTTGTCGCCCGTCCGGTGTGTGTTAAAATTGGTTTTAACCTGTGAAAGCTATGTCACCCCTTACTGCCCTGTACTAAAGTCATTTTGGATATGATCGCTAGGCTGTTTCCAGTTTCGGGGCAGGAATGTGAAAAACATTTAAAATTGGGTAATGGTTATTTTCATTCTGCACTCTGTACATGTTCAAAAAAATTAACCTTAATTGTAATTATCAATTATTGAAACGTAACTCCTCGCAAATTAATGATAAAAACATGAAGCTATGGATGTTGGATAATTGTTGTTAGAAGAAATCAATGAAACATTTACATTTTACGTATTTATAATAAATGAGAATACAGAATATAGCACTGCACTTTGAAATAATTGTGGAGGTCATTGTTGCGTCTCATTGGATGTTGTTGCCAGTAACTCCAGGAAATAAATTCCAAAGACAGGGAACGAAAGCGGTGAGAAGGCCGAGTTAAATCGCAATAAGATACCACATATTTAGGGTTGATCCACATATTACGTAATCAAAAAATTTAGCGGTTTTTAGAACCATATTTTCCCTCTGTCATCAACTGTCAACATTTGCCGGACTCCCCTATGATATGTCATCATAATAAGTTCGAATCAAAAATTCAATTCGAATGCCTAAAATTTTATTTATTAAGGAGGCTCACCACGGAAGCCTTCATAGCAACCGGGCCTATCTAAATGCATGTTAAAAAATGTTTTACTACTTCTGGCTTAATTACTCCCGAAGGATAAGACCGATTTTATTGGGACTTACATTTTTGGAATTCTGGACTATCGAGGAATGGATCAGGGCGGATGGATTTTTGATAACGTTGCTTTAAATGCTTAAAAAAATCAAATTCCAAAAAAGTGAAACAGTTATTTATTTCCTGGACTTACTGGCAACAACATCCAATGAGACGCAACAATGACCTCCACAATTCTTTCAAAGTGCAGTGCTATATTCCGTATTCTCATTTAAATACGTAAAATGTAAATGTTTCATTGATTTCTTCTAACAACAATTATCCAACATCCATAGCTTCATGTTTTTATCATTAATTTGTGAGGAGTTACGTTTCAATAATTGGTAATTACAATTAAGGTCAAGGTTAATTTTTTTTGAACATGTACAGAGTGCAGACTGAAAATAACCATTACCCAATTTTAAATGTTTTTCACATTCCTGCCCCGAAACTGGAAACAGCCTAGCGATCATATCCAAAATGACTTTAGTACAGGGCAGTAAGGCGTGACATAGCTTTCACAGGTTAAAACCAATTTTAACACACACCGGACGGGCGACAAATCTAACCCTATGGAAACTAATTTAGTACATAAAGGATAGCAACCATACCTATCTGCACAGAAGAAGTGATCTGGTTTTGACATTAACAATAACTATTAACTTCATTTAGATAATATTCATATTGATCGAGACTGCTAAGGGGAACCACGATTGCATTCTGAGGACATTTTGACCGTCATGGTATTGGTCGATTCAAAGTTGATTTAGCCAATGAAATTACAGATTTCCATAACAATATTTTATAGGTGAACCACTGGGGTACTATTAAGATATTTTATTAATAACTTCGCAACATTCTGAAACATTTTAGATACACTGTGAAACTGGAAAATCTGTACAAATAATGCACATTTTAGCATAGTGACATATAACATATGAAAATATACAAATAAATCTAATGCACGGCATTGCAAATTAAATTTATCTTAACCGATAACAGGACTCTGGACCTTCAGGCAACACAACAAACAAATTTTCTACGCACGGATGGACCGGAATAATCGGTAACCTTTTTGTCTTAGGTGTGGAATGCAGAATTAATTAGCACCTTACTCATTTTCTGTTTGCTAACTTTACACCGTCTTCTTAAGGCATTAAGAAGAAATCCTAGCATTAGCAGAAACACTGGAAAAATAAAAATTTTTGTGATCTGCTTTGCTCTGCCCTTGGTTATTAGTGTTCCTGGTAAGTTTAGTGTTTTTTTATTTCTTTATAAAAGATGCATTTTTCGTTTTAAGTAGTAATGTTCAATATTGTAATCATTTGAAAATAGTTAGATAGCTGGAAAATTAATATAATTATTTATTTAGTAGGGAATTGCCGGTCAAACTTCTGTGTTGAGTGCGTGCAAGGTGGTTGTTTTTATTTGGTGATCGATGGAGACGATGGGGACTGTGCTTCCTCTCTTCCAAAGGAGGATGAACTACTGGCCCTGGTATCCATTAGAACTCCATACCTTTGTCCTAATCCCACTCCTAAGGAGAAAAATGGATTGCTAATGCAGATTCTTCTGTCCAGCATTGTTGAACATTATATCTATCCATGTATATATTATTATCATTATTGTTTATATTTCTACTGCTATTATTATTACCATGTATTTTGTATTATTATTACGTATATGATGTACCTATTTGATTAAAATTTTTCATTTTTCCAGTGTTTCTGCTAATGCTAGGATTTCTTCTTAATGCCTTAAGAATGTTTTACAACCATTACAAATATTTCAACAAGTTTTCAATAAAAGCGGCGTTATGGCAATCAACAGTAACACCGAAAGATTAAATAACATTTTTTCGGCTGTTATTTGCGAACCGTTGGACATATTTTGTCAACAATCAATAGGGATCGTCACATGCCCATAGACAACGTTTTGCCAAGTTTGGGTAAATTCCGTCAATTCCTTCGGGAGTTATCGTGGGGACAAACTTGGTGTAGTTTCATCGCGCGGACGGACAAACTGTGCGATTCTATATAGCTCGTCAGGCGAGCGAAACCTACAGCAAGCCGTAACAGAAGCTCGCCTGATTAAAGGTTAACGTGTACATATTTTGGTAGACAAAAATTACTCGCACGTAACACAAAACCGAGCGTACGGATTTTGACAAAACTTTAGAAACGAAATTATATCATTTTAAAAATCAACAGAAAATCAAAATAGATAATTGTCGACTATGAAAATCAACAGAAAATCAAAATTGATTAATGTTGAATATCAAAATCAACAGAAAATCAAATTTGATTAATCTTTACTATCAAAATCAATACAAAATCAAAATCGATGAATGTTGACTATAAAAATCAACATAAATTCAAAATAAATTTGGTAGAAGCGGAGTGAAATATTTTATACTTTCAGTCTAACAATTTATAGGAAACGCAATTGAAATTTTTAATGCCCATTTTTCACTTTGATTATCAAAATGAAGACAAACTGAGCGCGCGGTATCTCAGCAACCAATGGGCCGATTAGCCCCAAAATCAATAGAGATCGTTAGTGGTCCATAGACATTGTTTTTGCCTAGTTTGGTCAATATCCGTCTTTGCGTTTGAAAGTTATCTTGGGTACGGTCGGACGGACGGACGGACTGTGCGATTCTATAAGCTGCCTTATTCAGGCGAGCTAAAATTCAGACATTGATATTATAAGGAAACGAAACTATATTATTTGAAAAACCAACAAAAATCAACAGAAAATCAAAATTGATTAATGTTGGTTATGAAAATCAACAGAAAATCAAAATTGATTAATGTTGACTATGAAAATCAACAGATAATCAAAGTTGATTAATGTTGACTGTGAAAATCAACAGAAAATCAAAATTGATTAATGCTGACTATGAAAATCAACAGAAAATCAAAATTGATTAATGTTGACTATGAAAGTCAGCAGAAAAACAAAAGTGATTAATGTTGACTATGAAAATCAGCAGATAAACAAAAGTGATTAATGTTGACTATGAAAATCAACAGAAAATCAAAATTGATTAATGTTGACTATGAAAAGCAACAGAAAATCAAAATTTATTATAGTTGACGGAAAATTTCTTTTGTCTACGAGTTTGAATGGGAACTGTACAGTGTGAACGAAAACTCTCATATTTGTAGAGGGGGTAGTGGATGTTGTTTCGCACTCTGGACATGAATCGAAAATGCATGCAGGCCATTCTTTCAGTGAGGGGGTTATATAGGGATAAAGGTTCGGACAAAAGAGTATACTTTTACATGTATTTCAAAAATGACGGCAGCTGACGTCACTGTCAACATGTATCTAGTGGGACGGTGGGACGGAAATCACGGTCCATTGTCTTCGATATTTTGACTTAGTTTTGACGACACTGAAAATGCCTATCAAAATACATGGTCAACCCCGACCCCCTAAGTGTGACGGCAGCTTGAGCTTACGTCATCAAAATTGACCCAAAATCCCAGTTTTCATTTTAGTTGACATTGTCCCCAGGTTGACTAAACCTTATATTTGCCTTGCAAATAGGTCTAGACAGTTTAGCTTTAAAACTTACGGCAAGCGTAACAGAAGCTCGCCTGAGTGAAGGGAACCGTGTACACAGTTTTAGTAGAATAATAGAAATAGGTTTATTTTCATATTTATTAGTTAATATTGAGTATCAAAATCAAAATGCATGAATATTGACCATCAAAATCAACAGAAACTCAAAATAATTTAAGATTGACAATGAAAATCAACAGAAAATCAAAAAAGATTAATGTTGACTATGAAAATCTATAGAAAATCTAAATTGATTAATGTGGACTATCAAAATCAACAGCAAATCAGAATAGATTGATGTTGACTATGAAAATCAACAGAAAATCAAAATTGATTAATGTTGACTATGAAATTTAACAGAAAATCTAAATTGATTAATGTTGACTATGAAAATCAACAGAAAATCAAAATTGATTAATGTTGACTATGAAAATCAACAGAAAATCTAAATTGATTAATGTTGACTATGAAAATCAACAGAAAATCAAAATTGATTAATGTTGACTATGAAAACCTACAGAAAATTAAAATCAGTTAATAATTAATGAGTATTAAAATCTACAGAAAATCAAAATTGATTAATGTTGACTATGAAAATCTACAGAAAATATGAAATCGGTTAATAATGATTATTTAAATTTAAAGGAAATCAAAAAATGGGAATTTGACTATAAAATTGTATAAAAATCCAAACTAGATTTTTTCCATCGTCTAATAGTTATTTTCCAGTTTAATTGCTTTATTATAAAATCTCAAATTTGGTAGAAGCGGATTGAAATATTTTATACTATCCCGCTAACAATTTATAGGAAACGCCATTGAACTTTTTCAATGTCCATTTAATGCCAAATTTTCACTTTGACTATCAAAATGAAGACAAAGTGAGCGCGCGGTATCTCAGCAACCAATGGACCGATTTACCCCCAATTCAATAGGGATCGTCAGTGGTCCATAGGCATTGTTTATGCCAAGTTTGGTCAATATCCGTCATTGCTTTCGAAAGTTATCGTGGGGACGGACGTACGGACAGACTGTGCAGTTCTATAAGCTCGCTTTCTCAGGGGAGCTAAAACAAAAGTTATTAATGTTGACTATGAAAGTCAGCAGAAAAACAAAAGTGATTAATGTTGACTATGAAAATCAGCAGAAAAACAAAAGTGATTAATGTTGACTATGAAAATCAACAGAAAATCAAAATTGATTAATGTTGACTATGAAAAGCAACAGAAAATGAATATTTATTAATGCTGACTATGAAAATCAACAGAAAATCAAAATTGATTAATGTTGGCTATCATAATGAAAAGCAATTCGAAAAATATAAATTTAACTATCTATTTGCATATAAATACGAAATAGATTTATTTCCGTCCTATAATAGGTATTTTTCGGTTTTATTTACTTTATTATAAAATCTTAAATTTGGTCGAAGCGGCATTTAATATTTTGTACTATCTTGCTAACAATCCATAGGAAGCACGAACTTTTAATGTTCATTTAATGTCACATTTTCATTTTGACTATCAAAATGAAGACCAAGTGTTCGCGCGTCATCTCAGCAACCTGTGGACCAATGTGGCCCATTTTCAATAGGCTTTGTCACAGGTCCATAGGCAATGTTTTTGCCAAGTTTAGTTGAAATCCATCAATGCCTTCAAAAGTTATCGTGTAAACGGACGGACGGACATCAATTTACTGTGATGCAGAAGTCAAATGTTGCAATAAATATTCCCCTTGTGAATGTATATGAAAATCATATAAAATTTTGAATTGAAATAATCTGTTGTGATTTATTATTTACTAGCTGGTTAGCCCGTCCTACGACAGGGCTCTGTTTCATATAAAGCAAAATTAGAAATTCAATAATGACTGATCCCAAGCTCAAGTGCCCTGATATTTCATACCACAGTTTCCTATACAACCTCGGCCAATTCGTACCCATTCAGTAGTCTCATCTCCCCGCCTCTTCCCAAAAATGATAATTGTTTTATCGACATGAAATCTCCAGCTCCCCGCCCCCTCCAAAATTACAACTTTTTCACCGACATGTAACCTCCAGCTCCCCGCCCCTTCCCAAATAACAATTGTTTCAACAACATGTAGTCTCCACCTTCCCGCACCCTTCCAAATAACAACTTTTTCACCGACATATAACCTCCATCCACCTCCCCGCCCCTTCCCAAATAACAAATGTTTCACCGACATGTAACCTCCCCCTCCCAAATAACAGTTGTTTCAGCGACATGAAGTTTCTACCTCCCCGCCCCTTCCCAAATAACAACTTCTCACCGACGTGTGGCCTCCTCCTCTCCGCCCCTTCCCAAATAACAAACGTTTCAACGACATGTAGTCTCCACCTTCCCGCCTCTTCTCAAATGACAGCTTTTTCACCGACATGTAACAACCATCCACCTCCCCGCCCGTTCCCAAATAACAATTGTTTCACCGACATGTAACCTACACCTCCCCCTCTCAAATAACAATTGTTTCAGTGACATGAAGTTTCTACCTCCCTTCTCCCTCCCAAATAGCAACTTCTCACCGACATATAGCCTATGCCCACCCCTTCCCAAATAACAATTGTTTCAACGACATGTAGTCTCCACCTTCCCGCCCCCTCCCAAATAACAACTTTTTCACCGACATGTAACCTCCATCCACCTCCCCGCCCCTTCCCTAATAACAACTTTTTCACCGACATGTAACCTCCCCCCAAATAACAATTGTTACAGCGACATGAAGTTCCTACCTCCCCGCCCCTTTCCAAATAATAACTTCTCACCGACATGTAACCTCTACCTCCCAAGTAACAATTGGTCTCCACGTCCCGCCCCTTCCAAAAAAACATAATTGTTTCATCGACATGTAGTCTCCACATAGGAAGTGTCAACATAGGGCTTTACTGCTTCTAGAAGTGTCAACATAGGGCTTTACTGCTTCTAGAAGTGTCAACATAGGGTTTTAATGCTTCTAGAAAGGTCAACGTAGGGCTTTACTGCTTCTAGAAGTGTCAACGTAGGGTTTTACTGCTTCTAGAGGTGTCAACATAAGGTTTTACTGCTTCTAGAGGTGTCAACATAAGGTTTTACTGCTTCTAGAAGTGTCAACATAGGGCTTTACTGCTTCTAGAAGTGTAAACATAGGGTTTTACTGCTTCTAGATGTGTCAACATATTGCTTTACTGCTTCTAGAAGTGTCAAAATTGGTATGCATCGCTATTAGAAGTGTCAACGTACGGTTTTACTGCTTCTAGAGGTGTCAACATAGGTTTTTACTGCATCTAGAAGTGTCAACATAGGTCTTTACTGCTTCTAGAAGTGTCAACATAGGGCTTTACTGCTTCTAGAAGTGTCAACATAGGGCTTTACTGCTTCTAGAAGTGTCAACATAGGGCTTTACTGCTTCTAGAAGTGTCAACATTGGTATGCATCGCTATTAGAAGTGTCAACGTAGGGTTTTACTGCTTCTAGAAAGGTCAACGTAGGGCTTTACTGCTTCTAGAAGTGTCAATGTAGGGTTTTACTGCTCCTAGAGGTGTCAACATAGGGTTTTACTGCTTCTAAAACTGTCAACATAGGGCTTTACTGCTTCTAGAAGTGTCAACATTGGTATGCATAGCTATTAGAAGTGTCAACGTAGGGTTTTACTGCTTCTAGAGTTGTCAACATAGGGTTTTACTGATTCTAGAAGTGTCAACATAGGGTTTTACTGCTTCTAGAAGTGTCAACATAGGGTTTTACTGATTCTAGAACTGTCAACATAGGGCTTTACTGCTTCTAGAAGTGTCAACATAGGGCTTTACTGCTTCTAGAAGTGTCAACGTAGGGTTTTACTGCTTCTAGAAGTGTCAACATAGGGTTTTACTGCTTCTAGAAGTGTCAACATAGGGTTTTACTGCTTCTAGAAGTGTCAACATAGGGTTTTAATGCTTCTAGAAGTGTCAAAATAGGGCTTTACTGCTTCTAGAAGTGTCAACATAGGGTTTTAATGCTTCTAGAAGTGTCAACATAGGGTTTTACTGCTTCTAGAAGTGTCAACATAGGGCTTTACTGCTTCTAGAAGTGTCAACATAGGGCTTTACTGCTTCTAGAAGTGTCAACATTGGTATGCATAGCTATTAGAAGTGTCAACGTAGGGTTTTACTGCTTCTAGAGTTGTCAACATAGGGTTTTACTGATTCTAGAAGTGTCAACATAGGGTTTTACTGCTTCTAGAAGTGTCAACATAGGGTTTTACTGCTTCTAGAAGTGTCAACATATGGCTTTACTGTTTCTAGAAGTGTCAACATAGGGTTTTAATGCTTCTAGAAGTGTCAACATAGGGTTTTACTGATTCTAAAAGTGTCAACATTGGGTTTTACTGCTTCAAGAAGTGTCAACATGGGTAAAATGAGGGGTGGACGCACACACACACACACACACACACACACACACATACATACATACACCCGGAAATTATAATCTATTATAATTTCCGGGTGTATGTATGTATGTGTGTGTGTGTGTGTGTGTGTGTGTGTGTGTGTGCGTCCACCCCTCATTTTACCCATGTTGACACTTCTAGAAGTGTCAACATAGGGTTTTACTGATTCTAAAAGTGTCAACATTGGGTTTTACTGCTTCTAGAAGTGTCAACATGGGTAAAATGAGGGGGTGGACGCACACGCACACACACACACACACACACACACACACACACACATACATACATACACCCGGAAATTAGATCCTACCCCTAATTGGCATACACTTTTTGGCATAAAATAAAAAAATCACTTCTTGGCATAAAACCTACAGCAAGCCGTAACAGAAGCTCGCCTGATTAAAGGTTAACGTGTACATATTTTGCTAGACAAAAAGTACTCGCACGTAGCACAAAACCGAGCGTACGGATTTTGATCAAACTTTCAGAATTGAGTATTTATATATGTAGCTACGACATATTAAAAATTCAGACATTGATATTATAAGGAAACGAAGCTATATTATTTGAAAAATCAACAGAAAATCAAAATTGATTAATGTTGACTATGAAAATCGACAGAAAATCAAAATTGATTAATGTTGACTATGAAAATTAACAGAAAATCAAAATTGATTAAAGTTGACTATGAAAATCAACAGAAAATCAAAGTTCATTAATGTTGACTATAAAAATCAACAGAAAATCAAAATTGATTAATTTTGAATATGAAAATTAACAGAAAATCAAAATTGATTAATTTTGAATATGAAAATTAACAGAAAATCAAAATTGATTAATTTTAAATATGAAAATCAACAGAAAATCAAAATTGATTAATTTTAAATATGAAAATCAACAGAAAATCAAAATTGATTAATGTTGACAATGAAAATCAATAGAAAATCAAAATTGATAAATGTTGACTATGAAAATCAACAGAAAGTCAAAATTGATTAATATTGACTATCAAAATCAATACAAATCAAAATATATTAATAACGACTATCAAGATCAATGCATAAGAAAATATATTAATATTGACTATCAAAATCAATACAAATCAAAATATATTAATAACGACTATCAAGATCAATGCATAAGAAAATATATTAATATTGACTATCAAAGTCAATACATAATGAAAATATATTAATATTGACTATCAAAGTCAATACATAATGAAAATATATTAATATTGACTGTTAAAATCAAGACAAACTTGAAACAGATTCGTTATTTTGCTTTTAAAGGTAATTTTCCGGTTTTGTTATTTTACTATTTAATTTCAGTTTTAGTAGAAGCGGCATGATATAGTTTATACTATCCCGCTAACAATCTATAGGAAACGGTATTACAATTTTCAATGCCCATTTTTCACTTTAACTATCAAAATGAAGACAAAGTGAGCGCGCGGTATCTCAGCAACCTATGGACCGATTTACCCCAAAATCAATAGGGATCGTCAGTGGTCCATAGGCATTGTTTTTGCCAAGTTTGGTCTATATCCGTCATTGCTTTCGAAAGTTATCGTGGGTACGGACGGACGGACGGACGGACGGACGGACGGACGGACGGACGGACGGACGGACAGACTGTGCGGTTCTATAAGCTCGCTTACTCAGGCGAGCTAAAACTCTCTAGCTAAGCTAATTTTTTTCTCTTTATTGGCATAAAAATATGTTTCACTAATTGGCATAAACTATAGGAGGATACGAGGTATCCTCCGATATGATAGATACATACACAGACAGTAAGTTAGGAGGTAAGAAATAATTCGGAGAACACCTTAGCACGGATGCTTGTGGGCAAATTTCCGAACAAGAAGAACAAAAAAGTTCTGCTATATGACCAAATGCTGCTGAAAATTGTTAAAAATCGTTCTAATATGAGCTATTCGGAGTGGATATATACTTTGGCGGATAAACTTTGATTTGTATAATTTATCTTGATAACTGGATTCGTTGACACTGCAGGCTATACATTACACATTTTTTGACTGAGTAGTGTGACTATTATTACTATTAATTATTTGTTTGTTTAATAAATTTATGCCAACAAAGTATGCCAAAAAGGATTTTTGAAAAAAATATTTTATGCCAAAAAGTGTATGCCAATTAGGGGCACTCCCGGAAATTATAATATAGTATAGATTATAATATCCATGGTTATTCTGGCCGCCTCCCCTCATTTCCGCATCGGCCATCAACTAATTTGCTACTATATTAGGAGCAAAACCGACCCGATTTTTTAATTTTTCCGATTCGTAAGATTTAATTAGTAAGTTCGTTAGTTCTTGAAATTAAACAAAACTCGAACACCGTTCAAAAATCGAAGCTAAACTGTTTAGACCTATTTGCAAGGCAAATCCTATCCAAAGTCCATCCGCCCTCCTGTGTTCCTCGATAGTCCAGGATTCCAAAAATGTAAGTCTCATAAAAATCGGCCGAAATCTTCGGGAGGAATAAAGCTTTATGTAAAGCATTTTTTAACACGCATTTAGATAGGCCCATGCGGTTGCTATGCAGGCGTGATGAGCAACCTTAACTCATCTGAAATCATTACACCGTAATTAACATGTATTTCCAGACACCCTTAAATCCACTTTAGGAATCAAAATCTGTCTCTGTGAAGCGGTGGGACTTTTAAACAAATACAAATAGATAATTTTATTATCATGATGTCTCGTGTCAGTAAAATGTTTTGGATCCTATCACTGGTGTATTCGCTTTCAGTGATCTCCTACTATTTTCAGCCCTTTTTTTTCAACGTAAAAGTGGTGAAAAACAAACTACCACTAGGGAAACTTCCCTCTGTGATCTTTCACCCTTGGGGTGGTCTTGGAAATCAGCTGTTTCAATACGCAGCATCTTATTCAGTTTCGCGACAACGGAATTCAGATTTATTTTTATGCGTCCCTTCGAATTGGAACTCGACTCCTATCTCTGAAAAAGGGTTCAAACTGAATGACAGATCATACTTGTTAAATGCGTTCAATATTTCCCGCAAGTTAATTTTGGACAGCGAGCAAGATTGCCAGTTGCGTGAATTGATGTATCCAAATATTCCAGCTGATGTCTTTTATGCCACAGAAGACGACATTGTTAATGGAAAGTTACCCAAATATAAAAAAGTGTACATGCACCGGTATTATGAATCCGAAATGTTTTTTAAATCCTATAAAGAAGAAATTCTTAATTCATTAACATTTTCGGTAAAGCCACAATATATGGAGTATTTGGAGCAACTGGCGAATCGACTTTCAATTAGGAAAGTTGAAAGCGTTGCTGTCCATTTTCGAAAAAGGGATTTTCTAACATCTAAGGAAAATAGAATCTTGCCATTCTCTTACTACCAAAAATCATTGAAACTGATGCAGCAGAAATTAATGGGGAAGGAAGCTGTTTTCTTTGTCTTCTCCGATGACATCAATCTCGTAAAATCACAATTCAAAAATACGAATTTTTCAAATCTGGTGTTTGTTTCCAATGAAAAATTTTCTAGACTAACTGATTTCATATTAATGACTTTCTGCAAACACTTCATCATTGCCAACAGCACGTTTAGCTGGTGGGCGGCTTATTTAAACAGAAACCCGAAGAAAATCGTCATCGCACCCATGCCCAAGTACGGACCGAATTTTTGGTCCGCAGATAAAACGCTTAACAAGATTGGGATGCAAATCTACAACGGGAATTGGTCATATCCTTATGACTGGATTACGGTAAATCCATTCAATTAATCTTTGGGTATC
Source organism: Tomocerus qinae (assembly GCA_020055645.1). Classification (NCBI taxonomy): domain Eukaryota; kingdom Metazoa; phylum Arthropoda; class Collembola; order Entomobryomorpha; family Tomoceridae; genus Tomocerus; species Tomocerus qinae. The sequence continues at coordinate 25,003,529 of CM034549.1, forward strand.
AATATATTATGTCAACATAGTTTTAAATTTTAAAAATTCTGTAAGGACAATAATGTAATATGTATTACAGGTATTATTAAGCATTGTTTATTGAGAAGTTTAACAAAATAAGGATGAAGGGAGGGGATTTAATTGAACGTTTAATTTACTAATTTCAAAAGACATTGTCAGGAACACTAAGGAACTTCTAGCTGGTTATCGGCCAGAAGTGGCCGGTGGCAAAAGGCTAAATTAGGCTGACGATCGGCTAGAACTGGCCGGACAATTTTAAGTGCCACCTGTATACTTATTATATGTACTAATCCTAAGAGTGCAGTCCGAAACAGAAAATCGCAGATAATGCAGAAGTAAGTAGTACACACAAGGTTTGTTGGGTAATAAATGTAATAAATATTTTCATTTTGACAGAAAATGAAGCTGCAAAATAAATTACTCAATCGTTGACAATATTTTAGTGACTATGCGATAGAAATAAAATGACAATGTACTCAAAATAAAACTCAAAATTAACATTCTGACAATGCAGTCAAATTAAGTACAAAATTAACATTCAAAATCCTGACAATGTAGTCAAAATTAATTATAAAGTTAACATCTCAAAAATTCAGACTATGTCTGTAGTCAAAATTAAATACAAAATTAATGTCCCAAAATCCTGACTACGTAGTCAAAATTAAATACATTATTAACAGTCTGATATCCTGACAATGTAATGTAATTAAAATAAAATCCAAAATTTTGAATTAGATAGAAATTGTGAATACATGTAATTCAATTTGATTTTGCGATCAATTTTATTTGTTGCCTACGATTGTTCCGGACTGAACCCTTTAGCACAATACAATAGGAACTCAATAGCTTAAAATATGAAAGGAGTTCAGGAAGACGCGTTCATAGATTCTGTTGCATTAGGTGGACCAAAATTCCCATCGGCTATCTTATAGACTTTTTTACGCTCTTTCTAATGGTGTTGGTTACAAATAAATCGTACGTTGGGATTTAGAGTCCAAGCCTTTAGACTGTAAATTAGTGCTAGAACGGCTACATCTGGCCGGTTTTCGGCTACTTATTTTCTACTGACTGGCCACTTCTGGCCGGTTGAGCATAAAATCGGCTAATACTAGCCGATCAAGCACGTACTGTGGCCGGATAGAATCCATGGGGATTTTCAAATTCTGACCACACTCAAAAACGATTCTGATTGGTGGAAATTTTTTTCGATTAGCCAATGAAATTGCAGAGATTCATAATCAAATTCTATATGCTCCCTAGTTACTACCCCAAGGGGTAATATTTCATGAAACAATGTTCTCAATAGTGAATAGCGTGTGCACCTATGGTAAGATAATGCAAACTAAGAGTTTTACTCTATCAGAAACTCATTGCACATTGAAAGGCATAGTCGTAGACAGTGCGACAGAGAAGCGAGTTTCGGAAGAGTATGATTTAAGGCTACAGTAGTGTTTTATTAAATTCCAAACAGTGAAAACTGAATAATATATCAATCCGTATATTATAACGGGCCGGCAAGTACTTACTGACGTGAATGGTATAATAATAAATAACATTACATACAATGCTATACAATACAATACTAGCTATTTATGCAGGTGTACTGTACTCGAACTATGTACATAATATAATAGTTTACATTTTATAAATATTAGAAAATTCCAGACTTCTATAAATATTGATACACGCAGAATAACAATATCACGGCACTATGAAAATTCATATATAGACTACAGCATGATCAAATTAACTTTTGACTTAAAATTAGAAGATTAATATATAAAATTAGAAGGTTGATAGATTAGGTTTCACTCGGCTGACTATGCCTTTCAATGTGCAATGAGTTTCTGATAGAGTAAAACTCTTAGTTTGCATTATCTTACCATAGGTGCACACGCTATTCACTATTGAGAACATTGTTTCATGAAATATTACCCCTTGGGGTGGTAACTAGGGAGCATATAGAATTTGATAATGAATCTCTGTAATTTCATTGGTTAATCGAAAAAAATTTCCACCAATCAGAATCGTTTTTGAGTGTGGTCAGAATTTGAAAATCCCCACGAATTCGTTTCGTTTCGAAGGGGGCTAGATTTCCAATAGATATTTTAAGTATATATATTCGCGCATAGCGCGAAAATTGTTGCCATTTTTTGAAGGAAATGAGTCAAAAACGGCCTTAAAAAGACAACCCGCGCGGAGCGAGAAATTTTTTGCTATTTTGAGAAAAAAATTCCCCTTTTCTTGGATTTCGGGGGGGGGGGGCTTCAGCCCGTAAAGCCCATCCCTAAATACGTCCTTGAGCCGATCGGCAGCTATTTCTAGCCCGGCTACTTATAGCCGTTAACCAGCTAGAAGTTCCTTAGTGTTCCTGACATAATTACAGAACAGACCTTAATTCAGATGCAATTGCATGTAGAAATTGATTTGGTTAATAAATGACGTTCTACTCTGATTATCCAAAAATTTCAGTTTTTCTTTCGTCTCTCGATGAGTTATTTTAAAATGATTTTTACCTTTTAATTTAACCAAGAATTAAATTGAAAATAAAACTGCATATGAAAACAGAACTAACGGAGGTGCATAATAAAAGAGCATTTGCAGCAAGCTAATTGACATATTTAATATTGAAAGGACGTGTAAGTGCGGAAGGATCACAGGGAATGCAAAACAAATAGTAGATGTCATTTTTTGAAACATTTATTGAACTTTGTGGAGTGCAAGTGTCGTGTCAAAACGAAAACAATTCTCATGTCTCTCTCAACAATATCTTCATCTATTCCAACCCAACGAAGAGCCATCCACCTAACCTTTTAGTTTAAACTTCTAGCTAAAAGAAAGAGCAATTTTTTGTTTGAAACGAGCGATCATATGTTGGCTGGCTAGAATATTGATTGGTTTTAAGGTGTGAAAAGGCGGAGTAGTTGGATGGCTAGACTACTGACAGGTGCAGAGGTGGGGGGAGGCGGAGTCAAATGACCATAAGCAGATTGTTGTAGCTGAGCCTTCTTTACTAACGAGTCTGCCAACAAAAGGTAGATGGCTCTTCGTTGATTCCAACCTAAGCCAAAGACAGAGCCGCATTTAAAAGCCAGTTGAGAGATGAGACTCTCTCTCACGGTCGTGTAAATCGATCTACAAAAACCATTTTGGTATTAATATTATAATTAGATTAATTAATTAATATTAGAATTTACATACAATTTTGTAATAATTTTGGTTTTTGGGGGCTACTGCAGTGTATTTAGCCAATCAAAGGCAATCAGTTCGTTTTGAGTGAGATGTGAATGAGTACTGTCGAGTTTTTTTAAAATGATAATAATGACCTCTGATAACCTCAAGTTGCTCCGCCCACAGCAAATATCTTTTCATGAGTATGTAAACATAAACAATGATTTAAATTTTAGTTTCCATGGTTTTCATGTAAAAAATGATAGTATACAATAATATTGTAGTCATCCAAACCCGATGTAAAGCTAAAATATGCGATATTACATGTAATTTGCTGTGAATATCTGAAATATAGTACTCGCGAAAGTATCCGTGGCAAAAAGGTTACCTGAGGTCATTATTATCATTTTAAAAAAACTCGACAGTAGTTAATAAATGAAATGGGGCCAATTGGGATTCGTGTGAACTAAGGAAAGGAGTAATAAATCGAATAACTTTCATCAACTGATAAGTGATAAGCAATTTTATAGCTTGTGTATGCAATTCGTGTATTTTGTGGTAGGATAAATTATTATCATTGCCTGTCTGTATTATTCTTACTTTCCTTCAATCTGATGAGATGAGACATGAGAGATATACGAAAATGTACATGCATTATTTTTTGTTAGCAGTGACGAAATATGGGTTACACCTTTAGCCGGTAACCTATATCGCACTAGATATTATTATTATATGTACGTAGGGTGATAAGTGTTGGAAGGCATATTATAATAAGATTGACCAATAAAGATGATGATACTGTGTTTTATGCGATACTATGCCTTACCCTACCAAAATGACCCGGTTTCCACAATAATGAGATGCCGTTGAAGCCGATCCACAGGTAAGTATAGTTAAGGAAGATGTGCACTTTTACTTACATGTAATTAATTAGATAGAAAACCAATTCAAAGGGATAAGATAGATTAGAGGAATAATGGCTGTCCTCGCCAGGCTTCTTCCCAGTCTCCACTTGTTCCGCTCCGCTACTCCAACAACGACTGATCTGCACACACTCAGGTTGTGACTCTACTTTGTAAGAATTTAATTTGGCCCGATCTTACAAGATAGAGACAGCAAAAAGAGAATCGCAAATGCAATTCTTTTCCAAGCTCTTTGTAGTATTTTTCTAATAAGGTGGCAATTGTACTATTTATGCTACAGATGCAACCTACAGAGTAGTAATTAATATGAGAGAATACACAACGGATAATTTGGGGTTTAAAGTGTAGTCAAAATAACAGCGAGAGAGATAGCTCGTAGTGTGGTATGGCTCAATACCCTAAGATGCTGGCTCAGTGTTACCTTGATTTCTCGTGTATTATTATTGTTATGTAGTTACGATTGAAGAGTAAATTAGATTTTAATGTAGTTATGAAAATGCCAAATTGTTAGTAAATTGACCTATGATATTCTAACTAGGAGGCCTTTAATAAAAGGTAACTCGTGTTTGAATTCGATGTAAGTTAGTTTACTAAATAGGAAATGTGAGAAAATAGTTATAGGAAAGTGTAGAGTTTTTGTTTTACCCAAAGGCTATAGTAGGAAATAATCGCATAGGTTATCCAATGCTAAATGCCTTTTATTGGGGTACTGCTTAGCCGTAGCAAAGCTAATTTCTCGACAAATGTAGAGATTTTATGCTTAACTTAAGGCTAAGCGGAAAAAGGGGTCAAGTGAGACTTTTTACTAAACCTGGTATTGAATGTAGCAAGTAGTAGCGAGTCTTCAGTCCTTTCGTCCTTCTTGGTGACTTGATGGATTTGTCACTTTTCGTGATGTTAAGTTTATTGAAAGTAAATATTATACTTTCGTATGTGGGAACCTTTACCGGAAGGCCGTTGAAAGGGCTTCACAAATTAAATTAATAAACTGGTCTGTTGTGTAAACTAACAGCAGTTTTGAAATAAAAATAATGGTTAAAAATAAAATAATATTTATGAAAATAATGAAATAAAGGTAAGCTGTTGAGTTTAGGTTTTAAGTTTGAGATAATGAATGTAGGTAGTGTGGGCAGTGCAGAGGTATTTATTACCTCGTTCTGTCTTTGTATTCTTCTTGTCTTCGGATAGTTAGCAGGACAGAAGCGAGAATTAAATAACTAATTATCCTATATGCAGTAATATGTAATCGCAGCAGAATAGCATTTTCATATTATGCACATGTGAAGTTAGCATTGCATTGCATGTAATTATGTATGTACCTACTACCTACTACACTGTTGAGCCTTATGCTACAGAGCCGTTTGTGTGAGCTAAGTGAAGCCAATCTGAATATTATTCAGATTGAGACTTCACAAGGTCTGCAGGTTTTCCTCGTTCTTCCACGGCAAGGTGATCTGAGTTGTTTGATGCCGGGGCTTGAGGTAGAGTTTAGTTAGCATTTGCTCTGTGCAATATAGAATATGGCTCTGAGTGCCCTTCAGCAGGTATTTTTATACGGGGCACAGCCTAAGCTTTTAAAATGGACGAAAGAAACTATTAGTAAATCTTGTTGATATTACTTAAACATTCAATACACACCCATTCACATTATGTTAGCTAAGATAAATGAAAATCAAGTCTAAATTAATAGTTTTCGCGTTAAAAATTATCTGAAAATGTAACTAACGTATATATTTTCAATTTTCACTAAGTTTTAAAGGTATATGATCTAAAACTCTTTAGTTTGAATAAACACTAAGGGATAAATTACTACTGGACGATTTTTTGTTTCTAAAGAGTTGTCTATACTATAAGCGTAAAATGTAAGGAAGAGCGTAGACAGAAGGAATTGAAATGGAGACACTGAAAGAGAAGATCCGCTCCCACCACAAACGAAACCTTCAGTTAGGATTATATTAAATTTTAAATTCATAAATCAAGAGTGAGTTAAATCACTTATCATAATTTCTATTATCGACTACCAAGGCTTCATGTAGTATTAGTATGTGGCTACGGGGTAAAAGAATATGGTGAATTCAAATATGGACACCGATATAGTGTGAAAATATTACCCCGTTATATGGGGGATTTACCCCCAAATCGGGGGAATGTAATTATTGGATTTGGATGTTGAAATTCATCCCTAAGGGGTAAAAGGATATGGCAAATTCAAATATGGACACCGTTACAGTGTGAAAATAATACCCCGCTATATAGGGGGTTTACCCCCATGTCGGGGGAATGTAAATATTGGATTTTGATGTTGAAATTCATTCCTACGGGGTAAAAGAATATGGTGAATTTAAATGTGGACACCGCTATAGTGTGAAAATATTACCCCGCTATACAAGGGGTTTACCCCCAAATCGGAGGAATGTAAATATTGGATTTTGATGTTGAAACTCATTTCTACGGGGTAAAAGAATATGGTTAATTTAAATATGGACACCGCTATAGTGTGAAAATATTACCCCGCTATATAGGGGGTTTACCCCCAAATCGGGGAAATGTAAATATTGGATTTGGATGTTGAAATTCATTCCTACGGGGTAAAAGAATATGGTTAATTTAAATATGGACACCGCTATAGTGTGAAAATATTACCCCGCTATACAGGGGGTTTACCCCAAAATCGGGGAAATGTAAATATTGGATTTGGATGTTGAAATTCATTCCTACGGGGTAAAAGAATGTAGCGAATTCAAATATGGATACCGCTATAGTGTGAAATAGTTACCCCGCTATATAGGGGGTTTACCCCCACATAGGGGGAATGTAAAAATTGGATTCGGATGTTGAAATTTATCCCTACGACGTCAAAGAATATGGCGAATTTAAATATGAACACCGCTATAATGTGAAAATAATACCCCGCTATATAAAGGGTTTACCCCTAAATCGGGGGATGTAAATATTGGATTTGGATGTTGAAATTCTTACCTACGGGGTAAAAGAATATGAATTTCAACATCCAAATCCAAAATTTACATTCCCCTTATGTGGGGGTAAACCCCCTATATAGCGGGATAATATTTTCACATTATAGCGGTCTCCATATTTAAATTCACCATATTCTTTTTCCCCGTAGAAATGATATTCAACATCCAAATCCAATATTTACATTCCTCCAATATGGGGGTAAATCCCCTATATAGCGTGGTATTAGTTTTACTCTATATCGGTGTCCATATTTGAATAAGCCATAATTTTTTACCCTGTAGGGATGAGTACCAATTTTTAATTCTTACATTTTCAAAGTTTTTGTCTAAGTATGTAACATGATCGGGTGTCCTTTTGATGGAATTCGGGTGATTTGTGTCATTGAAGTGGTTTAGTAGTATTGACTGACTATCTGGAATGCTTTTAGTTGAAATGATCATTAAAAATAGAAGGAATGACAAAAAATTCGAATTTTTTTTAAAATTAGAGAATGTTTCAGGCTTTTTTTTGATAAGACTCATTTAAAATGAATTTAGCCAATGGTGTAAATTCCTGTATAAGGTCACATATTATTATCTTTTCCCTTTTAAATACGAGTACTTAAGTACTACCTTATAACTAAGAAGTCTTGCTAAGTAAATAAGGAACCTCGCCAGAGTCTATCCATAAACTGACAAATTGGGTATATATTCTAGACAAATTGGGTATAGATTCTAGACAAATTGGGTATAGATTCTAGACAAATTGGGTATAGATTCTAGACAAATTGGGTATAGATTCTAGACAAATTGGGTATAGATTCTAGACAAATTGGGTATAGATTCTAGACAAATTGGGTATAGATTCTAGACAAATTGGGTATAGATTCTAGACAAATTGGGTATAGATTCTAGACAAATTGGGTATAGATTCTAGACAAATTGGGTATAGATTCTAGACAAATTGGGTATAGATTCTAGACAAATTGGGTATAGATTCTAGACAAATTGGGTATAGATTCTAGACAAATTGGGTATAGATTCTAGACAAATTGGGTATAGATTCTAGACAAATTGGGTATAGATTCTAGACAAATTGGGTATAGATTCTAGACAAATTGGGTATAGATTCTAGACAAATTGGGTATAGATTCTAGACAAATTGGGTATAGATTCTAGACAAATTGGGTATAGATTCTAGACAAATTGGGTATAGCTTCTAGACAAATTGGGTATAGATTCTAGACAAATTGGGTACAGATTCTAGACAAATTGGGTATAGATTCTAGACAAATTGGGTATAGATTCTAGACAAATTGGGTATAGATTCTAGACAAATTGGGCATAGATTCTAGACAAATTGGGTATAGATTCCAGACAAATTGGGTATAGATTCTAGACAAATTGGGTATAGATTCCAGACAAATTGGGTATAGATTCTAGACAAATTGGGTATAGCTTCTAGACAAATTGGGTATAGATTCTAGACAAATTGGGTATAGATTCTAGACAAATTGGGTATAGATTCCAGACAAATTGGGTACAGATTCTAGACAAATTGGGTATAGCTTCTAGACAAATTGGGTATAGATTCTAGACAAATTGGTTATAGATTCTAGACAAATTGGGTATAGATTCTAGACAAATTGGGCATAGATTCTAGACAAATTGGGTATAGATTCCAGACAAATTGGGTATAGATTCTAGACAAATTGGGTATAGATTCCAGACAAATTGGGTACAGATTCTAGACAAATTGGGTATAGCTTCTAGACAAATTGGGTATAGATTCTAGACAAATTGGGTATAGATTCTAGACAAATTGGGTATAGATTCCAGACAAATTGGGTACAGATTCTAGACAAATTGGGTATAGCTTCTAGACAAATTGGGTATAGATTCTAGACAAATTGGGTATAGATTCTAGACAAATTGGGTATAGATTCCAGACAAATTGGGTACAGATTCTAGACAAATTGGGTATAGCTTCTAGACAAATTGGGTATAGATTCTAGATAAATTGGGTATAGATTCTAGACAAATTGGGTACAGATTCTAGACAATTATAGATATAACAATAGATTATATAATAATAGATTCTATTCTAGACAATAGAAAATCTGGTCAGAACGTTTGCCAATTTTAATAATAGTATATACCGAAAATGATTCTAATGTGTATTGACAGTCAACTGGATTTTAAAAAAATGAGGAACAAAAACCTTAATACAAGTTTGTCTATAACCTTTACCATATTTGCCTGGCAAATGGGCATAGACAGTTTCGCTTTAAAAAATGCAACAGTTTTGTAATGATATTTATTACAAATTAGTTGATGGCCGTTGCGGAATGAGGGGTGGCGGCTAGAATATCCATGGTTATTATAATATCATACCCATAAGATAATCTTAAAGTGGAGTTGCGCAATGAAAAATTTCCGTGATAATGTATAAATGTAAAAGATGAACTTCGTGTAACTACGCAGGCGCAAGAATAATTACAATATTTCGAGTCCGTAGGACGGGCTTATTTTTAGTATATAATAAATCAGATTCAGTATTTCAAACAAATTTCATTATAATTTTATATGATTTTCATAAACATTCTCAGGGGGAATACTATTAAAACATTTGACTTCTGCATTACAGTCGTTTGATATCAGTATATTATATTACATACCTTTTAGCATATCATATTACTACCACCATCCTCAGCTACACTTATCTAGCTACACTACCATGGTATCCGGATAACTTGTATAAATCATTTCGTATATGAGGGTAGTGACAAGTTGTATACGCAAACGGATATCCCGTATAATATGCTCTTTTAGCATGGATTATTGACTTTAAAGTAAAAGATTAATATAAATGAAAACGCATGACTATCCATATAAAGAATAGTAATGCATTAATAATCATGTTAATGATCATAATACTCCATGCTAAGAGCATAATAATACGGGATATTCATTTGTCTATACAAGTTGTCACTATCGATATACGGGATATCCATTACACAACGCATATACAAAAAGTTATCCGTGATCCACATATCATATCATACTACTCCACTCTATGAATAATACAAGTTATAATTTTGAGCCTTTTATACAGGATCCGACTAAAGTTTGTACACATGGTTTTGGCCGCCTAGTTCCCAAACGAAGGCTGCTAAAGGTAAACATTGAAAATATGACTAAGCTAGCAGCAACATAGACTATATGGAAATTTTTATCGAGTTTCGTTTTGGCAGTTAGAAATCAGGAAATCGGAGGCTAAATTCCCATGTTATAAACATAAAAGGAGGATATGCAATAAGAAACTTAAAATTAAAATTTCACCCAGACAACATGTATATGTTCCTATACCTAAAATGAGACCCTGAGGCTGTAGGATTTTTTAAAGAAAATATAATACATGGCCGGAGTAGGGAATTTTTTTTTCAAAAATCGATTTGAAGGGGTTGGCCGGGGGTTTTGACACTTTTAAGCATATCCCAAGAAAGGGGGAAAGTTCCAGCAACTTTTATGAAAAAATTGCGTGTGTTATATTTTTTTTGGATTTTTAAATCACGTTTGAAAACCACCAAAAACTAACGATTTTTGGCCTCATAACTTAGCCGACGGTTGTTATGAGACACCCATTAACATTACTTATTAGCCTACAATTATGATGCAGGCCGATATAATACTATCTATATTAAACTTTCAGGGGTGGCATCACGTATCTTTTCAAATAAGCCGCTTAGATACAATCCAAAGTTAACCCGAGTTTAACCGTAAATATAACCTCATTCTGTAGCAAAAAAGTAATATGGCTCAACTTTGGTTCAAACTAAACCATGGTTTAACTTTTTTAACCACAATAGTTTGATCCCCATGGCTACTCCTACATGTGGATGGGTCAAATTACTAATGTGGTTTGCAGATTTAAAAATGTAGTTTATATGAGTCTTCAAGTATACTTCCAAAATAAAAGTGTCCATGACTACCTACGCTGAGATTTGGACTTGGACTATAAAGTATGAGAAAATACAATGCAAAATAACATTATTATCAGACTTAATCCACCTGTGAGGCTGGATTAACTTTTTTGGCTCAATTCGTGGTTTGAACTAGACGTTTAAAGTTACAGAATATGCGTATTCGCTAATTTAGGTCAAAGTGACGATGACTTAACTTCTTCTCATCTTTTGTTGTCTCAGCCATTTTATTTCCGGTTATAGAATAGGTTTAAGTCTGGATTAGAAGATAACCCGATTATTTCTGACTTAACGAAGTTACGTAATGCCACCCCAGAGTAATTGGGCCCTTACAGGCCTATGGATACCACAATAAATATGGGTAGCTCGCAGCCACCGCGCGCGCTGACACAAATTATTAATTTTAACCAAATTAGGCGATTTTCGGCACCTAGATGTAAAAATTGACGCTGTTTACGACTAAAATAATTAGAGTTACCTGAAAATTAACATTAGCGCGCAACCACCGCGCGTGCTGACGATCATTTGTTTCGAAGGAACTGAATAATTTTCATCCCCCAGATGTTGAATGTAGAATAGTGTAATGCTCATGCGTAGTGTAATGTTGCTTCGAAGAGCCAAAGGAAAATCTTTTTGAAAATCAGTTCTGCTACGATTTGTTTATGTGTTGAGTGTCAAATTGGTTCTCTCAATTTTATAAAGTTTTCTCAGTTGTTTTTTGCAGTAGTAATTGCCAGTAGTTTACGACTAACTGCATAATAATCATCAGTTTGACACAATTAGAAGAAATAATTAAAAAGTAAAATTAAGTACATAAATCCTAGTTTACACACACCACTAGCAGAGGCTCAACCATTTTCCCACATTGGACACTCCAAATTCAGGAAAACATTTGAGCAATCCTCAACCACAAGTCTTTTCACAGATGTAAAAAGTGCATGAATTTAAGAGATGTGTAAGCAAAATAATTTGAAATTGGAAATCGGATTGCAACCAGTGTTAACCTAATGAGAAAGAGGATTGTGAAAAACAACTTCTTTCCGATTTTCGATATACCGCCCCCTTAACTCAGGACACTCCCCCCGCAGGTCGAATAGCTAGGTTCCAACTATTCCGAAACTACTCGACCGATTTGGATGAAATTTTTTTTAAATTGAAGGAAACAGTATTTCGGAGGGTGGATTTTCGGTATTTTTTCAAAATTCAAGTTTATTGATTTTAAGGTCAATATTACTTTAATAGCTATACAAACCGCACATTTGCCTATTCTATCTATTTGACCTCCAAAAATGTCAAAGGTTAACTTATTGAAAGTGCTCGAATATAAGTTGTGTGCAAGGGCGTATCTAGAAATTGGATGTAGGGGGTGCTAATTTCTAAAAATGAGTACTGCATAAATCCAACAAATTAGATCGTCACAGAATATTAGCAAAAATAAGACATTTCTCGCGAAGCGCGAAAAAATTTGCGATTTTTATTCTACTTTTTCAAAAAATCCCCTTGATATTGAGATTTATTGCAGTGGGGTTCGGTAGGATTCAGTAAACTAAAATTGATAATTGTTAAGAAAATCAACAGAAAATCAAAATTGATAATTTTCGATTGGGAAAATCAATAGAAAATCCTAATTGATAATTTTTGATTGGGAAAATCAACAGAAAATCAAAATTGATAATTGTTGATTGGGAAAATCAACAGAAAATCAAAATTGTTGATTAGGAAAATCAACAGAAAATTAAAATTGATTACGGTTGACTATAAAAATCAACAGAAAATCAAAATTGATTAATGTTAACTATGAAAATCCACAGAAAATCAAAATTGATTAATGTTGACTATGAAAATCCACAGAAAATCAAAATTGATTAATGTTGACTATGAAAATCCACAGAAAATCAAAATTGATTAATGTTGACTATGAAAATCCAGAGAAAATCAAAATTGACTAATGTTGACTATGAAAATCAACAGAAAGTTGATTATCATAATCAATACATAATGAAAATTTATTAATATTGACTATAAAAAGCATACACAATGAAAATATTGACTATCAGAGTCAATACATAATGAAAATATATTAATATTGACTATCAGAGTCAATACATAATGAAAATATATTAATATTGACTATCAGAGTCAATACATAATGAAAATATATTAATATTGACTATCAGAGTCAATACATAATGAAAATATATTAATATTGACTATCAGAGTCAATACATAATGAAAATATATTAATATTGACTATCAGAGTCAATACATAATGAAAATATATTAATATTGACTATCAGAGTCAATACATAATGAAAATATATTAATATTGACTATCAGAGTCAATACATAATGAAAATATATTAATATTGACTATCAGAGTCAATACATAATGAAAATATATTAATATTGACTATCAGAGTCAATACACAATGAAAATATATTAATATTGACTATCAGAGTCAATACACAATGAAAATATATTAATATTGACTATCAGAGTCAATACATAATGAAAATATCTATAAAATAAAATTATTTATTCCTATGTCGCAGGTATCTATGTATCTATCTATGCCATGGACAATGCGGCATTTTGTTGCAATGCACATGCGGGTATACAATGCATGTTTCATAAAACAATGAAGTCCAATATCAGTAAACATTAGCTGATTTCGAAATTAGATGTTACTAGCTGGTAAGCCCGTCCTACGACAGGGCCAAGGCAAATAAACTGTTTCCTTGCCTCCCGTTTTCCTCCCTGGCATCAGGTGGGTTCAGTAGAGAAAGTCCAATGAGAAAGTTTGCATTTTTATATAACACTTTCTTTTGAAATTAGTCCCATTCCGGTCCCAGACCAAGTTGCTGGTAGTCATGGATACCCACCCTTCAGGAGTATATTGCAAGTCCCATAAAAAAGTTCAAACTCTCTTATGGGACTTCCTTCTACTGAACCCACCTGATGCCAGGGAGCGGGAAGGGGGCGGGAATCAGTCTATTTGCCTTGGAAAGGGCTTTGTTTCACATAAAACAAAATTAAAGATTCAAATATAATTAATCCCAAACTCAAATGCTCTGATATTTCATTCCACAGTTTCCTATACAACCTAGCCAATTCATACCCATGTAGTAGTCTCCACCTCCCCGCCCCCTCCCAAATAACAACTTTTTCACCGACATGAAACCTCCATCACCCAACCCCTTCCCAAATAACAAATTTTTCGTCGACATGTAGGCTTCACATCCCAACGCCTTGCCCAAAAACCTAATTGTTTCATCGACATGAAACATCCAGCCCCTTCCCAAATAACAATTGTTTCAGCGACATGTAGTCTCCACCTTGCCGCCCCCTCCCAAATAATAAATTTTTCAACGACTTGTAATCTCCATCTCCCCACCTCTTTTCAAATGACAATTTTCCATCGATATGTAGTCTCTATCTCGTAACCCCTTCCCAATTAATAATTTTTTCTCCACGCCACTACCCAAATAACATAATTGTTACAGCGACATGTAGTCTCCTCCTACCCGCCCCTTCCCAAATAGCAATTGTTTCAACGACCATGGAAAAACAATCTTCTTCCACCTAGTAGAAGAGGCAAGTGGTAGGAAGGGGGTGAAGGTGTATTACTCCGCTCCCGCGCGCAACGTCACAATTTGAGTGGCTAATAAATTCTCTAAGCCAATCAAGTTCTGACGTTGCGCTCAGCTGATGGATCTATACGACTTCACCTAATCGTTACAACCTAGCGCTTCTATTATCCTAAAAAGTAGATCGTTTTTCCATGTACAACGACATGTAGTCTCCACCATCCCCCTAATAACAACTTTTCCTTTCAACATGTAGCCTCCACCTCCACGCCCCTTCCCAAACAATATACTTATTTCATCATCATGTAGTCTACACCTTCCTGCTCCTTCCCAAACAACATAATTATTTCATATCAGCTTCTATTCTCCTACTCCCCGACCCTTCACAAATAACATAATTTTTTCATCGATATTTAGTCTCCCCTTCCCCGCCCCTTTCCTAAATGACATAATTAATTCATCAACATGTAGTCTCCAACTCCAAGCACGTATCCAGTAGGGGATTGCAACGTTTCCCTCTAAATCTGAGAAAAAGACTTTTTCCAAGAATGGCTAAAAATTGAAATATGATTTTCTTTTACATTACTTTGGTTGCGCCCCCGCTTGACCATATTTCTGGATACCTTTTCCGCAAATAAAATATATTGTTTTCATTGACATGTAGTAACCTACTTCCCACTCCCTCCCCAAATAAAATATGCTTTCACCGTCATTTAGGCTCCATCTTCCCGCCTCCTCCCCTTTTCCAAACATAATGGAATGTAGTCCCCACTTTACCGATCCTCAACTGTACCAAATAAAATATATCTTTTTTCTCGACATGGAGTCTCTACCTTCTGGCACCTTCCTCTTGTAAAACAAAATGTAAACTTTCATTAGACAGGTACTCACTACCCCCTTGCCTTCCTTTCCCAAATAAAACATAACCTTTCCATTGACATGTAGTCCTCACTTCTTCTATCCTTCCCCTGTGCTCAATTAAATATAACTTTCATCGACAGGCATTCTTCATCTCTACACCCCTGATAAAACATAATGTTTTCATCAACATGTATCCACCTTTCCACCCCTTCCTCTAACAAAATTTAATGTTATCATCAACATCCAGTCTCCACCTTTCGGGAATTTACCTAATATATTATAAATTTATATATATCCACGTATTGCGCATACACTAAACCCTCATCCGTTACAATTTATCATACTTTATAAAATAATATAACATCTCGATAGATTGCCCACTTACCCAAATACCTTCCTCACACAAACCAATAAACACCTCTAAGTAGTATTCATCTCCCCATACACTGCCCACGGAATTGCAAAGATTCAACATGCTCTAATAGGGATTCAACATGCTCTAATAGGGATTCAACATGCTCTAATAGGGATTCAACATGCTCTAATAGGGATTCAACATGCTCTAATAGGGATTAAACATACTCTAATAGGGATTCAACATGCTCTAATAGGGATTCAACATGCTCTAATAGGGATTCAACATACTCTAATAGGGATTCAACATACTCTAATAGGGATTCAACATGCTCTAATAGGGATTCAACATACTCTAATAGGGATTCAACATGCTCTGATGGGGATTCAACATGCTCTAATAGGGATTCAACATGCTCTAATAGGGATTCAACATGCTCTAATAGGGATTCAACATGCTCTAATAGGGATTCAACATGCTCTAATAGGGATTCAACATGCTCTAATAGGGATTCAACATGCTCTAATAGGGATTCAACATGCTCTAATAGGGATTCAATATGCTCTAATAGGTATTCAACATGCTCTAATAGGGATTCAACATGCTCTAATAGGGATTCAACATGCTCTAATAGGGATTCAACATGCTCTAATAGGGATTCAATATGCTCTAATAGGTATTCAACATGCTCTAATAGGGATTCAACATGCTCTAATAGGGATTCAACATGCTCTGATGGGGATTCAACATACTCTAATAGGGATTCAACATGCTCTAATAGGGATTCAACATACTCTAATAGGGATTCAACATACTCTAATAGGGATTCAACATGCTCTAATAGGTATTCAACATGCTCTAATAGGGATTCAACATGCTCTAATAGGTATTCAACATGCTCTAATAGGGATTCAACATGCTCTAATAGGGATTCAACATGCTCTAATAGGGATTCAACATGCTCTAATAGGGATTCAACATGCTCTAATAGGGATTCAACATGCTCTAATAGGGATTCAACATGCTCTAATAGGGATTCAACATGCTCTAATAGGGATTCAACATACTCTAATAGGGATTCAACATGCTCTAATAGGGATTCAACATACTCTAATAGGGATTCAACATGCTCTGATGGGGATTCAACATGCTCTAATAGGGATTCAACATGCTCTGATGGGGATTCAACATGCTCTAATAGGGATTCAACATGCTCTAATAGGGATTCAACATGCTCTAATAGGGATTCAACATGCTCTAATAGGGATTCAACATGCTCTAATAGGGATTCAACATGCTCTAATAGGGATTCAACATGCTCTAATAGGGATTCAACATGCTCTAATAGGGATTCAACATGCTCTAATAGGGATTCAACATACTCTAATAGGGATTCAACATGCTCTAATAGGGATTCAACATGCTCTAATAGGGATTCAACATGCTCTAATAGGGATTCAACATGCTCTAATAGGGATTCAACATGCTCTAATAGGGATTCAACATGCTCTAATAGGGATTCAACATGCTCTAATAGGGATTCAACATGCTCTAATAAGGATTCAACATGCTCTAATAGGGATTCAACATACTCTAATAGGGATTCAACATGCTCTAATAGGGATTCAACATGCTCTAATAGGGATTCAACATGCTCTAATAGGGATTCAACATGCTCTAATAGGGATTCAACATGCTCTAATAGGGATTCAACATGCTCTAATAGGGATTCAACATGCTCTAATAGGGATTAAACATACTCTAATAGGGATTCAACATGCTCTAATAGGGATTCAACATACTCTAATAGGGATTCAACATGCTCTAATAGGGATTCAACATGCTCTAATAGGGATTCAACATGCTCTAATAGGGATTCAACATACTCTAATAGGGATTCAACATGCTCTAATAGGGATTCAACATGCTCTAATTGGTATTCAACATGCTCTAATAGGGATTCAACATGCTCTAATAGGTATTCAACATGCTCTAATAGGGATTCAACATGCTCTAATAGGGATTAAACATGCTCTAATTGGTATTCAACATGCTCTAATAGGGATTCAACATGCTCTAATATGTATTCAACATGCTCTAATAGGGATTCAACATGCTCTAATAGGGATTCAACATGCTCTAATAGGGATTAAACATACTCTAATAGGGATTCAACATGCTCTAATAGGGATTCAACATGCTCTAATAGGTATTCAACATGCTCTAATAGGGATTCAACATGCTCTAATAGGGATTCAACATGCTCTAATAGGGATTCAACATGCTCTAATAGGGATTAAACATACTCTAATAGGGATTCAACATGCTCTAATAGGGATTCAACATGCTCTAATAGGGATTCAACATGCTCTAATAGGGATTCAACATGCTCTAATAGGGATTCAACATGCTCTAATAGGGATTCAACATACTCTAATAGGGATTCAACATGCTCTAATAGGGATTCAACATACTCTAATAGGGATTCATCATTCTCAAAAAAGGGTTGGACAAAAAAACAAACAACTGTAAATTATAATATAGTATGATTATGCATAATTATTTAAAATTCAGTAATGGTACTGGGGGTCTATATTATTATAATAACATCAAAATAATAATAGAAATTTACATAAGATGATTATTTTTTAATGGAAATGATTGGCGAAAGGGAACATTTCCTAATGACCGTAATGTGCGTATTAATTAGCATTTCAAAACTCCTAATCCAAATTGGTTCTGCTATATCGACAGACTTATTTAGCAGTTTTAATAGAGTTGGTTTTACTTTTTATTACCCCATTGATTCCTTTGTGTCAGTTTGCACAGCTTTTTGTAGCATTAAATAACAGTACTGGGTGCCACTATTTATGCTTCAAAAGTATTTATTCGAAAGTTGTACTCATGGGATTTGTACGTTTTTTCTAAAAATCAAGGGAATCTGATTTTTCTGATTTTTAATGGAAGCTTTTTGGTAACTTTTTGAGCTGTTTATTATTTGAGTCTTTCATTGTCCCCTGTATTTGATGCTACGATCTACAGTTATGGTTGTGGTTTAGTAAATTCCTTTTTATCAGGAAGTTGGGACTGCAGTTAATTTTTCCAACCGCTGTAGAAAATAAAAGTATATTTAAATTACTGTATTTTCAAATTTAATATTATAACTAAAGAAAACCTACGGCAAGCCGTAACAGAAGCTCGCCTGATCAAAGGGGACCGTGTACACATTTTTTGCTAGAACAATAATAGAAATACATTTATTTTGATTAGTATTGATTAATAGATTAATATTGACTATCAAAATCAACAGAAAATCAAAATAGATTAATATTGACTATTAAAATCAACAGAAAATCAAAATAGATTAATATTGACTATTAAAATCATCAGAAAATCAAAATAGGTTAATATTGACTATTAAAATCAACAGAAAATCAAAATAGATTAATATTGGCTATTAAAATCAACAGAAAATCAAAAAAGATTAATATTGACTATTAAAATCAACAGATAATCAAAATAGATTAATATTGACTATTAAAATCAACAGATAATCAAAATAGATTAATATTGACTATTAAAATCAACATAAAATCAAAATAGATTGATATTGACTATTAAAATAAACAAAAAATCAAAATTGTCTAATATTGAATATCAAAATAGACAAAAAATCAATAATGATTAATATTGAGTATCAAAATCAAAAGAAAATCAAAATCGGTTAATATATACTATCATAATGAAAAGCAATTCGAAAAATGTAAATTTGACTATCAATTTGCATATAAATGCGAAATAGATTTATTTCCGTCCTATAATAGGTACTTTCCGGTTTTATTTACTTTATTATTAAATCTTAAATTTGGTCGAAGCGGCATTTAATATTTTGTACTATCCCGCTAACAATCCGTTGGAAGCACAATTGAACTTCTAATGTCCCTTTAATGCCATATTTTCATTTTGATAGTCAAAGACAAAGTGAGCGCGCGGCATCTCAGCAACCTATTGACCAATGTGGTTCATTTGCAATAGGCTTTGTCACAGAGTCCATAGGCAATGTTTTTGCCAAGTTTAGTTGAAATCCATCAATGTCTTCAAAAGTTATCGTGTAAACGGACGCACGGACACACGGACGCACGGACGGACGGACGGACTGTGCGATTCTATAAGCTGCCTTATCAGGCGAGCTAAAAATAGCGAAGATTTTTTCGGAATTGTTTACTACTGTGATAGGTGGCCTGTTGAGTTTCTCTTGAGTGCTAGGTTCGCCCACTAGCTGGGTTCACTAGTATATTAATATTGACTATTAAAGTCAATACATAATGAAAATATATTGATATTGACTATTAAAGTCAATATATAATGAAAATATATTAATATTGACTATTAAAGTCAATACATAATGAAATTGTAATAGTAATGAAATAGTAAATTGTTTGATCTCTGTCAACTAATTATATATCCTTGGCTGGATAGGCGCTAAAATATAAATCTTTCAAAACATTTTTGTGTTTGTGTTTTGGTATATTGACTATTAAAGTAAATATATAATGAAAATATATTAATATTGACTATTAAAGTCAATATATAATGAAAATATATTAATATTGACTATTAAAGTCAATATATAATGAAAATATATTAATATTGACTATTAAAGTCAATATATAATGAAAATATATTAATATTGACTATTAAAGTCAATACATAATGAAAATATATTAATATTGACTATTAAAGTCAATATATAATGAAAATATATTAATATTGACTATTAAAGTCAATACATAATGAAAATATATTAATATTGACTATTAAAATCATCAGAAAATCAAAATAGGTTAATATTGACTATTAAAATCAACAGAAAATCAAAATAGATTAATATTGGCTATTAAAATCAACAGAAAATCAAAAAAGATTAATATTGACTATTAAAATCAACAGATAATCAAAATAGATTAATATTGACTATTAAAATCAACAGATAATCAAAATAGATTAATATTGACTATTAAAATCAACATAAAATCAAAATAGATTGATATTGACTATTAAAATAAACAAAAAATCAAAATTGTCTAATATTGAATATCAAAATAGACAAAAAATCAATAATGATTAATATTGAGTATCAAAATCAAAAGAAAATCAAAATCGGTTAATATATACTATCATAATGAAAAGCAATTCGAAAAATGTAAATTTGACTATCAATTTGCATATAAATGCGAAATAGATTTATTTCCGTCCTATAATAGGTACTTTCCGGTTTTATTTACTTTATTATTAAATCTTAAATTTGGTCGAAGCGGCATTTAATATTTTGTACTATCCCGCTAACAATCCGTTGGAAGCACAATTGAACTTCTAATGTCCCTTTAATGCCATATTTTCATTTTGATAGTCAAAGACAAAGTGAGCGCGCGGCATCTCAGCAACCTATTGACCAATGTGGTTCATTTGCAATAGGCTTTGTCACAGGTCCATAGGCAATGTTTTTGCCAAGTTTAGTTGAAATCCATCAATGTCTTCAAAAGTTATCGTGTAAACGGACGCACGGACACACGGACGCACGGACGGACGGACGGACTGTGCGATTCTATAAGCTGCCTTATCAGGCGAGCTAAAAATAGCGAAGATTTTTTCGGAATTGTTTACTACTGTGATAGGTGGCCTGTTGAGTTTCTCTTGAGTGCTAGGTTCGCCCACTAGCTGGGTTCACTAGTATATTAATATTGACTATTAAAGTCAATACATAATGAAAATATATTGATATTGACTATTAAAGTCAATATATAATGAAAATATATTAATATTGACTATTAAAGTCAATACATAATGAAATTGTAATAGTAATGAAATAGTAAATTGTTTGATCTCTGTCAACTAATTATATATCCTTGGCTGGATAGGCGCTAAAATATAAATCTTTCAAAACATTTTTGTGTTTGTGTTTTGGTATATTGACTATTAAAGTAAATATATAATGAAAATATATTAATATTGACTATTAAAGTCAATATATAATGAAAATATATTAATATTGACTATTAAAATCAACAGATAATCAAAATAGATTAATATTGACTATTAAAATCAACAGATAATCAAAATAGATTAATATTGACTATTAAAATCAACATAAAATCAAAATAGATTGATATTGACTATTAAAATAAACAAAAAATCAAAATTGTCTAATATTGAATATCAAAATAGACAAAAAATCAATAATGATTAATATTGAGTATCAAAATCAAAAGAAAATCAAAATCGGTTAATATATACTATCATAATGAAAAGCAATTCGAAAAATGTAAATTTGACTATCAATTTGCATATAAATGCGAAATAGATTTATTTCCGTCCTATAATAGGTACTTTCCGGTTTTATTTACTTTATTATTAAATCTTAAATTTGGTCGAAGCGGCATTTAATATTTTGTACTATCCCGCTAACAATCCGTTGGAAGCACAATTGAACTTCTAATGTCCCTTTAATGCCATATTTTCATTTTGATAGTCAAAGACAAAGTGAGCGCGCGGCATCTCAGCAACCTATTGACCAATGTGGTTCATTTGCAATAGGCTTTGTCACAGGTCCATAGGCAATGTTTTTGCCAAGTTTAGTTGAAATCCATCAATGTCTTCAAAAGTTATCGTGTAAACGGACGCACGGACACACGGACGCACGGACGGACGGACGGACTGTGCGATTCTATAAGCTGCCTTATCAGGCGAGCTAAAAATAGCGAAGATTTTTTCGGAATTGTTTACTACTGTGATAGGTGGCCTGTTGAGTTTCTCTTGAGTGCTAGGTTCGCCCACTAGCTGGGTTCACTAGTATATTAATATTGACTATTAAAGTCAATACATAATGAAAATATATTGATATTGACTATTAAAGTCAATATATAATGAAAATATATTAATATTGACTATTAAAGTCAATACATAATGAAATTGTAATAGTAATGAAATAGTAAATTGTTTGATCTCTGTCAACTAATTATATATCCTTGGCTGGATAGGCGCTAAAATATAAATCTTTCAAAACATTTTTGTGTTTGTGTTTTGGTATATTGACTATTAAAGTAAATATATAATGAAAATATATTAATATTGACTATTAAAGTCAATATATAATGAAAATATATTAATATTGACTATTAAAGTCAATATATAATGAAAATATATTAATATTGACTATTAAAGTCAATATATAATGAAAATATATTAATATTGACTATTAAAGTCAATACATAATGAAAATATATTAATATTGACTATTAAAGTCAATATATAATGAAAATATATTAATATTGACTATTAAAGTCAATACATAATGAAAATATATTAATATTGACTATTAAAATCATCAGAAAATCAAAATAGGTTAATATTGACTATTAAAATCAACAGAAAATCAAAATAGATTAATATTGGCTATTAAAATCAACAGAAAATCAAAAAAGATTAATATTGACTATTAAAATCAACAGATAATCAAAATAGATTAATATTGACTATTAAAATCAACAGATAATCAAAATAGATTAATATTGACTATTAAAATCAACATAAAATCAAAATAGATTGATATTGACTATTAAAATAAACAAAAAATCAAAATTGTCTAATATTGAATATCAAAATAGACAAAAAATCAATAATGATTAATATTGAGTATCAAAATCAAAAGAAAATCAAAATCGGTTAATATATACTATCATAATGAAAAGCAATTCGAAAAATGTAAATTTGACTATCAATTTGCATATAAATGCGAAATAGATTTATTTCCGTCCTATAATAGGTACTTTCCGGTTTTATTTACTTTATTATTAAATCTTAAATTTGGTCGAAGCGGCATTTAATATTTTGTACTATCCCGCTAACAATCCGTTGGAAGCACAATTGAACTTCTAATGTCCCTTTAATGCCATATTTTCATTTTGATAGTCAAAGACAAAGTGAGCGCGCGGCATCTCAGCAACCTATTGACCAATGTGGTTCATTTGCAATAGGCTTTGTCACAGGTCCATAGGCAATGTTTTTGCCAAGTTTAGTTGAAATCCATCAATGTCTTCAAAAGTTATCGTGTAAACGGATGCACGGACGCACGGACGGACGGACGGACTGTGCGATTCTATAAGCTGCCTTATCAGGCGAGCTAAAAATAGCGAAGATTTTTTCGGAATTGTTTACTACTGTGATAGGTGGCCTGTTGAGTTTCTCTTGAGTGCTAGGTTCGCCCACTAGCTGGGTTCACTAGTATATTAATATTGACTATTAAAGTCAATACATAATGAAAATATATTGATATTGACTATTAAAGTCAATATATAATGAAAATATATTAATATTGACTATTAAAGTCAATACATAATGAAATTGTAATAGTAATGAAATAGTAAATTGTTTGATCTCTGTCAACTAATTATATATCCTTGGCTGGATAGGCGCTAAAATATAAATCTTTCAAAACATTTTTGTGTTTGTGTTTTGGTATATTGACTATTAAAGTAAATATATAATGAAAATATATTAATATTGACTATTAAAGTCAATATATAATGAAAATATATTAATATTGACTATTAAAGTCAATATATAATGAAAATATATTAATATTGACTATTAAAGTCAATATATAATGAAAATATATTAATATTGACTATTAAAGTCAATACATAATGAAAATATATTAATATTGACTATTAAAGTCAATATATAATGAAAATATATTAATATTGACTATTAAAGTCAATACATAATGAAAATATATTAATATTGACTATTAAAATCATCAGAAAATCAAAATAGGTTAATATTGACTATTAAAATCAACAGAAAATCAAAATAGATTAATATTGGCTATTAAAATCAACAGAAAATCAAAAAAGATTAATATTGACTATTAAAATCAACAGATAATCAAAATAGATTAATATTGACTATTAAAATCAACAGATAATCAAAATAGATTAATATTGACTATTAAAATCAACATAAAATCAAAATAGATTGATATTGACTATTAAAATAAACAAAAAATCAAAATTGTCTAATATTGAATATCAAAATAGACAAAAAATCAATAATGATTAATATTGAGTATCAAAATCAAAAGAAAATCAAAATCGGTTAATATATACTATCATAATGAAAAGCAATTCGAAAAATGTAAATTTGACTATCAATTTGCATATAAATGCGAAATAGATTTATTTCCGTCCTATAATAGGTACTTTCCGGTTTTATTTACTTTATTATTAAATCTTAAATTTGGTCGAAGCGGCATTTAATATTTTGTACTATCCCGCTAACAATCCGTTGGAAGCACAATTGAACTTCTAATGTCCCTTTAATGCCATATTTTCATTTTGATAGTCAAAGACAAAGTGAGCGCGCGGCATCTCAGCAACCTATTGACCAATGTGGTTCATTTGCAATAGGCTTTGTCACAGGTCCATAGGCAATGTTTTTGCCAAGTTTAGTTGAAATCCATCAATGTCTTCAAAAGTTATCGTGTAAACGGACGCACGGACACACGGACGCACGGACGGACGGACGGACTGTGCGATTCTATAAGCTGCCTTATCAGGCGAGCTAAAAATAGCGAAGATTTTTTCGGAATTGTTTACTACTGTGATAGGTGGCCTGTTGAGTTTCTCTTGAGTGCTAGGTTCGCCCACTAGCTGGGTTCACTAGTATATTAATATTGACTATTAAAGTCAATACATAATGAAAATATATTGATATTGACTATTAAAGTCAATATATAATGAAAATATATTAATATTGACTATTAAAGTCAATACATAATGAAATTGTAATAGTAATGAAATAGTAAATTGTTTGATCTCTGTCAACTAATTATATATCCTTGGCTGGATAGGCGCTAAAATATAAATCTTTCAAAACATTTTTGTGTTTGTGTTTTGGTATATTGACTATTAAAGTAAATATATAATGAAAATATATTAATATTGACTATTAAAGTCAATATATAATGAAAATATATTAATATTGACTATTAAAGTCAATATATAATGAAAATATATTAATATTGACTATTAAAGTCAATATATAATGAAAATATATTAATATTGACTATTAAAGTCAATACATAATGAAAATATATTAATATTGACTATTAAAGTCAATATATAATGAAAATATATTAATATTGACTATTAAAGTCAATACATAATGAAAATATATTAATATTGACTATTAAAATCATCAGAAAATCAAAATAGGTTAATATTGACTATTAAAATCAACAGAAAATCAAAATAGATTAATATTGGCTATTAAAATCAACAGAAAATCAAAAAAGATTAATATTGACTATTAAAATCAACAGATAATCAAAATAGATTAATATTGACTATTAAAATCAACAGATAATCAAAATAGATTAATATTGACTATTAAAATCAACATAAAATCAAAATAGATTGATATTGACTATTAAAATAAACAAAAAATCAAAATTGTCTAATATTGAATATCAAAATAGACAAAAAATCAATAATGATTAATATTGAGTATCAAAATCAAAAGAAAATCAAAATCGGTTAATATATACTATCATAATGAAAAGCAATTCGAAAAATGTAAATTTGACTATCAATTTGCATATAAATGCGAAATAGATTTATTTCCGTCCTATAATAGGTACTTTCCGGTTTTATTTACTTTATTATTAAATCTTAAATTTGGTCGAAGCGGCATTTAATATTTTGTACTATCCCGCTAACAATCCGTTGGAAGCACAATTGAACTTCTAATGTCCCTTTAATGCCATATTTTCATTTTGATAGTCAAAGACAAAGTGAGCGCGCGGCATCTCAGCAACCTATTGACCAATGTGGTTCATTTGCAATAGGCTTTGTCACAGGTCCATAGGCAATGTTTTTGCCAAGTTTAGTTGAAATCCATCAATGTCTTCAAAAGTTATCGTGTAAACGGACGCACGGACACACGGACGCACGGACGGACGGACGGACTGTGCGATTCTATAAGCTGCCTTATCAGGCGAGCTAAAAATAGCGAAGATTTTTTCGGAATTGTTTACTACTGTGATAGGTGGCCTGTTGAGTTTCTCTTGAGTGCTAGGTTCGCCCACTAGCTGGGTTCACTAGTATATTAATATTGACTATTAAAGTCAATACATAATGAAAATATATTGATATTGACTATTAAAGTCAATATATAATGAAAATATATTAATATTGACTATTAAAGTCAATACATAATGAAATTGTAATAGTAATGAAATAGTAAATTGTTTGATCTCTGTCAACTAATTATATATCCTTGGCTGGATAGGCGCTAAAATATAAATCTTTCAAAACATTTTTGTGTTTGTGTTTTGGTATATTGACTATTAAAGTAAATATATAATGAAAATATATTAATATTGACTATTAAAGTAAATATATAATGAAAATATATTAATATTGACTATTAAAGTCAATATATAATGAAAATATATTAATATTGACTATTAAAGTCAATATATAATGAAAATATATTAATATTGACTATTAAAGTCAATATATAATGAAAATATATTAATATTGACTATTAAAGTCAATACATAATGAAAATATATTAATATTGACTATTAAAGTCAATACATAATGAAAATATATTAATATTGACTATTAAAGTCAATACATAATGAAAATATATTAATATTGACTATTAAAGTCAATACATAATGAAAATATATTAATATTGATTGTTAAAATCAAGACACCTTGAAACAGATTCGTTATTTTGCTTTAGAGGGTAATTTTCCGTTTTTGTTATTTTACTATCTAATTTCAGTTTTAGTAAAAGCAGCATGATTTATTTTATACACAGAACACCCCATATAACATACATGCATACCACATGCGTATCAATTGAAATCATGATCGGTGGTACCGTTTTCTGTGGGGGCCTTAATGAAAATGTGTATTTCGTCAATGATACCCAAAATACCGGGAAAATGTGATACTCTAAAATATCGGTCTTTTAGATCATTTGCACTATTTAAATTGTATGTCAATTTAAGCGTGACCAGTAACTTTGATACATTGTTTGTTGATGACAATGGCCGTGATTCATTAATAAAATCAGTGTAAGTATTGAGTGAAATATTTTATACTATCAATCTAACAATTTATAGGAAACGCAATTTAACTTTTTAATGCCCATTTTTCACTTTGACTATCAAAATGAAGACAAAGTGAGCGCACGGCATCTCAGCAACCAATGGACCGATTTGTCCGAAAATCAATAGAGATCGTCACCAGTCCATAGGTATGGTTTTTACCAAGTTTAATTAATATCCGTTATTGCATTCGAAAGTTATCGTGGGGACGGACGGACGTACGGACGGACGGACGTACGGACGGACGGACGGACGTACGGACGGACGGACGGACGTACGGACGGACGGACGGACGTACGGACGTACGGACAAGACTGTGCGGTTCTATAAGCTGCCTTATTCAGGCGAGCTAAAAACCGATATTTTAGAGTAGCAGTTCCCCGGTATTTTGGGTATTATAGACCAACCACACATTACCGTTAAGGCTCCTACAGATAAGGAAGCAATTTATTTCAACAAAAAACAGTCCCAGAGTGTGAACATTCAAATTGTAAGTGACCCATCAAATCATATATTTTGCTAGATCTAACCTTAATGTCTTAACGACATCTGTTTACAAAAATTAGATTTAAGTGTCATAAAATAGAGAAAAAAATTCTCTACATTTTAAAAAAATTTGAAATAAACCACTTTTACCATTTTTAATTTATAAAACAAAGTAAAGCATTCCCGATGAGAATTCATTATATGCTTAAATATGCTGATGATGAGTACGTATACTTAGTAATATGAAAGATTAAAATGAGCGAGGTGCCTTTTATTGGCTTTTTTCCGCGTTAGAAGTTAATGCCGTAAGGAGATTAATGTCAGATCGCGGAACATGATTATTAATCTTGTGGCCAAATGGTCCGAAAGCACATACGACTCCTACATTGTAGGAACAATTGTAGTTTAAGAAGTCTTTTTGAGACAGGAGACGTTTTTAGGAGCTCGTTGTTCAGTCAATAGTTGAGTAGATACATAGCCTTGGTGCTATTTTTGTAAGCTTATATTTGTATGTAATCATGATTTCAATTGATACGCATGTGTTGCATATACTTTTTTGCAGACGGTGGCTACCCGCGTGAGCCTTGGTTAGTATCTTAAAGCATAACTTATATCTTAACTCAATCGTCCCAATCCACCATCTCCTCGCCATTTCGGTATCCTCTTCCTTATAATCTCCTCACCCTTTTGCTTCCCATTTCCGTACCCTCATCCTCACCTTCTTCCTCGCCTATCTCCTAACCCACCTTTCCATTTTGCACTCCTCGCCCCTTCAAAATGATATTTTTGCTTCGTCCGATATAGAAATCCTACAGTAGTAATCTTGCTGTATCTGTAGGATTATTAAAGCAATGTGGTTACATTTAAATTGTCCGCCAAAATGGCTAAAAAGTACCTTGAATTAGGCTCAAACTTGAGACCTTGTTAAGCTTAGCCTACCCCAAAAAATGGCGGAGGATTGAGTCTAACTTGGAGCCTTGAAACGGTCTAAGACTGGGCTGGGCTTTTTGGGCGTACAGGTCTGTCTAGTGGTCTAAACAACCGCTTCTCAGGCTGAGAGCTCCAGAGTTCGAAACTCTGGAGCGCCTCAGGTCTAAAAGGTAGTAGTCTGGAGCTGGGAGATACTGTCCTATCTTAGTGACAATATGATTATCTATAAATGCACTGTCTGTAGTGTATGGGTTGTTCTGTTATGGTCTGTATACGTGCTACGAGTTCTACCTAGCACAAGTCTGGACAATGGGATGCACATGAGGTGATAAGGTGGGTTGAAGTAGACTGCCATTTGGAGATGGTCACTGGTGGTCGGCTTGCATATCCCGGTCCCTCTCTGCCTGCCCACCAGATCGAGTTGCGGGACAGTGTTGAGTCGTTCCGTCTCATGGTTCAGTACTCTTCACTAAGTCTCTTCGTGTAAGTCTGTACACTTAGTAAAGTTGTTCCGGGAATCACTGCAAGTAAGCCCTCGCGGCTTGAGCGGTAGCATAGCTCTACTAATCAATAGTAGTAGCCGTGCTCTCCCCCTAACACACACATGACCACGAAAGTAAATAACTTACTGAGAAATAAATTCATACACAATGGTGAATGGGAACATTATATATTGAGTCAACAAACCAGGAAATTATATTATAATAGCTGGTTCAGGGTTGCGGTGTCCGGATAGGAAGGTGTGGACAAAAGGGGTTTTATCCAGGGCAAAACTAGTTTTGTCCTTGAAGAAATTAGTTTTGTCCACTTTTGTCGCTGGATAGAAAGGGGACAAAACTAATTTCATCCTGGACAGTAATAGTTTTGTCCGGATAAAACGCAACCCTGGGTTAGCCCGTCCAACGACAGGGCTCTGTTTCACATAAAGCAAAATTAAAGATTCAAATATTATGACTAATCCCAAGCTCAAGTGCCCTGATATTTCATATTATGGGTCCAAGCAAACTATTTTTCCATTCAATTGGAAGAACAATGGTACTGTCAATCATATGGTACTGTACAAAAGGCTTCCTTGGACCAGAACTCGAAGCCGATGAAAACAACGTGTGAGGTCCAACTACACTACAACTCTGCGGGTATAGTTTCATATCCGAAGCACCCCAAGCTGCAAATGTCATGGGGCCGACAATGGGCCGAAAAAGAGTAAATCGGGGTTGTGTTGGCATACACATGGGAACGTACCCGACTCAAATACGGTGGACCCCCATTGTTGGCCTAACAGTAATTCCAATGCAATGGGCCTTCTCAGTCGGCCCTGAATTGGGAAACTGCTGTAATAATCTTAAGCGCCTTCACGACAAAGGGCCACCGAGCGTAGTTTTGCAGTGGCCCTATAAAGTCGGCCCATCAACGGCATTTACATGGGAAACAGACGCGCAACCGCATGAAACACAGTGCAACGAAAAGAACGCGTTCTTTGACCATGCATCTCTTCTCCTTTCCTGCATTACTTATTTGATCACGCAATTTTTAAGATGGAACTTAAAGTAAAGACAAAAGTGTCAAGTTTTGTGTCGTTGAGTTTGTAAAAGAAAATTCTTTGGGAGTGGTTCCGGAATTTTGGTTGTCCACAGTGGACGAAACTTCGTATTGTGCTTGGCCAGGTAGTCAGTACGCTAGGTACGCCGCGCGGTATCACGAAGTTCCATTACCTAGCTGGGAACGATTCGAAACTGAAGTGCTAAAAATTAAAGGTATTTTCTTTTGAATTAATTTTAAAGCCTTTTTTTCCAAATTTTAAATTTTACTACGTATAACCATATATTATCGCTGAGGTAGAATCCATTATTGACATCCATAACATTTTTGATATTGAGTTAATGTAACGACCAAAGGTTAAATGCATAATGTTCTGCCTCAAGTGTATAATAATTTTTTAACTTATAGATACGTTTGAACAGGCTGACAAAAGCTGTGCAAAAATTCTGAGAGGAAGAAACACAGATCTCGATACCTCTGAAGTGGATGAAACTGCGAACCAAAGTAAAGCGATCCAAAGAAAGAAGTATTTGCCCTCAAAAAAGAAAACCACTCTGACCAGCGCTCCAGTAGTTGCTAATCCTGTAGAGGCCAATGTTTATAACAATCCTTATTTTAACTTCAATATTCCTGCTGCTATATCTCTTACCAGTTCGAATGGTAAATTCCACAAAAAATTTTAAAACAAAAATGCTGTAAATTTTCAAAGCGATTAAATATTTATGATTTCAGATGAGCAATACTACGAAAACCCGTTTTCAGACTTTATAGAGTTGGCCCCCTGTAACAAAAACGATTTTTTAGTGCAGCCTGTAAGATTTGACACATCACAGGCAAAAATAATCGAAGTCCCACCGGAGGGCCATCAATCTATTCCGCCGCCATCGACTTTAGCGCCAACCACTTCAACTGAATTTAAAAATAAAAATTGTGAACCCAAAAGTAAGGCTAATATTTTTAAATTTTACAATATTTAAAATATTAAAACAGGTTTATCGTTCTTTTATCGTCATATTCTATTTTTATTAACTATAGCATTTGAAGAGCTGGTACTATATCATCTCAACGGAATTAGGAAGGATATTTACGATCTTTCCAAAAAGTTTGATTCCTTAGCTCTTCAAAACGCTCCTAAATATGATCCGCTGAATTCCATTCCTGAACTGCCTTGCACAACTGAAGAAGAATTGAAAGAATACAACAACTGGTTAAAACAGAAAATTAATCAGGATAATTTGGTAAAATAATTTTGTGTAATAATATTAAACTAATTAATAATTTTTAGTTTGGTATCATAACGTAAATTAAAAGTGCGTGTACTTGACTAAATTTTTATTAGGTTAAAATTCTTCGCGTAACTGGCGGTAAAGATTGGAGAGATTTGACTCGTAGAATATTGGCAAAAACTATTTCGGGAGCTTTGGAACATTCTGTAACTTTGTCGGGAAGAAACGGCAAAATCTCGTTTGCCAAGCAACCCTTATTTGTGTGGGTAATACGTACGTTTGTTTTGTTTTTTTTTTTTTTTTAATTAATTTAATAACGTTAGATTCTGCTAATTAAAAGATAATATATATATTGTTACTTCATCCTACCATATAATTGCAAATATATGTATTACCTGCTTCAATATATAATTATACTACTGTATTTTAGTACCTGTGTGAATTACGTTTTAAATTTCATGGATTGTGTGTAATATTTGTAATGTAATATAATTTCATGGCTGAATATGTATTAAATATTATTGCTATATATATATTATGATAAAATTATGTTGTCTTTGACCTTCTGAGTTATTCATATTTCTATTTAATTTTTATCATATCAAGTTGGAGGGATTGTAGTCGGGGCACACTAGGCATTGCATTGGCATATTTATGGTATCACATCGGGGGGTAGTTGGCAAACAATTGGCATGTAATTTGAAATCGCTTGGCATTACATCGGGGGGCACTCGGCACAACTTCGGGGAATAGGCTGCTCGGGAAAAGTTTACTACCGCTACAATGTCGGCCAACATTTGGCAGTACATCGGGAAGCAATCGGGGTTGGATCACGATTTTATCGGAATAAAACTGCAAGCCCAATAAGGGGCCAGCGGCCAAAATGACCATTGGGCCAGCTTGTTTTCCGTGCTGAGACCCAACTCAATCCCGACGACTTTTTGCAGCTTGTACTATTGGCCGACCGAAGACTGCTACTTGATTACAGATTGAGCTCAATGGCCATATAACTGAATGCCTACATAGCCGAATGCGAAATTGGAAAATTTTGAGTAACATCGAAATTTAGAGTAAATTCGAAAATTTAGAATAAATTCCAAAATCTATACTATATTATAATTTACAGTAGTTTGTTCGTATGTTTGTCCAGCCCTTTTTAGAGCATGTTGAATCCCTATTAAAGCATGTTGAATCCCTATTACAGCATGTTGAATCCCTATTACAGCATGTTGAATCACTATTACAGCATGTTGAATCCCTATTAGAGCATGTTGAATCACTATTACAGCATGTTGAATCCCTATTAGAGCATGTTGAATCCCTATTAGAGCATGTTGAATCCCTATTAGAGCATGTTGAATCCCTATTACAGCATGTTGAATCCCTATTAGAGCATGTTGAATCCCTATTAGAGCCTGTTGAATCCCTATTACAGCATGTTGAATCCCTATTACAGCATGTTGAATCCCTATTACAGCATGTTGAATCCCTATTAGAGCATGTTGAATCCCTATTAGAGCCTGTTGAATCCCTATTAGAGCATGTTGAATCCCTATTACAGCATGTTGAATCCCTATTACGGCATGTTGAATCCCTATTACAGCATGTTGAATCCCTATTACAGCATGTTGAATCCCTATTACAGCATGTTGAATCCCTATTACTGCATGTTGAATCCCTATTACAGCATGTTGAATCCCTATTACAGCATGTTGAATACCTATTAGAGCATGTTGAATCCCTATTACAGCATGTTGAATCCCTATTACAGCATGTTGAATCCCTATTACAGCATGTTGAATCCCTATTAGAGCATGTTGAATCCCTATTAGAGCATGTTGAATCCCTATTACAGCATGTTGAATCCCTATTACAGCATGTTGAATCCCTATTAGAGCATGTTGAATCCCTATTAGAGCATGTTGAATCCCTATTACAGCATGTTGAATCACTATTACAGCATGTTGAATCCCTATTACAGCATGTTGAAACCCTATTACAGCATGTTGAATTCCTATTGCAGCATGTTGAATCCCTATTACAGCATGTTGAATCCCTATTACAGCATGTTGAATCCCTATTACAGCATGTTGAATCCCTATTAGAGCCTGTTGAATCCCTATTACAGCATGTTGAATTCCTATTAGAGCATGTTGAATCCCTATTAGAGCATGTTGAATCCCTATTAGAGCATGTTGAATCCCTATTAGAGCATGTTGAATCCCTATTAGAGCCTGTTGAATCCCTATTAGAGCATGTTGAATCCCTATTAGAGCATGTTGAATCCCTATTACAGCATGTTGAATCCCTATTACAGCATGTTGAAACCCTATTAGAGCATGTTGAATCACTATTACAGCATGTTGAATCCCTATTACAGCATGTTGAAACCCTATTACAGCATGTTGAATCCCTATTATAGCATGTTGAATCCCTATTAGAGCCTGTTGAATCCCTATTAGAGCATGTTGAATCCCTATTACAGCATGTTGAATCCCTATTACAGCATGTTGAATCCCTATTAGAGCATGTTGAATCCCTATTAGAGCATGTTGAATCCCTATTACAGCATGTTGAATCCCTATTACAGCATGTTGAATCCCTATTAGAGCATGTTGAATCACTATTAGAGCATGTTGAAACCCTATTACAGCATGTTGAAACCCTATTACAGCATGTTGAAACCCTATTACAGCATGTTGAATCCCTATTACAGCATGTTGAATCCCTATTACAGCATGTTGAATCCCTATTACAGCATGTTGAATCCCTATTACAGCATGTTGAATTCCTATTGCAGCATGTTGAATCCCTATTACAGCATGTTGAATCCCTATTAGAGCATGTTGAATCCCTATTACAGCATGTTGAATCCCTATTACAGCATGTTGAATTCCTATTAGAGCATGTTGAATCCCTATTAGAGCATGTTGAATCCCTATTAGAGCATGTTGAATCCCTATTAGAGCATGTTGAATCCCTATTAGAGCATGTTGAATCCCTATTAGAGCCTGTTGAATCCCTATTAGAGCATGTTGAATCCCTATTAGAGCATGTTGAATCCCTATTACAGCATGTTGAATCCCTATTACAGCATGTTGAAACCCTATTAGAGCATGTTGAAACCCTATTACAGCATGTTGAATCCCTATTACAGCATGTTGAAACCCTATTACAGCATGTTGAATCCCTATTATAGCATGTTGAATCCCTGTAAAACCATGTTGAATCCCTACTAGAGCATGTTGAATCCCTATTATAGCAGGTTGAATCTTTGCAATTCCGTGGGATTGTATGGGGAGATGAAAACCACTTAGAGTTTTTTTTTTGGTTTTTGTGAGGAAGGTATTTGGGAAAGTGGGCAATCCATCGAGATGTTATAATATTTTATTAAGTATGGTAAATTGTTAGTTATGAGGGTTTAGTAGATGTGCACTACTTGGATATCAATAAAATTATAATATATTAGGTAAATTGCGGAAAGGTGGAGACTGGATGTCGATAACATTAAATTTTGTTAGAGGAAGTGGTGGGAAGGTGTATACATGTTGATGAAAACATTATGTTTTATCAGGGGTGCAGACAGTGCAGAGATGTCGATGAAAAGTTATGTTTAATTGATGACAGGGGAAGGATAGAAGAAGTTGGTTACTACATTTCAAATGAAACAATATATTTTATTTGCGGAAAGGGTATCCAGAAATTTGGTCAATGTGGGCGCAACATAAGTAATGTAAAAAAATTATTTTTCAATTTTT
Source organism: Tomocerus qinae (assembly GCA_020055645.1). NCBI lineage: Eukaryota > Metazoa > Arthropoda > Collembola > Entomobryomorpha > Tomoceridae > Tomocerus > Tomocerus qinae. Next base: position 25,039,496 of record CM034549.1, read on the forward strand.
AGCCATTCTTGGAAAAAATCTTTTTTTTTCCTCAGATTTAGAGGGGAACGCTGCGCTCCCCTACTGGATACGTGCTTGGAGTTGGATTTAGGAAAGGGGCGGGGAATGGGAGACTAAATATCGATAGAAAAATTATGTTATTTGTGAAGGGGCGGGGAGTTGGAGAATACAAGTTGATGAAATAATTATGTTGTTTGGGAAGGGGCGGAAAGTTGGAGTCTACATAATGATGAAATAATTATATTGTTTGGGAAGAGGCGTGGAGGTAGAGGCTACATGTCGGTGAAAAAGTTGTTATTATGGGGGGGGCTGGGTGATGGAGACTACATGTCGTTGAAACAATTGTTATTTGGGAAGAGGCGGGTAGGTGGAAGTTACATGTCGGTGAAAAAGTATTTATTTGTCGGGAATCGGGATTATTCGTCGGGAGGGGACGGGAAGCGGGAGACTACATATCGATGTAACAAATATGTTTTAAGGGCGAGAAAAATTTATTAATTGGGAAGAGGTGGGGAGTTGGAGACTACATGTTAATGGAAAAATTGTCATTTGAGAAGAGGTGGGGAGATGGAGATTAAATGTTGAAAAAGTTATTATTTGGGAGGGGGCGGCAAAGTGGAGACTACATGTCGCTGAAACAAATGTTATTTGGGAAGGGGCTGGAGGTTTCATGTCGATGAAATAATTGTTTTTGGGGAAGGCGTGGGGAGGTGGGGCCTACATGTCGATGAAAAATTTGGTATTTGGGAAGGGACTGGAAATTTAGAGTAAATCCCAAAATTTAGAGTAAATTCGAAAATTTAGAGTAAATTCGAAAATTTAGAGTAAATTTGAAAATTTAGAGTAAATTCGAAAATTTAGAGTAAATTCGAAAATTTAGAGTAAATTCGAAAATTTATAGTAAATTCGAAAATTTAGAGTAAATTCGAAAATTTAGAGTAAATTCGAAAATTTAGAGTAAATTCGAAAATTTAGAGTAAATTCGAAAATTTAGAGTAAATTCGAAAATTTAGAGTAAATTCGAAAATTTAGAGTAAATTCGAAAATTTAGAGTAAATTCGAAAATTTAGAGTAAATTCGAAAATTTAGAGTAAATTCGAAAATTTAGAGTAAATTCGAAAATTTAGAGTAAATTCGAAAATTTAGAGTAAATTCGAAAATTTAGAGTAAATTCGAAAATTTAGAGTAAATTCGAAAATTTAGAGTAAATTCGAAAATTTAGAGTAAATTCGAAAATTTAGAGTAAATTCGAAAATTTAGAGTAAATTCGAAAATTTAGAGTAAATTCGAAAATTTAGAGTAAATTCGAAAATTTAGAGTAAATTCGAAAATTTAGAGTAAATTCGAAAATTTAGAGTAAATTCGAAAATTTAGAGTAAATTCGAAAATTTAGAGTAAATTCGAAAATTTAGAGTAAATTCGAAAATTTAGAGTAAATTCGAAAATTTAGAGTAAATTCGAAAATTTAGAGTAAATTCGAAAATTTAGAGTAAATTCGAAAATTTAGAGTAAATTCGAAAATTTAGAGTAAATTCGAAAATTTAGAGTAAATTCGAAAATTTAGAGTAAATTCGAAAATTTAGAGTAAATTCGAAAATTTAGAGTAAATTCGAAAATTTAGAGTAAATCCCAAATTTTAGAGTAAATTCGATAATTTAGAGTAAATTTACAAAATTTACAAGTACAGTATACAGCCATCACATTCGGCTATTCGGTCATTACATCATTTGCATTGGCTCAATATGTTAAGTATATGCTATTCATCAGTCGGCAAATAGTAGTAGGCTTCGGGTATGAAATCATACCCACAGTGTGATAGTCTCATAGTACAGTTCTCGGCTTCGAGTTCTGGTCCAAGGAAGCCTTTTGTATGGTACCATATGATTCATTGTTCTTCCAATTGAATGGAAAAATAGTTTGCTTGGACCCATAATACCACATTTGCCTATACAACCTCGGCCAATCCGTACCCCTTCAGTAGTCTCAACTCCCCGATCCTTCCCAAAAAACATACCTAATAGTTTCATAGACATGAAGTATCCAGCTTCCCGCCCCCTCCCAAATAACAATTGTTTCACCGACATGTAACCTCCACCTCCCTGCCCCTTCCCAAATAACAAATGTTTCACAGGCATGTAACCTCCACCTCCCTGCCCCTCCCAAATAACAACTTTTTCACCGACATGTAACCTCCACCTCCCCGCCCCTTCCCAAATAACAATTATTGTTTCATCGATATCTGGTCTCCCCCTCCCCGTCACTACCCAAATAATATATTTTTTCAACAACATGTATAGTCTCCACGTCTCCGCCCCTTCATAAATTAACAGTTGCTTTACATCGACATGTAGTCTCAACCTCACCGCCCCATCCCAAATAACAACATAACTTACATCGACATTTTAGTTGTCTAGTACTAAACCTATTATTTGCCTTAGGCAAACAGGTCTAGACAGTTTAGCTTTAAAAAATGGGGTCGGTTTTGCTCCTTCTCAAGGAGAAAATTATCCATGGTTATTATAACAAATAATAAATCACAACAGATTATTTCATTTCAAAATTTTATATGATTTTCATATAAATTCACAAGGGGAATATTTATTGCAACATTTTAGATTATAGCCAAAATCGCTGAGAGAGTGTCTTAAGTCGAGTACAGAAAGAAATGGATATTCAAAAAATTCAAGGGGGGCGTGGGGGGTCAAGGGAAGCCTCAATAGGGGACCATAGTTACGGTAGTGTAACGGTAATGCACTGCGATTATCGAGGAAAAAAGTGAAGTTTTATTTGAAATATTATAGCAAAAGGTTACCTGGTAAGGTTAGGTTTTTCTTATGTTATATTTGCCTTGATGCATGGTATATGCTTGTCTAGAGTCTATACTCAATTGACTCACCAAATGCAAGGAAAATAGAATAAATATACTGAGAAGGAATGGTATATTATTCGATTTATTGGGGGTTCGGAACAAGCGAAAATGTGTGGAAAAATTACATGTCTACAGCCGATCCCTAATTCCCCCCACTTGGGGATCTCTATGTAAATAAACACTCGCCAATGGCGAGCTTTTCCTGCTCACTTTTCATTTTTTAATTTCCCCCTAGGAATGTGTCGTGGGTTAACCAAATGAGTCTAGTAAACTAAAACTAATGTAACCATGGATATTCTGGCCGCCTCCACTCATTTCCACCTTGCCTCATTGTCGGCCATCACCTCTGTTTGCCAGTGGCAAACAGAATGCATTTGGTAGAGCCAACGATACTAGACCCATTTGCTGAGGCAATTGGGTATAGACTCTAGACAAGGTATATGCTGTAGAAGAATGCATGCATACTATAAAGATATACTCCGCTGAATATAGATTCGGATCGATTTTCTCCGTGTCATCTCTGGTGGCCTTGCCGGATTTCATCTCATCTGTTTTCCTTTTGCTTTCCCCGTGTTTTTCTATTGTGTAGGTCGATATAAATGAAATTATCGTACAAACAACAAACAAAGAGGAGCTAGAAACTTTAGTAATGATTCGTCTATAATATGTCTCACTTTAGTATAATTTTGATAATATAAGAAGCAAAGGCTCAACAGATATGCAGTAAACGAAGGTTGAACCAAAGCCACCTTATCAATTCTCTCTGACATATCCTGGGAAATAACAAGATACTGAATTGCAGTTTCAAGGTAATTGACATTTTACCATACAAAAACATTCCGGCAGCCATTATTGGCATATCTGTTTACGTTTACGCAATCATTTTTCTATAGACGTTTCCCACAATTCCAGGATAACGCAGACAGATATTCACTGTCTTGTATTCGACCGATTTTTTGGCAATTGGTATATTTTAGAGTGAAAATGAGAACTTATTATTGCACATTTTGGAATCAGAATGTGATATGATATATCAGATCGCCTATTAAATTTTCTGTAAAGAAAAATAATTTTGTCACTCATATATTGTCAAAACCAGATCACTTCTTCTGTACAGATAGGTATGGATGCTATCCTTTATGTACTAAATTAGTTTCCATAGGGTTAGATTTGTCGCCCGTCCGGTGTGTGTTAAAATTGGTTTTAACCTGTGAAAGCTATGTCACGCCTTACTGCCCTTTACTAAAGTCATTTTGGATATGATCGCTAGGCTGTTTCCAGTTTCGGGGCAGGAATGTGAAAAACATTTAAAATTGGGTAATGGTTATTTTCAGTCTGCACTCTGTACATGTTCAAAAAAATTGCTTTTTTATTAACCTTAATTGTAATTATCAATTATTGAAACGTAACTCCTTACAAATTAATGATAAAAACATGAAGCTATGGATGATGGATAATTGTTGTTAGAAGAAATCAATGAAACATGACTCTATGCTTAGAAACTTTTGGTTGTCCATTATGTTAACTAAGTCTGTATGGTTAGATTATAAAATATAACTGTATAACCTTTACCATAATTACAATTATTATCCTATTTTACATTATCATTCATCTGATATGCGATAGTGGCACAGTAACTGTCACTTAGCTTATTACACATAGCTTCATGTTTTTATCATTAATTTGTAAGGAGTTACGTTTCAATAATTGATAATTACAATTAAGGTTAATAAAAAGGCAATTTTTTTGAACATGTACAGAGTGCAGACTGAAAATAACCATTACCCAATTTTAAATGTTTTTCACATTCCTGCCCCGAAACTGGAAACAGTCTAGCGATCATATCCAAAATGACTTTAGTACAGGGCAGTAAGGCGTGACATAGCTTTCACAGGTTAAAACCAATTTTAACACACCGGACGGGCGACAAATCTAACCCTATGGAAACTAATTTAGTAAATAAAGGATAGCATCCATACCTATCTGTACAGAAGAAGTGATTTGGTTTTGACAATAACAGAAGATATTTGCATAATGCCCCGGTTACTCTGGGTTCTTTCTTATGGAGAATGTTTAAGTTTCTATAACTTTAGTTCTCAGACCACTTCTCACACTACCATGGGAAATTACCTAATTTTATGGAGAATTTTTTGAAATGATCTCCAGCTGTGCATAGCTGCTCCTAGTTGTGTACGCCCTTAGGAGACTTAGTTTTCCCGAAAAAGCAAGCTTATAAAACTGCAGTCTGTCAGTTAGTTTCTTGGCGCGATAACTGTAGTAAAATTTGATAGTCATCACGGGAAAATGCATTTGCATCGCTAGCAAACTATTATAATATATGCAGCACTTTTACTAGGGCGAGCTTCTGTAACGGGTTGTAAGTAGGTCTTCCAATTTTTTTAATTTTGTTTGTTATTGAGCATTAAAGTACACTAGGTTACACTATTACAAACTTAATTAGTTCGGTTTTAACAAAAATAAAGACCTATTTAGCGAATTTACAAAAAATCTGCCAATTAAAACACTGTGATATTCATATTCGTTGGATCAATACCTATTAATGTTAATTTGGTGACCGGTCACCAATTGTGGGAAACCTCTATTGACTCTCTGCGCATTAATAACCAATTCATCAAAAACTGACATTTTGGCTTTCGCTCAGCTATCTGACTACTAAATCAATAAACAGGTGCATAATTTAATAAATCCAAACTCCACATTATAATCTAAAGTATGATGAAAGAGGAAAAAGAAAAGGAATATGAAGAAATGGAAAGTTTCATTGAAAACGACGAAATCAAATACGGAAGAGCAAACAAATTTCTTCAAAAAAGCGTAAGGCTTATCGCACTGGTCGACATTGTAAGTGTAGTGAGCAATAGATTTTAAAAATACTATAACATCTGCAGCAAATTATTGTGATGATGCCTATAAGAAAACAGATTTTAAGTCATCATTTATTAGTACACAGTATTGCTTACAATGATATTAAATTCTCTAGGCTGCTGCGTTGATTTTGATGGTGGGCTCCTTGTATTTCTGTGCGACGACTGAAAGCGAAATGTCTACTAAAGAGAAGCGAATAACTAACAATGACGATGATTTCTGGATGCTGCCTGATGTTGAAAGTTAGTTCGTTTAACCTCCAGTAGTGTATACGATTTGATTAAATTTTTTATTGATTATTATAGTCAATATTATTATATTTAAATTTTGTAATGATTATTATAGTCGATATTATTATATTTAAATTTTGTATTGATTATTATAGTCGATATTATTATATTTAAATTTTGTATTGATTATTATAGTCGATATTATTATATTTAAATTTTGTATTGATTATTATAGTCAATATTATTATATTTAAACTAGTGAACCCAGCTAAGGGGCAAATCTAGCACTCAAGAGAAATTCACCAGGCCACCCAACACAGTAATAAAAACAATTTCGAAAACACCCCATTAGGTTGTTATGTTAACTTTGTAAATGCAAAGTACATTTAAATTAATACTATTGACTGTAGATCGTAGCATCAAATGCAGGGAACAATGAAAGACTATTTTCGAAAAAACTGCCACAAAGTTACCAAAAAGCTTCCTTTTAAAATCGAAATAATAAGATTCCCTCTAAGATTTTGGAAAAACGTACAAACCCCATGAGTCAACTTACGAACAAATATTTTTAAAGAATAAATAGTGGTTCCCACTCCCAGTACTGTTATTTAATTCTACAAAAAGATATCCCAACTGACACAAAAGAATTAAGAGAGTGTTAAAAAGTAAACCCAGCTCTATTAAAAAATGTTGAATAAGTTTGTCGATATTATAGCAGAACCTATTTGGATTAGAAGTTTTGAAATGCTATTTAATACGCACATTACGAAATGTTCCCTTTCGCTAATCATTTCCATTCGATCCCCACTCACCATTCAACCTTCTTATGTAAATTTCTATTTTTATTCAGACGTTATAATAATATTATGAAACGTGAACCAACGACACATTTTGTTGGTTTAGAGGAATTGGGCATTTTGCTTTTAAGGAGCCTGCATATATTACGTGTGCAGTTGATGGGAGGAGGAGATACCCAAAAGTGTTGCAGTCAGCACTTGCGTTACACATCGTGGGGGAGGGTTTGAGTTACGTAATATATGCAGGTTCCCTAGGTTCTCCCTACCACCGTTATTATTATACCACCGTTATTAAATTTATTGAAGTCTACGATTATAGTGATTTTGTATTGATTATTATAGTCAATACTAGCTGGCTAGCCCGTCCTACGACAGGGCTCTGTTTCACATAAAGCAATATTTAAAATTCAAATATGACTAATCCCAAGCTCAAAAGTGCCCTGGTATTTCATACCACAGTTTCCTATACAACCTCGGCCAATTCGTACACATTCAGTAGTCTCACCTCCCCAACCCTTCCCAAAAAACATAATTGTTTGATCGACATGAAATCTCCAGCTCCCCGCCCCCTCCAAAATAACTTTTTCACCGACATGTAACCTCCCGCCACTTCCCAAATAATAATTGTTTCAACGACATGTAGTCTACACTTCTCGCACCCTCCCAAATAACAACTTTTTCACCGACATATAACCTCCATCCACCTCCCCGCCCCTTACCAAATAACAAAAGTTTCACCGACACACCTCCACCTCCCAAATAACAATTGTTTCAGCGACATGAAGTTTCTACCTCCCTTCTCCCTCCCAAATAGCAATTTCTCACCGACATATAGCCTATCCTCACCCCTTCCCAAATAACAATTGTTTCAACGACATGTACTCTCCACCTCCCCATCCCTTCCCAAATAACAACTTTTTCACCGACATGTAGCCTCCATTTTCCCACCCCCTCCCAAATAACAACTTTTACACCGACATGTAACCTCCCCCCCAAATAACAATTCAGAACCCCCAGTCAATAAGGGCGGATCATAAATCGTAATTTTGCAAATAAAAATATTAGCAATCGTCCATACAGGAGTTACCCGAATCCCCATCAAAAATGAGTCGACAGCAGAGTACCCAAACAAACAGAGAAGGTTTTTGTATAAAATTCAACGTAACTACTGTCGAAGGAAAAGTAAATAGAGCCCTGGGAGCCCGAATTTCCATAAGCGAATTTTGAAAGGTTTTCAGAAAAACACAAAATTTTATTGGCAAGTGTCTTGGCAACTACCTCTATTATCCTAGACAACCGCATAATGTCACTGTTGAATACTGTTTATTTCCATATTTATTTCGCATAAAACAACTTCAAAAATGATAACAATGAAATTCGCGTGCCAAATAACTTACAAAGAAATCCCAGGGCTCTATTTACTTTTCCTTTTACAGTAGTGGTAATGACATAGTGGTGACTTTTCTAAACTGAAAACAACGCTTGCTTCCCCACATATAACAGCACAAGGTGGTCCATTAAAAGTTATACGCTGATTCTGATTCCAATTCCCGACTCTTTCTGCAGCCAGAATAAGCTGAAGCTTGAAGTTTCGCTGCATGCGTTTAACTTAACTGGGAAAAATACAATTATCATGGGTACAGTAACTGCTCCCCCGAAGACTGTACCCAGTTTTTCGTTTCATATTGGCTGCTGAAAGAGATTAAAACATGCTATTGACTTCATAGCCGTCATAATAACATTTTGACCCAACTTGCAACAGCCAGGTTGGTTCCATTATTCTTTTTTTAGTAGTTTTTAATTTAGATGTTTTTAGTAATTTTGAGTAATTTTGAATTTATTTAGTATTTTAGATTAATTTTGAAGAATTTTGAATATATTTAGTAATTTTAAATAATTTTGAATACACAAATTGAGAAAAACAAAAATGAGAGAAAAGCGAAAAAGGAGAAAAGTTTTAAGGTTTTAGGGAGTAAAAAGTCCCCCCTGCCCCTCCACGAAATCCAAGATAAAAAAACTTTTTTACCAAAATACCAAACAATGGACTTCTAAGTACTGCACTGGTTCAATTCTCAGTCTTTAAAACGAGACTGGAATTTCATGGTGTTCAAAAATCAGGAATTTTTGCTTTGGCCAGCAGGGATTTTTTCAGATTACCAGTCCAGAAAGCCTTTATCACCCGCGGCTTCTAAATGTTGCGAATATTGAGAGTTGTTTCTTAATGGTGTAGCACATTTTAGTATAGAAGTAATAATAGGTAATACCTATGTAATAAATCTTTCGAAAAAGTGAAGGTTTTCGGTTTTCAAAAATATACATAATACGAATGACGAAGATATATTATTATTGACCTCTACATTAATTTGCAATGTTGAAAATTCCCAAAAAATTAAAATTTGGCAATTCATTATTAAAGGGAAAGTGGTAGCATTTGGTTTAATTTATTTGCTTTAATGTTTGAACTGGTTGCCATAATGCATTTTTGTTTCCAATATTTTCTCAATATTTAAGTCAGGCCAAAGAGCTTGGACGACAATAAGGATATTTGAATCGAGAATTCCGTGTATTTGCTTTTCAAAATTTGAGTCATTTCTTTTTGGCTGCGGTTCTTTAGCAAGTGGGAAATCAATAATCAATTTTATAGCAGATTGATACAGACAGTAGCGTACGTTTTTTTAAAAAACGCCCCTTAAAATTCTGCAAATTCTAAATCTCCAAATTTGCTGATAGTAAAATTTCCCATTTGACTCTCCTAATATTACGCTATGATACTATGACAACGTCCAAACTCTTTTAGTTAGACAGATTTTACGAAATCGCTTAAATTATCATTCGAAAAGCCGATTGAGCCTTTAACTCTGCTGCCCTTAAGACGGACTTCGGGTAACCTATAGGTGACCAACGTTGACAAATGCCAAGTTGTCAAGGAAATTAACCCTTTCAAAAATGATCCGCCCTTCTTCCCCGGGGGTTCTCAATTGTTACAGCGAGATAAAGATTTTACCTCCCTTCTCCCTCCCAAATAGCAACTTCTCACCGACATATAGCCTATCCCCACCCCTTACCAAATAACAATTGTTTCAACGACATGTAGTCTCCACCTTCCCGTCCCCTCCCAAATAATAACTTCTCACCGACATGTAACCTCCATCACCCAAGCAACAATTGTTTCATCAACATGTGGTCTCCACATCCCCGCCCCATCCAAAATATCATAATTGTTTCATCTACATGTAGTCTCAACCTTTCCGCCCCATTCCAATATTAGCATAACATAACATAGGGTTTTTTACTGTTTCTAGAGGTGACAAAATATGGTTTTACTACTTCTGAAAGTGTCTAGAAGTGTCAACATAGGGTTTTACTACTTCTGGAAGTGTCAACATATAGATTTACTACTTCTGGAAGTGTCAACATATAGATTTACTACTTCTGGAAGTGTCAACATATAGATTTACTACTTCTGGAAGTGTCAACATATAGATTTACTACTTCTGGAAGTGTCAACATATAGATTTACTACTTCTGGAAGTGTCAACATATAGATTTACTACTTCTGGAAGTGTCAACATATAGATTTACTACTTCTGGAAGTGTCAACATATAGAATTACTACTTCTGGAAGTGTCAACATATAGATTTTCTACTTCTGGAAGTGTCAACATATAGATTTACTACTTCTGGAAGTGTCAACATATAGAATTACTACTTCTGGAAGTGTCAACATATAGATTTACTACTTCTGGAAGTGTCAACATATAGATTTACTACTTCTGGAAGTGTCAACATATAGATTTACTACTTCTGGAAGTGTCAACATATAGATTTACTACTTCTGGAAGTGTCAACATATAGACTTACTAATTCTGGAAGTGTCAACATATAGATTTACTACTTCTGGAAGTGTCAACATATAGAATTACTACTTCTGGAAGTGTCAACATATAGATTTACTACTTCTGGAAGTGTCAACATATAGATTTACTACTTCTGGAAGTGTCAACATATAGTAATATTGCTTCTAGAAGTGTCAACATAAGGTTTTATCACTTCTAAAAGTGTCAACATAGGGTTTTACTGCTTCTAGAAGTGTCAACATAGGGTTTTACTGCTTCTAGAAGTGTCAACATAGGGCTTTACTGTTTCTAGAAGTGTCAACATAGGGTTTTACTGTTTCTAGAAGTGTCGATATAGGGCTTTACTGTTTCTAGAAGTGTCAACATAGGGTTTTACTGCTTCTAGAAGTGTCAACATAGGGTTTTACTGTTTCTAGAAGTGTCAACATAGGGTTTTACTGTTTCTTGAAGTGTCAACATTGGGTTTTACTGCTTCTAGAAGTGTCAACATAGGGTTTTACTGTTTCTAGAAGTGCCAACATAGGGTTTTACTGTTTCTAGAAGTGCCAACATAGGGTTTTACTGCTTCTAAGTGTCAACTTAGGGTTTTACTGCTTCTAAGTGTCAACATAGGGTTTTACTGCTTCTAGGAGTGTCAACATAGGGTTTTACTGTTTCTAGGAGTGTCAACATAGGGTTTTACTGCTTCTAAGTGTCACATTTGTAAAATGAGGGGTGGACACACACACACACACACACATACACCCGGAAATTATAATATAGTATAGATTATTATATTTAAATTTTGTATTGATTATTATAGTCAATATTATTATATTTAAATTTTGTATTGATTATTATAGTCAATATTATTATATTTAAATTTTGTATTGATTATTATAGTCAATATTATTATATTTAAATTTTGTATTGATTATTATAGTCAATATTATTATATTTAAATTTTGTATTGATTATTATAGTCAATATTATTATATTTAAATTTTGTATTGATTATTATAGTCAATATTATTATATTTAAATTTTGTATTGATTATTATAGTCAATATTATTATATTTAAATTTTGTATTGATTATTATAGTCAATATTATTATATTTAAATTTTGTATTGATTATTATAGTCAATATTATTATATTTAAATTTTGTATTGATTATTTTTATAGTCAATATTATTATATTTAATTTTGTATTGATTAATATTATAGTCAATATTATTATAATTAAATTTTGTATTGATTATTATAGTCAATATTATTATATTTAAATTTTGTATTGATTATTATAGTCAATATTAATATTATTAAGAGCCCGTTCTCGAACCGTGACTTCGTCACGGTAACAATTGTTTGAAAAACTTTATTCACAAAATCTACATATTAAATTACAGTCGTGCGGAAGCCTTTTGCGTTCTGATCATGCGCGAGTTAGGAAGAGAGGGCTGATGATAAAGCAGGCAATGTATGTGTGCGTAGTAGTAAGGAAGGTTGTTGGTTGGGAGATACAGTGTATAGGGATTGGAAAGCAATGCCATGCAGTGAACAAATAACAGAACAGAACAAGAGATGGCAGATCATCTCATATTCCCGTACAACATGAGAAATGTGCACACACATGCATATATATTTTAGGCCTCAGATAGAGGTGTAAGCTCTATATATTAAAATGCCTCAGATAGAGGTGTAAGCTCTATATATTAAATTACGGAAATGTTGTACAATTGGATTGATGAAAAAATTATTTTTGTTTTGGGGTGGGGAATGAGTGAAAAAATGTAGACTACATGGAAATAATAAATTTTTTTTGTTTTGTGGGGGGGGGTACGGGTGGGGAAGTGGAGACTACGTGGACCTAATAAAAATATTTTTTTGGTTTGTGGGAGGGGAATGGGTGGGAAAGTGGAGACTACGTGGAGCTAATAAAAATATTTTTTTCGGTTTGTGGGAGGGGAATCGGTGGGGAAGTGGAGACTACGTGGACCTAATAAAAATATTTTTTTGGTTTGTGGGAGGGGAATGGGTGGGAAAGTGAAGACTACGTGGAGCTAATAAAAATATTTTTTTGGTTTGCGGGAGGGGAATGGGTGGGGAAGTGGAGACTACGTGGAGCGAGTAATATTTTTTTGGTTTGTGGGAAGGACACGGGTGCGGAAATGGAGTTTACGTGGAGCTTAAATTTTTTTTTGTTTATAGGAGTGGAAAGGGTGGGGTAGTAGAGACTATGTGGAGCTGATAAAAATGTTTTTTGGTCAAGGGAAGGTAATGTGCAGAAAAATGGGGATTACGTGGATCTGATAAAATAATTTTTTGGTTATTAGATATGTTTCGAGGAGTAAAAATCACCTGAAACTGATAAAAAAATTATTTTGAGTGAAGATAATTGATGGGAAAGTGAAGATAGCATGGAGCTGATAAAGTTTAGGGGTGGGGGATATTATTTTGGTTTAGGGAAAAGGAATGTGAGTTTAAGATTTAGGCCTAATTAAAAAATGGTTTTGGAAGGAGTGGAATGAATAGTGGAGCAGAGACGATACACGGGACTATTAAAATATATTTTAATGGGGGGAAAATCGGTGAAAATTGGAGGCTACATGAAACATATTCTGTTGTAAAACAATTGGTCTTATTCATTTTGTCGAACAATGAAAATGACAAAATGTGTGGTTTTGGAATCCGCAATAATCCAGTTCTTGGGCCAAAGTAAGAGTAATTTTATTATAACAGATTGAAAAACGTTTATGGGAAGCGTGCGTGGGAAGTGGTTTTGAAGGGCGAATCGGATCTGTAAAATAATTTTTTGTTTTCAGTGGAGAATAGGTGGGTAGATATCACATGGAAAATATATGAGGTTGATTAAATTGTTTTTATTTGGTGGAGGGGAATGAAGGGGAGAGCTGAAAAATTCGTTGATCTGACTAAATTAGGGAGGGATAGAAAGTGGGGATAACATGGATATACAAACACGTTTACGGAACTGACAAAAATTTCTTTGGGGGCAATTTGGTGCGAGTTGAAGCCTACATGAAACTGATTCATTAGGTAGTAGTTTTGGAAAATGGATGTGGAGATAGCATGGAGCTCATAACAAGCATTTTGTAGATTGGAGGACTTGGTAAGGGATCGAGTGGAGACATCATTTAGGAAATAGAAATTATTATTATATAAATAAAAACTACTTAGGGTAGCGGATATGTTGGGGAGAAGAAGACTACGTCAAAGAAATTTATAATTGGTTAGATAGATATGTTGGTTAGAAAATTTTAAATTTTTGGTTTCCTGTTAACTTTAATCTTAATTTCTATTTTGTGAATAAAGGTTTTCGAACAATCGTTACCGTGACGAAGTCACGGGTCGAGAACGGGCTCGTACAAATTAAAGCCCAGGTGCATGGAAACGAAAATGATTTCTCGACTATCATATTTGTCAGTAACTTCTTTTTGGAAATTCCCTAAGGATCTGAGACCACATGTCCCACAACCATACAGTAAATTTTAAAAATTTCTTCGAACCCTATTCTTCAGTAGTTATATTGAAAATTCCAATTTATATTGAAAATGCGTCTGGTGTGTGCTAAAAGGGATTTTAACGTGTGAAAGCTATGTCACGTCCTACAGCCCTGTACGAAAGTCATTTTGGATCAGTGTACAAAATCTACCACTTTTTAGGCTTTTTTACCATCACAGTGGTAAAAATGCACTTAATGGTAAAAATGGTAAATTTTGGCGATTGATTAGACAGATTGGTACAGATACACAATATTATTTACAAAATATAAGTTATTTTATTTTCTATGAAACATTTCCAATTAGCCAATCATCAAATTAATTAAACTATCTACTTGATTGTTCACCGAAAGTTATAAAAAAATGTTACTAAAACCAAGATTGCATTTGGTGTCGCCAAATTAAAATTGATATGAAGGCAATTTAATTGCAATTAATGTTTTAATCGGCAAATTAGGGCTATTAATGCCAACATTGGTTAAATCCAACTCAGATTAGTGAAAACTTATGAATTTGTAACAATAATCATCAGCTGCTAAGCTATTTCATACTTTGGCACCGAATTTTATTCAAAATCTAAACACGAAATTTAAACGAAACAATTTTTACCATTTTTACCACTTACCACTACTTTTTAGGTAGTGGTATTTAACGTTAAATACCATTAAAAACCACTTCCCAGTGTAAGTGGTATTTTGAACACTGTTTTGGATATGATCGCTAGGCTGTTTCCAGTTTCGGGGCAGGAATGTGAAAAACATATAAAATTGGGTAATGGTTATTTTCAGTCTGCACTCTGTACATGTTCAAAAAAATTGCCTTTTTATTAACCTTTAATTGTAATTATCAATTTATTGGGACGTAACTTCTTACAAATTAATGATAAAACATGCATATTTCTCGAATTCTCTAGTATTTTAGTACACCTGTACGAAAATACTCATAGAAACGTGTGCATTAGTACTTCATAATATTTCCTATGGGTTGAACGTTTATGATGTGTAGTGTAACCCCTGCAGTGAAATACTTAACTTTATTGTTTTATTTTAGTTTCTGGAACACAGATGATTATGGGAGCAGTTATCGCTTCACAAATGACTCAAATGATTTTCGCTCTCTGTCTTTTGACTGGGGCCAACTATGTAAGACAAAAACATTTTGTTGCACTTTTTTTTCATTAGAAAACGTCCAATAAGAGTCTAATAATTGGGATTTCAGAGAATGAGAGACAACTGTGAGCCTTGGGTCGGACTTCAATGTCTCATTTTGATAATAACTCTGCTGATCTTAGTATTCGTTGGAGGACTTCTGGTGGAGGAAATGCCTCTAGTAATGATTGTACTTATCATGAGCTGCTTTTACAAATCCGTTTGCATTTTACTGGTTGGGAAATTTGTAGGGCAACTAGAAAAATCTTGTCCAGAGTCCAAAAAACTTATTGACAGTGAAGATGAGTTTGGCATGAATGATTTTATTATCTAAATGTTTAAATTGAGACTAGCTAATCCCTTCCAATGCTGTGAGCTAATGTTATGAATTTATGTACCTAATAGTATTCATTCATGCCATGAAGTTAATAATCTCTCTACAGTACGGATATCATTAATGTGTCCAGTTGTATTATGTGGATCGTGTATACTCAAATTCAATATGTAATATCTCTTCCGTTAGCTGTATTTATGTGTCATTAAATAAAGAATATTATACAATAATATCATGAGAATAGTTATGTTATACATATTATACCTATGCGGTTTTAATGAAAATAATATTTCATTGATTTACATTTACATGTGTCTCTATACTATTATATAACCAATATTTATCTTTTATACATTTTGTTACTTTCATTTAACACAGCTTACACTTGAGAAATACTGTTGTAAATTATAATTATATGTAATCTCATTTGCAGGAATGAAAAATAGTCCATAGGTACAAGTACAATATTATGCACCTGTCAATTATATAAATATATCCGTGCAAACCGTGCATTACTTCTTTGAAGTTCTTTGTTGACAAATCATAGAAAATATTATGGTGTAAAATAGGAAATCTCAAGTATGGATATCAAATTGGATATTGAATTACATTTGTAGATTTCTTCAATCCATTTTTGTTAATTGAAAACATTGTGTATTATTATGTGGATAGTAGTAGGACGTGGCCAATATTGAAAGGCCAATTCTCAATGTGGTACTTAATAAAACCAATTTTTGCTAATGTATTCAAATGTAAATTAACAGGACTGTGTCATAACATTTGCTTTATTTACCATAAATTCAAATAATATTTAGATACAATGATCACAACAGGTTTAATAAGTATTGACTTAGAATAAAGTTTATAGTTTATACATGATAAGTGTTTAATGATAAGAAATCATGAAATGGCATTTATACTTGAGTAGAGAAATCGCCCAGTCCGACAAGTTGTTTGTGGCTGAATTCATTGCTTTCCCGACGACGCTGTTTCATCAGAAAGTGGAGAGTGATTCTTGAAAAAGAATCATAGTCCAATGTCCCGGTTCCTTCATGAAAAATAAATATGGTATTGTTAAATAGAATTACTAATAGCTATTGGATATAAAAAAGGTTGAACAGTAAGTATACTGACCATCTTGGTCATTTTTAGTGATTAGGTTTTTTAATTCTTCTTCATCGTACTGTAATTCGGGGCTGAGGGACCTTAGTAGCATTGCCATTTGGTAACAGCGAACCACTCCCCTTCTTTCGTGATTGTTGAAGATTTTCTCGATCACTAAAAATCACAAACTCCCGTTAGTTCGCAACATAATTGAAAGATTAAAGTTAGATGAGTTAACTCACAACTTTCAGACTCTTTCCGCACTTTGAATTCCTGAAACAATGATACAAAATTAATAATGCAAACAATATCTTCACAACGATGAAATGCTACACATAAAGCAGAGGATTTCAGAGTAAAGCTAGGACTTGAGTGTCACTTCCTTTTCACTTCACGCGCAAAGGAACATTCATAAATAAAACATTATCGTTGCCCCTGTTGAGGGGATTTGGAATTGTAGGCAGAATAAATAACTAAATGGTCCTTTTTTCGCGTGAAGTGAAAGGGAAAGTGACACTCAAAACCTAGCTTAATAATAATAATTAATAATAGCGAAGTTTATTCTAAGCACTTAAAATCACCTACCATAACGATAAGCTGATAAATGCTTGCTCAATTGAAAATGTGTTGTGGTTGGAAAGGTGTAGTTTTTGCTCGGTTTGTTTTGAAAGGACTTTGGCTGACTGACTGATGACTTGTGGTAGCTTCCTCTTTTTATATTCATTCTGAAAATAATTTTGCCCCGTCATCCATTAGTACATCATGTCTTTTTTCAGCACTATTAAGCATCAGTCAATAAATACCTACCATTATATTTATTATAGAGCTCCACTAAACTTCAGCTTTTGCATAGTTATGCGAACTATAGCATAATAGTTCAAAAGTCGTTAGTATTACAAACCACAGATGTCTTAAAATAAGTTGGCAAATGCTTTATATCTGTAGTGGAAGAACAAAAGTTTGCTAACCCTCATATTCAATTCATAATTGGCAAATTGACTCACTCTCGACGAGGAAGTTCCAGAAGTACTCTTTTAAAGTACAAGTAGCCAAACAATTGTGATTTTTACTGCAAAGTCAGTCGTAAACATTCATATGTTCCTTGATAATGTCTGCATCGTAATGTTATGGTATCGATAAACAAGAAGATCACACGATCTGTTCAGTGAACTGTTAAAAACAAACCTTTTCTCCTCATTATTGATTGTCAGATGCCAACAACGTAGCTTTTAGGCAAAAGGCACCTTGTGTTCATTAAAATAAGTAATAATTTGCGTCGTATTCTTATACACAAACCAACCTCATCCTTTGGATTTACATACTGGATATTAGTGCGATGCACATCGTTAAAGGGTTATCTCGCGTATTATTTTCCTAAGTTTACTGATGATATTTTACTTAGGCTATTTGCCAGAATGGTTTTCTAGTCTCAGCTCGTCATTTTTGACAGATTCCTATGTTACTTATCTAAACGCAACTGTGGTATTCTCAAGCAAATATAATAGAGTAAATAATACACAAATACAGTAAGAAGAAAGGTTATTTGGCATACATTAATGTGAGATTTCTGAGTTCATGCTATACAAAGCAAAATTAAATAAGATCCCAAAAATAAGAGATAAAAAGCTTTCTGCTCTCCTTATATTATTAAAATTATGTTAGAATGGGTTCTTCATTGAGTCGAACAATGAAAAAGGGTGCGCTTCTAACATAATTTTTTAGTTGTACTTATGATGAAAATCAAAGCAAGTAAATGATAACCATAATGGGTCTGGGCCATCTGTTGAAGATGTACGATGAGTTGGCAAAACATTTGAACGTATGTATGGTTTGTCAGACCTATATATTTGCTTTAATATTTGTCTTCCTATGCCTTTAAATTGGGGGTAGCTCCGTCAACTTTTTGTCAATTTAAACATGTGGATGTGGGACCTTAAAATAAAATCAATGTACAATAATCTAGAGGAGTAACTTTAAATTTCTGACCTCTAAGTATGATACAGTAAGATTAAAATTAAAAAAATTCACTTTTGGTGGGATATCTTTAAACATGCGTGACATAACTGGACAAATAACAGTAAATGATAGTGTCCTTTTGTTAAATCTTGCTTTTTAGTCATTTTGGATTGTAGCAATTGTCAACACATTCCTGTAATTATGCTGCCTTGATGTAAAACAATTCATATCATAACAGATTACAAAATAATTAAAAGTACATGCTATAGCTCATAGATTTCGTTATTTATATCGTGTTTTGTGTAGAAATGATTAAATCAAGCAACTATGGATATCTCATAGCATAAAAGCAAAGTGTTTGAATTTGAAACGTGAAGGCAGATTCCTGCCTGGTGTTTCTGTTTAAAGAAACTAGAATAAAGGTGAAAGTCTTACTTCTTCCGAGTAGGTAGAGAAATGGGCTTGTTAAATACTCACATGTTTTGTCTTGATTCATTCATGCTGTGTAATGGTGAGCAAGATTCCGCATGAACACAGATTATCTTGTCTTCAGCCAATGTTATCTCATGTGTACGAGTCTCATGACCTCGTTCTTTTGTCAACCCTTAAGCCTGTCGGTATAAAACCGTGACATTTCCGCATGAAACAGCTCAGACACTCAACATCATCCCCGAAGAACACAGTCGAAACAACGTATTTTACTCAGCTTGTATTATCTACTCTTGATTTGATAACTTTTATTAGTCCGTTCCTGTGGAATAACTACTGGTTATCAACATGGTAAGACTTATTGGCCCTTCTTGCATTTAAGAAAGATTAGTGTACGTGTCTAATTTCTAATCTCACGATTACATGTTTATCACGTAGCAATGATTGATTTGTTTGTATATAGGAATACAAGGTGCGCATGGAGTCTCAAACATGTAAGTAAAATATATGTACAAATTGCAGTTCCAAAAAACCATTATGAGCTATTTCATTAGTTTGTGGAAGAGAGTATTTATTTTTTGCTTACATTCCAGTGGTGGAGAAGATTTTCCACACTTATGAAAGACGAGGCTATGTTCGCGCTTATCAAGTTGCCTCCATGCTCAAAGCTATCAATCCAGACCTGGAATATGGTCCAGAAGACCTTCAAAGGGAAATCACGGAAAATGAGCGAAGTAAAATAATTCCTTTCTAAATGCACCATTCACAACTCAATATTTTTTTATATTTTATGGACAGTTAGATCACACTGTATTATTATTTGAGACTTGTGAAGTACTTGTGCGTTATTACGAATTTTTGTTTGTATTTCTGTTTAGCTCCCGGAATCTTGGATTATAATTCCTTCAATCGAATTGCAGTAAATTTTCTATTGAGGCATGCCCGGAAGGAAAGCGATTTTTTCAGCCACAAGAACGATATCAGTCTGCATGATTTCTCTCTTCCGTGAAATCCTACAAAGCGATTTGCATTTTGTCATATTGTCATGTACTACATTTCTACCCTTTTAAGTATAACTCTGTTGTCTGTGTGTTCATCCTGTGAGTGAGTCAATAAAACAGAATTACTTCTCAACTCCCAAAGTGTCTGTATTTCGTTGGTTATTTCAGTATTCAGTATACTACGTTCTAATTTTAATGGCAATCATAACAAGTAAGTATAGGAGTTTGCGATAGTGATGGAGTGGAGAGTAGCATAAACTTTAGATAATGTACGGAAGTAGTGGTGATGACATAAACTTTAAATATTATGATTGGCAAAATGAAATACGAGTGCAGAAATATCATTTTAGTGTATAAAGATCTCCCATGAAGCTCGCTAAATGAATTTACATTAAGTGAAGAGAGCCGTAAGGAAGTAGATTAATGACAGCATGACGCAATACAAGACCAGTTAGTTCTGCTTTAATTCCCAAATCTTGAGTCATTGCCAAGTTGTTCCAGGAAAATTGGCATTAAAACAGTTCGCGTGGCTAAACGGCCGGAGAAAGTCACAATCACAAACGAGAAAGAAGTTTGAGCTATCAATTAAAGTCTAAGCTATCAATTAACTGATAGTATAATTCAAGCAGCTTTCATTTAAATCAAAGTACTCGACTATTGAATCCAGTTTTGCTTTTATACTATTCAATTTCAAAGCACTTTTGGCCTTAATTACCCTTCCGTATGTACATATTCCCAATCTATACGATTTATGTGCAAATTATGGTCACAGATGAATACTTCATGATTCATGAAGAAGCAAATTGGACCTTGTTATTTAATTGGTCTGTTATCAGTTATTGCAACCATTTAGAGACCATTACTACGACTAAGACGGACAATGAGCAAGATGCAGATATTGAGTTGTAAATTTTAACACAAAATCTTAGCAACATGCATATCAACCCATTTTCACTGTAGAAGTACTAGAAAACTGTAACAGGGAAAAACAGATTTGCCTAAATAAAAGAAATTTTTAGTATTTTAAGCAACATAACAGTATTTTCGTAATGTAATTTCCTACTCCAGGAAATCATGGATAAGTCGCCTAATTTTCAAGCAATCTGGGCGTAGTTGATCTCAAAATTTAGGATGAAGATCCTGGAGGGTCACAAGTTTCAGATATGTTACAAATTTGACCTGTAAAGGTCACACTGGCCATTCTACCAAAAAGTTTTTTATTTTTTTTGGCGGGATAGGTTTATGAATTTTTTATAAAATAACCAAAAGTCTTTTTGAACAAAACGCAAACTTGTGACCCTCCACGACCCTGTAAGACTTTTAGGTAAAAAAATCAAAATTGAAAACGGAAGAGTTTTTGAGTTTTCCTTGATTTCCTAAAAAATAAAATTTGAATGGTTTTGTACTCAACTCAATGTAAATAGATCGAGTTCATGCCAAATTCCGGTAGATACCTCGACGGAGGGGTGGCTCCCCTTAAGCAACATAACAGTATTTTCGTAAAATGTCAACTTTGCCACGTTTTTATCAATGCCAAAAATAAGTCCACCTTAAATCTCTCAGTGCTTTTATTATAAAATCCCTACTTACACTTGTGCATGAATAACAAAAGATACACTCTTATAAGTAGCATAATGCACGTGAAGATTATTTTGTTATCAAGCAAGGGGACTATTGATATTCTAGGAAAACTAATGCTACTGGGGTTAATTGTGGCACTTCATTTAGCTGGAGACCTTAGTCAACCAAAGCCCATTTTCTATCCCTGCATAAATAAACAGAGTAGCCAAAAGGATTGAAAAAGGAAACCTCAGTAATGAGACGAAGTCGATAGGATGAAATCAGTTTGAGATGTTGGATAGCACACGAAAATCCGGATTGTTCACTGTCGCCAGAAAAACGTTTCGCATCCCATTTAACATAAATAAGACTGTAGATAATGTATTTGTAGTTGAATTCTGGGTGAGTCAACTGCTTGGCTTTTACGGGGGAGGCGGAACACACGTGGCACTATACTTATGGAAAATACTATGAGGAAGAAACGTGCAATGAACCAGACCGTGTGCAGCGACCGGGGGAAAACAAATAAGCTCTCTGTCACACAATACTCTAAAAGCAAAAATACACACCGGTATATCCTATATCGAAGTTAGATTCATATCTGCGTGATATATTTAGTCTCTTTGAAATAAGAAGGGATTTTTAGCATATAGGTAACCCTGATGTTTCTTCCCGGCTCCTTTCTCAGGTTTTTTGCCCTTTTTGTCCCTTTACTTAGCGTATTTGCATTCAGATGCTAACTATGGTAAGCTATGAATAGTAACTGTACATGTATGTAACTCTGCCGCTGATGGTGATGTTAACAGAATAAGAGTAGCTCCAGTTTTCTTCATGGAGTTTTTATGAAACTTTACAGCAACAAACATAGGAGAGTATCTTCCAGAAGAAAATACAGTCGAAGAACCATTTTCTTGTATAAAACCAAATCCATGTAACCAAAATTGCCACAAAGGTTCAGACATTCATCCAGGTGTTAGCGGTTCGTCTCTAAAGAAAATAAAGTGAAACAAATCTTCAAAGGTTCCTTGTGCATTCAAACACGAATTCAGTTTTTATTTGCCTTCTTAAAATATTTGAATCGGAAGAGTGAAAAATACGTAATACTAATTATGGTAAGTTTAACCACGAATTTATTGTCTCAACATAATTGGTAATAGTTCCTACGACATTTTCTCTTGCATTACGTCGTACGCTTATGTTGTCTAGTTTTGTTATTCCACTTTCAACTTAAGAAGCATTGGCATTAAAGAAATATTTTCAAAATAAAAGTTACAGTTAGACATTGGTAACTTATGCCATATACAATGAAATGACCAATACTTCAATTTATTCTTTGTTTTGTAGGAATACAAAGTGAAAAAGGAATCTCAGACCCGTAAGTACAATATTCGATAAAGCTTTTATTGACATACAGTGGTTCCGAAATGGAATCATATAATTTCCAACAGAGTACATTGTCATTTTTGAAATATTGATAAAATTATGATACAATTGATTAAATAGTAAATGTGCTAAATATTTGCGCGTATAACTTTGTATAGTGCTGGAGAAGTTGTTTCAAGCTCACTCAAAAGATGGACGTTTGAATGCCACATTGATCCCGAATATTCTGAAGGAATTCAATCCTGAGATTTCATATGAAGTGGAAGATCTTCAAAAAAGAATTGGAGAACATGATGAAAAGGGTAAGCTAAACATACACCAATTAAAACAAAAGCATTATGCAGTATATTGAAATACATTACTTGGTTTTGGAGACGTTCAGTCTTTTCATCAGCAGATAAGTTTAATGTGCTATTGTCTATTATAATAATGCATATAGTAAATATATAACTACAATGGAGAATGCGTAGATAAAGAAAGAAACGTGCGTAGACATAGGAGATTTAGGCAGGGTTGACGGAAGACATATCCAAATATGGAAAGGCAGATCCAGTGTCTCAACAAACTTAAGTTAATTCTGTTACAGTTGTATTGTATCTGAATATATGCATAGGAGATACACAAAGAGTTGACGACATAACGCACCGATATGCGATACAGGAAGGGAGAAAAGAAATGCGTAGCAAAAAAAGTTTGGCTTCCGCACTAAAGAGAAATGTCTGTATAGAGCGAAAGGGTAAATGAAGATGAAGGGAAACAGAGAAAAAACATGTACACGGTGCACGAAGACATAGCTGCGAAGGAGCTGATAGTTATTTTTGTCTGTTGTAAATAAATAGGAACTGGAGGGCTGGATTACGACTCTTACTCCAGCGTTGTGCTTCACTATCTTCTCAAGCAAACTAAGAAAGAGAGCAATGAATTCGGCCATAAGCAGAACATCGGACTTGCTGACTTTTCTATTCCATAGATGCATCTATATCAACATCAGCACTGACTTTACTACTGTATTTATTACTATAATCTAATTGTTACGTAAATACTATTTCTTTCCTTGTTTACTTTCCTCAAATTGCTAATTAGACTTCCCTCAACACTTCCACCGCATACAAAACACTCTCTCCAAAACTATACCAAAATTATATGCCCAAATCTCATTTCCAGACCAAAGTGCATTCAGCAACCATTAACACTAATCACATCCATTTGTTTTCATAATAAACTTTCTCCGCAAAATATCCTGGTACATTACTTAATGTTTACTTCACTCTTCCCTCCAGTATTTTATCTTTCCGTCTCCCTATTACATTTCATGACATCATTTGCTAGACCTCTATTGATCGATAACTTCCTCATCACTGATTATAATAACCATTAAATCTTCTGTAACAAACTAGGATATTTCAAAACTTTTTCTATACTTAGATATTCATTTCTTCTCTAATAATGTTGAATAAACGAGTTTTCAAATGCCTCCATCAATTCAAAGGAGGATAATGCAAACCAACAATCTCATCCATCATGTTCATTTTCCATTTGTACACCTTACTAGTTTCCCCTACTATGAATCATTATCCATATGGAAGATAAAAAATAACAGGTTAAATTTATTTCGGCTCAGGCTGCGTTAATAATTTGGCTGTCTCTTTAGATTACATCCTTATAGCTCTGATAACCGTGTAATTGACTATCTGTCTGATTCCTGGCTTGTGGATAAAATCCATTTGGCAAATAAAAATTAGTGAACCGCCTGCAGATCCTTCATACTCTAATTCAATATTCCATACTACAGATCCACGCTTCAGAATGATCAAAGTTCTCAGTAATCATTACCTAATTGAAAATCCCAAGAAATAATCGGTGACATTCGGAGTAATTAATTGGCAATCATTTCAAAGGTATAGTGTGCAAATATCATTTGGTATACTAACAAATCTAGAACTCTAGATACCTATAAGTAGGTACTAGTTCTCAAAATAATTGAAAAAGAGGAAAGCATCGCGATTTATATATCAAGTGCAGCCACAAGGATATAATCTATGTATCTGTGTAGGTACTATCGATATTTATAGAAAGTAGCAGACCGAAATCAGCAATAATTGAATTGCAAGGGTCAAAAGTAAAATTTTAGATTTGGTACTATAGAGCATGACAATATATTGTAGATGGGAAAAGGATAAATAGTCTAAGTTAGTTCCTATTACTGTGAGTAGGAGAAACATTTATGGTGGAGAGGAGTTTTGAAATAGTATTACAACGGATACATAACTTATACAATATATTAATAGTTTGGAAGAGAGAGTTTGTGTATTTAGGAAGAGTGTATAACACTTATAGAGAAGATCCATAGCATTAGTTCGGTAGATTGGAGATTGAGCAAAGAAGATGAAACTCGACAGTTAGCACGAGTTGTATAGAGAGGATAGTGTATAGAGAGGATAGGGCACCCGTGCCATGATGTGATGTGATGTTGAGTTGAGTCAACTGAAGTAAAGCTCCTGGTGGAATAAAATCACGTCCCCTGACAACTCGGGTATAGTAGCCTGGAAACCTGGAGTGGTATGGTCCCGGGCTGTTTTGCAGCCCAGCGACACACGGAATCCATTCCACGGGATTTCTTTCACTCCAACAACGACAAGTCTCCCTGTGGCAAATGAACTGAACTCCCATTTCATCATCATCGTAAACTTTCCCACTGAGTAATATTATTTTCTCTGTAGTCAAGGCATGTCCTACACATCTCTTCTGTTTTCTTCATCCAATCCTACATCCTGTCACATTTCACTAGAATTTAAGCT
The DNA here is from genome assembly GCA_020055645.1 of Tomocerus qinae. NCBI lineage: Eukaryota > Metazoa > Arthropoda > Collembola > Entomobryomorpha > Tomoceridae > Tomocerus > Tomocerus qinae. The sequence continues at coordinate 25,065,349 of CM034549.1, forward strand.
TAATGTAAGTCAAACGGATATGAATCTGAAGAAGCCAGAGGAAAAAGACCTTTACAAACACAAAAGTAAATATTCCATCATTTTCAACGTTATTACATATTTTACTTGAAACATACTTACCTGGATGGCATGTGGATACACATACATGTTATTTATTGAGCAGGTTGGAATAGTGTAAGTTATTACTCGGATGAACTATGATCTGATATGATAGAGAGTGGGAATGTGAAACTGCGCTGCTTTCTCTTTTACTCTTGCATTTCGCCAGATCAACATCACTCCCGTTTCCTTTGCCTTTCGCTTCCTATTAGTTCCTACTACCCCTGCCTGTTTGTTGCATGTATGTAAGATACGCATACACAAACGGATTTTATAATATTATAGAAACCATAATATAGATTTTCCTAAGTACTAGGGGAAAGGTAGATAGACTTTCTTTTCTAGGTATTAGATTACTTTGGGTACTTTCCCAGTGCTTTCTCCTTTTTAACATTCCATTTTCGCTATTGCTCACGTACACATTTATCCTTTATCCCTCCACATTATTTTTACATCCAGGTGAATACATACTATAGGTTTATTAGCACTTCATCTAACAGCAACGATCCTACTAATACCTAAGCAGATACTACCATTACCTTTATCAGCACACTTTAAAATACTATGTGCCAATGCTCAACACTCTTTTCAATAGTGCCAAATTGCTCTCGTTTCCGTTTTGTTGATTTCCTAATTTCATCATCATCGACAAACAGCAAAATATTCCTCGTAGTTTGTGGAACTCGCAACAACCTGCATTCACGGAGCCATTCATCTTCAAGGATTTATTCTTAACAGATCAATAAATAACCTGGATTAGCCAGCACAACACTCGCAAAAATTTACACTTTCAAATATTATTAACAGAGCTTCCACTGCTGGATATTAAATATTACATTTAATCCTACGCACTAGTGAAAATTTAAGGACAATGGCAACAAATTTTACAGGTAAGTAAAACTTCCAGTTTTCCAAATTTAAACCATTATCAATTTTATGCAAAAATATCTTCTGTAAAGGACTCACTCTTCTGGTATGGAAAGATACAAAATCTTGCCTGATTGACGATCAGCAGAGGAAATATCATAATTTTGTGGATTCCTACATAGGTATAAACATTCTTAGAATTACTAGCAAAATTTAGCTTTTTTACTGTTATAATATTTAAGCACATACTAACGCATTACGTTATGTACAAACTAAAGTATCAACTTATAATATAATTGTCATTGTACCATTTTTTAATATTAAAAGTTTGCAAAGACGGTTACATTCCGACACATAGATGTGTCCTCACAGATGCATCCGATATATTTGATGATGCTCTTTATCACATGGTAAGCTAACCAATCTCATTTTCTCATTGAACGATCCAATCCATGCAAATTGGGATAGATATTGTGTTATGTATTTCAAGCTGAAGAGTTTGCATAATTCATTTCAGGATTCAAAGGAGTTAGCCACGATTCGATTTTGCAGCCATAAAATTGTATACCTGGTGCCAATCATTACATTGTTCTACAATGGAAATGTGACAATTCTGAAGAAGCAAGAACAGATGATTCGGGTAATTCTGGAGGCATTGGACTTTGACCTGAGCAGCTTGAAGAGTTATCCAGTGAAGCCAGGGGATCGACAAAATAGTCGACCGATTCAATTCTTCCGTTTAGCCAAAGGGGAAGAATTCGATGTAGAGAAAGTTCGTATATTTCACCCGCGCCTCAGCTGTCCCCCTCCGAAATGAATTTCTTGGTAGTATACATACATATAGTGTATGGCTGTATTCTATGTATTGTATTCTCATATTGCATTCCACCAGGCTCCAGCCGATCGATAAATAAGATGTTTTCGTTTCATACAAACTTGATCTCATCAAATAACATCGCCAAAGTGGAAAACAAATCAAGATATATCATTATTTATGTAGAATACCCTATCCCTCCTAAACCGATGATGCCATAATATACTACTTATAATTAGCTATTTATATATAGTACCAACCAACCAACTACGACCGACTATGATATTTTGAGCACAATCTCAGTTTCTTACGAAAAATCATTCCTAAATAGAACGTATATAAATATACATACAAAATACAGTCTAATCAAAATCGAAAACAAAATGCCTACCTAAAATACTCGCCAGAAAGAATTATTATAGAAACATTATTCAAAGCTTTACTCTTCATTGCGTCTCTAAAGCAATTAAGTTAACACATTCCCTACAGAAACTAAACAGGTAATCTCTGCACTGTTCACTTTGACATTCTGAAATCTTATACTCGTATAAGGAAAGTAGTACTGATATATAGATATGCAATGGTATACAACAAATTAGTCAATCATGTAACTGTAACTTTACAGACTTCATAATATATTATGGTAACTACATAATAGCTTACAGATATTACACCAAGTTATTACTGTGGTGGAATGAATGCACAGTTTAACTTTGCTGTTTTAAGTATATACAATGTCTCAATTGAACTTGTCCAGGGTAGATTGTTAGATATCTAAGGTAGGTAACGGAAATCTATTGCGCTTTAAAGTACTGCTGTCTTTTTAATCGTAAAAGTACCATGTAACCTTTTGTAAAGGTTACTTTATTTACAAATTAGATGTCTTTACATGAGCTATTGATGTGATGTCTTTGGGTGTTCTGTCCAATTGTGAGTCCTCCAAGTGGAAACAATTCTTGTTTCAATCGTGTTTGCTTTAATTACAACTGTTGGAATAAATGTATTATTGTAACAATACACTTCATTGTGTTCACATTTCTCGCATTTACTGATTGATATCTCTACGAAGAATGAATACATATAATCTACGTTTAGATTAATTTATTGAATACATTTATTTATTCATCATTATCTCCAGCATTTAAGTATTCTTTTCACTGATACTTCAATGAGAGTCTTGTGATAATTTATTGAAACTGTTATTACATTTGATAAGACTTGAATAGTACCTATAGGCAATCACATTATCATGCATACATTAATTAGATTAGAAAGAAATGACTACTTGCACTATTGTACACGTATACTCCAATCTCAAAACTTTGAAGTGTGAAGTAATACCGATGTATTTACTACACATTTTTATATCAGTTAAAAATGTAAAGTTTAATATTATTATTTTTAAAACATTGCATTGAATCGAAAATTGATCAACAACTATACTTAGACTTGCTAAACACTGAAATAACTTTTATTTGTGCATTTGCAGTAATATTATATTCTGTTTTGCTAAAATTAACTTTTTTCTGGAGGGCTTAAACAGTTTTGTGCCTTACAGTCATCAAATTGTGTCTTGGCATTTCGAAAGAATTTGGCAAATAGAGTTGTGTTTGGCAGTACCGGTAATGAACCCTTAACATATTTTCAGAATGACCTACGTACTATTTGGTATATATGCGACTTAATGTACAAAAAGTATATCCGCTATACAGTATACCATGTTATTGCCATAAAACCACCACTGAACTTTATAGACGAGAACGTGATCCATTAAAAGTTTAGACTCGGGAGGCTAGCATTAAAGACAAGAGTGAAAACTTCAAAGGTAACGATATTTTTGTTTTTAAAAGTTTTCTAACAACATTAAGGCAGTAATCAGAACTTTTAAGAGAGACTTATTACGTTTTATGACTTTTGAAATATCAAGGCTGGAATCCGAAATAAAATACTGTTTAGTGTTCCAACTTGCTTTGTAGACTTTCATGTTGAAAGTAAACGCGTGGAATGGCGCAATTACTGAAACAGATTAGATCATGATACATCTATTTGTATCTCGAGGACTTGGATTCATATATGAACCAACTGGACATTTCCATTCCCTTGCAAAGTCATCAGAATTTCTTAAGGAGCCGAGAACTCTAAATTTTGCTGGAGTATGGATGGAAGCTTCTAATTCATCGTACAACCATTCTTTTGACCCCGAAACGCACCACATCTTTGAAATAAAAAAATTAATTGCACTTAACAGATTGACAATAATAAAAGTTGTGAATATTACATTTGCAAAGCTGACGAAGAAGAGTTGGGCAGGAGTGAAAATTTCCAGTCCAGGTAATTGCTGTCTGGTACTGTGAATTTTTTTCAAAGTATTTTTAAAAGCTCGAAAAGATTCCACCAGTCCTAAATGATCGGCAAAATTTTCTGAACGGGTGCGGAAACCATCGACTTTAGATTTAGGCCCCGCCTCTGGAACATCAAAACTAGAAAAATGGTCAACAAGACATTGCTCAAGGTCTTCAAGATCCTTCGCGAGTTCCAACTTGATCCAACCATCAAGATTTAAGCTATGTGTAATTTCATGGCCAATGATAGATCCAATTCCTGGCAACACCCGAATAAAATACAATTTAGGCATGTGTGTTTGTTAAATCGAGAGGATATGACAATAAAATAATACCTCCGTAGTTCAAAAATATTGGAGCACCTCTTCTGTAAAATGGAGGCTGGAGTATGCCCACGGGAAAATCTAGAAGGAAGCCTTATTAGCATCCACAGTAAAGAATATCTTACATGAAAATAAATATTATAACAATTAATTTTAAGTAGTACTGATTGAATTCCGAGCCGTATCGTAGTAGGCGTATGCCTCCCCGATAAAAGTCCAGTATGATCCTCCCCAACTAAAATACAACATTTCCATTGCATTAACTTTGAACACAAATAAAAGAATTCTTAGATCTAGATAGAAAGTGAATCTACTTCATAGATTATCATTGTCCTTTAAGGGAAGCTCAAATATTAAGATTCCTTTAGATAGCCACATTTCTTACCAATCATTATCAAATGGTTTTCTAAGTCTTTTCAGGCCTTTATCAAATATCCAGTTGCTTACTTGAATATATTTTTGTAGATATGTTACTTCTGCATCGACGTCCAGTGTCAACTAGACATAAAATTATATATTTATAAACCTATAATTACACTCGACTGAAATTTGATTAGATTTTCTTACATCTGAATAGAACTCTTTGACCGCTGTTCGATTGGAGAGCATTTCCGGGAAACCTATGCAGTTTTTCAGATTTTGCAATCTTCTAGCCGTAGTCATCTTTAAAAATTCGGGGAGCATCTTAGATCTTTCTAGTATTTCTTCAGTAGATGCTTTTAACGATTGTGCAATTGTATGAACCTATAGAATATGAATAAAATTATCATTTTCGTACAAAATGGTAACTAAAATTTAATTGCACCTTTAAATTATTGAAACAGAGCTAGTCAATTAAATGCAATATACAAAATGTACATACAAAACAAAGTGGTTGATTGCTAGAACCAATCAACTAAGAACTAAGGTATGAAATCTATACAGTATTATTAAATTCAATTACATAATGGGATTAATTAATATACCTCTCTCTTTATTGAAGGGTCAAAGTTTCCCTGTATGTACTCCAATCCTATGATTGTCCCAAACTTTTCATTTACTAACCCTGAGCAGGTCGTTTCCCTGAAATTACATTTATGTTGAATGAATTTAGAAGTTATTGATAATACTCCTGCAGCGGATGATTTATTAATTACTGTAAACCGCATACCTGATTGGAGAGCCACGAACTCCGTAAATTTTCTTATTATATTCAAAAATGTAATTTCTCATGGCGGCAGTAGTTCCAGTAGCAAATTTAGCAACTACTCTCCAAATCAAATAGTTGGCTAAAGTTTCTTTGGAAGTTTGATTCATTAGTTTAGCCAATCCAATAAAATAGTTACTCTCTTGTACGATAACTTGCTCATCAAATTCAATATTTACACCACTTGAGATGAACACTTGATCCAGAAACAATTTCCAGTTTATCTACAAATCAAACAAACTTAAATTACTAAGTAAATATTCCAAACATGCAGGAAATAGTTAAGGATGCAAGAACTAATATCAAACCTTGTTGGTTGCATTCTCAGATGAATATGAATCTGTATCTTCTTGCAAAGCATATATCTTGACATAAACTTTATGTTGATTAAATCTGTTGTCTTCGTCAAAGGATATCAATGCAATACTAGACTCAAACTCGATAATCTCATCTGCAACTTTCTTATAATATTGCAAGTCTTCTGCGGTAACAGACTGATTACCTCCTCCCTGTTTATTTGCTTTTGCTAATTCTTGTGCACAATTCACAATAAGCGTTCGGTACGCTTCGACGTGCCGAGAATGTTTCTCCATATCAACTAAGTACTCTCGAGACAGGAATAGTGATGGCTGAGTTAACTAATGAGACAGAGTAGAACAAAGTAGTAGCATGGCATCGCTTTTCGCTCTCAATTTAGGATAATTATATGAATCACATACAAAAATTACAGACGATGATACTTGAGCTATATTTTGTTTGATGTCCACTCCAATGATTGTCGGGTTAGACAGTTTTTGTAATTCTGCTATGGTTTTTATCCAGTCGAAATTCTCAGAATCCCAATTCCCATGGGAGAAAATTGGCCATCCACCATGCAGTATTAAGATATCGAGTAGGGGATCTAAGCCATCTTTCTCCAATTGATCTGTATTATGGAATAAGACAAGACATGGAAAGATTAGTTCATGAAAAAAGAAGATTAAAATATTTAATAGTAATTTTCTTAAATGTTATCTATTCCTTACCCACATTGATACAGTTAGCAAAGAATGCTTTCGCATAGCGGAGGGCCTTGCTATCTTTCTCGATTATTGGGGATTTTAAAATAGCTAAACAAACGAAAAATATTTTTTCCATAAAATTGCAATCAAGCAGTGAAGTTTTATAAGATTAAATAATGACGACCTTTGGTAACTTTTGTCACTTTATCATTGATTGTGTTGAACTGATCACTGGAAATTGAAGAATTAGCATATGGATTTTTAGTAATCCAATTTCCACAGGAAAATGTGTAAAAATCTTCGCATGGATTCACAGAGAAGTCCATTGACTCCAGTAGAGTAAGAGCTGCAGTAAATAATTAAATATTTATTGTACGTTTAAAAAACTTTCTCTTTTTCTGTACTAACGCCATACAAAACTTTCACTAGAATTTTCACCAGTCAATATGGTAGATTTCTCTTAATCTAAATTTATAAGGAATGCATACATGATTGAAGACAAGGTGTAGTGAAACAGGTTTTGTTCTCCACAACTTTCATATCCCTGAGTAGTTGTACATTCGTAGAATCATTCATCTGTGACATGTCAATAATGGCTTTAACTTTTCTCAAGAGAACAGGCTGCTTCTTCCCCATTGCTTCGCTGTCATATTTATAATGCTCTATGTTTAAGTAGACAATTATGCATCCAATCGTTGAGATGACAAAGAGGATCCCTGCAGCACTTCCTATGCAAATGACCATATTTCTAGCCAGCTTGTTATTAATTGGCCGACGATTAATTATTGCATGGTCAGGCTTATTGTCTAATTCCCTAGAGGAAACAAAAACATGCAATGAAACTTGCGCTTTGAGATCAACAACACTTTATATTCTTTATAGATTCTTATGATATGATAACTACAAAAATCGCTTACTCCATCTCAGCGAAATCCAACGTTTGTTCTACCGTCAAATTCATAGAAATGGATTGTGTACAGCTCCAGCTGTAATCGATCATATCCTACATTGATTGATATTGAATTTGCTGGTCATCACTCATTTTCTGACTCCTTTCTTCTTTATGTTAATTTCCATTTTCCATACAGGTTTTCCAAATAGATTACAGATTTTCTTTTCCTATGTAAGATAAATTTTGAAAACATTAGCGAAATAGCATTATTTTTAGCATAAAAACTAGGGAAAAAATTATCGTGATGTTGATTACCTGTAATATTTCATGGAGAGGCAACGGTTCCCATTCAAGTTGAACACAAAACTTCACGAATTCATAATAAATTTAAAAACCTGCCCATGTAACTGTATTACGCTAATCGCCGAAATTTTCCACTAGAAATCGGCAGGAAATTGTTCAGTACATAGTAGGTACCACTCATGCTTATCAGATACGTATTTTGCATGGAAATTCTCAGACTCGTTGCTGTTTAACACTAAAATGAGAGAATTTAACACAAGATAAAGTGAAAGTGCCGGAAGAAGTAATTTTGTGAGTTAACCCACAAATTGATATTACTTGGAGTTGGAATATAGAGATATATCACACTTGTTGAACGGAATTGCACTAACTATACATTACATGGTGTATGTAATGGGTACCTATCACAATGAAATTATAGCGAATGCAGTATAAAATAGGGATGGCTATGGCTAGGTATATGTATAAGATATGATAGCTACTGGAGAAATCCAAAAGCCATGAGTTTCATTTCAATTTCAAGAACAGTCGAGGATGTCACTTTTTATTCCAACGAATGTATAGCTTTGAAAAGTGATATAGAAACGGAGAAAGGAGTCGAAAGTAGTTCGGGGAAAGCAAGGCTTGAAATTAGATCTGCCTTCAACTATCGTGCTTATTCTTACATTAGTAGAAGGTAATAGTAACAGAAAATTTATCAACGGAATAAGTTGGCTGAGCTTGAGTTGCTGGTTTGAGCGCTGATGATGAGAAATTGAATTTTTCTGTCGCACAAGTAGATAGTAGTTTATTTTTGGGAGGAATCTAACTCTTTTAAAATTGGATACTCGAAAACTGACAAGTTAGGATAGAATATATTTCAGATAGGTTGTTCCTCACATCACAACGACAACACAACTCTCGATAACACTACGCTATATCGATCTTTCCATTCTCGCCCGGCTCCGCTCACTCTACAGAATTGAATTCTGAAACTACTCCGCTATATATAACCATAGAATATATGCGTGCTGAATATTAGAGAAAGCTTTCCAACTGGATTCTCTTTCTCTGTTTTCCACTTTCGACAACCCACCCCAACCGACTCAAATTCTCGTTTCGTATACCGGGAGACTCCGCATGTACGTACAGCTCGTACACCCTCGTACAGCTATAGCATCACTGACATGACACTATATGCACACAACTCCCACACACACCGCAGAATCCACTTAATGGGTGAATGAGAAATGCAAACTTAGGCACGTAGCATTTCTATTCGAATAATATCCATTATACTACTACATGCTAATAGTAAAAAACAAACTAGATTGCACCTGTCCTTGCTTATATAAATAGAACACATTTGTTAGTTCACCTAAATTAATCAATGTTTGTTAAAATTGTATTGTATTTAAGTACACGAAAACTTATGGAGTATGTATGCTGTATACGCCATACAATTACAAATTGAACACTACTCAGTTATTAAGAAAATAAATAGAATTTGTGTAGAATTTTCTAATAAAAGTTATTGATAAATTGATAAACATAGTTTGAAGTTAGGTCATGGTTTTCCAAGCCACGCGATTGCAGAGCTATCAATGTTAACGGTTACAATTCCTAGAAAATAGATATAGGAACTATAATCGGAGATCTATTTTGACTGTTTGAGTCAAGTGGTTAATGATGTGGTTAGAGAGTTAGGATGTAACTCATGGAAGGGAATATTATGAACTTAGACTGCAATGAAACTGCACTGACGAAGATTTTCAGGAATCTGACCACAGATATACGAAGAAGGGGAACCAGAGACAAACATGACTGAGTAGGATCCCTAGTGAATAAAATGAATTTAAAGTTCTTTGCACAAGATACAAAGTTATACAACTTCCATTGTTTTATTCCACACCCATTTTTGTACATATTTAAAGCATATTAATGTAGCCACAATTTCTTAGCAAGCATTATATTGAAGATTGTGAAATACGATTAGAGTATGTACATACACATTTTATTTTACTTAATTAAATACAGAATATTATTAATAATTAATTGAACTATGGCATTTGGGATACATGACCGAGAGGGTTTGTTACTTTTTACACACAGATGTTCAATGTTATCTAATTAGCACATTGCTTGTGTATGAATGAGAAAAATTATCTTTATTGCGTCCAATATTTCCTGTATAAATAGATTGTTCTTATAACTTATTATTACTTTCTATTACGTATAATTGGATTGCTGACATAAAGAAGCTCCATATATCAAACAGGGTTATAAGATCTATTATAATATTTATGTGCTTACACATATTTACGTATATATAGTTACATAGAATAGAATTGTCTAACCCTTATTGTGCAGGACAAAATCCATATAGGACGCATTCAATTTTCAAAGAAGAGAGTAACACAGATTGGTATACTACCTACATTTGAATAGTCGGGATCTACGTATGCATATATTATTTCCTTCTCTAACGATTAAAAATACATTTAGTTCACACACAATATCATCATATCTTATCATCATAATCTTCCTATTCAATGCACGTTCTTTACAGCTCGTGCACATAACCAGTATATTATGCAGGTACTGGTTGATGTTACATGACATTCTATTTAATAGAACACTATAGCCTTTTCCCAGACATTTTTCCATTTGCATTTCTTTATTTAATTTTCTCATTATACATGATGATTACTAAACTACTTTTCTGCTTTGAAGGGCTATATTTGATAAAATTATGTCAAGCGAGATGTAATAACTCAGTGGGACAATTACGATTGACAAAAATAATCCACCATCGCCACCTGCTTTTGAGAAAACCTATTAGGAAAATATGGTTAGAATGCATGTCTATCAAGGATTTTATTACACCATATTTATTTCGAATAGAAAGGTAATTTCAAAGGTACGATTAATTTCATTTTAAAAAGTTTGTGAACCTAATGTCGCAATTTTTAATAGGTTAATAATTTGCTACCTGTAAACGTGAAATGAAACATTTTCATATAGGTAAATAGTAATTAAATAGTAAACTCCTTTGGGCACATTCGCATTTGTGGTAGATAAATGTCAAGCTAATATACGATGAAAAAAATAGTACAGTAACCTAACATGTAAAAAGTTTATGTAAAGCATTACATTAACATTTATACAGACAGGTGAAACATTTTAAATAATGCTAAAGACTACCCTTTTCTTTGCATATTCTTCTATATAGTTAATACGTTAAAACGAATTAGTTTGAACAAAGACAATTTTTATTTGTAGTACAAGTAACAGATGTAAGCTCTTTGCTGCCCTTAATCTTCCCATGAATGATAAAATTGCCCTAGGTCGAGGAAAACCAGCATACGGTCAGCAATCAACTAGAGAAGACGACCTTTACAACACCCATCCATATATTTATAGTAATGTAGTTGTACTTCTAGATACATTTAGATATAATACATAATACTCGGCTACACACAATTAGAAAATATTAATTAGTACATAATGATGTACTTACACTGGTTAAAATATGGTCAGCGTAGGTTTTCAAGTAATAGAGAAGTACCCTTTATTTACTCGTTTTTGAGATGACTTTACTACATCTCCTTTTGTCAGATTTGTGTTAAAGTTTACAGTTTTATGGTGTTTATGTAGGATATTGAGAATGGTTTGGCTTTTTATTTGCATGTTAGTATATTGAATGTAGAATATTATATTACTGTAGCATAGACTTAGAATATATAGGTTATATAACGTTATAAGTTATGATGTTAATAATAATCCAACATTTTCCCATTGACATTTTTCCAGTTTCATGCTTACGGGGCATTGTCTGGATTATTTGTTTCGTTTAGAAAAAATCGTGTTTCCAAATGCCAAATGTAAAACTTTTACAGAGAATTCGGTATTAGAAAAACATTGCAACATTGTACATTCGCAATATTGACATTAACATTTAAATAACATGATAACAATTTTTGAACTAACGAGGATTAAAATTTTCTCCAATCAAATTTGATGATCTTATAAATGGAAAGGGTTCGCATAATTTCTAATATGGTATAGCAATTGGAAAAAACAAAGTCCAAGAGGTAGAATTGGAAGGTAGAAAATCTCTGAGAGACAACATGAGTAATCCCTCTCCGTGATTGTTTTCTAGTAATAAGATATTAGTAAATATGACATCTAAGTAATTAGTAGTAGGCTTTCTAAACTAGGATCCGTTTTTGTTACATTTGTTATAGTGTATTTAAGTCATAACACCCACGCAGGAAATGTCCTTTCTTAAAATGAAATTGTTTCTATTTTCTGTTATAGTTTTGACATTTATTAGAAACGGAAAACCCAAGATATACGAAAGTTTTAGCAACAAATGTGGCTGGTTTCTATTGTTCATAAAACATTTTATAAGTTAAAAATAAAATATCGATTTTGTTAGAAGTATAGAGAAAGCACTATAGCTATAATTTCTCTACCCCTGAGAACTAAACAAGACTGAGATTTTGTGCAAGCACTTGTTGTGAGTGAAGGAAAGTTTTTTGTTTGGAAAAGTAATCTGGTTGTAACTATAAGTGCATGAAATTTCTGCAAGGATTCGTGACTACGAATGCTGGCTGTTGGTAATGATTCTCAAGTGCTGTCGTATCCAAAATAGTTCTACATATCAGTTGTAACATTCGAACTAAATATTCAGATATAGATCGCTGGGACGCTCTACTGATAAGTCTTCAACACTAATAGGACATTTGTAAAGATTTCCATCTTTTGTTCATGTGTAACACTTGAAGAACTTTGGAGGAGATACGATTTGTTGATGAACAAATCTTTCTTGTTAACATCTAAAATTAAAGAAGAAAATTAAATACTGAAAATAGTTTCAATTCCAACATTCTCAGCAGAATGAGAACTTCTTGTTCTAAAAGTTAATTTTTACAATTCTGACCTTTATGACATTATTCACCTTCTTGTGATTTTCTCGGGGTAACTCACTCCCAGCCAACTTACCCCGAATTGATTGGATTGGTATTTTACTCATCCGAACATCATTAGCTTTCCAATTTTTCTCAACGTCTCGTCCGTATTTGGTCATGCGGCGATTCTGATTAATATTTATAGTCAGTCGTCCTATGATTTGGTCTGAACTACAGTTACTCAAGTTTACTTCTCCTTTTGGCAATTCATGTAACAACTAAAGGTATAAGGCAATAATACATGTAATTACTATTTTGTTTCCAATATTTCATAATTGTTTTTGAATAATTTTATACATAAATATGTTTACATTATTCACCTTCTCCTTATTTACAAAATTATCCAAACGAGGTTGGCCATTGCAGAATTTTTGGGTTTCAGTTTCGTCAGTATCACTTTGAACATATCTGTGAAGAAGCCTTCGTATTTCCTTGATATTATCTGCAAACATTAAAAAGGCTTTTCAGTATCATCCCATGTGTACTATATAGACTATTGAATTTCAAGTACAATAAAAGATCATATTTACATTACAGATAAATAAAAGTACCTGCAATGTATCCTCGCTTCATTTTTCGTCTCTGAAATGGCTTGCTAACCGTTTCTGTAATAAAACATAAGTTTTTTAATTCTGTGCTACTGATAAATAGGTAATAGTAACCTGCTTCTGATAAGAGTTTCCCAAACTCCATTTTGTAAATACAAGTTAAACAAAATACAAAATGAAGCTTAGGAAAGTATAGTAATATGTAGATCGCAGAAAGTGAAGGCTGGCAGTATGAAGTATAAAAAAGTAGGATAACCTTAACCTCTATACTATGATAGATATATAGTCATTTTAATTATAGCTCTCAATGCAGCCTGAAATATATGAATCTGGTACAGATACAGTAGTTCCAAATGTACATCAAACAAGAAATAATTTGATGCACAAGTTCGTATTTACTACAAAGAATCTCATGTTCTCTTATCATAAACTGTACTCGGTTACAATAGTTGCTGAAGTATTTGATGGATTTGTAACAAAGTTGGTTGCTGACAATTTCGTTTTACAATAAAGTTGAAACATGACCTGGATGCATGATTCTATTTTTAGCTACCATTATGTTGAGAAGTAAAATTTTAGAGAAAAATAACATTTTATTCTGCATTGGTCCTGGAGTGAAATGAGATATATAGTAATACTTAGAAAAGTAATACCTTTGAGATAATTTTTATCGTCTCCTGCGAATATGACCGACAGTCCTGCCGCAAAACGTTCTGAAGTTCCTGACTCCCCTGCCAATAATAGACCGGTTCTTTGGTCGTTCTGTATTTTCTTCATGTGTTCCTGGACGAAGTCTTGTGTGAAAGAAGGCGATAAGACGACGCCAATAGTTATTCCTAATAGCAAAAGAGAGCCGACCTCCGGTCCGCGAATTATTTCCGGCTCCGCGATGTATTTTCTCCTCATCTTGATTCATTAAGACGTGATTCTCCCCTTCCCAGTCCTTTCCGTTCTGCAAATTATAATTATGGAAAGTAATAAAATTATTCAGAAGTCAGAACTAATTTAAAACCACTCCATTACATCGTGAACAGAAAATCTGAACTATATAATATTTGTTTAAGTAAGTGGATGCCGGTTGTGCTTTGCTCCGGCCTATTTTCCTTTACAGCATGTGAAAGTGACTGGGAGATATTTATTTCCTGTTAATCTCGTCAATTACGTTGGCTTTTCTATTTTTAGACAGAAATGTGTCGTAGTGAAAGTTTGCTTTCACCAAATTAAAGCTAAAAGGAGCTGGAACGTACTACATGGTACTACTAAAAAGCTTACAATTAGCATTACACCCGAAGCATTATCTACATTGTGTACAAACAGACAATTCGCAACAGAATCCTTTCTTGTTGAATGGAGGTATAGAGACAGGCACACACCGCACAGTGCAGTTGGAATTAGAATACGATCATCCTTACAAAGTAAACACTAGAAACAGACTGTGGGAGGACGAGAGGGAAAGTAAGTCAGTGAAAGCTATAATCACTAGAACTCCATTATCAACGTAAAGCTGTGTAATGTAAAACCAAATAATATTGTCATGATACTACCATATAGCCCATAGACTCCGAACCATAATTTGCTAGCGTGCTTAAGCATAATATTATGCAAATGTTCACAATGGGCATTGTGTACCGTTCTATTATAAAGTTCAACTTCAATTCATGTCTGCACCTACAGCAAAATAACTCTTACGTATCGAATGTTACTCTGCAAAGCGATATGGCATATTTGCAGATTTAACCATCCAACCATTTTATCATTCAAAATGTTTGCGTATCCTTACTACCCCTTAAACCATTCCGTTGGTTTAGCATTTTGCATCAATAAATTGTTTCACTCAGTAAATGTCTACTACGTAAAAGAATCTCTACAAAATTTATTCATCATAAGTATTGTGAAGAGGAACAGAAAGACGTGGGCAACTAAGTACATTACAACTTTTGTTGCCAAATTGGAACCTCGAGAAGTAACGAACGAATTAAAAAAACATTTTACTTACAGCTTGTTTTGACTTTTCATCTACATAAAATTGTTTCGACTGAAATAATTCAATTTTGTAGCATTGATTAGTTTACACAGCAATTTCCTGCCCAGAATTACATTTAAAATAACTTAAAAGCTAAAAAATCCCATTTCTTGTTTGTACTGTTAGTCGGCATTGATTTATAACCTAACAATTCTGAATCTAAACTGTATATGAAATGTGGTTTATTTTAGTTACTAGCTTTCACTCTACCCACTCATTGACAAATAGAACAAAAGCAATTCTTGCTTTGTTCCTTCGGCCACTTCAAATGAAATAGAGACAATTAAAATATTAGCTATACAGGAGTCTCATTGCACAACTACATGACAAAGACAAAACACTATATACCAAAAGTATTTCGAATATTTTGTTTATTACAGAGATAGTCTCGATCTCATTGGCGTATAAAACATGCGGTGTGCACAGAGAACTGGAAAGAAATTGTAGGGGATCTAAAAAAACTATGCATACAAAATAGGCAGAGTAAAGTGCTGTCGTATGTAAACATGACAGTTGTGGGAGTACAGACATCAAACAGTTTTTAATTATCTTCGACTACTAAGAGGAGATCACAGCTACGTGTTCTGAATTTCATTCATTTATGCATGCTCTTGCGCTCTATTAATTAGCGCTGCATATTAGCAGACCATGGACCTTAAGCAGACAAATAAACCGACTCGACGGTAG
The DNA here is from genome assembly GCA_020055645.1 of Tomocerus qinae. Lineage (NCBI taxonomy): Eukaryota > Metazoa > Arthropoda > Collembola > Entomobryomorpha > Tomoceridae > Tomocerus > Tomocerus qinae. The sequence continues at coordinate 25,081,386 of CM034549.1, forward strand.
AAATGAAAATAGGACAACTCATTTGCATAAAAACTTGTAATTTGCAAGTATAAGCTATTATTATTCAAACGTACTTTTAGCTTCAATGACACATTACGAAATTCAAATTAATGTTTATCGACGGTGCTTTGACAAATTAAAAATGCATCCTCAGGACATTGGCGTTTCAAACCCTTCGTGAACTTTTCTCTTTTCCCTAATTAATGCCATTGAGTGAAATTAACTTTTACCAGTATTAAGGGCTGGTTAGAATGGAAATGTTAATACATAAAAGTACATTTTCCAATAGTAAAAATACGCCGAATTTTTTACAGTAGTACATTTTAGTGTCATATTGTTTCGGCCCTTATCAGCATTTCTCCTTAAGTTTAATAAAAACTTATACTGGAAATGAAGTAGTAATGAACAAAACACATTACAAATTATGACTGTGACATTTCGACAATAGCTTGTGCAAATATGTATCTACTAGCCTATAGCAGTAGTACTTTCACTAATAACTCATCTACTTCTCCAAATGCTTGTCTTTCTTACAATGGCAACTTGTAGCACTAATTGTATGTCGCCATTATAGCCGGAAATACTTGCAATACATAACAGGGGCAATTATTTCTACACGCAAAGAACTTTCTACTATACTAATGTTTATTCTATTATAAATAAATTAAGCTGCAAAAATGTAAAGTATATAGAGAATCAAAAATAGGACAAGTTTTACTAATGCTAAGTACAACCTTTTCCTTCTATGCACTAATACCATAAGAAGCTTTTCCAACGATTTGGGATTTTTGTTTCGGAGAAAACTATTGGTAAAGGTAATAGAAAGTTTTGATTTTACTCAATGAAACCTGAACCTAGGATTGTAGCATTAGTTAGTTTTATCTGTTATGAAAACCACATTATAGTGATTTAAAAGAGAATGAAATGAAATAGGTAAACTCTCAAGTATTTTATGGAAGCATTGCCAGAATTATCAAGTTAAAGGTCGCTTCGTTAGCAAACAGGACGCTGGTTATGGTTACTAGTAAGCATATGTTTCATCCAGCCATCCGTAATAGAAATAGACGATTTCAATTTAAATATTTAAATTTCTTGGACCTACTTATCTCAAATCTCAAGAGTCGTGTTAGTCAATTTGCAAACTGCGTCATACCAAGTCAAGGAGATATTTCGACTTAATCTTATTCTGCCAAAAAAAGGAAGCAAATGTTTGAGAGGTAAAACGAAGAAAGGATGCGACTAAGTTGAGAAAAATTGATGGATAAAAAAGGGAAAGAACATGGAGTTAGAGGTCTAAAAAATTATGACAAATATAATGCTTAGGTATATTAAATTATACCTTTCTGCGCCCTAAAACAAGACCATAAATATATGTACTACCTTTGAACTGAAAATAGTTCCCATGATTATAAATACACATTCGATTACTACAGGACATGTCGTCGTGTGCCAAGACTCAAATTGAACCAAACAGAATTGGACCAAACGGGGACAAATGGAAACGAATGAAGACGAAAGAGGACGAAAAAGGACGACAGAGGACGAATGAGGACGAATGACTGAATTGGACCACATGAAGGTGTTAATCGAAGTTCTCTTACCTTCTGTCATTGGGCAGCCCTGAAGATGGAAAAATGACAGATTTTGACAATTGGAATTTTTTCCTTTTGGGCTATCTTAAGTTATGGATTTATGTAACCACTCAAGACAACTGAAGGCAAGAATTGTCGCCGAGGTTGCAAGTATTACCCTAATGAAACTCTTTAATGTTCGACTTTTTGGGAAAACCGAATGAAGCAGTTGTAAGTGGTCACATAGAGGATTTGTAAAATTTATGAAATTAAAGTTTCATGTAAAAATCCCATACTGTCTTAGATGACTAACCCTGTTTGTATGTCAAGACTTACACAAACTTTCACCAACTTTCACCAAAATTTTAAGCAACGCCAAGGTATTAGGGGTTTGGTGAAAGTTGGAAATTTTTTCATTGGAGTAAGGAAAGAGAAAGTTGTATTATTTGGCTGATTTGTCGTATACGGTAGCGAAGAACTAAAAAATCATGTTTTAGGAAAGTAGAAAAATAATTTGCTTATGGCTTGCATGCAGAAGAGGTAAAATGATGATCGATAGAGAAGCACATTGACATAGACATTTACTTACAGAAGCATGAAGATGTAAGACATGGATGGATGGGAGTATTTGTATATTTTCCCTATTGATATTAAAGCAAACATGTAGCTAGACCATATACAAACACCTAGAGAGGTCGTTTAATAAATATGTGATGAATTCCTCTGGTTAAGTTTTCTTTTCTGGTAGAATTATCAATATGAGTAGATAAACATGCTGTAAGGGAGGAAAGTGGAGTTAGCATTAGTATTCTTCATCTTAGATCTGTAAACTATTTCTATGTGTACATATTTTCTTTTGACGTGACTTGAAAGTTGGTATATATTGATTCGTTTGCAAGTCAAGTCAACTGAACTCGAGTATATATGTATAAATAGAATGTGAAGAGTTTCAACTGCAACTTGTGGATCTCTATGTTAACGAATAGAGGATAGATATATACATAGGATGAGAAAGAGAAGAAAGCAGCAGGAGCTTGGAAGGAAAGGCAAAGGAGGAAAAACATGTGAAAGGAAAGCGACTTTCACCATGATTACATACATAGGTTGATGTAGGAGGCAAGGGCTATTCCACCCACACAGTGTTTATTATTACACGATATGTAACATGATGGAGTACATAACTAATGCTTACCTAGCGCCAACCTAATATCATATTTGTGTGCGATACCATTAGAAAACCACGAAAGCATTCTATAAGACACAATGTGCATGACATGGGTAAATAGCAAAATCCAAATGAAAGCAAGCTCTTCTAGCTATGCTATTTATCTCTACTTTCTCCTCTCATGAATAGATGCTTTCACCTTGGCTTCCTTCGTTCTTCGATTCAATTCATCAACAGTCTCTCTCCAAAGATATTATACACCAACACTAAGCACAATACTTTCCCTGTCACACACACAACTCTATTATATTTATTCACGTCCACGATCTAACTTTCTATCATGCTATATACATTTTTATTATGTCCAACTATTACCAACACAAACTCCTGCACGACAAAAAATGTACACATTTTGCGTTATCAGAAATCAAATCTCAATTTAGACTGACAAGTTCTTTTCAAAGTTAACTGAAATTTAATTCAATTATTTGTACCTAATTACAGTGATGACCAACAGATCTACTATTATTTCTTAGAAATTAAATATTGGCACAGATAAAATTATTAATTTGGCAGCGATTTACAGAAAATGTTAAATAATGATTACCTTCAATTATCGTCGGAAGTGGATTGGAGTCGATAAATGTGTTGATGAAGAATCAGCAAAAATGAGGTTTTCTTAAATGCGCAGCAGAGAAAGCCAGGTGTAACAATTGAACAATATTTCTGACGTAATAATGATGAATAGTTTGATTTGTTGATGGATGATGAAGATATTAGAGAAGGTGGCGTGTGCTGTGATTGAGACGGAGTAGTGTGAGTATGTAATGGATGTAACAAGCCAAGATGTAAGTCGGTGTTGGATGGATGTACATTTATATATAGAGGAGGTAATGAAAGAGGCAATTGGAGTGTCAAAGTGAACGCGTCAGTTCTCAAGAGTATTGAGTGATGAACTGAAGAGACTTGACTTGACTCGGCAGAGAGTGTATGCCTGGAAAAAGAAGGAAGAGACGTGAAGTCTTGCCGGATGCTTCTGGTGTCCTATGGAAATGGAACGCTATCCTATCGTTTCCTCTGCCAAACTATGCCAAAGACAGCCTCGCACCGACACAATTCTCCAGTGCAATGGCAAGGCAGGCAGGCAGGTGGGGAGATGACAAAGAGCCACGCAGAGGAAACTAAGGCAAGTATATCCAGCAAACCCGGCTCTTCCTCCACTCACAATAGGCTACCCCAGTCAAAGAAAATCAGACCAAATGTACAATTACTAGTATTAAAATCTACCTACGTACTAAACGTGTAGCTTAGCTACCTACCTCCATCTCTAACTACGAACAACAGATTTGACATCTTTACCTGTTCATGTCCATTTCTCCTGTCTGCCGAACACATACAGCTATTGTATACATACAGATATTTTATTATTTAGCATTAGTATGTCTAGCCTTTTAGATTATATGAATTCTTTGTAATAATAGCATAAAGAGAAATACGCGTTTTAGGATAAATCAAGACGCTTCACATTTATGGAAGTATCATGTTCATTTTCCGTTGTTCTTTCCTTTGAAATCCGTAAGTAGCGTAGTTAAGTGGTCGAGTGTAGTCGAGAATTTACAGTGAAAAACGCTGGTTTTATGACGTTGTCAAGCGTAAGTAAATTGTATAGCACAGGATCGTGTCTCTAATGCTTCTCTTATGACTTAGCGAGGATTCTAGTAATAAATAGTTATAAGAGATTGACTCTTGCGTATGTAAGCATGTGTAAGTCCTTTAGGTAGCTACGGCGTTATTATGGAGTAGCACTACTACAAGTACAAATAAATACAACTCTTCAATCCCTCTGTTCTATAACTTGTCTGAAAAGTTTGAGTGAGAAGGAAAAGTTGACTACCTGTTACTTACACATTCAGATAACATGATTGTGCTAGAAAAGGCTTTTGTACTATGTAAGTCTACAGGATGAATCTATATCTGTCCATAGAGCTTTCTCTTTCTTTATGCTAGAGCTATATAAAACTTTCCCCAGTTAAAAATTAAAAAATTTCTCAATAACTCAGTGAAAGTGATTAAAAAATACAAAATTTTATAGAGGTGAAAGTTTTATACGGAAATAGTATATGGAAAGAGAAAGCCTTACAATTACTACTGATAGGCTCATATTATATAGAGCATAGTGAACATTAGTCCTTTTTAACAAAGTGGGTGGTAGTCGTCCTACTATTTGTACATGAAGTTGGCTATTGAAAGTAAACTTAGTGTAAATCCTGTATGTAGATTCATCTGTGTGTGTAGTATAGACGTATGTCTAGCTAATGTACAGGATCTGGGCATCTTGTCTTTGTCATGTACAATAGATTTTCCTTGGATAGTGAAGTAAGTGCAGTTGTGCCTTCTCGTTATTTCACACACAGAGACAGTTGGATTGGTTTACTTTGCTTTCCTTCTTCCCCTGTCGAGTTTTATTTCTGGATAATATTAAGAAAGCCTTAGAAGTAGTTTGCCTGTGGAGCAAGTCATAAGCAGAAAATGGTATAAGAGAGAAGGACAGGTGAGTTCCCTCTTTTCTCTATTCTTCTCAGACTCTAAATTGCATTTGCTGTAACGTAGACGGAGACTTGTGCCTTTATTGCTTTTCGTTTCGCTCCACTGCCATCATTGCCCTGAAGAGAAAGTCACAGAAAGGAGTAAAGTAACCATATTATGCTGGTTGTTCCCGAGCCTCTTCCTCTTCGTTTCCCAATATAATATGCTTTCTGTTCTCTCTCCGTCTCGGCCACTCACTTCTTTTCTTCATCTCGACCCTCCTCTTCTCAAGACCATTCTCTACTTCAGACTCACGTACTCCAGAGTTAATTGACTCATTCTAATGTGTGGGTTGACTTTCACTTCCCTTCTTTCTCTCCTAATACCTCCTATATACCCTTTTTTACTTTTCTTGGACAACAGGACGCAACTACTCCAAACTAAGACTGTAACTAACCCACCTCGCCATAACGTTGTTTTGTTTATACCACTCCAGATGTCCAGTCTCTCCTTACCTTCTCCGCAGATTTTACTAATCGATTCAATACGACATTACAGATTCCTAGAACATTTCTACTCCATGATATGGCTTCTATTGATGTTTGTTGTCCAGTTTTCTTCTACGTCCAAATAAAATTACCCAGTCTACAGCGCAGTAATTTTATTTAGCGAATGTAAGAGAATATCAATTTTACGATGCAATAGAATCACCAGAATACCTCCGTGTTCCTTATTTAATTTTTATGGCTTCGACCACGCCAGTACAGTCTACGTGCGCTTTAGTCTCCAGTCGAAAATAAAACTGCCACTTTTCCAGGTAAACTTATGATTAATGTGGTTCTTTGAATAGACTCGCTCCTAGGGCTATGATGCTATTACACAACCAAAAATCATTCGAGAAGAAAAATCCACTAGTCCTATATTGTCTTATTAAATCAGGATCATCATTTATTTTCTACAGGTGGCAGAGGTGCCACATGCCACTACCTGTTCTAGTATCCTAAAGCTCCAGCGACAGTAATACTTGAGCATTTGAGATTCTTACAGCATTCTTTTGCACCAAACACAAATGGTATTCCTCTGAAATCTTCTAAATGTGATAACCGTAAAAGCATATACTTATGAAGGCGAGGTAATTACATTTATTTCAAGAATTACAAACGGTACAAGACAAATTTTCAAAAAGTATAACAAGAGAGTTGCGTAAATAGTGAATCAAGAAATGTATCTTTAAAAATCAATCTTCTCAAGCAATCTTCTACGAATTCGTGTTGTTTTCTGCATTAAAAATATCACACTTGGAAATTGGATTCATGTATGATCCCATAGGACATTGCCATGCTTTTGCAAATTCAGGAAAATTTCTCAAACTTCCCAGAACCCGATATTTCCCAATGGAGTGAGAATCGGCAAGTGCCTGAATCCTCAGCACTTCTTTCGTACTTGCTTCACAAAAATTCTACAAATAATTTGTCATGTAATAATGCATGGAAATCCTTGATATAGATCATAACCAAAATCAGTACATTATTTATTTACCTGAGCAAATGCAAGAAAAAACAATTGATCATTAGTAAACGTGTCCGTTCCCGTAACATAGTCATTATTTTCGGGTATGCTAGTATTAGCATGATATTTATAAGCGTAGTAAGCCATTTGAAGGCCAACATTGTCTGGGAAGTTTTCTGCTAAAGTAGCGTCGCCAGAGTTGGCTTTCGTGGGTAAAGTCAACGAGTGTGTAGAGGAAGGAAAGCTTTGATACTCGTCTACTATACATTTCCCAATTTTAGACAGATTTCCCAATACGTTTTCTGTCCAACCTATTCAATTGCATACTATTTTTATTATGCAACAAGACAATGAAAAAAATGATTTCGTTATAACTACTATTGCTGTAGCATAGTGTGTATTCAACGTAAACTGTACCAATCTTTGGTAAACTATGAGCAATTTCATGACCCAATGTTGTTCCTAGAGAGCCAAAATTCATTGCAATTGGAGCATCTTTGGTAAACATGGGTGGTTGTAAAAACGCCATAGGAAAATCTAAAAGTGTATTAATTGTCACAGTCAAAATAGCGGTTAAAATTGTATTGTGTCCTGTAAGATCCTTAAATAATGAATTACTAATTGTATTGCGAGCCCCATCATAATACGGTAGATATGTCAATCCTCTTTTCGAAAACGCCCATTCACTAGATATAAAAGTTATTTACTTTCTCCTTCAGAAAAATTTAATATACTTAGATTTAAATTCGAGCTTGCGAGCTCTAAAGTTTCAAGGCACTTTGTAAAAAGGTTTAAGTGGTATGAGCCTTCTCGTTGCCAAAATAAATATCTGTTAGATACTCATTTCCCTCTTTTTCATTACCAATTTTTCACAAATGGTTTTCTTAGTTCCGCTAAGGATAAATCACTGCCTCGTTGTAGTAGCAGTAGAAGATTATCGAGAAATTCAAGGTTTCCAGCATTCTAAAAACACAATACAGAAATTAAATACAAGACAATAAGTAAATCTAATATCATCACAACTAACAATTCATAGGAAAATTAACCAAATCTTTGAGCATGTAACGTTTATTCAACAGGCTAGAGTTTTTTAGCCAGTTAGGGTACCCAATGCATTCAATTATTGCTGAGACTTTACTCAGAGCTTTTAATTTAGTTGGAGCATCCAGAGAAGATTCTATTATGAATTTATTCGTTATTTTTTCGATGGTTTCTGTAAAATTCTCGATTTGCTCCTTAATCGAAGAATCAAATTGACGCTCTAAATACTTTTGGGTTACTCCTGATCCATAAGCAAGTGAAGCACATGTATCTCTCCTAAATACAATCATCTTGATATAATAATTTAATTTTAATTTCAGAAATGATTTATTTACAGCTCTCTACCTTGGTATTTGCTCCTCAGCCCCAACAAAAATGTTTTTGAACTCAAATAAAGCATTATGTAGTGCAGTATTACTGTAGTAAGACAACGTTCCAACGACTCGCCAGACAAGGTAATTAGCGACAGTCTCGGTGGGAGTTTTGCTAATAAGATGGAATAGCTTTTGTAGGTACCATTTTTCCAGGACGATGATCCTTTCAGACTCCGGCAGATTGACCCCGCTTGTTGAAAAAACTTTATCCAAGTATTTATCGAGTTTTATCTAGTCAATTAGCATACAGGATCTGCATTTTATATTCACACTCGACTTACAAAGGTAAGCTACTTAAAAAAGCTGTTAATTAAAAATAGTAATTAGTGACTACTCACGGGAAATGTGGGCATAACGTATTGGTAAATCAATTGGACACGTTCAATAGTCGACACAAAAGATCCTGTGTATCTTTCTTCTTCTTTTGTTAAAATTTCTGCCAGATCCATCTCAAATTGCACTATGTCTGCAATCTTCTTGTCCAAAGATGATGTTTGCACTGCGGAACCTGTCAATTCTTTTGCAATAGTTTTAATCAAGTTTTGGTAGCCTTTAATTACCTTGTATTCCACATTCGGCTGTATAAGCAATTCAGATGTGACAAACAAATCTGCTTGATCTAGCTGGATTTGAACAAAAAATTACGATAGAGAAACAGTGCAAACAATCATCAGCATTATTTTGCAGTTATTACATATATAACATGTCGAGATTTCTCTGGCATCGTAAAATCGTATTTCGCATCCACTTTAAACAACACGGACATCCCGTACTTGCTCTTAATGTTTCCTATAAAATCCCACCAATCGTAAATGTTTGGATCCCAACTTGCATTCAGCATAGGCCAACCGCCAATGCTGTCGATGATTTCCTGTAATTTTCTTGTATCCTTTGTTTCTGGAATAAATCAAGTCAAAAATCATTAATGTGATTTGCACTCTGGATAATTAAACTTACAAACTACGTCATTTAATAAAATGGATCTTCTATTCCCCCTGAGTATCAATTACATAGGATTACATTACAACTACATATAAAATGTCATAATAACTTCTAGGTTTTATATATAGTATCGATGTCGAAACTGTTTTGTAACATTATACCTCTAATAGGTACATGAATCTTTTCTTGTTCGTTTTTATAAAACATGAAGATATAACATGGTGTATATACTATAAGTATAAATCATGAAAATGTCAAAAGTAAAGTCTTAGTCTTGCATCACAAATAATACGGACGGCATTATAGGAAAATAATGAATAATATAAGCCTACCTTCTTGCATGCATCCTTTAAAAAGCGTCTTAGAAGATTTCAAGGACAATGTGTCTTGGTCTTGTATGGGTTCCTGCAGAATCTCTGAAATGTGTAAGCTATTCAATAAATATCTGCTTACATCTATAGAATTTATTTCACAACGTAAGGTTATCCTTACCAAGATTTATTTTCTCCATATTGTTTCCTATCTCTATGAAAGTGCTCCATTGAGGCTCATACCGTGGTTTGGGATGGTAAGTTATCCAATTTCCACAAGCGTAGTCATGAAAATCCTCACAGGGTTTGCCGTTCCGATTGATCGACTCAGCTATTTTGTTCACTATTGATTCAAAACAATACTTACTGCATTACAAACAGATCCATTATCAACATAAATCCAATAGTTAGGTATTACTATAATACTATTATAATTGAATTGAATAAAACTGGCAATAACCTGCTGATTTGCTATATGAAGCACTTGATAGTAAAATGTTATTAAATAATGTGTATGCAATCAATATAAAAATGTAAAACTGCATTTTGTTAAACGTGGTAACAAAAACTGAATTTAATAAATACTACGTTAGTTAATGGCAGTGGAAAGTAAAAGGACCTTGCACTTGATCCTGACTGGAGACTAATAATCATTTTTCTTCTTTTAAAGCCAACATAAATTCCCATATTTATGCAAACAAGCAGAATATATACAACTTTAATGTACATACTTTGAAATGATGACTTCATTTAATTTTACTACTGGCGATAAGTATCATGTATAGGCGAGTAGACAGTCCATAGTACATGTTCATCTCTATCAGTGTAGTATTAGAGTGGTATAACCCATGTAGTACGGAAACTGTAAACTATGTCATGCATAAAATAAGTATAGATGCTTATACAGATAGTCATTCTCTTCTAGCTTGCTTCCCATTTGGGATTTGGGATTTTAGACTGTATTAGCAAATAGCTAATTCGTCGGTGCAAATTAAGTTGTATTCAGTTTCGCTTCTGTCTTTCCTGCTATATGAACTACTATGCGAAGATATTTTGCATTCTTATTACATAGTTAGTATTTATGTTATGTCATTAAGTGTTCAATTCATTACTAGTCTGACTGTAAACTTGGACTTTTAAATCCTTAATTTATGGAAGCGGAAGATTTCGTTGTAGAGATAGTCGTTTTTGCATTCTAATGTGTAACTAGTATAGCTAATAGAATAGTCCGTAGTCGCAGAACACGTCACTCTATCTGACTAAGTAGCAAGGAGTGCTTTTAGTCATGTCAATGTTTGCATATGTAGTTAGGAAGCAGTAAAAATAGCAAAAGACAACATCCAAGGTCAGCAATGGATTGGACTAAGAATACAAATATCTTATACACTATTACATCTTGTAATCACAATGATTTTCCTCATTATTTCACGACTAGGTGCTATATTTGATGCCAATAATTAATTTATTACAGTGTTTGTGAAATGTGTACAGCTTTTGCAATCTTTCATTTCTGTAGTGACTATGAAATGATACTTTATTCCTGTATAACTACCTGTATGAATGGGAGATTTTGTATGGTTAAAGTAATTAATTGGAATGTAGCATCAGTAATATAGCACTCTCATTTGCACTCGAATAATATGTAATGCACATGTCATTAGACAGCACTATGTCACTGTTGTGACACAAGTAATTAAACCTTCAGTTTTTATGTCAGATGGAACCAGAGTGATATGATGGCAATAAAACGTATCTAAATGCTATATATATCAGCAAGGTATTCACATTTAACTCAAGTGAACTATCTGTGTGTACCTGTCTGTTTACGAAGTAGTACACACATTGGTATTATCATATTATGACTAATTTATTCGCGAAATACCGAAACAAGGTGTACAACTTTCTAGCAGTAGGTAATATAATTTGCAAGTTGCAAATAAACAGAAGCAAATCAGAATTCAAATGTGCTTAATTTTTTTTACAACACGTAAGTATGAATACCCAAATAATGTCGGTACTCAATTCTTGGCTTTTTGTATAATAGTACCTATTACATTTGTGTTTATTACACCATAATGTTTATCTCTTTTATGTGTGACTAGCAATTTCTCATTTTGCCACAAACTATTTGTGCTAAACTTAGCTAGCTAATAAATATTCTGCTCCTTTGTTCTTTTTCCTTAGTATTCGTGAAACATCGTACTTACGAATCGCTAAGTTTCTTGGAAATGTTTATGTTGTTTAGTGTAATTTTGACCTTCTGTCCCATCTTTGTAATACCAATATCTACTTCAGCATAAATTTCTGTAAGACAACTTAGACTAAGAATAATTTTAATAAAATGATGATCCAGTAAGTTCTGAATGGGCCTGGATGTAGTTTAACTATTTATACCAATGTGTTCTCTACTTCTCTACTATCTGTTACTAACAATAACTACAAATAACGTCATCGTGTTTCCTATAATAAGATATCCCTGCAATTTATTAGAATCAGGACCAGAACATACAATTGGAAAATGATGAAACTGTCAGAAACATCCTTAAGGATTTTGAATCTTTCGTCAATACTGCTGCAACATACAACATCAACATACAACGAATTCTGTGCTGTGGAAGATGTTCTCAGCATTATGGAAAGACTATCTGATTCTGGGAATTTGATAAGTAGAGAGAAAAAGACGGAGGAGGAACTAGCAACGAAGTATGAAAACATGAATGGGACTGATAGTAATGAGTTTCCTATTCCGCAGGGATCAGTGATATACGGTTCGCCAATTTGTGTATACCAGTGTGTCATTTTGCAGGTTAGCAAATCCCACGACTCATTCCTTAATCTCATATAATATTTAATACACTCTACTTATCATTACTATCAATTCTGCTGCATATACTACTACTATGAGGCATCAGCATTGGGAAAAGTCTTTCCTGACTCTTGTCTTCTGTCCCTTGTGTAGGCGATACAAAGAATTGATACATTTTAAGAAAAGAATATCATAAAATGTCTTTTTCCATTTAGAAAAGGCTTTGGGTAGAGTTTCTTCTACATTTAAGTGCGTTAGTGCCTAGTTTCAGTCTTTCCCACTAGAATGTAAATTGTACATGAACAAATCCAACATTTGGTTATTCCCTAATATGCTAAATATTTTTCAAACTAAATTGGCAATTTCCTCCGTAGCTAGAACCTGTGGATGACGTCTGAAAGAAATCAAAATAGAGAATGTTAATGTCATTTTAACTTTTCCGATTTGCTAAGTTCTTGCCAATTATGGTGAGTCTTGGTGAGATAAAGAGTTTTCATGAATAGCTTTTATTTCACAAAGATCGGCAAGTGCGTAGAATAAATAAGAATCTTCAAGAATATTCTCTGAACATCTCTTTGATATGTTTCTGGGAATGTGAAGTTAATTTTCTGAGGAGCTACCGACGGAAGTACATGCTAAATATATTTACTGTTCTAAAAATAATTCTTGTTTTGTTAAATGTCAAAGACAGAAATAGTCACAATAGTCATAACTTACAACGTCACATACACTTGTCGTTATACATTTTATATTGTAATTATAAAGAATTTTAAATATGCCTCAGGTGTACTGGGCAGACTCGTCGATATCTATTTTGGGAATTCAACTGCCACAGATTCCAACTTTCCCAGAGCCCACGCCTGTGTGCTGGATGTCTACCGATATTTATTACATATCTACGTATCTACAACCTATATACATCTTCAATCAGCTAATATTAATTATAGTACTAAATAGATTCGAGCAGGTACATACAGAAACTTAATATCATTCTTTAGATGAGATTTTTTGGGCTAAAAATAAAAAAAAGAATTGTTATACATGTTTGTAAAATCCTTGGCTTCTTTTTAATATGCAGATATGGATTTGTTATATGCCTAACTACATGTATGTAGCATAAATCTTTTGCATGAAATATTCTCCGTGTGTATTTGGAAACAATTAGTACACTTTTAGGCCATGAGCATTATGAATAGCACATCACGTCTTGTATACGTGATATGTGAAGTGATTTCCATTTATCCAGTCAAAGAGTAAGGATTTGCTGTTACAAGGTTTTACATTTCAGTTCCTTTTAAACTTCCTGATTACATTTTTTCAAGGCTTCTCTATTGTAAATTAGGAAGCGTGCTTCAACAGTTGAGAGTCGAGACGAACAATATACTTTTTTAGCTTGACTATATACTAGACAGGAAATTGGATCTCTTGCCCTAATTTAACAAAAGGTAAATGTAGTAGTTGGCTGAAACTATAGTATACAGCCTTTTAGGTTATGAAACAGATATGGCGACCCATTTAGACACTAATATATCATCAACAGTAGCCAATTACAAAAACAACTTTTATGAAAATTGAAATCTTATTCCAAATTAGAAAACAGCTATTAGTAGCTCAAATATTATATTTCTCGATTTATTTGTATACTTGTACACTCGTAGCTCAAGTTTCGTTTGGAACTACGTTATCTGCCTAGGGATTGAAAATAATTAGTTTAACCCTGATTTTATTCATGTACTTAATTGCATTGGTACTAGTACGTACATTTGCTACTTATTTAGTACATTATCATCGTAGTAAATGTACTAAAAGGGACGAATAATTGAGCCAGTTGTAGAACTAAATGCGAACTTGCATAAATTCTTGACAAAGTTTGCAAATAAACACAATTATGTGCAGCAGATGTACGAACATTGTTGATAACGTTTCCATCTGATTAAAAGTGAAATATAAATATAGATTTCACTGGATTTACTACTACCTGTTACATAGCAGATAGTAAGAAAAGACATGTTTAACTTAAAATGGAATGGCTTGTACAGTTTCATGTTACAAAAGCATTTTAGTACTGTCATTAAAATGGACTACTAAAAATAGCGAAGTTCTTGGTAGTAGTGAATATGGAGTAGAGAGTTAGAAAGTTTAATAAAGCAACTTTGAGGGGATATAAGTAGGAAGAGAATAATTATAAATCAAGTGAAGCCCGGAGAATTTGGAGTGGGAGGAAAGAAACAAAGATGAAAACTCATTTAGTCTAGGGAATGAATATTCGAGTTTTAATTTCAAAGCTTTTCTAGTAGCTGTTGCTTCTCTTGATGACGTCGACTGAGTCAAAACTAAAACTGTTAAGCCGAATGAAGATTAGTACCTAATTGTAGAAATAGGATTTTTGCACGTCATTCATTTCTTGTTCCGCTCCACAATCCTCTGATACGTAACTCTATTATAATTTATACGACATTAAATGTACAGCAGGCAAATGCTATAATGAAAATGGAGTACTACTACTCTAATGTGACTGTTTGCCTTTGATGTTCGCTCCAACCAGACAAATATTTAATGTTAGAGTTGCATTGGCAGAGTAAGAAATGGAAGAAACAGTGTAGCAGATTATGCATAAAGAACAGAATTTCAGAGCTGGATTTTGTAGAGTGCATTTGATGATGGTAGTAAGAAGAGCAAATAGATAGCCGAGTCTTTGTACTTATGTCTGTCTGGAGGTGTACACACTCTCTCTATCCTGACATAGTCTAGCTATTACATTAAATTGCTGCGTTTTACTTGTGCGTATTATATTACTAGTATGTATTTGAAGTTGAAATTGAAGCTGGCAGCAGTTTTCCCAGTGAAAATCGATCTTAGAATGCAAGAACTAAGCCATGGCTATCATACACTAAAACTAGGCATCACTGTATTTCTACTATTATAGACCCATCTTTTTTAACTCTATACTTAATCAAGTCTAAAGAACCTTCATGAATACTTTCTTCTTTGTTACTCTGTCTCTACATGTCCCAATAATAATCAACCTAATAAAGTTCTGCAGATTCGCAATTAAATCTAATTTCGGAATATTACCCCATTAGTATCAATTTTCATTAAAATTCATGTACCTATATAAGAGAACTTTATTAATGCCAGTTTTAATAATAATTAATAACAAAATAGAATTACTAGCTTTTACATTTTTCACTTTAGTAAGGAGGTATCTAAGAAAGTGTAACAGTTGGTACATTCACAATAAAATATTATTGGCACCCTTAAGTGCAATGAAATGGTTCCTGTACAAAACGGTTGTACTGTATTGTTTACTTCTGGCTGGTTGCTGTACACCGCATCCTGCTCCAGTCGAAGATACTCAAATGCTAATATATACACAATTCCCATATTTCCGTCAATTGAAAAGTGACAAAGTAACTAAAAGGAAGTGAGGTCAAAGTAGAAACTCTATCAATCTGTATGCTGACTCTTTCATTTATGTCCTAATTAGCTTACATAAGTAATTAGTTTTTACATGTGTAAGTAATTTTCTTCGAAAATTGGGAAAAGATTTATCTCATTTTGATAATTAATTAAAAATTTAGAGTGTTTTGAATGAGTTGAAACGTAATCAGCAGTCTACAGGTGCACTTTCAGTATAAACTCAAATTCTGCACGAGTCATAGCGAAAATTCTCATTTACTACTTGAGTATGCACGTATCAAATGCGTATTTATTGCTGTTGTCGCTTATACGTGTTCGATAATGCACAAAAGTCTGAGAATGTGTTTTAAATTAGATAGGACGGATAGAGAAACTAATTCTCCCGAGGGGTTGATGCTACAGTTAATGACTCTGGCCTTGTTCTCTTTCAGAATTAATCAGCACCAAGAGAAACTGGAGAGGAATCCTCTGACGTCTCCGCCTACCTGTTGCTACAGATTTATAAATAAGCATAAACTCCGAGTTCCCAGTTCGTGGAGTTCGCAATAAAGTAAAGTACCATTATATAATAGCTCTCTACAGGAGGCTCTTAAATTTCTTTCAACTTATATACATCTACCTCATCCACTCACCTGATTGCTAACAAACCCAAATTCATTTAAATTATTTACACGATGACACTCGGAAAAATTCATTCATTAAACTCGCAGAGTATCAGTAAGCTGCTGGCTGCACAAAATTATCATGATTTGT
Source organism: Tomocerus qinae (assembly GCA_020055645.1). Lineage (NCBI taxonomy): Eukaryota > Metazoa > Arthropoda > Collembola > Entomobryomorpha > Tomoceridae > Tomocerus > Tomocerus qinae. Next base: position 25,097,804 of record CM034549.1, read on the forward strand.
CATTTGAGTGCAGGGAAGAGCAGCTTTGATCACAGAATCCGAAAATACTAGGCCCGTTAGATCATAGACTTCATACAAACCTAGCTTTTCAGGGTTTCCCGTACTTTTGTCACCTTTGCTCTAAGTTTATTATGTTGCTACCTCGCCAGTGTTCTCAAATCCTGAAGACTAAGGTATCAGTTAGAAAAAAATGAAGAATTTATTCATAGTAAAATATCACATAACCACTTTATAATGAAGAAAACAGGAAGAAAGACTACAAAAATAACGCTATACAATAATTAATAACACGTAGTAAATATAACAACACGTAAATAAGTATTTGCGGCTCTTAAAATATTGAGCATCTATTCATGCTCTCCGGATTCATCTTCGAGCCAGCAGGACAGTTCCACGATCTAGAAAATTCGTCAAAATTCCTTAGCGCCCCTAAAACACGGAATCTGGCTGGGCTGTGATGATCAGTAAGGATTTGTTCCAATAATGCTTCCTTTCTTGTAGACGAGCACCAATTCTAAATAGATTAAGGTTATATTATGATGTTTGGTAAGTAGTAAAATAATATAATATGATTAAACACTTGTGGAAATGCAAAGAAAAAGCAAATTAGGAACATATCACTTACATGAGCAAAGCTTATAAAAAATAACTGCGTAGAATCATATTGCTCTAGTCCTGGTAGTTTCTGCTCTGGTCCATTTGTATTCAAGTATTCTAGAAAAGCTGAATATGATTCTAGAAGTCCACCGTTATCGGGAAAATTCTCATCTAAAGTCAACTGCCCATTCAGAGTTGCGTCGGAGTTTACGTCTGGTAACTTAAACCCATCGTATTGATCTATGAGACATTGGCTAATGTTGGTGAAATTTCCTTGTAAATCTTGAGTCCATCCTGCAAATAATTTAATAGTCACGTTTCATGTACAATTTATTTTTGAGTTGAATTTAAGTGGACTATAAAGTTTGGTGTATATTTACCCGTCACAGTGAAACCGTGTGTGATTTCATGCCCAATTATTGTACCTAGGGCTCCGTAATTTAAACTGAAAAACCAGATTCATTTATATTGTAGTCAACCCAAATCTGTACTTATACAGAAAGTATGCTTGTTATCAATTTATCATGAGTGATTTTCTTGGTGAATCCATCTACACTTATTTAGTTATTCTACTTTTTAGTAAGTAAATTAAATTAACACCTTTTTGGTCTGTTTTTGGCGTAAAATGGATGCTGCAATACACCACCAGGCAAGCCTATGTGAATCATTAACAAAATTTAATACATACATGCGGAAATAGAAATTCAGAACGAATTTTTGATGTATATCATTTAAAGTCATTGAGTGAAACACTTACTGACTGCTTTGCGACGAACATCGTAATAAGCCCCAATTTGGGCAGGAAAGCTCCAACGACTAAATTATAGAATATTAAAGATGCAGGTTGATAAAAAAGTATTCATTCATTCACAATGAATCATAAGTTGCAGTAGAAAATTACATACCATTCAGCATCAAAAACTTCTTGCAAAGATTTTAGCTTTTTGTCCCCTTGCCACTGCTTGACTGCCAACAGTTGTTGAAAGTATCCTAGTTTAGAGTCCAGTTCTAACTACAAAAATTAATTATTTTGAGTTACAATTGGATCATTTTAATCAAATTGTTACATAGTCATATAATCAATCCATTACATAGATTTATTAACTTACAGAATCATAATGGCTCTCTACGGCAGTTTTGTTTCCTATCCACTCTGGAAACCCGACACAACTCTTTACTGCCCCTGCCTTGCGCATGGTATAATTACGCGTTTCCTCATCCATCCAATCAATCGTTCCAAGTAAAACTTTAAACGAGGATCTGACTTCTTCGAATAATTTTTCCACCTAAGTATGTATAAACAAATTACAACTATTTAATACCAGAGGAAGGTATTTTCGCTTCATATTCAGGTACAAAGAATCCTACCTCCGTTTTCACCTCCCTATTGAGAAGATTGTTTTGCATATATTTATATCCCAAGACAAGTCCGAATTTATCCTCCGCCGAAGACGCACAAGTATACTCTCTATATATAAAAGAATTTGGTCCCAAAATGAAAACTTGTAGAATATTGGAGGTAAATAAATAATTGAACTTGAATAAATGAAGATTGAACCTTTCAGTTTTTCCTGCAGTGCCGTAAATGACCCGATGATATTCTAAAACATGATTTCGCATTGCGGAAACAGTTCCAGAAGCTAACCAGGCAGCTATTCTGAAATGCAAGTAATTTGCCAACACTTCTTCAGGAGTGGCAGACAAAACTTCAAATATATTACCAATGTATTGAACATCGGACATGGAGACTAGTTGTGATCCCGTAATATTCAATCCACTAGATAAGAACAATCTATCCAGCATACTTTTCAAAGAGATCTGTAAATTAAAAATAAAAATAATCAATTTCCAAATCCGTACTAATAGTCAAAATTTTTACAAAAAAATTGCATACTAGGACTTCAAAATTACCGTAATTGTTGCATTTTCATTAGTGTAATTATCAAAGACACCCTGTAGGAAATCTAAAGTAACAGTCGCACTTGCATCTTTCAAATAATATTGAACTTGAGCTTCTCTCGTGACATTAGCCACGGCCGCTTCAAATTGAATTATGTCTTCAGCTTGTGATTCTATGTATGTGATATTGACCTTGCTTGCTGTCGTAACAGCATCTGTAATATTAGTTTGTAAGGCGACTTGAGCACGTTTCAGTTCTAGTGCTATATTAGTAATAAACTTCCTATATGCATCTATATGCTCAGGATATTTTTCTTGGTCAACAAGAAACGGACGCGACAGGAAAAGTGACGGCTGGTTAAACTAAAATTAAAACATGCAAATCTCCATTATTCATTAATTTTTCCTTGAACTACCTTTAATTCCTCATTAGACATGACGTATAGCTTTAACTACCGCTTAGATTGATGGACTGCAGGTACATAAATTTGCCAAAATGATAAATTGTTGTTCTTACGTGTACTGTATTTAAAGAGCTATTCTGCAGTGTATTTTGGTTGACAAGAATGTCATAAATAGCAGATGTGGAAAATACTCTCTTGAGATCTGCAGTTGATATCATCCAGTCAAAATTGGAAGAATCCCAAGTTCCTTCATCGTACAGTAAAGGCCATCCTCCATAATCTTCCAAGACTTTTAACAAAGGTTCTAACCCAACTCTGTCAAGCTCATCTAAATTGCAAAAAATATGGTAATTAAATACTCTTTGATCAGAAACATCATTTGTTTTGAAGTCTGAAGCATAATATTTTCAATTTACCGACATTAACGCAGGAAGCATAAAAGCCTTTGGCTAAATTCAATGCTTTTGGGTCGTTCTCATCATTCGGCGAACTGAGTATTTCTGTGGTAAGTAAACAAATACATTTATAGTATGAGGGCAAATAACGTAATATTGCACAAAAAGTTACACAAAGGAAAAAGGTTTGTTTGGTTTGTCATTTACTTCTTGTTATTTCATTAGTCCTGTGGTCAAGCACGCTGAAATGACTCCATTTAGATACAGAACTGGGTAAAGGATTATCTACAATCCATCTTCCGCATGCAAACTCATAAAAATCATCACATGGGTCTACCGAGAAGTTTATAGACCTTATCAAAGAAAATGCTGCAAAACAAAATACAATTTAACTTGCGAATTACGTACATTTACATATCAAGTTGCAAAGAACCAGACAGTAAAAAATAGCAAAACACATAATCAACACAAACAAGTCTTGGAAGACAATGTTTATTTAATAAGATCTCACCACTCTGAATACATTCATCTGTCCTGCAAACAGTTGAACCAGTCTCTTCCTCTATCGCTAATATCCTCGCTCTGATCTCATCGTTTCTTTGTAAATATTTTTCTCGCGAATCATGTGCACCCTTTTGACTTGTAGAAACATATTCATAATCTTCAAATTTCTTAAACAATACTGTAAAAAATAGCACCGAGAGTCCAACACCAATGCAAAATCCTCCCACCAGAAAAATCCATTTTTTATTCTTCACCCTGCACAAAAAATCAGTCATGTATTTATCACTCTTGTTACACATTTCCACAAATTTTTACTTTCCATGCATTTCAATACATGTCAAACTAGAGCACAGAAACAGACTTGCACACAAATTAAATAACACAAAACAAAGTCTACAAAAAAGTTTTAAATAGACACACATGGAATCTTTGCTCTCTAATCCTTCACGTTATAAAGACCATTAATGACAATTGTAGCAACCACATCTCGGAATATTAATTCCTCTTCAAAGAAAATTGTCAAGAATTGGGCAGGAAAATGATAACCACTCCTACTTTGTTATAAAGATCAAGAATGAATTCACAGATAACCTTAATAATACAAAACCCATAAATACAGTCGTTACTTTAATATGCAAATACAATCTCGCTCCTAAAAGTACATTATTCTTCAACTAACAGTTTTTGTTAACAGTTATTATCAAAACTCGGAGGAAAGATGCAAAGTGTAACACAAACACATTAAAATTTATAAAGAGATAAGCATAATCATATCTTTGATCTGCAGTACAACTAAAAATAACAAAGAAAGATGCGCAAGCTATTGGTACTCTACTATTCTACTTATTCCTATTCTTACTAGCAAGTTTATAATTTCATTGTACATGTAAAGAACGAAAAGAAATCTCATAAACAATTCACAGAGTGGATATAGTCTTCTGTAGATCTTACATGCAAGCTTCCGTTCTACAGCTATCGTATACGTATCTCACATCTTGTGCTTACACATGCAAACTGAATGCATCTATGGTAGCTACTGGGAACATGTTCTATATACACAATCATGCGTCCGTAGTCTTTTGATAATGTAATCTGAAGCATGGAAAGCAAACTTGAAAAATTTTGCTAACTATTCAAGTTATTATTATTATATTTACGCATAAAAGTCAAAATGCTTTTCAACCGCAACTATGCATGTAAATTAGTAAATGTTTAGCATAAAGATTCTTCTTACCATATTGAATTTTTGCCAGGTATAATATCCTGTACAGCTTGATGATTAGTTATCGCTTCCAAATTCGTCATAATTATTTATTTATTAAGTAGAGCACTGAGATTCACAGACATTAATCAAAGGTATCTACTATTATGGACTTTTAATAAGTATCCTATACAGTAGCATACATTAGTAACAAGAAAAACAAAGATAAGGAATGGTAGTAGGGAAACTTAATAATGTGGTTAGTCTAAAGCTTGACTTGCGAGTGACTTCAATTATTTGATAAGGTGTAAAGTAAACTGAACTGTTTTTGAGATTAGCGGACGAAAGAGTTGTTGAAAAAGGTAAATGGGAATCACTACAAGTAATTAACTAGAGTTGCACTCGGAGATTATCACAGGAAATATTTATAAAGATATTAATTTAGCTAAGTATACGCGTTATAGTTTAATGTAGATAAATTGTTATCTCTGCAGAAGTTTCTTTTTTGACATATTAGTTGAGTTCTATGAACTATGAAGGAATTGCATAGGCAAAGTGTGCCGGTGAATCTTGGCAAAAGTTATACTGCACAAACTTTGATACATCTACCCCACAGAGTCGAATGAAAATAACACTCGCATTACACATGCGGTTAACTTTTCCTTGTGCCTGTTTATGCTAATGAGTAGCTAAAAACACAGAAAATGGGCAATGATTATTAATTACCTATATATTTAATGAACACAATAGACGCAATTAGAAAACGGGGAAACCCATGAGAACTGTTGACTGCTGCACTACTACGTATCACTGTGGCTTATTTCTGCTACACAAACCAAAACATCTACTAAAACTAAACTATCTGGTCTGGAATTGAAAAGGAAACTTTTCATGTTCCACTATTTATACATTTATTGCTATCACAGACAATTGAGTGGCTTGCAGAACAGACACCCTGCGATGCAATCCAGTAGAAAATTCTGGGAATTATTAATCTCTATTCCAGTATTATCTGCATTTACGATGTAATATTAAGTAAGTCGTGACAAAACAAATTGCACTGGAAATTATGTTGTTCGTGAAGAGTATCTTGTTATTTGGTCAACAGGTACCAGGTACATCATGCTATTGCAAATTCAGAGTACCAGGTACATAACAATAGGTCTTTTTGCGTAAGGCACGTTTTTTTATCATCACTCAAAAATCCTACGTCGTAATTAGTAGAACTTCACATCCAAACTTCTGGAGTGGAAATAAATCTTCAAATCTTCACAAAAACAAGATATACACAAAACATACTCCAGTCAGATCAATTTCGAACGATAGACAGACTTGAAGAATAAATAGCTAGAGGAAACTTAGTATTTTCTAATGTATTAGGATACGTAATATAATAAACCTTGAAGGAAAGTATACACTAATGCACAATGATACACACGCAAGCTATTGTTTTGTACAGACTGAAAACATGAAGTTTATCCTCCTTAGATTTGGTAATCTTATTGTTTCGTATTCTCATCGTTTGATTTCCTTAGTCTTTGTATTCCCAGACTGAATTAAATAACTCCAGAGTTAAATCAGTTTACTTCCAGTCCCATCACTAAAGTCGAGTAGTCCGGTGAAATCCTCAGCACTCAATCTCAATCAAAGTTACACTTGCTACACCTGGAACAACAAAAAAATGTTGCATTGCAGCTTCCTTTTAGTTAATGGATGATACGGTAGAAACTAAGTATATAAAATCAACAGAAATTCTAGGTAGGTAGTAGACGTACCTAATATTTAATTTACACATATCCTGTCCTGGTATCAACTCTGAACGTTGTTTGAATGTGAATGAATGCATTTATATGCTTAATCCTCCCTTTTTGCGTTATCCAGCAAATGCCACAGATTCACTTTGTTATTCGAGCCGATTTATCCGAACTTCACCTCATCAGTCTTCGTTTATTAAGGAGACAGAGCTTCTGTTCTCTCTATTTCCCTTTTTACATGCACAGAAAACGAGGGAAATGACCAGGGGCACTTTCAACTTCAACTAAATTAAAATCAACATCCAGTCAGCTACTTACTACTATGCATTCTAATTCAACACATTCAACGACACTGCCTACTATTTATCTACGTGATCTGATTCTCATTCAGATGCGTCTGCCTTAATTATAATTTATGAGATAAAACTCAGATTAGACGTGCTAACCCATGTGCTTATAACAGCACATTGTCTTATACACTACGCACTCTTTTTCTTCCAGACTACTTAAAGGGAATCACCGATAACTTTTTCAATTTCTTAACCCACTGTACCTACAGGGTTGAAATCACTGTTTAATATAGATACACGTACAATGTAAAACGTGACACTCTTAAATTAGTTAATTACTCACGATTTTAATTGCACTCCTTCAACAACCGTTTAGATTATGATTTTCTATGATGTGAGAATGAGCTGAAAAGCTCATAGCTAACAATAACTTTCAATCAAAAGAATGACTAACCAAAAAATAAATAACTGTTTCGCTACCCTTTTGTTGTCCCAAACAATTATTACAGGACTACGGATCAAAGAGATTGAGATAGTCGCTTTGCAATGTCTCTGGCTAGTCTGGTACTAAACTATTGCATTGTTATCGTCTGGATTGATGTGATTTGACTGATCTGACACGATGGTTGGCACAATTTCTCGCCAGTAGTAAGCCCTTCTTACCTGAGCTGTGCACACTCATAGTGAATACTGAGTCTTCGATCTAAAGACACTCAACGATACAACAACCCATTAAAATAAGCTATTGAATGAACTTAAGTCTGCTTAGCCTAGCCATGCCGCTGTACCTACTGCCTTTACATAGTGTTAGTATACAATGTACACAACAGTGTAACAAGTTTGTTTACTGTGGGCTGCTGTCTGTACAGGTTCACCTTTTCCATTACAGCTATTTGATGTGCTGTTCTTATTGTATCAATTGTGTGTGTAAACTTGTGTAGGTCTTTACCACTTGGTTACTTGCTCCATTCAAGACTCTCAATCTTGTTCTGATAAACTATGTAGAATGAATCAGATAGATTTTCTAGATAATGGAAATATACATCGCTAGTACAAATAACACTAAATTACTCCTACACATTATATGTACAGATACTTTGGTAATTACACTAAGTATCTATTTTCTACTTGTTAACAATTTTATGGTGCTCAACTGCGCAATGTACCTATCTATACAATGTCGCTATTTTTATCACCAAGAAAATTACATCTTAGTACCTTCCAAATTAAATCGGTAACCTGACCTCTGAGCAAGCGCATCTCCAAGAGTAAATTGTTTATCGTCATCACATCACCTCGTGGATCATTTACCACTCTTAACAATCTCTCTGACTTGATCCTTATCCTACATTGTCTATTCATTGTCCTTATATCAGTATTTTAGTTGAATACAAACTATAGAGAATTTTCTATATTTAATTATCCAATAGCTAAGTAGGCCAAGTATACCCAACTTTTTTAAACAATACTGTTTCTGAATTTCATATTTTTATTTATTAAGGCACCTGTTTAAAAGTGTGCTGAATTTGAATTAGTGTCTGTTTGGTAAATATTGGAAGGTATAAGGAAATAAAATTTGTATAGTTTAGTAGGTAGATGAAGTCAAACGAGTATGCTTAGTAAGGGAACTTAAGGCTAGTATAAAAATGATGCCCCACGCACAAAACGACAAAGATACATGTGCATAGGTAATACATTAATTTACAGGTAAATATGATTTACATATTGCAACCTACATAATATCCGTATAAGAAAATGAGTAAATGCTGCATGAGGCAGCTTGAGACGAAGACCTTGTAGCGTGTGATGTGAATTCATGATCAAATATCATTATTACGTTTGGTCTGAGTGGTCTGGTTTGTGGTGTTAAATACTACACAAGTAGTACCAAACATAAGATGTATAAGCACTCGTAAATACAACAAAGATTCAAGCATTTCAATTCTTAAACGAATTATATCAACCACTATAGTACCTATGGATGTATTGTAATACATAATGCACGATCTCAATAATGTAGCAATACAGGTAGTGCCTATCTACGAGTGTCTACTGCGGCTAGAATTTTATACTATATGTGTGTGAAGAAACCCTATCTTTACCCATTTTTACCTTGATAAAACGAGTTTATTGTTTTCCGTTTGCAATGCATTATAGTGTTATTCAAGAATATTTGACTTTGCCAAATGTGGACTTTGTGTTTTATCAAGTAAGATCCATTATGATATTGCAATGAGTCATTTCCTCGTTTTTATTGGATTTTCATAGGAAGCTTCTGGATATGTGTACATTACCTAGTACTTACATGCACAGGGGTTTGAGCCTAAAAACTTCCATAGCATACAATGCATGTTACATTATTGCAAAATAAGCCTGTAACTATCATTCATGTTCTTTATCACGTTCCAATGTACCTTTGAGATAAACCTAGTTGGACTTGCTTTCATTCTACTTTTTATTCTAAAACATTATTGACTGAGACATTTATAATATTGACTTAGGATATGTGTAATACTGGGAATTATGAATTATGTTTATTGCTACCCGGAAATAAGAGAATTTATGGATTGGAAAATGATGTAGGAATAAGAATGTTTACTTGGTAAATCCTAAAGTACCTACTGACACTCACGCTTTAGCTACATAAAAATAATCATAAGTAAAATAAATTAAGATTTGGATTCTATATATGGCCCATTCGTCCTTATCCATTATAAATGCCATTAAGTAATACAAAAGTCAAGCCTGAAGCATTGTTGTTCAATGTTAAAAAGTTACGAACATGTGTGGGGAAGGTATGCATGCCAAATTCAACTATGCCACTATACTAAACACATTATTGTTTGTATTTACTGTGTGAGTGTGGGGCAAGTCACAACGAAATGTTAAGGCTAAGGTAAACTAGATGCCAATTTTCCCATTCAATGGTAAATTCATCTTGCTGTGTCATGAGTCGTGACAAACTCAGAGGTTGAAGGTTCTGCAGTCCTAATCCATCTACCCTTCAATATAAAAATTTGCATAGCCATTCTACATCATTTGCCCTAACAAATTAAATTGCTCGGTGGGCTATGCATTGTTATGCAATAAATCTTTTATTCTCAGCACAATAGACTTTCAATGAACTTGAGGAAATTAGAATATGTGAGTAGCGAATCACTCAGGTTGATTCACGTACAATACACAAGCCATTCGATTATCATTAGCTCTCCTTGTAAATTACATCAATTATTCACTATGGACTATTCACAAAAATTCGTATCCTAAAATCAAACGACGTAATATTTCATTCATTGCTAGGCTAAGCAATCTGGGGAGTTTAGGTACTAAGGATAAGAATAAACCAAGATAATCAATCTCAGATTTTAGTTAAGGCAATTTTATTGTCCATTCAAGAAAAGAAAATACTTTATATCAGAAATAACTAGAGATATATTGTAGATAATAGATACAGCATAAATACGCTGAAAGGGTTAACAACTTACGAGGTAAAACTAGAATCGCTTAAAGCTCACATTGCAATTAATCTCTAAATTACATGGCAGGAATAGTAATAAATAGACAGAAATAATATAATTTGAGACGAGAAAGGTTTTGGCTTGGTTGATCATTATTACCAAACGACACACCTACATCAAAGATAATACATTTATATCAGAATGATTTTGATTTGTTTTATAAATAATTTAAGAAGAAAATTGAATTTAATTGGATACCTTTCCGCATCTGGAGGTCTCATGTAATCTCCAACTTGGCAACTGTAGGCAGCAGTGAACTCAACCGAATTCCTCAATGGTCCTTTCACACGGAATTCAGCAGGACTGTGTGGGTCTGAGAGAAGTTGAGCTTCTAATCCAGCAGGAGTGATATTTTCACACCAAATCTATAATGAAGTGTCAAAAGATATTTTAATACACAATTGACCTCTGAAAGGAAAAATAAAATTGTAGCTTACATTGGCATATCCTAAAAAGAAGAGTTGCTCATTTGTGAAATTTTCGAGACCAGGAAGTTTCAATTCGGGACTTGCTTCCAAGTACAATCGGTAGGCGAATAAAGACTCCCGAAGTCCACCATTGTCAGCAATATTTTCTCCGAGGGTCAAACCTCCATCGACATTTCCAACTGGAGTTACAAATGCACTGTATTGATCTCTTACACAAGTTGTTTTTCTTTCGTATTCTGCACGAGTTGTAGCGTCCCACCAGTCAGCAACGTTTCCATCACCATCGAATTGGCTTCCTAAACAGACATCGATTGTCATAAATACTTTCAAAATTTTTCAATTGTTTCAATCTTAACGGTTCACTAAATCCTTTTAAATAAACGCAAACTAACCTTGGTTGTCGAATCCGTGGGTGATTTCATGACCAATGACTACACCAATACCTGAATATCATCAAAAACATATATAATGGGTATATCTGTAGGGAAATATTTTTTAAGAATAAGATTGAAAGCATTTAATATTTTATACCTCCGAAATTTTGTGACATATGACGGCCCTTTCCAAAGAAAGGTGGCTGAAGAATTCCAGCAGGGAATGCTAGATTTACGGGCAAGAAAATTAGCATGAAATTGTCATAATATCTTTTACTTTCTCTATAAATTATTATGGTGATGCTTTAAGAACTTACTGATGGAATTATGTTCGGGAGAATAGAATGCATTAACAACTCCAGGGTAAGTTAACCATCTGTAAAGAAGTTTTTAAAATTAAAATTGAGTTTTCAGACATGATCATCATTATAGGACAATATTCATAATAGTCCTATCTACAGTACGGCTATAGTACTAAAAATCACGTACTCGTCTTTGCTTGTGGGTTTTCTCAATTCCTTTAGAGATTTGTCTCCAACCCAATTAGAGAGCGAAACTCCGCTTTCCAAATAGCTTCCAGGGAGAATTACAAGCTAAACATCAGTGAATTAAAAACTTTCAGAAAATTGATCTCTTTGTGACGCTTTCTATTGCAATTGTATATGCAATTAACTGAGTTATCTACTTTAAGTTGCAGTTTTTGTGTAACTATGATTAAAGAATTAAATAGAGTCACTAACACCAGCAAACTCTTCCTCGACTCTGTCTTTGTCCTCTAGCCATTCTGGAAAAGCCATGAAACTCTTCATTTTAACAGCCTTTTCATCAGCGGCAGCTCGTGTAGTTGGATTCAACATCCAATCTGATGTGGTTAGCATATCTCTGAAAGATGTTCTCAGATTTTCTACTAATCCGTCGACTTCACCCTTTGCTTCTAAATCGAACGCAGCAGCAATGTATTTCACTCCGATGGCCATTCCAAAACCATTATTTGCTGCGTTTGCACACGTAACATTTCTAATTTATAAAAGCAAAGCATTTTTATTGCAAATTAGACAGATAGAAAAGTATTTTGTTAGAATTCTCGAGAAGTATTTTGTAATTTTAACGCTTCCTTTGGTCCATTTATGTGACAGTTTTATACCTTGGTTGAGGTGCAGTGGCCCCAGAAAGAACTTTGTTGAATTCAAATCCGATGTCTCTCATTTCCTGAGTGGTATCGGGAATTAATCCTGAAGCTACTCGCCAAAGTAGGTAATTAGCAATAGTTTCTTTTGGTGTATTATTGAGAATAGTTACAAGTTGAGTCATGTAGTTCAATTCGTACACAATAATTCTCTCATTTGAAGGAACAATTATTCCTGAGGTGGCGAAAACAGAAGCCAAAAGTACATCTAAATGAATCTGAAAATTATACCGAAACACTTTTAAATACTACATTTCATTCAAATAGACTTGTCGAAATAAATAAAATAAAATAAATACAAAAGTAGGTCCCATTCAGGTAGTTACATACCGTTTCCAAACTGGCATCTAATTCTGCTTGGTACTCACTAAGAACCTTGGGGTTGTAAATCCTTTCCATGTCATAACGATCTTCATCGGAACTGGAAGCTTGAGCAAGCAAGATTTCAAAGTTGACAACATTATCAACTGCTGCAGATAATGCAGCAGGGGTAAGGTTGGATCCGAATTTAGTTGCGACGGTTGATAAGTATGTTTTGTATGCCGCGATTTGGTTTTGATAATTCTCAGGAGTTACAAGCATGCTTCTTGGAATAAAGAAATTTGATTGATCCAACTAGGAAGTAAAATTAAAATGATAAATAATCAAAAATGTATCTAATAAAGCCAACTTGGGATAAAAATCACATCATACAAAGGAAATGACATCAACTAACATAAATGGTATTGACGGCAGTATTTTTCAAGTCCTGACTGACGGAAACACCAATAATAGCATAGTCCAAAAATTGTCGTCGAATGGTTCCAATAGATTCCATAACATCGAAAGTAGAACCATCCCAGGCAGAATCTAAGATGGGCCATCCTCCTAAATCATCTCGTAAAATATCTTTCACTGGGTCCAGTCCCAAAGCTTCAAGAGCAGCTAAAATTTTAAAAATGGCAATTTTTATTAAACACATGCAATGTATGCCAGGAACACGACTTACGTAAACATATTGCATAACATATTGATCATATTATATAATTGATAAGCGAACCGTACCGACATTAACACAGTCACTGTAAAAATCTTTCACTTGATTGATTGGCAAAGCATCAGCATTGTCCTTTGGAGCATTCAAAATCTCTATAATTATCACAGGTAATATTAACAGAGGAATATAAAGAGGCTAACAATTTCATTGTTCACCAATCAATTTATAGAGATAAGAAAAAATGTATCATTACGCTGAGTGATAGTGTTAACTGTGTCACGCAATCGGTTGAATCTGCTCCATCGGGACTGAGAAGCTGGCAATGGATTTGTGGCCAACCAGCGGCCACAAGCAAATTGGTAAAAGTCGTCACATGGAGCTACGCTTCTGTTCATTGCACTCAAAATGTCCAGAGCTACAAACAAAATCATGCACTTCATTCTATTGTACTGAGCCAAATCGATTAAATCACCTCCACCTCACCCAATCATAAAAATAATGTTCAGAAAAATACTTGAAGTGATACAGATTTATAATTTAATTAATTGTTAATTAATATTACCTGTATCGAGACAAGCTGATGTGTAGCAAATATCTGCCCGAATCTCCTCAGGTTCCCCTGTTGACTTCTCTCCTTTCAACTCTCGGATTTTTCTTAACTTTTCAAGTTTCTCAGGTTCCAAAGAATTTGTTTTCGTTAATAATTTCCTTGCTTTAAGTAGATTTGCCATTCCATTTCCTTGGGGCTGTACTTCAGCCATCGCAGATCCTCCGATGGAATCAGATCCGACAACGGCAATTGTAGCCACGCAAGCTACTACAGCAATCATTCCCAAGAACATACCCACTTTCTTAACAGAAAGTGCATTTTCATGTCTAGCCATCTCGTTATTATTCCTATATGGTGAAAATAAAATTACAATTATGGGTTATACATTTCAAAATTTATTTTCTGGCTATCTTTCCCGAAATTTCGTTAATCAAATAGGAAGGGATCGTATTACGAAAGTGTTAATGGCACATTATTGAAAAATTTACATTTTATAATGAGCTATTTAATATTTGGAAGATTTAACTTTATTTAATGGATATATAAACCAACTTGGTTTTGCATTGTACACTTCCAATAGTTGTACAAATATATTCTTATCCTTATCATTGTACAAATAAAACTGCTAGATGATAAGTACCAAGTTGTTTTTATTTGTATTTAATTTGCACGTAATAAATGTTCCTATGAATTAGTGTAAAATTTTGAAACCATTTTGTGAGAGAGTGGTGTATATTGGAAAAAGAAAACTTACTCGTCTGTAATGATGATGACTCTGTCTTCCCTTAGAGAAAATCTGTTTCTGGGGTTGGCCATGCTTTACTCTATTGTCCGCAAAGACAAGTGAGCCGAAAATTCCGTGGATGAAAGTTTTATTGAGTTTGGAATAAGTGATTGGTTTAAAATATGTTATCGCCTTTCTCGTTCGATGAAGTGTATTAGTTATCACCATTAACTGCATTTTGATTTGGCACATTAAACATTCGAGATGCGTATTGAAATGAACTCTTTAGCCTGTCGCTCAGTAGTTGACACTTTTGATGATAATCATGGAACGTTTTGTCAGTCTAATTTGTGTCACACTCTTGATCTACCACTTCATGCACTGAATTCATAACAGGATTCTCGTAATTATCGCAATTGTATCTTTCTGGGAAGTCGATGGAAAAAGGTACTCTGGCAAAATAGAACAGAAAAATAAACCAGATATTCGTTTTCGGTTCGAGTGGTTCCATTCTTCCATTATCTGCATTTATTTACCTAGGTGGTAAGTTAGCCATTCCTGTAGACAACGTACAGGTGAGTTAAATAGTAAATGCTTCGTAGAAAACAACCACTCTTATAACCAGAGCAGTTTTATTTACCTACTCAGACAAATAATTGTGGCCTTCCATTTTATAATGCTGTAATCTGCTAAATAGTCCTATTTAGGACAAATCACATGCATAATAGTCATAATAATATTATTATTTATCTCTAGCCTAGTATATGTAATATACGAGCAACAATATACATAGTCAGTTGCAAATAATTAAACCCTTGTTTGTACAACAAATATGATGTTAACTTAACTTTGTTAGCCTTCGGCCCAACTATAGTTCAATTTCACTATTGTCTTTTAAACTGCTGAATGCTGAAGAAGACAAAATATTATTATTTAATTAGATAATAAGCTTTTTTTAACACGGTAGAAGATTTTCGAATGCATTTGTCATATCAGTTTCCAGCGTATCATTTGCTTGTGTCATTGTGTATAGTATTATTCACATGTCCATCATTACCCCAATATTAACAATTATTTGTGATTACATAAATAATCCTTTAATACGCAGATTTGTGGTTAGACCGATTGTTTATACAAGGCAGTTGTTTCCGTATCAATATAAAAACAGAAGTGGGTAAAGTTATACCGTACCGTACTAATTTGATAAGGGTACCCAAAGTACTATTATTAATGATAAGCAGACTGAAACTTTGTTACTAATGTCCAAGTCTTCTGTCTTGTGTTTCAGAATATGAAATGACTATGAAATAGTAAATTAAACCGGATAGTACTTTGCTATTTGAAGAGCAGTATGTCTATAGTCTATGAAGTCTATGACATGATAAGAGAGTAGAATAGCTAAAACTGAGCCGACATCTTTTGCATTATTTGTCAGGTCAGGGGTCACCCACCTGTCGAATGTCGCAGTTCTTGCGCTCCTCCAGTTTACTGCCGAATCTTTAAAAGTTGCGATCAATGATGACGAGGGGTATTTTAAATTATGCGTAATCAAAAAAGACCATTGTGCTTGTAAATAGTTTACTACAGCAAGATAATTTTAACGAAAAATTTTTTGAAACACAGTGTACAATACTCCATACTCGGTCGAGCTTCTGCTACGGCTTGCTAGGTTTTTATAGGCATTTTTTAGAGTCGACAGCAAGACAATGACAAAACGTGCGAGCTGGGAGCAAAATCTTTATGCTGTTGGGGCCATTGAACCTCTTGACGCAAAAATTCATATATTCCTGTCATGCATGTCATGACTGTTAATGGTAATCCATTAACCATGTCTATAATAAAAATACTTGCCTTTTTTGGATCATTTAAAAAATTTTCTTATTACATTGTAAGTACATATTTCAAAATAACTTAAAATCAATTTTAATTAAGTATTCAACAACCGCAGATTCAATGTTTTTGTCCATATACAGTATCATAGTAGTATCGGTAAATTAGCAATTGATTGGTGCATTCCTCGAGGCGATACGAAAAATCTTATGTAGTTTCCCATCTTACATGGCTAGATAAAGCTTATTTCACCATTGACGTATTCGGTTGTAATATTTATCTGAGTTCATAAATTCGCCCAATACTATTTTAAACGAAGCATCAGGTTTTGGACAAATAAATAAATATCTCCTCGTTGTAATAATTATTCATATACACAAGACACAAAGTCCTGACGAAAGAAGCGTCCAGACCGATTATCGGATCTCCGTTATCCGATTCTATCCGATTCTATCCAATTTTATCCGATTCTATCCGATTTTATCCAATTTTATCCGATTCTATCCGATTTTATCCGATTTTAACCAATTTTATCCGATTTTAACCAATTTTATCCGATTTTAACCAATTTTATCCGATTTTAACCAATTTTATCCGATTTTAACCAATTTTATCCGATTCTATCCGATTCTATCCGATTTTATCCGATTTTATACGATCGTGTCTTAGAGATCTGATTTTATCAGATTTTATTTGTATTTATCAGAAATATGCTGATATTAGGTTGTACTGTGAGCACACATGCTAGTTTCTGGCTCGGCCGAAATTTTTTTATAGACCTGGCTCGGCTCGGCTCGCTGAAATTTTTTTATAGACCTGGCTCGGCTCGCCCTATTGGATGATGTGGCTCGGCTCGCCCTTGCCTTGGCTCGGCTCGCTCAAAAATTTTCCCGCCATTTTTATTTTAAACCTACAGGCTTCTTAACCATTAGTGGCTCGATTTTTCGGCGAGCCGAGCCGAGCCGAGCCATGGACCCGGCTCGGCTCGCCAAAATTTTTTTTAATTGCTGGCTCGGCTCGGCTCGGCTCGCCAAAAAGTTTTTTGAGGATCTGGCTCGGCTCGGCTCGGCTCGCTCAATGTTGTTGGAGGTCAGTGGCTCGGCTCGGCTCGCTGACCTAAACTAGCATGTGTGACTGTGAGTGAGTTTTCTGCAAATTCTGAAGTATGAAAATTCTGAAGTCTAAGTCATCAGATCTTCTGAAACTCTGGCGACAAAAATGTAAGGACTAAGGACGTAGATTCAAGTGAACTCTACAGTGAACCTCTATGGAATATTTCTTTAAAATTTGTTGACCACATTTCGGTTCTATGACATATGTATAAAGTGTAAATACTTCTGTCTTAATGCATTTCAGCATGTTTCGATATTGACTGAAGAGTCTTTATAGCTCTCCCACAATTATTTCATGTACTTTCAAAATAGCCATAACCCACGTATGTGACTGAGATCTTTACAACTTCTTTCTGGGACATCATTATGATCCAAATGATTCTCTTCCTCTTCTTCTGCCACTTGACCATTGTCTTTTTATTGCTTAGACGATTTTGTGAAGTGATTTCGTTCTGTGTGGAGCAGTTTCTATAATTGGTCCACGTAGATCTTCGATCCCCATGAAAATTCTCTCTTTAGATCATGCTTTTCTAGAAAAAATGAGAATATTAATATAATTACCCTGTACAATAGTTTTAAGTGGTTGATATTCTTCATATTGATAACCAATCTTAGAATATACAAACAAATATTGAAAAATAGATTGGATAATTACTACAACCAATGTAGGTATTTTATCACTACCGCTTAAATGGAACTACACATAAATGGAACTACCTCATAGAAATTTATTATTTCTGTAGTATTATCCATATCATAATATGTCTTGCGAGGTCTATCAAACACATATCTAAACTATAGGTATATTAAAGAAATGGTAATGATGATTAAATATTTATAATTTTCTTTATTGAGTGCATGGGTAGACTCACAATCTTTTGCAACCACACTTTTGTCAGTCTCATAAAAACACGACATTGTTATTCTAGCTACTTTAATATTAGTGCAACTTCACATAGGTACGTATTATACATGTATTACTTTAATTAGGTATCTTCTATTAATAAGACACAAGCACATCAGTACGCAGTAAAAACACTAATAAAAGTAAACACCAGGTGAAATACCCACTGAACTTTTCCACATTAGCATTTTAACGCTTGACAAACTCATATGAGCAATATAATAGATAATACCATACAATAGTATCAATAGGTATCACTAAAAGAGTAAACGAAGAGTATGAGTAACTATTTAACTATTAGCTTTAGCTCTTTAAATGATTAAGTACCTCTATGGACACAATGTTATTAGTCTTACATGTGATCTTACAATTGAAATTGTATAGATTACGTATTCCGTAATGTATTACTATTTATCATAAAGTGACAAAACTAAATAATACATTATTCTTAACACAAGTCACTATAAGATAGAGATAACATTATAAAGGCAGTAACATTTTCTGTTTTGTTAAGTAACAAATCTTGAAAGCACTTTTGGATCTAAAGTAAATAAGGTTATGAATAATAATTATTTTAGGCACACACAGCTCGTCACACATAAACCAATTTAAAAAATGAGATTGCATTTCGACAATTCAATATTTTTTCTATTATTTCCCTGACATATTTAAAGAATAAAGGAGGGATTATAAAATAAAGTTTAACTACCACTGCTAAGATTTTAGCATAAGGTAAGACTTTCGACGAATATCATTATCGTTTCTTAGATATACTATAAACAATAAATCAGTTGTGTAGAATATAATTTGAATATTGCACGGAAACACAGACATTGTTATTTAGTAGGAATATTAGGTTAAGTTGAAATTGTTGAAACTACTTTGTATTAGTTTGTATTGTAGTAAACCTATTAGGGATATGGCTGAGA
The DNA here is from genome assembly GCA_020055645.1 of Tomocerus qinae. Taxonomy (NCBI): domain Eukaryota; kingdom Metazoa; phylum Arthropoda; class Collembola; order Entomobryomorpha; family Tomoceridae; genus Tomocerus; species Tomocerus qinae. The sequence continues at coordinate 25,117,379 of CM034549.1, forward strand.
ACGCCAATGGGGAATACAATAAAATATTTATTTCTACAATATAATTATTAAATTGTAAGTAAAAGATATTGATAGTATAGTACGAAGAGGTAATTTCATTCATTCAAAGGACAATCTCATAGTAATTCTTAGGCTTAGGTATTTTTGTATTAAAACATCATATTATCATCTAAAATAACTACTAGATGACTACTGATTATTATTTTATAGTATTCAGTTGTCAACGTATAGGTGTGAAGTGTAAGGTATTTTATAGACTATGGGTGTGTTGTGTACACTTTTTCAGCTTTTCAATGGCAATACAGTATTATAATGTAACAGGTAACACAGTACAGGGAGACCTAATTTTTAGGTCGTGCACCGAGGTAATATTTTACAAGAAATAACCTCACTGAGGAGGAATTAACATTTCGCAGTTAGTTTAAAAAATCTTTGCGATTTTAATCTCAGAAATGTTGGACCTACAACAAGGAAAAAGTTCAATACTCTTAGGTATGTAGTTAGCAGTGCTCACAAGATTTTAAGAGATCAAAACGTGACTTGTTTAACTGAAACGTCTGGATCATGAACAATTTAACGTAGACTTACGAAAAATTAATGAAGAATTAAATATCACAATAACACATTTCTATTTCCTTCTGCATAATCTTTTCTCCACCAAAACTGACTTTCCTAGTCAATTTAACGGTTTCTATACGTTCTCATTCAAGTAATGTCTGACTATGACAAAGTTTTTAGTAAAACAGGGGACTCCACATGTTATGCATTAATAATGCTTAAAGCAAAAATAACAAATGGATTAAAGTGTTAAGGAGGTCATTTAGATCATCTCTTCCCACAAATCTAACGGACAAAAAACAACATGCCTTCATAAATCAAGGATACAACCATTCAGTTTGGAACGCCTCCGTTTCATGGAGGGAAATAAGGCAGGATAGGTAAATAGATTTGCAAATTCCACAGAATTTTCATTAATTACTATAAAAATATAGTCATTGCACTGAAAATTATTCAGAATCGCTTTGAGCAACCTGTAACTGTCGATTAACTGCTAATAATATGTTTTAACAGACATGGCATAATAGATTTTTATCCGATATTGGAATCTTTTGGAGAAGAACGACTAAAATGACTAACTGGACACAAATAACTACTTAAGTATAAATCTAGTGACTAAGATCACAAAACAATATTATCATGTCAGTAAACTCAAAAAACTATAGATTCTCTAAATATTACTGTAATATTATAACTGCCAACGACCATATAATTGTTAGTTTCAATAAGAGTATAGGATTATGTACGTATAGTATAGTTAGGGGTATTCAGGAAATCGTGGATAGTAGTGCAATAAAATGAGAGTAGAATAGCAATAATGTTAAGCTTAATTATCTTGACTGTAGGCACTATCACCAAATATGAAATGCTTTGCAAATGCTTTGATGAGTATTTTCTCAATTATGAGGAGCTCTATTTCCTTCTGTGTAATTGATCCATCTTTCCGCTGTGGCAGAGAAAATAGGGTCTTCGTCAATCGTTGCAAAGGTGAGTAATTGGTTGATATGTGTGACATGGTAGTCAAGACGAGCCAAGTTTGGAGAAATACCAGGCACAGTGAAATGTCTCAAATCATACATTGTCCCACTTCCAGTGTCATACAGAGGAAGCATTGTTTTCAAAGACTTGAGCCCTTCGTCATACAACGTGGCAGCTTTTTCAGAAGCTCCAGAAACTCCAATTTTCATAACATCGTAAAGTCCAAGAAGTGCATACATGAAACCGTTGAGAACAAAAGTACTGGGTGTAGTAGGATACTCTTCATACCAAATGAATTTATCCATAAATACAGCTCTGACTCCATTTTGGCTTCCAGGCAAATCGAATATCTTCTTCACAGCTTTGGCACAAGCATTTGCGTAGTCGTACCGAGATTTTCTTAGAAAAAATGCTCTGGAAAGCAAAGACAGAGCGTGGCCCTGACCCATGGCTGAATACCAGCCTGATTCAAGCACAGGGTAAAATTCTGGAGCAAATTTTCTCTTCACTGGAATTGGCCATCCTCCATTTGTATCTTGAGAGTTTGCAAACCAATCTGCAGCTTGGAAAAATTGCTCTAAATGTTCATTCGTTGATAGAGTTAAATTATCCAAAAGTATCTGTCTGTCATGACACTCTAGTGAGAGAGACTCGAAAATTAGTTTTGACTTGGAGATTTTTATGTTTTTTGCAGCTGATTTGCGTGGACTGTTTATATTCGAAGGTGACATTGAAATGCCTTTTTGTACATCAACTCCAAGGTCACGGATTATATGTTGCCAAGAAGAAAGACTTCTTAAACCAAGGCCATGATATATGTGATTATCCTGAAACAAGCATGATAGACAATTGTTAGATGGTAATTCTCTTAAGAACTATGGAAAGAAATAGGCAATTTTAGAATCTTACTTTCACTTTGATGAAAAAATTGTCTGTCACATAATGAAGAAAATAACGTTGACTTTCGTAGCGAAGAGTTGCGGTTATTGTAACGTTCGCAAGTTGAGTGGACAGTAAGGAGTTCTCAGTCTTCATGTCCCAGCTCATTACCAACATTCTCGGCTTTGACTGTGGTAATTTGCATTCTACTGGTTGTCCACCTTTTAAATTAAATCAGGCAATATATTACCACAAATTGACAATGGCCATTTGAGAAGAAAATTCCCAGTATTCCCCAAACCGTAATTTTACCTGGAGACGAATTTTGTATTTGTATAACATTATTGTTGGAATCTGTTGGATTAGGAATCACAGTTAGCTCGGAACCTTTCTGTACAATCCATTCCCCCCGAACATCTTCACCATTTTCTATTATCGTTCTCTCAGGTTCTCCTTCCGCTAAATACTTGCTGTAATGTGACAGTCCAAATTGGGCAATTTGAATTGGATAAAAATATCCGTTAACATCCCATTGTGTCGATACAGGTACTCCTACACACCAAAATCTTTGTGAATTATGACCGAAGAAATTTTACGTCATTACATAAGTTTTATGTTTTTGTCTCACCTTCTGCACCACTCACACACTTTACTCTGTCTCTCACTTCTACATTGTAGTTTTCAAAGTAGGTGAACGCTCCTGTAGGTTTGTAAACTTTTGGTCGGTATATTTTCACCTGACTATGTAGCCAAATGAACTTTGTTTCGTCATTTTCAGCCATTTTCCCGAATATCTATTTGTAAAAATATAGTACTCTGATTAGATAGGGTAATATAAATAAACAATCTTTTATAATAAAATTCAAAACATTATCTTGCCTCAAAATATTTATGTATGAAGCTAAAAGGAATGTAAACTTCGCTGTTTTCTTTTTTACAGTCCAAGACAAACTTGCCATGATTAACATCACACGTTATATCTGTTATGGAATTTTTATCTTTTGTATTAGTGGCTTTAATGACGCTGTTTGCCTGGTTGTCCTTATTAGTATTAGGTTTCTTTTTCGCACTGGCAATTTTATTAACACTTGTGTAATCATCGGTTTCATCGACTTCTTCCTTCACAGCCTTATTACTGTTTATTTCATTATTTGAAAAGTCATCATCAAAAGGATAATCTCCAGGCTGTTCCAATTTTGAGCTTTTCTTCGGCTTTTTCCAGCTACTATGTTCACTCTTCTTGTCTCTGTTGTTTGTTTCTTCATCTTCGTTGACAGACTGATAATAATTTGGCAACGCAGCTACAGCTGCATCTTCATTCTTAGAAAATAAAACACATTTCACAATATGCTGGAACACAATTTTATCTTATGCACTAAGAATTAAAGCAAGTTAAATTGTCTCACCTTAGAATCATAACCTAAGGATCTTAAATTCGAATTTTTATTTCCGGGCAAAGGTGATGTTTGGCATCTTGAAATGAGAACTATCGTTAACCCCACCACAACCACAATTAAGAAAAAAAGACACGTTTTCAGACTGAACATACGCCCCATGGCTAATTTTGTCATAGGCCCGCAAACTGAAAAGTGATTTTCTTAACTATTATTTTAGAAATTCAAAAGCGACATATTTTTCACAGTCAACAATTCCAGTGGTCGTGATACTTTCTGCATGATTACTAGGTTATGCACTACAAATCTTCATTTCATCTTCATCGACATCAAGGAGTGTTTATTATTCCGTCAGCTGAAGTTGAAGAGCAGACTTAACTAATTATTCTGCTGTCTCCTGCAACATAAATATCATAGAACCATATCATTTAGTGCTGCATACACTATGAAAATTCTCGTTTGAAGTGAATATAATATAAATGATACTAAAATTAATTTAACCATGTAAATATTAAAACAATGTAAATGAATTAAGTAAAGAAAAAAGAAGAAATTCTGTCTAAGCATTCAAAGATGAGAATACTGTACATTAACATTAGACAGAGTTCAATTAGATATTATGTATTTGAGTGTAAGTGTAGGAAGAGATATATATTTTTACACATGTACTACTTCAGGTACAACATAACGATAAAAACATTATTAAAGGCTTTAAATTTTTATATCAATCGATAATAAAAGAGTAATTTTCTAGGGAATACCTTTCTCTAAACAAGTTATAAGACTTATTTGAGGACAGGCTGAAGTAACACAGTGCATGTTAAATCAGCTAACTTAACTACAATGCACGTGCAAAGAAATGAGTATAATAAATAACAATTACTTATGTAGATAGGTGCTTACTTATTGGTGATCTTATGTACAACTGTCCTTTCAAACTTGTCTTGTTTCCTATAATATATCTTGTCTTGTCGGACAAGACGACTTGCCGTTTATATAGACAGAAATAAAACTATATTTACGCGTACATTTGTGAGCACATACCTATTTAATACTTATGTATTAACATGTTCCAGAAATTTTCAGTCCAGTTCCGAAACACTTTCAAATGTCAGTTTTACATTTTTGAATATAATTTAAAAGTACTTAAAATCCTAACTTATCCTGCTCGTTTTCTACTTCCTTTGTACTTATATAGGCACAACGAACGGTATATTTGTAAGTATATAAAATATAACTCCACTACATATGCGCAAATGTCTTAGCTTATATTTACTATTTTGTACAAGACATAGATGTACTTCTTATACGTAGAATATGTATGTAGTGGTCTTTTGGTCTTGTATTCTTATGTACTCTCTGCTCTATCTACTATGTCTACACTCTAATACGGCTGAATCTTTACTTTACAAATGTTCTCCCTTGTCTATATGTAAAACCCAGCGAGGTATATTTTCTATTTCATACACACACAAGAGTTCTGTCTGTCCTACCAGCCCTTATACCTACAGCTGTCAGCAGACAAATCAGATAAGATGGAATATTACATTTTTACTGTACATACATAAACAGATCTGCTAAGAGTATCATTTTAGCGCAAAGTGTTTGATTCAATTGCTCCGGTACATGAGTCTTCACGTGATACATTTTTTCTGCAGAATCGTTACATAGACTTTATTTGTGTACCTGGACATGAATATACATTTAGGGTTATCAGGACTTGTCTTCTTTCATGGTATATAGTAACTAACCAAAAAGCTATTAAATATTTTATGAGATTAATGGGCCACAGGTCACTCGAGATAAAATTCAGTATTTGCATTTGGTTAAATCAAAAACTTCATCTTCTAAACCTAATCCTAGAGTGTGGTAGACTATCTGCCAATGTTATCAGTTTTTCCCCATGAATATAACTTAATACTTAAATGGGCTGGGACTGGGAGACTACACAAAATAATTGCTGATCTGGTTTTTGACAATAATTATTCGATTTTTAAATTTTAGTTAACATAGATTTATAGCTTATTGTCCTTTTAGTTTCAATATTATTATTATTACTAAATAATATAGTTATGCCCCTTCCTGCAGAGTGCAGATAAATAATATTTAGATTTCTAACACAATTTTAAATACACTACACTGTATCTCTCTTTCTACTTCAACTTCAATGTGTGTGACGTTTGGTAATTACCAAAGTTTTATAGCAAAAACAAAAAAACTTTATGTCGAGGTATTATTTTTTCCAGGAAAGCATATTAGAAAATGTAATCATTTGCAGATTGCTTGTAGTGATTTATTACTCTGTTACTATATACTACACTCATAATATAATCCATAATATACCAGGGCTAACGCAGCCAAGCAAGAAAAGAAAAAAGGATTTCTATATAAAACATTGGGATTTTGGAAGTCTAAATGAATTATTGAAGTTTCTAGATATCACAACTGCCAACCACATACACACCGAAACATAGTGGTACATTACACAACATCCACAACCCATTACGAGTCTGAATTTTCAATTATGCATTTATATTAATTTGGCTCTACACAGCAAAATGTGTATTTATGTACTACTATGTTTCGTGTACATAATGATAATGCAGGTTACATAAAAATTTACGTGGATAGCAAAACAGTAGTGTCAAAGTATCAATAGCATCATAAGTTTATAGACATTTTTTGGGTTTTGGGTTACTCTTTTTTAATGTGGAAAACTGTAACCAAATCACTATACCTACACGCAAAAGGGCTTAACATTTGTGATAGTAGAATATCTCAAAGTTTAAGTAATCCAGCACTCCACTGTCAAAATCTCAACCTAATTTTCTGTAAAAATATGGCAATCGATATTGGAGGTTGGTTTTAACACTATCAGCACTTAATTTTCAATTTTATACTATTTTGGTTAATAATTATATGTTTATTACATGTGGTCATCAATAGGCATGAGAAAACCTTACATGGACAAACATTCGGCATTTACTGAAGACATGCTAGTGTCCAAGGAACCCTTTCAACAATTCAAACAGTGGTTCGAGTTGGCTGTTGTAACACGGGCTACCTGCAATTCACCAAACTCACTTCCCTTACACCACCCAGACCCCCAACCCACTACGAAGGACTTCAGTGTGCCACAACTCTCTATCGTCAGTTGCGCCGCAGCTCGTGGACTGATTTCATCTCTCATTTGTATTTGTATACTTAATATCATTTCCTTTCTCATTCCGTAAAGTAATTCATTATTCAGTTGTAATCGTAATTTCTCATGTGTTACTAAATTCAATTCTCATTCAATTAACCCAACGTGTATTGATTCTTGATTGCATACAGAGTTTATTATTTATTTCAGTCTAATTCGGTAAACGCATAAGTCATAAGATATCATCGTGGAACCTTGTATCACCCATATAGGTAGTCGTTACTATCATACTGGGCATAAATAGAGGCTTAGCCTTTACAACTTGGTGCTACGAAACCCGAGCTTCGAGCTTTTACAACGTGGTAAGAATTATTGCGTAATCCGTGTGGTAATAAAAATCTAATCCGGGATACTACTTGGTGCATATCGAGTGGGGTAATTGAGGATTAGTAAGCAATTAACACTAACTTTGGAAGTTACCAGAGTCGTGAAGTTGCAATTGTTCCATCCTGTCCTGACTTGTGGAAAAAGCGGGAGGAAGCGTTGATATCTTATGCGGGGCAATATGAGTATTTTTATTTCATCTTATTAACAACTTTTAATTTGAATTAGTAACATATTTTTTTTCAATCAACATTTTATTGAGAATAATCATTGATGTTTTATTACTTTAGAGAGAAAAAGGTAACTAAAGACACTAAAGCTTATGTGATAGTATTGCTGTGTCTTCAGAGGTCCGAAACTAAACTTTAAATTCTACTCTGGAAGTTTTTGGTTAACAATCCTGCAGTAAGGTACGTAATTTTTTTCGGTATCTCCAGTGTGATATCAGGAGTCGAAAATAAATAGCTTCTAGACGATAAGGTTTTAACCCTAATTTGTAAGAATATTGGTCAATGTTTCTTTGTTTAAATGAAGGAAGTAGTCATTCAATTAAATCTCCAGCATACAGTAGCTAACGTTCAGATTTTGGAAAAGCAATTAATTGTTGATTTAATTAAGCAAAGTGCAGTCAATTTGCCAATTGAGGTCGAACAAATTGATAAAAGTTTAACAGTAAGAATAAGTCACTTAGTAACTACTTTTCAGTGTACAACGATAATTGACAATATTAGATCAAGGTTAAACCGGGAATTAAAAACGTCTTTTATTAACTTTTCAATTATTCATATTGACAATCGTCTACCTTCCGAATTGGGATTTTAATAGATACAGTAAATGTCTAATAGGCGACAAAGGTATCTTAGAAGACAGGACCCAGAGTATATACAGGAACAAGAAAGGTTGATAGAGTTAAATAGAAGGAGAAGACGTAGAAACGGAGATAGAAATTCAGATCCAGGAGTTTAAGAGGGGCAACTCTTTCCATTGTTCTTTGAGATGGAAGGGCATGGAAATAATGTAGAAAATGTAAATAGACAAGATGCACATAGTGAAGACTCATTTGAGGATGCAGAAGTTCATCAAGAGGGCAATGATAGACATGAAGCAGCTAACAACGTAGGTCAACGCAGAGGTAATCAGAGAGGTCAAAACCAACTTGATAGACATACACGGCACCATTTAAATATCATTCAGCAACAGCAAGCACAGATAGCTCAGCTAATTCAAATACTAAGACCAGAAAGGCGAAACCAGAGGCAAAATGTGAACCTAGAACCTATTAGGCATATTCCACATCCAGGAACCAATGCAAATATTCCTATTCCCAAGCATAATTCCAACATGCAAACAGCAGCTAATTACCTTGTAGACGTAGAAGCATATTTTAGAAGTCAGCATTACCCTGAGGAATCTTGGCTCTATATGATGTCTACGATCATAGCAAAAGAAACTAAATCATGGTATGATTATGTTATACGACCAAACTGGACATGGGACGAGTTTAAGATAGCGTTCATTGCAAAGTATGACACATGGCTAGAAAGGAATAGAAGAACTCAATATTTGATTACAAAAGTTCAAGGTGAAAAAGAGAACGTAGAAAAATTTGTATGGGATATGGTCACATTAGCTAAGCAGGTCTTTCCAGATGAACCAGAAGCAGAAAGCGTAAGAAGGTGCAGAAGTGCTATGTTACCTAGAGTAAATTGCTATTGGAGAGTTAGCAGAATATACGGTAGAAAATCTATTGGCTAGAGCAAAGTTGGTCGTCGAGGATTTACGTGCTAGCGATGCAAATGAAGGCAAGCAAAGCGACTTAGCAAAGTTACCGGGTGTACAGCTGAAGCAACAGGATAATGGTAAACCACAAGGTACATCCAATAGAGGAAGATATAGAGGTAGAGGTTACCAACGTGGTAGAGGCAATTTTAGAGGAGGATATGGCTATATGAATAACAACGCATATCACCAACAAAATCAACAAAATGGTAATGTAGAACCACAACCGGCATCATCTAGTAATAATGCTAATCAAGGTGCATACAATAACCAACCACATAGACAGAGAACGCCAGAAGAAAATAATTATCAACCAAGGCAAGATAACAGAGGTAATGGTAGAGGACAAGGTCGTTCTAGAGGTCAAAGAGGTAGGCCGAATCCATCTACAGCACATGCAAATGATACATGTTATGCTTGTGGCAAAACGGGTCATAGATCATACAATTGCACCGAAACAGGTCAAGCTATGTCTTTACAAAATGAAAATGAATGGCAGGAGCAACATGATAACACAGAAACGGCAGAAAATCATTTAAACGGGCAGTAGGGGAAGTCAACTTTCCTGACTTTTGCCTTCCCCTCAAAAAACAAAAAGATATGGACAAATTGGCAACCAGCGTATCAATATTTTTTAATGAAAAAGCTACTATAGCACCAGCATATTTAGATTCAGGTTCAGACTATTCTATAATTAGGAAATCATTTGCTCAAAAATGTGCGAAACGAATCGAATCATGTAAACCAATGCCATTAAGATGTGCTAACAATCAGATAGTGCAACCAATAGGAAAAATAGCAGTAGAAATTTGTATTGGACATAAGAAACTCACTCATGATTTTTATGTAATGGAGCAATGTGCAGTACCTATATTGATTGGGAGAGATATAATATATGCCACAGATATGATATTTCATTTACGTAACAACTCATTTTGGTTTGCCGATGACGATAAAAGGCGACAATATGCAATTGTAGGTAAGAAATCAGGCAAGTATTTGTTTGCTATAAATTATGAGGACATAAAGGTTAAGACAGATCAGGATGTTGCAAAAATATTTGAAGAACTATTAGATAAGTATCTTAAGGTTTCGGGTCGTAACCGAATTCTGGGACGTACTAGTTTAATGAAGCATTATATTGATGCACCAGACACACCGGTCTATACACCTTACAGATATCCAGGTAGAAAGATAGCAGAAGAAATACGCAGACAAACAAAAGAACTATTAAGAAGAAATTTAATCAGACCTTCACAATCACCGTATAATTCCAATGTAGTAATGGCACCCAAATCGAATGGAAAATTGCGTATGGCAGTAAGCTACAAGAAATTAAATAAAATTACTAGAAGTAACCGAACTCCAATGCATAACAGCCACCATATACTGAAAGTTCTACCTAAAGCGAAGTGGTATTCGAAGATTGACTGCGAATCGGGTTTTTGGCAAACTCCTATGGACGAACGTAGTATAGAGAAAACAGCTTTTACCGTAGATGGTGAACACTACGAATTTTTGGTTATGCCTTTTGGATTGAAGAATGCACCAAAGACTTTCGTGGAGTTGATGAATAAAGTTCTAGAAGGGTTGATTGGTAATTTCGTATTCGTTTTTGTTGATGACATAATTATTTTCTCTCAAGATTTAGATGATCATGTCAAACACGTAGAGACAGTCCTGAAGAGACTAGAAGATGCGAATATTTCCATCAACCGAGAGAAGAGCGAATTTGCGAAGCATTCTATCACCTTTTTGGGGCACATCATCAGTGAGGACGGTATCAGCATCGATCCGGAAAAGATAAGGGCTATCAAAGATTTTCCCTCACCTAAAAACGTATCGGAACTGAGAAGATTTCTAGGTAAAGTCGGCTATTGTCAATCCTTTATTCCACATTACTCAGATGTTGCAGAACCACTTAATTCCTTATTAAGAAAATCTACTAGTTGGTATTGGGGTACATCTCAGCAGAAAGCATTTGAAAAACTGAAGAATTATATGTGTGAGGACGCTTTACTAAATTCTATCGATTATGACTACCCAATTATCATAAAATGTGACGCATCGAACATTGGACTGGGAGCAGTACTCTTACAGATCATCGATGGCAAACATAAGATCATTCAATATGCAAGTAAGTCATTGAAGCGTTCAGAAAGGCATTTGGACTCTTGCGAAAGAGAGTTACTAGCTATACTTTGGGCGACGGAGAAATTTTATGACTACATATACGATGAAGACTTTCACATCTTAACAGACAACAAGGCTTTAGCGCACCTACATCAAAACAAAGAAAATAATTCTAAACTCGGAAGATGGGCATTAAGACTACAACCGTATTTAGAGAAGATTAAGCACATACCGGGCGCGAGCAATGAGATTGCAGATGCTTTGTCAAGAGCTCCAGTCGAACCTACAGGCAAAGAATCAGATTTCATGGAGGATCCAGATGTGATGTTCATTCCTTGTTTCGGTCTTATGTTCAGAGGACCTAAACTATCTCAGATTACAGAAGAGCAGAAATCAGATGATCACTGCAAGAAAATTAGAGACGCAATTATGGGTAATTCGCTGGCCACGAAGTACTCAGACTATTGTATCAAGAATGACACACTGTATAAGAAGATAAGTTTAATGGAACCAATTGAAGGGCAAGGGATGCATACCGAGTCAGTTCAATTGAAGGATGAGGAAGAAACAAATGGAAGTCAGAACAAAGATGTAAAAGAAAATGTGTAAACAAATTACTACCGGTCATTCCCAAGAGTTTGAAAGAAGATGTCATGTTTGTGTTCCACGATGCACCGGAGGCGGGACACAGAGGTGTAAAGAAGACATTGCAGATGTTAAGGTTAAGAGTATATTGGGAAGGTATGGAAAAAGACGTAAAAGGTTATATTAAATCTTGCGAGAGGTGTCAAAGAGTAAAGTCTGATACACAGTTGAAAGCAGGTTTAATGGGTTACAGTGAGGTAGCTCCATACGTATTTCATACACTATATGTTGATTTTATGGGCCCTTTACCTACGAGTAAAGGAGGTAGGAATAATAAGTACATTTTGGTAGTTCAGGATCAATTATCAAAATGGGTAGAAATTATACCTATGAGAAATGCTACGGCAAATCAGGTAAAATATTGGTTAGAATGGATATTTTGTCATTTTGGTTCACCAAAACTCTTAATTTCAGACAATGGTTCACAGTTCATTTCAAAAAGGTTGAAAGAATTATGTAAAGAATGGCAAATAGATCATAGGTTCACTAGTGTATATCACCCTCAACCTAATCAGTCAGAAAGAGTAAATAAAACTTTAAAGCAGATGATTAAATGCTATATAGATGAGCAACAATCTTCATGGGATGAATACTTGCAACTTTTTGGTTTAGCTCTAAGGTCAGTTATACATGAAAGCACAAAGGTCAGTCCAGCACTTTTAAATCTAGGACGAGAGTTGGCATTACCATTTGATAGGTCGCTTATGGAATCTAAAGATATAGACTTCGCTAAAGCGAGGGAGGAAATTGAAAAATTACCTACTAAATTGTTGGATATAGTAGAATATGTAAAGAATAATATTACGGAAGCACAAATAACCTATAAGGACAATTATGATAAACATCATAGACAAGTTTCTTATATTGTCGACCAAGAAGTATTAATACGTAATCATGTTCTTTCAGATGCTGAGTCCAATTTTTCTTCTAAATTAGCACCTACGTGGATAGGACCTTTTAAAATTAAGCGTCAGATTACTCCGGTAACCTACGAGTTATATTCAGGTATAACAAATAAAAATATAGGTAAAAGACATGTATCCGATATGAAGCCGTATATTAGACGTCCGATTAATGAGCGATCTAGTATAGTCTTCAAGTCGCAATTACATTGTCCTAAATTAGGTAAGAAAGCGAGAGGCAAACTTGCATTGCGTTCTTTACCTATTGACAGACCAAGGCGAAAAACTTATATTCCGGGTCAATATACAAAGTTTCTTAAATAATTATTCACTATTATAGGTTAAGGTAACAGTTAAAACATAGTTAAGATTTCATTCAGTATAAAAGTATAATTAAGCTAACAATATACACATTATGAGATTAGGAAAATATTACAAGTTTTTGTGGAGACCATCAAACGAATGTGGAGACCATCATAAAAACAGTTAAAAATTACTAAGTCAGTAGAAGGTATTATAAGTTTTTGTGGAGACCATCAAACGAATGTGGAGACCATCATCCAAACAGTTGAAAATTACTAAGTCAATAGAAAATATTATAAGTTTTTGTGGAGACCATCATAAATATGTGGAGACCATGCTTAATTCTTTTATCTATTCCAGATGTACAAAAACAGCAGCAGACATAAGGCCACGAGTCATCACGTCAACCGAAACCAGAAGGTCTCACGAATGCCATCGAATGCACGAACTAGGCAACATGAGTTAATGTTGTCAAATTCAAAGCAGGAGGCACGGAAAACAAAAGACTACAGGGCAAAATGTCAAGAGGCAAATCAAAAATTTGGAATCTCGAAGTATCGCTCCGTTAGTGGCTGTCCCATGTCAAGACAACATCGACTGAGACTCAACCACCAACAGGTCTACCACCATCTCACGAATCCCAACAAGACAATAATCCAAATGTGGGCGCCAACTATCGAATCTCTACAGCTTGTCGAGGAGGAGAAACATACAACCAGCTGGATTGCGAATGTTGCAGATGCTATGACGATGCTCCTTCATCTGAAAAGGGTTAACCTCTTTGCAATTGATGTCGAAGAAAATCGAAGACACTCGTTTCTCGGAATGATCACTCTCATGCAAATATCTACAACAGGAACTACGTACATAATCGACACACTGGCGTTCGGGATGTCAACCTTCATCCGTCAACAAATGAAAACCGTTCTGGAGAACCCAGACATAGTAAAGATCAACCACGGATCAGCAAATGACATACTCCACCTACAAAGAGACTACGACATATTCATCACGGGCGTAATTGACTTGCAATTTGTCTATCAACATTTCACTGGCAGCACAGAATTAGTAAGCTTTGACAACTTAGTTAAATGGGCACTTCCACAAACCTAACCTTGGACAAGACTCCGCAATTGTCGGATTGGACAAACAGACCACTACATCACCAACAACTCGAGTATGCTGTAAACGACACTCAACTACTTATTGAGGTTTGGCGAGCAATCTTACCGAAGTTTAATGAAGAATATCGTAAAATACTACCGCTTTGGGACACCTTCATTCCATTAGACAAGTCGATCAACAATACAATCAAGTGTTATACCTACCCCAAATTGAAGTCAGCACAACAAACCGCAGACATGTGTAAGGAGTTGAACATAGAACAAAAACAAATATTTATAGATCTATTTCATTGGAGAAGAGATACTGCAAAATTATTAGATGAATCCGAAGTCGACATAGTGCGCATAAATACTCTCATGAGAATGGCTAAGGACAAACCTAATCAGCAGCAGTTACGCAATCAAAGGTATTATAAAATTGATCCAAATATCATACCATTCCTTACAAAGACTCAAGAAATTTTCAGACCACCAAAGGAGGAACACACTGTCGAGTATTATGAGATGGAAGCTTCACAGGATATGGAAGAGATTGACATCGACATTCTACAACTTCATATTCCCATGAATGAATTCGCGGACACACCATTTTGTGACAAGATTTGCAGTAGATGCCAACAAGCGGGTCACGAGAGAAGATTTTGTACTAACGACAAAAATTATGCAGCCATCAAAGCATATACCAGTCAGTTCCCCAATGTACGCGAAAACAGAATCCGAAAAAGGCGAGAAAGGAGAATAAGAGCTAAAGCAGTAGCAACATTGAAGAAAAGTCTGGAATCTTTTGCAAATCAAACTACAACAACCAGAAGCGTACACACCAACCAGCGAGGGAGGATGTAACACGGGCTACCTGCAATTCACCAAACTCACTTCCCTTACACCACCCAGACCCCCAACCCACTACGAAGGACTTCAGTGTGCCACAACTCTCTATCGTCAGTTGCGCCGCAGCTCGTGGACTGATTTCATCTCTCATTTGTATTTGTATACTTAATATCATTTCCTTTCTCATTCCGTAAAGTAATTCATTATTCAGTTGTAATCGTAATTTCTCATGTGTTACTAAATTCAATTCTCATTCAATTAACCCAACGTGTATTGATTCTTGATTGCATACAGAGTTTATTATTTATTTCAGTCTAATTCGGTAAACGCATAAGTCATAAGATATCATCGTGGAACCTTGTATCACCCATATAGGTAGTCGTTACTATCATACTGGGCATAAATAGAGGCTTAGCCTTTACACTGTAAAGACTGATGGAATCGAGGAAGCAAATGCCATGTCATTAGCGACCGCGACAAAGTATTATTTAAAGCCAGCCATAAAGTTATAACGTTTTCGATAAAAAATAGGACACGAAGTTAATTCATTTTTTTAAAACGCCCACAGAGAAGGTAAACCTTCAGTCAGGATGGTACTTCTAAAAGGTTACGGAGAGGATGGATTTAAATTTTTTACTAACTATGATAGCCGCAAGGGACGAGAATTGGTACACATCATTCAAAATATCTGTGAAGCATTCAAATACACTTCTGATTTAAATTAAGTCTAGAGTCTAGTCTAGATGTATTAATAAATAAATTATTAATTAAAAGTAACCTGACTAACTTTTTCCAGAATCAAAACCCCTATGCTGCATTAAACTTTTATTGGGAGCCCCTGAAGAGATGTGTAAGTATTTTTGACAATTCTTGCTTAAACAATATTACATAATATAGTTTCTTATTTAAACAGCCTTATGATAGCTTTTTGATAAATCGTTCATAGGTTCGTGTGGAAGGTCACGTTAAGAAATTAAGTGAAAAAGAATCCATGGAATATTTTGAATCTAGACCATTGGGAAGTCAAATAGGTGCTGCAGTCAGCCCTCAAAGTCAACCAATTTCAAATAGGGATGTTTTACTTGAAAGAGAAAAAGAACTGATCGCAATTGGAAACACAGCAAAAATTCGCAAGCCAGAAAAATGGTACTAATAAATAAATATAGTTCATTTTAATTTGCAAACACTTTTCGATGAAATGGAATGTAAAACGTCAACTCATTTGAACAGGGGAGGTTACATTGTTGTGCCTGACACTGTTGAGTTTTGGCAAGGTCAAACAAATCGTATACATGATCGAATACGCTTTCGAAGACTGAAAACCGGAGAAAAAATTGATGACAAAATCTCCCATAGGGGAGTTAACGGTTGGGCTTATGAAAGACTAGCTCCTTAATGTGGACAATTAAACTGTGATTTAATTGGCATTTGACACTTGTCTTTCCTTTCTGTGTTAGTATGGTTAAATTACCAACTGAGGGTGAGTAGTCTATAGGTGGTAAAAATAATATATCTGACAATTGTTGAGACATATAGCACTGTCATATTATAATAATATTACTTATTATATTTAAGTATGCCACAGTAAATACTTAATGGTTACCTGCTTATACTGATAATAAAGATTTTGCTGTTGACTGACAGATTTGAAAAGGTACAAAGTTGTGTACTAAACTAAGCCTTAAATGTTATTTGAATTGTTTTCTTTACGCAAACCTGATTTTTGTAAAAATAATCATTGATCATAACAGTTGCAACTTTTAAAGACAATGACATTGGGAATAGGATCTACAAAATCTACATCAATAGAAGCTTATCGGTTTCCGATCGGTGTTGTCGCCAAGTAATTATGTAAATGTAAACTCGCTCGCATAATCTAACATTTGTTCAGAGATGATTACATTATCAAGGTGTACATAATATAAATTCTTTCAAAGATAGAAAATTAAACTGATTTGTGAACCAATCAAATAGTCACGATACGATGTGGTATAAAGGGCAACTCTAAAATAATTAAAAACAATCAGTTAATATATTGCATTGGAGGAAGAAGGAATCCTTTAGGAGTAAAGTCTTTTAGGAGGGATTCCCTCGTAGGAATCGGTCCCTGACACCAAACTCGTTCGCATAATGTAACATTTGTTCAGATGATTACATTATTATCAAGGCAAGTGTACATAATATAAATTCTTTCAAAGGTGGCGGAATTTAGGCAGCGGGGTCTCGTTTCCTCCTCCGTTTCCTCCAAGTTGCCACACAACCTATTATCCTAACTATTGCTCCCGCCACTGTTTTTGCCTTTTTTGACCTAACCTAATAAAAAATAAGGCTGGATTTAGACAGCGGGTTATCGTTGCCTCAATTGCCTCCGTTGCCCCCTCCCCTGTTGCCCCACGTTTTGCCACTTAACCTATTACTTTAATATATTGTCCCTATTCCCTCCCGTCACTATTTTTGCCTCTTTTTTGACCTAACCTAATAAAAAATAAACTGTTCTATTGTTAAAGCTTAACAAGCAAGTAATATCCTTATTTTTAATTAGGTTAGGTCAAAAAAGAGGCAGAAATAGTAACGGGAAGCAAATGGCAAATATAATAGGTTAAGTGGCTAAACTAGGGGCAACGGGGAGGGGGCAACGGAGGCAACGGGGGCAATTGAGGCAACGATAACCCGCTGTCTAAATCTAGCCAAAAACAAAATTGTTAATTAATCACTTGTTATACAAGTCACAAGGCATGGCTAAAATAATGACGGGAGGCAATAGATGTTATAGGGTATTTTACTAAGTTTGGAGGAAACAGATAATAGGTTATGTGGCACCTTGGAGGAAACCGGATTGGAGGAAACGGAGGAGAAAACCAAATCCCACTGCCTAAATTCAGCCTAAACCGGTGACCACCCACGACGCGAGAGATACCGACTTCACACTTCCACTGTTCATACAAATCCTTATTGCACAAGCACTCTGTTCCTTTCCCGTTTCGGGTTTTGATGCGTCTTTAACCTACTTCAGCTTTCGTATTAGGATTAAGATAAGGATAGCATAAAACACAATCTCTTATTAAAGTGCTGTCCCGATTTAAGAGTACCACTCTGTGATGAACACCAAGCCAAATTTTTTCTAGTCCGTTTCCATTGTATTCTGAATCTGACCTATCTGAACATGTGTAACACTTGATTCCTGTTTTCTAGTCAAATTATTCCAATCACACCATAATTCACATGGTTCAAAGTTCAACTTCAATTCAAGAATCAATCCTAGCTTTTACCTGACACTGCTTTTCGATGTGATATTTAAAATGAAAAATGGCAAAGGTTTCATACCAAAACAAAGAGTTGGATGGAAGAACTGTGAGCAGGAACACGACCAACAATTTCATTTTGATGTACGATGAACTTTCAAATTTTATGGTCATCTGTGAAATATTGCGGTGAGCAGAAAACTCTTCACAAATCATGTAGAGAAAAGTAATCAACACAATTTTATAGACTGGGAGCTGTATTTAAGCAGCGTGATCTCGTTGCCCCAAATGCCCCCTCCCCCGGTGCCCCAAGTTTAGCCATTTAACCTACTACCTTAATATTATATTTCCACCGTTGCCCCAAGTGCTTCTAATGTGCCTACCTAATCTATTGAATTGCTTGCCCCCGTTGCCCCAATACATTGAATTCGTGGTTGAAGTAAGACACAGGTTACGGAGAAGGTTGATAGGTTGATAGGAGGAGAGTGAGGGTGAAGAGGTGGTCATTTAAAAACAGCTAAAAAAGCACAAATTTATACAGACCAGATACACGTAAAATACCAATAGGATTTATGTATTTGCAAAGACTGCCAAATACTTTAATGTAAGTTTGATTAATTTAAATTAGATTAGGTATGTTATAAATCAAAGTTTTGGTTTTTGAAAATACATAAATCCTAGGCATTTTACGTGTATCCGTCAATCCGTTCTGTACACAATTTCCTTTAAAATAAGCCCTTAAATAGCTGTTTGTAAATGACCACCTCACCCTCCTCCTCAACCTCCTCTGCAACCTGTGTCTTACTTCAACCGCATTCGTTGGCCTTGGCACTTGAACTACTATATTGGGAGCAACCAATGCAATATATAGGGGCAGCGAATTTAATAGATTAGGTAAGTACATGGAACATTAGAACCACTTGGGGCAACGGAGGAAATATATTAAGGTAATAGGTTAAGTGGCCAAACTTGAGGCAACGGGGGAGGGGGCACTTGGGGCAACGATATCCCGCTGCCTAAATCCTGCCGACTGGGGTTGGACATCAGCAGGCTGCTCATTCACCCCATCAACAAACGCTTGTTTGCACGATCATGCATAGACCCATGATTTTAAAACACGTGCGAACTAGGAAATTATATCAATATTTCTTGCACAAAAAATTGTCATTAAACTACGATTCCTCCGTGGTACTAAACTAATTCGTTTATTAGGGTAGTTTTATAAAAATTATTTGATGACTTGAAAAATTGCAATAATTGCATACCTCATTTACGTCAGCAATCCGCATATAATAATTGCGAAATGCTAAAGGTAACGGATATTTACAAATTGTTCAGTTAAAATTAGATAAAATCGCTCAGGTAGACAATTTCCAGTCACACTACATTTGGGGTCGACAAGCTAAAAGTATGCTATGATATGAGTGAATATCAAAAAATGGGTAGTCTCAACTCTCTAGGTCAGAATTGTGTCTCGGGAGTTAAATCGGATTCTATTTTCAGTAGCAAGAAAATAAGGATTAAATTATCTTTATTTATTTATGATTGTTTTGATTTAATTACATATTTTATATTCGTAGTATAAGTACTGGCTAAAACCTAGCACAAACAGTGTGCTAGAAAATGTTGAAATGTGTATTAGCTGTTTTGAAACATAAGAGGTAGATGCATGTGTCGGATAAGGAATTTCAATAACGGCTTTTATAGAGGACTTTTATGCAGAGGATATTTATAAATAATCTATTTCATCTAATGACTTTGTGATAGAAAGGTTTCAATGCTTCTGGAAATTGCTACACTGTCTAATACCAACTAGAATTATGATTGTCGGTGGGAATGGAATTATCTTGTTCCGGGTGGCATCCATTCGTAAAGAGAGAAGCTGATGGTGGCCAGTTACTTCCAGAGAAGTTGTTACAAAACATTCCATTCGTTTGCATAGTTATTGGAAAATTGGCTGTTTGTAACCTGTTTTCATCATGTTTCATGTAGTGTTGCATATGTACAGGTGAATCGTTGGCATTGCTTGCATTTTCGTATGTATTGTCGGTAAAGGGTAATAATTGCGGACTAGGAATTCGATAGTCTGGAAGAATACCGTTCGGTTCAAAAACAGCATAATGAATTGGCTTCGGATAGCCTTGAGGCAGAAGCGTCCTCGGATTTAAGTTGAGAAAGCCAGCAATAAGATTAGTTGTTCCCTAACAATTCATACCAAACAGTTTCTTAATTGGAGGCTTTATAAAAATTACAATATATTTACAAATATTAGTAGAAATCACTTGAGAAAGGCCTTTTGATAATGTTTTTGCAAAAGAAATCGTCTCCATTGGTTCATTGTTACTTAAAATAGTTGAAAGAGCAGAAATATAATTTCGGCCTAGTCGAAGAGTTTCAATCTTTGAAAGCTTCTGGGTTTTAGAAGAAATAGGAATGCATCTGAAAATATTCGTACAAAGTATAATAATAAATATTAGACATGGAATGGAGTACTTGTTATAAGTTCATGAACAAAATAGCACAAATGTTTGAAAGAGTAATTGAAATTTATTCGCATCACTTTCGGAGTTTGTCCAAAGCTGAATTCAATCCATGCATACGAGTTCGCTCTCTGGCATTTGCTTTGCTTCGCCTCACTTTGAATTTTCCAGATTTGGGTTTTGTATTTAAATCGGTGGTTTCTGTTGGAAGATTGTCCAGGGAATTTCCTGATTGAGATGAACCGAACGATGCACTTGATACTGTCTCTGCACTGTTATCCACAAATGTTTTAAAATAATCATAAATCGTTGTTTCGAATAAATTTTAACTTTACTTTAAAATATTGCCAAGTACTTATTTATTTTATTTATTTTACTTACATTACGTTTCCGTTACAATCGCTATGAATATGTGGATCATTATAGTAGGCTGAAAAATCCCCATTTATTTCCATTTCCTTTTTTCTGACTTCAACCACTGAACTGTACAGCTACATTGATGCTTTGTGGACTATGCTGTGAAAAAGAAGGTACGTAAAAGTTGAGAAAAAGTTCGTTTGCATGTTTCCTTATCTACAACAAAACTAGCATCTATAACGTAAGAGATCCAATGTTTCAGGTAGGGAGCAGTAGGATAGTGAGCTATTTTCTGCATTAATAGTAAGATGGTTTGACAAATTGTATCAATGGGCACATACTATACTCCTACATAATTGTCTCAGTCTCAGGCAGTAATGGCAAATGACAGATGTCTGTCCAAAACTTAGAGCCAACTCAAAGTAAAAATGAAATAAGCCTTTTATTGATTTGCATGATAAGGTTCAATTAGAGTTGTGTTTTAGTTGGATTTACCTTTTCACCCGAATTTAGGGTGTTTACCCAAGTGTAATCTCATTAAGCAAATAAAGTAGCCCTAAGTGATCCTTGATGCTACACCACTTATCGTCAATCTTTTTCAAAGTTTCGGAGTGCAACAGGGAAGGGCTTAATGTATCATGTAATATTTTCCATATGGAACGGTGAGCAAACTACTTAAAGCCAACATGCGATATGTAAGCTTCAGTTCAGTATTGAATCCTAGATGCCACATGCATTTGTCATCTAATTGACAAAGGGGGTTTCACTCACTACAGAATCTCCAGTACATAGTGATCATATTGTATCAATTTTAGAGCTTTATTCACCAAGATTAATTTATTCACAATCATCAATTTCAGTAAACTAATGTATAAACACCCAAATCAAAATTTAAACTATGTAGATAGTCATGGAACATGGAACTCACATGAAGGCATCGAATAACTAATAAAAATAATCACTAGCACATGTATTGTTAACAGTTTAAAAACATTTAGAAGAAGATAATTTTTGTGAATTTAGTAAAAGCAAATGCTATTATCCATCCTAGAAACATTTCATTCAATCTATCATTTAGATTTTATCATTCTTGTTTACAGAATATATTTGAATCAGAAAGATATAATTTCATATGTTCTAGCCGCTTATTTGTACATATGTTTTATTTTGAGTTAAACCCGTGTGATTTCATACTGTACCCGTGCCATTTTACAATCTACCCGTTGGACTACAAGTTACTTAATTTTGTCAGAGATTATTACGAACAAACCAAAGTGAATGACAACTAACTAGAATATTATGCACCTATTCTGTATTTATTCTAAATTGAAAATAAATACTCGAGTAAATGTACATTAATACTAATTTGTAAACAATGTATACTTGATAATGTTAAAACCAAGATACTGACTGAATAGTACTGAAAATATGCTACAAAAGGACTAATTATAATATAACCGCTTAATAAGTAGTTGATTAAAGAAAAAAATGCTATGATATCAGTTATAAGTAGGTCATGTTATAATGCTGATGATATAGAGTTACTTGACTTTATGACGACGACAATGATGTTCGTCACTTCCGTCTTTACAATCTCTCTCTGAATCACAACGATCCTCCTGTAACAATAATATTGATTTTCGTCAGCTTTTAATAATACTTTAGAGATGTGTGATGTACAAAGTGAATGATGTACCTTTGCAACGCATTGATCTCCAGATTTACATCTAAACTCAGTACCCTTGCAAACAATGGCGTCATCAACCAGTAAAGACAAACTTTCCAATTTTGTTCCAGCTCTATTAGATGCAGTACATGTATATTTTCCTTCGTCGGCTTTAGTGACATGAGAAATCTCGTGAACACTAGAAGGTGTTGCAGATACGACTAGCAGATGTTCTTTTCCCCTAGAGTAGATATAAACATTTAGAAACAGATCTCAATGAAAAATAAAAAAAATATTTTATGTTTTAATTTAGTTTTAATTACTCAATGGATCGGGACCAAGTGACATTTGGAGTAGGTTCACCGGAACTCTGACAATCCAGCAATACTCTATCTCCACTGCGGACTTTGTGCGGGGATCGTGGTTGAAGTTTGATACTCGGCATAATCGATATCATATTGTTCTGAAACAAAGTAATCATATGCATTTTCCATCCTTCCACTGAAATTAATGATTCACTAAATATAACGGTTGCGGCTTACCGAGTTGACAATCAGTTTTCCTTCGGCTTGAAGCGTTTTTCCATTAGGTAAAGTTGCAGAGCAAACGTAGATTCCTTCATTTGGTGTGCTAACTCTGTACAATGTTAGTATTCCGTCACCTTTCACTTCCGATGAAGTAGGCATATCTGCATCTTTCCTAGTCCAAATAATTCTTGCGTTTGAGTCTCTAATTGTACATTGGAAATTGATGTTTTCTCCAGCATATGCAGATACTTCACTTGGGAAAACAGTCAATGTGCCATTGGGAGCTAGAAAATTTCATTATTTTCATTTCATTATTTATTTAGTAATATTTCAGCCACCCAAAAGCGATATGTAAGTAGTAGTAAGTATGTCGATCTTTACCTTCCTTTCCACTACCCAGAACAATTAGCTTCGCTGTTTCAGAACTTTGACCTAATTCATTCCAAGCAACACAGAAATAATCTCCTTCATCCTCTTTAGTAACTGCTTCGAATATTAGTGAGCCATGAGCAGCTCGAACATGATGGGGAATGTAGGAACTCTTTCCACTTTTCCAGTAATATTTCAAAGGAGCTTTCCCCTTGGCTTCACATTTTAAAGTGGCAGGTTCACCCACTTTTACCTTTAGCACTGAAGGTTCAATCTTTATGGTTGGAAATCCTTCAGGACGTTTTGGTTGCACTACATTTGAGTCAGCGGGTAATTTTGCTGGGTCTTCAGTTGTTGTTAAAACATTTTTGCTGTCTGCAGTATCGTTATATGCAGCTGGATCATCAGCGCTTGACCTCCAAGAGGATTTTAGTTTTGAACTAGAACTGTTTTTGGAAATGGGAATGACAACAATAGCAATTCTTTCTATTGACGTAATGTTGCCCACACTTGCAGAGCAAATGTAAGTGCCAGCGTGAGATAATTTTGCTGATCTTTGCATGTCCCTAAGCTGGTAGTCGCTAATCAGATCAGTTCCATTTTCGGTTTCCTTTCTCCATTCAATGCTTACCTAATTACAAAGCAAGGTGATACTAAAATTTAAGTTTACTTTTTTGGGTAAACTGCACTACGGTATCATTCAACAATTTTATCAAACCGATGCATGATGCCAATCTCCCTTTAATATAAATGATAGAAAGGAATTTCGAATTTACCCTGCTTAATCCATAGGCAACAACACTACAGTTCATGCCCTCAATTTGATCAGTTTCGTTGACACAAATGAAATTGCTGCTGGCAATAACGGTAACAAGTGGTGGAGGAGGAATGATCACCGTTGTAGTTGCAATATCAATAACTGGAGAAGAATCATAATATCAATATTATTATTTGAAATTGTAATCTAAAAAATCATTCCTATATTCTGCATAGTGCATACCTATAGTTGATTTGGTACAGGCAACTTCCATTCCGGCACCGTCTCTCAATTTACAGATTACTTGGGTTAAACTTGACCTAAGGGGGATAGAAGATTGAATTGCAACAGAAGTGGTTTCCACCCGAGCAGCAACATCTGAGGGGACTGTGGTAATTTCAAGGGTGAATCTGTTTTTACTGTTGGTTACGTAACTGCAGTTAAATTGAACGACAGTATCAACTATTTCACGTATTCTGAATGGATCCATTGAAAGTGTCAAATATTCTGAAAACAAAATAATTCTGTAGATACATTTTAGAATTTAGTATAATGGGATAAAGGTAATTGGGGATACCTCTATCTTGGCAGAGAGGACCACTGTATCCTGACCGGCAAATACAAATGACCGAACCCAACTCGTATCTACAGCCATCAGCATGGGCTCCACAAGGACATTTCTTACATGCACCAAAAACACTTCTACCAGTATCCGATATATCACGGTAATACCCATGGCTGCAACTCTGAGCAAAAATGCATTAGTTCAATTGGAAATAGTGATTAGTAAGTTTCGCAATAAGTTTCGAATTAGGTGATTATTATTATAATGGAAAACCTCGCAAGACAATCCTTTGTAGCCAGGAGGACAACGGCACTGCTCTATATCCAGTGTTAAGCCCTCTGATGTCACAGATTCTGATACAGTGTCTAATTTACAGTCCCTGATAACGGTCGATGAGGTGGTTGCCGAAAATGAGGCTCTGACATAAATAGCTTGAATTTCTGCGAGGACAAACAAAATGTCTGCTCTTGTCGCTGGTCTTGATGTACCATCCTGAGACACTATCCATCCCCCACGCTCGTTCAGTACCGTAGAGAATGTCTATAGCAAGCATTCAAATATTTCATTGTGGAACTTCAAAAATGTTTTAAAACCCCCTACAATTTTATTCTGCTACTCGTACTTCTTCCTTAAATGGAGCAGGAGATGAGAATGAACTCCAGTAAATGATTCCACCTCTAGCACCAACAATTATCACATCGTGATCGCTTCCAAGAGGGCTGGCTCCACTGAATCTCCGAGAACAGGTTAGTCTTCCACCATAAGAAGTGATCTGGATAATTATTAGCAATTGTATTTTAAGTAACATGTAAACCAAGATACTGTATTAGTGTAAGTAGCTTTACTCGGTTTCCTAAAAATTCTGCAGGTAGGACCCACAACAGTTTTTCCCTTTTAGGGATAGTGAATGTTTTAGATGCGGCTCCCGAACTAGCAGTAACGGCCTCCATGATAGTGATTCCAGAACTTGTCCTGTGCACATATGAATTTATAGTAACAATAGCTTATGCATCCTATACATGTAAATTGTGAAATGAGATTTTACATTTGAGCTATATGGAATACTGCTGATGAATGTATTTGTACAGTAGTTCTGTAGAGCACAGCAACTTTGCAATAATCCGTAACTCCAGAGCCGAAACATTTAGAGCATCCACTAGGATTGAATTCGCTCAGGCCGAAATAGCCCTTCTTACAAATGCTGCAAGTATGCCCCTCGACATTTTCCTTTACAAAACAAAATCCACGATATATTTTATATTAACAATATTTTCAAAGAAAAATTAAATATGGAATTTCAGATTTATAGAGTTACTTTGCAGATGCATCGTCCGTAATTGTCTGGTAATTTGCCTCTTATATCACAACATTCAATAATGCGACCTTCCACTTCGCATCCTCCTACGACTGTCATGTTACAAGCAGGGCAGGGTGGAATCGATGGGCACTAGAGGATGGAAATAGAATGAAAAAATTAAATAACCATACACTAATTACTCAGGATTTTCATGATTGCATGGTACAAAATAGTTGACATTATAAGGACTTGCATTTCTCGATACTCCACATAAATACTAATTAATTTCCACGAACTTGAACTTAAGTATCTCCAAGCAAATGAAAAAATTATGTTCGCTTTACCGGATTTGGACAAGTCACATTGGCCCCGCTACAGGTCAAACTGGGGCATGGTTGGCTAGATAATTAACATAAAATTGTCAAAACTCTCCTTAAAGATACAATTGAGACCAACTTGGACAAGGATATGCTAACAAAACAATATATTTGTTAAATTCGAAAAACTCACCATGGGTTAGGGCAGTTGTTGCATGGAGGATTAGAAGGGCATCTGAAAATTATTCAAATGAATGATAGTGACCGTGATACATCTGTTAGAAATATTGACGTTTATCTTCTAAAAATAAAAAACCTTACTGCTGACAGGGCGATGGACACGATGGGCAGTTTACTTGGGGACATGGCCCACAATTGCAATCTGGACATTGAGTTCCACCACATGGTTGGCAAGGCTGTGGCTGCGGTGGCACAACTATTGGACACTGTACTGCTGGACAAGGCTGCGGTGCTGGGGCAGGTGGGCATTGTACTGCTGGACAAGGTTGCGGTTGAGGCTGGGGTTGCGGTACAATCACTGGACAATTTACAGCTGGACAAGGTTGTGGCTGGGGCTGAGGTTGTGGTTGTGGTACAACTACTGGACAATTTACTGTTTGACAAGGCTGCGGTTGTGGCCATGGTTGGGGTTGAGGCTGAGGTTGTGGTACGGTTATCGGGCAGTTCACATTACAATTTGTTCCACAATTGACATTTGTGGGGCATACTGGGGTTGGGGGGACTACGACTGGAGGTAAGATTTGTGGACCGCAATTATTCCCATAACATTGTGTATTATTCGGTCTAATACAACTGTATGGATACTGTTGGTCTTGAATACATCCTGGAGCACAAGTACTACAGTCTCTGCCACTGTAATTGGCTGGACAGTTACACTGGACTTCACCGTTCGAATCCACATAACATGTTGTTCCAAATGGATTGCTGTTTCAAAAGTATAATTTTGATTCATTAGACGTAATTACTTTTTTAGCATGGACATACGAATATTTTTGTAATCTTAATGCATGATAGATTTTATGGACGATGTGAGAGATCTTACCCATTTCCATTCCCTGGACAAGGACATTGAACACAAGTGTTGCCATTTTTGTAATATCCTGGAGCGCATGTTTGGGTACTGGGAACGCATGTACCACAAGCATAACCTCCAGGGGGAGAACTTCTCTCCGTTCCAGCTGGACATGTCTGTAAAACGCAAATAGATTATTGTAACACATGAGTCATATGGATTCGGTATTTCAATTTCCATCTTAGTTTGATTTGTATTGAAATAGCCAAAGGGAAAAGGAAATGAAGAATCTATTTGAGTATTTTTTATTTCCAGCTTGAATAATATGTATCACTATACCCCACAATTGGCACTATTTCCGTTCAGGGGACCTTTAAACTGTCCATTGGGGAACTGTGTCGAGGCGAGTGCGATGAAAGAACACTAAATTTAAAAAATCAAATGATACCTTTATAATAATGTAAGTATATACTTTTATTATACACAAAGAGACAAATATATTCATGCTATAAAAATGTCCAGAAAGTGTACCAAAAGTAGAAAACATATGCGAGAATCCATTTTGAATGGAATTGATTGAGTTGGTGCAAACGACTGCACTCTACCTAGCTAAGCAAGAGACAGATTTAGCAAATCTGACTCGATTTTATTTATTTATTATGATAATAGAAAAGGATGTTTCATTGGACTTAAGCATTACCTTTACACGACATGATTATAGCATTTAACTAAGATAGAGAGTAATCAACTTGTTTGAGGTTAACACTGAAGCATATAAGGCTATAGGATATTAAAACTTGGCGAATGTACATTACACCGGCCACTGGCATGTGTGTACATTTACTTTGTTGACAATTTCGGACCAGAGGCTATTAAAATCATTTGGCATTATAGCTCCCAGTTATACCTATATTGAGTGTAAAATGGAGTTTTCAAACGTTTTCAAACAATTAATGGCCAAGACTATACAACGCACTCTTATTTGTTTGTGTGCCTTAGTTTGGCTTAATAGCTTGTTATACCAGACAGTTTAGATAAGAAAAACATAGAGACCCCAGTTAAATATTGGTAATCAGTCATAGACATTTGCGCCTGTCTGGCTAGTACGGATTCAAAATATCATCGTTTGCAGAGGTTGAATCATTATTGGCTCAAGCAATTGTATTACATTTATTGACGATCAATTGGCCCGGTATTTTTATATGATAAGTCAATGTATTAAAGCCAAAAGCTGTGGACTATATGTATATATGTTATGTATATATATGTAGAAAAGAGCTGTAAGGCATTAAAAAGTATTGCCAGTGTTGCTATGCATAAAGAAAATATAGTAATGCTGTTCTATTTTAATTCCACGAACAAATCTCATTTTTGGTATTGATGAATATCTTCACTCATATCACAAGCATGAGATCGGTATACTTACACTTAATTGGTTGGCACTGTAATTCAACTCTATATGGTTGATATTTGTGGAGATAGAGACAGACATGGTCAACGGAAAATTCAATATTTGAGACTACTTTATTACAAATTAATGGAAAGTGTATGATAACAAACGTTGATATTTGATCTACATTATTATCGTGTGGTCTCTGTCTACCTTAAGCCTCCCAGGCTAGACTCGATTGTTATAAGCTAACTCAGCAAATTGATCAATTGTCTCTATATACCTTTACCGATTTAAGTACAATATTATTTGTTCTAATTCTACCTACAGAAAAAGTCTCACATAACTTCAATTTTGTAGTATTTTTTCATGTGCGCTTATTTAGCAAAGGAAAGCAACGTAGCCTTATATAAATAAATCCGTTATGATTTGACTATTACATCGGAAGGAAGTTTTTTAACATTGAAACTTAGAAATTATTTGATTTTATGATCAATTTATTATTTACATGTATTCAGCTTTCACTGTGAAAAGATTGCAAACGAAAATTAAAGAAAGGTTTGACATGTCTTTAAGCTAGTAAGTATTAAATATCTACAGCGCAAAACTAAATACACAGGGGGTGGGGAATGTAATCACCCTAATTCCATTATCTACCTACGATTCCAAATATCATTTATGGCAGTTGACAATGACATACTTATTCGTGAACTTCTGTATTGAATCCGTTATTTGTGGTGATTTGCAGGTAAACTTGAGTAATAGCATTATGCTTACTTATGCAGGTACTGATTTTTATTTACACATTATACAGAATGTTGCACTGATATCAAATATGTACATATCTCGTACCCATCGTATCATTGCAATTTATACAAGTTATACCCTGCTTCTCTTCAACCGAGATACTTTGACACTGTAATCGTATAAATATAATATGATGTAAGGATGAATATTAGGTATTGTTAAGCAAAGCTTAATGATTAATTCGTAATTATCACATAAAGTAAAATTGTTTGTGCAGTATAGCAAGCAATAGCAATGAAAAACAATATCCCAAAGTGCATTTCTCTTAAATCTTATCATCGCGGATTGACACGGAAAATGTGGAAAAATATCACATGTAATCCTGCAGGTGATATAATTACTTAGGCATTTTACTGGTCACTAACTGTGTAAGTACAAATAAGGTTACATTTGACTTAACTGTGCCGAGTGCATAAGCAAATTGACATTCTCCGGTTTTTATAATCATCATGCCTGTTATAATTGCACAAGTAAGTTTATTCAATGACAAAATCTACTCAGATAGAGAACATCAAGGGTCCATTTAATTACACATAATTCATCTCTAATAACAATTGAGATTTGTTCCAAATCAACCATTAGGATTGTAGATTGCAATACTTGTTGTTAAGTACTGGTCAACTTACTTAATCCAACTAGGTACTATACACTAGCTTTTCGGCAATAATGAATTTGATTATAAATGACATGATTATATGGAATACACATTCATCAGTTACTATACAGGGCAGTGTAGATTAAGTGCTGGGAATGCCAAATATAGTTTTGGTACTCAAAAACGCCAATGTAAACTGTTCTTCTTCACTAAAAAGTAACCAATATTTAAATTTTATCACCAACGATATTGACAGGTGGGCAGGTCTACAGACTATAGATATATATTAGTATCATTTGCATATTGGGTTCCATTATGCAATACTTTGGAATGCTGTAGAATATCCTAACATACATTAATACTTACAAAAGGACGATTATGATGCTCAAAGCAAAATACAATTTCACGTTCAGTCATTATCATATTAATCAGCAAGTAGGTAGCAGTAGAGGAAATGTGTTAAACAAATAATTTATGTAAAAATATAGATACTACATACCCAGTTTTTCAGACTGATGATTCAGGGCAAACATGAGATCAGTTGGTTTTTACTGAATAATTTATAAATAACAACCCAATTGGAAATCTAAATGATTCACTCAAACAATGTGTGCCGAATTTCATTTTTGATTTAGCTTTATTTAACTGCGACAAATGTACAGTCGATGCGAATCAATGTCCTCTTCGCACTCATCACAATAAATAAAACTGATTTTATGTATATCACATGTATGCATATAACTATGTTCTATGTCATGGACCATGCGGCTTTTGTTGAAATGAGATTGCATAAAACATATTACATAAAACAATTAAGTCCACTGCGGGCTAACATTAGCGTATTTCGAAACAAAACCATACATAAAACTTAGCATTTGGAAGCTGTTTTATGTATCTGACAGAAAGAATTCAAAATATAGAGTATTAGGTATATATCAGGTATATATAATAAAATGTTCAAAGAATCTTTCACCATTCCCTCAACTTTCATATGAAAGGATTTTCAGTTTAGTTTGGACCGAATTGTACTGAAGTGGACCAATTATTTAGAATTATTTCGAATTTTAATAATATAATTTTCCAAGGAAAAAATGGAATTCTTATGGCACACACAGGAATTTTGTATGGCAAGAAATTTTAGTAAACAGTCGTAATTTGTATGGTGTATTACGTAACTACGTACGTAAGTCATGTGAATTTATCTGGTTTTTAAGGGAATAATTTATGGTACTAATAAGAGTATGCTTTTGCAACATGTGCAACTGTTTTGATACCATAAATCGATGAAAATCGATGAAAATCGATGAAAAACAATGAAAAACGATGAAAAACGATGAAAAACAATGAAAAACGATGAAAATCAATGAAAAACGATGAAAAACGATGAAAAACGATGAAAAACAATGAAAAACAATGAGAAACGATGAAAATCGATGAAAAACAATGAAAAACGATGAAAATCGATGAAAAACGATGAAAAACGATGAAAAACGATGAAAATCGATGAAAATCGATGAAAAACGATGAAAAACGATGAAAAACGATGAAAAACGATGAAAAACGATGAAAAACGATGAAAAACGATGAATTCCTATTCAGTCTCAAAACGAGATTTGGAACGAAAGATAACTTTGGTTGGACACAGCAAAATGATTCAAAGGATAATGATAACAAAAATACAATAAACAGAAACAAATGTAAGATTTAAAAAAAATTATGATTGAGAGTTATATAAATGGTGTTGTAAGATGGATGCTGACCGTTTAACAGTTTTATTTATTGTGATCATGATAATGCATAATGGTACGAATAGTGAAATAAAGATCTAAATAAATCGTATTTTTAGTGAGATGTTACAAACGGGGAATGAGGATATTAAAGAAAACGAGATTTTATTTAACTGGGGTGCAATTGTTTGTTCAACAGTAACAGTAAGATGTTTAATTTACTGTATTTGTCTTAAGTGGACCTTAAATGAGATATCACACACTCAACATACTCTATCATCCATCTTAATAGAACAGATTAGTATCTATGTAGAATTAAAATCTGTTTATTTCCATATATTTCGTTCATATACAGATCAGGAAGTCAATTACTACTGACGTTGCTAACAAAGTGTGCTTCCATTTACTTGGCATACAATCACACGACATGCGAGCACGAAGGAATGGGACGATTTTTACAAACGCGCTCTTCTGATATATATTTATTTGGTCTGGAATTAATACAGTACATTTGTCATCATTCCATTATCTACTCTGAAAACGTCGTCGTCGTCGTCAGTGTGAATGTCCCTTTTTAGATAAAGTACAATGGGTTTAACAGGATCTACCTGGGAGTCACAATAGCTGAGTATTTTTCGCCACAATCTATCAGTGAGCCGAAAATAGTAAATGAATGAGTTCACATTATGTCAACAAAGAACTTCTTACATAAGATAGTACAAGCATCTTTTATTACTAGTAGTTGTTAGTTTGTTAGTACTGAATTACGTAGTAGTGATAATATTATGAAGCAGAGGTCATGCACAAATGTACACACGTTCTATCTGTACTCCGTTACTTTACCTAAGATTATCCTGACAACTTCCTCATTCTGAATCACATGAAGCAAATAAACGATTGGACTCCACAAGGGTCAATCAGCTTGAAAATATTTACTATTACCTTTTTTTACCATCCGAATAATCTTTCATTCAATAAGATTCTGTTGTAAAATGGGTTCCAAATATTTACATTGTACTTTAGTGTATAAAATGTACGATTCTTTCAATAGTATGAATGAACGTTTTAGGGGTAGGACTTGGTTGAGCCATCTTTTTTGCTCACGAAAATTTTCTTGGATCCTTTAAACAAAGCGAGATCCTTCGTCACAGACTCCAACTGAATCTCTAGGTCATTTCGTAACTTTTGCATCCTGGGAATCGTAGAAGCAAGAGGGACTTTGAAGTATTCTTTTGTCAGTTCGGATTTTTTCTCTTCCAGGCCCTGTAATCAAGGAATGGAACGTGTTATATCACCATGACTATAATGTGCTAATGATTAAACATAAAACAAAGCCAATAGTAATCACTCTATCAAGACTGTAATCATTACACAAATTAATGTTTATGCAAAGGCTATAAATAATTGAGCACTATGTAGGGAGCACCCCACACTTTCTGTACTTCTAAATATAAAAGAATCCGGAAATAAAGAATTAATTTTTATTGGTAGCATTAACATGTCAGAGAAACTAAGAAGATAGTAGTTGATGTGTACATCATTATCATTACAGTTGCATGTATAAGTACATAGAGGAATTTAAGTGGAATTCATTTGTGTGGTCTCATCCGATCTCATCTTATGTCACTCAGCTTGAATTCTGTTAACAATAGCAGCATTGTGTTGACTCTACACATTTACCAGAGATATCGTTGTTTGTAATTCCCATTTGATACTAACAACGACAGACAAAGCCAAAAAACAATTCATCTTATGTACGGAGCTATTGTGCATGGACTTGTCTCCACTGGTCTACCACAGTTTTAAGTGTGCAACTTTTTCTGCTTACATAATAATGAGGTAGCTAAATTTAATATCATGTTTCCTTAATGAGACTTTTAAATCACTTAATATCTCGACATTGCATTGAAATGGTTCTTAAATTGGAAACTAACCCGAATAATGATGTGTAGAATGTGTACTAGCGGTAAACAATTTTACGAAGCTTAAGAGCAGTTTCCATTGTGGACACAGTTGCAATATAATGTAATGTTTTTCTACTTAGTCTTTGCATGGTCCATTTATTATACGTATATACTGCAAGATTTAGTTAACTGTTTCGGGAATGTGTTTCTCTATATTTTTGAAAATGTTTGTAAAACTAGATAAAATGCATCCCCTATTTGAAGTAGAAGTGTCAGACCTATTCATAGTATTAAGTTATTTAATAGCCTGGCTGGATATTTATATCGTCTGCAATATCTCATAGGTACGGTCTAGATAGGTTTTGACTTTGACTAATGAGCTCCAATTCCGACATGACTTATAAAACTAACAAATGCCAACGTGGAAGTGCTACTTTTTAAGTACTAGGCTTCTTGTCTCCATTACAATTGAGGCAACGTTAGTTAAAGTAGATACTCTGTGAAATTGACAAAACGGACAAGTTAATAATAGGCACTTACCATAATGATACATCGTCTTTCGTCTGCCTGCACTTCACGGCAGTCTTGTCCACATGAAGCATCTATATCTTTTTTCAATTGCATATCCTTTTCATACATCTCGCATTTTCGCCTTTGGATGTAGCTTGGAACTCGGCCGAAATCCTACAAAGTCATTTTACAAAAAGAGGTTTTAAAACAATTTTTATTCTCATTCATGAAAATCAAGAGCTATTAGGTTCAAATTATTTTCAACATCTGTGAGAATCGCACCTTTTTAAGTACATAAGGTCTTTCTAAATATGACTGATGTCCATTTCTCGAATCTATAACTTTTCTGATGGGGACTCTCGGAAGGCTTCGAACTGCTTTAACAGCATTTTGATGAACAAAATCTGGACAGCCCCTTTCAATGTACCCAACAGGGCCATTATAGCCACATTGAACTTTTGACCGGTTTTGTTTTCCCATTCCAAAGTCATTTTTCCATGATGGTCTACTCCAAGCGTCGTTTGTCTTGGGATCACAACAAT
Source organism: Tomocerus qinae (assembly GCA_020055645.1). Taxonomy (NCBI): domain Eukaryota; kingdom Metazoa; phylum Arthropoda; class Collembola; order Entomobryomorpha; family Tomoceridae; genus Tomocerus; species Tomocerus qinae. The sequence goes on from CM034549.1 coordinate 25,152,513, forward strand.
CACCAACTAAGAAAATCACAAAACTACAAAGTTTATTGTACAAGTTTATTTAAGAGCCCAGTTCCTTTAAATTTGGAAATCTCTGATGACTATCAAAATACACGTAAAAATTGCTTTACAACTCTTGGAATTCTGTCTAAAGTTCTTACCCGATTTTCTTGTGTGGCACATTTTTGGAATCCTGGATATATTGTAGACCCCCTCATTGTACAAAATATACGATATGTTAACTCATTAATATATTTTATTGCGATTATAATTTTGTAAACGACAAAATCTGCTAGAAAATTTAAATATCGTATATTTTGTACAATGGGGTGGTCGACAATATATTCAGGATTCCAAAAATGTGAGAGTGAAATAAAGAACAGACTAATCTTAGTCACCAACAGCACGGTAACATCTCAGTTTCTTTGTTAGCTTTTGGCGCCTGAACTGGATGTACTAAAAGGAGTGATGTTAGCGGGGTGCACGTGACTAAGATTAGTCTGTTCTTTATATCACTCTCACAAATGTGCCACACAAGAAAATCGGGTAAGAACTTTAGACAGAATTCCAAGAGATGTAAAGCAATTTTTACATGTATTTTGATAGTCATCAGAGATTTCCAAATTTAAAGGAACTGGGCTCTTAAGTTACATTGTCTGTGTAGACTGTTGGTTATGACTCCTATGCGGACATCACTCCTAAGAGGACTTAAAAGTACTCGTAATAATGCTTTGCTAATGCTAGGTTAATATTACGTGCATGCAACATTATCTGCATAAGAATGTTTTCCAGTTAATTAGTATAAAACACATTGAAAATTGATTAATCTCAGTCAAAAGTCAAAGCGAAGAGTCGCGAAAAGTTGTCATTTGAAGGGAAACTCTGAAATAGTTAAAATCATACAGGTAATATCTGGCACGACTCCATTTGGTAACTCCATTTAAGAAGAAGTCTTTTAGGCGTGAAATCTTTTAGGAGTAATTCCCTGATAGACATTCCGTTACGACTAGAGTGTTTACTTTTAGCAGTATTATTAATAAATTGATAAAGTATCATACTTTTCTCCTCTGATTGACCGTGGAATGTGGGTGGGCATCTCGTGTGCTTTCTCAAGAAACTTTTCGGAGAATCGCATATGATTTTCTTACCCATTGTTCGATTTTCTCCTTTCTTGTGCTTGTAGAAGTCATCACGGACTTTGCATGAAAATTGTGACACATACCTGGTAATTAGTGTCCATTAGTATTTGTGAAAGTGGTTTACCATCATATGAGCAACAATAATTAAAATAGATTCATCTGTTTGTATAACCTGGGCTCTTTGTGTTTAGGGCGCAGTACCATTCCGTAAACACTTTCTCCGTGATTTTTGTTTGAAAAATACGAATACATGTTTAAATTGTCACTTGTTCAATTTCAATAAATTCTTTTAGTTCCCAACTAATAGAATTAATAAAATCTAAAACTGATTATTGGTTGGATGAGTTTATTCAAAGGGTATAAAAGGTAGTTTAAGTTAAATCGTCATCGCCTGCCTAAACCAGAATGAAGTTCTATCTATCTATCTTATATAAAAGTTCTAGTGAATGTTGAGTGAGTAGTAATCTAACATGATAATACCATCTCAAAAATAATTTTCATCCCTCTGAATGAATTACTATGGGAATATCATCAAACAGTGGTTCAACCTTTGAGCCTTTGACAGTTTGGCTCTTAGCACAGTTTTTCTTGGAGGGCCTTTGAGAATGGCTATTTTCCTCTACCAAAATGAAATTGTCCATCGTGGTCTTGTTTCGGCTCTCAGTTCTTCCAACCCTTTGTTTCGATTTTGTCATTTTTCAGTTCAAATCTATAAGTTTGAGGAAATCATTTAAGAATAGTCTAACAGCTAATTAAGAATGATCTATTTTATGCATTCCATGTCCCATCTATTTTCTGTACTGTAAAGTTATATCATTACTATAAGATATTGGAGTAAACTGCTAGTTATCTCCCAGTTCGTAAGATAAAACTAATTGATAACGAGGTAACAACCTCACAACAACTATAAATAACGGGTGATTCACAAATAGTAGCAATAGCGCGAGACAAATCACAAAGCAGACAGAAGGCAGTTACAGGGAGTTAAAGCAAAATCAACACAATATCCTTTACAAGGCAGTGTGTGTCTAATGCAAAGCAAGTTAAAAGCTATCACAAAAAAAAGACGCCTACTTGTAATCTAAGTCGCCAATTGTGTCCATATTATAGTAGTTTATCCGATACATTACAAATCCCGAATGAATAAAGTATTTGTTTATGATAACATTGATGTAAAAGCATCTCTAAAGAGCATAGTTGAATAACTCTTAGGAATAGAGAAGTCAAAGTTTGCGGTTGCGTGTAACCTGATAATAAGTAAATTCAAGCTTAGACAAATCATTTACGTTTTGCTAAATATTTCATTAATGTTTAGCCCCCACAAAGATAATATCAGAAAAATAGTTCACACATAGCAGGTACATATTCCCAAAAGGTAGTTTTTAAAGTACTCCAAAATTAAATATTTATAAATGTATATCTGTAACTATACAAAATGTATGTATCTACTACTTAGCAAAAGATGAAGATTACATTCCTACACTAATCACTGTAATGTAAACAAGGTTTATTATTATTTTTGCTATTATACAAGTGTGTAGTGTCATTATTTGCACCTGTTTTTTGCCATTGCTAAATGGGAGCATTCCAAATGTACGTTTTAAGTTTGGATGTCTTTAATAATCTTAAATTACAGATACATTTACTCATGCAGTCCCAGACGAACTGATGAAAAATTCATTGTAAGCCGACAATTCGCAGGGAATTACTGATCAAATAACTCAAGACTAAGACACTGCTCTGATATAGATGGAAGTACTCGAGAAGGTGCAGCAGTTGTAAATTGACGAGTGTGATGTATTTCTAGCTTTCCATTTCATTAGTTAAGTATTCTAAAGACTGACTGTGTGGTTATGTGTCCCATGTGGGTTTTCTTACAGCATTGCTCACCTTGTGCTTCCAATTTGGCATAGCAAATTTTTTTCATGTATCACTTAACGATGGGTAGGAAAAGTTGTTGGCATTATTTGTATGTAGGAAGATACGGTGGATCCTTGTATTAAGCACGTAAGTGCGAACGAGCATGCAGATAATAATACCTATAGATGTGTATGTAAGTAAACAGTAGAAGTGAATTCTGTTGAAAATTCTACCCGCCTACACTCATTCACTCTCTATAGACCAACTTCTCGATCTTTCGTGTGGAGCATTTTTACTAGGTTACTATTTTACTACTATGTGCTCACTGCGTAGGTATTTAATACTTCTAAGTAGTTACTGACAAGCTGAGGATAGCATCAACCAGTAGTAGTAGAAGGCACAGTATTCTATGACTTCACAACAACGCTTTTAGACTTACCTCTCCCTACTGAAGTTACCTATTTCCTATGTTTGGCTAACACTCGTGGGTGGTTCGGTTTTGGTATCCTCTCTGCGTCTCACTTGTCTACATGCATAACTAGTTTAAGTGATATATAGAACAGATAGAGGTTAAATCCACAAAAGAACAAGGTTCCTACACTAAACAACACATGACATCATTCATATCATACTCGACAACAGACGTCTTCCCTTGATAACGATTTAAGTTCATGGGATACAAAATATCCTCTATTTATAGCCCATTACGTTCTCACGTCAACTTCAGCCCTTTACACCCAGTAGATCTATGAATATATTAGTTCATTATTACGATAAAACCTACCGATACACTTTCTTCTTAAATGAATGATATAATGTGTATGATTATCGTTTAAATGATTCGATGATATTTTAGCTGGAAGAAATGAATAATGTGCTTTTCCAGCTACTCAGAATATTCTCACCATCCATCTCTAAAATGATAGACATACTCTTTGCATTTAAGATTTAAAAATATCTTTTATTTAGAGGATCACATCATTACAGTAGGCGTACATAAGTAATTAACATTATTAAGCACAACTGATAGTATTATTTATGCATTGTTAAATGTTATATCAGGTTAGATTACCTCCTGTGAACGATTTCAGTAATTTTTTTCTCTAGACCTAAATTTTTAGTGATTAGTGATTAGCTACACTATACTAGCTATACTTTGACACATATTAAAGCCTACTACAAATGGACCTGTATATAAAGGTCATCTAGAACCCTGAGCTTGGAGTATACAGAATGTACTATACAGGTGTAAAAAACTTTTCGTGAGATGATTATGCATGCAGTGGAAAAGGCAGGATAGTAATAGAGTTGATTAATCACTGAGCGTAGCATTGACTGAGTGCAGTCGAGTCTAGTTCATAAGTCTTAATCGTGCAATCTGAACAAGAAAAAGTAGACAAGTTGAGGTTAATTCTTTAATCAGTCATCAGCTTTACCTTATTTAGCTCTTCGCATCAACTGTGTTTTGACTCGTGAATTTTCCATGGATTTGATGAATAATCAAGGCTTAAGAAGTTAACTCCCTTGCATTCTTAACACATTGCATAAGTATCATATATACTGTATCCGGCATTCACTATTACTTTTATGCATAATAAGGAGCGTTGGCACAGATCAAAATCAATCTCATGCTGAAGAGAAAAGCATAATGCTACAACATCCAAAATGCATTTTGATTATATTATAGGTTCAAATTACTGAGTCAAGAGTGAATCTATTTAGTCTATTTACTATTGTGAGTCTCACTAGAAAATCGATTAACTAGATCTGTTGTTCGAAAGTGGAAGTATATAATTTCTGAAGACCGCTATTGATTTTATTTGCATTTTCGATAAAGATATGTAGACCAAATATTAACAACAGTAAGCAGGATTGTATTTTAAAATATCTATACAGAAAAACATTTGAGTTTGATTTGTATAACGAAGAAGGGTGAAATTGAGGTTGGTGATTCCGAAGAACAATTACTGCACACCTGTAGAAGAATCTTACCCATGCATAATAGGTTATGAGCTTAAAAGTGAGACGTTCAAGAATATTCTCCTATTTAATTTCCTCCTTCATTCATTCATGACTTTTTTGATTATCTCATCGTTACGAGTCATCATACCGTAAATGAGCATATTGTGTGTGTGTGAGGCAGAATGATTCGCGTAGTAAACTACTTAACAAAACATCAAGCTGCAAAGTAGAAGAAAAGCTAATACAATGAGCAAAAGAGCAATAAAAACGCCATATATAAAGCCCAACTTAGAAACAACAACGGTGTGGAATGAGATATTTTACTGTTGTTGTGGTGTAGGCAATTGCTAATTTAAGTGGGCAGACAACGGCAACAGGTAAGGAACCAAAGTCAAAGAGATATACACCACGCTGGGTCTTCGTATCACGACCAGACAGACATACAGACTTCACCATCTCAACTTTCCTACCCTCCTTCACGTCTCAGAGACCATAATAGAGAACAGAGACCATCACACTTAGGTGGGTACCTATACATTCCCCCTACGCACTCCTATTTTGCATTTCTTTGCATAATTTCTATATGTGCAACAGATGCACATCTATTTCCACAAATAAATGTTTGCCTCCATTACATAAATCATCATAATTGATTCAACTTCAAAATTAGTACTAATGTAAAGAGAAAGCAAAAACTATGATTTACAAAAAGATGATTTCATACTTTACTATCATTTACTATTTTCTTTTGTAAATTGGGAGAGATGCCTTTTCTCATTTAGGCACGCATTTGTGAAATTCGTATAATTAACTAGAAACCTCTGTTCCAGTGCCTCAAATTTGAAAAATGAGGCAAGAAACATCTTCGATCCGTTGCCTCAATTTTGAAAACAAAAACTAGAAACCTCTTCGATCAGGTGGCTCAATTTTAGAAGCAAAAACGAGAAAATTTCCCAAAGATCCAGGGCCTCAATTTTGAAAACAAAAACTAGAAACCTTTCCTTTGGTCCAGGGCCCAGGGTCTCAATTTTAAAACAATATTTAGAAACTAGGTCTGATCTCGGCCCAGTGAGAATGATTAGGTCTTAGGTCTGAAGCCTCAAATTTTAAAACAAAAACTAAAAGCCTCGGCAAGCAAATGCCCCCCCCCGAAATCCAAGAAAAAGGGAAAATTTTTCTCAAAATACCAAAAAATTTCGCGCTTCGCGCGATTTTATGTGATTTTTAGGTTATTTTTGACTCATTTTAAACAAAATAAGCCAAAATTTTCCGCGCTTCGCGCGAATATGCCTAATATATTCTGTCCTATGATATCATTGCCCCCTCCGAAATCGACTTCTAAATACGGTACTGAGCCAAAAGACTTTAGATAGAAGTAGACTGGAAGTTTCGTTTGTTTACTTTTACTGGCAGAAATACCCGCGAACATTATTATATATACAAATTCTACAATCTATAGGTATATCTACATCCTTTCGCGGGGATTTCTACCACAAAAGTTATAACACAGAGTAAATGTAAACTTCCACTCTATCCTTACTTATGACTCTACTACTGAGCCTCGGTGATGCGGGGCCTCTAATAAATCTGGCTGGACTGGAAATCCCTCCGGTCCCATTTTTATTTTTCTTAAATTATCTTAGAGTTCAGGTTAAGTTTTGTTTATTGCAAAAGAATATTTTGTGCGAATCATATGTAAGAAACAAGAAAAAAAAGTTTCTCTCGCCTAAACAGAATCTAAACAGAATACATGCAGACTGTAGAATATGATTATATCTAGGTATTAGGTAGGATAGTATAGTTTTTTATAGCTTTCAATTTCCAAATTCCTTCACACCTCTATTTGTGAGAGTGTTTTCCGCTATCTAATCTGGTCTTTTTATCTAAAAATTGTTCCAAAAACATATGCTTAATGACCTGTCCATTAAAACAAGACGAAAATCTGATTTCTCCATCGACATGATAGTAAATTGATAACTAATAGCGTGGGCTTGCTATTTTATAAAGCTACTACTATCTTGGTATTGTCGATATGTATGGTGAACTGAGTGACGACGAGGGTGAGTGAATGATACAAATATTTTGCATAGGCGGATACCTTGTCATGCCCATGTCTGCATTTCATTTGGGTTCAAACACGTGGACGTGCCTGTTGTAGCAGTGGTCTAAACTCCGTTTCTCAACTCTGATCTACCGAGCGCTGTAAGGCTAAAGGTGCTTAATAAAACAATGTACATGATTTACAGATGTATAATACTTGTAAGGATGCGTGTAGAGTGGAGCTTGACTAATTTTTAATTACAGGCGTGTATAGGTTGATATTTGTGTCTTCTTGTATACACATTTGTAATTCTCATTCTCACTGGGCCGAGATTTCCTCCTAGCATGCATGCAGACGTATCTTTTTGATAGCTTGACAGTTATCTCCACCATATGTGTTCCTACAAATATTTAGCACTGCACAGGCCACTGGAGTTCAGGACTCTTCCTTACAATTAGCCAGTGTCCCAGATAAAAGCAAAAGTAAAGCAATATGCAAACTATTAATTAGTCATGATTTAATCCAATGCAAGAGTGCTCTTGTTGGCGGATTGTCAATTTTATTATAAAGACCCGACGCGACGAGACGGAGTAATCTGGTTTTGCATCTGTTCAAGACAATCTAGTTCCATTCAGAAGCGAACCATAAACCAGCTGCCTTCTTAATCCAATCTACATCATTATGTTTTGTTGTGATGTTGTCGTAGGCTGCATTTCGGATGCACTTACGTTACATACATACCACATCCCACCATACGCCGGAACTTCACAGACGAATTCATCTCCTGAATTTTAGCAACAAAAAATAAATACGTATTCCTGCGTTCGTTGTTTCTCATTACAAAATGTATCTCTAGAAATCAAGTCACTTTAAGGTACACTTAGAATGTGACAAAATAAATCAGTCTTAGCTTAGCTACAAAATTCCTACACTTCAATTTAACGATTCGTTTCTAATCGCTCAAGAATACTTTTTAAACATGTTATGCCTAAACATATCATCATCTTAAGTGAGTTTATATTCTAAGTACTGGACAAATCTATGTAAATTACATAATAATAGAAAATAGTTGTTTACAAGCACTTCTGAAGTAACTGTCAGTAATACAAGACGCGGTTTCGCATTAAAAGCAGATTTCCTCTATAGATAAGCGAGAGAGTGTAAAATGACTGTTGTACGAAAACTTAGTATTCTATTATCCAGCATCTTCTCAATGGTATTGGTGATAAACCAATCAAATCATGATTTGTAGCTCCATATAAAATATATGGCATAATGGAGAATGGAGTATGTAAGCACCCCCATGGCTTGGCGGGTACATTATGTATTTACCTGTTGCTTGAGTACTTTTATGTGACTTGGAGCAGTTAATTGTTTGATGTGACGGTTAAAGAATTGCGCATTAGTATACAAGTAGTAGCATATAGATCTGTGCTGCGATAGCCAGAAGGTAATACGGGAACCCCAAAGACTTGCAATAAAGAATATTGGCAATGGAATAAAAGAGACTATGATAGAAGACAACAAACTAACACAATAGCAAGTACACCCAACAATAGTCTCCCTCCTTCCCGTACCTTCATCACTTTACATAACACTTTACACCAGGCTATTCTGAAGGTCTTCCAAGTCTTAATAACAATAGAGCTACATGCATGCATCTATTATGTACCAATAATATATATAATATAGGTATAGTGTATATATTATACATTTTGTCTACTCAATATAGTTTGCCATATAAAATATGCAGTGAAAAGTGCAGTTCAATTGAGAATATCTATTTCATATTGGTATAGCTTATATAAGGGGTAGTATATGTATGTTATAGGTGTAGTATAGGAGTTGGTTAGTAGAAAGTAGAATGTATGGAGTGGGATATGTTATTTCCTTTGGCATGGTTTGGTAAGGCAGTTAAGTGAACACAAGTCAAGTCATTTCATCTGACAAAAAAAGAAGCGGAGGCTGGGATGGGAGACCAGGCAGGCAGAAGAAGAGTGAGAATAGCAAAAGATTATATTATAGGTACAAATAATACAGATGTGTGTGTCTACAAGACTCTTATACAAGTTGAGATTGAATCTCCGTGTGTATGTATGTATGTGTATCTCCCTCATCATCAAGTGAGCAAGCAAGAAAGTACGAAATAGTCAAACTGATTGTGAATCCTCTGTGTTACGTCTTCTTCAGATCAGTTCAGTTGCAAACACTGCTTGTGCCAAACTGGTCCACGGAATCTGTCTGCTCTACTCTACTACACTATTTAATCCCTCTCTACCATTTACTAGTACACTTTGTAGAACGCTTTTTAAATTCTGTTTATTTTCAATTTTCTAGGATAATTGTGCTTGCCTAGCGTCTAAAGGTATCCATACAGAAAATTGCACATTAACATATCGAGTTGGCAGCTTTTGTTTGTTAAAGTTCTCCGTGCTCTGAGTGCTGAGTTCAGTTGTGAGTAGAGTAGGAGCGCGAGTAGATTACAAGTGCAACAGTCAAGTCGGCTGACGTGAATAAGTGGTCTGGTCTCGTCTGCAGTCGAGGAGCATTCAAGCCGGAGGTGGACTAACCATTCTATTCAAGGTAACATTTACATTCCCCGTCCTATTGAAAAAAAATTCGCAGTCCGTTAGTTACTTTGCATGAATATAAACAACGACAAAAGATTATTTCTGCCATGACGGTTTCAGCTCACTAATTATCTTCTCGGCTCCACTGCGTTTTCGTGGTCAAAAACCGGGAGCAATTCCCACGTGCGTCTGTCTTTACATCTCTCAGCCCTTTCGAAACAATACGTCTCTACTTTCCCACATGAAACTACATAGACTTCTTATATCTCTACACACAGTCAAATAGTAATATGAATCTGATAAACATTTCTGCTGGCTATTAAGAACACGCAGTGTATTCTATTAGGTAGTGTATCATTTATCATTATCATATTTACTTTGTTTATCATTTTTTAATCTTTACCAACCATAACTATATAGATTGAGTATAATCAAACAGATTTATATACATGTAATTCGAATCGGTGTATAATGTTATAATGATTTTGTTGTGGTTTTTTACCTTATGCGTCCTAAAATGTGATACTTGATGACCATTTCTCTTTTCACCCACATTCTGTTTGTTTCTACTTTAGATATGAGAATCCTATTACTATTTTTACTTTAATATAGGTAGGTACTACAGATATAGTTACAAATATTACAAGTAAAGGTATAAAATTTGCTCATTATTATGTTCCGTAGTCATATTGTGCAAATATCATTATCCTATAATGTCCATGCAGTATGTTAGGTTGTATGTATGCGTAAGTATTAATTTCAGATAGTGATAGTGACACCTGTGTATAATGTTAAGAGTAGAATTGAAACGTTTAGCCCTAAATGTAAGTTTGTGGGAGTAGAGGTTAAATGACAATCAAAAATGAGTATGATGGTTCAAAAGTGTTAGTTTTTTTATAATTTGAAACGACACGACGAAAAGTTGGGGATATTTATGGCTTACAAGTAGAATATGCTACAAGGAAAAATGGCATTCTAAAATTGGTTCGTATTTTAATGAATCTGCAGGTACATAGTCAACAGATTTGATTATTTGCTTTTGAGTGTGATTGAATATAAATTAACGAAGGAGACAGTATCCTTGTATGTGTGTGTAGTCTGTGTGCGGTGAACAAGACAAAGTCAGGCATTGAAAATTACATTGAATGTTCCATATATAGTCAAATGGGACAAGGAATCATTAAATAATAATAACTAGCCTGCCATCAGACAAGCCGAGTTGAAATGAAAGGTAATGACAAGTGCAAAAGTCGCCAAATGTGTTCTTCAAAGCTAATCCGAAAGCATTTGATCACCAACTAGCCACTGCCTTAACGGAAAAGGCTGTTTTTCTGCTTTGGTTACTATTGGCAGGATGCTTGTAAATTATAATCATGAATTGTCTTTCGCATATACCTACATGTGACGCTGTGACATACTCGTTATTATTACACGTGCTGTACATAATGTGACATGACAGGGCAGAGTTCTGGCTATAGCAATGCAATCTAAAGTAGTAAATTATGTACCTCTATTTGCTAGGGAAAAATAAAAGGCTGCGTGTATTTGCGAATGATTCAGAAAACCTTGATTGTTGGCAACAGATGATGTAGCTTAGTTGTGTCTGTTCAATTATCTTTTTTCTGAGCACTGACCAGCGAAGGAGCAAATCCGAAATGAAATTACACTTTTGTTTTTGTGCCTTGCAAATGGGGTGATGATTAGCTGTGATTTTTCTGCTATGTAATTATATCCTGAATGTAACATGAAATTGATGAAATGCATTCGTAATAGAATGTTCCTTCCTATATAGGTGGTAATTCAATTTGGGCAAAGTAGTCGAGAACTTGACCTTCGTTTTTCATAGCATTACTTAGAGTAAGCCATTTCAACTTCAATCAACGGAATACATGTACATGCATTTTAGCTTTAGGTATTTACTTGTGTAAATTGCTGTTCAATTTTACTAGAAAGAAGGGTAGAGAGGACACGACACGGGCTAATGGGTGCTAATTAGAGAGAACGAAGCTCTCAACACTCCCCAAAGTACACAAATCCATTTTCATAGCTTTTGAGTAAGTAATAGAAATAATGTACAATCACGGCATGCCATAATAATATAACTTGAACTTGTGTAGTCTATAGCATGTGGAGTAAAATTATGAGTTTGAACTTTTACCAATCAATGCTCATCTGCTCATGTAATTTAAATCCCGTTTGCGAGTCCGGCATGTGTAATAATTCTTACGAGAGTGTATTGGTAATACACGAACTTAAGTAACAGCAGACAGGTGTATCCTTATGTATAATGTAGGTTGCATTTGCTTATGCAAGCAATATGTAAATAATATAATATGCAGTCTTCACTCAGTTATGTCTACTAACAGAGATCATGTGTTAAAGATGCCTTAGGTGTTGTGCTAGGGCCAACAGATTTTGTGGCTAGGATTCAACTTTTCTTGGAAATACAAATACCACATTTTATAATTTTCACTAAAATATTCGTATTTATTAGGATTTTGGCATTATTGAAATTATTAAGCCATATCTTCATTATTCTGTCACTCAGAAGATAATATGCAGATAAAGGAATAGAATACAGATTTTATTTATGTGCCTCTCTTTGACTGAAATGTCGTTCAGTCGTTCCTGTTTCTCAAAGCTGTTGTCTCTTGTCTCTATTTTCTGTTTTTTCTCTGTACTAGGGAAAGAAAGGTCTTAACCAGGGAAAATTGGGAATATTATGAAGATAGAGTATAGATTATTGTTTAAATGCTGCAGACTAAGTAGAATAGGCTGAACTATAGGGAGTCTTATTAAAATAGGCTTTTATGGTCATATATAGGCTGGAACGAGGATGTAAATTGTAAAAATTATAAAATTCATTGAATTTTTTGATAGTGTTGGCTACAACGTGCTACACACTATAGTGGGAGATTAATAAAGAACAATAGGTTGGTATAGTTCTTTTAGTAGTTGCTCATTAGTGGTCTGACATGGATGAAGAGGAAGAATAAAAATAGTTTAGTGGTATGTCAGACACGGTTTTTATTAGCAGGTAGAAAAGGCATGCGAGACTGGTGTTTTGTTTAGCACGGAGGATTGTTTAGAAGGTTTTGGTCATAGAAGGAGTTGTTCTTTGAGTTGTTGAGAGGTAACAAAAGGATTTATGAGAAATAAGACGACAGTGCAGGTTAACTAACCATTACATTATAAAGATTAAATATTATGATCCTTTTAGCAGCTAACCATTCAGACTAACTTTTAGAATTAGCATGCACTAATGATACGTGAAAGGAAAGCACCTGGTAGAAATATTGCTTTTGACTGACTCAGGACTTATCTCTATTGATACAGCCAATTTAGCAGCAGCTCTCCTGACTTCCTCTCTAGTAATGCTTCCTTGCAAGGGAGACAAAGTCAAGTCATGATGAGTACACACAGGAAAGTATAATATATCTAGACGTGATTTTATTTTCCAAGATAAATCTTCTCCTTTAATGGAAAAACCAACCAAGCCAAGATCATATGTTAAGGACATTATATTATGTTTTTATATCCTGAATATACATACATGCATGTAGAACTAAAGGTATATCTTTATGTACATTGGGAGACTGTTCATTTATGTAAGCATCAAAGATATACAAGGATATCTTTTGACACAAAGAAATCAGAATAAAGAGTATTCCTAAGAAGTACCTAAGAGGATTTTCCAATCCGTATATTATCTGTGTGTGTTGAAGGAAACCAAGGCTATTATGACATTTACGAATACGTAGGCACTTATTGTTAGTCACAACAAGTTACAATCGTATTGACAGTCAGCATAACTCAGAAAGGAAAATCAATGATAGCATTTGCCTTTAACACATTCGGCCACCTAGAACGTCAGTGCTCCTGGACTCAGCTCGGAACAAAAGTCACGAAATTTCAGATCAGCATACCTCATCGTACATAGACAAGCCTGTTGATCTCCAAGACCTTCTATGTAAGATCACGATTGAATCAATGCAGATCAAAGGAAAAACGCAAACTAACAGAGCTGCTCGGTTTTATATCATTATTATGCTGTGTCAGAAGAGACAGTCGAGCAAAGACAGCCAAAAACCCAGCCACAGACACCCACAGAATGAAGTCATGGCCTAAATAATAGAATTGAATCATTGATTCTCAGGCTCACCTCGTGGCATAAACACAAGTCTAAATAGTTATACGCATAAACAGTCAGCTTGAACCCAATATCACGAATTCGAAATACATACGTCAACTGAACGGATATGTTCAGATATACCTACACGGCAAAGTCTAGTGATAACGTTGTTGCAAACAAAAAATGGCAAGCAGGAAAAGACATATTTGTACATTTGGTCTATTAAATTGTTTACACAAAATGTAGGTATTACTTTCATGTTTACACAGCGAATTTTGTTAAAGTGGATCATGATGTACAGGATTCTTCATGGTGAACAATAATATCACAAGAAGTTCTTACGAAGCTTTTATCTTACCAAATTGGTAAATTACGTCCATGTGTATAGACTGATAACAGCTCATGACTTATCTTATTTGTTTACTGCTTACCTTCTAACTTAACACCGGAATGTTCCTATATAACCATTCGTGATAAGGGAAATGAGCTATTTGGTGAGGCTTTGTTAGTTCATCCTACTACAAGATTTTCTTGCTCACAGAATGAAAATCACTGTTACGGAAAATTTTAGATTTTCGAACCACAAAATGAGCAGTCAGAAAGCAGGTTTTACGTGTAAACAGGAACCGTGTTCAGCTACCAAGGATTTCGTATCTGATAAGGGACATAATATGCACAACCATAGCTTTTTTGTATGATTTTGATTTATTGCTACAAGGAAATTGGTAGGGAATTACTTAAAACGCAAAGAAAATCGTTATCAGAAAATATTTTTACGATCCCGTGAATTTGCTTATGTAGGTTTGACTGAAGATTAAGCTTTCTGAAGGTTTTTTCTTGTCACATCGCATAGGTAGGTATGCATGCGCTTTTATACGAATGGTAAATGAATGTTCTTATTTCTGAAGAACTTGTAGGAGATATGAAACGAAAGGGAGACGTCGTATAGGTATTTATGAATATTTTGGCAGTATAGTGTGGATGCCTAAGAGAGTAATAATATTACGTGACTATGCATATATTTGTATCACCACATAATTGTTACGGGTAAGGCATAGGAGTAGGATAAAGAAGTGATGTAAACTACAGGAAATCTTTGACCTGATTCCGGTCTGGATGAGCTCCAAAGGAAACGTCTAAAAATAAGATTTTGAATGTTTGTATTTGATTTTCTCTTTTCTGTGTTTCTTTGCATGGCCCATCTTCTCGTCATGATAATTTCTTCACTGCACTACACTCTGCTGTATCAACGAACCTCGTGTAATCTTGATGATTCTCTCTGATGCCATTTCGACGGATGTAACCTTTATAAACAATCTAACTGACTTACGATTAGCAGAATGACGACAGTGAGCCGAGTGAATCAAGTGACTCACTCAAATGTGTCAGGAGGAGGAGATTGGGATCACCGTCTAAGTAATTAAACTTTTTTCATTCACAGTATAAAAATTTGGATGAAAATCAGAAAAATTGCTATAAAATTATGACAACTTTTTTATTGAAACAGACCGTTTATTGGAGGATCTGCAAGATTCTGTCATCCCGCCAGAAACACGTAGAAATGCTAGTGAATACCGAGAATTTCGTATGACCTCCAGCACTCGAGTGAATGATGACCCTGTTCAGACAGTGGAAGAAAAATGGGCCGAGTATGGCACCAGAGACGGTCAAGGTGGCGGGTTGTCAGCTATCACTTCCGGTGCTCATAACCACCACATCAGCAATGTGGACTCTGCATATGGCTCAAACACAACTCCTTCAAGATATGGTGCACCTGAGAAATCCGTTGCTTTTTCTGACGAAAGTTTCTCTCGAAAAAATTACAGTAGCAGCTCCAGTCATTCTCACAATATTCGCAATGAGTACTCGTCTTCGAATGACAGACCAGGAGGCTCACAAATCGAATTTCTTGCCCCAGCAAATACGACTACCGTTTTGAGTAAGTCATTAAATTAATGAGACTTTAAACACATTCCTAATTAAAAACAAACAAGCGACCGAGATACGCTTTCTAAACTCAAAATAATCTATACCTTGGAATTTGTAAAAGGGAAAATTCGTGAAAATCAGTTGATCAACTCTCTGAGTGACATAAAACATATGGTCCATTAGAACATTAGAAGACGATAATTTTGCTTATTAGAGCTACACGCAGAAAAGCATAAAGCGTCCAAAAATAAAGATCGTACATCTGTCTTCATTTGCGACTTGACTATGTTTGCAACTGTGCTCTGATATTTTTACGATTATTCTGGAACTCTTAACTTTAAGACGGGACTACTTGATGGGAGTTTACTCTATATTGGTGTTAATCTACCCCAAGTATAGTTTATTCTTACTTTGACGAACATCAGAAAAGTCTTTTCTAGTTTGTTCGCTCGACTTTTGTCTTACTTTATGGGGAATTAAAACAATCTGAAGTTGTACGAAAACGCTTTGCTCTAGTAATTTCTAAATTATAAGGTGATCTATGTAGTCTCAGTTTCTGCGGTAGTAAAAGTATCTAAGATGTACTTTTTACACAGTTACAAACAGACGTATCCAAGCATACTAGTAAGGTGATTGAAATAAGAAACTGTTGTTTGCAGAGTCGGGTCCGTCTTCACCATCAGGATACAGTGTTGTGCCTTCGTCCACATCTCCCAAAGTCGAACGAAAGGAATTTTATGCTAAAGCTTCCTACACCACGCTCATAAAAGGTTTGTAAAACTATCTCAGAAAAAATGTAAACAACCCTGGGTAATTTCGCTCATGCAGGCCTAATTTCTCCTCTAAATCCTTAGTCCTTAGTTTACATTTCAGTTGCGTGTGATTTGTAGGTGTGCTTTTCTGATGATGCCAACACTTCTTTAGCTTAGCATGCTTAGTGTCATCATTGAAAGTGCTCGAGAGAAGAATGAGAATGTGAAAATAAAGTTTGTTTAATGCATCGTCTCTCTTCTTCACTATCTCATGTTTTTCTATTGTGTTTAATGTTGAAGTTTACTCTTTGCATTCCTTAAGAGAACGTTAATTCAAACAAGCAAACAATAAACTGAATTTGTGGCATGTAGAGCTTCTTAAGGACCAATAAAGAATCATTAAAGAGTAATAAAGTGTGCAGTAGCTAATAGCTTCTGTATTTTGCTGATGAACTATGTTTCTTGAAATAGGAACAGGAGAGCCAGGAGATATTCCGGATAACAAAGCAGAGCGTTTGTTGGAAGATTTGATCCCGCCTGATTTTTCAGCACCGTCTTCTCGCCCACCTGCGTCTAATCCACCAGGCTTGGCATCAGTATCTTCATCTGAAACTAGACGAACATATGTCACTGAAAGACACACTGGCAGCAGCGGTGGTCCTCATTATGATCAGCCACCGTCGTCTTCTACAGCTCCAATCGGTACTATTTTGACTTTCCAAACTACCTACTTCATTTTTGGCTAGTTGATTGACAAATATACTTTTTAATTTTAAAGGCCAACCGCTGTACTCAAGCACTCCTATGCGAACAACATCTTACGGCCGAGAAACGATAAGCGATCGCACTAGAAGTGTTACACCACCACCGAAGCCAGCTGAAGGTCTGAAAACACCTCCTCTTCTTAGGAAGATCCTTCAGCAAAGTTCAACAAGTAGTTCATCCAGTTACAACAAATCGTCTACAAATTACGACCCGAAACCCATTCCTGTGTCTGGAAGACCGCCGCTTGGTGGTGTGCCTAGTGTTGGTAGCCCTGGTGGAGGAATTCCTTCTTATGATGACCCACCGGAGCCAAAACCCGCAAGATACTACACTTCTACAACTACTACGGAACATAGGACAGAAAGAGAATTGTCCCCTGTACGGAGATTTCCATCGCCCCATCCTAGGACTGGGGATGGCTATGGCGATCCTCCAAAAAGACTGGACGAACTTCTGGCTACTTTTGAGGATTCTAGTTATCATGTACTAAAATCTAAAGTATTTTAAAAAGTATTCGTAAAAAGTTTATTAGAACGAATTAATTTATATAATTTCTTGGTTTGTGAAGGACTCAACAATAAAATACTCAGGGGATGGAGGAGGTCCCCACAAATCTGTACCTTATGGTCCTGGAACTCATCAAGTGACGCCTGTACGACAAGTTCGTATAGACGAAAACATTCAACACCGTCAAATAGACGATGACACGGAGCTCATTCAAAGAAAAAATACTACAAGCTATCAAAATCCTGCCTACGGTGGTGGTGGACCTAATAAGGAAGTTGAGCACACACGGAATATATCAGGACCTCCTGTTTTTTACCCCCCAGGTCAAATATTTTCAAAAACCGAGGAGGAAAGCTTAATGCAATCTCAAGAAGGTGGCAAAGGGAAAGGGAAAATGAAAGCAAAGAGAGAGTACAAGGAGAAAGAAAAAATGAAGTCAAAACATTCGGAGAAAGGAGGGGGCGGTGCTGTACCTGTACCTGTTTGTCTGCCAGTTTGTTGTGCTGCCCCTTGTGTAATTATGTAATAAATCTCCCATCCTGTGTCCATTATTGCTACGATATTCAGTTCTATGTATTTTAAATTAGGGTTAATCAAATATACATAAAGATTCTATAATATGGTAAAATATGAAGCTGTAAAATGGTGAGATTAATCGTGAATGTCATTATATTGTAAGATAAAACTTTATATCTAAGTATAATACGAACCCTAATTAATTTCATAATATTAACTAATGATCCGTAACGCAAATATTAAAAAAATAAGTAGACCACTATCGTGTAAAATGGAATTTTCAATAGTTTCTCGGTGCTGTACGTGTACTACCCCTGGTATTACGTCAAATTTCGAAATTGTTAACATGTACATATATTATAATTTTGCCTGGTAAAAGATGTGTGTAAGTATACGAGAATAACTTGCAAAGGCTCTTGGATTGTATAAGTACATAGAGAGGAAACGTAAAAGATTGTGAGAATCGGTCAATTGAATTAGTTTTTTATGAAAAGTGTAGTTAGCTATTAGGGTTGCTAGTTCTACTATGTCCTGAATGGATAATGGATGAATGTACCTAACTTTTTGGTTTGATGACTGTTATTATGTTAATTCACGATATGATATACTTAATATTATTGTAGTTAACTATATATACTACTTACTACTGACGAAAAATAATCTGGAGATCTGATATTCAATTACGATCTGTTCTTGTGTCATTACAATATACATAATATATAATATCACATATTGGGATTGGGAGTATTGGTACCCACTGTTCAATTTTCGCTTTTTACCTGTAGTAGTGCATAACATTGCAAAATCATACAGACTTCAGTTCAGATTTCAAGTGGTGTTTACATGCTGGAAAGAAAAACTTTATCATGAAATGCTACAATTCAAGAATTCTCAACTCTTCGTATATTTAATAAGAATGTAAAATAGTACATAAGCAAAGCAAGCATTATAAGTTGCTACCACGTTCAATTCTGCAATATATTAAGTTGATATTACACCCAAATATAAATTCATGTTATCTTTATTGGAGTATAGATGTAGAATTCATACCTATTTACATTTACTGATTCACATAATAAACGCAAACCTCCATGTATTCAGAAATATTTCAATTGCATTTCGTTTTGGTTGTGTTAAATAAGTCAGCTGTGCAGTAGCAGCCCAACCCAACGGGGATAACTCGCTCCGTTGAGATACATGCAAGTCATACAACGACCCCTACCCGGGCATCACTCCTAAGAAGACGGCACGACTAAATATGACTAACCTAAATCTTTGAATACGTCGGAAAATCTCCCGTACTAGAAAATCTCCCCTATTGGAAAATCTCCCCGTTGGACAATGTCCCTATTGGAAAATCTCCCCGTTAGACGATCTCCCTATTGGAAAATCTCCCCGTTAGACAATCTCCATATTAGAAAATCTCCCCGTTAGACCAGCTAATCTCCCCGGTATGAGAAATAAGGAGAAACGACAGAACGAAAATCGAAACTATAAAACTTAGTAATTTGAGACATAGAGGTGGATCGAACATGGGAATGATGAGACTATGAGATTCCAATAATGTAATGGGAAACTGTACACTGCTTACCTGTACTTGAAGCTAACTGTTTGTCCATCTAATGTTTCAAAAATACTTACATCAATTATTATTTGTATTTGCTATTAATAAATACAAAAACTGGTGCACAAAAAGCAACAAATATTTGCTGTTATAGCCCCGCCCCAAACTGTTAGTAAAGGAAGGAACTAGGATAAGTGAAAATGGTATAAACGAGATTGGTCACTACTATTAATTACTTGATAATAATATGTATCGATTTTCGTTCTGTCGTTTCTCCTTATTTCTCATACCGGGGAGATTAGCTGGTCTAACGGGGAGATTTTCTAATAGGGAGATTGTCCAACGGGGAGATTTTCAAATAGGGGAGATTATCTGCTAGATTATTATCTTTATCTTTGACTAGGTTAGATTGTGATAAATTAGATTAAGATAGGGCCTTTTAGTCTGTCAGCGTAAGAAGACTTAATGCCAGTTAATAGTAAGTGCCGTGCAGCGAATAGTGGCGAAAATTGGCCAGCTTTCCATGATCTTATTTATCAACAGAAATGTCTCGTCACAACAGATTATCAAAAAATACAATTCAGTATGCCTCCACCGTTATCTGTATTAATAGTGGTACATATACTTATTTGCATCTTAGCATTAAATAATCCACAGGAATTTATAATACCCTATATTTATTCCAGTTTGTGAGTTGAAATAATTTCAACTCATTTTCAATTTTGCTCTAACTTTTTTTAAAATTATGCACCAAGTATGGGTTTCGAACTTTCAAACTAAATGGCAAACAGCAGAAATAGCAGAATTATTTCGAATTTATTCGAATTATTTGGAATTATTCGAGTTATTTGGAATTTATCCGAATTATTTGGAATTATTCGAGGCATTTGGAATTTGTTCCAATTATTTTACAGAAATTGAAATCACATACAACATAAATAGGCCACGTACAATACCTTGTTCGCCAAAAATGGCCAACCATGAAAACGTCAATTGGCAATTGGATAAGTATACAGGAAGTATTATTATGTTCTTTATAAATGATTAGGGTATTAATACCATACCATACATCGTCGTGTAATTACTTCCAGGTGATAAATATAAAATTAATAATCAATTAAGATAATATAGATTTATGTGTATGTATAACAAAATTTAATTATTCTGCTGAATCGATCATTAACTAAATTATATGAATTTCAATCTCAAATTGGCATTCTTTGCATATGTATATTCAACAACATATCAATCAATTTATCAACTGGTTCCACTTTAGTCATTACTTTACATATTGCCAATATAGTCTGTGGCAATTTGCTGCTCAAAGCTCTTTCTGATTACATGGACAAACGGTGATATTTGGGTATATAATGAATAATGGGTCAATGTTATATTTTAAGCTGATTTTGATGTGGTATACTCAAACCTATACGATTGAGGAATACTATCCATCAGTAAAGTGCAAAAATTTTAATACATATGCTTGTATTTTCTATTTGAATTTGCAAACCTGGAAAATATGCTTTGCATTGCATGTACTTACTTATGCTTTAATAAAAGAGGTGTGGGTGGAAGGAGGATGTCAAAACGAATGATTGACTGGAAACCCACGACCTACAAATGTGCATTGGTATAGAATAGTAAAGCAATAACATGTAAAACAGTTATGTTATTTATAAGCCATGATAATATGAATTACTAAATGATTCAAGGGAGTTATCTCTGCGTCCTTAATTAGCCCACACGGGCTTATCATGCATGATTCTCAAGAGTGTTTTTGATTCCCGTCAAGAGGGGATTTCAGTTTTCAAGTTAAAATAATTAATAATTAGGTATGATTGAGACTCAAAAGTACCTATGCATCGTTTTATCGATTTTGCCATATAATACACCAATCAATAATCGCCTATCAACCTACTTGAAGCACTCGAGATGAAATGCTAAAATTAGGGTGTTAACTTTGCATGCGGACAATTAGCGACTTGAATGTTTGAGATTAGAAACAGTATTTAAAGCGGAGGAAAGCACATTGAGCGTTAGTAGCAATCTTTAAAGGTATTCCAGTTAGAGACTTTCTTCTGTACAACACATACAAAAATGTTCAAGCAAATTTTCTCTTTGGCCGTTTTGGTCGCATGCGTTGCTGCCGGCCCAATCGATTTTGAAAACTGCGGTAAGTTATCGTGAATTACTAAATAGCTGGTATAAATCAGTAGATAATCTGGGTAGGCTCAGTGAAAATTGTATTTAAATTAACATACCTAATTGATTCTCATAATTACAGGTAACAGTGACAGCGCACTTGTTACCGAATTGAGAGTAACTGACTGTGATGCTCTTCCTTGCATCTTCTACAAGGGACGCACCTACACCGTTGAAGTTGATGCCACAGCTAGTAAGTCAACCGGAAATCGTTTAAACCTACGCATACCTAACCTTTAGTTTAAATAATCCTCTAAACCTTAACGATTAATGTTTCAGGAACTTCCAGCAACACTCTTCCATACAAAGTCACAGCTGTCGTCATTGTCCCAATCACCATCATCGAGGGTGAGTACAACTAATTTGATCTTCACTATTCAATGTCAATTTTTAATATTGGTCCGTATCATGAAAATTATGTGGTCCATATTTATACTAATGAGATTTAATACTTCAACAGGTGATGCTTGCCAGAATCTGACCGCCGGAAGTTGCCCTGCTAGCCCAGGAGATAATTTCACATATGCCACAGACTTCAACATTGAACCAATCTTCCCCACGGTAAGCAAAATGAAAATTATTCTCTATGCATAATATGCATAATATATCTGAATTTCACCTCAATATCACAAGCCCTATTGTAACTCGTAAACAATTTTGGTTGTACAGGTGAACACCCAAGTCACTGCCACCGTTCGTGATGA
The DNA here is from genome assembly GCA_020055645.1 of Tomocerus qinae. Taxonomy (NCBI): domain Eukaryota; kingdom Metazoa; phylum Arthropoda; class Collembola; order Entomobryomorpha; family Tomoceridae; genus Tomocerus; species Tomocerus qinae. Next base: position 25,175,144 of record CM034549.1, read on the forward strand.
TAATAACAACGTTGTCATCTGCGCTAGATTAAGCATTCAGATCAGACCTTCTCCTATGGATGAACTCGTCGCCATTGCTAGATACTTTGCCAAGAAGAATCAACCTTTGAAGATTGATTACGATAACTAATTCATTTTGCCCCACAACCCCCAACATGAAACCACGCTTAACCGATATCATTTAAACTATTTAATATTTTAGTTTAAATAAATATTTTGGTCTATACTTATGTTTACTTGTGCATTTCTTTTCCTGGGCTATTTCTGTGCCTGGGCCCAACCAAACTTTTTCAAGATTTGGATGATTTCGACAGTTGAAAGAGTTCATAAAATGCTATATAAATTGATATGACAGCCAAAGTGGCAGCCGGAAACAGAAAAATAAGTATTTTTTTTTTTTGCGTTTTTCCTAAAACTCGAAAAACATTTTGGTGCAGTTTTCTTGAGGCAGAGTAGAGTACTTTGGAGACGGAGCAGGTGGTGGTTGCATAATATTGCTGTATAGGTTAGACTTAGATCATCCAGTAGCTAAAGAACTATACAATATTACACCATACTTTTTATCTCTTAACACTCGCATTTGTGGGAAGAAACCTGTTGTGTTTACGTGGTATGATCATTGTACTGGAGTACTGGACATATACTATAGGTGAGAACATTAATACAATATTACAATACACAACACAGTAAACATTATTTCTATACGTTGCCTATTTCAGTAAGTTTACTTATCTAAAGTACATGTACATATTTTTACCAGTCAGCTGAGACTTGAGACGGGATAATTTGTTGTCTGCTATGAAGTGGTTAATGTTAACAGTTTTTTTATATCGTTTTTTAAAAAACATGTAACCATGTGTAATGCTAAACCATTTTTAAAGTGAGAATTTTTATCTCAACTATTGTGGATGTATTAATCGTGAAGGAAGTTGAAGGTAAATCAATACCTTTTGTAATTCATTTGTACATTTTACTGATTTTGATATGTTTATTACAATCGCAAACACAAACTGTACGTACTGGTAATTGTGTCGGCAAAATGGAAGGGGAATAACATCCTAACAAATATGCTTGTTACATAATTATGTATTCGCTGGAAATTCTAGTAATTATTCCACATATTTAACGATCTATTTTACAATTTAAGTGTTGTAGGAATGTTTGTACTATACTCCATATTATAGCTAACTTAGATATACTTATACAAATGAATGTCAAATACTTTTCAGTAGCGAATGGTAAAAATTATGATATGACAAGCAAACATTGCATTTCTACAGAAGACACACGCTGCCGTTGACCGATAAAGTCGTAATTCTGCGTGGAATACGAATAGCATGATATCATGAAAAGAATACCTAAATATATGCAATAGAAGATATTATGTATAGTTATATTAATATGGGATAACAATTTCCTCTCTAAATTATATTAACAAAACTATTTATGGTGGTTTTAGAGCCTTCCTCCTTCCTACTACGTAACACAAGAAAACAAAAATTTACATTATTATCAGCATTCAGGATTCCTCAATGCTGATAGTGATAAATTCCTTAATCAGAATTCAGATGTTATTATATTATGTTCTCAAACTTCGCACAAACCATTGATGACTAAAACTAAACGGCCAACACGCAATAAGCATAATCAAAAATTGTTCATGAATATCTTTTTTCCAAACACATGGTATAGGTCGACGTCCACCCGTCCACTGTCTGCGTCTACCCTACATTATTTACATACTATAATCCGAGTGTATACATACAGTACGCAGTGCACTATGTGGATATCCAGTCGCAGTTGTGTAATATGATAGTATATTGTCCTCTACGAAATGAACTTTATAATGCAGATAATTTGTTTCTGAATCTGATTTTTGCATCGAAGTAAAGTAAAGTGTCAACAACAATGCATAACTTTTTGTGTCAGAAATGACTTTTATGCATGTATGAAATAGTACACAGTTCATATCACAAGTCACAAACCCACATTGTTCAGTCAGTAAAGACCTAAAGACCATTTTTACTAATAAGGACGTAACTAACTGTTCTGATTTGTTGCATATCTGTAGAATGAAATTAGCAGAATTATCTTGAGACAAACTTAAGCGCTAATGACTTGTTTATTTCTGTCCTTTTCTTTAGTATTCATCACTGGAAATTCTCGCTGTGCTCCTAATTTGCAGTTTTTTGGGTTAATTACTGTTTATTCCCATAGTTAACTAACTTGTAAGAAATTGTGGAGCTTAATAGATATTGTGGCATACTTCCGACATGAAGTTCAACGTTCCTTTTTACTTGTTTGTGTTTGCTACATGCGTCTCTGCAGGATCTGTGAAGTGGAGAGATTGTGGTAAGTTTCGTTCTTGTGAATAATAAAATGTTTTTCAATTTTGCATGAAAAGTGGTTACCTTTTTGAATTTTTTATTGGTAGGGTCGAAGGCTAATGTTACGGATTTAAGAGTGTCGGGCTGTACTACTCAACCATGTGTCTTTTATAAGGACCATGAGTATTCAATCGAACTGGATGCTATTGCACGTAATTTTAACTGATTTTCATGGACACCAAAGTTTTGAATTTTGTATAACAAAACAAAGGTGTTATCATTTTGTGTATTATTTTGTAGCCCTGAAGACAGCTACCCTTCCTTACAAAGTTACAGCCCATATCGTTTTTGATATAACATTACTCAAAGGAAACAGTTGTGATAATTTGTTGAAGGGAACGTGTCCAACAGAAACTGGAGAATTTTTAACCTACAAATCTCCAACCATTCACATCGCTAAATCTTTTCCATCCGTATGCAAATCATTTACGACAGTTTATTTGCTCATTATAAAAAGTTGAACCATTAAATGCTCATGGTTTCTGGATTTCTTTTAATAGATTTCAACAACAGTTAGAGCTTTAGTACTGGATGATCACAATGACAAAATGGTTTGCGCCGAACTAAAAGCAACGATCAAGAAAAGTCCCACACATGCTCTTGAGCTTTTGTTGAATTTTATCAATCATAACTCGTATTTATATTCTTTTCAATAGTTAGTAAATAACAAACTATAACATTATATATATAATAATTTGTTAGGAGATAATGTATTTATTTAAATGTAGGTTGATCTACTACATTTTAATGAAGCTACTGGTTAGCTAGCTGTTTGTGTATTTGTATATCGTATCTCTAATGTTAATCCTATTAATTATTATAGTGAAAATACAGTACTGAGTACTTCTACTTAGTACAATTTTTTTTAAAGCAGACTGTTTGTACAAAATACACATGAATGATAAATAAAATCACTTTCATTTGTGAATAAGGGCGAATCATTGTCAACGCACAACAATTAACACTAACACATAGCTAGACACAAAGTTAGTTTTGAAAGTGCAATGGAAAAATACAATAAATTAGTATGTTATACAAGACTTACAGGCAGTGTACAAAATATACCACTTTTTAGGCTTTTTTACCATCACAGTGGTAAAAATGCACTTAATGGTAAAAATGCACTTAATGGTAAAAATGCATTTAATGGTAAAAATGGTAAATTTTGGCGATTTATTAGACAGATTAGTATTAGATACACAAAATCTACTAAAATATAGGTTTGACTTATTTTCAATGAAATATTTCCAATTAGCCCTTTAGTTAATCAAAGTATTAATCCTATTCATTTGGTTGTTCCCCGAAGGTTATAAAAAATGTTACTAAAATCAAGATTGCATTTGGTATCGCCATGCAATTTAAAATTGATATGAATGCGCCAATTTAATTGCAATTACTCTCTCAATCGGCAAATAAGGGCGATTAGTGTCCCCATCGGTTGAATCTAACTCTGATTGAATGGACACTTATCAATTTGTAACAACCATTATCAGCTGCTAAGCTATTTCATACTTTGACAGCCAATTATATTCAAAATTTAAACACGAAATTTAAATGAAACTATTTTTTACCATTTTTACCAATTTATACCACTTACCACTAGTTTTAAGCAGGTGGTATTTAACGTTAAATACCATTTAAAACCACTTACCACTGGTAATTGATAAATGGTATTTTGTACACTGCTTACAGGATCTCGAACCAGCAGCGCAGCGATTGGCGTTGGAGAGAAATAATTATAGATATGTGTGCAGTAATCAATCGTGTTCATAACGAGAATTTAAAGCCACAAGCCAATAGTGATAGGTTATACGGTATTTCGTAGGTATTTCAGTTAAAAAGTTTCGATATAATGTCTATGGATTTAAATACAACTTTATAGTAATTAAGAATGAAATTGTTGGATATTGACCATGGTAGTTGTATTTTTTCCTTTGAATAATAGATTGATTTTTTCATAAAATCCTCGTTTTGTAGAAAATTAGATCGCAAGTTAAAGTAAGTATTATTCATGGAAAATGGAGGAAGTTCATGTAGTATAGAGAGTTGTTAATTAGCAAAATATTTAGATTTTAAGGTAAATGTTGTCACATTTGCAGACGAGGAGAGGCACTGAAGTTAAAATTTTTCTCATCATTTCTTAGCATAGTAACTGCTTCTTGATATGAAGGTGGCACTAAAAGAGAAAAGTCATACAATTGTTTGAAAATATGTACTAACAGCCCTACATTCCTAATTTTTCTATTACAAAATATTAAATCAAAAATTCTTTACATGTTTCCATTGAGGATGAGCGAGTGAGCGAAAGCTGAGAATAAGATGGAGCAAGATCGGAGAAATCCGGAGGAGAACCATAGCGTAGCATTTCAAAACCTTGATTTTTCGGAACAAAGATTTGTTTTACATCTATTTGTATTTATTTTGTCCCAATAGTTTATAGAAATTAAGATAAATACCGGCTAAGTCCATTGTAGTGGGACGATCCCGTTCTTGAGGCCGATTTCGTTGATATTCACGAGTTTCTGAAAGACGTGGATATCTCGTAGAAGGTGGTTCTTCAGTTGCGGTCAATTGAAGAGGATTAGTGAACGTTGTCCCAATTATTATTGGAATCTCTCCCCTGAGGATTTGAGTTTGATCCGCATCATTTATTAAAATCTGTTATCGAAAATCACATTTCCTTTTCTGTAACGAACACTATTTTACTTTTACATTTAAATTGGATGAAATTACCAACCTGAAGCGCATATTGTAAGTCAATTATGTTTATTCGACTTCCAAATTGTGTAGGCACCAATCCTAAAGGAATTCTAAAGGAACCAGTCCATGTAGCAAATTTTACAGCGTCTGTGGAACGTCTTCGTACACAGTTAAGTATTGATCTTGTAATCTTGGTTTCACCAGCGGCTCGATAAACATGTTTCTATATAATTATTGATTCACATTATTACAGTATTCACATCACACCGAAATAAAGTCAATCCGATTTAGAAAAAATAGCAAGATATTATATTAAAAATTATAGCTTGTACCTGCATTAGCATTAGGCGAACATCAATCTCTTGTCCATCGGGGTTTCTTACTTCTAATGTAAAAGGCATCTTATCACCGGGAATAAACCCGCTTTTTTCCATAGTAAAATTGAATAAAAGAGCAGGTCGAGAGCGAGGATATTTAAAACATTTAGAGAAACTCACAGGACACAAAGCACTAGGAACTGAATTTAGATCTAAATTTCCATTGACAATTATAGTTTGTTCTGATTTTTTTGTCGATCTCCATTCACAGTGTAAATAAGCTAGAACTTGATATGTGATCAGACCAAATTGACCATTGAAAGAACTTGGGCTTTTTAAAGGGAAGCGAAAAGAAAACGGGAAGCTGTGACTTCTAGGAGCTAACCGGACTTTTGATACTCCTAAATAAAATTTAAAAATAATTGCTGTATTCAGTTAAAGTGAAATGCACCCAAAAGAAATGAGAAATAAAAATTTACCATGGCCGAAGACATATTTTTCTTCTAAGACAACATCTTCAACTTTTGATTCCATAACTCCCATACGGTTAAACTTGACTAGAGCTTTCCCTTCAAGGGCCATCCAGATTCCTTAAAATTAGCAATAAATAACAAAACTACAACATTCGCCTGTTTAGATAAAGTAGTTAATTCTCATTAATATTCAAGAAATTTTAATAAAAACTGTTGGCTTACCCAAGCAAACGAAATTATCTTCATGATGTGTCACGAGTAAACTACCAGAAATCACATCCCCTGGAGAGTACCCATTTTCTTTCATATTTCTCACCATTATTCGACACTTCACTGGGGGCTCTCTGGCCACTGCTTTCATGTGCGCCGCAGTGAAAAACATTTTTGTATCTTCTAATCAACTATCAACAATTTAAACTTAACAGACTACAAAAAAGGTAATTTATTTCAGGAATGAGATGGGAGAATATCTATACATTGCAGCACCAAATGATCCTAAATGCATTTGGTTTACATTTAAGTTCAACAGTCTGCTTAATCTTTAATCTAAACTAAAGACATCACTAGAGAACCCTTCCTTTAAACTACCTGGTCAAAATCAATAGTCTTAAGAGAGAGAGTACATAGTAGGGAAATCGGAGGTAAACTGCACTTACTACAAGTAAAGTGAGAAACTATATATAAATACATCTGAATTACCTGAAAGTATGATTTATCCCAACTGTGTCAGTCAACCAAAGCTAAAAAATCGATACATTTCTAAAGACTATGCGCTGAATTCCTGCTAGGCTTGTGCTTACAATTAAGTTAAGTTAACGCAGTAAAGGTAAGCATTCATTTACCAGCTTGGTAGCATTTGTATAGACTTATGCTAGTAGACGTATGTTATCAGTAAATCCCTTGGGATATTCTCCTGCACTTTTCGTTTACTATATATTTTGGAACTAAATACTAGCACTTAATGTGCAACTAACCTCACTATACTATGATAAGATATATCAAAGTAGTTTGACACTATTGAAATGCATGTCCATTGTGTGCATTAAATAAATTGCACCTGAAAAACCTTATAAATAGAAAAGGCAGTTGTAATTTTCATAGTCATATTTAATCCTACAAAAATTTTTTACAACTGCTATGCTATTGCTTGCTGGGTAGTTTACATTTACGTCATTCGTTTACGTACTTAAAGTGGCGGATTTGACGCTGACGCTATTTTATGCTTGTAAACACTTAGCACATGCACAAAGTGTCACATGCGTACACACAGTCATTTCACAATTCACATTTTGTAGGATATGTAAATGGTATACATAAAGACAGGAAATGCAATCTTAGTGGGACAGACTTTGACATTTGACTGCGAAATTATAACTACTACAAATTACAATATGTTGACTTGATTGATGGAAAAGAAAATAAAAAATTACTTATGTTAATGATATACAGGGATATATATGTGATATGTGATATATATGTCCGCGAAACATCTAGTTGTGTTAGATACGTAAAAATTTCACGTATCGCGGACACCTTGTATGTATTATTTGATTCCTAGATACAATATCCATACAAATATTGTACCCTCTAAAAATGATGTATTTTGAGCCTTATCTATTTAATCTTAATATGATAATGCGTAATGAGTCAACACAGTCAACAGTGAAAGACAACCATAGGTGTTATAAAACACTAAATTAAATATTATTAATGGAATATTGCATACTTGTAAAATAGCATTTTTCTTATAATATAACATTTCAATATTATATTATGCGGTAATTCTTATTTTGGATTATACGATATGTAATGGGAAAAGACGATTACCTTTACCATTTTACCTAAATATTTGTATCTCTGCCTGCCACTGCCAGTAGCAGTAGCTTATGAAAATGTCAGATGTATAGGTATTACTCCCTGTTATGATATAGGTTCTGGCCATCTTGGACCCCCGCATTTGCGCCAAAAAGTATTAACTGGTTAACTCCTACTTTGGATAATATTTGGACGAGAATAATTTGGACGGACCCCACATTGAATTCAATTTCAGACTACAGGTTTGCTTTGAATTTTACCAATTGGAGTAAATGAAGATCAAAACAGCAGTATATATAGGGATTGACTAAATATTTTACAATTTTACAGTAAACTTACGAATGCAGTAGTATTTTGAGTTTACTAATCGTACACGTCAGTGTTGCCCCAAGGGGTCTTGTATTAATACATTGACACTATAATTTTGATAATCCTTTTTTAAATCGTTTTTTTGAATTAATGTAATCATATTTGGCAGAATATTCAAAATATACGAGTATTTCATTTTAAAACAACTTTTTCCTAAACGTTCTCAGATAAAATTAGAAACTTATATTTTTAAAAACTGCAAATCATGGATTAATTATAAAGATTTTTAGAACCCGTCTTTCCGTCCATCCTGTAAATGAACACATCCTCGGAAATGACCAAACTAGCAAAAAATTGCTTATAGATCCTATTCCCTATACATTTTGGTTCGAATCGGTCAATAGAATGTTGGAGCACCATAATATACCATGTTGTGTTCATTTTGGTAGTTAAAGTGAGTGAAATATTAGCATTAAAAAGTTTTGGGTAACTAATTCTGCAATATAAAATAACCCTTCATATCATACTCCCTACTGTCCCTACTACACTATGTATACAATTATAATGGCGTCGGTTTTAGATGAAAATACGAATACAATTACATGATACGAATACATGATGATGATAATTTAATAAGTAATATTATTCTGATTAAAATACAAGATCTTGATGTTTTTATTTCTTTTTCCAAAAGCATGCGAAATAGCGTGTAAATAAAAATGATTTTTATCTATTAAGTAGGCCTGGACTAAATTGATTTATTAACGATGGAGTTGTAGTAACATAAACACTTCAAACACTAGGTTTTTGTGTCAACTGCTAACTGGTGTGTTGACAGGGACAGGACTATATCAAACATTATACATTCGCACGTTTTTAAACCTTAAGGGTGAAAATACTAACTATTTATATTGCATCTATGGCTATAATAACATATTAATAAATACATAGTCAGAAAAATTAATTGCTGATTAGTTGAGCCATCATTTTACAATTTTGCATAGCTTTTTGGAGAACCAAAGTGTGTTAGACTTAAATGATACCATAAATCATATTATTTACATACAAAGTTAAACGTATTTACATTTCGGACTTGTTCCTTATAGCTGCACATTGCAAAAAAGGCATCGAGTAAAAACGTTAGTAATTGATTGCTATCAAGGTAATTAGCGACTATTGACAATTAACTTGTGTTGCGTAAATTGTACTTTCTACTTTTTAGTAATTAATAACTAATATAGAAAATTTTAAAAAAAACTTTCTACAATGCAACTCTTTAAGTCGTTGGTATTTTATTATATTTAAATGGCTGTTACATTTAATTATATAGCGGATTCACAATAAAACCACCCCGAAGCAACTAACTGGTCACAACACAACTGATTGGCGCGACATTTTTTAGAACTTGAGAAGTCGAGGCTTTAAAAACCTTAAGCAATGAAGAAATGTCGTTGCCTAACAGCAGGGGAGTGTTTGCTATAATTTATTGTATCATACTTATGCAACATCCCTTTTTTACATCAAAGTATGTAGGAGGGGAGGGTAACTAATTACTGCTGACGCTGATGTATTTAGAGCTGTAAGGAACTTATACCTATGTCAAAAATGGTGGACAATGGCCGATGGCCCAACGTCATATACAATACATAATATAATACAGAATACAGACAGGTTTACAACTTTTTATAGCACTCATTAATAATGCCATACTTCAGTTTATATATACAAACTTTTTTAAAGGATTTAATTAATCAGTTCATTAGATATTTAAAAGCAATCGAGAATGGAGTATTCTTTTACCAAACATGATCAATTTTCAGTTATCTTAATCAGTCAATCAGTCACATCATATGGGAGAGCTTTTATGTATTTAATTTTAATTTCTTTCGTTGACTTGACTTCGAACTTGAATCCGAGCACCTATAAACGTTTAGAAATTAAGAGTAATTTTAGTTTCACTTTCGTTTATTATCAGTCAGATAAACGTTAATTATTAGATAAAGTATTACTCCGTCGTCTGGGAGGAGTAGCAGGTCTTGGGGGTGTCGTAGGTCTTCGTCTTGGACTCCCTGGTCTTAAAATACCAGAAGGGGGAGGAGATGAACGGTTATTCAAAATTCTCCCAGCTCGCAGAGAGACGGTAAGTGGTCGTGGATCCCGTTGCTCACGATCAACGACTTGGGCAAAGAAATGACGAGACAAAAGAAAGCTCACAAAATTTTCTTCGGGTATAAAAGCTGTCCCACGTCCAAGAGTTGCCGTTGGTCGTGGGCGATTAGCCTCTGCCCTAGCCCTTGCTTGCGCAACTTGAACGGCTTCTTCACGATCTCTCATGTCGTTTTGACGTTTGAATTGCAATTGTTGCGGCAATTTACCCCATATGCTGACCAAGAGATTGTTTACTTCTACATGCCTTGACTGACTTGTAACGGATTTGCGACATATGCAACAAATCGATTTTTCTTTAAGCCATTGGTTTAAGCAAAAGGAGCAAAATGTGTGACCACAGTTAATCACCGTCGGCTGTAGAAAGGGATCAACAAAATGTTTACATTATTTTCTAGAATGATGATGTTTCAATTTCAACATTTTTTGAGCCTACATAGTTCTTAGGGATTGAAGAAGGGGCCAAGCCTCAAAATAGTAAGCTTAGCAATAATATTGTATATTTTAAAGCTATGTTCGACTCATGTTTGCTTAAAAAAAGGCCGAAACTTGGAGTTTTGTCTATATGATGCTTATGCCCTGGAAGAGGGCATGCCACATAAAGAATAAATTAATTCATTAATATAAATGACATGTGACTAACTGTTGCCCAATACCAATACCATATCCTTTAGGCCCTTTACAAGCTACTTTCAACAACTAAAAAGTCAATAATTAACAATTAAATGTACTCACGTCAATGAATACTTCAGTACAGATCGCACAGCTAAATTCTGTCCCAAAACAGTCCATAATACTACTATAGATTCCAAGCTTTTCTGACTGGGCTTCTTTTTCTAATGCCACCTTTTCACCCTCCAGACGTTGACAAGTTTTATTTAGTTTGGAATTTTCGCCTTCCAGTTTTTGAACTTTACGTTTTAGAGAGGATATTTGTTCTTCATTTTTGCGTTTTGTATCTGTCTTGGCAGCTTCGTTACCAACGTCATCCTTGCCGTTAACATTTGGATCAGAATTGGAATTAGATCCTTGAGCTGCTGTACTTATATCTATCTGTTATTAGGAATAAAATTGTTGAAAATAGATATACTTAATATACAACTGGACTGTATATAAGTTCTATACAGTATCGATTGTCAATTTGTCATACAGTTAACTTACAATAGGAGATAGTTTGTTAATTGGTATCCAAAACGGCCTCTTTTTTATTAACTTTCTACTAATATTACTTTCGTCATCACTATCACAAGAGTCCGCCGATGAATCTTCGCCTTTGACGCCAACACGAATTTTCTTACATTTCTTTGGCTCGTCAGAATCACTGCTACAATGGAAATATGGAAACAATAGTAAAAAATTTTAATAAAGAGTAATACAATGAAAATGGAGATGGCAAACTAAAACTATAGGTGTGTAAAAATTCTACAATCATTCATGCTTTTAAATTGTAAGTCATTTCATCAAAAATATAATTACGTTTTTCCTAAAATCAACATTAAAAAATTTTAAAAAAATTAAATTTTAATTTTATTAAAAATTAATCGAACTTACCTGCTATCATAATCTACGTCCATATTATTATGAGGCCTTTTCCATAAATTCTTATACTCATTACTCTTACAATCAGGTTTAATTTGCCTAAATTGATTACTGGGTGTATTGTAAAGTAAACCGGGTGATGATGGAATATTTTCTTCGTTGTGTTGAACACTCCACGATACCTCTAAAGTTCCAGATTTTCTGTGTTCTGTTGCAATAAAAAGAGTATTGTTATATTTTCTTCGGTTATTACAGAAATGTCTCCACTTGCAATACAAAATCACTTAAATCCTTGTTTATTTTCAGAATTCACGTGGTGTTTGCTTAGTTCAAACTTTTGTAGGTTAAAGGTTATAGTTTAACTAAAAAATATAGCTCAAATTCAAATCCACTTCCAACTCTACCGACTGCCTACGGGTTTTTTATACTCCGACTTGGTTGGTGTTGGTGTTAGTATTCATTATTACACGACATCCTTACTGAATTTATTTAGCTCCAAAATCATTCATTTACACAATTCAATCGAATCCAATTCCAGGATCTTATTCAAAACTTACAGTAAGATCCCCTTATTAGCTATTTGCCTTTATGTTATTAATATTCTAAATTACAGCATCACAGAACTTGGATTCAGATTCGTTTGATTTCCATGTTCCATTAATGTGTGACTTCGTGTATTAAAAAAGAGATTTTGTTCCTAGCCGTGTCCGTGTCGTAAGTGAATTCAAAATAAATGGTTTACTAGTAAGGCAATTAAGGAAATTATGAGAGTTTCAATTTCAAGCAAGTTTCTGCTTCGGCAAGTGGATTTCACGATTTCAGTGATTTTGCATTTGAGACATCGAAATGTGTTGTTACTGTACCAGAATTATTAGGGACCAAATATTGAAATTGATATTGTAGAGCTCCGGTAGGTACAAGAGAAATTCTATCGTCATTGTTGAGTGGAATAAATTTATCTTTAGGGAGTTTTTTCGAATTTATTGCAACACCATTAGTACTCTGCAATGTAAAATGCAATGCAATGTAAATGTGTACGATTATACGACAACCAATCAGTATGAATTATGAATCATGAATCATGGCAGACAATATGAAATTTCATTGTCAGTCTTACCAAGTCCTTAACCATCCATACATTATTGACATAGGAAAACACAACGTGCTTCCTGGACACGTGAGCCGAGTTTATCATTACGTCATTAGAAACAGCCCTTCCGAGTTGTACCTGAAAAATCATAGTAATAGAAAACTGTAAATGTTTAATTTAATTATATTCCCTAATATATTATAGTATTTCTCTAATTCCTCAAACTTTGATCTTTAGGGAAATAAATTATTGATTTGTTTGATCGCAGATGGGCCAAACTAACGTCATGTCATAAAGATTACTGATACGTTGACTTCTCAGTTCTCATTGTGCTCTCTGCTCAACGTCAACCCTATAATACTATGTTTCGTCTTTCGTTAACTTTTAAATTAATATTACCCGGGCGGGGCATCCCCTCCTAAATTTTTTTGGCTGATATTAGATCAGCGGGTTAATAACCCATTGCAAATAATTTGCAAACATTCCTACAGATAGATTTTACTATTTGTGTAACTACCGTTTTGACATTCATTCCAATAGACCAGTTGGCTATTCACGCAGCACTCCATTAGCGAGGCACTGAGACATTAAAAAGATAGACCTACTGCAGACTTTCGGTCGTTATTTTGAATAATTTTCTGTAAAGCGTAGATCGACTGTTTTCAGTGACACGATATTCCAAGCCCTTACAACTACAACATTCCAAACTTCCAAAACATTACGATGGTAGATGTTATATATGTACTGTGTTATTGGGGCTGATATTACATAAAAAAATTATGCGACCTTATCCTATATCCTAACTGTACAGTGACAGTGACAGAGATTAAAACAAACAACCAAGAGGTAAAGCTGAGACAATGAACACAGAATGACCGAATCTAGGCACCTCTGACCTCATGCCCCATTCTAAAATAAAACTATCAACCATCAACTATATGAAATTAATTAAAGGAGGCAACCTTCATTAACTGTTAACGTAACGTACCCGAGATCCGCACAATTCAATCCTTGAAGGTTCATCTGTTTCTCCTGATAATAATTCGAGATGGGCTGTTTTAACTTTCTTTTGTGTAGTCCCCATTTTCTTAAAACCTGTAGAATATAATAAACAGAAATAGTATAGTTTGTTAATTTTTGCTTAACTGTAAACTGACATCAGACTGCTTTGTCGGTAAACAGTGAAGATTGCTCATATATAATTTATTAAAGCTACAACAACGTTGAGGGTCAAGGGTACGATAATCGATATCTATTGTTTATCTCAAGCAATCATTAATGATTACGAACGACCCAATACTCCAAAATTAGTGTTACGTTACATTAACATTAACCATCTCCAATATAAAAAAGTACAACACAACACCGCAATATCGGAAAATCGGAACAAAGTTCTTCCTTATTCTATACTAGCTCTTTACCTTTATTTCTGTAATCTGAAAATGGACAAACTAGTGAAGTCTTCCAAATCTGTGGCTCCACATATAAGTGATAAAGAAAAGGGACTTTAACAATAATGAATAAAAAATTGATAATTTTGTTGTTTACACTTTTATCAGACAATCTGCAATCAGCTCTTCATTGAAAAAATCTGATTACTACTACTGATTATGCAGTTGAATTGAATTTGTCGAGGAGAGTTGGCAAAATATTTTATTGTGAAGACTCGACGTGAATGCATGTGTATGTGTGAGTGACTGAACTGAACTCATCTGCTTTTTGTTGGGCAGCAGCAGCAGATACAGAAATATTAGGTTATAGTATTCTACGGCTTAGGTAGGTAGCAGTACCAGTATAGTGTAATTTGATAGAATTACTAGAATAAAAGATTCTCATTCTCAGTTGGTAATTTGGGTTTGGTAGGTACTTAGTACTTGATATAATACCATATGTGATAAAAGGCCAAATTAAAACGTAAAAATGAATTAAGTGTATAAAATTTCTACTAAACAGTCTAAAAATTGTATTGGTTTTGAATGAATTTACTCAAACATAATAATTGTTCATGGCCCATGGCATGAAATTTTTTCCAATGTATGGAAACAGCTTACATAAACCTTGAATTGAGCATAAGGTTTATGTAAAGGTAAACTACATGTTAAGGCTGCCTCGGCTTCGGCTATAGCGCCCGTTTCCAAATTTTGGGCTCATTTCAAAAGATAGCCAGATTTCATCTTGATCTTACGTACTCGATTCTTGATTTTTGATTGCGTTTTTTGAAACTGTCAATATTAAAAGTAGAAAAATTGATCAAGCAGAGACAACAAATTTTGGTTTATTGAGTGGGAATTTAAACGTCTCACAATGCACAGCTCAGTTTTTAATATACTTAAGCATTTACCAAACCAAAGAAAAATTTAGGAGAACCGAGAAAAAATGAATTTTCAAACAAAAATTTTCTAAAATAGCTAAAAATTTTCACGCTTGGGGCTAAAATTTTTTGCTATTTTTTGCGTTTAAGACAAAAATTTCTTTGGGGGAGCACGTTCCCCGGTGCTCATCCTCGCTGCGGCCCTGTACTAAACTAAACCTTAATCTTATTCTAATAATTTATTCCGCCAATGTCATCGAAAACGATGGAAAATAACATTACTGTTGTTCAATGCATTAAAGAAAGAGGATATGCATAGTATAATGCTGGTTCTCTCGAATAATTACGTGGATACTTGAATACAATACATACGTCTAGTAATTGAATGTTTGTAGAATGGGGATTTGAAAGAGACATAGTGACATCATATCTGCCAGATGAGAATAGAAACATTCTGAGTCATAGAGAGAGAAATATGTATAGAAGAGACAGCAGCTGCCGGTATTTCTAGACTATTAGGCTGCGGACATGGAATGGAAGGGAGGAGACCAAAGCGAGGGGAAAGCACAACTTGAAAGCGGGTATTTTATGCAAGAGCTTGGAACCGAATAAGCTAGTAAGCTTGTGCGAAAGTACGATATCCTGACAAAGATTTTTCACTGGCGTAACCTCCACACACCTGTTGTTTCACCTGTGCGCGTCATCAAGACACGATTACACAGAAAATCTTCTCCTCACGCAGCCTTCTACCTACTTTCTTCCTTTTCACCGTTCCAGATTCACTACTTTCTCCAGATTTTGCACTTTCTTTTGAGGATAACCTTTTCCATGCACTCTCTTAGTATTAAATCTGGCACTCGAACTTATCGCGGAAAACCTTTGTGATTGATACGTTTATGCTTACAACTTGACTGCCAGTATGTATAGATATTATAACCCATAAATGCCTACAGTTACATCTGCTTCATGGTTATAAACTTTCATATCCAGAAATTAATTCATGGTTGTTACTGATGCTATGCTTACTTCATTAGAATAAAGTATATCTGCAGTTGCTACGAATTAAACAGTATAGACTACAAACTACTTGTCTAAACTCAAAACATTATAAAACATGGTTATGAAAAGGAAATGCAATATTCAAGCAGTTATAGAGATTATTTGTTATATGCTGCAGTGTTTTTGATGATGTTGTCCATTTGCGTTACTAAAGGCCTTGTCTTCATCTTCTGCTTGTATATAGACTCAAACAAAATTTTCAGCAACTGTAAAAAACCGAGGAGAGCTTATAACACAGCTTATCTGTAGGCATGCATGCGGAAGCAATTAGTTTTGCTAAACACTCAACCAATTTCATCGCAAAGAACAAAGGTCTTGAGTGTTACATCTGATACTGGTACAAGCTGCAACCTTTAACAAAATATCATTTGAATGAATTAATGTACTTACATTACGATTGGGTTTACCTATAAGTTTATGTTGCTACTAAATATATCGTAAAGCAAGGTTTCTTTAAGACTCTCTAAGAGGATGGATTTAATTGCTACTGCTTTAGTAGTATTTTAAGCAGTCAAATGTTACATGATTTTGTAGCAATTAATTTTAGTTGAGATAATGAAGATATTTGGCAGACCTTCTGGGGATATTCCAGTTACATCATGGGCTAACAATAAAATCTGAATAGATTCAGCCGTAATGATTTAACTGTTCTACATAGTATACGCCCTGCTTTAGGGGGATAAGACTTCTTTGAAATGTTTATGAGAAAAGTCCATGTTAAATGAGCTTTGTGTATGCAACTCAGTCTCTGCACGAGAACACACTCAATAAGAAAGCACAATGACTGTATTGCTGCCTCTGTTTTTACTCAACTCGTTAATAAATTCAAATAAACATACTATGCTCGTAAATTTCCAAATAATTGGCATTGTTTAACATGGATTTATTGTGTTATTTCAACCTAGTACCTACCTAGGTATGTGCAAATTGTAATGACCTACATGTGCGTATTTGTTATCCTGTATCATAATATTTTTCTAAATATTATGATGTACATACAATACAACAGACACATTGTGTGGGTATTACAGATATACTCTTTTCACCCCAATCCAAATGGTAAAGTCGCATATTAGGACTTATTGATAAAATGCCAAGGAAAATATGGATATGCTTTCTAGAAGTCCAAATGTAATGATGACTATAGATGTTTTTGTAGATTAAAAATCATTCAAAATATGTACTACTAACACATTGTGTGTGTACACAGTGTACAGCTATGATGGAAATTGACATAGTGCCAAATTACATAATATGCAGATAATCTATACATAAAATTGACTCATTTAGATGTAATAGCTATTAATACATAGTTCGACTTCATCTATACTTCATTATTACAGGATTTCAGTTTTCTCCAACTAAAATTAGGAGTACATGGAATTTACCAGAAATATCCAACTTTGTAACTCATGATCTATAGATTCAATGGGTAATGAAGAAAATAGATTGTAGACAGGATGGCAATGAAGCAATGGAAAGGTTATCCCATGCCTGATGTATTTCCCATAAATAAAGTATAGGGGAGTAAGTAGAAACTTTGGAATGTTAGAATGGAAATGTTTGCTTTGATTTTAATCATGGGTAACCGCGAAGAAATTATTTTGTTATTCCACAACTCTTAATATAAGCAAATACACTAACATTGTTTGATAAGGGTAGAGTTTCACGTTCACACACATTGCGTATTAAAGGGAGATCGGAATGCTGTACATGTGTGTATGGTTCTCACCGGAGTTTAAAAATTGAATGATTGATACGGAAAATTCATGGTGAGGTTGGCTGAAGATTGTAGGATGAAAAGCTGGAGAAGGAATTTGTGCAAAGGCGTAGCATACATGTTGAAGAGTTAAATTATTTAATGAGGAACAGGCTGAGAGAATTAAGGAGTGCAGAGCAGAGAACACGCATATAAATACCTAAACTATTATAACGTTGCTTAAATTGAAGATTTTGGCAAGAATCACCATTGGCAAATGTTGGAAAGCCGACGGAAACCGAACTAGTCAGCTAGTCATGAATTTATCATTGATATTCACACTTGTGGTTCGTCTTTGCATGAGGATGACTATATGCATAGCAAAGTTATATACATTTGTCCCACTGGTAGAAAATCTGCGTGCTATTTATAGCATTGTTCCAGTAGAGAAGGTATCAATGTACTTACATAGGATGAGGTATCTAAAAGTCACGCATCTATCACACACATTCAGTATACTATCTCCGTTTAAACTCCCGAATACATGAACTAAATCCTTCTCTAGCAATTATCAACACGACTGTTGGTTTTTTCGTCCTTGGTGAGCAGAACACAATTCGTATGTAAACTCTCTATTTGTCCACCAGTCTCAGTTCATGTCAGTTTCAAGAGATTTACTTTCACTCAATCACTCACAAGATCCAATCCATATAAATTAGCATAACTAATCATGATACAGTAGTGACAATTTGAGATTCCTCGTGCAGATAAATTGTTCAAAGTTTGAAAAGAGCTTTTCTATCCAAATCGTCCATTCATTTCCATCTGGAAAGGCTAAGTGTTGACATACATTAAACAGGAGTAAATAAAAACATTTTTTGCTCATTGCTTCGACTCTAATAAAGTGACAAAACATGAGTTCGTCGTTTCATAGAGGACTACTTCAAAGAAACATTTACAGTTCTAAGTATCTGTCCGTTTTTATTACTCTGTGCTGTAGTTTGGTCCTATTCAGAGAAGCACAATCTCAAGCCCACGACAATCGCATTTCTTTACAAACCCCGGATGCGATTTTTGTCGGAACAAGAGAAGGTGCCGATCCTGATAGAAGTCCCAGACTTTATTATGCTTTCAAAGGAATTCCATATGCAAAACCACCCGTTGACGAATTGCGATGGAAAGTAAGTCATCTCAGCTTTGATGTTATCTTGTATTTAATCCGTATCTTTTTTTGTCCCAAAAATGTTTTTGTAAACTACTATAATTGTCTCCCATAATGCGTCCTACAGGATCCGGAACTATTAGAACTTAAAGGAGTAGAAACGCTACAAGCTTTGTCTTACGGCTCTCCGTGTGCTCAATGGAACACAGGGGCCAATCGCAGTACTGGCAATGAAAATTGTCTCTTTTTAAATGGTAACTTCTTCATAAAAATGAAAATAGCACCTTTTAGTGTATAATTAAAAATGTTTTCTTTCATTTTTTTCAGTTTTCACCCCTTCAATTCCAGGTATTGGAAAATTGTTTATCAACTTCACATAATATACATAATAATAACATTCTTCGTTAACAATGCTATTTTAGTTATTGGGTTGGAAGGTTGAAGGTTGTTGCAAGTTTTGCATCGATTACCAATTTTAACTATAAATGAACAACTATTTAGTACACCAGAATTTACTGAGCTTATATGAAGATAATTTAATTTGTGATATTATTATATAACTTTGGTTTGACAAGTAACGGGAGGTGGACGTCCAGGCTCTTTGCCAGCAACATCTCGAGCTGCTCTTCCTGTCATGGTTTATTTTCACGGTGGAGGTGAGGCATTAACAAATAAATCATCAACTCTGAAATATTGTTACACCTTTAAACATAACCCATTTATTTGCCAATTGGCACTGACTCACTGACACTTGCAGCATGTGTTTCAGAAAATACTTAAAATTCGTTATCTGTAATATTAAACTTTAGGCGGCAGACATGCAGATATCAAAATATTTAAATCTCGATCCAATTTCATTTGCATGGGCATGATTTTTTGAGATTGTTAATGTAGAGCAAAGAAAGATAATTACTAAGACTAAGAAATCTACTATGTACATATTTGGAAAGGGCATATTGGGGTAGATTTGGTCAGAAATTCCGGCATTTTAGTATTGGTTTCAATCTCATTGCAGGATTCACTCGTGGATCGGGAGATTCTGCAGGTCCACGTCGCTTCATGAAACAAGATGTTGTTTTAGTGACCGTCAACTACCGTCTTGGAGTGTTTGGATACCTTAGCACGGGAGATGATGTGATTCCTGGAAACTTTGGAAGTCTTGACCAAATTATTGCACTGAAATGGGTACAAAACTATATTCGCGGATTCGGGGGCAATCCGAGCAGGGTGACTATCTTCGGTCATTCAGCCGGTGCTGCCGCCGTTCATCAGTTGATGTTGTCACCAAGAGCATTAGGTAAAATGAAACTATATTGAAATTGAAGTGTTTATCAAAGTGATTGTTATGTCAATTATATTTACGAGACTAACAGAAACCTTACCAATTTCAATCTGAGCTGAGTAACATTTGCGTAGGCAATCCATGAAATGATGACTACTGGCATGTTTTCAATGCAATTTATACATAATACAAAGCAGAAGGTAGAAGGTAGGTGTAGTTTGTTATTGAAATGCTTCTCATTATGCAAATGTGCAATCTTCCCAAAAGCTGAAATGATGCATTCGATTAAATCAGTGCGTGGATGTAATGTATTAAGTATTGTATGTTTTGGAAATGAAAGGTAAACACTAAGCAAATTGTTAAAGTTCTGTTGGGTTGAATTACGCGTTGTTCGTTTCTCCATTCAGTAAAAACAAAGAGCCTTTCCGTTTGTGTGTACAGACTAATAGAACAAGACTTTCAACAGGCCTAATGAAGATTCATACTTTGCAGAGAGTAAAAATAATCTTCGAGTAGTATCGTTGTAATGTAATAGATGAATGGGTAGAAAACGTCATAAATAATCACATTTGACAAGTTCAAGTATCTAACATTTGCTTTCTTTGATGGATTATTTGTGTTAATAGACTTTCCGAGTTTTTTGTCCTCTCGCTAGATTTTGTATGGTAATATAAATGTGGTAGTTTGCACTTTGCACGTTCACAACTAGTTACAACCATGAAACGACTCACTAAAAATATCCCCTGTATCTACTAACCAGTTTTATTTGGTTTTTTCTACTTCTATTATTACATCTCTACATGACAAACGTTTAGTTGGGTTTACCATTGTTTATTTACGTTCAATGTGGTATACAAGCCTTATATATTTCAACTGTATGTATGTTTGGGGACAAGTATATTGAAATGTTTGTGTTTTTTGATGACTTGTCTTTGAAGTGTTGAATGTAAAGTCGCATGCGGGTTTGTAAACAATTTTTCGAGTTTTTGTCTACATCCAGTTCCAGTTCACTAGTAATAGTATAAGTATTAGTAGTCCGATCTACGTGTTTGTTTGTATGGAGCTTATGAATAAAACACACATGCATTACTTACAGTGTAGGTGTATCATATTGGAAATAATACTTCTACATTGAATGCACTGTTATAAATCCGTAAAGTCTCCACTGCAATAAAAATTCCTCAAAAGTCAGCATGTCAAGATTACTGCACAATAACATATTATTATCCATCTACATCTATTTAGTGAGGGAATGATTCAATTATCTCTTTAACTACAGTTAAAGCTTAAAATAGCACATGCAGAAAGTACCATCACAGATTATTATGAAAAGTTTTATGGTAGTAAGTATAAATGGCGAAATTCCCTAAAGTTATTGGCTTAGACTACCCTTGGGGGGTTTCATCCGTTAATAGCTTCAATCAGAGCCCGGAAGAAAGTGTTTACATTGTAGTAATTTAATTAATATTGTATGCTTATGTAGGTCTGTTTCATGCTGCAATTATTCAGAGTGGTTCTTCATTGTGTGATTGGGCAATTGAAAATGATCCTGCCGAATACGCTGAAAGCTTAGCAGAAAGTATAGATTGTTCTGGTTCATCGGAAGAATTACTGACGTGTTTACAAGAGAAAACCACCGATGAATTGATTAATGCTCAGCAGTCCATGATAGAATTTGGAGATTATCCTGCAAGACTTGCACCTGTTATAGACTCGGAGTCGCGGGGCGAGGACGCGTTTTTGCCAGGAACTCCAGAGGAACTAATGGATTCTGGAAGATTTGCGCAAGTACCAGTTCTTACTGGTGTAGTCCTTGATGAAGGCCTTTCGACTTACGCTACCATTCACTTACACGAGGGAAATGAAAAGTTCAAAGATCAACAATATTTTGATGAAGAGCTACTCCCGCGTGTACTCTCTCTTAATATGGACAATGACAAGCATATGGACATCATTGTTAAAGCTGTGAAAAGTCAATATTTTGATGGGATTGACGTGGAAAATGATACCAAACTAGTCATCGGGGAGTTGTCTGCTGTAATTTTTAATTTTCTACCTTTTTTATACTAACTGAGTTGAAAATGTGAATTGAAACTTGCATGTAAAATTTTAGCTGCTCGGAGATATAACTGTGTACAGCTGCCATTGGAAAATGTTGGAAAAGTTTGCAGTTGATTCAGCATCACCCGTTTTCTCATACTTATTTACACATAAAACTCCAAAATCTCCAAGCATTCTCTCCAGGCAAATCAGCCTTTTGAGGCAACAACATATTCAGCATTCCCTTTTTGATTACGGGGTAATTTATATGCGATAAAATATCTCTTTTTATGTCCAAATGATTAGAATATAAATTACTATTTAATTGACTTATTCTTATTTATAGGTCCCGCATGGCGAAGAATTATTCTACTTCTTTGAACCATTTAACCAGGCTCCTGGAACATTGAATCAGAAACTACAACCAGTAGATGACAGAGTTGCTGAATATGTAACAAGAATATGGGCAACTTTTGCTGCTAACAAGTACATCGTTGACAAAATTAATTTCTTATTCTATTAATGTAACTCCTAATAAAGAACTTACTTTTTACAGAAGTCCAGCGGATGCAGTCAAAATATTTCCAGGGTGGAACCCCTGGAGACCTATCAAGCAAGGAAGTATTAACTATTACAACTTGACATCCGTCTCCGCTCCTGTCGGAGAAGATTTTCGCAAAGGGGTATGTATATCCAGTCTTTTTTCCAATGAACTCTGTTACTACTTACTGTACTTATAGATTTTCTGGTGTAGCTTTTACAGAAGTAAAAAGTATCTCCTATATGTAGCCATAATTCGTTTACTAATTCGCCATAATTGCTACTTGCTACTCGCCAAGTATTTGTTGATCATTGCTAAAGAAGATAAATCCATATTCTGAAATTAAGCTTGTCAGTAAAAATCAATGAAATGGCCCTTTTCTATAATTCATAGGATTCTCTGTTTTGGCTGCGTACTGTGCCTTACCTGAGAGAACTTGGAGATACAATTTCTGATTTGGAGCCGTATCCTTTACTATTTTGGATTTTCCTTGGTCTATTCATTTTGTTCTTAATCATTTCCATAGTCTTGGCAGTAGTGCTTTGGCGAAAACGGTAAGGAAGGACATTTAAACTTTAACTCAGAAATAAAGAAAAGCCCAAAGTGATTATTCGTTTCTGCTATTTGTAACAGATATTGTCAGAAAGTAACATTGTAGTTC
This sequence comes from Tomocerus qinae, assembly GCA_020055645.1. Classification (NCBI taxonomy): domain Eukaryota; kingdom Metazoa; phylum Arthropoda; class Collembola; order Entomobryomorpha; family Tomoceridae; genus Tomocerus; species Tomocerus qinae. Next base: position 25,198,695 of record CM034549.1, read on the forward strand.
AAGTTTGTTAAGCATTGCAAATAAATTCAAAATGTAGAGAAGTAACAAAAAATAATGGCTACTTAGCCTAAAATGGAACACTGTACAACCAGGATTGAAAATCTCCATGTCATTACTATTATACATACCTATAACATGAATTACACAAACGCTTCACTATACAATTCAACAAACACAAAAACGCATAGATGCAAACAGACACTACAATACTATCAATAAATGCCTCTCGGTACTAATGTAAATAAATGTTAGTTTTCATGTGGTTTGCTTGTGGAAAAGATTGTTAACTACTATACAATAAAGTGCATACGTACAAATTATATGCTTCCTAGTATCATCAATCGATAAATGAAAAACTTTCTTTATGCTTCCATAACGTGTCCGACAGACTGACCCCAAACAAATGGCCCCCTGATAAGTGACCTAAGGACAACTGGTACCTTAGCATAGGGATGGGGACTTGGCATGCGGTCAGTTTTCCTAGGGTCAGTCCTTATATTATAATACCTTCCATAATGCAGTTCTACATCTTGAGATTTACTTAAGAATCAAGAAGTATTCTCATTAGTTCAAATATTTGTTTTAAAGTAGTATGCAATATGCAACAAGTCAGAAAAAAGTAAGACAAAGGAAATAATATAAATTTCTAGAGTAACTTACCATTTTGTACTGACACTGTCTGTTACTGCGTACTGTGAGAATAATTAATTGAAGCTGTTAGAAGTAGAAGTCTAACTTTCAATTTTATTTTCGTTGCTATATGAAATTAAATAATTTTAAAAAACAAAATTGCCGAATTCTAAGATAGAAGGCAGCCGACACCTGACAATGAGGATACAGAAATTCTTTACAATGGCATTGTATAATGGTAACCAATGCGAGTTGACATGACTCCCCTCCCTCTTCCCTCATACAACGTGGCATCATTTACCGATATAAAAAAACAGTTGAATTTTGTCACACGCTTTTTTGGCGAATTTTCTTTAGGATTTCGGGTCGATTGCTACGGATGTCATGAAAATCAACTGTATTGTCCACATGAGTGGGATTAAATCAAGTTTTTTGTTAATATGGGCAAATTTCGCCACGTTGTAAGGGGCCATTTCAACGCGCGCTGGAGAAAACCATAGCAAAATGAGGTCAGCAGTTTTAATTAGTCATAATGAACTCGCCAGGTTTTACCCGATATATTACAAATTCCGTGGCCTTACCGGACAACTAACAATAGTCATAATACAGCCTGAGGGTATCATTTCTATTCGAATTCAGAAAAAATATGAATGTTATAAAGAGTACATTATTAATCCATAAATTAAAATTATTCTGATGATTGTAATTTCAAGTCGCTTCGCTTATATTGGTCTAAAAATCATAATTTCGAATTTATAATTTACAGTAGCACAAAAAGATGCCACCATTTAAATGGAGTTTTAAATTTTTACTTAACACGAAAGTTTCAGCTTGTTTAAATATGATGGGTCAGAAAATTGAATTTTATTTTAAAATGATTGGTTATAAACCTCGAAAGTCCAACTAGTAATGTTTTTTATTAAATGTTTTTAAGGTTACGTTGAGACCATTATCTTATTTTCATAATAAGTCGTGAATATAATTCACACGTGTTGTGAACATCTTGAATAGACTTATAAAACGGGCCTCAAAATAGTTACATAGTGTTATAAACTTTTTTTCTATGAAACTCGAAATTTAAGTAAGCTAACATTCCCAATCTTGATATCTCTTTCTGTATGAAGTTATTCAATAGCAAAATATTGAAGGCGGACATCGGAAATCGCCAAGAAAATGCCTGCAGGATGTTCTAATGGTTTTTGGTTTAATGATTTGGTTTAATGGTTTTTTATGCCGAAGTAATTCAGATTAAATATTCAAAATTAATTATTAAATTAATTATTAAAAAATATTTTAAACTTTGACCACGGTCTAGCCTTTTGTATTAAAAAATCATTTGGGTTATTAACAACGTACCCAGGCTATTCACCAGGGTCACATTTTTGAATCAAGGCATTGGAATCCGTTACTATACTATGACTGACTCACCATTTTACATACTGCAAGTTTACCGCGGATCCGTTTAGTCGAGTCCGCTGACCTTAATTTACTATGGTAATTCTTTATATTCCCATTGCAATGGAGGGTTTCCGTAATGACTTAGTCAGGTGTCGGCTACCTTCTAACTACGAATTCGGCTATTTTGTATTTCAAAATTATTTAATTTCCGTTGTCAACGAAAATAAAATTGAAAGTTAGACTTCTACATCTAACAGCTTCAATTGCTTTTAAAGTTTTTACTTTTTTTGTATATTTCAGCAATGAAATCTGTACAAAATTTTTATGCAAAATTTGTTTTGTTTTCCGTTTTTGGCCTCACGATCACGATTCAACTAAGTCGCATCTAGAGTATTCTCTATCATATGGGAAGTAATTACTGAAGGATTTGGAAGATTTTATTAAATTAATAACATAGCATCACAGACAACATTTAAATACATACTTAGACTACTAATTACTAATTACACTATTTCTGCTGTGTGATCCAAGTGTGGTCTACTCATTATTTTGTACTATTTGCTAACACTTTAACGTTGTAGTTATGAATATCAGACCTTTAATGAATAAGGTATGTTTAACGAAATAATTTACGTAGTAATTCTCAGTACAGTGAACCATTGCATGTTGGAATACACAGCATTATATAGCACTTCAATATTCTAGCTACATTAGTACAAGCAGAGTAAGAGTAAACATCAAAAAGGATGTGTGTTTTCCAGGAACCTTTCAAATAGTGAAGCACAAACTCAAATAACCTTATACAATATTTAGTAGATAGCAATTTGAATTTTGAGAATATCTAGTATGTAATTAGTACAATAATTAGGTTTAAGAATACCGTTTTTGTCAATATGTAAAAGTACATTATGTACTGATGGCATATTTATAGCAACTCAGTCCATTCGCCATACACAGATAAGAGAACTAGAAAAGAGGTACGTTAATACTTACTATTTCCATAAATATTTCATACTGCTGCAAGTTTCTTTAATGTTCAAGGATATAAATAAGCCACAAATGTACTAACAATGGAGAAAAAAGTACATTTGAGTACTTAGTTTAAATCATGTAATTATGGATAGGTTATTCTCATCCACCATTGTCACAAACTGTCATAGTCATAAATAATATCTTGCAAAACAGAAAATATAGTCTCACTGAAATGAAACTAGCAGAATTGCCGTGAGAAAGGACAAACATAATATCAGAGGTGAAAAAAATTTGGCGTAAATGAGTTGTTATGCTATTTCGACTGTAGGCTACTTGGTTTACAAAATGACAATGGACAATGCTTACCTTTACACATAGCTCATAATTATATGGTAAGATTTACACAAACAGTTGAAGCTTTCTGCCTTAATATAACAGAAGAAAAAAGGTAACTCCAGGGCATGCAAATTGCAGATTGGTATTGAGAGTATATCACGGTGGCTTAGGTCTAATATATATACTATTTAATATGTACATTGTATTGTTGTGCAATAAAGTTAGATCTTTAGATCTTACTAACAAAAGTTTCTGAAGGAGGGAAAACATGGTTATGGATCTGTACACTATCATTAATGTTACAGGAATCTCTTATATAAGCGCTTGAAGAATAGTCAGATTGTTGTGTTTTAAATGCCCTTGCACGTAATCTCTCAGAATAAGATCTCACGATCCACAGGCAAAAAACTTGGTACAAAAATCCAATGACACCAAAGGACGAGACGAATAATCTATCTGGGGAGAAGTAAACTGCTGTAGTGAAGAAGGCAATACGAATCACTATTATTACCAAATTGATGACACACCAACGATGGACTTTCACGAAGGATCTCTGCAAAATATTAATTTGATTTATGCATCAGAATATTTCAATGGGGAAATTAAATTGGTCATAATTGTCGTTCATGACCCAGTCTTTACCTCTTGGGCTCCATACAGTAGATATCTTGCAAGGTAAAAGTAGCAGATGAAGACAACCATGAACAAAAGCATTATCATCACAAATGGCTCCGCTATATTAAACAAAATTATTCCAATTGGTTCACAATGCGTGCTTTTTGTGCACAATTAACTTTTAATGCTCGTAAATTCTTTCGACATCCTAAAAGTAAGTCTCTGACAGCTGAAAATTAATTGCTATTTTTCATATTCTCATTTTGACACGTACCTCCTAAGGACAAAACTGCTACAAGTTCTGGATATAATCTTCCATCTCTTCTAGCTGCAATCTCTAATCTCTCTCCGTATGCAATTGTCAGCACAATTAAGAAAAATAGAGTAATAAATGATAGCACAGATGTTACCTGTAATTGAAAATATGCAAAATTGCAAATTGTAAATTATATTTTATACTATTTTTAAACTTCTTTAAGAAAAAGAACATTTACAATGTCTATAGTAGCAATGATTTTCGTGGCTCTCCGAAGAATTCCTTTGGTCGATTTTCTTTCCATTTTCTTCGGTATCACCTTGCAACAATCACTAGAAAAATATTACTGATGCACACGGAAATTATTTATAGGAAGACTCAAAATTTTATTCCAATATTTGTGCAGATGCACAAAACGTCGGAGTCTGAAATTGTATATTTAGCGAAGCACGCCGGGTTTGTGATTACAAAGTCTCAGTGCCTGTACATCTTCCCAGTAATGAATGCATAATGGTTTCATTTTCATTTGATAGAATGGCTTGCTGTTTCAATGAGGTAATTGTTTGTTTCTTTGCAGTTATGGGAATTCTTTCAGAAAGCTCAGTAATAATACCTGACATGTGTAAGATTTCCATTTATCTGTATAGGGATAGGTAAGTGTAAGGATTGATATTGACTTGTGTATACATGTGTAGAAATATAAAAATAAGATAGCGATATGAAAGGCTGTTTCACATTAGCAGGGAATCACGTAATGTCTCAATATTGTAAAACAAATACTCTTTGATCTAGATCTTACTTATCACCGTTTCACATTCACACGCATTGCAATTGCAATGTTACATGTGTCATTATAAACAACCGATAGGATACGAAAGACACGTGGAGCTAGTTTTCTAAGACACTCTACATTCTTCCGAATACAAAATATAGCCCAGAAAAATAAATACGTAATTATTGCATTGGTGTATTTAGCAAACGTAATTCACTGACGATAGGAATGTGTAACACCCGTTTTATGTAGATACTGTCGGAAAGTCGGAAACTTCACTGCCACATCCTTAAGATAGCACTTTATTAATTCGCACGTTTTCCAACTCAGCACTGAATACTATTTATACATGCAGGTCTTGCAGGTAGCACTTTTAGTCCCATTGTAAATTGAATTGTCGAGTATTCAATCACACAAGTTAAAGTGGCATGCTGAAGACAATGTGCTCACAAAGGCTCCAATCGTATGTAGAACGTACGAGTTGAAAACATACAAGTGGTATGAATTTATTAAACGAAAGTATCAACAACTGTGAAACTGGTGAGGTGATGTGTACTAGTTGGAATTCTTGTATAGATAGTAAATGTTTGTATATAGTTTAATTACAGACACCTTGCCTTATTCAGGACAAGCTCGTTATTGTTTTGCCTTGCCTGCAACAGAAGTATACTGTCTGAATAGCAATCACATTACAATATGCAACCACTTTGTGCACTGCGTAATGTAATTTTATGTAGATTCTTCTCCTGTTTATTTACATGCCTTATAATGCAATATTAATGGGGAATCTGGTTGGTTGGATCTCAGAAGTACAAATACCTTACCTCGTTCTTGGTGGCATGTTGCGAACGGTTTGTTACTTTGCATCTGTGAGATACAGAACACTGGCTCTGCAGTACTGCTATATACCTATATAAGAACATAGATATTGAAGTCCAAGTACAAGTTAAATAAGTACGTGCAGAAGTACAATACATCGCAAATTAAGGACGACCTTCATGAATCAAGATTGAATATACAATACATTTATAAGTATTGACTTGGCGTGGACAGTTATATACCATTTAAATTGTGCTTTATACTATACTATCACTATAGCGTAGTATTGTTGTAGCAAAAACATGCAGAAATTACTTTTGCTCATAGCGATAGCTGAGCATATTAATGCATTATCTATTATTGGTATAGCATTGCATGCAACATTTTTTTGGGTTTTTATCGCAGCGTGAATGTACAGGATATGAAATAATTTTTTATGTACTCAGCAGTGCCAATTTTTTTCGGAAATCTCAAAATCACTAAAACGACCTTTATCGAGCAGTTTAAATTTACTTGACTGTAAAGAGACCATTCCTGTAATTTTGATATTAATCCCTTTCAGCAGATTGGTATGAATAATACAGCTGCGTAATACAGCACGTATGAAGTCCGTTTGTAACCTATACCTATACCTTTTTTTGCATTTGCATTAAGACAGTTGCAAAATAAGCTAAGTGTAGCTAATAAAATATAGCAATGTACTTTCCGTCTGTTACAATTAGGTAATTGTGATTTATATAAAAGAATTTAATGAGGTTGATACTGATGTGTAAACTTGTGGAATCTAATTTTAGTACATCCAGCTTTTGCAACTTCTATCTTAATTTAAGTCATGAATGTCTTATGGATATAGATTGTGAAGATCGAAAGAATCTTCCTCTCTGTTGGGTTGGGGTTATAAGTAATATATTATAATTAAGGTGAGTATATTCTGTGTAAATGTTAGAAATATTTGTAATGTGTCATGGTATGCTACACTCTGCTAAAGATCAGGTTTTTTGCGTAGCAAGGTTTTATGATACAATTGATGAAAAACAGGTCGTTAATGAAATTTCCTCATACGTGTTTAGTTCAGTCAGATTATTGTTCGTAATGAACAGATACCAACTCCAAATGAAAATAAACTCTAATCTTTTATGCTTTGAAATTGTATTGAGTGAGACAGACTTGCAGAGGTAGCCTTACGCTTCCTAAGAACGTATATATCTTTGTATTAAGCTCTGGTTTCAACCAGAAAGTATGAATAGTCTCTCCATTCATTATATTACAACAAAGAAATACAATACACACAACTGTACAATTCATCTACAAAAAGCAAACTACATTTTCTGATTGAGTTTGAGAGTGAAAAACTGCAAATGTAAACACAAACACAATGTTCGTGCACTGGATAGGTCGTGTTTTTCAGTTTGTATGATGATGAGAGAGATGAGATGAGTGTCAGCACCATGGGGAAGTCCCAATGCAAAGTGTGAATGTGTGTACTATTTAAAATAAATATATTATGGAAAACAACTGGAATTCCTACAAACTATTTATTAAATGTTAATGACACAATTGCACAAATTCACTGATAAAGAATGGTCCAGTGACCAAAATGCCGTAACTAGAATTACGGAGAACATGGCTTCGCGTCTACACTTGACGGAAGCGAAAGAATTCTTCTTCACAGGAGGAAGAGTCAACTTGAATTGAATTATTGAAAGAATGACCAATTCACATTGAATTGGGAAAGAACGCTTAGAAATAAAGTAACGGCTAAACCTTAATTTCTATTGGTTTCATTAACAAATAGTTAGCCTATTACAGAGAACATTTAGATAGAACTATAAAACTTAGAAGATTAGACATATTTCACCATAGATGGTGTTCCATCTATGGAACCAGACTGACTCACTGGTTTCAGAAACGGAATATATTTAACGGGTCAATGAAATAATTTAAATAGTCAATGAATATTGATTTAATCGGTAAATGCTGAAGATTTAAATGGAGATAATTTGAAAAAGTCAATACAAACGCTGAATGGGTAAATGGCAGTTGGTTTTACATAGAAACCTTAGAGCATACCCAAAAAACAGTAAGAGACGGCCGTCTGAGAGTTTGAGATAGCAAAATTATGTCAATTTGTTGAACGATAAGACCAAGGTTGAGGTTAGGTGTTAAAGTGAAGGGAAGTAAACGACACAATTCTCCACTATTTTCCACTCCCTGGGCCAGTAACCACACTGTCTTCCAATGGCTTCGCAATTAATTTATAGTTCCCATTAGGAAACCGAAAACAGTCCCCCGAAGAAAATTTCACTGTGATCACGGCAATATTTGTCGATGTCACTTGTTTTAACTATATTGTCTTTATTTGTTCGCTTACGATATTCCAAAAAATTTCTCTGTTCCAACTACAGGGCAGTTGAGAAATATTGCCGTGATCACAGTGAAATTTTCTTCGGGGGACTGTTTTCGGTTTCCGAATGGGAACTATAAATTAATTGTGAAGCCATTGGAAGACAGTGTGGTTACTGGCCCAGGGAGTGGAAAATAGTGGAGAATTGTGTCGTTTACTTCCCTTCACTTTAACACCTAACCTCAACCTTGGTCTTATCGTTCAACAAATTGACATAATTTTGCTATCTCAAACTCTCAGACGGCCGTCTCTTACTGTTTTTTGGGTATGCTCTAAGGTTATGTATGTAAAACCAACTGCCATTTACCCATTCAGCGTTTGTATTGACTTTTTCAAATTATCTCCATTTAAATCTTCAGCATTTACCGATTAAATCAATATTCATTGACTATTTAAATTATTTCATTGACCCATTAAATAGCATCCTTTCAGAAACCAGTGAGTTAGTTTCATGCAATCCTATGGAAATTTACAGGTTTCAGACCCATAAGCTTACCATAGGTTGCTGGAGTTTTAGTAGGAAATTGCTGGATTTCCAATACAAAATACAATACATTAAAATACATGGCTCTATGAAAGATAGGCATAAATAAATGGCCTTGTGATGGTTGCACCTACACTGCATGTGATGGATGCAGCCATGTGATGGTAGCACCTTCACTTACACTGCAGTGTGATGGATGCAGCCTTGTGATGGATGCATGGAGAATGGGGTTTACTCCTAAAATGACGGAGCACCCCATTTCAAATTCCTTGAACCTTGACCTAGGAGGGCAAGTAAGGTATCAATGGAAAGCTAAAAATATTCTGAATCAATGTATCAGAACAGAATTTAAGTAAACATAGCATAAAAAGAATTGTGAATGAAAAATACATTGACATGAATAGCAGACTACATAATGCATACATAATGCGTGCTAAAATACGGAAAAGGAACGTCTTACGTTCCGAACATACACCCGGGCTTGAGATATTAGATATCTCAAAATACAATACATAAAAGAATTACATGAATACGTAAAACTACAGAAAAGAATGGGTGAATGCTCATGAACATACATGACAAAATAACAACATAAGATGTATGATATATCTAAAACTAACATACACAAAATATGTGATGACACACAAGGTAAATGACATAAGAATGATAATACATTGAGTACATACCATAGACATTAATGAATGATACTACAGATTGCATAACATAGACATTAATGAATGATAATACAGAGTGCATAACATAGATATTAATGAATCATAAATAGAGTACTTAACAGAAAAAATATCTTGTGGTACATAATGAGATGTGGAAACACAAATGAGATGTGGGAACATAAATGACAAATTACATGTGGAAACGTGGAAACCAAATGTAAAACTACATTTAGTGAAACAAAAATACATGTTAACATAAAATACATGACTTGCGGAAACGACTTGACATGTCAATACAAAGATGTCAAGTGGAAACAAATTTGCATGACATGTGGAAACAAAAAGACATAAGGAAACACAATAGTGACTGTGTAGCCAATAATACACGCGTTACATATACGTGGTAACTTATGTGGAAACATAATTTCATGAGGAACGTACATGCGGAAACAAGGTACATAGTCATAGTAATAAGTGGAAAGTGTAATGGAAAATAATTAATAAAGAATGAGGGCACTTTCACTTATCCATGAGGAGTGAGCAGATGTTGACAACAGAACGACGAAAAGATCCATTGAACGAAGAAACTTACTTACGTATTACTTTGTCCACGGTGAATGCTGAGGTTGAAACATCCGTGGAAGTTGACTTCATACACGAGTTGAATGGAGTCACTAATAGGGAGATGATTCTTCATAGGAAGGAGAATCCACATTTCATGAAGAAGAATGAAGAAGATGAGTGCAACTACCTTACAGATCTAAAGAGACTGACATCCGAAGAGTAAATGCAATTGTAGCCATGAAGTTTTCAGGCGACAGGAGAGACGGTGCTGGAACTGTTGAAGTTACAGCAGAACTGAGGATGATGCGGAGGTGCTGGTGCGGTGACGTCACACTTCTCCTTTTCTCCTCCATGATGACTGCTTCTGTTGAGACATCGATGAAGAAGAACATTATGTGATGTTTTGTTGGAGGTGAAGTTGCTAGATTCCCTGGGACATGATGGTGAACAATGAAGGAGATTCTGGATCATCGCCACTTGGTGGGCACGAAGATTTTAGTGAGAGGAAGGAGAAGAGATCCAACATTCACCGTAGATTTCTCCATTCTTTGGAGAGTAAAGAATGATGAGAGCTCAAGAGGAGCTGAAGACAAGATTGGCAGTGACCACTTAATATCCATCACAAATAGACGAACTTGCACAATGAAAGTTATTTGAAGGGGCGGGGGGCACGGTCCCCCAGAGTTGATTCATTGAAGTTTTCAATGGCGGAAGACATGACCACAGAACTGGAAAGCATGGAACTTGTTGACTCCAGATGAGTCCATGAGAGTTGTGATTGGAGTTTGCCGGTACATTTGGCGGAAGTGATGAAACATGATGAGTCCGGGTGGACTGATGCTGTTGACACGATGAGTGGCACACAGACAACTTGCAACCAATGCGAGGACACTAATGCAAGCACATAGATGAGTTCCATCCAGACGAATAACACCACAGAAATGAGACAGACGAGACTGGAAGGAGAAGACATAGACGAATGACACCGTGCAGAGGAAGCAGACGAATATGACACATACATAAAATTTGTCCAGACGACTTGCAACGACGTGTTGGCGAAGACGAGGCTGGAGGGATGACATGGATGATAAACACCGTTGAGATGACACCGAAGAACATGACACATACATGAAAGTTTGTCCAGACGACTGACACCGTTGAGATGACAGACGAGGCTGGAGGGAGGAAACAAATGTTACTTACTCCTTGAGATGAGGCAGTACATATGAGACCAACATAAAAATTGTCCAGACGACTTGCAACCTTGTGTTGACGAAAACGAAACTAGACACTTGAATTTATCCACAGAATGCTGACACCGCTGAGATGACCAGGCTAGACTGTAGACGACATTGTACAGTGCTGACATTATTTGACACTGTAGCACATAAGTATTGGACAGACGACTTAGTACAGATGACTGAATATTGTTATTAAAGCTTGAAGGACGACTTAGTACAGACGGCCTTGAAACTGTAAATTGTTGAGGTGAGTAGCTGTCAACTTAGTACAGACGGCTGGCTACATGATTTGTTGAAGGAGGAGTAAAGGACGACTTAGTACAGACGACCTTGACAATGAGATGGTGATGAGGATGAGTGCAGACGACTTAGTACAGACGACTGACGATACTTTTCCTTGTTGGCAGACGACTTAGTACAGACGACTGACGATACTTTTCCTTGTTGGCAGACGACTTAGTACAGACGACTGACGACATGCGGTCTTGATGAGGATTGATGGCAGACGACTGGCCACTTGAATTCTTGAAGATACGTTGAATGAAGTTGAGTGGCAGACGACTTAGTACAGACGACTGCGACACTACAACTTGAATGGCACTGGTGACTGATGGCAGACGACTTAGTACAGACGACTGTGACACCAAGCACACGGCACAACTGACAATTTGAAGAACTTTCAGAAGAGTGACACCGTAGAGATGACCAAACGACTGACCGCTTGACAGTACACGGAGGCAACTCACTTGACTTGTGAAGGACTTGAAATGGAGGTTACACTGACACTTTGATGAAAGACCAGTGAACCACGTGACATGACTTACGGATGCTGCAGACGGGTACTGACTGCAGACTTGACATGAAAGTACGTAGTCAAACATAACTTGCCTTGAGAGATGATGGAGATGCAGACGACCGACGATGGACGACTACGGACATAACTTGAATACGGACGAATGGAGGCAGACGACCGCTGACATGAAGAAAAGAACACAAAAATCCAATGATTGCCACGAGAAGAAGGTTCACAAATATCCGGTGAACTGAAGGACCAAAATGTTAGTGCACTGGATAGGTCGTGTTTTTCAGTTTGTATGATGATGAGAGAGATGAGATGAGTGTCAGCACCATGGGGAAGTCCCAATGCAAAGTGTGAATGTGTGTACTATTTAAAATAAATATATTATGGAAAACAACTGGAATTCCTACAAACTATTTATTAAATGTTAATGACACAATTGCACAAATTCACTGATAAAGAATGGTCCAGTGACCAAAATGCCGTAACTAGAATTACGGAGAACATGGCTTCGCGTCTACACTTGACGGAAGCGAAAGAATTCTTCTTCACAGGAGGAAGAGTCAACTTGAATTGAATTATTGAAAGAATGACCAATTCACATTGAATTGGGAAAGAACGCTTAGAAATAAAGTAACGGCTAAACCTTAATTTCTATTGGTTTCATTAACAAATAGTTAGCCTATTACAGAGAACATTTAGATAGAACTATAAAACTTAGAAGATTAGACATATTTCACCATAGATGGTGTTCCATCTATGGAACCAGACTGACTCACTGGTTGTAGAAACCAGTGAGGTAGTTTCATGCAATCCTATGGAAATTTACAGGTTTCAGACCCATAAGCTTACCATAGGTTGCTGGAGTTTTAGTAGGAAATTGCTGGATTTCCAATACAAAATACAATACATTAAAATACATGGCTCTATGAAAGATAGGCATAAATAAATGGCCTTGTGATGGTTGCACCTACACTGCATGTGATGGATGCAGCCATGTGATGGTAGCACCTTCACTTACACTGCAGTGTGATGGATGCAGCCTTGTGATGGATGCATGGAGAATGGGGTTTACTCCTAAAATGACGGAGCACCCCATTTCAAATTCCTTGAACCTTGACCTAGGAGAGCAAGTAAGGTATCAATGGAAAGCTAAAAATATTCTGAATCAATGTATCAGAACAGAATTTAAGTAAACATAGCATAAAAAGAATTGTGAATGAAAAATACATTGACATGAATAGCAGACTACATAATGCATACATAATGCGTGCTAAAATACGGAAAAGGAACGTCTTACGTTCCGAACAACAACATCAGCGTGAAATATATACTGAATACTGGTTTACATTTCTTACTGCATGTTCTCTGCAGAAAATGACTTTTACTAAAATTGAAGTAAGAGCAACTGTTCTCTGCTTAAGGCTATCTCGACGATGCGCAGAACAGTGATAACACGTCCCCCGTGGGGAATAAAAATTTGTCATATTTTTTTAAACATGTACCACATATTTTCTGAGGGCTTATTGTGGCCCTTTTTTCCAAAAAGTCCCCCAGTTTTTCAAAATTAAATAGTTTTTGGAGTGGGAGAAATACATGTGAATTTGAAAAACTCGCCTCGTTCTCTGTTATATGAAACATTAAAAGAAATAGCGCCACAATAAGCCCTCCAGAATTTTGTGCTCTATTTTTTGAGGTACTAAATTTTGAAATCAGTTGCCCCAAATAGGGGGTGCCAATGTTCTACGGTTTTCCAATACCAATATCTTGTGGCTACACTAGATTGTGCCAATTTTTACTACAGGGAGTAAAGAAATAAAACCCCACCACTAGTGCGCGAAATTCAACATGCGGTAGAAGTAAACACACAACAATCTTATTGCTCCTCATCAGTTCAGAAAAGGGGTTTTTGCTGGTTGATTATTGCTCTCATTTTTATCTATTTTCTGTAGCATTGTAGACATTGGTTACCAATAATTTAAATATGAGCCACACTATTTGCAAGAAAATTACTCCTCCAAAGAAAACCTTTAGGAAGCCATCCGAAAATGTTGTAAGTTTTACCATTTTTATTACCATGTTAATAATTTACAATTTACCATTGCAAATGTTAAAATTTTTAATGTTAAAATTTTTACATATGTATCATAGGAACGACTGTTAAAACTCTGCAACGACATTACGAACGAAGAGTATATGGACCTCTGTTTCGAGTTAATCCGAAAATGCGATTCCAAAGAGCAATTGAATGTGTTGAAGAATTATATCACAGATTTGAACAAAAAGAAGCAACCAAAAGGAATATTAGGAACCAAACCTTCTTTACCAGGTGACTGTCACTTACCTGAAACCTCTGTGAATAAGGTAACATACAATGTGATCTAAAATTCGTATAATGCTACCAATATAAAAATATGTCGAAATTATATTGTTTTAATAGTGATCATATATTGATATAGGATGCTTCAGCGAGTGGGATTCCAAGTAAAGATTGCCCCGGTGCTTCTCATAAAGCAATCAGCATGTCAGCAGCTGCATTTCCAAAGGTAGTGCAGAAAACACCTCAACGTATTTATTCAATGAATAATTATTAACATTGCGTATCATTGCCTTTAAGGTTCCGTTTATTTACCGTGGGGATCTGATGGAAAAGTCATCAAAGTATTACATAGATGTTGAAAAGGTTGACTTGTTAGGGACTCCCCAGAAAACTGCCGGAACAATTGCTGTTGTTAATAAGCAAGGGAAATTACTATTTTGGGCAATCATAAATCACAAAAATGTATGCAAGTATTACACCGAAATAACTGGACTGACTAAGGAAATTATGGATAAAGGGATTAATTTTGAAATAGTAAGTTTGACATTGATATATAGATCCACACCCCTTTATTAATGACATTATTTTAAACTTGTAATGCCAATTCTTTATTTCTTAGGTTAAAACTTTACTTCATAAAGCATTCAGTAAAAAGATTATTGTTGGAACTGACGTGAAAAATGATTTGATTTCAATGGGATTTTCAAATGCGAATTATGACTTTGAAGTTGATGACACCCACACCTACTTCAGAGACAGCAACAATCAAGCCATGGGATTGACCTTTTTAAGCCAACACTTCTTTGGTTTCGATCGACAACTTAAAAGCGGCATACATAATGCAATCACAGATGCACGTTTGACTTTGCTCTGCCACAAAAAATGGGAAAAATTCAAGTTAATCCATCCAGAAGCAACAATATTCAATTGTCCAAACCTTAGCGAAGAATGAATGATGGGGAAAGGCAGAGGAAAGATTTCAAGTTTTGTTTTCAAAGAAAAATGCAAATGCGGATATCACCAACAAAAGAAAAAGAAGAAAACCCATATTTTTGATACGATTGGTAATTTTAAATGCAGTAAGATGTTAATTTCCGATGATTGGGATATTAGTTTCGGGACTACAAGTGAGGCAAATAATGCAGATGAATGGGAGTAATATAAGATTTCAAGATTTTTGTGCGTTGTATTAATTAATTTTATTGCTACCTTTATACACTAATTATATAATACAATTAAGTTTTCATGGCATAATGAGAACCGGGACGTACTCTACAGTGTACTCCACTCTCTAGTGTGTAACTGCTCTTTCAAAAATTATATTATTGTTCACTAAATAAACCATACAATTAACTTTACGTGGCATAATGAGAACCGGGACGTACTCTACAGTGTACTCCACTCTCTAGTGTGTAACTGCTCTTTCAAAAATTATATTATTGTTCACTAAATAAACCATACAATTAACTTTACGTGGCATAATGAGAACCGGGACGTACTCTACAGTGTACTCCACTCTCTCTTTTGTAATTACATTTTCAAAACATAAATATCATTATTTACGAAATAAATTATACAATTAAACTTTTCATGGCTGGCGAAATAATGGGGACCGGGGCGTAATATGCATTTCATTGTCTCTTTTGTAATCGCTACTTCTAAGAAGTCTATGTTGTGGAATACCACTATTCGGCATCTGGTGGCATAGTGAATAATACCTTAGGGTTTATTTTTCTTTTCTTTACTGGGGTGTTCACTTTCTGGTTTTCCTTTAGTTTTCTTTTCAGCAAATTCTTTCTGGAAGATTTTATTCCTACATTTTGTGGACATGATGGTCCTAATGCTTTTCTGTACAACTGAAGTTCCTTATTAATCACAAAAGGTATGTCTCTTATTGGTTGCCCCCTTTCAACTCTGGGGTCTACCAGTTCTGGTACTAAGACTGTTTCATAGAACCTCTCTAATTCAGGTTTTAATAGTGCCCATAATATTTCGTCCTGTTGTATTTTTTGACAAAAGTAGTTTTTACCTATTTCTCCGTTTGGTAAAAATACAAAAAAATAACACATTTTTCTTTGAGTTATACCCATTTGACCTGTTATTTGAAAGTAATATTGATGATTTCTGATTAACTTTATTTCATCGCCACATATATCCAAATATGGTATAACTCCTTCTCTGATAGCTGCCTCTATAGTAGAATAATTTCTCGCTGCATACGGGCATTTTATCTCCAAAATAGCAGTTTCCCCTACCCATCCATCTGTAGATGCTCCTAACAGGCCGTTGGGAAGATCAATATATAGGCCAGCTTTACGAACCTTAATATTATATGCCTTTTCAAATGCAATTCTAGCTTTCTCTTCATTTTCTAATCCAAATCCTCTTGGACCTATCAAATTTAACCGGTTCTCCTCTTTAGAATACAACAAATTTTTAACTATGTTTATGGAAGAAGTCTTCTCCAGTTTCCTGACAATAGTAAAAAAGTTAGATGCCGTTAGTAATTGCTTTCTCTGGGTTACCCACGCGTCGCTTAAACTTTGTTCAATAGTTTTCATTTCAATCAAATCTCGTTCTTCTTTCGTAATACGTCTTTCTTTCATAAAATTGGATACTTCCAGTATGTAATTGTTCTCGCTCATATCTTCTTTAGTATTACCACCACCATAATCTTTATCGTCTTCAGTGACTCTGTGTCTGTTGCAGCGTGGCTTTTTAACCACTAGTTTCTGAGTGCAAAACAAAATTCAGTTAAAAATGTGTTATGTAGTATAAAATATATTAAATACTATAGAGTGGGATACGTTGTAATGTATGCCCCGAGTATACCTTTAATGAAAAGGCCTTCGATTTCCAAACACTGTTTGGACTTTTGTGGAAATTGCTTTTGAATGTCAGTCTTTCAGAATTATTTTTCTGCTTATGACTGTTGGCAGCTATTAGTACCCTTGTAGTATACTGATTTCGCAAGAACAAATTCTTTCGTTTTCCCCCAATATATTTTGCGACAACCGACATAAATGCTTCTGCTTGGTTACTTCTAAGGTTTGATATTAGGGATTCTGACAAGTTTGATAATCTTTGAAATATAACATTGAATTCTTTCCAGAATATTACATCTTCTGTTACGACGTGTCCAGGACTATCACCTTTTTTACAGAAATAGTTTCTACATTTACTGTGTATATTGGCCATGTGATAGGGAACGTTAACTAAGTCATCATGCAGAGTCTTCCAATTTTGTTTGCCATCTTGGTTCAAATGGTTATATTTTATAGCCGCTATGCAATTGGATCCCGCCTTTGGTATGACACTTTGTAGCCATTTTCTGGATGATAATTTATAAGCTTTGGTCTGCCTGGTAATTTTGTATAAATTTGAAGTTGCACAACGAATCGCATGATTTACACAGTTGCTTTTAGTAATTTTGATGTTATATCTTTGATGCATGGCTTCTTTAACAGTAGGAAAACAACTGGAGTCTTGATCTCCTAAAACATTTGTGTAGAATAATTGGTGCATTGCTTTGCTTTTCAAGAAACCTTCCAGAACGATTTCAGTCTCCATCGAGTTTGCCGATCCTTCGTGGTTTTTGAAACACTTGTGAGGAGAAGAACTTTGTCCTAAGCTATCACAAATGAAACAGTATTTATTTTTTATTCCTAACCACAAAAGACTTCCTGTCTTGTTTCCTATTATTACAGCACAGCCGGACAAGGATTTGTAGGAATGGCCGTAACTCCGTTTTCCCCAGCCTCCGTCACATGTCACCGAAATACCTGGCACGCCATCGTAATAAACTGTATTCGGATCCATCAAAGCTAGCTCTTTTTCTTTCTTTCCGTTTTCGGTAACTGTTTTCCATAAGGCAGTTTCGTGATATTTGTGTACTTTCATTTCGTTGTCCCTGTAACATTTATAGCTTAGTGGAGGAATGTCTAACACTTTAAGTTGGTCAAATAAAGATTTGTATCCTCCACCACCCAACATTGCTCCCCAAGTTGCAGCTTGGTTTACTGGTAAGGATGTTTGCGATGAGTCTGTTAGCAATTTCAGTTTTTTGGAGCAAATGTCGCAACGTATGTGAAGAGTGGAGTGAATTCCATTCCAGGTTTCTTTTAAAATGTAAAGGCTGCCATCATGACATCGTTTATTATGTTCTTTTGAGACATCCAACAACTTTTGAAAAAAGGATACACATACAATTCTCCTTCCAGTCATTTGTCGTGTCCTAATAGGTTTTGCGTTTGAATGATTGCTAGTCTTGTTTGAACCAGAACATGTTGATAAATTAGCTGAAGAAATTGGAGTTGATGCATCAGATATGATTATACCGAGATTTTCAGTTGATGTATAGTTAATTTCATTTTCAGTAGAATGTGGACGTAAATTCCGTTTCAATCTGTTTTTAAGAAGTCGCCTTTTGTAAATTTTTCTCTTTTTGTTCATGTTGAGTAAACTAAAAGAATACAACAGTATATCACATTATTAAACATTGGATTGAAGAGTGGATATTGAATATTAAACAGAAAATTAACTGCTGACGTGCTAAAACAGGGACGATTTAAATTTCTCCAGAACCCGGGACGAATGTTACTATATTCTCCACTCTTCAACGATACTACTGTTGGTACGATATCCTTCTGTGACTAAAACTCAGGACAATTAGCACTTTAATTAGTTGATTAGCTACGTGGACTAGAACACGGGACGAATGTTGCTTTATTCCTCTTTCTTCTACGCTGTTGTTACTTTTAAACAAATGGCTGTATTTCTCACACCTAGAAAAAGTTCATAATATATGATTAACTGGTAACAAACAGCTGTTTATCAGTGGCCTATCAGTAACGTCAGCACTTACACTAGTTTGAGTGGAACCGAGAACAAACATTCTAATTTCTGGTCGTCAGTACTTACAGTGCAATATGACCCCTCGGATTAACTGTAAATGGCAAATAATTAATTACACAATGAATAAGGGTAATAAAAGGAGAAAAAATTATTGTGACAACATCGTTAAACAGAAATAAACAGTTACCTATTATTGATAGAAAATAAGGACAAATGTAGCACCTATATTTAGGTAATCTGGATTGAAGTACAAAAACCATTAGCTTTCAAATCTTTTAACAATAAAGTGTGAAACCCAAAATTTAAAATACCGTCGTTACAAAACAATAAATTTCGATTTTCTAGACAACCGCACGTCAGAAGATGTAAAATGTTGCATGTTGTACGTTGAGATGCAGCATTACTTTTTGTGTATACTAATACAAGCCAAATTGAACAAGGTTTGTTTATTACTTTTCTCCCTGTAGTATTAAAAGTTCGCGCAGGCGTAAGTCTGCTGTTCGTATCATCGAGACAGCCTTAAGCTACTTAATAATATAGCTCGTCATTGCACCCACTAATTGCAGTTTGAACTGCCTTCTATAACTGAGAAAAAATCTGCCCTAATTATCTACATTTAAAACAAAAATCTAAAGGATTTATATTTTTTGTTCCTCCCATGAGAAAGTGGTTCGATTCATTCAATATTTGAAATAATATGTAGACCATTAGACCTATAAGGAAAACGCAAAATTTGTTATATTATTATTTAATACTTACAAATAACAGAAAATCTTAATCCTCCAAGAAGATCTGGTAGGTAAGAGCAGATAAAAAGAAAATGAGCAAACAAATGGCTGAAGTCCAAACTAGAATTCTGAAACAGCATCCGGGATCTTGACTTTTTTCGCTGCTAATCAACGGATCTCTCTCCGATGGAGACATATGGGAGTAATTTGATAAATCGTAACAAAAATAATTCAATTTCTTGATAAGGTTTGAAGAGCATGGAATATCTTCTTCCATTCCCATTCGCCTTATGCTTTGAATCCCTTCAACATCGTATTTTCGCCTTAGGATAGGATCCTTTAAGATGTTATATGCTTCAGTAATTTCCACTAGCTATATACGTCAGCAAATGCAGAAAAAACTCCTTTAGGGATTTATTATTAGTCATTATTCATTATGCTACAATTATTATTGTTATCTTTCTAGTCTATTAGCAGCTTAAAGTACAAGCTATTTCAATCACTAAATGACTCATTTTCTTAGTAACATTGTAAATGCAGCAATAATTATAACTTCATGTGTGCTGTGTGCACAGTTGGTTAAAACTACTATAACGCCAATGCTAATTATAATAATGAATGAATAATAATAAGTAGGTATCTATCCCAGCATCTAACACATTCGTGCATAATTCATTATTGTCTATAGTTTACTACGTTTAAATACATGCTATATAGTTACTTGTACCTTTTTACTATCTTCAACGTCTACGGGTTGTAAGGTTTTAACTATGCTCCAGTATTTGTTCTGAATTTCTTTTGGAGTGGCTTTTGTGCCAACTTGGAGTTTTAAGTACAACTCCGTTTCTTGTACCATTTCTTTGCTGGGAAGTGACACAATAATTTACAATTCACTGTACAGCTACTACTGCATCCGTACTACGTTTACTTTGGGGAAAATAATGATAGACAAATGCAGTGTTGAACACGTCATAATTATTTACGACTAATTTATGCACGGTGACAATGACTCTCTGATTATCCGTACATGGAATCCTTTAGATTGGTAAACCCATATAAGAGTTGACTATCACTATCAGTCAGGACATGCACATCACTATCACCCCACAAACTTCCTGTCTACTAGTGAAGGTAAAACGCTGTATACGTTAACAAATACATGTAGTTTAGATTCACAAACATTTTACATGATATACATTGCTTGCATATCTAGGTATTTATTGATATTATGATCCTTTATCTATAACCAAACCATACAAATTGGCCTCTTGTATTGTAACGCTCCAATCTTTGTAGTTTTTAAATGCGTTGCATGGTGAGTTTGGTAAATATGTTTTCATTAATTAATTATTATTATTCTGTTGTGCTGTCTACTAAATTGCATTTTACACTTCTGTAAAGGAAATGATAACTGCTAATTGATCGTTTTAGAAAAATAATTACAATTTTAAGCTCAGTAGCTTTACAAGATTGTAATTAATTTAATTAGTCGTGGTTTTAAGACCCTGTTTTATTAGTATTTCTACGCTAAAATTATAGCCACATGCGTATTTAGTAGAGATTTAGCTAGATTTTAGGAACCGAACGTAATGCATAAGTTTAATTCTCGACATGAGTTAAACAGTTAAATCTGTACATTTATAGAGAAGGTATCACAGCCAGTTGAGTCGCGAAGTAAACAAATTATAAATACACATGGATGATGGCTATTCATGATTAAAATTCGTTATCTCGGGTAAATACCCTTTGTAAGTAAACAACGCTATAAAAAGTTAATGGAGTTAGATAAGATGCACAATAAAGACGTGTGCAAATGTAGTAAAATTACTACTGCGTATGTATTAGCATAACTTTAGGTAAATTTTTAACTCAGTACAATAGCAATTCTTTAGTATTTTAATAGTGAGTAACGGAAGCTTAAAAACATGTATTCTCTGCACAAACAACGTCCAAAAAAATAGTTGAAAAAATGGACAAATAAATTGAAGGTTGAAATTCTATGAAAAATAAAGTTCATTGGCAAGAGTAAGCTTTTCATTTGAACAATCAGATACAAAGTTTTATTCGTATTTAGTACATATCTATATATATTATATAACTTATCACTTGTATTTACGTCCCTAGTTATTACAAAAGCTGAATCAGGGCCTTATACATTCTGTATCGCAAATGCTGACCCTTAGAATATAACTACTAAGAAATTAAGTATGCCTTACATTTATCAGCGCTTACTCTAATTGCACATAATTATATCATCCATTTGTTTCGTATTTGAAACTCGAGTATAAATATTAAGTACAGGTCCCTATATGGTAACATGTACATTCCAACTTAATTCAGTTTTATCACAACTTATGAATAACATTGTAATTTTCACGCAAACGAGTATATTCTCCGCTCAACAATTCCTTCTTGTAAGCTTTGACGACCAGCAGACAGTAGATTTGATAAGCAAACCCCATAAGAGCAAAGAATGGAACGACAGCCACATCAGAAGACAGCATTGACATAATTAAGTAGAAGAAAAGCCGCACAACCATCAGCACTAAAGTTATCACATACCAACGTTGGAGCTTTTCATGATCCCTCTGAAAGTATCCACATCAAGGTAAAAATCAGTCAACATTGAGTCTAATTAGTAATTAATGCTTACTGTATAGTTTATAAATACACCATAAAGGAAGGCTATATGCACTAACCTCTTGAGCTCCATGTAACAACATTCGAGCCAACAAAATGTACATCATGTAAAGTGACATCAGCACAAGGAGAAAAAATACTACTATTGATGCTAAATAATAAAAATAATATTAATTTTCCTTTTAAATGTCTCATTACTAGGATTATGTTGATTTTCTTACTTCCTAAGTCGTATAATTCTGCAAATTCTGGAATTTCAGCACGATCTTGATCAACAGCATTTTGAATTTCAGGTTGATAAAATAGTGTTATGAAAATCAAGAACCAAAGAACACAAGTAGTAGCTACGGAAAAGATCTGAAAAGTAAGTCAATAGTGTATTTTTGCCCATATAGCATAATATTCATAATAATATACATTTAATTTACATTTAATTTACCCTACATTAATAAAAAAAGGTTAATAAAAAGGTAATTTGTTTGAACATGTACAGAGTGCAGACTGAAAATAACCATTGCCCAATTTTATATGTTTTTCACATTCCTGCCCCGAAACTGGAAACAGCCTAGCGATCATATCCAAATGACTTTCGTACAGGGCAGTAAGGCGTGACATAGCTTTCACAGGTTAAAACCCATTTTAACACACACCGGACGGGCGACAAATCTAACCCTATGGAAACTGATTTTAGCATTAAAGGGATAGGGTTCGCATCTATACTGTACAGACGACCATGACGACCTTTCGTCATTGTTACAATAATAAAGCTCGTGGTAATATTGGTTTGCTTGGAATACCACGTGCGTAAGTGGTAGACGATTACCACTTAAGGGAAGCGTATGAATCTGAAAGTGGGAAAACTCGATAACTTTGTATATAGTAAAATAACCATGGATATAATTTTCAATGAAGCAGAATAGTCAATTTATTGCAAAAAAGTAGTTTACAAAGCTCTTTCTTGTTCTATCTCTTCTTGCTACTCATCACTATCATCACCTTTGAATCTAAATATCTCCGAACCGAATATTACTTATTGGGACTGTGTAGACCAATGTGTTATAGGAATTTTTAAGTTTTCTTCTCTCGACTGGGTTGAATTTAGGCAACGGTACCTCGTTGCCGTTGTTGACGATAAACATTGTTGCCAATTCATCTTTTACCAAGGGCAACAAAGGCAACACTCTCATTTGGTTATGTAAAACTTATCATATTTAACAAACCTAACCTAAATGAAATAAACAAATTCGACAGTTATCTATAAAAATTATTAGGTTAGGTTCGTTACATTCAAAACTGGTGGAATTCCATTTTTCCCCAGATCCCCCCTATAATTTGTTTATTTCATTTAGGCTAGGTTTGTTATATCCGTAAAATATGGACCGGTAGGACTATATTAATTTATTATACGATAAGTGGTAAAGTCATTGATGAGGGTGTTGCCGGTGGTAAGTTGTAAAGATGAATTGGCACCAATGTTTACCGTCAACAACACCCTAACGGCAACGAGGTACCACTGTCTACATAATCAGTCCTCGACTGTGAACAAACTAATTTTTGATACTGTTTTTATGCTGTTTCCACTCCGACACTTTGGAAACCCATTCCAGCACATTGGAAACTCAATCCAACCCAACTGTCATGTTTTCAAGATGTTTTTTTGCATATTCAAACTAGTTTGTGTACGATTGAAATCGATTTTCGAAAAATCAGTTTTACATAAATAAAGTAGGGAAGAGAGAAAAGTCATGCTTCATTCGCGGCCCCACTTTGACTGAGAGTTTGGCCCTACCTAAAGGATTTCGGCTTAATCTATCGGGTCATCTAGACCTGTAGACACCGTCAAAACAAATACCAGGAGAATATCATAAACAATTTGATTATATAATCACATTCTACCGCTTCAGCATTTTTGACTGACTGACAAGGTGACAAGTACAGGCTGTTGATTCACTGAGCCCCAGTTACAGTTTTTTAGATCATGAAGAACATATAATACAGATTACATCCGACTTCCTGTACAGCAACCGAATCAACTCAAAAACCAATAGACCTACAAAAAAGTTTAAATAGGCAAACAGATAGTCCACAATCCCCTGCATTCGGCTCCGAAAGAATATTTCAAACATATTGGTCCAATCTGAAGATATAAACGTTTTCGTGCGGAAATTGCAATTAATCGCAATTACAGAAAAAAGTTTAAAATATTCTTTCGGAGCCGAATGCTGTGGGTTATGGAGTATCTTTTTCCCTATTTAAACTTTCTTGTAGCTCTTTTGGTTTTAGAGTTGATTCTTTTGGCGCAAAAAAAGTTAAGAGGCAATATGATAGTCAGATTAATTTGCTGGTTGCCATCGGACGCGTACCTTAAGCTAAGTTCAAGCAATATGTATGCTGCTGATGCAGAGGACTGGACTGTAGTTTTATGTAACACAATTTATTTTAACTCTGAAAATATTGACAAATAATGGATATTGACGATAGAGGACGAATGTGACGTGTGACTCTTGGACTAATCATGACAAGAATGACTACTACTACTTTTTTAGAACACCTAACATTTTATGCAATAACAAAGTTTGTTTGTAAATTATACTATTTTTAAGTTACTTAGCTACTACTACATTTAGCTCCAAACACAATACCTTACCCATCCCTACCACATAAAGCTCAGCTCAAGTCATACCGTACTCGCCCCTACTTACTTGACACTAAGCCTATCCATCCCCACTGCATACTTCGGATTATAATGTAAATCTAAACATACCCTACCCATCTCGTACTTGGTTTGAAAGTAACCACCTCTCCCATCCCATCCCAAAACAAACATAAAAGTAGGGGATGGGTATGGATATGGGTCATATTTGGATGGCTAAAGTAGGGATGGCGCCTACCTCTGCTGTCCCGCATTTTTCATTTTATTTTCAAGCTTTGGAGTTTTGATACTCCAGTCAATAAGACGTTCAAGTAGTTTCATAAAAGTAGAGATAAGTGATATTGGTCGCCACGAGTTAGCTTTTTGATAGCTACTCTTGGCTGGCTTTGGGATGAAGATTACTTTAGTTTCTCGCCAGGCTTTGGGTATATACCCAAAACAGAAACTGGCTTTAAGAATATTGCACAAATGTGGAGCTAATTCTTTTCTAGCCATTTGAAACATGACTGGCATTATGCCATCGCAGCTTCCAGCTTTATACGGTCCAAAAGAGCTTACTGCCCTTTGGACTTTTTCTAAATTGATTAACTCTGCAATAGAGCTATCAGCACAGATGCTATAGTCCGGTGTATTATTCTCTATTTGATGGTCATTTGGAAAATGGATTTTCAGAAGCTGTATTAATGATTCATCCATATTCGAAGTATAACTACCATCAGTAGTTTTTAATGGACCTAGTGTCCTGGTTCGGTCTTTCACGAGAATTTTAGCAAGCTGATGCTTCTTGAGTATCTTCAATTTCGTTGCAAAAGGTTCTCCATGACTCCCTTTTAGCTTTTCGCAAAGCGCTGTTAAAAAGGACGCGAAAGTTTCTTAACTCTGCTTTTGATTCTAAGGTTCTTTTAGATTTGTACTTCCTAAGAGCTAATTTTAATTTTTTCCTAAGGCTAGTTAATTCCTGATTCCACCAGGGAGAAAGTTTGCCACCACTCCTGATGGGGTTCAGTGGGCAAGCTTTGTAAAAGGCGTCAATGATATTTTTATTGACCCTATTGACGTATTCATCAAGTTGATCAACTGTTGCAATTGGAGTGCAAGATATTTTTGTTGTTTTTCTTGACTGTCCTGCTATATAAGGACCAGTCGGCTTTTTTGGATTTCTAAATTGAATTGGCTTAGGGTTATTTATTTCTAATTCATAGGAAATATGCATATGATCTGAGATTGTGATTCAACTTTCCAGTTGAGGATATAATGTAAAAGGTTTTCAGAACAAACCGTGATGTCTAGAACCTCTTCTCTGCCCATACCATCACGAAAAGTTGGTTTATGTCCTTGATTAAGTATTTCGAGGTTAGAGCCTACTATGAAATCAAGTAGGGCTTCACCTCGTGCATTAGTATTTGTGCTACCCCATACTGTATTGTGAGCATTGACATCCCCAGCAAATAGTATGTGTAAAGAATTTTGGTTGCCAAAGTTGACCAACTTATATATTTCTTTTGAAATGGGATTTTTTTCCTTATCTGGTAAGTATGCTG
Source organism: Tomocerus qinae (assembly GCA_020055645.1). Taxonomy (NCBI): domain Eukaryota; kingdom Metazoa; phylum Arthropoda; class Collembola; order Entomobryomorpha; family Tomoceridae; genus Tomocerus; species Tomocerus qinae. Next base: position 25,225,395 of record CM034549.1, read on the forward strand.
ATATCAGAACAATGTCACCATTATCAATTTTGATTTTTACGGCAACCAAATCTCTACTCCAAAAGGAGCAGTGTTATTTGATGTGACAATGCATGCCCTTGGGTTTTCAGGACCCTCATATGCATGTAGTTTTCTTTTCGTGATAGGCCACAGACCTTTCCCTTGTAAGCAGGGTTGGCATTTATTTCACATTTCAATGACTTTATCTTAATGTAAAGTGAAATAAATGAAATTAATTGAAATTAATTGAAATAAAGAAATTAGTAGTATAATAGGGATATATCCATCGTGTCATCCGCAGTAGCCACCTAAACCTCGCGATGCGAGGTTTAGGTGGCTACTACGAATGAACACGATGTATATATCCCTATTATACTACCTTCAAATTTTATTACCAAACATAAACAAAGTTTGAATTAGGCGCTCGAAAGACAAGGATAAGTTAGTATCACTTACTTTCCAAATTAACTTTACCTACCGTAGTTTTAAAATTTTTTCATTTCCCCCCATTAGACAAGGTTTAGCTAAATTTTATGTAGCTACTACAAACGAGAAGGATGTGTAAAGACCCATTATACTACCTTTAAACTAAACATAAACAAAGTTTGAATAAGGCGCTCGAAAGACAAGGATAAGTTAGTATCACTTATTTTCCAAATTAGCATTACCTACCATAGTTTTAAATTTTTCATTTCCCCCATTAGACAGCTAATGTTTAGGTTTAGGTAGCACTCTATTAAGTATACCCATTTAAAAGTTTCCAATTTACTGTTCCAATTAGCCAACCTAAATATATTTTAATATACTTTAATTACGATGGAAACAAATGCAGACTAATTCTAAATGTAGATGCGTATTTAAATTATACAAAGGTAGAAAACTTAACTTAACTTAAGGCGAGGTAGAAATGAACACACCAATTTATTGTATCCTATTTATATCATATTTAAAATATTTATTTATAAGATATCAATTATTTTAGATTTATTTCCACAAACGAATTTAAAATATGACAATAATATCGCTACATATGGCAGGTATTTAGAATAAAATACAACAATATTTATAATGTATCATAATTGGGATAACGCCATCAGGTGTTATATATAATAATGTGGCTTACTAGATATAGTTATATTACTAATATTTGATATATAATAATATATAATATAATAATATTTATAGCTCATCATATACAGGAGCAAATTCCACACAAAATTCAAGTATTAAACCAGAGGTAAATCTGGGCGGATTCCCCTGGGAGCAGTTGCATTAATCATTGCTGACGTTACTCTAGAATATGTAATGTTTTCGTATTCCGCCCTTGCCAACATACTATCTATAATTTCTATCGGCATACCGTGTATAAGCATCATGGAACACAAGTCGATACACAGTTTTGGGATAGATGACATGGGGAAATTGACTCTTTCATGCATTCTACGTAAGTATATCCAATACTTACCGTTCCATGCTCTGTAACTATTGGTATAATTATGCTGTTCGTTCAGCAAGTCATTCATACCGTGAGTATACGCTAAATCATCATAAGAATACAATCTAAAACCAATATTTTCAGGCTTAGGTAGTTCCTGGAATGCAATTGGATAGCTGGGCGATGTAAATGTATTTGTCGCTACAATACTGTTTCTCAACTCATTTACATGCCTAATACGACTTCGAATATCTTCAATGACCCAGGTCATCATGCTTGTTAAATAGCCAGCAGACCGCCAAAAACACATTAATTTTGGAATCAGATTGCAAACAGCTATAGTATTATATGTTACATATGTATCAGCCCTTTTTACTTTGAAAAGATGGACAGTGCTTACTGTAGTTGCTCTTGTCACAGAAACATTCACCAATCGATCGGTGGTTGGGTTGAAAGGAGTTCTGAGAGGGCGCGAATCAGTTCTAAGAAGGGATGGTGAAAGCCTTCGAGGTCGCTCATCTTCGTCACTAGATGCCACATCTTCATTATTTGCCTCTGATACTCTTTCAAACATGGCAACCTGGTCAGGTCTCCATAAATATAAATTCGATGGGAAGAAAGAATTTGGATCCGTACCTACATAAATTATTGCACATATATATAAATATATATATATCACATATATATCAACATTGTATTCGTAATTTAATATAATACAAACTGAGAAATTTTACACTCACCTGATATTCTCGCTTCTAACTCTTCGCTTGACAATCCCTGCATGTTGCTCGCCCATCCGTGGTTAACTATGTCGGTATAGACATTTTGGGGGATACATTCAGCAGTAACCGCTCCGCTGAACACCCACTTAGCGATGACAGAATTGAGCGTTTCGGACGAAAAAGGAGGAATATAAAGCTTTATTTTATGATTGTTTAATCCATAGTAACAAGTAAGATAAAAATGAAATATCAGGGGTAAAATTTTTCAACTATGGAATTGCGACAAATGATGGACGGGCACTAGGGGTATGAATTTTATTACAGTCGTCAAGACGCCGATTTCCACGTATCGGTTGGACGATTGGACGTCTTGAGAAGCCCTCAGCACTTAAGACGAGGTTCCAGTTCATAATACAACACTTAATATAATGGGTTTTAAAAAAATTAATACAAGATTGGTTTTACTCAAGGACGAAGTCGTAATAATTACCTAAGTGACTATTATTGGGACTGGGATCAGGTAGGTTGGTAGTCAAATGCAAAAAATTAAAATCGATTTTTTTTCATTTTTTTAAATTCGACAATTTTGTGCCAAAATGAATGCTAGTAAGCCAAGGGCAGGGTGAGATAGGGAGAGTAGTCCTACTGCTCCATATGAAAATAAAATAAGAAAGAAATTGAAATTTTAATTCGTTTACTCGGACTATCAGCTTACCTGATCCCAGTTCCAATAACATGTAAGAAATTATCTTGGCTTAGGTACTTAGTTTTCAAGTTATTGATGTCATACGGACACAATTATTTCATAGTTAACACAACAACCAATTACTTCAAAAGTAAATAAACATAGTGAAAAATGTATATTCCCTCTTTTGAACGTGATTTGCCTGCATTTTCGGCTAAAATTGACATCAATTTTATTGTGGAAATATAATGTTTACATTATTTATTGCCAACAAGCTGAACCTCTCTTTTAGCGTGAAAATCTTTAACTCCATCGCTATCATAGATATAGAAAGAGGATTTAGATAACGCATAACAAAATAACAGGATAAGTAACAGAATATTGTAAACAGGCAAAAAGCTTCCATTCTCCACACTTTTTACACACGTTTCCCGGTCTTGGCCTTTCGTACAACAAAGGCTTCCATATAAATTAATACATTGTGAGATAGGGAAATGTTTCTTCTAGTAGGTTGTGTTTCTAATTCTATGATCGCTATATAATAAAACTGTACACAATGCATATTTCATAAAAAAGGAAGTCCAATATGAATGATTAGCTTATTTCGAAAATTAAACATTTTTTTGAATCATTTTGAAATCATTTTTTGAATCATTTTGAAATCATTTTTTGAATCATTTTGAAATCATTTTTTGAATCATTTTGAAATCATTTTTTGAATCATTTTGAAATTCAGCATTAATACTGGGGGATAAGTTATAAAGTATTATATTATATGATTATCTACCGCCAATTCAATGGGGTGCCTAAATATTACCAAAATTTAAAATTGACATCGTTTCTTGATGAAATGCAAAGTTGTCATTATTGTCAAAATTAAAGTGTCATTGTAATACTAATTTTTTTATTTAGAAAATTTAGTTTGCAATGTTTAAGTTAATTTCAAGCGACTCTGAATTGAACTGATGAAGGACAAAAGTGCACAATACTTAAACAGATCTGACACCATATAAGTTTCCTTACTTGTTTTTACACACGCTCCATTTAATTGCATTGCAGGAAAGACAGTTTACTTTCATTGCAATTGCTAACTTATCATCGGTAAATCCTATCCCTGACTTTTCATTATTATCAAAATTGACACATTAGTAACTATGGATTAAACTAAATAGTAAATTGATTTTATATTCCTCCTTTTTCGTTCGAAACGCTCAATTGTCGTCGCATGGGTTATGCTCACAAGGAACTGTAGCAAATCGTTGCGTTACAGGATCTATACTTCCCCATCCGTCGACCTCATTAGATATCTTAAACCCTGGACAACCCGGAATACGATCCTGGACACTAAAAAATAAAATCATATTAAATATTTTCATAAATAATATAAAGATAAATTATTCCAATTTATATCTATAAATTTAATATCTATGATACATATGAAATTAAGAAATACAAAATACGTCAACTTGACTTACGCCGTATACGAAGGAGAGACTCGAATAGGATCTTCATCAAATTCCAATGGTGGATTAGGTGGATATGCGGCTTTGAATTGACTTTCAGTCATGTCACCATTTCCAACAGCACGAACTAGGGCGTAATAAAATTCGACCCCTGGTTGACATGGATCGTGATTGCAACGTTTCGTCTTAGGGACTTGAAAACATGCATCATAATCAATGCCTGACAATGGGCCCGTGCGAAAAATGTCGGAAATATCTCGCCACAACTTATATTGTGCACAATTTGCGATTGCCATGATTACAAATTCAATCAAATGAAAACAACAGAGAGTGTTAGCAGGTTTCAATAGTTGTGAAGTAATATTAAGAAAAACTAAAAATGTCGTATTTATACTCACAAAAGTAAAAAATATACTAGTGTACTGTAAACGTATCTAGGATAGTGTATTGAAACTTAGTCATAAAAAGTCAATACAGATACCATATCACGCTCACAGAAGTGTCACTATTTACTATTTTTGGGGTATTATGTAAATAAATGAAGGATCGACTATCACAATAAGCACACAATGAAATAGTGAAGAAACGTAGTCTTTCCCGCAGCTCAATATCACTATTTATTATTAATAGATAATGAGTAAAACAGAAATAGATTCTAAATCGTAAGTAAAGTGTTTCATTTTAATCCTCAACTGAAACATAATTACGAAGTGCTGAAGCGGGGAAGGATATCAAGGAAGGAAACCGATCTGAACGAGTCAAATACATAAAATATGTATAGGTGAGAAGCTTGTTTATTCTTAAACTAATTTTAATTTAATTTATACTCATACTCAAATTAACTTGCGGTTTTAAAATATAGTAGTCAGTTAACTGCAATATTATATACATATATTACAAATATTACACACATATATTGAATAGGTTGAATAATATATTCTTTATTACAGATATCTTAAGACTTAATAAATATGGCTGATTCGTTGCCGAGCTTAAACATTGGTGATGAAATCACATTAGGTAAGTACTTTGTCACGTACCTAAACCATTCCAACTTTACCCACCCTGTCTAATTCTAGCGAGGATTATACCAATGAAGCTTATCAATAGGCTTACAATAAACTTAGTTGACCTTGAACCATGGATGCATGACTGTACCATTTGAGCATGAGTAAAAGGTTGATAATATAAATTATAGTAATCAATAATGTAAACAATGTATTACTCCAGGAGCAAGTGGAAACTTTCGTGGCCCTTTTGTTGACGATGGTCAAATTCCAGGACCTTCAGGTCAAAGTATGCAAAAGGCTTTTCTTCTTATTACCTTTATTTGATATTTGATATGAATATATAAATACTATTTATTTGAACTCAAGGTTCAAGAAATGGAATAAGTGGAGATTCATCAGAATTTCATCTGGCGAGTCACATAGTTGGTAACTACTGTTACAGAAAAAGATGCTGTCCCTACTGCAATGTAACGTTTCGCTATGCTGGTGAGTTGGATAGACATATCTACGAATATCATCAAGCCTATTTTAGCGCCATATTAGGCCAGGAAGGAGGTGGTATCGAAATTGAAAATACAATAGACTTGACTTTGACTAGAAGTGCTCATAATGGGCTAGTTAAAGAATACAAATGCAGTTTTGGAGAAACAAAGTATCATGACCCAAGTCATTTTCTAAATTTGATACGAGGAAAAGTCGTTTCAATAATTTTAGAAAATCTGAAGGAAATGAAAAATATCAAATTGTCATTAACTCTTAATGTTCACTTTTTAAAAGAAGAGAATGACGAAATAGTTTGTACGCCGGATCCAATTTCATTTTCAACTTTTACACACTCAATTATGCATGAGTCAATGATGACAAAGATTTGGGAGGCAATGAATCAAAAAATAAGCAGTCAAATTGACAGCTTTACGCAACGAAAGAGTGGATGGTGCATAGATTATATCCACTCAGCGTATCTTCTAATCCATAAATGTGATCCTATTTCAGGAGGTTCATTTATAAAATTGGATAATATCCTATCTCGAAAAACACGATCACTAATTAACGTGGACAATTCAAGAAATGACGATGTAAATTGTTTCAAGTGGTCCATTTTGGCTCATAAAGATATATGTGGAGTTCCGATGACGAATCCAAATAGGAGACGCATATATAAAAACAGTCAACTTATGAAACCTTACATCAACTAAACCCAAATAAATTTATAGATAATGGAATCACATACCCTGTTTCTATTTCACAGATTCCCAAGGTAGAACAATTAAATACTCCATTATCAATGAATGTGTTCGGGTACGAGTTTGAAAATGAGTTGTATAAACAATTAGCGAGAGGGGTGGATAAGTCCTGCATGGGGAAAATGCTTAGAACTAAATGTTTTCCTTTGTATGTTAGCACAAAATCTGGGGAAGATGTTATTGTAGTAGATTTGTTGATGATTATCAAAGAGAATAAGTTTCATTACGTCCTTATTACAGACGTAAACAAATTTTTTTACAAATTTGGACAAGAAAGTTTACATTTATGCCGATTTTGTCTACAGAACTCAAGCACTGAGAGTTTATTAAATCACCACAAAAAACAATGCGCTGCATTAGGGTTACAAACTGTATTATTTCCTGAAGAGAAATACCTACAGTTTGATCGATATGATAGAATGATCCCTCAAACGTTTGCAATTTACGCTGATTTTGAGTCATTTTTAATACCTGATGTTAGCACTGAAAATCAATCTTCAACTTCCGTAATAAACAATCACTTTCCATCGGGCTATTCGTGGGTAACTCTGAATTGGAAAGGTGATCCCATCGCCCACAAATCATACAGTGCGCTTGAAAATGGTGAAAATGTAATTAAAACGTTTATAAAAGATGTTTTGTTGGAGTACGAAATTCGAAGTTATGAACTTTTTATGCATCAAGAAGAATCAAAGAGAACAATTATGATTTCACCAGAACTTATCCGAAGTAGCACTGAACCCTACCAACTTTGTCATTTCTGTGAGGAAAGACTAAGAATCAGAGATTTTGTACAACATCATAGCCATGTTGAGCCATATGAGTTCATAGCACTAGCACATAACAGTTGTAATTTCAAAGCTGTAGTTAAAAAACAAATACCAGTATTCATAATGAATTTTAGAGGTTACGATTCGCATTTTGTTGTACAAAGTCTTGATAAAAGTTTGGTGAATAGCGTAAATATTATACCAAGTACAAGTGACAAATTTTTATCTATTATTTTAAATAATAATATTCGATTTATCGATACAATGCAATTTTTCAATAGCAGTCTTAGGGATAGAGTAACAACATTAGCATCGAATGGTACTAATGAATTTCACATCACGCGGAAAATTTTTAGCAGCAGATGCTTGGATCCCTCTAATTTGGATTTGCTTTTTAGAAAAGGAATTTACCCATATACTTTAATGAAATCTGTAGCTGATTTTGATATTAATTCATTACCTCCAATAACAGCTTTTTTTGATGACATAAAAAACGAACCGTGTGAAATCGATATATATGAAAACGCTCTAAAGGTGTGGGAAGCTTTTAATATTTCAAATATGCGTGAATGGCACGACTTTTATTGTCTTCTTGATACGACTTTACTTGCTGATTGCATGCAAAATTTGAGGGGGATGATGATGAAAGACTTTGGGTTAGATCCGGCTCATTATTTTAGCTTACCTGGATTAGCAATAGATGCTGCAATGAAAATGGGGAAGGCAAAATTGGAGTTCATAAAAGATATTGACATGCATATTTTTATCGAACGAAGCATTCGAGGAGGAATTACTTCTGTAGGTAGCATACGATTAGCCAAAGCCAATAATCCATACATGGGTATTGAGTATAATCCCAATGAGGATAATTCCTATATTTTATATATTGATAAAAATTCATTATACGGTTCTGCGATGATGGAAAGTCTACCAGAAAACGGTTTTGACTGGGTAGTTGGTGAAGATTTTGACACCATCAAGGAAGACTTTGTAAACTCTATCGATAAAGACGGAAGAGTTGGATACTTTTTTGAAGTAGACCTCTCTGTGGAGGAGAGCAAGGAAAGTCATGACTTTTTTAATGACTTTCCTCCTGCTCCTATGAAAAGGGTCTTACAAGAATCGGAAATGTCAGAGTTTCAAAATCAGTTAAAAGATGATTTAGGATTAGAGAACTCAATTTGGAAGTCTGAGAAGCTTATAACAGATTTAAATGGTAAACGTAATTACGTTCTGCATTATAGAATTTTGCAAACATATATAAAAATTGGTGTAAAAGTTGATTTTGTTCATAAAGTGTTAAGGACGCTGTTTACGTTGGTTGCTAACGAAAAAAATATAATTTCCAAAATTTAACCCGTCAATTGTCACATCCGAAACCCCATAGTTAACCTACCCGGCCATTCCACTACCTCAAGGGGAAGTTTTGGCAGTGCAATATTGATAAACAAGATGCTATCAAGTCAATAACAAAATGAATTCCATGCGGCATAAACGGCCGTCTTATGGTATAATATTTGTAAATCTATTGGTTAGTACTTTGGTTAGTACTATATCACTATGACTACGGTGTCAATGCTTGTACTTGATGGCCGTTTATGTCACATGGACAATAGACATCTTTGATAGTAGTTATAACAACCATGGTTATAACTTAAACTTACAAGTATGAATGCATTGAAGCAAGATGCAAACAAAAAGATTTTGTACTAAAGTATTTGTAATAACATTGCCAATGACGACAGGTGGAAATGCTACTATACAAGTCAGTATAGAAATCTTTATAATATAATACACTTCCCCGTTTCCTAGAAACTAATTTTTTGGAATTGCATTGACTTATGCCCTCGGTATTCCATCATCAGCAATTCGGGTCAACCTCCATGCATTTAAAATTCATCATAATATCTTTACATCGACTGTTATAACTTCCGGAGGATCAGTCTGATTTTTATGGGACCTACATTTTTGGAACCGTGGACTATCAAGGAACAAAAGTTACCATTCGGAATTTTGATATAGTTGTTTTAAATGCATTTAAAAAAATCAAATTCCCAAAAAAATGAGTCATTTTTAGTTTTTTATAAAACGTTGATGTTTTTGGTCCATTTAAAGCAACTATATCAAAATTCCGAATGGTAACTTTTGTTCCTTGATAGTCCACGGTTCCAAAAATGTAGGTTCCATAAAAATCAGACTGATCCTCCGGAAGTTATAATAGTCGATGTAAAAGATTTTTTAACATGCATTTTGATAGTCCCCTGTGGTTGCTATGCAGGGCCAAAGTGTAACCTTAAAATTCCAGCAAAGAGCGTGGATGAAGCCATTTGTGGCGTATAATGCTCACATGCGTAGCATTGCTATGACAAAATTAGAAAATTTACAACGAAAACTCACAATAAATGCAAATTATGGCAAGCAATGTGAGCAGAAACGAAACCGTAAACAAATTAGTGCAGGTATAGATGAGGATCAGGCGATTAGGCGGATTAAGCGCCCAAATGTCCAGAGCATAAGCATCGTAAACGAAAGCGTAACACTCTATTCATTTAAAAAGTGTATAGTTAAGTTAGATGCACCGATATATGGAGGATCGGCCATACTAGACATAAGCAAATCTATGATGTATGAATTTTATTATTGTGTACTAAAGCCAAAATATCATGACAATATGCATCTTGTTTATATGGACACTGATTCATTTATCCTGTTTCTTAAGACAGAGGATGTGTACAAAGATATGCATGAAATGAAAGAACATTTTGACATGCACGAGTATACAAATGAATTCGCTTCATTTGCTGATCAGGAAAATAAAAAAGTTATGGGTAAAATGGCGGATGAATTTCCAAATTCTATAATTGTTAAAGTAGCTGCTATAAAGCCCAAATTATACGCCTTGAAGCGAATAAAACGGAAGGCGGATGGTACTTTTGAGGAGTTTACATGCAAGCGATTAAAGGGTGTTCCAGAATGTGCTGTTGCACAACAACATTCATACGACAAGTTTGAAAAAGTTATTACGCAGAACTTAGTTGCAAGCACAGACTTTACGACTATAAAATCTAAAAATCATAATGTGCAAACTGTTAAGATGGTAAAAAAATCCTTAAATGCGTTTGATAATAAACGTTTTCTTATTGACCCAGTTAATAGTTTAGCGTTTAATCATGTTGATATTTCTCAGTTTTTGTAAAATGATAACAGTGTGTAATAATATCTCTTGTAATATATATTATAGCTAAGTGTGACAATAAATTGTTTATTCCAATATTTCCTTTCTCAGCATATGCATATGACATGTAGTCGAAAGTTCCATTATTCTTTTGATAAAAACTGATATTTTTAGAGGATCAATGTATATTGTATGAACATTTTCACCACTTTTTTGTCGAATGAGTAGTAATAAACGATCATTTATGATTTCTGGAAACATTGTGATGTCATCACTGCCACCAGATGTGTGTAAACTGCTTGCCTGAGGACTGGTATCATAAATCTTTAACTTTTTTCGCTCCTTCTTTAAGTTTACTTGACTCCTTTTACGGCTATTTGATATTTGTATTAAATCATCGTGATTGGCCTCCTCCAACAATTGTGAAATATCAACATCTATCGGAATAAAATAAATCGAATAAATCAAAGTAAAATGGGTAATAAATTAGTTTAATAATTATTTAAAGTTTTGCTACCGTTTAACTGTTGATCACTAGGAATTCCAATCGTATTTGGATTCATTGTTTGGTTGTTTGAAAATTAGTTGTAAATGAACTTCTGTCCCAAGTTTTATGTTTACTAAGTCAATGTTTACTCCAACTTAGCCTTCAACTATCTTTAAACCGCAAATACTACAAAAGTAATCACAACTTATTTCTCTTTCCTTTTTCATGATCATATGATAAAATATCCTAGATTTATGACATTCTTTTGTACATTCTAATGTTTGGATATATGATAACCCACAAATTGGGCAAAGTAAGCGCTCGCTTACGTCATTTTGAGAATTTCCCAAGCTGCATGCACATCGAAAACGTCGAAAAAGTTCAGTAAACAAATTATTTATTAATTTAAACATTTCTTTAACTTGTACAACGATGATAATTGGTACAGATGTAATTTTATAATGATTGTTTTTGGAGTCAACGGGTCTATATATGATTTTTCACTTAAGTTGTTGAACATCAATACCCGCTAGATCCCAAACCGTTATTACCCCTGTTGGTTGATTCCAAATCATTGACATAGACAATGTCGGGTGATATAATAGGCAGGATTAAAATTTGAGCAATTCTTTCTCCTTTTGTTACTATATAATATTCTTTAGATAAATTATTTAAAATAATTTTAATTTCTCCAATATAATCTTCGTCGATTACTCCACCCATTACATGTATACCATGTTTCGCGGCCAAACCGGATCTCGACTTTAACAATCCTACTGTGCCTTGTGGTAATTTAATTTTTATACCACTGTTGATAACCTCCCTTTGACCGGCCATTATTGCAGTATTATATGGGCTATAATTAAGAAAAAAACACAATTAAAGTTACTTCTTATTATTTTACAACAAACTGAGGAATCATCGAATAACCTACCAACTTATGTCGTAACCAGCAGATAAATTTGTGGCTTTCGTCAAATCTGCTGCCTCGCCTTCAGATTTCCAAACTAGAAGAGAGGCCATTTTTTCAACTTTTAATAGCAACTAATAATTGTAGATACTGTTTCTGACATGTTTCCCATTTTATATAGTCGTATTCAAGGTAGGTTGATATAGTAACCGCTGTTACAAGGTATGGAAATAATTCGGATATAAAACCACTCAAAACCACTTATGGGGTTTTGTCCATTGCCAAAGTAGTATCCAAGACTACGGATTTTGGGTCAGCTGCAGTCCCCCATAAGTGGTTTTGAGTGGTTCTGGGGAAAATTATTTCCATACCTTGTAACAGCGGTTACCATATCAACATACCTTGGTCGTATTATTGATGAACTTTCGAACCTATTCCTTGACCATTATCATTTAGTAAATACGATTTTATCAATTACGATTTTATCACTAATTACATTGTTAAGGATGGGAGGAAAATATTTACATTGATGTATTCTCCGTCCAACTTGTGTAAGCTTGACATAGATTTTAAAATAAATGTATAGATTATTTTATGAGATTGATTTAATGAGATTTTACGAGATATTTTAAGTTGAGAATCTTGCTGAAGAAGAATTAGCATTCATACTGAATTGTACAGATTTTGCAGTGGAGCATGAAACATAAAAACTATGTATAAAGGGGAAAAATAAAAAAATGTCAAACTATTATAGGTAAAATTAAAATATGATACTTCGCGATACTAAAATTTACTTATACTTGTTTTAGAGCGCTAAAATTTAAATTTTTTTTAATGTTTTGTAATAAATTTAAGGGTAGTATAATGGGTCTTACACATCCTTCTCGTTCGTAGTAGCTACCTAAACCTAAACATTAGCTGTCTAATGGGGGGAAATGAAAAAATTTTAAAACTACGGTAGGTAAAGTTAATTTGGAAAGTAAGTGATACTAACTTATCCTTGTCTTTCGAGCGCTAAATTCAAACTTTGTTTATGCCTGGTAATAAAATTTAAAGGTAGTATAATGGGGATATATACACCGTGAGCCAGAACTATGTACACAAAGTCTAGGCCTTATAGCTCCTAAACGGAGGCTGCTACGGAAATGAGACGACCACCATTGGAAAGAGGAATAACCTAAAAATGAAATGGGCTATAAGATTATTTTTATTGAGCTGCATTTTGCAATTTAAAAATCAAAAAGTCGAAGGCCAAAATTCAATGTTAAATTTTCCAAATAAACATAAAAATCCTTTTAATTAATTAAATCTGTTCGTCGGTTTTCGATGATTGCTTGCAACGATTTCCAAACGATTTGCAAGAGGAGTTCATTAAAAAAAATTTTGGAAAGAAAGAAAGGAGTGAAGGATTTCCCTTGAAAAACGTCTTGAAGATTTCAGCTCGTTAAAACTGCGCATTTAAAGACGAAACAAAGATGTTTTCAAGGAAAATTCTTTGGAATTTCCTTGAAATTCGAAAACGAAATCATTTTCTCGTCAGTCTTAAAGGAATTTAAACGCTACTTTGAGGTGACACTCGCTGTTGATTCTTTAAGTTGGTCTCTTTCGCTCCCAAAGGTCAATATGGTGTTTAACTCATGAGAAGGTTAAAAGTTGAAGTAAAGTGGCCACTAAACTTCAAGAAGACAGTCGCAAAAGAGTTTTAATGAATTCCTCTTGCAATTCGGCTTGCAAATCATTTGGAAGGCGTTGCAAAAAATCAAAGAAAGACGACGAACAAATTTAATAATTAAAGGGAATTCAGCACTGAATTTTGGCCTTCGACTTTTTCATTTTTAATTTGCGAAACTAAGCTCAATAAAAATATTCTGATAGCCCATTTTAATTTTAGGTTATCCCTCTTTCCAATGGTGGTCGTCTCATTTCCGTAGCAGCCTCCGTTTAGGAGCTATAAGGCCTAGACTTTGTGTACATAGTTCTGGCCCACCCTGTACATCGTGTTCATTCGTAGTAGCCACCTAAACCTCGCATCGCGAGGTTTAGGTCGGCTACTGCGGATGACACGATGGATATATCCCCATTATACTACTGAAATTAATTGAAATAAAGAAATTAATTGAAATAAAGAAATTAATTGAAATAAAGAAATTAATTGAAATAAAGAAATTAATTGAAATAAAGAAATTAATTGAAATAAAGAAATTAATTGAAATAAAGAAATTAATTGAAATAAAGAAATTAATTGAAATAAAGAAATTAATTGAAATAAAGAAATTAATTGAAATAAAGAAATTAATTGAAATAAAGAAATTAATTGAAATAAAGAAATTAATTGAAATAAAGAAATTAATTGAAATAAAGAAATTAATTGAAATAAAGAAATTAATTGAAATAAAGAAATTAATTGAAATAAAGAAATTAATTGAAATAAAGAAATTAATTGAAATAAAGAAATTAATTGAAATAAAGAAATTAATTGAAATAAAGAAATTAATTGAAATAAAGAAATTAATTGAAATAAAGAAATTAATTGAAATAAAGAAATTAATTGAAATAAAGAAATTAATTGAAATAAAGAAATTAATTGAAATAAAGAAATTAATTGAAATAAAGAAATTAATTGAAATAAAGAAATTAATTGAAATAAAGAAATTAATTGAAATAAAGAAATTAATTGAAATAAAGAAATTAATTGAAATAAAGAAATTAATTGAAATAAAGAAATTAATTGAAATAAAGAAATTAATTGAAATAAAGAAATTAATTGAAATAAAGAAATTAATTGAAATAAAGAAATTAATTGAAATAAAGAAATTAATTGAAATAAAGAAATTAATTGAAATAAAGAAATTAATTGAAATAAAGAAATTAATTGAAATAAAGAAATTAATTGAAATAAAGAAATTAATTGAAATAAAGAAATTAATTGAAATAAAGAAATTAATTGAAATAAAGAAATTAATTGAAATAAAGAAATTAATTGAAATAAAGATATTAATTGAAATAAAGAAATTAATTGAAATAAAGAAATTAATTGAAATAAAGAAATTAATTGAAATAAAAAAATTAATTGAAATAAAGAAATTAATTGAAATAAAAAAATTAATTGAAATAAAGAAATTAATTGAAATAAAGAAATTAATTGAAATAAAGAAATTAATTGAAATAAAGAAATTAATTGAAATAAAGAAATTAATTGAAATAAAAAAATTAATTGAAATAAAGAAATTAATTGAAATAAAAAAATTAATTGAAATTAATGAAATAAAATGAAATAAATAGGGATATATGGCATTTATTTCACTTTTCAAGTAAAATAAATGACTTTATTTCACTTTGTTGTATTTATTTCATTAATTTCACTTTTCAACAAAAGCTGAAGTGAAATATTTCGTGAAATAAAGTCATTTATTTTTCTATGTATTTCAAGCGAAATATTTCACTTGCCAACCCTGCTTGTAAGCATATGGTTCTTGAATGTAAATGACAAAATTATTCCCTAAAGGACGATTACTAATCAGAGCAGTAGCAGCTTTACAATGCTGCAGATTGGCTTGCAAAAAGCGGAGTTTACAAGAAGAGCCTTCTGCTGAGTCGATAATATTGGTGGTTGCCGCCGCACTATTTTCAATAGTCGGCGTATGTACCTGTGTTTAGTGCCAGGCATTAGAAACAAATTCGACGCCGCCTCACCAAAACTGCATTTCGGCCGCCGCCAATAATATATATATATATAGTTCAAACTAACCCGCCTGATTGCATTGACTGTACTTTTAACAAAGGTGGTGTGGGTTAGTTTGAACTACATGTTTGGTGGGGAACAACTTCTACTACCGTCTCGGATAAACTACATCCGAGACACTGTTCCCATCAAAATAAATTTAAATATTTTCATCAAGTACAAAGCTGTTGCGTTAGAATGCGGTAATATGGAAAGACGCCTATTCCCCTTATCGAAATAATTCTCCACATTGGGAACTAAATGAATAATGTATGTAAGACTAATGTCAGAGACTTTTGGGTATAGGCAGATGGTTATATTGCTTAAAAGGTTTAAGGTATTCAAAGTTGGTTTATTACTCTTGTTTGCGCTAACACAGCCTTACAAATAATATGGACAATAACAAAATCTTTCTAAAGTAGAATCACGAACACATGTAACATCATTATCGATGCGGTTGGTTCGCAGAGGTAATTCTTTGACAATATATTCGGTTGTGTTGGATAGAGCGACAGCTACTACAGTTGCTTCGAAATGAAAATTCCCGGGTTTGGTTTTAAACTTGGACACATACGTTGAAGTTCCATTATTTTGAAGTGTAGTAATTTTCGCCAATCTTCCTCCTGTGTGTATAGAGTATATACTAAGTGGCAAGCATTGTTTTGGCAGCATATTATTTATATACTTAACTGCCGCATCAGTTGCACCCCAGAGCACATCGTCTTTAACATTTACATGCATCGGAACATTACATGCACAATAACTTTCTGGGATTCCGGCTTCTTTACAAGTTCTGGTTATTGGAACTTCAGTGAAAAGAGATTGGCCGAAGCGTCTTTTAATTACTATTCCGTTTGGCATTATTTCATCAGCAGGCTCCTTCGTATCCGAAAATTCATCAAGGAAATGGGACATCGTTTTGTACAGATCCAGTTGAGATGTCAAAAGCCTGATTTCAGAAACGTTAAGTATCATCATTCTACTAACTTTATTAAGCTAATAATCTGTTAGTTGTACATTTACTTAGAATTTGTATTCAAAGCTTTATGCCACGAAGGAAATCGATTTCTTAGTGTTGGAGGCAAGTAAACCCAAAAATTCGGCAATTTGTCTTCATACCACCCAGACTGTGTCAGTCTTACATTTCCGAATCGATAACCTTTATTAAAATTATCATTGTAATTTTTTGTATTAGTTTAATTATGTACAATTTATTTATATTTATTTCGATGGAATGTCAAATGTTACTGTTACATTACTCATTACACCATACATTACAGCGCGATCATTTACTATAACTTAAATCAGAAACACTTACCATGATCACTCGTGAAAAAAAGCAGAGTATTATTCCGATTTAGACCTCTAAGGAATTCTACGTAAACATCATCGACGAATTGACCAGCATTCATATCGTCATGTACTACATTGGCCCAATGTATAAGAAACAAAGGTACCGTTATTCTACCAGACATTTTCAGTAAATCGTCAACATATTTAAGAGTAGTTTCGTCAACAGTTTGTGCTCCAATACAGTCACGCGCATTCTGTGATTTAAAATGAGACAAAGTGATATATAAATATGAGATATAAATAATCTGTATATATCAATTGAACAAATAAAAAATCCTAAAATAATGTAATAATGTATTAATTAGGTAACATTGATAAAGATATTATTTATTTACATCATTTCTATAACTGTTAAAACCGAGCATAAAAGGTCGAAAGTAGTAGTCCGTTGGTTGTCGGACAAATCCAGATTTCCAATAGTTAAAAGTATCGATATGAGGAAGTTCTTCTAAATAGGCTGTTAAATAATTAGCTTGGTCAAACCGTTTCCAAATGAAGGGACAGAGATCCAAAGGTGTAGAGCTGTTGAAGAAGCAGAACTTCTCCCAATCTTCTACGTAATATCCACTTAAAAATGCAACTGCATTGGGAAATGTATTCTCTCCTACTATTTAAACGACAACCAATAGCAAATCATAATCAAAAAAGATACCATAGTAACGTCCAAGCTCCTTGGATAGGGCTGATTTTTTTTTCAATTTTGTTATCCGCCATTTAAATATTTACCTTTATGGTATCCCAACATGTTCACAGCACCAATTTCTTGCAAAAAGGCTCTGGTTTTGGGCATTGATCTTTGGAAACCCAATCGAGACATCGAATCTAATCCTAAAATGACAACATTCGGTAAAAAATTCACTTTTCTTATTTCAGGATCGCCATTTTTGCTGCCAGAGAGTGGAACGAAATCAGCTGGTGTGTACGGAGAAATTGACTTTTCTAACTTTCCTTGGTTGCGTTTAATCTTTTCGATCATATGGTTGGTTTTTTCGGGAATAGCAATGGCGTGGAAATAGATGTACCTATTTTTCGTAAACAAGCACCAAAACCGGGTTTCTAATTGACATATTACTTGTACAAACTCATCTTTCATCTTAGTGACATTTTGCATTGGAGTACAAGTGTCACTGTATCTAAAAACAGTAAATAGTATTACAGTTAATAACTTGTTAAGTAAGGACTACACACCTATACAAACATAGCAACCACAAGGGAGTAACAAAATGCATGTTAAAACTGCCGTTACATTTGGCGAAATTCCTCGCGCTCCAAGCAGTTGATTTTGATGGTGTGTGTTAGGGGGAGAGCACAGCTACTACTATTGATTAGTAGAGCTATGCTACCGCTCAAGCCGCGAGGGCTTACTTGCAGTGACTCCCGGAACAACTTTACTAAGTGTACAGACTTACACGAAGAGACTTAGTGAAGAGTACTGAACCATGAGACGGAACGACTCAACACTGTCCCGCAACTCGATCTGGTGAGCAGGCAGAGAGGGACAGGGACATAAGCAGACCACCAATGACCACCGTCAAATCACTTATGGCAGTCTACTTCAACCCACCTTATCACCTCATGTGCATCCCATTGTCCAGACTTGTGCTAGGTAGAACTCGTAGCATGTATACTGTCCAAATCATCGCATAGCGATAATTTTCAAATCGAAACGGAAATATCTCTGGCTTCTGATTGGTCGATGCATTTTTGAAATTGACCAATCAGAGCACAGCATTTCATTTCAAATTGTATATGATTTTCATAAAGCCTTCCCAGGGGAAATATTTATTGAAATACTGAACTTAGCATTACAGCATTGTGACTTCTGATAAAGACACTAACTTTTTTAGCATGTATGAATTGAATACCATCACAACCATCATAAATCGTATAGATAGATACACTTTATTAAACTCCATTATGTAAATAAAACACGCTACTGGATTGACTTAAACTGAGAACGTTACAATAGAGTAGACTATTTATAGTCTGGTCTATTTATGGTGTTTTTATTACAATTCGAAAGTTAATTGTATTATTTCATAGGATTGAGTACGCAATGCAATTGTATTAAAGCTTTGAGGATGATGTTATGCTAAAGTGCAAATCTGCATTTTTTTAAAAAAAATTTACGATGGTGGTAGTATTCATACATGCTAAAAAAGTTAGTCCGCATGTCTTTATATCGCAAGTCACAATTCTGTAATGCAAAGTTCAGTATTTCAATAAATATTTCCCCTGGGAATGCTTTATGAAAATCATATAAAATTTTGCTATGGAATTCTGTGCTCTGATTGGTCAATTTCAAAAATGCATCGACCAATCAGAAGCGATTTTCACTGCGGTTATTATTTGAAAAATATCTCTTAGCGATAATTGTAACAGTACGGCCCAACTCCAGACTACTATTATCATATTCAGATAACTTTTCCAGCTCATTTTTAATCCTATTAATTGGTCTTTTGTTCTTCACTGGCGAAGCAGTGAGCTCTGAAGAAATCGTGATTGGAGAAGAATGGGCCTCCCAAATAGCTTGGTGGGTGGTCTATTGATTCTCAATCACGATTTCTTCGCAGCTCACTGCTTCGCCAGCGAAGAACAAAAGACGAATTAATAGGATTAAAAATGAACTGGAAAAGTTATCTGAATATGATAATACCTTTTACTATGAACGCCACTTTACTTTTCTGAATAGACCTCGCAAACAATAAGATTAAAAGATAAGAAGACAATGGAAGCCCTCGCTCGACTCGGCTCACCGAGGTATATGCGTACCTATTGAAAGAGTGCAAAGTGGGTCTAATTCATAAGAAAAGTGGACATAACGGCGCAGTGCAGTGAAAGGAGTAGGGACTAGGAGATGGTTGAAGAGCATGAATTACACATTGTAAAGTTACACACAAATAAATAAAGCACAAAACACTCAAAAATTAAACAATTAAAATTTATTTTTAAATCAATATTTTTAAAAATTATAAAGCGAACTGCTTCTAAAACGCGATTCAATTCGTTCTTCGTTCGTCGTTCAAAGACTTCGTATAAATGCGAATTGGTCTAAACATTTCGCAATTTTACGAAATTTACGTTTTTTGTACGAGTTTGTCGAAACAATTCGTATTTTTGCGAAATCGTCATTTTTTGTTCGAGTTTACTAAAACTTCGTTTTATGTGTGAACTGGTCTAAACATCTCACATTTAAACGAAATCGTCAATTTTTGTACGAGTTTGTCGAAATATTTGGCTTTTATGAGAAAATGTTTTTTGTGTGAGTTTTCGTTTTTAGAAACAGTTCGCTTTATAATTTTTAAAAATATTGATTTAAAAATAAATTTTAATTGTTTACTTTTTGAGTGTTTTGTGCTTTATTTATTTGTGTGTAACTTTACAATGTGTAATTCATGCTCTTCAACCATCTCCTAGTCCCTACTCCTTACACTGCGCCGTTATGTCCACTTTTCTTATGAATTAGACCCACTGTGCACTCTTTCAATAGGTACGCATATACCTCGGTGAGCCGAGTCGAGCGAGGGCTTCCATTGTCTTCTTATCTTTTAATCTTATTGTTTGCGAGGTCTATTCAGAAAAGTAAAGTGGCGTTCATAGTAGACCTGAGGCGCTCCAGAGATTCGAACTCCAGACCTCAGCCTGAGAAGCGGCTGTTTAGAACACTAGACAGACCTGTACGCCCTGATTTTGATGGTACTTACAGATTTGGAATCCAGGAATATCCAGTAGCATATTCTATAATTCTGATGTTTATCATTGTTCCTCTAAATAGTTGTAAAAAATCTAATTCCTAAAGAAATTTTAAATTGTTCCATTTTTAGGAATTTGATTTTTTTAAAACCATTTAAAAGAACAATGTCAAGCATCAGAATTATAGAATCTGTTACTGGATATTCCTGGATTCCAAAAATTTAAGTCCCATAAAAATCAGGCTTATCCTTCGGGAAGAATAATGAATAAAGCCGGATGTAAAACATTTTTTTAACATGCAATTAGATACAGTCCAGTCGGATTCTATGTGAACTCGATGTGACATAAACGGCCGTCTTGCGGTTAGTTTTCTGAGTATTATACTTTATTTCGGACATCGCTTGTTTTAGCTATGTTATGTACAAGACATAACTGTGTGGCAAATTAAAGGTAAGGGGTAATAAGCTACTATAAATCATTGCTTATTACCCCTTACCTTTAAGCCACACAGTTTGGCAAATTAAAGGTAAGGGGTAATAAGCTACTATAAATTATTGCTTACCTTTAATTTGCCACACAGTTATGTCTTGTACATAACATAGCTAAAACAAGCGATGTCCGAAATAAAGTAATACTCAGAAAACTAACCGAAGACGGCCGTTTATGTCACATCGAGTTCACATAGAATGCGACTGGACTGTAGGCAAGTGTGGTTATGGTTGCTATGCAGGCGTGCGTGGAGAGCCTCCTTAAGTAACATTCTAATTAGTTAGATTTTTATATTTTTCCGTCCAAAACTCGAAATACCTTCATTTACGGGTACCGGCCAATGAATAGCAGTAATAAAACTAACCTGATTAACAAGTCTGAATTTTCATCATAGTTTTTAATTGATTGTTCCTTCCGTTTTATGGATTTATAACAGCACGAAATTGAGCGTAATAAACAATAGCCTGCTGAGTTTTGGACAGCAGTTACGTTGATGATAATATTCTGTAAAATAAATTAGGGTTGAATTTAGGCAGCGGTACTTTGTTGCCACTGTCTCCGCTGGGAGGTATGGCGGGTTAGCGGCAACAGCATAACAGCGGAGACAGTGGCGACACGCTACAACCACTAGCGGCGACACGCTACAACCACTAGCGGCGACACAGCTAGAACCACTAGCGGCAACCCTGTTAATACTAATTGGTACTAAAACTTACCAAAAGAGACTTTCGGATCACTTTTAACACTAAACACAACCCTCGAAGGGAAAAACATATGAATTACAACAGGCGACAACGACCACAAACAAGCCTACTGTGGGTTGGTTGGAGTTGAATGTTGTGTTTTGTGCGTTACATTTACATTGTGCTCTTGTCCTCAGGTGTCCAAGTCTCCTTGTTGGATTCATGTTTTCCCCTTTATGGGGGTTGTGTTTAGTGTTGATTGAAAGTGATCCGAAAGTCTCGTGGTAAGTTTTAGTACCAATTAGTATTAACATGGGCCCGCCCCCTCACCCAAAAAAGACCACCCCCAAATCGACTCCAAATGATCTGAAACGAAAAAATATGCAATAAAATGTTTTAGCCATTTTAGAGGACTTTTTCCAAAGTTAAAAAGTTAAATACCACGACATCGCTACTCTTAGCTGTTGCCGCTAGTGGTTGTACCGTGTCGTCACTGTTGCCACTTTCTCCGCTGTTATGTTAGTAGTAATCAAAAGTAGAATCGAATCCGATTTGATTTACTTTTTTGCATCAAAACTGCGTCTGCTCATGCGCGAACAGGAAAATCGTATCGTTCTCATCGGAATTTTTCGAATCGTCTCCTGGGACGATTTAGATTCGGATTAGAAAGATTTTGGTTGGAAAATCGCAGGTTGTAGTGTTGGCCTAACACTTTTTAGCTAAGCGTGAAATTGTTATGGGGACAATTACCATGACAATTTCACTCACCTTAAGCTGTAGAATATCATTACTTTTGTTATTGAATCGTCATAGTTGTCAAATTATTTTAATCAGAGCACTCAAAAGCTATGTTGGATTTGATCCATTTTCTTCAATCTGAATCTAAATCAAATCCGATTCGATTTTACTTTTGATTACTACTGTTGTTGCCGCTAACCTCTACCTACCAGCGGCAACAGCGGAGAGAGTGGCAACAAAGTACCGCTGCCTAAATTCAGACTAAATTCAAAATTAGACATTATTGACATTGACATAAACAAAGCAACAAATATAAAAATAAGTATGGAATTTTCTACCGTGTCTTCAACAAATGTCCATTGACTAGCCGGGTCATCACAATCAGCAGTTTTCTTTTTAGAGCTCAGAAAGGGAAGGATTGATTTATCCAATATACTAATATTGGGAATTCGACAAGTTGGTGTGAAGATTAAGAGGCCCATTTTATCGTAGTCTTGTTGTTCAAAAAAATCTGAATGAAAAACCCAGAAAACGCAACTTATGTTTGCTGTACAGTTTCAATTGAAAATTGGAGAAGAGTTTACTTACACGATTGTCGTTCTAGGTAGTTAGAGTAGTAGGTTAGACCGGCGTACACCAATGCTAAAACCACGTAAAAGCAGCAGAGTATTTTACATATGTTATATAGATTCACATTTTTACGCCACCCTCTCAAGATACGTTTTGGAAAGAACAAACAGTATTGAAAGTTAATGAATTTGCAATACCGTAAAAACGCCATGTCATTAAAATGTATAATTTTAGCAGTTATGTCTAATTCACAGGCTAGTACTACATTTTTATTAATGTTATGTCATATAATATAAGACATGAGACTTTGACTGGATGAGGGCCAGTAGTGTGACTGGTAGCCCAAAGCGCAAGTGCTGGTTGAAGCTCTGTAAGAAACATAAATTGAATATTCGCGGTTTGGTGGCTTTCCTTAACGCTTGTTCAAGTCCCAACAATGCTAATGAAAAATGAAAACCTAAAAACGGATACTATAAAGGCGCGTTGCGATTGCGAGTGATAAGTTGTCTAATAGCTTAGAACATACTCTTCGGCTAGAAAGGTATGGCAATCGATTTCATATTCCCCCAAAATTTGCGGTGTATCTTTTCAGTATTGTACTTAATTCAGGCTTAGTAACTATAGTAAGTTACACGGAAAAGTAAATACAAAATTTGCACGAAAATCATATCGATTGCCAAAGGTATTTAGCTCGAGAGTACCCTGTTTGCTAATCAAGATTTCCTGTATTCTATTCTTATCACTTCGTAATAAGAGAATCAAGAGTCGGAGTCAAATTTTTTGAAAATCACCTTAGTTACTGTTGCTAACACGAATTCAGGATATTGGTATCATAAATTTTTAGCCAACAGGATTGCAGCTTTCAATTACAAAATTTTATATGCTTTCCACAAATCACCCCAAGGGGAAATGTTTATTTTTGTTTACTTCATTTCATTACAACACAGTATTGCGTTTACCTAGTCACAGCTGTTATATTTAATTTACATTTAATTTACCCTACATCGCAATAGAAAATATTATTGGATGAGCAATCGTTTTAAAAATCATGACAAATATAATATTATTCATATAGTCATTAATTGTAATAAAAGACTTACTATGTCAATAATGGCAATGTATTTGGTTGCCTTTTCCAGAGATCCTCCACAGCAGGGATCCAATGATTCCATCATTGCTACAATTTATTGATAATTGTTTGTGACTAGTAGTTATGTGGTTGAGAAAAGCTAAGTGTTCTCAACACTATTTGTTCGTAGACTAGTTAAGTATAAAATTAAAAAGTTCTAGCTAAATGATGGCAAAATTTCAAGTTAAGATGAGCCTAGCGTAAATGTGGGGAAATTGAGACTGGTGCAGCAAAACTTGTAGAACTGTAAAGTTTTATTTTTACAAAAAAGTTAAGAGAGGTGTGTATATGGGTAAAGACCAGAGTCGAGTGAGTTGATAGTACAGGTAAGTTACCCATATTTATAATATGGAGTTGACACAGATTACCTTCCTACATTCAGTTGATAGATAATCTTAATTCCATACATCGTAAATTGTGGTCCGCTTCCAGAGACCAATTATTCAATTGTGGTGTCTGGAAGTGGACCTTAGATCATACATTCAAGAAAAAATAGTACAAGAGTTCACAACTTAATTTAAATGTAGGTAGGAATGACCATACGATTCATACAATCTTAAGAGAAACAGCACAAAAGTTCAAGTCCTAATTTACATCCTTTCTAAAATATAAATGCATAATTCTAGATACTGTACTTTTATGCTGGAGATTTCCACATTCTCCCACTGAATTAAGTTGAACAATAGCTTAATTCTATAAAGATACAGCATAATAATGAAATAATAATGATACTCATAACATAAATGAAGCATAATACCAAAATCATAATAATATACAAATGTCAGCAATACTTTAGCAAAAAGTTACATACAAAATGCCTAAATCACTGAGCACAACTTATACCGATCGTCGTACACAACCAAACACTTCACTTTTTATGTTGATAATTGAGACGATCGGGGATTTTGCAACGACGTCCACTTTTGGTGACGATCTGCAGCTCAGGCTTCTTTGGAGGATTATGGTCGTCGGATGTTGGTGTAACTGTAGGTGTAGTTGTAGGGTGAGACTGCTGCAAACCTTGTCGCTCCTCTGTCGAGACTTCCAGTGGATAAAGTCTTTGAATGGGGCGCACAAGTTCTCCTTTTGCTGTCTTCAGTCTCACAACTCTTACATTTCCGTCGGCTCCTGGGTAGATTTCAACGACCTTCCCCATGATCCAATCAATCCTCTTATGTATGTCATCGCCGATGAGGACAATACTTCCGGGAACAATGGGGTCGACTTTTCTCTTGCTTGCTGGAGATTGAATCAGCATTCCAAGGTATTCCCGTCGAAATCTGCTCCTTAGATCATCTCTAAGCTTCTGGCAGTAGTTGAGGCGCTTGTTAAGTCCATGTCCATCCAGCAAATCCAAATCTGCAACTCCAGTTTCCCGAACGTCTTGCAGGAACATGGCAGGAGTAAGCGGGACTAAATCCTCCGGGTCTTCCGAGACGTAAGTGAGAGGTCTCCCGTTGATGATACTCTCCACGTCGCACAGCATCGTATAGAGTTCTTCGTAGTGTAGGGTCACCTTCCCCAAAACTCGCCTTAGGACCCTCTTGACTATCTGAATTAGCCGCTCCCACCAACCTCCGTGCCACGCCCCAGTAGCTGGAATAAAGCGCCACTGGATTTTCTGCGTCGCCGCCGTCGCCGCAACCACCTCCCAGTTAAGACTTCTAAAAAGATTGTCGGCTCCGACGAAATTGGTGCCATTGTCACTGTAAACAGTGACGGGACGTCCTCGTCTAGCGATGAAGCGGCGGAAGGTCTGCAAAAAGCTTCTGTGGAGAGAGAACCCGCCAGCTCCAAGTGGACAGCCCGGTAAACGGCGCAGGTATATAGGACGATCCAAACCTTTTTCCCTCCTTTCAGGTAGAGTGGGCCAGTCAGGTCAACTCCGGTCACTTCGAAGGTAGAGGCATCGCGGACCCGATCAGGAGGAAGAGATGTAGGCTCTGACACGAGTGGTTTGGCAGAGAAACGCCGACAACGCACGCAGGAGGAAATCACCTCCTTTATAGTCTTTCGGGAGCGGAGGATCCAGAATTTCTCCCTGAGTGCAGATTGTACGAATTGAACTCCGGCATGGCTCATCTCCAAGTGCTTCGCCCTGATGAGTGCTCTCACCATAGGATGTCGGGGTGGCAGAACAGCAGGCCTCTTAAAGTCGAAGTTGTCCTGTCTTCTTAACAGCTTTGTTTTCACCCGCAAGACTCCTCTGTCATCTTTTGAAAGCCGGACAAAGTTGAAGATGACTTTATTTTCTGCCAAAGCTTCTTTCTGTACCAACCAGATTAGGGACATCTCCGCATCTTCTAGCTCTTTGACGGTTAGGATTCCCGCAGGTCGGTCCTTTGAAGTGTTTCTCCTGGCTCCAAAACGTCGGATATATGCTACTACACGGATGATGCTGCGGTATTCCGACATGTGGGACGAGAGATTTTCGGAGAAATTTTCTACGTCTGCAGCTGTAGTGTGGGCTGCTACTGTCTTTCTCCGTTCTGCATTGACGATTTCTTCGTCAGGAGTACCTGTAGAGTTGGGCCAGAATTTTTCGGGTTGTCTCAGCCATTCTGGACCCTCCCACCATCTGGACTCCAGTAATTGAACGGTGGTGCAGCCTCTTGAAGGTAGGTCAGCGGGATTGAGATGGCCGGGGATATGTCTCCAGTCTTCAAAATCGCTTAGCTCTCTGATCTCCTTTACCCGATTTGCAACGAAGATCGCCCACTGTTCGCTCTTGCGGATCCAGGAAAGGGCGTTTGCAGAATCGGACCAAAATGTCATCCTTATGTCTGGGTAGTTGATGGCTCTTTTCATTGAGTCTGCTAGACGGGCACCGATGCAGCAGGCCATCAGCTCCAATCTTGGAATGGAAATTTTCTTCACGGGTGCAACTCTTGTCTTTGCGGAGATTAGTTGCGCCGTTGCACCCGCCGCCGCCTCCCCTCTCAGGAACACGCACGT
This sequence comes from Tomocerus qinae, assembly GCA_020055645.1. Taxonomy (NCBI): domain Eukaryota; kingdom Metazoa; phylum Arthropoda; class Collembola; order Entomobryomorpha; family Tomoceridae; genus Tomocerus; species Tomocerus qinae. The sequence continues at coordinate 25,252,627 of CM034549.1, forward strand.
ACTGTAGGCGGCTTTACTTGCGTCGACAAAAACGTGTAGTTGCCAGGATTGGCGGGGACAGTCCATCCCAAATAACCATCGTGGAATTTCTGCTGTAGATAGGAGGGTAAGACAGTCAGCCCATTTCTTGAATTCTTTGGAGATATCTTCCGGCACCTCCTCGTCCCATCCAACTTTCGACTCCCAGATTTTCTGCAGCAGCAACTTGGGCAGGAGCGTAACAGGGCACGTAAATCCGATGGGATCAAAGACTTTGTGGGCTGCAGACAGTATCCCTCGCTTGGTGACAGGTTCGCCAGGCTTTATTTCATTTTCGGTCAGGAGGCAGGCCAAAGTATCTCGTCTCAAGCTCCAGGAAAGTCCTAAGACTGGCAGAGTTTCTTCTTCCGCAGCATTTATGGAGTTAGACGTCCACCCTCTTAAATCGAATTTAGCGGAGGCCATAACTGCCGTGGATTCCTTCTGGAAAATCTGCATCTCCTCCTCTGTAGCGAAACTTGCAATAGAATTGTCCACATAAAACGACGATTTTAGATGCTGACCAGTTTTTTGTAGCTGTGCCGGTGCCGAATCTATGTGGTGGTTGATGGTAGCTCCCAACAGAAAAGGGCTGGCGGAGACACCAAAAAGAACTCGCTTGTGCCGAAACTCCAGGGTGCGGCTGCAATTTTCTAGTGGATCCTCCCACCACAGGAACCGGAGGAAGTCTCGATCTTCTTTCCGGATGCTCATCTGAAGGAAAGCCCGTTTAATATCGGAGACCAATCCAAAACGTTCAAGCCGAAATCTGGTCAAGACATCAGGGATGAGCTCCAGAAGGTTTGGACCCTTCTCCAAGCAATCATTGAGGGATGGAGAGAACCTTTCGTGGGCTGATGCATCAAACACGGGCCGGACCGGCGTAGTTTGGCTGGATAGTTTCACCACTGCTCGATGTGGCAAGAAATGTCCGAAATTCGAGATTTCTCCAAAGGGAACCTTCTCTATGACATCGTCGGAGAGCCACTCTTCAAAGATTTGGTTGTAGGCTGGTAGCATTCCTTCCGCCTTAAGTTTCTTCGTAGAGTTTTCTAGCCTTTTCTCCGCGATTAGTCTGTTGCTTCTTAGGTGGCTGTGATCGGAGATCCACGGCAATGATACTTGGTAGCGGCCGTCAGGTTCTCTCGTCACCGTCTCCTTAAAGTATTGCATGGCTGCTTGCTGGAGTTCCTCCTTCGAATTTTTCTCCGCCGGGTAAGTTATCCCTATTGCGTCGAGCTTCCATAAATCCTGGAGAGTGGCATCGGACACATGGGCTGTTGTGACGACGGTTGTTGTTGCTGAGGGTTGTGGGCTGCGACCAGTCTTGCCTAGAAGAGTCCATCCAAGAAAAGTTTCGAAAGCAACTGGGCCGCTGTCCAAATCTTGCTTCTTTCCGGTGAACAATTTGCCGGCGACATCTCCTCCGATTAAAAGACGGATTTCGGGCAGGTCGGTTCCAACGTCTGAGAGTTTGACTCCCATTCCCTTCAGCTCCTTCATCCATGGACCATTTGAAACACGGGGGATGGAGCCGCAAATTTTCTCCGCTTCCAGTGTGACAAAGTTGCAGCGGTAGCTGTGGTCCATGCTGGTAAGCCATACACGGTATTTTCGGTGAGTCTTCTCACTGGTCACCAGTCCTCCGAAAAGACAATTTTTTATCTTTTCCTCGCCGATGCTGCAGTAGCCCATTTTCTCCGCCGCGTAGGAGTCCAGGTAGGATCTCTGCGAGCCGCTGTCAATCAGCGCTCTGACGGTTCTCTCTTCGGAGCCATTACAGATACGGACGAGTAGAGTCTGCAAGCACACGTCCTCCGTGCAGGTCTGGTTGGAAAGGGTGTTGCTGCTGCTTGGAGTGGATTCTTTTCCCTGAGTTGTCCCCGTCTTTTTCTCCGAAAGATCTGGACACATGTTTGTGTAATGCCTTTTGGAACACAGGGTACATCTGATGAATGGTTTGCATTTCCCAGGGTGGCTTCCCAGCAGACAGTCTTCACACGCATTCTTTTCCCCCAAAATCTTCTTCTTTTCCTCCAATGACATTTTGGACGCCTGGTAGCAGTCCTTACTGTCGTGGGACTTAGTGCAGAAGACACAACAACATTTTTTCTTTTTAGAATTTGATTTGTTAGGCTCACCATTGAAGAGTCCAGCTGCCGTCGGGGTATCACGAGATTCTCGAGAATTTTCCTCTCCTTTGGGCTGCTTCTTCGACTTTTCTTCTTTCTCCACGGTGAAACCTTTTCTAGCCATGGCTATTCTCTCCTCTCCTTCCACTTCCTTTCGAATGTAGGACATCAAGAGAGAGAGTTGGTTGGGCGTTGATTGGGACGTTGTTGATTCAGCAATCTGACTTCCATCTGCGGCGGCGGTGGCAGGGACACTCGGCTCTTCCGTCTGTGGATATGCGTGAATTCTTCTCCGTTCCCAATTTCGCAGGACGTCTTCCGGCAGGCAGGACTCGACCAACGGGTAGAGCATGGCCGCGTATTTGTCCGAGGCCAGTCCTAGAGTCTCCAAAGCCCGGAGAGACGTCTCCAATCTGTCGTAAAGACTCGACAGCACGATTTTTTGTTGATGAGCTGCTCTTTGGAGGACGAGTTGCAGCAGGTCCCGAACATACACCTCCACGAGTATATCTTCTCTCCCGAATCGGCTCTTCAAACTTTCAATGGCCTTTGGGTAGCAGTTGGCACTCGGGGGGAAACTCGCGACGAGTTCTCCAGCTCTTGACTTTTTCTCCACAGCCTGCAGCAAGTATTGAAATTTGTCGGCACCGTTCATGTCTGCATCGGTGTCGATCTTTTCAAACTGCCCCCAGAATCCCAGCCAGTCCTTTGGATCACCGGAGAACTTCTTCCATTCGATTTTTGGAAGTTTCAGTCTTCGGTCTTTACCTACACGGCTTTTGGTGCTGGTGCTGGTACTGGAACTGCAGCTAGTGAACTCACTGTCGTCTTTAGCTTGGAAGATCTCCACTTTTGCTCTCATCAGGCCCAGGCGGTCTTGAAACGCTTCGGATCCTGAATGTTCTTCCTCTACATCCTGTGCTATATCGGTGGCTTCGGGAATGAGGAGTTTGTCAAGGAGTGTGGCCATAACTTGTTCGTCAATTCGGGCGACGGTTCCTCCTTTTCGCTCCAGATTCTTCATGAGCCCGTCAACTAGCATCGGGGATGGTTCCACCTTGTCCAGCTCTTCTTGCAAATTTGCGATGGTCTTGTTGAACTGTTCACGAGCAGGACCTCGTTGAGTTCGGAGTACCATTAGGTGGTGATCGACTTCCTCAAGGGTAGGCATCTTCGTGAAAAAACTGGAACTTTTTGCTCTTTTAAAACAATTTTAACTAGTCCTAACCAGGGGCGCCAAATGAGAAAAGCTAAGTGTTCTCAACACTATTTGTTCGTAGACTAGTTAAGTATAAAATTAAAAAGTTCTAGCTAAATGATGGCAAAATTTCAAGTTAAGATGAGCCTAGCGTAAATGTGGGGAAATTGAGACTGGTGCAGCAAAACTTGTAGAACTGTAAAGTTTTATTTTTACAAAAAAGTTAAGAGAGGTGTGTATATGGGTAAAGACCAGAGTCGAGTGAGTTGATAGTACAGGTAAGTTACCCATATTTATAATATGGAGTTGACACAGATTACCTTCCTACATTCAGTTGATAGATAATCTTAATTCCATACATCGTAAATTGTGGTCCGCTTCCAGAGATCAATTATTCAATTGTGGTGTCTGGAAGTGGACCTTAGATCATACATTCAAGAAAAAATAGTACAAGAGTTCACAACTTAATTTAAATGTAGGTAGGAATGACCATACGATTCATACAATCTTAAGAGAAACAGCACAAAAGTTCAAGTCCTAATTTACATCCTTTCTAAAATATAAATGCATAATTCTAGATACTGTACTTTTATGCTGGAGATTTCCACAGTGGTAATGTAATTTAAATATTATTTCACTCACAAATCGGTAAACTATTGGTTTCAACAATAAGTACAATTTAAATAGAAGAGCGAAAGTAAGGGGGAACGAAATGCATGCGAAACTAAATATTATTTGCTAGTGAATTGCGTAACATTTGATATGGTAATGTGCCTGAAGCATCTTTTAGCAAAAAAACCTGCTCTTGTTTATAAAAAGTGAGTAAGAGGTTGTCAGATATCCATTTCGATCTCCTGTATTCTCCATACATTCATACATTCTATATTCTGCTTTGGTCGAGGAGTTGCACATCTAAGACTTCACTCGTAGCGTGTTTGTATTTGGAATTTGGACAGATAAATACATTTGTATCGTATGAACTTAGTATGAAGCGATAACAGTTGGATCGTATTTTTGATACGTAGTTGAGCCTTGATTACTAATGACCAAATCATACTAGCTCCCACCGGTTTCTGCTGTCGAGAATTGTATAAATTTATTTTCCATGCAAATTGTGCACACAAAGCTATAGGGAATGTGCATTTATGAGTTGCAAGAAATTGTATCAGAAATCAGATGTCATTCTTCCGTGTATTTGCAATTTCGCATAAATGAGCAGAGCTCGAGGAAATCTGAGACAGTATTCTGCCGTGCCACTGCCATATCAATTGCCATAATCACACTTCAATTCCCTTAAACAATGGTTCAATTTTATTAAAACTTGGTTTTAGAACATCATGACCATGACTCATGGCTTGTTTGGTTTCATTTATTGCATAGAGACTTAAGTATAAATCCAGGTCAAGGTGAAACTTGCGCTCATCATTAGCATGGCAAATAGGCAGATAAATAACAGCGAGAATTGTCATAAATGTTGATTTGACTTTCAATTGGGGAATTAGACTTTTGTATAAGTTTCTAAAGGGAAGAGCTTGCAATTGGGAAAATAAGTCACTGTAATAAATATTTTTCTCGTTTTACGACTTTATTGAGTGTCAATATTCAATAATATTAATTGTAATGTAGATCTCAGCTTGATTGTCAATTGAAATCAGAAAAAAGTTACAAATCCTGCTTTGAGGTTTTGTTGATAATATCAATCCATATCAACTCTGTTACATTTCTTAAAGCTTGTTTGTTGTTTCATGTTTCACTCTTTTCTTAGGTTGCTAAATCCGCATCAGGGTCTCTCAAGGTTGCAAAATATTATGGCGAAAATATTTGAGACATATGAACTCTCTGACCACAAATTTAGTACACAAATACGACATGCGTATAACTTTATAAGTAGCAATAATAACAGCTTATCTTTCATGTAGCCTAAAATCGCTAATATACATTACCTTCATCATATGAACTAATTAGAACATATTTTGAGGAGATTGGTTTATGTACATGTTATATTCATTAAAGTTAAGTACAATTAAGTATCCCTATTAAATGAGAGCCATATGTATTGTAGTAGTTCTTGGTTAGACTATAATAGGTTCTAAGCGGGTCTGTAATACTAAGCGGGTTCTGTAATATTTGAATTAAGTAGCCAGCCAATCCGACTCCAACCGCCATTGTAGAAGCCAAAAGGCAAGAATGCTTGCTTAAAGGAGAGCGAAGCGTGCGAATGTGCACATTCAGCTAGAAGCGGTGCGATGGTGCACATTGAGTGAGATGTTGGTGTCCTGGCAAGTACTGAGAAGAACGAGCGGTGGCGAGGTTGGAGCGGACTGACTGGCTGACATCACAAAATAAAGACAAGTACATTGGAATATTGGCATGTTGGACATCCGGGTCATTTACTCATCACGGGCATCTCATTGACGGGTTAGTTAGCTTGGGCTGAAGCATCCGAATGTGTTGTCGACTCTGAAAACCGTAAGCTCTACTATCGAGGCTCCTCTCCATAACCGAACACCATTACAAAAGCTGCTGGGTAAAATCTTTGGAGGAAGGACAACATTTCGGATTATTGAAAAAGGAAAACGACCATCAGAGTAAGTCATTTATACATTTTATAAAAATGGGGCAAATTTTTTTTTTGAGGCATAACGTATGTAGAATGTTGGGAAATTTTTGACTTATTTGGGGGGCGTAATCAGCAGTCAGTCATCACCGGGGAATTTTTTGGGTTCAATCTCAAATAAATAATTTTATAATAATATGGGATTAAATTGATTTGACTTTTTGGGGAATTGTGTAGTGACACAAGGTCGCAATAATTTTATTGGAGCAAGGCAATAATTGGGGAATGATGTAAAAATACTGTCAAAATTTTTGGGCGTGAAATAGGTAGAATAAGGTGGTTTTTTGTGTCGCCATGCAAGTAGGTACTGTTCGGAGGACATTTTGGGGGCGTTAGGGAATTATTTCGACAAAATACCTTTACATTTCTTATTTGTAATACTATTTCTGAATTACTGGGCAATTAAAATTCAGTTTTAAAATGATTTTTTCAAATTTTTGGTATATATGGGTACGTATACAGTTCCAGGGTTTCCTTGGCTGACATTTTTTTTATGGGTTGGATAATTGGGTTAAAATTCAATTTATAAATTGGGAAAAATTATTTTAAATCAGGATTTCATGGGAATGTCTATTACAAAAAATCTACAATTAAAATTAGGGTGAATTTTGATAAAATTATATTTTATTTATTAGGGAGTCAGTATTGTCCCACAGAGTGAACCTTGAAACATGTCTCCAATTGTATCATATTGTGTAGTAGTGTTAGGGTGGTAGCTGCGGAGCGATGCTAAATCTTTCATTGCTAAGCGATATTTCTAGTACTTTATGTTAATTTGTGGCGACAGTCTAGCATGTCCAACTCCTACTTTATCTTTTCTTTGACCTAGTTGCAAGTCAGATAAAATAAAAGGATGAATGCTTAATTAGCTAAAGGACGCTCATGACTACATAATTAAGGTTAACGTCTGGCCACATGTTAATTATGTAATTTCTTTATCAGTTAACAAGTTGAATGTGTAATTGTGTGTGTAATCTAGGCATAACTAGTGGAGAATAGATAGATTATTTTAATTTTAAGGGGAGTATTCTAGAAATTAAGCAAATTCAAGTCTTGGTGAAATTAATTCAATTTTCTTTCTTTGAGATGATCTTTGTTCTGAGAATATGATTGACGACGAGAAAAATGTGAATGCTAATTATTTTGGGCGACGACAGTCTGAAGGCCAATTGGCCATTGTCTTCCAGCCACCAGACACGGGAGATTCGATGATCAGACACTGACCGAGACAGACGTAGAGAGTTGAGCTGCGGTGACGAACAACGAAGTCTACCATGGAGAGTGACGATGAAGAAGATTCTTTTTCGAGCAGCCTTAGTCTTGGTTTATGGGTTCTTGGTTTCAATTTTATTTGATTATTTGAAATTTATTTAATTTTCATTGAATTTATTTGGTACTATGAAGTTATTGGCATTTGATTGAAAATAATTGGGCATTTAGAAAACACATTTGAAAATTATTTTATCGTATTGGGAATTTTTGGATTTGAATTTTGATTCTTTTTGATTACTTGGAATTTTGATTTGAATTTAATTCTTTTTGTTGTAACATTTGAAATGATTACTTTTTGGATTTTGGACTGGTTTTGTTGAATTTGATTTGTACATAAAAGGTGTGATGTGTGTTGAGTGAGAGTAGTGTAGTACACATACAAGTACAATCATCAGATTAGTATCCGAGTATTATTTAAGTTTGGTTTTGATTTCATTTTGAGTAAAATTAGGAAGGTTTGGAATACTACTGTTTCTGAAATATGGGTACAATACTTTAAGAATGTTTAAATGAGATATAATATTGATTTTGTTTGAAAAAGTAAACGAGTAAAGATTTTTTGATTTTCAGATTAAGAATAGTATTGAATAATTGGACAATTTTGGTAAAAATTATAGAAAGGAAAACTAACGGCTGATTGGGTTAGATTATTTAGTGCAGTAAGGTTTGAATTCTTCGATTGTCTATAGTAGCCATAAATGGAGGAATATTGTCGAAGTTCTATTTGAATTCGTTTCCTTGGAGTGGTGAAACATAGGAATCTAGAGAAAGAAAAAATAAACTTTTGCGACTAATAAATCCTTTAGGTCATTTTGTAATGTTTCAGTTTCCTTTAAAATTCCTAGCGGTGCAGAAAGAAAGAACATCAAAGTTTTAATGGCATTATTTTTGTTTTGAAAAGTTTGAGAGTTTTAAAAATAAGTCTGTAAAAGAAATTAGTATTGGGAGAATGGTAAAGTCAATTTAATTGGGGGAATTATTTTTGAATCTGTTGTTTTTGAAAAAGGTGTGAATTGTTGTAAAGATCTAATGAAGTTGCGTATTTTATAATTCAATGACTGATTACTCCTAACTACCTAAAGAAAAAGCTTGTTAAATCTAGTACCAGCAGAGATAGAGGACCCTGGGGTAAAATTAGGTGTTGATTCGCCACACCCTTCGGTTTCTTTGTGCATAGTTGCTTGAAGGAATTCGCGGAGCAAAGCACGTACTAGTGAGCTAAAGGTCAGAACACAATTGGGTATTAGCTTACCATGTTCCCGTGGCCATACTAACATTTTTAAATCTCCTACTGTACTAACATTCCAGTCACGAATTAAAAATAGTTGTCTGCTAACATCTGTTGAAGGAGTACAATAATTCTACCTAACTACGTTTTTTGATTTGAAATGGGGAGTATATTTGATAAATTGTATGTTGGATATTGACTTTATTATTATTGGGTTTCAGAAAGTTTAAGTTTATTTGGGGAAAGTTGAGAATGCCACTAAAATATTATGTTGTATGGAGTAAGTATTTGCTATTGGAATTTAATTCTAATCCTACTTTGCTGACGAGTAAAAAAGGATTTATTATGTGTTTATATTTTGGAAGTGCATATAGTTTGTAGAAAAAATTCCTGTCTGTCGATTCCGAAAAAAGCCTTAGGAATTATTCACGTTCGGTGAATCATTCGAGCTGAAAGGAAAATGAGAGGGGGGAATTATATAATTTAGAGTTAGTGTGAGTAGCAATCCTGAGACCTACGGGGGGTAAATCCTGAGACCGACGGGCGGTGAATCCTGAGTCCTACGGGGGGAATAAAATACCGGTCGAAGGAAGGCCGACGGGAAAATACCGGTCGAAGGAAGGCCGAAGGGAAAATACCGGTCAAAGGAAGGCCGAGGAAAATAGATTAGGATAAGGGCAAAGGTGCCACACGACCTCTGAGCCAGATAGGACAAGTCGAAGTTAGTTAGTTAAAGCCTGAAGAGTATACCAGGGTAGGAATGAGGTCTGAAAATTTATTTATTTCTGAGAAATAACAAAGAGGATTACCACAAGTGTCATACGTAAGGATTATTTGAAGCAAGGGATTACCCGGAATTTCATTGGGCATTGTTTTTGTGGTTTTTGGAAATATTTTTATTTACGTGCCAATAGAACCTATAGTTAATAATAGGAATAGTTATAATAATATGAAATGTGTTTGTTTGATGTGAAGAAATGCATTATTAAAGGTGGGAAAGATGAAAAGTAAGTTTGAGTTTAAAATGTTTGAATTTTGATGATTAAAGTTTTGATTTATTATTTTTGAATAGTAAAATGATGTAATTTTGATTTTTGTTGAAATGAAGTGCACTTCATGAAGTAAGAAACAGTAGGTATTGAATATATGGTATTGATTAAAATGAGGTTTAAGTTTTAAAGAAGTTTATGATTTAAAAGGGGCTTATAAAATGTTTTGTTGATGTACTAATTTGAATTTGTGTTGTATTTTAGTGAGAGCTGAGTGATGATGTGTTTTACTGTCTTTTGGCTGAATGTGTCCTGTAACAATAATAGCAAGCGAAATAAGGAGATTCGGTGAGATCGAGGTCCAGTGACCATAGACGATAGCCGATGTGGCTCCTGGGGTCTTTCTAAAGATCCGAGCCGAAGACACAAGAGAATTGTAAATCGACATGGAAAAGAACGAACGAGAATTTCAGCGAGTGCATTAAATTGTTCTTGGAATTGATTGATATTATATGGATTGAAATTATTTTGTTTTGTAATTATTTGGTAAGAAGTTATTATAATTATTGGCTGTGTTTTAGAAATTAAGGATTACGATTATGAGTATTTTGTACTGTGCATTGTAGGAAATGTGTGAAATGAATTGTATGAGAGTTTCATAGTATAATTGTCTAGAGATATGATATTATTATTGGATTTGTATTTTAAATTTTTGGTCATTTTGATTATTTAATTTGTTACGTTCATTATTATTTTAGATTATGAGAATAGTACGAGTAATTCTGAATATTATAGAGTTAGCTAATGTTATATAATGTATTGTTTAGACTGTAATTGTTACTTAAGCTAATCAGGAATTTTTATTTTATTGTTTTGGGGTCTTTCTATTCTACCTCCTTTTTTTGGTAGGGGGGAAAAGCTGAGGACAGCTTTAAAATAAAAATGGGGCATGTGTAGTAGTTCTTGGTTAGACTATAATAGGTTCTAAGCGGGTCTGTAATACTAAGCGGGTTCTGTAATATTTGAATTAAGTAGCCAGCCAATCCGACTCCAACCGCCATTGTAGAAGCCAAAAGGCAAGAATGCTTGCTTAAAGGAGAGCGAAGCGTGCGAATGTGCACATTCAGCTAGAAGCGGTGCGATGGTGCACATTGAGTGAGATGTTGGTGTCCTGGCAAGTACTGAGAAGAACGAGCGGTGGCAAGGTTGGAGCGCACTGACTAGCTGACATCACAAAATAAAGACAAGTACATTGGAATATTGGCATGTTGGACATCCGGGTCATTTACTCATCACGGGCATCTCATTGACGGGTTAGTTAGCTTGGGCTGAAGCATCCGAATGTGTTGTCGACTCTGAAAACCGTAAGCTCTACTATCGAGGCTCATCTCCATAACCGAACACCATTACAGTATATTTCAATCATCTGAAAATATATTCATCAATATTAATGAAGTTTTATTGCTTTTTCAGAAAGGCACTTAGTTATTCCCAGATATCTGCTTATCTATCGAATCTAGTAACCTCCACATATATCTTTCATGTCTCCTTGGCTGAGGAGTTTAAAGCAAGGGAAATTGGTTCATCTCCAGCAGAAGACTTTAATGAAATTTCAATCTTACCTTTGCTATCAACAGTATTTTGTATGCTATGCTCACTAAACTATACCATGCATTACCACCTGGAAGTAATCCAAGAAATGTAGCAACAACTTATGTATACTATAATTTTACCTATAAAATGATGTGTAATTAAGCAATCTAATTTTCAACGTATATACCATTTCACCCGTCTAGGGTCTGGGTAAAATCTACTGCTTAGCATTAACCAAATACAGTGCTAAATTTTTGAGCTAAATATAGGGCTTTACATTATTATTTGTACACGATGTCTTATTATAAAAAGAGTTCAAACTCAAGCTATGAAAACGAAATAGCCAAGACTTTATAATAAGTTTTACGATTACTCTTGCATGCTATTACTACTACATATGCATATATAAACTTTGATTCTGGATTATTCTAGTTCAGAATCTCATTAGAATAATACTTTTGACGAATAAAACAGGTTTATGAAGAGTCGTTTTCAAATTTACTTCTTACAAGTCTACTAAACACAATCACTAAAATTATGGTGAAAATTGCGAATGAGTAAGGTATCAGTAAGCTGGATATATTGACATCTTTATTATTCCATTTTTGTTCAAAAAGCCGACAAATGTGGGGTTTGAGTCTTTGAGTGAGAGGAAAAAAATATTAAGAAGTATTCTTCTTTTGGATTCATTTTTAAAATGCTTTTGTTTATTATTTTTAAATGAAAGGAATTTATAGATTCAATTCAACGCCAAACTTCATGGAAGTTTAAGGAAAATGGGCTCATTTTCAGCTCATTTTTAATGACTACCGACTTAAGGGAAGCCAATCCAGATTTGTAGAAAGTCAACAGATGAATAGCTGAAATTCTATAGTGCCTTCTTGCTGCATTACTAAATCAGTAATAATATACCTTTCTTTTGACATCTGTATGGACACTACCATACAGACATTAAATTTTCCTTACTTCCTTGATATGGTAAGATAAGATACACATAAGATATCCGAAGTAAGCAAGTATTACCTACTTTATTTTTGAGCCTACTTACATATATTTTAAATAGTGTATGGAGAGTTAAGGCCAAAAATTTAAAAAAAAAACCCATGGGATTGATTTGGTGATACAAATTACAATACGTTTATGGCCGACAGCTACCAATGGTATCTGTAATAATTATAAGGTTTTTAGTTTCACAATTCCTAAATCAATTGACGGATGACATTGACAGCTCTTGGACAAATCTTGGAAATTATTTGTTTTTCCGCCTTTTGGAAGCTACTTTTTTTCAATGATTACTAATTTTCTAGGTATATAGTCATTACCAGTTAAGGTATTGACAAATAAAGTTAAAAATGGATTTATCAAAAGAAATTTGAAACAGAAAATAATCACTAGATACTTTTCTGGTTCTTTTGGTTTCCATTTTATTATTATTCCTAATTATAAGATTCGGTAGGGTAACACACTTAACCTATGAAAGACATTTAATCTTGTATAATCCTACATGTAAGGAAAATCTGTTTTGATGACGAACAATAGACAACAAAACTCTTGCTCTATGTCATTGCATTGGTTTCATGTACTCTCTTTCTTTCTAACACCACCACTTATAGCGCTTCCTCTGCTGAAATATTCGTTTCAATAGATTGTTTGTCACTGTTTGTTATGCTTTATGTCAAGCTGCTTAATGATATCATTTCAGAAGAAGTCAGATCTGTAGCTATTGTGCCCATACATTTTACATCTTGCCATTTCTTCTGACATTTTCCTTTTTCATGATGTTTGCTCTTTATCCTGCTTTTTCTACGTATTCCATTTGATCAAGTAGTAAATACTGATGCAAAGAGAACACAAAAGCGGTTTAGCTATAAACAGAGTAATGATGCTAAGTATTTTCTCCTACTTATATGTTTATTGTATCACTTACAGATGTACTTTTGGCGTCTTTTCCTTATGTTTTCACAATTCTTTGAAAATATGGAGTAAAGAGCCCATTATTGAAAAATACATGAAAAGGTTGTGAATGGAAAAGATTTTGAATCAAGTAGCTTAACTTTACTTATTAGCCTTATGGGCCAAAGGTATGCCTTTTCCAGTTTCTCAGCTATTATTATCTCCAGCACGTAAAGCTTTTGTTGGCAAGAAGTCGTAAGACCGTACTTATGTGAGTTTATGTAACTAGCATGCTTATATGTAGTGTGGTTTCATTTGTTAACAATCTCATAAAGTGCACTTAAACTTCAACCGTACTCTTAACATTTGTTCTTTGCTCTCACTTGTGTTATATATGCATATGTACTTAAACAAGCATAAAGTATAGATATTATTGCTTACACAAGAGGGTATTATTATTAGTTAGCTAACAGGAAAATTTTCTCACAAAGGATCTATACAGAATTATATATGATCTATATAAGAAGATATCCATGAATGAACAAAAGTTGGGGGAAATCGTTCCATCGCAACAGTTTATACGGTTTCCCCGTTGCTTTCATCAATTTATTATGTCTATCTGCAAGTGTTTGCAAAAACATGAGACTTTCTGAACATCAAGCCTTCCTGCAATGTTTGGTTGTTTGGTTTCATTACCTTCAATCAGTGCTCTGTGCTTTTGAGCGAGAAAATGTATAAAACCTCCAAGCTCCTCTTCTTTCCTTGCAGTCACACAAGATCAGCAGACTGCCATTCAACATCGAGACGAGTAGCTACCAAAGATCGGAGAATTATCCATAAATTTATTACCTGCTATCATTTCTGTTGATATATTATTCACACTGACTATATTGTTACTGTTTATGTTGTTCCGCTGTTCCGAATGCTTCGAGCAGAGGTGTAAAGCAGCTTCTTCCGTTTTCCACCAAGGTAGTGTATAACCATTGCCTATCTTGATTTATTACTTATACAAACTAAATATTGAAGTATCCTAAAAATGTGACTTGATATTTAAACTCTGCAGGAAAATTGCTAATTTGGTTTTACCTGTACAGGTGATCATTGCGGGTTTCCATTCTGAAGATGATACGTGGGGCTGGAATTGGCTACATTTGTATTGAGATTAAAGGTAGGTACCAAATATAATTTTGTCATTCATTGGCATGGGCCCTTATTACCGTAATCATATTTTCCGAATTTTGCAATACATGTACTCTTCTCCCATTTACATTTTCAGGTGCAATTAAACCTGTAGCAACATTGCTTCCATGTATACATCGGATGGTCGTCTTGATTAACTTTTTCATAGATGTTAGCCCTAATTTTCTGCATTAAGAACTTCAAATTCTGATGTTACTTTCAGATTACAGATTTATTAGTCTACTTAGGGAGACAATTTCCTAGACGTATGTAATTTTCAGTGTATGTATTTTAACAGAAAGCTATAATGAGCCACCAGAGGCAATTTTCTTCCATAAGCAAACTTCCGACTACAGCTACAGCTACATCATAATAGTCAATAATAAGTTTTTTGCTTTTAGCAAGTATATTCGACAGGAAATATTGTGGCGATAGAAATATAATTTTTAGCAAAATTGGGAGTGTTTCGAGTCTTTGCAGCTCTTATTTCATGCATATACATGTACACACAAATAGTAACAGTTCCATGAGGATTATTATTAAGTTACTTAAATTCGATTTTAATATTTTGTCTTAAGAAAAAGGGTTTTACTTTGTTGAACGTATAGCTCTGAGTTTTTAATTGTGCAAAAGAGTGATAATTAGTGATACAGATAATAATGGCTCAATTTAATAATATATTATAAATATAGATAACTTGATGTTTGAGATTTAGATGTAAAAGTATTATAATTGATTTTGGTGAGCTTTTCTATAATTTAAAATTAGCTGGTCTTTCCAATAGAGGTAAGTCTGTCCATGTTGTATTGTGTGTTGTTATTGCAGTTTACTTTTCCATATAATTTGTAGCATAGTTAAAATTTAATAAGTGATCAGTACGTAATTACTGAGCTGTGAGTACAATACTTAATCTTTCATGTATTTTGAATAGAATAGTTGGTTGAGCAAGTGAACAATTGTAAATATAGCACCTCAATCTGTAATTCAGGTTGTGGATATTGTAATGAATCGTGGTTGATGTTGTGATCTTGATTTAAAGCATTTTTGTCATTTTACTATTAATAGTATTAAGTAGATGTTGGTATTCTGTGTCGACATATGCTAACTTCTTTATTTTGAACTTAGTATTCCGTTTGACTTCTAATTAACTATGCAAGTGCGAGGTAAATCAAACTAAAAATTTTAGTTAAATGAACAGTGACGGCCTGAATTGAGATTGAGAGTATAGACTTACCACCAAACTGGTTAAATCAATGATTTAATTAAAGTCAAATGACGTGGGTGATTTGTGAGATTGTGGATGACAAAGGTTATATCCTAATGTATGTTGCTTTAGGTGCTAAATATAAGTAGTGCTTTTTAATTGTAGTAACTTATGTAATATGCTAATAGACACTATAATAACTTTTAATGCGTAAGAGATAATTGCGAAGGAGTATTACTTATTTCGATAGCAATCTGGAAAACAGGGCTTCTAGTAGTAATATATACTCATGCGTTCATTTACGCTAGTATAGTGTATGATTATAAATGTATAAATGTGTATATAAAATGTGTAATTGGGTGATTCATAATAATAAGATTTTATCAATAAGATAAGAAAAATTTCCGTCCATGCTGATTACGTTAGTACTTATGTAATACCAAAATCATTGTTTATTGTAACTTTTTTCTAATATAATTACAATATATTTTAAGTAAATTGTCTTAATTAGTTTGTTGCAATCCTTGCTTTTGAATTTATAGTAGGTATTCTAAGCCAATTTCGGTACAATTTTGTAAATCTTAAGTTGTGACTTGGAATGTTTTAAAGTGTTTGAATCATGTTTATTTAATTAATAAAATGCTTTAGTTTAATATCGATTGTCTTCCCATGAATCTACTGCGCCTTAACTTTTCAGGGCGTACTACTACTGCTCTTTTTTCTTATGCCCTAATGGCCGATGATAGTTAGCTATCTTCCTATTGCAAAACTCAACTAAGCTTTAATTGCATTAAAATTCCCTACATTTTAAATCCCTATATCTATAGAGTTTAGATACGATTAAGTCTCAAGTAATTACATAGAAAAGAATCTTCCGGTAATACTCAGTATAAATATAAAAGTAGGTTCATTATTCATCATCCCATTTATGACTATGACAGGATGAAGAAAAAAATTCTATAATACACCATGTACAATTGCCGTATCTATTTCCATTGATATTTTTAATCCAATTATTTTGAGATATCCAATGAATAATCATTACTGCAAGAGAATTTATTTGAATGCTTAACAAAGATGTTTGCAAATAATTAACTGGAGGATTTATCTAGGGTCGGGCAAAGAATCGAGGTAGTTTTTGAGTCCATCCCAGTCCTTTGTTTCGAAAAATCCTTGAAGAATTTCAACTACCTCAGGTTGGATTGTTCCTTCACGGTCAACACCATCGAGTCCGTAGAGTGCTGTAGTCAATTTGAGAAAATTGTTGCGGTTGAAAATTTCCGAGTTGAACAGGTCAGAATTGAAAAAGTCCGAGTTAAAATAATCCGAATTAAAAAAGTCGGAATTGAAAAAGTCCGAGTTAAAGAAGTCAGAGTTAAAGAAATCGGACAACTTTAAACCGTTTTCGTCACACCATTGTAAAAATTGTCTCAAGATTTTAATAGGGTTTAATTCTACGTCAAAATTTGGAGAAATTTCAGCCTTTTCAACTGGCACACGTGGCAGGGAAACTAAAGTATCAAATTACACAGATCATTATGGAGAGGATATAATATTTCAATGCATCATTAAATCAACTTGTATGCCGAATCGAAGTTAATAGGAATAGTTTCGTACCTGCTACCCCGATGACGCAAAAGAAACCTAATAAGACGATTGAACGCATTTTCAAACTCTTTCTCCTTCTCTTCTGATGTTTGGGTACCCCTTGTAGCGATGCAAAGATGAGACTTAAGCTGGGTTTATATACCTCTACATGTTTTTCAACTAACGATTTACGTCATAAAGTTGTACTTATTATATAACTGCTATGAAACATGATACTGATATTAGACTAACAACAGACAAATGCCAATATCTTCTTGTAATTGAGCCACTTGAAGTCAGCATGCTTGCCATTAGTAACTTGTCATTTGATTGGGCTTTTGTCGGACAACTACTGATTGAAGAATAGAAACACTACCCATATGTTATACAATACATTATATAAGTAACGAGACAGTAGTTACATAACAGCTACCGGTCAAGCGAATAATTATCAGATGTCCATTGAGAATACAACTGTTTTAAGTGCTAAATGCCTTTCAATCTCAATGATTGGCTATTATAATTAAAACTTTACATAAACATTATAAAGGTAGGTGTACTTATTCACTTATCACTTGCTCCAATGTACAATAAATTGCATTTTAGTGGATATCTACATGTTAAAACAATTATACGGTTGTGTAAGAACAATTAAAAAATAAATCATCTTGTAATAATAGTTTGTTTAGCTAGGTAGTAAATGTTTTGTTGTATTTATTATTTTAAATCACCAAGTTTAAATAATTAATGATTACGGATGGTACATACAAGTATTACACTCATCTACTATACACTCATCTGTTATTGAATGAATTGGTTCTTGCTAAAAGTGAACTTAAAGGCTGAAGTACATTTACAAATTACATTTATTTGCGACGCAATTTGCTATGCCTTCAATACTGTAAATTATTTTAGCTTTCAAGAATATTCATTAATACTCTATTCTGGAGATTTCTGCTTGAATTTGAATATGGCCGATTTTGCTGTTTTGGGAAGGTATAGGTACATCCCTAGAAGATGTGAAACAGGGAGAGAAAATTACTAAGGCAGGTTAGGAAGAAAGTTTGGGCCATTCAGATAGAAAGGTACACTTGATTTCCTACACAGCGATCATAAATCAGATGCAGATGCGCAACAGAAGACAATTTTTAATATGCAGTTGGAAGGATAATCCGTACATACACTGTACACTTCGATTACTGTTTTGATTCAACCAAAGTAGCACTAACTAAGGAAGGGCAATATCTTAATGTTCACTGTACATATCTTCTCTCTCTGCTTTTAAACCGTTCCACAAAGTTCTGGCTGGAACAGCCAATGTTCCATGAAAACCTATTGTATTTGGATACCAGGAGAACATTCGAAACTCCAGAGCGAAAGCAACCTCAGCTTAACTCACATTTATTTGGCTTTCCTACTTTGATTTCGTTTTAAAACACGCTAATCGTAGCTCCATATCTCTTCTGCACAAAATTGTTCAAGTTGATTTCATAAGCTACTCGGTGTGTGTTCACTTGCCAGAAATTAAACTTTGTTTTACTTTTTAAGACTATTTTTATTTTGCGTGCATAATTCCTACATCTTACTTAAACTTACTACTACTTAACTTCATTTCTTCACAAACTAAGTTATATAAAACCATGAATGTCACAAATATCACGAAATTTACACGAAACTACATTAGACTGTCTGAAGGAAATGGCATTGAAAATCAAGAGGATGCTTTCACAGTGATAGCCGTTTTGAGCCTGGCTTCAAATTTACTTCTACTTGCAGTTTTGATGGGGGTACCAAAACTGAGAAGGTACGTTTTTTCATCGACAATTTCATGTTTGGACTGGAAATAGCTTCTCAATGTAGCATTCAAAATTAATTGTAACTAGAATAATTTGACGATGCTCTTCACTTCTTTATCAAAGAAAAGCAAAGTACCCCTTACATTATACATGTCCCTATACTTTTAGCCTTAATGATATAGTGTTCTAAAGATTTACTAATTATTACCAAAAGCCATTTTAACTTTGTCCGTTTCAAATGTATAATATTTGCCAAAGAATTTTTTTACAAAATTACACTTCACTTCACAATTACTTCAGTTACATTATATTATAAGCCACTTTTACATTGCTCTTAATGTACTTTCTTGTATTAGTGGGAGAGAGTCGTAAGGAAAAGTATCTGAATAAATTGCATTAACATTTTCGACAGCTAATAATGCAACAATAGATTTAATGTAATGTTATGTAAACCCATTAGTTCACAATGGAGTATGTATGAGGATCATTTTTTTGTCCTTCTAAGTTGACATTATGAAAAGAACCCACGTAATTGAAGGAGCTTTTATATGTGTAATGTATACCAGTCCTTTAATGAAGGATCAAACTCAGAACAAGCAAGGACACATCCACAAAAGATGTTAGAAGGACTAAGGACACTAGAGAAAGCAGAAAGTCAGAACAATAGTTATAGGTATTGATACTATTTCTTTGTTATAAGAACTGCACTACTATTTATAATACGGAATTATGGAACCACAAACCCACTCTCACTACATCATTACTATAATAGGTCGAATTTATGCGTGCTTTGAAATAACAGCATTACCAAGTATTTCTTTGGCAAAATAATGACGATTGACTGAATGCTATATGCAAGTATGCAATATTCAATCGTTATAATCAAAGATATCAGATTATATGATTAGCTTTCATTTGTTGTCAAATCAAAAGTAGAAAGCTCTTTGTACATACTGTTACTTTATAGAATCTTTCCTTTGCTCATTATATTCTTAGAAAAAATAACAAAACGTATTTTTTTTGCTATTACATGTGCAATATGTATTCACATAACCTTTCTTGGCTTTGCTCTATGTACAATGGTACGAATATATAATAATATTATAATGTATAATCATATGCAACATGTATTTTGTGCAAAATGCATTACTATACTACAGACACTGAAGTCTGAAGTACCTGAATAAAATAAATGTCATACAGTTTGGAATGAACAATGATTCCATCGAATTGTATAGCTCAGCGTCTTAAGGCAAGTTTAAGACACATAAGAATCCAGACAGCCTTTTACCGATCCACTTTACTTACTCCTTCAAAATCTATACGCAATAGCTTTAAATGTCAAAGGCGTGATTTCTAATTTTTGGCAATGAGTGAAACAAATAATGAGGAATAGGAATCATATTCTCTTATTTGTATTTCCTATTAACTGTACATTCCAATTATATTGATTATTATTCTTTTACAGACCGGTAAATTATTTAGTCGGTAATCTGTGCGTCAGTTCAGTATTTTACACACTAACCGGATGCATTCGGTTGGCAGAGTTGAAGGGAATACTCATCCTCCGTGGTTATGGATGTCTCATTTGGAGAGCATCTCAGAGTACGTGCTCATAAATCCATGTTAATTAAATTACCTGATAGCTAACAGGTACGTATCCAGAAATTTAGACAAGAGGGGTGCTACCAAAAAATGATAAAAACAGGACATATTCGCGCAAAACAATTTTTGGCTTTTTGGAGAAAAACTCGTTTTCTCAGATTTTGGGGGCTTCAGTCTTTCCGCCCCCTACTGGATACTTGCTTGATAGCCAATATTGAAAAAATTATGTGCGTAAACCAAATTCGTGTGTTTTGTATGCTGCAGAACTGGGATCCTGGGTCACTGCGAATGCTTTAATATCAATAAGTCTACACGAATGCTACATGTTTTCTCATCTCAACGGGAGACTTCGAGAGACTACGTGTTATTCTGCCTTTGCAAAAATAGCATGTTCTTGGATTGTAGCAATAGTTACTTCGAGTTATACTGTAGCTAGTTTCTCTTATGATTCCTCTGCTTCAGTAAACGCCTCTTGCAATAAAGTTGGTTTTATTTATATTTATGGAATCCTTATCACATTTTATCGTTTAAA
Organism: Tomocerus qinae; assembly: GCA_020055645.1. NCBI lineage: Eukaryota > Metazoa > Arthropoda > Collembola > Entomobryomorpha > Tomoceridae > Tomocerus > Tomocerus qinae. Next base: position 25,273,470 of record CM034549.1, read on the forward strand.
TCTTATCTTCAAAGACAACCGCAACTGGATGATTTTCATGTTAATATTTCATAGGCCATATTCCTAGAGTACCCACAAGTGGACCTATGGGAAAACCTTACAGCCTTCACTGTTTTCTATCTCTGGAGTTCCTTTCACATAACCTGCGGTAATCAATGAATTGATCGCTTTGTTAATTGTGTATCGTTTGCGTACTGTATTATGTAATAATTTTATTAACGTCTAACTCTATCTACTATTAACTTATGAATATCGTTTATCTAGAACTATATAAAATTCGTTGGGATATCAGGGACTTTCTGTGCGGCAAGGTTGCCTTAATTTAATCCAAAAATATAGTGGATTTTATTCAATTTTGTTGTGATACTATGTTATCACTAGTATCACACGTTTAAAAATGACATCGTTGAATTTTAAATAAAATTTACAAACAGCTGTCGATAGTACTAAATGTTAATGTACGTATAACATTACTTGCAACCATCAAATTTTAAGCCAATTTTACTCATATCAATCTTTGTATAAGATCGGGAAATCAATCTGTGCCTGGGCTGGTTCATTTGCGTATCTTCACTTGTTTGTTTTCTATTCTATTAGATTTAATTATTTATTAATGGCATTTTATGAAATATCTATGTACAGTACTTTTTACATGTTTAATACTGGACAAGATTCGACGATGACATTTTTACATGATCTGATCACAAAACGAATAACATGCCTATATGCTCATAAGTGTGAATGTGTATGCAGTTCGAAACTAGACACCGTTTACGTTGCGCGGATAATATCGAACTCCAAAGAAGACTAAAGCAATTAAAATACATCATTTGCTATTCCATGATCTATTTATTATTTTGGGTTCCGCAAGGCATCTCAGAATTGATATGGTCATTCCTGAATGTCACAGATCCAAAAGGATCCTACTCCGAATTGTATTGGATCAAAGGATTGCTTGATAACAGTCGTCACCCAATGGTCTGTATATTCCCCGTGGTATTTCTATTATTAAGCTGCTCTCTCGAAGATTTCAAACTGTGCTTTGGGACTTGCTTGGTAAGCCCAATTCAAATGGAACATCACGGTGGTTATTCTCAAGAAGATGCGCCAATTCCTGAGGTTAACTTCTCCAATTGGGATATTCACGGCGGAGAAAATACGGCAAATGTCGAATTACCAGATTCCCAATTTTCGGAGAGAGACAAAGATGGACAACTCGAATCTCAACTCTAGAGATAAGCCACATTATTCTCAACTCTTGTGCTCATTTATTTTAACTTTTATAAGCATTTTTATTTGACAAGTCGAACGAAGCATGTTATATGTGTGTGTTTAAGGTACAAATACATGTATTTGTTGAGTTTAATATTCTTAAAAACGCAAAGATAAAATAACTGAAAAATAATGATAAACGATAGCTCATCGCTCGACTCGCTTTGAAACTTGTTTCGGCAAAATATAATATATATGGATAGAGATTGTAAGGTACTTGCACTTACTAATACATATACAATTCGACGGTACCATTTAGTATACAATATGTAGTAATGTACTGAAACTTACTATATATGCAGTATTTGTAATTGTAGCATGCAATTTTATTTGAATTGCAAATAAATCACCTTGCATGTTGTACGCACCTACAATTTGTGCAAGAATCAACTGAAATATATTGTTTTATGATGCATTAAGATAAGACTTCTGAATCAAAACCACTGATGCTTATACTAGAAATAAACCTCACTGAAATGTATCAAATGCACTTGAAGTTAAATTAAGGTACGGACCTAAGATCCTCTACTGCTACTGTATTTGCATGTACTAAGTAATTTAGGCAATAGTATTCTATGACTAAGCTAGCTATAGTGGTTCTGGTCTAATTGGCAATATGAGAACATTGCGAGATTACGTAGACGGTAATCTGTATCTAATTGAATCTAGACGAAGTATATTCCCTAAGATAATGCTATCTTCACTTGTAATGTGTTAACGTGCTTACTTCTTTGTACACTACAAACACTTATCTCTGTTTAGATCTAGTATCCCTTTTGCCATAATTTTCTTTACTCTTAGTTGTTACATACGTTATATTCCTACCTAATCTAATCACGGTTTTTTATTTTGAGCGTTTATTTTGTGAAAACAGCACATATGTCAGAGTCCAACATAATCTCACCTACTGCATTTTCTTGCAGTAGTAAATCAGCTTTAGCTAACATGTCGCTAGTTTGATGAGTTTGACCTGTTGCAATGAATCCTGTTACCTTTTTAATTGTTTAAATTTTATTTTATTGTTATAAATTTGATGCAATAAATAAATTAGAAATGCTTATCCGAAAAGAAACTATCATAAGAAACTTTTTTTTAATTGTCATAACACAAGTGTACCTACTGTATAAACGGAAATTATAAATACTCTGACGTCATAATAACTCCGCCTAATGTTATAATATACTATTGTGTAGTGAAGTATAGTAACGCAAGCAACTGATAACAGTAACACTCAAAAATTTGCGCGAAATTCATAATCAGTCCCGATATTAAACGAGCGGATAGTAAGTGCATCTATACTTAATTTCTTTTCCTTTGGCAAACTCTAGTTGCTTACTGAAAGCAATTAGAATGGCTATTTTGGGGTTAAGACGCTGACATATAAGTGTTTGTAATTGTAAGTACAGGCTAACTACCAACCTAAATACAAATACTGATAACACATACATTTGAATTTGTACTACTGTTACATATTGTCTTGACATGACTAACAATGATTTGAACTTGACTGACTAATCGGCTTTGGCTACTCTACTGTCTGGGTCTGGTGTGTACATGAACTGCATTCATATATAGCATTGTGTATTTGGTTGTGAGTAAAGTAGCTGTTGCAGTTTATGTTTAGTCTACTCTATAGCAAATTCTCCTCAGAATTGTATATTACATTGCACATTCGTTTAAGACTGATTCAAAATGATCATAAAAAGCCTAACAGATCTTTAGTTCTTAATAAGACAATCTCATAACTCTACCAACAGAGTACGTTCACATACCGATGTTATTTAACTGAAGATTTGCTCTTACTGGTAAGTGTTGATTTTCGGATGTTTCTGTGCTTCATCATTTGTTTACATTACATACTAAAAGTTTTAATTTTAGCAAGGAGCATCTTATGAATATAGATAATTTATTCATAAATTTTTTTTGTTACCTTTAAGACCCATTACATATTTTCAGCATCAAAGACAATGTAGACACCCACCTTTATAGTATAGTAGTGAGCAAATTATTTTGAAAACAGTTGTTTTCAAATGGGAATCTTAAACAGCATAAAAATGAAAAAAGCATAGTAATGTATCCTATAGTGGGTGATACGACGTCCGTGTACATCAGATCTGCTGGTGGCGTCTCTGCAGGGATACAAGTTACGTGAATGAGTTACTAATGCAAACAAATATCTAAGTAAATTGTTAATTGTATTTAGATTCTCCAATATTAAAAATGGACTTGTTTTCTGTATGGATTGCTGTCACTGGGTACATTAGCATAATCGGCCTGTTGATTTTCTTCCTGGCTATTGTGATGTGGGCGAGCTCAGTATGCATTTTATATACATGGATGAAACCACATTCCCAAATAAAAATGGAAAATACATCTAAGAAAGCCAATTCGTCATCAGCCATCATAAAATACGTCAAATGTTTTGTTAACCTTTATGGATTTCCACAATGCCAATGATATTATATCACTATTACTTATAATATCACTCTGAGTGATATTTTAATTCTGTGTGTGTGAATTGTGAATGAAATAAAAATGAAATAACGTGCTGAATCAAAGGTTTATTTTGATTTCGATACACCTATAAATGGCCTATACCCAAATTTCATATTTTTCCAAAAATAATGATATTTCAAGATAATAAATTCGAAATTGTCAATATTGTTATTACTATTACTAACATTTTTGTACCTATGCATATAAAATGTTCCCAGGTTCGCACTCGTGTTTTATTCCAATTATACTTTTGTAGATAAAAATTTTCAGAGCACTTTTTACATTATTCTATACTTGACACTTAGGCTTTATATAATGATGCGCTTAGAACTATATTACAGAACTGTAATAATTATGTACACAAGATATCGTAAATATTTTCCATATATTTAAGAAAAGTTTAATCATTTTCAAAAATTTTTTGTATCATTTCATCATTTTGAAACATGTTTTCCTCTAAACGAACAAATAGATTTTTGGCGCGTCTTCTCAAAACTTCCCAACCTTCCAATTCCAAATCTGCGAAATTGTTGAAAGGATTCCACGGATCAAGGACACAGGGTAAAGTATGAATAAAGGTTTTTTTGATGAGAGATATGCCATCAATTTCGTTCATCTTTACATTTGAATGTAATTTAGAATTCAATGGAGAAGGAAAATCCATGTCAATAATAAGTTTTCCTTCAATCTTGTCGATTTTCATCTTATCATATTCAGTAATCTTATCCTCATCCATTTGGAAAATAATACAAAGATTATGAAAATCTATCAAGAGCTCCATCGCCTTTCGTAGAAGATCATGAAGATTGTCCGAAGGACACAATAATGCTGCTTTCACTGCACAAAGATCAAGCATATTGCATGTTTTGTCATGGTCATTTGTTTTCCAGTCGATACTCGGATACTGAAGCGAGTTTATGCTTTGATTCCAAAAGCGAATTAATCGAATAGCTTTTCGAATATGGCGTGGTATATTTTTGAAAAAACGGACGGAGCTCTCTTCCAAACTAGAGTAGTAGAACCTTTGTTCAAAATCTTCAACTTTTTCAATTTCTCTTAATACCCCAATTCTTTGAAGTTCCACAAAATGCTTCGACTCTGTAATACAGGTTTGGATAAAAGAATCCATATTTGTGAATGCTTCGCAGTCTAAAATCTCAACGAAATTAGCTGCAGGGTACAAATGATATACTTTACTTTCAATTTTGAAATTAATACAAGTTTTTGAATTTGCAGAGTTTTTATTTTCAGATAGCCAACACAATCCTGGAAGAAATTGCTTTAAACTTTCAAGATGACTTTTGAACTCTTCCATTACCTTATCGAATGGTGGTTTACTATTTGCAAGAAACACATACAAGTCGAATTCCGAGTTGATCTCTTCTGTCTTTTGTGTTTGCAAACAACGAGTTGAAATTCCAATGTGTTTGCCTACACTGCCACCAATTTTCACACGAAGTACATCGTTGCGACAGCATTTGATGATGGAGAAGACACGACTGGCCATTATAATCCCTCTTTGATAATATTCAATATCAGGAAGTAATTTTGTGGCCAAATCATCCAGCAGATCATTCCATTTTCCTTCATTTATGTCATTCGAAGAATTTTCTTTGTATTCCAAGCCACATCTATGAATATAAACCAATACTGTTGAGTTACACTCATTTTTTGAGGCTATTGAAGATTCTTTGTCTGGTTGCTCTTTTCGAGATTTAAATTGTCCCATTATTTTCGGAAAATACAGAACAAAGCAGATACCTTTTATAACCACTCCGATATTACTCGTGCGAATCTTGCAAAACTTTGACTCCTTTACTTCGTTTTAGAGGTGAACTAGCTAATTATCTACTGTTTTACTTCATAAAACTGGTGAAAAATGAGTCAGTATTGGTTATGATGCAATGCAATAACTATTACGTAATTCATCAACTCCGTATCATTTTATTTGCGTATCCATTATCTAGTGTAGTGTACCCAAACCCGAAGTCTGACATAGAATTTTATGACTTTTAGCAGAATTTAACAAGGAAATCAATCGTATGATTTTCCAGAATGCAGATTTTCAGAATGTTGTTGAATAATGTTAACTTACGCTTTAAAAGTACTATATGCGTTATTGTAAATTCCATCGTAGTAAAATATATCTTTGCTGTTAAAAATAGTCCCTGCTTTCCATGGCAAGATTCAGAACAATGCTTCCTAACTGTTGAGTTGAAACAATATTTCAAATCAATTTATCATTATTTATTTGCAATTTACACTGATTCTGCTGAAAGGAGCACAGCATATATCCTGAAAGTTTTTCATCTATAACGTAAGCGGCTATCTACTGTCTACCTACTTAAATATTTTGCGTTGAGAAGAATGCTTTAATGACAATGCAATGCAAGTTTCAAACAGTTTATTCATTACGGACAGAATTTCATTGAGAGATGCAACATTAAACAGACTACACAACAGTCCTAAAGATGTACACTAACAGAAATATTATTATTTGTAGACATCAAATAAACATAGTAGATGTTATTGTAGTAATAGCAGCTGAATAATTTTACACAATATCTGGAGAAAAATGTATAATATTTATGAAATTGATTATCGGCCGAATACACCGAAAGTAAGCCATATTTTTATAGCCTATAAACTTCTAGTTACATAATAAGATTACATAATTTAACGTAATAATATTAGCCATAATTCGTAGTCGTATAGTATACTGAGAGTGTAGCAGCTTTTATTTAGCTAACATTTGCATTAATGACTTGGCCACACCTTAACTTGGCTCGCTACTTAAGAATAAATAAGCATTTCACACAAAGTTCATATTTGCATTTCACTAGATTCGGTTTAGCTGACTTATTTCCTTTGTACCTATTTTAAACATAATATGCTATGTACAAATAGGTTTACAATGGTCACACTATAGGTATACACATTTACACAATCAACCACAAGGTTAAAAATAATATATGTACATGTATCTATGTATGTATTGTATCTTAGTACATACTTTGTCTTAAATTCTTAATCATCCCTAAATATTTAAAGCAATTTAATGCTATGTATTTAATTGAGTTCGGAAAGATTGTGTTTTGCTCTAGAGGTGTAATTTAGGTACATATTTATCTTTACCGTGTATATGCTATTTCTACTTAATTTAGTAATGATCAAGCTTAAACTAGTAAATGTCACAGCATATGGGTATCGAATGTTCTATATTTTCAAATGATTATTTGCTGAGCTGCTTTTAATTTCTAATTTACTCTATTTATGTCATTTATAATAGTATGCTATGTGTAAACAAGTCCTGAAGCATACAATTTCTTGATATACAGCCACACAACAAAGAAATACATTACAAAATTACAAATGATGACAACACAAGGATTATTTTACTACTATAACTATTGCTTAATGTCTACTTGTAGTTTCCACTTCTAAGTGTTTTAATCTGCTGAAGATCAAAAATGATTACAGAAGACTTTTATAATGACTTTTTGACATTTGAAATGACTGATAACGATAACATATATACAACATTTAATTAATTTATCATTCTTCTGAATGACCTAATGACCATAATGCAGTGTATAGCAAGAAGTTCATGTCATTAAAGAGTTAATCATTACTCATAAACCCGTCTTAGATAATTTGTGTAGGTGGAAAGTTTTGTATTTACAATCTAGAAGATTTCATCAAGGAAATGAAGAATTAGGTAGGTAAACATTAAAAATTAAGGAATACTAGGATAATTATTTCTATCATTATTTAGACATAAGAACCACAACACTAAAAATGTATCATTCTGTAATGTGTTTCTACTCTTCTTTTTGTATATCGTTAATACAATAGTGGTATGTTAAAAAGTATTTCTAGACGAAGTAAATAACTGGAAATGTTATATAAGTGAGAATGGACAATCAGGACCTCCTTGACAATCAGCTTTACAGCCAGAAATGTAATTGAACCCAAAGGAATTAGGTAATTGAAAGATGGAAATCGGTGATTGCGGGCTTCGCATTGGTTTACCGGAATTGATGAGATTAAAAAGGTTAATATCAGGTAGACTGTCTCCACCCTGATTTTTGAAAGCACAAGGAAATCCCTCTAGGAGTTGTTTCATGTTTAGAGGATTTCCTTCGAAGCATCTGGTACTTGACAGTCGCTCAGGTCGACATGTTTCCACAATCATCATCGAAGGCTCCTGATAGAATTCTTCGAAATGCTCCACAGGCTGAAGATGATGTTCTTCTTCATCCAATTGCTCTTCTAAACAAAATTCTCTAGCAATTTCCTGACAAACTGAATTGACCTTGTTGGAAATAAGCTCGAAATAGTCTGCTCGAGACTGAGCATAATTGTGAGCATCCAACTCAATCCGATAAGCAAATGCTAGTGTGTTTATAAGTCTAGGATCTTTTTCTCCTCTCATCCGCAAATCATCCGTCGTAACACATATTGCTTCGTGACTACACGAGAAAAAAATAAAAATCAAAAATACAGAAAATGATACAAAAATTACACAAACCAAAAATTATTCATCTCTACAATCTATTCTTATGATATAATAAGAAAAAATAGGTTGTCCATGGTAAGCGTTCTGGTTTTCGACAAAAGGTCAAGTCTTTTCTTTGGCGGTTATTCCATCGGGTACTGCAGCTTTTGGTATTTGTATTGGTATGTATTTATATTAATACAAGGCTAATGTACGTACATAATACCTTGCCTATCAAATGTGTATTAACCTTTGTTTATAATGGATAGTTTTCATACATTGTAACATTGTATCTTCCTTAGCTAACACATGAAATTTCTATGTACACGTAAATGCAACTCTGTAAGTAGGTTTGGTATTTTGATTGTGTTATGGTGTATCATGAGTTATTTTTGGTTGGTAAAAGGTAGATTATTATATTATTATTACTGTATTTAGTACGTTATTAGCTAGTCTTCGTACATTTGGCGAACAAGACGGTCTCTTGCCAAGGAGCTCATGGATTGTCTCCACAACTGAGATTCGGCATGGGCTTCATCTGCCTGAATGCTAACTACGTCATCTGCCACAGCTCCAATCGATGGCACGTCGTCTGGGACAAATCCACTGTCGGAACATTCGTTCAGGTCTTCCTTCTCCTCTCCTAAATTATCTTCGCTATTTGCTCCTCCGGGCAGCGTTGCCATCAGCCGGCTTAACGCTTCTTTTGGGCATGGAATACCTTTTTAATAATCATCATTAAATGATTTCCTCATTAGCTCTATTTAAGTAAATGTATTGCTTAATGTCAAAATAGGTGCAAAAACTCTTATATAGAATTCCAGTAAAAACTAAAATGGGTACAGTCTAATTCTTTGTATTAATTGTTTCTACTTTATTCGAGAATAATTCAGGAAAACGGATGAAAAATGTACAAACAATAGAATACTATGGGATAAAATTCTCTACGGTTATTGTAGAAAATAGGGACGATATTGGTACATCCCTAGAAAAGTAAGGATATATCGGGAAAATAAATACAAAAATATAATATAATGATACCTATTGACTTCTTGTGTACCTAAGTGGATGTAGCACGTTTATTTTTATATCTGTAACTATATAATTTAAAGGAGTAATGGATGTAAAAGGTTTCTGCACCAAATAATTTTAGTATACCAAGTTGCTCATAAGCTCGGCGAACTTCATCAGCTGTTGGGACTGAGAGGTAATTGTTTCGGTTGTTGTGATTACAATAGCTTCCGCGGAGACCAATCCCATCATCTTCTTGGGTCAAGTCTGCGTAGCTTTCCTCAGCATTTAGATCTTGCTCCATACAACCAAACTGTTCACTTTCCTCTTCGGTGGGTTCTTGCTTGAAATGATTGTTATTTGTAATTTGAGATTGACTTGGAAAAGAGCTTGCAGAGGAAAAACACTGTTGTGTAGGTGTTGGAATTTGTTGACCAGAATGTAATTGTTTCGGAGCAAGAGCTCGAGCTGTTTCTGCCGCTTTCATCGTCAGACCGGCCCCAACTTGCTGCGCTCCTTTCAGACGAATTAAATGACAAACAGGACACTCCCAAGTTGTACAGTATTTCCAATGCGCCAAAATTTTAAGGGATGATGCGCAATGTAAAAATTTGCACTCGGGACCCACTGAACATTTTCTCATGTGCTCCCAAACATCCTTCATGTTTTTGCATTGTTGAATCGGACACTAATTTTAAAGAAATTATATCATTAATACCTTTCAGACACTAAAATTGACAAACTATATAAAATGTGAAAGTATTGCATTATACCTTTGGCCTAACAGGAGGATTAGGATCATCGGGTGGAAACGAGGAAGCAAAAGCTCGATCCTTCTTTTGACAATTATGAGCATGGAGAAGAAGAATAAGTTGTCTCTGGATGAGTCGACGGGATTTGTCTTGTGTCTGACTACCAACACGATAAACAAATTGTACTGGTTCCGATTCTTGGGATTCTGGAATAGATTGAGGTGACTGTGCTTTTTCCTCTGGCTCTAACAACACATTTGTTTCCATCTTCGGTCAACACGGAAATAGAAGTTTTCCCTAAGTTATCTCTGTTGGACTAAAAAATATTCCCTACGTAAGTACATATTATTTTAATGAAAATATTAAAACATGAGAATTCTACCTATATAATACGCATAGTGATACTCACCTGTGTATAATCACTTGTAATATAAATTGGCACTACTCTGGACTAGATTTTCACGGTTGAAAAGATGTCAATAAAATTATTTCCCGATTACTTGGAATCCAAAGACGAACAACAATAAGGTTGCGTAGGTTGTGAAACGAAGATAGGTTGTGAGATCGCTTACAGTTCACTTCCAGGAAAATTTGATTTTGGCACTAGCACTGAAATAACTTATCTAGAGAGCTGACTAATTTCCACTGTATGTAAATAAGATAGAGTTGATCAGTCAAAGCACATTCTATTGACCGATGATGACGACACGCTATCTGTGCACTGAGATTTGTCTTGCCACGAAGAATCCGTAGGAACTCCTTCCATTCAATTTCAAATATCCAGGAAGTATTTTTTACTAGGGTTCATGCCAATTGATTCTCCTGTGAGTTCTAAGAACAGAAAAAAATGTACATTATAGCTTCCCTATTGAATTCTGTGGAAAGCGAAAACTGATGCTAAATGGAATGCATTCAGAATCAGTAGTAATAAAAGTTTGACAGATATATCTCATCAATTTGTACGTGTACGATATACAATAATACATATAGGTATAATATATACCTATATATACATATATGTACTAAGTTCATATTACTTATCAGAAAATTAGTAATGCATAATTGACAGGAGAAAAACAGGATGTAGTAAACTGCGTCTTTGTAATACGATACTTTAAACCGCATCATCATCCAATTAAGTTACATAAAAACAGTATTGCATTACCGAGAACCATTAAATTCAAAAACTCCGATATCAAATTACAAAAAGATATAAAGTTTCAATTAAGTTATATAAACGGAATATTATATATTACTTCAATGTAGCAGTACAAATAAATTGGCAATTAAATAGCAAGAAAGGCACTTACGTATAATTTTGGCAACAGAAATAGATGAAGAGTTGTTATGTTATCTTATTGACGTCAATCGTTGCTTTGTATGTTGTATAATGCATCCCCGTACTTTAAAAAGTCTTGACATAAAAATCGTAGAAATGTAGATTGTACTTCCGGGATCGTTACGAGGGCAATTATTCTCCTCCAGTAGAGAGAAGTAGAGTCCCGTCACGTCACTAAAAGATGTATAAACTAAATAAGCGCAGTTTCACAAATCTTAACAAAAGGAGAGTAGATAGTGACTAAAGTTTTAGTTTGGCTGCTCCTATTTCGCACATCCTAGTGTACTGCAAGTAGTGAGGTGCCTACTGGAACAAAACGCGGTCATATAAAGTAATACTAGAAAAAGTTAGGACAAACAGAATAGAAGATAAGACAACAGTAGTAGTATACTGTCGCTGTGTTAGTAGGTAAAGTGCAGCAGCGACATTAACGAAGAGACAGTCAGTAGTCTAAAGGACGAAATCCCCGAACTAGGTCCCGAGAACTATCCGAACAGAGCCCGAATGTATTTCTGCCGAAAAGAGTATTCGGGCAACTCCTTTCCCGGAAGTGGTTTGTATGTGTTTCTATGCACAGTCTGACTGAGCCTACTTAGGCTAAAGCCAGCTTAACGAACTAGACTGGAATGAATGGAAATAGCAGACATAGCCTACTATAAGTAAAGCACAAACACAAATAACGTGCTTCTGCTTTTCAAACATCTCTCACTCCTCTCCTACAACTAAGTAGTTCATAGAGATTCAGTTATAGTTGTAGTAATACCGTATAGTTACGCTACACACGGATACAGATAAATATCATGAAGTGTGTACATAATAGACTAGACGAGACGATGAGGCAAAATCGATCTGTTCTGTTGCTTCACTCACTCAAATTCACTACCGCAGTTGTGTTATACTTATTATGCACTTCATACTTATTACTCTATATCACCCTACACACACAAAGATAGTTCACTAGGTAGCTTTAATCAGTACATCATATGTACGTAGGCACTTTTAAAGCTAAACCAGTATAACACACTTTGGGCTATTGCACATCCAACATAAGGCAATGAAATGCTTGGACTTGGACTTTTGTGCTACATATCTTCCACAACTACGCTACGGCACGATATGCCATATTATACGGTTCAAATCTTATATAACTCCTTTGGAATACCTATAGATACAAGTGCAGAGAATGTTTTACGCTATGAGTTGTAGTAACACTGCTATTGCTTTACAAAGTCGTGTTCTGTCTGTTGGTTGGATGTGATGTAAGTATGAAGTGAAATGCTCGTAGCCTTTTTAGCTTCCATGTATAACGCAATAGTTCTTTTGAAAGAAATGTGTTGCATTACCACTGATTTCATTGCTGTGTATTTCTTTGCCGCCTAACCACCTACGCCAACACTTACCACTAAATACATTCTCTTGTCTAATACACAAATCATACAACCACAAATCTTCCAATCCCTCTTTCCATACATAAATAAATCATTTCATACTCTTAATACATTTATTAGTTCACTAAACTCAAAAGGACAGACTCGTTCTGCTACATTGCATTAAAACACACCATCAATATCAATCTAATGATTCGCGATATTGAGTGTTGGGGCTAACTTATACTTACCATTAAACTCAATACCAAAGACACTTTTATTCATACATCAATTATACTATTTTTATCTATACTTACAGCTCTTTCACATTTACTACCAAAAGGATACTGAATCTTGTCTTAATTACTATCATCTTAATGGCAATTGCAAATATTCTAAGTGCAGTTATTTATTATTATTGCTCTCCATTTTTTGCTTTATGATAAATCTTTTATCATATCCAGACTCACTAATAAAAACGTTTTAATCGACACCAGAATACACATGTCTGAATAGTATGGACTATTGAGTACAGCAATCGCAAGTTACACCTGCCCAAATACAGTGAATGTTACTACTTTTATTAGCTATGGATTTTGCATGCTGCACTTACATAATTATAAGTCTGATGCAATTCTCGTACATGCAAATGCAAAGTTATAAGTGAATGGGGAAGCCTTTTATAGCTGTGGTCATTGTATTATTGGCAATATTTTGTGATCCATTCTGATCAAATAACGCCAATTCTATACACATAAGATGATGCAAACAAATCGAAGAAAATAGGACAGTTGATGAGAAAGGTTGACAGGACAAACAACTGATTTCGGTTCATAATGCTTCCAAGAGACATGAATAACCTACATAAATGGTTTACCAACAGTTGCAATAGTACTTAGTTAAACCTAAATGCTATTTGTATTAAGTAAGTAAGCAAGTTCTCAATGCATATTTAAATGACTTGAGATATGCGAATTTGATATGATTATTGGGTACACAAAGTCCGACACTATGGCACTAGCCGTTTTAACAATCATTGGGCTTGTGCTCGATCATAGTAGATGCGAAATTATTCGCAACTAATTGATGGAGATAAGTGATAGGTGGATTGCAGAGACAAACACAATCTCTTTCAGTCCTTAGTTTAAATATTTAAATAAGTACGTCCTTCTGTTTACTTACTGATTAGATAGAGGAATTGAGGAATCAGGAAACGCTTGAATTGAAGTCGCACGCATGGCGCTTGGGTAATTATCATTTATTTACACCTATTTGCCAGCATTGTGTATTAAGCATCCCGTCCCGTGAGAATTAGACTAAGGGAGTTAAAAGAATCGTTAAATTCGCAATTTAGTACAAGCTTTGCAAATAATTTAAAGGCCAGAGGTGCAAGATAACGTTACCTATATTGAAAAGCCGGTAAAGTAAATACTCTGAAGTTTTGGACAGAAAATTATGTGGATTTAGTTGTATTTATTCTGTAAGCATATATAACATGATGCAATAAATGTTGGATCTAGGTAACCTAAAACACTCTGTAATCCTATACATTTTTGCTTTTATTTCCTTTTCAAGAGTAAATACTAAATACGTATGTAGCTTATCATTTACTTCCTAAAGAAAAAGGCAATCCATCAAGACTCAAGTAGTAGATAAATACCTACAGAATGAAGTTGGCAGTGAGTAATTGATAAAGGCACTCACCTATGTCTAGGGAACTGAAGACATAATAATGCATTTGGTGAATTATTTCGTTGCTGTCTTTCATTCATTTTGTCTCAAGGAAAAGCACACATTTTCCTTTTTATTCTCTCTGACAAGTCTGAGACAAGTCAAAATAGCTACTTTTCCTAATTGTAAATAATTCATATTATGATAGAGGAATTGGGCCAACCTGGATTGCTAGGAGGGCAAGCTTTTTTGGTAGCCCTGTTAATACTACTTGAATAAATTTTGTAAAAAGTCCAGACATTTCTATTGCTTCAATCTTTGTACTTATGGTAATTAAGTTGATAGAGGATAATGCACGTACAGCAATGTCACGCTATTCCGTAGAGCCGTATACATTATAAACCATGTTCACAATTGAGTTCCGTCACGGAAGAAATTACAATGCCTGACCTTAAACGAAGAACAAGGTAAGCTGCTCTAACGTTTCGAAGAGTCTCGGGAAAATTGAAATATTTACTGAATTCTTTATTCCAATAACATTTGAATGCTCAAAGTCCTAAACTTCCAATTTGATTACGAAATACTTGTGAATATGGTTGTACACAAAGTTTTATGGGTATAGGTAATAATACTGCTAGAATTATTTTACAAATTGCTTGGGAGTGTACAATGGAATTGTGAGAAAATACCTTTGCATAAACTATAACTATGACATGACAAAGACCAGAGACTTCCATGGCCATGCCACATACATTGCTGTAACAGGGTAACTATATTATAGCCAAGCTTAGTAAATTACTTATTGAAAATCTGAGTAATCATTTGAGTTTCGACGTAACAAAATCAAAATAGCTCTATTTTCCGGTTATATTTAGCTACGATGTGATTAAAGTCAATTTTGAATGTCATTGGGACAACAGACACACATTTTACGCAATAGAGAATGCTAGACGGTTTTACTGTGGGAAGTACAATAAATTGCATTTCATGTGCTATGTAAAGTATTGTGACATAGCCACGTAGCCTAATAAAAGCGCTGAGATAACCCAAATATATCAAAATTTTTTGCATTCCAATGTTTACAAACTACTCTTGTTGGGCTCATCCGTCTGTCTGTAACAGTGTGATGCTTGTCAGTCAATTTGTACATAATCGTACAAAACGTGTTTGCAGAAGATAGAAAGGTGTACTAATATTTACCTTCACAGTTTGCTCATGTTTTGCAAGCATTAACTAATGCTCTTTCGTATACTCTCTTTCATTTATCTATATTATGTGATTTATAATGACAGTTAACAATTGCTCAATACATGAAGTGAAGCCAGAGTTACTAAAAAAAAGTTAAACACACATCAAACGATATACCTACAAGTATATAAAAGTCCCGACATTACAGGTGGAAAAATTAAGCGTATACCTATACAATGCAATCAGTTTCTAAATATAATTTAATATAGACATAAACTACAGTAAAAAGAACTGAATAAACTATGGCGAAAATATTTATTTGTAATATGATGCGAAACTCATATTATAATACACCCGGAACTTAAAAATAAACTTTGAAACTCAAAACGGGATAACCATGTCTTAATAAACAGACAAAAATAACAGATTGCAAATACAATACAAACTGTATAAAACTTTATTGATTTTTCATATTATAATAGTACATAATACATATTATTACATATGTATTATACACCGTAAATAAATATGAACACGAAAGCACTTAAATATTACTGAACACAGTAAAATACATTTGGTAACTTTGTAGGTTCAGAATTATATCAGAGCTACATTGCTATCATATACATACTATATATTATATAGGTAACTGCAACTTATCCCGAAAATGTGGATACAAGATACAACACACAAGAGAACAGAAAATGCTACTGAAAAAGGGAGAACTTTGGAAACAATCATTAAGGAAGCCACTTTTAATAATAAATATCAAAAACAGGATTGAAAGAAGGATTTTTTAAATAGAAAGAGAACATTTGATTAAGATTACCTAGTAGAATAATTTCTATTATATAATTAAGAGTATTTTCTGCGTCTATACAGTCTGTTTTGTATGAATGTTTTCATATTTCGAATTGTCAGTCAGATAGTTTTGTATATTAGGCAGTTTTTTTATATAGGTCTTATGTCTTCATGTGGGTTTACTATCGAGTCACGTTCTGGCTTTATAATAATCGTATCATCGTTATTAATGGACATTGAAGGCTCTGACATCGATAAGGAAGTAGATATTGAAGTACTGGATACGGACATTTCTAACATTCCAGATGAATTCTGATTTTCCTCATTGCGAACTTTATTCATTCGCTGTTGTATTGATTTTACCTTTTCGAGGTAGATTTTAAAATTATTACATCTTAATAACTTACATTTCAACGATGGAGCAGATTCTTCGCAAATATGAGCATGGTAACTTAAAAGCATAAACAGATGCTTACACGAAACACATCGTTGATTTGAACAATGTCCCCTGCAACTCTGAAAAACATACAAATAACAGCACTTCCTTAGTCATTGATCACTAAAGTACACTTATCCGATTCGTGTCAAACCTTAATAGGCAGGTATGTAAGAATATTTTCTAGACCCTATGTCAAATACTTTTAGCCCTCCCAAGTATGAAGCCGAAATTCGAAAATGACATAATCACTCTGCACAGCACCTCTCATATATGTTAACACAAGATAATTTAGAACGCTATATAGTATTACAATGTTTACCTTTGAATGCAGGAGTATCCACTTCATTTTACGACAGTTGGTTCGGGTACAAGAAACATTTCTGCAAATGAATGCATGAAAAACATCTTCGATTAGGTTTACAATACTTTGACGAATACTGTCTTCGTCATTTTCAGAAACATTCTGTGCCTGCGATGTTGACTTAGAGGAAGAATCAGGATCACACTTCACAATAGTAATATGTTCATCCTTCTCGTATTTAGTAACAGTTTGTGTGTCCAACTCATTCTTAATAACGATTTGGGCTTTCTCCCCGCAGTGCTCCGATTCCAAGACCGACACGGCTGTATCAGTACAGAGTGTGCAGTTAACAGTACATTGAGACTCTGTCTTTGAAGAACTAATACTTTCATTTTCTTCTGAGTTTTTCCGAGGGTCCCTTGGAACTATATCAGCTTCATGTTTTAGCTCGTCCATACTCGTAGTGATAATAGTATTTTTCATCCTGAAAAACAGAATATTTTTACTGAGATTTTGTAAGATTATGGTAACCATAAATTGAGGCAGTTATATTGCGTTTTTGCATAGGTATATCTTTTACATCTCAGCAGCTCAAGCCCAACAGAATAGGAAGGATTAAGAAAAGTAAACTTGTAAAATTGCAATTTGCATTTATTTGTACTACATAATTATATAAGAACTAGATTGAGAAAATAATTTACGACTTGCAAAAATTGATAAGTACTAGCCTTGTGTGTGGTATTAGATTGCGGTATTAGAATCTGTGCCCTATGCTACATAATTGTAATATTCATTTTGACTAATTTCAAAAATAGGATTTCAGATTTTCTGCAACCCGCGGATTCAGTAGCAATCCTGAATTTAAGCAACTTTGCGCTTAGGCCATTTAAAACCAGTGAAAAAATTATTTCTCAGGCAATTGCAACTTGAATAGATTTTTTAAAGGTCTTTAGAATTTGGTTAGATTTCATTTATAGATATTTTTGTTTACTAAAGAATATTAAAATTGAAAATGGCATTCCTTTTCTTTTCTAATTTTTTACTTTCAGTTGTTGACTCATTTTCGATTTTTGGGTTTGCTTTCCTTTGAGTGTGCAGTTGCACAAAACTATTACAAACCAGGGACGGTATTCTGAACTTTTGTGGTAAATTTGCGATATCGCAAGAGTTGCTATGTCTACTTGCGATGTCAAAATAAATCCATATTCTCATGTCAGTTAGCAGCGTCCTAGCAAGTTTGCGACGTTGTAGCAGTTTTTGATAAGTTGTCCTAGGTAACGGTACTTATCGGCATGGATGTTCCAACTCCAAGGTATGGAGCAAGGAATATGTATGGAGTAGTGTGGGAAGGGTGTTAGGCATTGATTGAGGTACTACTTTACGAGTGACTGTAGTCATGGAAATTACAGTTGCCTAATGTCTTGCACTTCAATATGCATGGCACTTGACAGTCGTACTACGGAGTCCGAGACCGGAGATTATCAAATTGCAATTGATATTGTCAAAGTAACCATAGGGATCACAAGTGTCTCCAATCTCCAAGTGCCTTCAACAATGTGATCGCAAAGTTGCGGTAGCTCTCAGTTTGCGCTAACTTTGCGACAGATATTTGCTATGCTGTGGCAAAATTATGGGATGAGAATCGTGTTTTGTAGCAGCGCTATGGAATTTCCCTATTCCTACGACAACGATAGCAAAGTTAAATCTACGACAATGATGAGAATATGGACAATAGCAACTCCTGTGGTAACTCAATATTTGCTTGCGATTTCCCCTTGCTAAGGGGTTCAGAATGTCGTCCCAGATTTTTCTGGTTCTGGGACGACATTCTGAACCCCTTAGCAAGGGGAAATCGCAAGCAAATATTGAGTTACCACAGGAGTTGCTATTGTCCATATTCTCATCATTGTCGTAGATTTAACTTTGCTATCGTTGTCGTAGGAATAGGGAAATTCCATAGCGCTGCTACAAAACACGATTCTCATCCCATAATTTTGCCACAGCATAGCAAACATCTGTCGCAAAGTTAGCGCAAACTGAGACTACCGCAACTTTGCGATCACATTGTTGAAGGCACTTGGAGATTGGAGACACTTGTGATCCCTATGGTTACTTTGACAATATCAATTGCAATTTGATAATCTCCGGTCTCGGACTCCGTAGTACGACTGTCAAGTGCCATGCATATTGAAGTGCAAGACATTAGGCAACTGTAATTTCCATGACTACAGTCACTCGTAAAGTAGTACCTCAATCAATGCCTAACACCCTTCCCACACTACTCCATACCTTGGAGTTGGAACATCCATGCCGATAAGTACCGTTACCTAGGACAACTTATCAAAAACTGCTACAACGTCGCAAACTTGCTAGGACGCTGCTAACTGACATGAGAATATGGATTTATTTTGACATCGCAAGTAGACATAGCAACTCTTGCGATATCGCAAATTTACCACAAAAGTTCAGAATACCGTCCCTGGTCAATACATTCCTGCAGTGTACCCAGCAACAGTAAAAGTAAAAATCAGACCAATGTAAGAGTTACAATCAGCGTCTGTCAGGGATATTTGCCAAATTAATGTCATGAAAAATTATTAAAAACTTATCACAATTACCTGATTTCCTCAGTCTTAGTCAGCTTGAATCCCCCAAGTTAGGTTATTCAATCTAATATCTGGCCATCAGGTTCAGATCAGATGGTGATGTCAGTGATTTGTACTTTTCTTCAGTTATCAGTTATCTATCTTCCGAGTTGAGCGGTCCTCCCTTGCAATCAATTTACACTTGGGTTTCAGTCTTAGTTAATATAATATGCAATACATAGGTGATAGAAGAGCTCATCCACCTAAAAATGTTTAATAAAATAATAACACATGTAGTTCAGATTACATTGAAACTCAAAAAACATTCCCCTAAAATTAAATATATTTTATTAATTTAAAACCAAGAAAAATGAAAAATCTTACATTAAATTGTGCTTCTGTCACCGTCTGATCGCTTCGATAATCCCGTAGTGTAGTGTCTTCCTTTCACCAAAAGTCAATGAAATGTACCGCGTAAATATGTGGAGAAAAAACGAAAGAATTCAGCTGTGCTCAAGTTGAGATGAGACTTGTGAGACTCAAGTTCAGTTTAGTTTTGGTTCACCTTTCACACAACTCTTTGTAAACGAACGGTAGAAATAGACTGTTAAGATTTTAGATGAGATGTTGAGAATTCGAGTTCACCATAGTTTGCTACTCTGGCTTTAGCTTAGAATCCTCCTATGAGACCGCGAGACTTCCTCGTTATCCAACCCCAACCTCCGTCCTCCGACCACAAGCAACAAATAGGAGAATCAATCTGAAACAACGACAATAAAACAGGAAACAAGAATAAGCAGGCTTAAACGGGACACAGAAACGATTTACTGGACACAGACTAGCAAAGTATGCTTTACTGCTTTACGTTAAGTCATAACGTCTATTTCATTTCACAATGTCATAATCACAATAAGATGAAATCTGATGAAAGGCGCTACAAAAATTATCATGCCATTCATCATCATTCATGCTCATGCCATGAAAATGAATAAAAATTGCAATTTGAGAAATCTATAGTTTTAAAGCTATTTTAAAAGTCCCATTACGATTGCATAACTTGTAGTTGAATATGAATGTAAATATATAAATAAATATTTTTAAAAAACAGAATATATTTAAGACTAACTTTAGCACTAATAGCTATTATGAAATGATAAATAAAATTATATGATTGGTTGTTGTGTTGGTTCCAAGTTCCATTTAAGTACACGATTCTTACTACATGCATACTTATAAACAGTAATAATTAATTAATTATGACTAATATACCTTTTATGCCTATTACCTATACTACTTTGTTTTGTTCTGTTTCTTTGAAAGCTCTTCATTTAGGTCGTCAACCTAACTAAAACTGTATTTTAGTACCTGA
This sequence comes from Tomocerus qinae, assembly GCA_020055645.1. Lineage (NCBI taxonomy): Eukaryota > Metazoa > Arthropoda > Collembola > Entomobryomorpha > Tomoceridae > Tomocerus > Tomocerus qinae. Next base: position 25,294,559 of record CM034549.1, read on the forward strand.
GTCATCGCTCAAATGTAATAATATGCAATGCTATCACACAGAGGTTAAACTATGAAAACAAGGAAGATAAACACGAAAACACGCACAGATTATTTCTGAAAATCTTTAAGATTTTTTAAATGAAATTCTCAAGTTGCGATTTTATTATTCATTTGAATCGTAATCGTTTTATAATACATAAGTCACAAAACTGACTATGTATAAATGTATCGGATGTTCGCAGAACATAAAATTGATATACTTATACTTACCTACTGATAAGAATTAAAATAAGCTCTAACTACGATGATGATAAGCCATGATGATGACTTCATATTTGCATAACGTGAAATAAATTCATAACAAACTATATTATACAGATGTATCATCCATCCTTATTGTCCACACATTTTTGTTTCGAGCTTTGGATAGTGAAGTTCAAGGTAAGGTATTCCATTTGGATTTAATCAGAATTTTGAGTGAAAAGGGTGGACATGGAGAGAGATTATTTCTTACAGGTAAAAGGTAGATATTTCCTACTCTTCTTACCTTTAGTATTTCATCCCTAAATTATAAGGAAGAATCATATTAAAAGAGGAGAAGAGCTCCTCTATTTTAACTACAGCTCAATGGCATGGGTATGAATGAATGGTACTCTAAAAGCATAAGGCAGGTGGTAGGAAATTTTCCGTTTTCTTGATCAATGACCACGTAAACTTACAAACAATATCTCGTGCTAGAGTTTGAATGGAGGCAGTAACACACACACACACTACGCATTATGCAGTACAACGTACTACGCATTACGCAATATCTGAGCATTGTTACTGGCATTGAGCATAGAGAATAGTAAACAGATACACGCATTTGGAGGTGGAATGTTCTCACGCATTGTGCGGAACGTGCCTGCCAAGAGGGATCCCCTCATTGATGACGTATTTCCCCATACCTACTAAATAGCTGCGAAGCTGCAAGAACGTTCTCTTAAGTGGAATTTATGACGAGTCAGTTTCGTCAGCATGCTAACATTTCCACTTCCAACGTTTTCTACCGGAACTTATGCGTATTATGCCAATGTTCTACTATGGATTTTGTGGAAGTGGGCCTACTGATACTGCAAGTTAATGAGATTGTCAGATCGCTTTTAAATCGGTTTAAACATTAGCTGAATAACTGCGCTCCATTTGTATTGCCTGTGACGTGTATGCCTGCATGCATTAATTTAAATATGAAAATTATCGGCTTCTTCATTTTTTGACTGCCGATATCTAACACATAATATATTTGAAGTCTTGGTTGGAACTCTTGTGTTCTGAATCTGAGGCTGGTATTGTACACTGTACACTAGTATTTCATAAATTAATAACTACCTCATATTTATAATATTATGACGTTCTTTACGTAGTTCCTATTTTCTCTTTCTACTCTTAGTTTACATCTTCCATATATATTACTATTCTCAGCACTTACTATTTGTCACTTCCCTACTGTAACAAAGACCGCTTTCTATTCTCTGTCTTAAATTATTTAAAAGCGTAATAATAGTAATATTAAAACTATTTTACTGCTTGTAACTACCAAATGACAAATACCATACCATTATATTGAACATTGGGCTATTTCCTTATACATATTACGTTTGTACACCCATTGCATGTGTAGGAGATTAACTTACTTGGAATGGAAATACTAATTTTTTATCAATGTTAATTAAGTACAAATTATAGAGCTTTCCAAAAATTCATAGCTTATATTTGTAGTTAAGGCTTTTCTACGCATGCTATTGTTGACTACTTATCCAGGTGTCGCATTTAAAAATCAAAAGTGCCGATGGAGAGATTGAGCTTCCTCAAGAAGTTTGTTTATTTCTCACATAGGCGCATGGGGTCAAATGAGTTTGGAGTCTTTCCAAATTCCAAACCTTTCCAACTGCTCCGGAGCTGTTGCAGTGAAGAGACTGGAGCTGTTGGAGCTCCGGAGCTGTTGGGAGATCAGGCGTCGTCACCCCTCCACCGCCACTTCACCTCTTAGTATATGTTACCTTTACCAGACCACTACAACGCATTAGTTGTTATATGTTGATAATAATATTGATATTGATACAAGGCTCCCTCCTCCACTCCATCGTCTTGTTACACATTACACGCATTTTGTTGATGTTGTTACTCTTCATGTAATATTATTATACTAGTTTTCGGTGACCAGCCGAAAAATGGCTGGCTAAAATGGCCGGTCGGTTGAAATTCTTTGTTAACCAGTGGCTAAATTGTCTTAAATGGCTGGCTTAAGTGGCCGGCCGGTTGAAATTGAGAAAATCATACTTTACTAGAAGAAATTTACAAAACCATGATATTTGGCCATTGTGGCAACTAGCCATTTTAGCCGGCTGGCTGGTCAAAATCACTTTTAGCCGGCTAAAATGGAACAGTACATGTTTACTGTACAGTGGTTATAGATTCTGTCCGAAAGTTTACTTTTATTCGAAAACTAACAAAATTTGAATGAATCTAAAATTTTTCATAAAGAATTTCAACCAACCGGCTAGCCAATTTAGCCAGCCAATTTATCCGACCAGCCGGCTAGTCACTGAGCACTGGGTAGCGAACCCATGAACAGTGTTCCATTTTAGCCTGCTAAAAATGATTTTGACCAGCCAGCCGGCTTAAGTGACTGAAATGGCTAGTGGCCAAAATGGCCAAAAATCATGGATTTTTAAATTTCCCGTCAAATCAAGGATGATTTTCTCAGTTCACATAGCCCTATTTGACTGTTTTTGGTCATTTCAGCCATTTCGACCATTTTAGCCACTGCCTAACCAAGAATTTCAACCAGCCGGCTGGCCATTTTAGCCAGCCATTTTAACCAACCAGCCGGCTGGTCATCAAACACTGCCTAGGAATACCAAGAATGCAAAATGCAGCAAGCAAAGGTATTATCTGTTGTTGTTGATACGCTAGCCTCGGCAATGCATATCAGAAGTTCAGATAAGAGTTAAGATTTTGCACCATTGGTTAGACCCGCTCAATCACCATAAAAACCGTGAATGTAGCAAGTAGCAATGTAGCTCTAGCTGGTGATGCAGAGGTGCAATGCAATGTACATGGAAGTGCCTAGCTTTGGTAGCCTACCACCTACACACCAACGCTCGCACTTCTAGGGCCATCTCATTTCATAACATTCATGATTTTTATTTAGTCTAGTTATGGGGTCATCATTTGACCTTTTGTGACTGTCCACAGGCTGAACTACAACAGCTGCAAAGTCAAATAAGAGCTCGTTGGAAATGTCGGATGATAACTTGGTCCGTGAAGTTCCGTTATTCTTTATATCTGTACCCTGATTCCCCATAAGAGGGGATGTGTGGTTAATGCAATTAAAATTGCGACCTTATGGACCTTTACGAACCAAGTTATTTCTTTAGCTTTTCAACGAGGTATTTTTCGACTCTGTAGCTGTTGTAGAACGACCGGATCTTGGAATCTAAGTTGACAAGTTTTCCATGCAAGCTAAAAGATGAACCTTAATAATATTATAACTATATCAGAGTAGTTAGTATTACAGCAATATAGATTCGGGCCATTCACTTAGTGTGATAGGTTTACTTGCGATTTATTCGTATACCTTGCATACAATGTAGAATGCACATTTGGTACATGAGACTGAGACACCATGAGATGAGACATGATATAGGTACCAATACTAACCAACGTTTAGCCTGTAGAAAGGTAGAACGTAAAGGCTTTTTACGATTATGAAAATAACATTCTTCTGATATGGAAATTTCCAGAATTGACCGAGTACTTCTGGTAGTTTTGGGAAAATGTGGGATGGCCTATGCTACAAAATTCAGGTTGCATGCTGAAGTTGAATCTTCTGAACTTCTCCACCATGCTGATAGAAGATCAAAAATCTAAATCCCTTTCCCTGGGATTTATTTTTATTTTGCGTAACTAATAAAACAACTAAAGCTACAAGGCTAAGACTATACCCTTTTTAATTTACAATCTATATACAATGTATTTCAAATCATTTGTAACAAACAATTTGCAGAAACCACAATTTAAGTAAAGCATAAATAAATTAGGATTTTAATTTTTGTATGAAATTGTAAATGATGATTACTATGAATTAACGAAATCAAATCAGATTCTAATAAATGAAATTACCATTTTAGTATGCTTGTTTGTGCTTGGCTTTTCCTAAGAATATGACATGAAAACAATATGAACTACTATAATCCATTTCCATTTTTTCTGATCATGTTGTGCTGCTGCGATTGCCAATTGTGCGTGATAGATTAGCGAAGAAATTCATTTCTTCATTGTAAGTGAGAGAGATATTCCAGAGAATCAGAAAAGGTGTCCAAAAAATCATGGTATTGAATAAAGCAGAATGTAAACAATTTATTTAATTCTTATAAAAGGATTCCATTTTACTTACACTAATAATATCAGTATAAATAATACAATTCATTGTAAATTAACGATTCGAAAATTATCTGACGCTTTATTACTTTCAATTTACAGGGCTCGTTCGCATGTTATTACTACTAAAATTTTAGTAATAGCTAATTATTAATAACTGACTACTTATGATTTGTCTGCTGTAAGCAAAAACTTATCATAATTACCTCAATTTCTTTTAAAGCAAATGAAAAAAACAAGAATGTTCATTTCATACAATATATAATTGCAGCTGCACTATTAAGAATAAGAAACAAAAGTTTAACTCGAGTAAATTATGTAAATCTATTTCTAATACCATATTATTAGTTAAATAACTTTCTCATTTTGATGGGACGAACATGAACAGGTATTGAAATGACTCCAATACCTGTTTGTGTTATCCTGGAATTGTGGGAAACGTCTTTTACTTTACTGGGCATTATCAAACATGTGGGTAAACTTGTTCAGTTTTTGCACAAAATTGCAGTGAGGTACTTCAAATAATACTTGTGTCTTCGTCTAAACTGTGATATGAAGTATTAAAATGGTTTATTCTTTATTGGTAGCCCTAAAATCAATTACTAAATATTTTTAACACTTTAATTGTCTAGTATTTCAAACTTTAATATACGTTTTGACATTTTATGAGGGCCAATTTTATAAATATTTGAACATTAATTTTCTTCATCCTCAATAAATCCAGTAGCAAACCAAATTATAATATTTGACTAAAACTGTGTAAACTAGATTCTATCAATTGAAGTGTATAAAGTATTTTTGTAAAATCCATAACTAAACGCGCCGGAAATCAAGAAGTAATCGGCCTAATACTAATAAGTGAACTTATTATTATTATTAAAGTCTGAAATAACTTAATTCAACCATAGCTGATAGATGTTTCAACGTAAACAAAAAAGCAAAACACAATGATAAGTCATATCTCTCTCCTCGTTGGTATAAACATGGATAAAATGTTTCCATAAACTGCAAATTATATTCCCCCGTAAGATTTCATTGTACGGGTGCATTTTTGGTATATTGTTAGTACTTTGCAGGTAAATAATATAGCGGTATCGGTCTTATTACGAAACGAAGATGAGACGATATCTTATTGTACGATAAGATTAAGTTAATACTATTCCTCAACGGGAATAATTTCCCCGGTAGTAGAAGATACAGTAGGACTCTCTCCAGTCTCAACAGCTTCGAATGTGGCTGACAAAATGTTAATTTCCGCATGAAGAATACTTTTAAAGCGATTGAGATTCCTTGCAAAAATTGGAGAACCGACTTGATCAGATGTTGAAAGACGTCTCTGGCCAGTAGGATTATTAGCAGCATTTGACCTTGGGCTAACATTGTTAGTAACAGTAGGTGTTATTCCATAATTTGTGGGTTTCAGTCTTTCTGGACACACCGGGCAGGCACTATTTGCACAATTTTTCCAGTGACTTAGAATTTGTCTTGAAGAGGAGCAGTGAACAACGGTACAGTCACGTCCCAGGGTGCAACTCTTCATATGGTTCAGTACAGTCTTTAATAATCCACAATGTGGCATGTCACACTGCAAAATTCAATTACAAATTATTATATCGCCATAAACAATCATGCATGCATGAGTTCATTCATGTCGATTAATTTCCGCTGACATGCAAATTTTTCATCATTTCAGTCACATTTTCAACCAGGTCACGAGTGATTATCGATAATATTTAATTGTCCAAAAGTATTTGTATTATTTTACCCGTGGTCTTGGTGTGTTGGGATTTTCCCTTTGAAACATGAGATCTTCACAGGCGCACATTCTGGCGTGGAGCATCAGTAAGAGCTGTCTTCGGATCAATATCTTCTTATTTTGATAACTCATCTCAGAGAGATTTACCGGTCGACGTTGCTGTTGCTGCTGCTGACGTTGTTGGCCCTGGTCTCCCCGAACAATATCCCGGCGAACATTTCGAAGTCCGTTACCCGGGTTTGGATGAGGATTTATAGGAACTTGCCGAATTTGCATTGTGGAATAACTGGAGTTTAAAATCAACAATATTTTAAATACATGTACACAGAAAACCTTAATACTCAGTACTGTAGAAAATTCAGCAGTGAATGAAGAAAATGAGAAAGGCGAGAATATCACAAAGAGAGAATGCTGTCTTTGTTCCGAGCCTTGCTTAGAGCTTGTTTGGCTTCATAGTAAAGAATCATTCTGCAAGCATGTGAGTATGTGGTTGGTTGGCCAGATTACCCTAACAAGTTAGCATAGAGATAGAAGTTTCGTACGTGATACGTGTCACCTTCCATTATTCTTTAGCTCAGGTATAAGCATAGCACTATGATTCTTTACGAATTCTTTTTCTCTATGTACATCTCATTAAATCCATAATGAAACAAAAGCTTACCTTTTTATGACTATTGATTTGTAGAATCTTCTTGCTTAAAACACAATTTTGAATCGAAATTCGTGTAGAGCTTCGCTTCGAAATAATTCTGAATTTACACTGAACACTGAAGGCAGGAATGAAGAAGCTTCAAATTGCTCCAAAGAGTACAGAGGAATACATCGTAAAGAAATGGTATTTTGCTTGTAAATATTACGTGTAATTTACTGCAGCCAGCTTGAACTTCTTAAGATGCAATCACAAGCACAACAGAGCTCGTCTGGAAACAATGTACACTGGAACTGATGTTGAAAGAAATGCAAATTAATCCACAGACTGACCGACTCTAAATAATGTAGAGCTAAAAGTCAGGCCAAATGAATCTTTATCCTTGTAGAACCAAAGCATTCACTTGTACATATAAATGGAACAGACGAGTAGAGACGAGAACATGTACAGCTAACAGTACAGCAGTCTCAGGAACAAATGGCGTATTATGTTTATACAGAGCTCTTGGTTCAGTTGAACAAACGCTACTATAAACGTGGTTGGGGAAATTTTGCTATAGTCTAACCACACAAGGCTAATCGTCAGTGTTGATCTAACTGAAGCAATATGTTAAATATGTTGCATGTATATACGTACTTGATACGTATGTATACGTACTCTGCGGTGCAGGGAGGATAGAATCCAATCTCTATATTCGTCACTTTTATTTAGCGTATGTAACGTTTGTATACCTACTTACGTTGTTGTTCTCAATAGTGCAGATATTAAGGCTTTGCTAGTATGTGTCAAGGCGGCAATGAAAATTTTTAATATGTTTGCTGTGTGTATTAAGAACTACATGAAAATGGTTATGGTCTTTGCATGAAATACTTCTGTAAAGTCTAGCCTTACTTCCTAGATAATTGTGTTTTTTTCCACTTATACTGTACTTTACAAAAACAGATATTATTCTCAAGTTGTGAATTAAGCAGCACAATCTTAACTAACCAGGATGAAAATTTGGAAGAAGCTATTTAAGGAAGAGATCAGCACAAACCTCAACAAAGCCCGTCACTTCCATTGCAAAACTAAATGCATAGCTACATAGTGGATAAAGACACATACTTCGACGTGTAGACGTAATGGATTTATAAGTTACGTCATGAAGGAGATTCAAACGTATGTAACGTTAACGTACCTACTGACTTCTCTTCGAATGCAAACATGTAGAGGGGACGGAATCAATGTTAGAGAGTTCATGCAGACCCAGCTTATAAAGTAGACTACATGTACAGGTATACGTTTTCATGTACGGTGAGTGTATACTTTGGAGGATACTGCTTTATTGGCGTGTGCTCTCTGCTATTATTATAACGTGGAGAGTATCTGAACGTATGATATCTTTGCAACGTATCAGAAAGCTCCTTTTGTGTCGTATGCTTCGGTACAACTTGAAGAGAATACTGCAGAATTATATTACATTGAGATGAAATACCTGTTTTCGGTGGTGCGTATGCATGCACTCATCAGATGCATTGTTGGGAATAAGTTAAACGCTAAACCCAAGGCTTTTACTTGGAAGTTCAGTCGAATCATCCATTGTCCGGCTGTATATAGAATAACATTATACAGCTTACCTGTATTTATTTAAATACTAAGAAAATAGATTATATGCCTGGTTTGGCTATGTAATTAAAATGAGTACCTATATAGAGACTTATACATAAAACTAAACAAAGGTATAACCGGTAAGGTATTATTGTCTCAAGAAACTTTTGCCCCAGAACTCATTTTAATACGTTTACCTAATTTCCACTCTCCTTTTATCCTTCGCTCGTACTATCATGAAATACCGCATTGAGATTACTAATTCTATTATTCTTTTCCGAGTACTTCAAAATCGATACGACTACGACTACTTTACGTATCATGACGTTTCTAAAATACACAAATACATTTAGTGATGCTAGCATTATCTGAAAATGTGGATTAAATATTCTATGCTTTTGTGAGACGAAATTCTATTTATTCCAAACGATTTTGGAGTCTTTTATTGTTTGACTGAATTCGTGGATGAAATGTGTCGATATTTGTAGTAATCAGTATAGTAGTGAGAGTTTTATACACCCTAGGGCACTAGTGCCCAAGTGTGTAACTTTGGATATAATTACATCCAGCTTTATCTCTAAAAATACTAGCTGTGTATGTATGCAGCTGGTATAGTTAATGTAAATTAACATTTTATGTGAATTGGCATGCTTTTAAGTTTATCATCATAAATGTCCATGTACAACTAGAGCTACGACGATGTACGTTTTATGTATTGACATTATGAAAGTTTATTATTAAAGTTTACATGAAGTAAAACGAAAGTAATTAAGTGTGGATGACAAAAACGTTTTTTGAGTATTGGTGCTACTGTACTAGATAAAGTAATTAAGTAGGTTATTGTTGAAACTCTAAACCAAAATTTCTACATTTACCATTTGCAACTACATTTAAATTATTAGTCCAGAGGAATTCTAGGGGCCTATAGCCTCAATTCTCGTACGACGTAATAAAATCTAAATGATATGTAATTAGTATTTTTTTAAGCAACCAATGTCAGCATTTTAGCTGATTTGTGTAGAATGTAAATTTAGATTTGAAATAAAATCAAAGAGCTTTGCTTTGGACACCAAAAGACCATAAAATGCAACTTGCACTGCAGGGGTCTAATCGTCTATGAGTCACTGTCTGCTAATAGATTATTGGTTTTAACGTTGCCCTCTGATTTCATAAAGTGTATGAGTCATCTTAAATGTATTTCAAAAAATATATTGTTTGTTTATTGTATTCATTACACTCCACTTCACTACATTTTGTGCTTAGCTTTTGTTGCTGATTTCTCAGATATTTAGATAATGAATCTTTCCGAAATTTACTTCAAGGTGTTCATACCGTATGATGGGATGGAAAATTTCCTAACCATATATTTTAGGCAGATTCAAAATGGAATTAAATGCTTAGAAGTGTCACTTGTTTTTTCTACAACTAATTCTGCCATACTTGTCACACAGCAGGCATCAAAAGTAGTATCTAGTATCTACAATAGTACCGCTACTCTACGGCCAGACAAGTCCACTTGCACCCAACTGCTTTGTAAACAAAGAGGTCAGAGTCAGTGTCTCCACTCTCATAGATATATAGCTTTATATTCTTATTTGTAAATAAGGGAGAAGGCCATCATTTCTCTTAAGAAGGGGTTACACTTCTTGTTTATCATGCTTAATCAAAGTCCAAAGACTGACAATTCTCATGGCATGACACTCGAATCTCTTAAGCAATTTTAATACAATGATGAGGTATTGGTACATAATATTATTGAAACTAACCTACTGATTTCACAAGTGGAATAGTTAATACAACATGTGACCATGTATTAACCTTTTTAATGTATGTTAGTACGAACATAGTTTGAACATTTCTTTCGACATCCTCCTAACATTAATTTTTTGCTTCCCCATTTTTTGCTATATTTATATTTTTGTCAATAAATTAAATGACTTATTTTTCTTCACGGATGTTCACTTCACGTATACTTACATGTTGAATCGAGAAGATGCGTAGAGCATTTGATACACATTTGATTGGATAGTAAAACATCATATCTGAAATTGAAGTCAAGCAATGAAATTTTTCAATCCATTTATCGAAAAGTATATCCACATATGCCACAAACATTTGATGGGAAGTATGATAGTAGAGACACAGTCAGAAGTGCCTCGGTATCTTTTCATATAAAACAGTCAATTTATCATTAAATACGTATCCTGTTCAGTTCAATTTGGCAAAGCTGGATACTACATTATAATTAGAATAATATAACTAGAATGAATTGAGAGAGAACTGAGAGTGCATGATCTTGCACCTTTGTGAGTAGATTAAAATTAGTGTTTATTTACATGCTCATGTATAATATCATATTGTAGGGAAACACGAGACGTAAGTATGATCATGATACGAAAATTAAATTAACTATCCCGATGTGTATGTATATAATATATACTATGGGAGTTAGAAGTGAAGTGGATAGGGCAGAGCTGTGTATAATATAGTATTAGTAGTAGTATATGACTGTAGTATTGATATCAAGTGTCTGTCTAGGTATAGACTTGGAGTAAACTATTGGAGGATAATGGTGGTGCGCCAAATGAAGTCTTATGGTGTGATGTGATGACGTATTGGTGCTTGTGGGAGCAACTTGTGGCAAACTCCTTCAGCTCCTTATCATGGCTCCATCGTTCTGCATATGTTATGTAAACATTTTTTTATACATGAAGATAATGAATTTTAAACTAATGTATTGTCTTTGTATGGTAGAATAGAATATAGTGAGTATAGTACAGTTTTCAATGCAACAATGTTTATGTTTAAAATACGTTTTTGCTTATGATTATTTACTACCTAATTGAAAGTATATAATTATTTTGGTTTTATCATAGAGTGTGTGTATGAGGTGATAAAACTGCTCCTGGACGTGGACACTTAAGACAATAAACTGAGATCTATAATGCTGTAATGAAAATATTATGTTTCTAGATAAAATATTGATTACTATTAGTGAATAGGTTGCTAATTACTCGAATATCACATCATCGGATATTCAAGCAAGCAAGGTTTATGGTAACACATAATATTAGACGATTTAACATGAGAAGTAGTCTGTGTACTTAGTAAGCTTACAAAATACAATGATATTATTAACAGACGAATAGATGAATTTAATGAAAGTCGGGTATCAAGGGTTCTTGAATGAAAATATTGTTGGTGTAGTGTATATGAGATATCGTGCCATTACGTAAATCATATAAAAGACTAATAATATATGCTTGTTTGTATTTTTGAGACTTTATGATAGATCTATTTATTACTATACCATCGTAGTAGTTATTACAGTATTAGTTAATAGTAAACTTAGATCGCTATCAACAACATTTGTGTTGTCACATTGCAGATGAGATTTAAATGACATGAGACTGATTATAACATTGAAAAGATTTTTTTGGAGTAGAGCATAGAATCATCTAGGATAAAAAGGCAAATTAGGTAAGTGGTCGCATTTATGTTTTAGAGGCAATCGATTAATGGGACAACGTTAATACAAATGCTAGATTACCTGGAAAATAAACGAATATAGAATTAAACTTTTTGGATCTTAAAATTAAAACATAAATATGGATAGAATTTATATAACTGCCATAATCGATCAAAAATGAAAGTTAAACATATTGCTATTGTTTAGAGAATCTATTTGTTGTAGAACAATTCCATCGGATATGGAAAGGAAATGAAAAAGAAACTACTTCAGATTGGCTTCGTGAGGAAATAATAGAAGTAGAAAAATAAATGCATTAGGAAAATCCTCTTCAGGGCACACCTTTTTACGTATATGTTATCGCACAGACTGCTCAAAAATTGGATTTTAAATTACGGAAGATGCATGTATTTGCAAAGGAAGCTGCTGACAACGATTTATGTAAAACGAATGCGTAACCGTAGTAGAAGGACTTTCAACGAGATACTCAAATACAATCCGATTATTCGAGTAGAGCAGGAGCTCTTTGATTGTAAGTAGCACTTTGGGCCTAACTCTAAGCATGTTTAAGTAATTCTCAAAGTAGGGACGTACCTACCTTTTAGCATTTCCACAACGTTAGTCGTCGAGTTTTGCTTATTACATGCACAATTCATACAAATATAAATATAAACACACTTTTAGTCACTCACAGACATAGATATAACATTTTTTATCTCGTTACATTTTTTAAGCTTCAGTACATGGTCACTTATATGGTCATCTCTGGTAAACGTTGGAAACAGGTAGTGTAAGTAAGATATGGTTTTAAATACGTTTAATGAATTTAGTAAATTAGATAATGTTTAGTGCTAAAGAGTTGAGCGTTAATTTAATTCCACTCGCACTCAGGACTGTCAGGGCTTACATACTATCATTGTGCGAATCGCTCAAAATTAAATTTTCAGGATATGGAGTTTCATGGTGATAAGCAATAATCTCATCATCATCTTTCAGGCCAAATGAAGTAGATCATTGTGGAAAACTTGGTGCAAATCCAGCTAACTCAAATCCGCGTACCTAATTAGCATAGCACTAAAAGGTGCAGAATAAAACTTACAAGTCTCAGTCTCAATTTGAGACGTGTAATTTTTGTAAACATAAAACATCTCCATGAAAAGTCCAGAAAATATTCAATTGGTATTAAATTGCTATTCCTGAATATGAAATAATAATGTCACGGTTCCGTGAAAGCAAAGCTTGTTTTTCCCATACCTAAGTACATACACGAATGATGACACTATATACCTACATGTCGAAATAGGACTTCCGTCTCTATTTCACTTTGTGACTTCGTCTTGTGATATTACTTTATCATTTCATAGGATTCGGGATGAGAATGGGAATTCTATCGTACACTTTTATAACACAATACAATTCATTATAACAGTTGGAATGTTATTTCACTATCATTAATGCTATAGCTATGTGAGATGAAAAGCAGATTTTCATTTATTATTATCAAGTATACCTACCTACTACTAAAATGTGTATTTCGTATACGTAAATAGCTGTTTTTACTGGTAAAAAGGTTACACAGTCGAATACTCCTGGCGTATGCAACCGGTGCGCAGTCACAAACTAGGGAATGAAACAACCTGATCTAAACGACTAGCTAGATATGCATTGTGCTTCATGAGTTTTGTCTCATTTATTCCCTACTTGTCCAAAATGTTGTTACATAATACTTAAATTAGTGCTTGCTAGATATATTCATTATTGTCTCAATTATAGCCTAGCTTTACTGCTTTCGCCTGTTCAGGATTCTAAAAGCACAAGTTTACTTGACATTATGTTTTGTAAGACAAGACAATAGACAAGACTTCGGCAACATTCGGTAGTTTTTCAAGTTTGAAAAAATACGACGTTCACATTAATTTTGCGTCCTACTAATATTTCACGCAGTTACATGTGCTCGTGCTGTACATAAACTATCAAGTATGATTTCTGTAAACTATTTGAACATTAATTTTTGATGGATTCTAGTTTCTCTATTTTTTGTCACAATGCAAACGGTTAATACAACCAGTGAAAGTTTGGTAAATAGTACCGTAACAAAAGTGAAGGAAGACGTTTCAGATAGTTTGGAAATAAAACTCGATATTTACTTGATTCTATTTGCGCTTGTGACAGTGCCGAGTTATTTCGCAACTTTATATTTTTTAACATTCATATGTGCCAGGAAGAAGTTTCGAAGGTATTTAATGTTTACAGCATTTAAAGTAAGACAGTTGGTTGCAGAGGTGGAGTGAGAGGAGTGAAGTGGAGGAGGTGGAGGCTAAAATGGAGAATTTTTCTTCATTCACTCCTCCTTTTTTTTATTCCTCAACTAGAGTAAGCATACAATACACTATTACTAGTTTAGTTTTATTATAATGTAATTTGTACAACCATCTCTGCAACCACTGTTGAATACGTTGGAATGTCGAATACGTCTCACGTTACTAAGTTTTATAGTTTCCATTTTCGTTCTGCCGTTTCTCCTTATTTCTCATACCGGGAGCTTTTCTAATAGGGAGATTTTCTAATAGGGAAGCTTTTCTAATACGGGAGCTTATGTGTTGATACCACCACTGTCTTACTTCAACCCAAGGTAATCTATGTTGGCCCAGCAAAATTGCCTAACCGCAAAAAGGTCAATTATACAATTACCATATTATGCCTGCACCATATATTACCCAGTGAGAGGCTTGACGTGAAGTTCTTCAATGTAAGATTGAAGTGAGATTTAAAATTTAACAGGGATAATTCTGAGAGGGTTAGTAGTTGTCATATTACTCTCCAGCCATTTGCATTTAGTGTATGAGTGAGATTAAAGTAATAATGAAGAATGAATGCTTTCTGTAGCCTCACATTTCACTATATATTCCGTGCATTAGTACATATTCTTATCATAAGAGGAGAAAGCAGAATTGAAATCCGACTTCAATAAAGGAGTCTGGCATCACACTATGCTAATTTATTGTTAATCCATGGACTAATAAAGATGAAAATAAAGAACGGTATCGGATAAGAAATCTAGACCCGGCCACAGACAATGGAAAACTGATCAAAAACCCAAGGCCCTCTTATTTCCCTAAAACTACATGTCGAGTGCAGGGCAAGGGTACCCTAGTTACTAATAAACTGCAGCGATAAAAAAATGAAATGGGTATTGCCAAGGTGCTTTAACTGGTGGTGTGGTATCCCTTGGTATGTCTTCGGTTTTCTCAGGAGGGTACACATAGGCACTTTACGTGAATATCTGTAAGGGACAAATCCTACCAGTTGTCATTGGCAACAATCGAATAAGGGAGGAAAAATAAATATCCGTAATAGATATTCACGCTAAGTGCCTAGCTGAACCCTCCTGATAAAACCAAAGAGATACCATACTAGTTAAAGCTCCTCTGATATTGCTAATTAGGGAGGATGACTAAATTATTTAGATTGGGTCACTTGCAAAAACAATTGATAACTTGGGAACTAGGAACATAGTGCACCCAAGGAATGTCAACGGCTTTATCAGGAGGGTCCATCTAGGCACTAAAAGGGACAATATTGCCAGTTTTCTTTGGCAACAATCGTATAAGAAACGAAAACATCTCCTATAGATATTCGCGCAAAATGCCTAGCTGAACTCTCCTGATAAAGTAGAAGAGAAACCAAGGACACCAGACCAGTTAATACTCCTTGGTTACACATGAGTGTTAACATTAAAAACAGTCCCACTTCCATGGATCAATGGTTGATATTATTATAAACAAACTTGTTTTCATAAACCATGGCAATTAGTTTGGCTTTATTAGAGCAATTGTCATGCTGTACATAATATCACTCTCATGCCTAAAGGTCAACTAAGCAACTGCACATCAAGTGACTTGCTTAGTCATAGGTATAGTAAATTCTAAAGTTTATACAGCATATTTTGGAATTTTTTTCATGATTTTTGCTTTAGTTTCACAAATAAGAAAAAGCCACAGTTGAAAATCACAGTACACAATATTTGATATTTGTACTGTTTAAGGTGAAAATCTCAATGCTTTGGGCTAATGCACTCATTGTTTTTTTCCACTTGGGATTTATTTACAATGTAATTTAATGGGAAAATGCGTCCGATTGACACAGCTGTAGTCCCGAAACTAAA
This sequence comes from Tomocerus qinae, assembly GCA_020055645.1. Lineage (NCBI taxonomy): Eukaryota > Metazoa > Arthropoda > Collembola > Entomobryomorpha > Tomoceridae > Tomocerus > Tomocerus qinae. Next base: position 25,310,588 of record CM034549.1, read on the forward strand.
AATAAGCCACATTCAGTAATGATCTTCAAATTTTCCTATGACATTCTTTTATGAGTGGTAAAAATTACAAGTGTCTAATGTTATGCACTCTGTCTCAAAAAATTAGCCGAAGCAAATGCCCTTCCCCGATACCGTACTTTGTCTTTCCTATAGAGCTACTAATTACCTGACAGCAAACTTGCTATTTTCATCCTTACTCTTCATGTCATTTGTCTCCATTCGAATTACGGAAAAGCGCATCTCTCTGTGGAGCTATGAAAACACGAATGCTTGTAGAATCACGGCAATATTACAGAGTAAGTAACTCTACTCAGTAGTCATTTATTATTATATCTATTCATAAATAATCCATTTAAACAATACTAATGTAACTAATGTTAGAGTACAATTTGTAATTTTCAACTAATATTGATTTCAGTATGTGCTTAATATAAATACATAATGTAAATTATTTTATGGGACAGGGATTCCAATGCATGTGATCCCTTTAACAACAATGAATATCAGCATGGAACGAAGTCGTGTTGCAGGAAATCCGTTGCAGCAACCATCTAGGATGAAAACATTAAGCATTCTTGCTTTTTCATGGGCAGTGGCAACATTATTGTCGCTTCCTCTTTGGTGGACAAGAGATTATAATCCAGAAGAATTAAAATCTTATAAATGCAAAAGGGTAAATCTCATAAAACAATTTTCATCATTAAATGACATTTAGATAATTTTAAATTCATGCAATAAAATCACATTTTTTGTATTTTCCCTTTAAAAATTCTTTGGTTGTCGTATAGGTCCTGCTCCTCCATAAAAAATATCTCAACATCTTTTATGCAGCTGTATCTTTATCAATTGGGTATATATTACCAGCAGTTGCCCTAGGCAGGGGTAAGCGGTTTTTAACACATTTTTGACAATGCGCAAAATCTAATTTGGTATTACATGAACACGTTACACAAACCAACCATATTCAAATATTCCATTCATTAACTATGTATTCTCTCATAGAACTTTACAAAATCCGAGGGCAGCTACAATTTATGAAAACATCTAAATGTCAGGTACTATTTTGTGGATATGTCATAAATCCTTAGTATTAAGGAATTATAAAGCTACATCAATAATATGACTCTTATAACTTACATTAAATTCCAATTATAAAATGGACTCATGTATTAAAATGATTTGTATTTTTTTTGTCTGTGTGCCTAGGTAGCGTCTTCAATGGAAATAATTACACTTAACAAGCGTCAACAGCTTTTGAGAACATCCTTTGTGTTTACATGTTTATTTCTGGTGTGCTGGCTTCCTATTGGAGTATTTCAAGTGATATTAGATCAACCGGAAGAAATTCTCTCAAAGCATTTAGAGAGACAAGTGCGAGTGTATTGGGATATTATTCGTTCTGGGGCTTACGGCGTAGTTTGTGCACACCCGATTCTTCTCACTTATCTAACTTATGAAATGAAAGTATGTCGAACGAAAATCGGTTCTTAGGGATTTGTCAAATTGTTTATTGTTTAAACAAATCTAATTTTGCAAAATTGTTAAAATAAACTGTGTAATGAAAATCTGTCTCAAAATAAACTGAATTTGAATTTATAATGTGATACGAAAAGTAATAAATAATCATCAGGACCACAGCCAGAAAAAAATTTCGGGGAAGGCTCCGAGAAAAAATACCATAATTTTAGACAAAAATTTCTTTATTTTTCTCGATTTCGGGGGGGGGGCGGCCTTGTAAATAATGCTCTATTGTGCATCTGGTAAATTTGAATTGTCTACATACAAATATTCTGTATGTAATCAGGAAAATTTCCGTAACACGTAGCCAATATAGCACTATAGATGAATGAATAACCAACTCGTATATTGTTAATGTAAGGACTAAGGACTACATAATACGAACTGATAGGGGAAAGAAAGAAATGGGAGAGAAAAAGGAAAGAAAGAACACAAAAACTACTATAGAGTAATTCCTTGCTTATATGAGAATCTTAGAATTCATTGTTATTTTGAGAGCATGAAACATAAAAGCCTTTTTTATACATAAGGTATACACGTTTTATAAGCTGTCATTTTTCCCCTCATATAGTAAGTAGCCTACCTTATTAGCAATATAAAGTTATTTCAATAAATAGATAAAAATGCTTATGCATTGTATACGGAATTTCCCTTGGGTTTGTGTTTATTTAATTTGGCATACATGGAAAGTGAAATGCAAATAAATGTTGAGTCTGAACCTTGGAACGGACCTGAGCTGGAGTCGAAACGAAGAGTCGCACTTATTTGCTTACAATTTTCATTTCTTTTCCCTTGGTAAATAATGCCAGATTAGACTTTGGTTTTCTCCGTTTGATGGTAACCTTCTTGATACGCCAGTAGGTTGCCTTCTTCTCGAATTTAGTGTAACAATAATAATACAGTTCGTCTCAAGGCATACCGAAAGGTACTGGGACATCATTCACAATGACTTGACGACTCTGAAATAAGCTTTACCGTAAATTTCGTCCAACTATTTCTTGAAAAAATAGTAGTTTGTCTCAGTGTTGACAGTGCTCTTGCAGCCTCTCACAACTCTATCGGCTAATTGACGTGCATTGGATAGGCAAAATCGATATACGGGTATCAGGAGAAAGTTCGATTTCTGTAAGTAAATATAAAGGTAATGGCAGTTTTCTTTCAACCTTCAAATCGTTGTAATTGTATTAAGAAACGAAATTAAACTCTTAAAAAATACGTACTTTGGCTAGCAGAGTCCGTAGTCTCCGTAACTTCAGGACCATCTTTTAATGTTGTATACCTTACAAATTTCTGCATTGGTATGTAGCGTTTTAACTGTTGCAGATGCTTGAGCAGCAGTGAACCCATTATCTTTAGCACTAATTGTTGGGCATCTGAAATAATAGAATGGAACAATTTTTAACTTGGGGCAAAATTCGTCAAGATATTTAGAAGAAATGCGAGTAAATCCGAGTAAAATCCAAAAGAAGTGTAGCTAAAAATATTTTGATTCTTGGTTTATTCCTAGAAAAGGTTTGGAGAAAAGATTTGGAAAAACAAGATCTACGTTTTATTCTCAATTTACAATATGAATTACAAATACACTTTCTTCACTGTACGTATTCGAAGATTTTCAAATTAATTCAAGACTCAAAAGCCCCAATAGCCTTACCTAGTACTTCTGAGCTACAGTAAAGCTATGTCGTCGGGTACACTAATACAAAAGTTTAGTATCCTATATTATATTATAGGTAAAAATAGTACTACTAGAATATTTAGAAATTATTTTACACAAAATATTATGTGAAATATACTATGTCCTAAGGTGATAGAATTTATATGATGATGATCAAGCACCTATCCAGTAGGGGGCAGGAAGGGCGCAGCGCCCCCCTCTAAATCTGAGAAAAAGGGAAGATGTTTCGCAAAAAAGGCCAAAATTGCAAAATTTTTTCGCGCCCGAATATATCCCATTTTTGACATTATTTTTCGTTGCGCCCCCCCCCCTTGACCAAATTTCTGGGTACGTGCCTGATAAAGATTAGATATCTTTTTCGTCAAAAAAATTCCTACTGCCTACCATCAAACATTTATTTTGGAGTGGATTAGTCCTTAATTCAAACAAAGCTACCCAAACACTACCATTTAGTTTCCGAGTGAATTCTAAAATAAATGTTTCCCTTTAAAACACGTTTATTATAAAATAGAATATTTTACAATTTTGCCATTCTAAATGGCTGGTGAGGTGGGTAGTCCGATTTTCACAAGAGGTGGATTTTAAATGAAAGTGGAGCAAGTAATCAAATTAAGTTACAAATGGGGGGATCACAAACCTATGTACATTGTTTTTCTAGACCAATAAATAAATGCTTAACTAACATGTATTCTATTGAAATTACTTTTAGTAACACATTATATATTGCTTTATTTAATAAATAAATACGTCATCAAAGTAAGAAGATTTAATACATCAAATTACAAGTGTCAATGGTATGCCTACAGAAATTGTCACATAACTTAAGAAAAACATACAAAGTGGGGTAAACATGGCTACTAATGTACTAATAGATCCCTTCTTTCCTTTAAAAATCGAAATGCTAATTACAGTGAGTGCAGTTGTAACTGAGATTATTTCGAACTATAAAAAGAAGGAGGGACTATTCGATATTGAACGCAACGGTATTAATATATTATATCAAATTGTAAATGATTTTCAGAAGAAATCCAATACAATTACAACGATTCATGGGATTGTAAAAAAACAGATCTCGGAATTACATAATTTAAGGTTTTCGTAAATTGAAGATAATTAATTAAGTTAAATATGTTTGTAAGTCACTTTTCTTACAGGAGCACAGACAAAACAACTTTTACTGACACAAGACTTGTAATGTGCAATGAGTTCCCGAGAAGATTCGCAATGAGGAAACATGCAATTATCTAAGTCCTTGCAACTTCGCATGTGGCTAATAGTTTCTTTCATTACTTGACAATAAGGGAGATTACACTGCAAAAAATTATAAATTAGTCTCTACTTCTTCAAATGTTGATAAAATGTGATAACAATAAAAATCTGCAAAGAGAACTTACTCTGTAAGTGTTTTCCGTATCTAAAATTTCTTTAACTTGACAATTGTGAGCGTGGAGAATGAGGACGAGTTGTTGTTGAAGAATCTTCTCCGTTTTAGAAATAGTTTGTTTTGGGGAAGTGACATTGACATCTTCCACTGCGATGAAACCTTGTTGTGGAGCCATTATTATGAAAACTGTAACTTTTGGTAACAATTTGGTATAGATTTCAAATAAGTAGATTGCTTTTGAATAGTGAACTAGATACTCGGCTTTAGAAGTTGTATTAAGCTCTGTGTCCAATTTCCTAGTGAAGGACTTGTAAAAGTTAACCTTGTATTTATATGCCTGTGGAAATATACGTCATACCCATACCATTACGTAGTAGATGTGAACTCGGTCGGTACCCAAGACTTGGGTACCGACACTTTGTACAGAAAAAAGTAAACCATTGCAAAGTTATGTAAATACCTGTAAAGGAAAAAGTACACGAATTAGAGATTCATCTGGAAATTGTAAGGAAAGGGAAGTAATTGCTGTATGTATAGTAGTACGGAGTATTGCAGACGTAAGAGTGTACAGTCTGTCTTAGGTAAGTCTGACACAATGACGCCCTCAGTATATAGAATCAGGAGATCTACTCTGCAATGCGCTGTATGTTTTATTAGCAGCCGTAATAATATTGTCCTAACAATCGAATGGCCAGTCGACCGTGCTGTGGCTCGCGAATTCTTGTTAGTATACAATGAGCGGTTATTCTAATAGCCAAATACACTGAGAAGTTCCCGATTTTTTTGCTGTTTTTACGTGCTAACGTAACAGTGTTTCGTGTGCAAAAGTAAATCAAATTTTCTCACTTGGTCCATCCTCTTTTATCTATAATAATAACTATTTATACCCAAGGAATGTACCTTTATATGTATAATGTTAGTACATAGCTTTGCATTTGCATTGTAATTTCATTTCACTACCGGGTATTTTATTTTTATAGCTAGTATGGTGAGAATATGTGAGCTTTCCACACAAAAACTTTTCATTTGTGATGCACATAACTTTTCGTGACGTGAATCGCTGCCTACTGGAAAATCGGAGTCTTTCGATATAATATAGTAACATGAAACCATAACCATAAATCTATAATGTACGCCTAGTATTGTAGTGCATTTTACCAAATAGCGCTATAATATTCTACCTCTTTAACTAATAGTAATAATACAAGGAAGCAATACGTGTAGAGCACGATGTGGCTATTTAGATAAATATTATTCTTAATTTCATTGTAAATACCATTAAATACTATTTTGTAGACTATTTTTTACATTTTGTTATATTTTTTAGCCGACTGCTTTCAAAGTTTACGTAAACATGTTGTTTAACATGGAAGAAACCGAAAAATAACTTTATTTACCATTCTGCATGAAATTCTCTACTTGCTTTTGGCAAGAGAACTAAATAATTCATTCTTTGTCGATTGAAAACACAATTTAGACATATGCGTGATTTTCTTTGCTTTAAGGTGTCAACTGCGATGACTATAAAGACTTCTCTTAAATGCATTTGTAATTAATAAATGCACTCAAGCCTACCTAAGGGCGTATTAATCGTCCTACTCTTTCAAATAAGATTGTTTAACCTATACAGACAGATTTATGTAAACACAAACCCATAGCACACCAAAACATTGCAAAAAGTCAATCACTATAAGTGTATATGTGTTCAAAGTTCATAAAACTGTATAAACTACTTTTATAATCCCATATGAAAGAATGATGGATGTCATTTCTAATTGCAATTTGGTCACTGGGCATTTCAAAGCACTTTATTCCTGGGTTGTGCAACAAACTTCGTACTGAGTAATCTATCTCCATTCATTTCTGCATGGTAAATTGCTGCAGGCGGGAGTCGTATCACTCATATTTACTTACTGTATTACTTGCAGATATGCACAATAATGAGTAATGATCAGCGTTTCATTTTAGCCGCATAAAAATGATTTTGACCAGCCAGTCGGCTAATGTGGCTGAAATGGCTAGTGGCCAAAATGGCCAAAAATCTGGTTTTTTAAATTTCCCGCCAATATGATTTCACATAGCCCCATTTGACTATTTTTGGCCATTTCATCCATTTTGGCCATTTTAGCCACTGGCTAACAAAGAATATCAACCAGCCGGCCTGCCATTTTAGCCAGCCATTTTAACCAACCAGCCGGCTGGTCACCGAACACTGGTAATGAGACATCGGCTTTTGTACCCACTTTGAATTTATGTGTAAATATATCTGTGAATATGATCACATAATCTCATTTAGTGGGTATTCTCTCACATTACATCAGACAGCAGACTTTAGTATGGAAACTGCCGACATTATACGTTGTGGTGATTATGTAGCGTACCAAAGTGAGGGTGACGTCACAGTTATACTATACACCTCTGTATCTTTTACGCTTATGCACCATATAATATTATTGTTCGCTTCGAGTGGACCTTGCCTTGGCTTCCTGCGTTTGTTTGTTAATAACATAATAACAGCAATTCAAATTAAACTAGCTTTTTGTTAAAAGCTACTATAATAGCCACTGTTATTATCTTTTGTATTAGAAATTCAATCTAAGGACACAAAATAGTAGAGATGCAAAAAAGAATAATTGCGGTATAAAAAACATTCGAACGTTTGCCTACAAATGCTTCCTCTAATTATGATCCATTGTTAATTTACTTATACTCTGGATTTTCTAGTTTGTCTTTTATAAAACTAAAAATTCATACTAAGTAGCAGTTTTTGGCTTTCGTATTTCAGTTCAGGCTTCTTTTGATCTTACTTGCATGAAACAATTTTGTCAAATACCCCGTAAGGTAAACCATTGCACAACATAGAAGTTTATTTTTTCTGTTTTCATCTTTTTCCCTTGTCAGGGGGTAACTGTAACTTAAGTAGTAGTGTCCCAGAACCATTTTGCTGTCGAAGAAGCTATTGTACGACTTTGTACAACGAATAGAATGGAAGTTTCATCGATTTTCAGTTATTTCTAATATTTTAATCCCTACCTCAGTCAGCGGGTGCCACCGATTGTGCCCGTTTACGAACTTGGCTTTTCTATTTACCTGTAGATTGTATCCTGATAATTTGGACACTCTAGCTCAAAACGTTTGAACGTTATCATGCGCAGGGATTTCTGGATAGACAGAAATAGTATTCACATACAGAGGAGATCAACTTCTAATTAAGTATTTAAGTGTATTTAAGTATATAAAAAATTAATGTCAATAAATGTCAATAATCTCAATGATTCATTATCAATTATTAACCACAACTACTAACTCAAGCATAACAATTGTTCTCCTTAATTTGCATAGCAGAAATTATTGCAACTGCAGATATATGCGTGCGTATTTTTCTACCGCTATATTTTGTCTGCGACAGTATTGCTGACAATTACCATGTTTGACTATACTTCTATATTTAGCACAATGTCTAATAGAATGCTATAACACAATATTACAAGAAATTAATCACAAGTGCCGTAATGGTGAATACATGGCGAGAACTTTTGGAGCCTGGTTTGTGTATAGCTAGAGCTGCCAAGTAAATAGAGTGCCGGTGTTCGTGTTCGTCATGGACATTTTTTATCTAGAATTGAATTGATGAGTATGGAGTAGGAAAGATATTGTTGTTGTCCTCATCCTTTCATGCCAATTAATAATGATCATGTTCATTAAAACGTTGACGACTCTTGAGAGAGAGGAACGAGCGAGGGTAATCTTTCTCAACACGAGATAAATTTTATTATAGTTAGGTAGCATGTATTAGTAGCCAGTGTGTTTAGGTAGTCCTGTCATTACTTATCTCAATGTCAGACCATTCTGTTGTATAGCGTTGTAGGATGTATTGCTCCAATTGGCTGCGTGTATATGTCGTCCCATGCTCTTCACAGACAACTTTCGATGGGGGCAATTAACCAATGGAATAAAGTATAATATTGCCATTTACAACCATTCTAAACTATAATTTACATGCATTTAACTATTACTGTTTCATATTCACATCATAAAACATCTTATAGTCTGATAATAATGTCTGTGCTTTCATTTTTATACAATCTGCACTGCTGTATAAAAATGCTTCGTTGCAGAATGTTGAATATTTATTATTCTTCAATTCTACTGAAAGGTATATCAGGATGTCCACATTTATAGATGTGATTGTGCTATAATTTTTATGCTGCTAATACTTGGTACCTCTTAGTGTGCAGTGAAGAAGCAGTGCGTATAAAGCCATGGAGCCATGCTTTGTCTACAGGAAAGAGTGTAGACTGTAGAGGCATGGAAAATCGATATCATTTAATATAAAATAGCTAGCAATCATATACAATATACACTGCATTGCCACTCAGTCCTTTTGAAAACGTATACTGGAGAGTTTTCGCAACTTTTTGCACTGCTGGCGGAAATAATTCATAGCAGTTTCAATTTCTGTATTTCATTCTCTGTGTTCGCATTTACACTAAATTGGATCAAAATATTTGGAGAATTCTCACTACAGAATACACTGTCCTTTGTACCTGGAAGTTTAACAGGCTCTCAAGACTCAAGTACTTCTGTGATTATAAAATTAACACTATCACCTGCCTTATAGGCTTATAAGTAAGTATAATGTCATTTTAGAAACTATTGGTTGAAATTTATAAAGAGCTTGGAATATTATAAGCGATTTTTGTCTCTTGATATTTTTGCTAAATATAAACGTGTCCTTCTGATGAAACCGGTGGCGGTCTTTGTGTCATGATACATTGATACACAATACGAAACACTTATCTTGTAGTACATACTTAAATTTTTTGCAATAATTAGCCCACTGATATACAGAGTATATGTATTTATTCATGTGAGCACATGTTAATCTCTTATTAATATCTAGAATCATTGCTAAATCTTCTGACAATCATTTGGTTTATTACAATTTACGTCATCGCAAAAAATATTGAACAAGATAATCTTTATGGCATTTTACACAAACTTTGATATCAATTTTTTACGCGTGCAACAAAACTTGAGATAACTAGTGAGGAAACTGCACTCAAGCATTTTTAGCCAGGTAGTTTTAGCCTTAAATTGTATCTTAGCGCAAGGGAATCATTAGTGAGTTTCTGTTTTACTGATATCTTCCTACTTAGTACACCAAACATATTGAAGGTAAGTTACAAAGTTGAATTAACTACTTGGTATGGGTTTCTGATCACAATTCCATACAATCTACTGCAATTGTACAAAAGAATCTTAATTAAAACTAGTGTCGATTTCATTTTAATGATTGCATTTGATTTCAGATGTTGCCCAAGAATTTGTCACTGATTCCAACTCTTACGAGTAAATGCCTTTTCTCGGGATCTTATTCTAGCAATGTAAATATTTTATTAAAATTAATTATTAAAATAAGATTAAAAATATTTAGAGCATAAGTAATTCGGAGTTTTAAAATGTATAATTTATTTTAAGGCACCGGCTGCAGCAGGGTTATTGATATCTTGTCTCAAAACTCACAATGTTACCTCAAGATCATTGACAACAAAATCCTTAAATCAGTCTCTGGAGCTATTCACCAATTCTTCCAGACCTATCACATTGAGTGGGAATGGGCCCTTCCAATTAAATATTAATGAAGAGCGTCCATTGACTGTTATCCTTGCGTGGCTAATGTCCGAAAGGAAACATATCCACAAATATGCTAAGTATTATCTAGACAATGGATTCGATGTTCTGACTGTGAGAACCACGCCGTGGCAACTCCTATGGCCTGTCACAGGAAGTCATGTATGGATAATTAAGTCACATTCACATCTCAACTTAAGGCTGCCTCCACTACCAACTTTCTGTTATACCATGTCTTGTTAAATGAAGAAACTAGAAACCTGGTCAACTATATAGCAAACAATTAGGACAGTAGAATACGTACAATTTCTGGCGATTTTGTCATAGATATGGCGTCATAGATTTTACCTATGTCATTCATTAGGAGAATTTCAAAAATACACATTCCTGATCATGGGTTGGAAGGCAAAAACTGGTATCAAAAAATAAATAAATAAATCGAGGAAAGAATTTAGCGGGAGGGGGTGAAAGGCAAGGTGAAAGACAACAATTTAGCGGGAGGGGGGGGGGTGAAAGGCAACAATTTTCTTGCATTCAGTTTTGAATAGTCCAGAATTGAGGACGGTTGCCAATTTTGGAAATAAGACCAAATATTGAAAATGCTAGCCGAGGCAGCCTTAATTTGCGATGGCCTTTAAAATGTTATTACTCCTGTCAACCTACGATAATTTTTATCCTTAACCTTCCAGATGGTCGCCAATGATCTACTATCATTCTTGTATCAAAATCCAAATTACTACAAGACAGTTCTCCATGGTTTTTCGGTTGGTGCCTATTTGTGGGGAGAGGTAATGGTTAAAATGAATGAGAATATAGCGAAGTACACTCCAACAATAAACCGTATTGCTGGTCAAATATGGGACTCTGCTGTAGACTATGGCCAAATCCCAATTGGAGTCCCAAAATCTGTCTTCCCTACTAATGATTTCCTCAGAAAATCTTTAGAACGATATGTTGTGTAAGAGTACAAGCTAATTTTTCCACAAAGAGTAGTAATTTTAGTTCTACAACAAAGTATAACTATTTTGAAATATTGTTTTTAGATTTCACATGAAAACGTATCAAGACTCAGCTACAAAGCATCACCTGAAAGCAACTGATCTGTTTTACCATAGCATTGTTGGTGCTCCGGCAATGTTTTTATTTTCGCTCAACGATCCTATGGTGTCTCTTAAAAGTATTGAGTCAGTCAGGGATTTGTGGCAGAAAAACGGCACTTCTGTACGTAACTGAATTAATACTTATTTGATAAGACATCTCTGATTTCAATTCATATCAAACTATAATTTATATATCTTTGATAAGGTCAATCTAAGAGCATGGCACGAACCTCCCCACGTGGGAATCTTTCAACGACACCCTGAAGAGTATCAAAATGAAATACGACAATTCATGGAAAAACACGTCTTCCCAAATCTTAATAAAGATAAGCCTGAGCTTAAAACAGCTGTTGCAGCGGTAGCTTAATTATCTCGACAATAATTTCTATTATATACGTAAACTATATCAATACGTCTTACTACACATGTAGTAACCTTTCAAACATAATTTTTTAATGCCCCATATCCCCACCATCAAATTAGAGGTCATATTTGTATTAAAATCACTACGTCAGCGTTTGTCGTTTCACATCACATGGGCACCGTAATTTGGTGCAATAATATATCCATAAATAGGAAAACCAATTATTATGAAGAAATCTGTCGGTCAAATCTTCTTGAGTTGTATAAGCAAAAACAGACGTTTTGTTATGAACATTGGTATTGATGTGCTAAATATACTGAGAATGCAAATACATTATGTGCAAGTATCATAATACAAAGGGGATAGTTAATTTGACCTAAAAGCTATTTGTGTGTGTTTAATAAAAGTGGCTAGGAAAATAAAAGCCAAATCAATTGCCAAGTCCTAAAACACGGCCATGTTTCTATATATAAATAAATTGTTGATTTTATTCGTTTCCGTAAAGCCATAAATTCTTTTAGATGTTTTAGATATGTCGCATGATACATTCAACATTAGATATAAGTACAATTAAACCATAAGGCGACGTGTATTCCATAATATAGATTGTGTGTATACTTTACTGGACTGAATATTGACATGCTGTCATTTAGCATAAATGTAGGCTAAAAAACTCCGTTACGTATACGTTCCAGTCAATATCCTTCCTTCACAGGTACATAAACAGTTCATAACAGTTACTTATACAGGTACATGTCTACTGGAATACCTATAAGCATCCCATTCACATAAACATAGTGCAATAAATTCTTAACTAAGTAGGCAGAAACCTGTTTCTGCCCTTTCCCAATCATAAAAGGACGCATTACTTGATACAAAATATGGTTTTCACTGCTAACTTAATTAAACATGTACTAGAGTTAGCTAATATACAAAATGGTAATTTCACTTTATTATTATACTGCGAAAAGTAATAAAATGACATTTTCAGCTGCTGCTTGCAGGAATTGGAGCGGAGACTCATTATGGAAAAAATAGAATGGTCCAACTTCGATACGAATGGGTTTGCAGGATCGAATGAATTTCTGCATTGTAATGTCAGTAGCTGGATGTTGTTTCCAGGCGATAATGAACTCATCATATGCACGATTCATAGAAGACAATGTAGAATAAAACCAAATGATGGTACCAATCATGATGCCAACTCCAAATAATATAGCAAAGTAGGCGAGGGTGGGGACAATGGAGTAGTAACGAATGCTTATAAAGCTCCCTACTACGATCATACAAAATGTGGACAGTTTTATAGGGGCTGTAATCGTATTTCGTACTAGCAGATTGATATAACCATTAAAAAATTGCTGGATTCGAAAAATATACATCGCTTTTGCAATGCGAGCTTTCCAAATATAAGCCTGTGTTACCCCCGGGAAGCCACTTTGCAATACATTGAAATCTATAAACTTACTCTTAATAGAAGGGGAATGGGTACTGTAATCAGGTCGACATTGATTCAACCAAAATCTTGTACTTTGAATATACATAGCTCCAACTAGCAGAAGGATCATACTGGTATTCCAACAACAGAGAAGAAGTTGAAACTCGTATAAAAACAGAGTAAAATAAACCCATTTAATTGCTGGTTCTGGAAGCAATTTCCTGATGTAGTAATGAAACGGCTCGACTCCTGCAACAAATAAACTGGCCTGGAGCAGAGGAACACTGTAGCCAGCATACAACAAAATAGCCATCAATTGCATATGTCGTTTGGCACTTCCTGCTTCTTTTGCTTTCTTTCCCCGAGATAGATATTTTTCTAATTAGACAAAGTAATTAAAATTCAATAATTACAAATTGGAACACCTAAACCAATATCTATATAAGCGAGTTTGATTTTTTCCAAATAGTACAGATTCAAGTTCAGATTATTCCAAACATTTACTACATACTGCACACTGTACTTACTATTTTCTATGTTGTGTTTTGTGAAAAAAAGGTGTTCGAAGAACGTTAACGAATGAACTAACACCATTAATAAAAAAATAAATACTACTTATAGCAATAGACAAAAAAATAAAAACTTTTTGTTTTTGACAAAATAAAATGATACCTTGAAGAAGAAAATCAACTTTAATCAGTTGATTCATTGTTTCCCTGAGATCTTTTCTCATTCTGGCTCCAGTTGCCATCAAGCTGAAGAGGATACTTCCATCTCCGATGTATACAAACATGATGAGCATTTTAGTGATCTTCATGTCAGCATGAACCAACTCGCGAATTAATGATACGAAGGCAAAAGTGACTCCCATACTGATATTTAGTAGTTGCCAATACCATCTGCGAAGAAGTAGAGGCTTGGGTTCGATTAGTTGTCGTGTTTTTGCGTCCCACTCGTAGGGAGTGCATTGTGTCAAGTAGCCGATTCGAAATACAAAACTGAACAAATTGAGAACTTCTGGGGTGATCATTGTCCTGCAGAATTTATCTCAATTCTCCATTTCAATATCTGTCTATGAAGATACGTCGACACAATTCACATACTCACACTTCGCCTGTGATATTTAAACATTTTAACAAGTAGTAGATAGTAGAACTATTATAACTAAATCTCAAACCTGTTTAACCTAAATCCTACAACTTGTAAAATAACATTTTATCACAATGATCGTGGTTTAAATTAATGACATTTTGAAGGTAAGTATTATAATTAGATGGCTATTGAATGCAGATAATCCGTGGTTGGATTAAAAAAATGCTTTAGCTGCATAAATAATTAATACTGGGTTATGGTTGTTTATGATGATAGGTATATGAAAGAAATTAATGTGTTGATTTACTGTATCTACCTTAATATTAGCTAAATTCCTATACAATTTGTCTAATCTCGAATTTTTTGGCTTGCCAAGTTTAACGTACAAATATCTAATCCAAAAGCTATGATACTTCTGGTCACGGCTACCAGTTCCAAAAGCATAAAACCCTAGTTTAGGTGCATAAACCAATGGCAATATATTCAACTAGCCAACCCAGAAAACTATGAATTCATATGCACGTATATTTCCCGTTTACTATGGCTGAAATGCTGTCGGGTTGCGTATCTAATGTCGGGTTTGAGTTACTTTCCCCGAAATGGACACGGCTGAATGTTTTGTCCTTCTTCTATTATTTATATAAATTATAGATTTCATTAGACGCAAGCTCAAAATGCCTACCTATTATGCTATTAAGTTACTATATACGAATGACATTATCTTGTATACGTTACGAGTCTATAATGTCCCGTCTCTTTGGCTAATACGTATTTATACTTCCTAAATAATGATGTCAACTGAACTTTAGAGTAGTACAAATACCGCCTTTTACAGTGAAAGTGTCTTAAGAGATCTTCAGTTAATTTTAGAGTACAATTCTTAATTTATGGTTGTAACATTTACCTATTTGTGCTTTCCCCTTCTTGATGATAAAATGGACTAGCTGAGAAAGAATTGACTAAGCCAACAGTATTATATTGCTTAAAGAGTCAGTGAAACTATATGGGTTGCAATTATTCATTAGAATAAAGAGTGAAGACATGTTCGACTGTAAAGGGAAAATGTAACGATCAAACTACTTAATTATTTACAAATGCCCTTCCTTCCAGATTCTACATGTTCAAAATTGTCCAATGTGTCAAACCTAATCAAAATGGATGCTGACAGAACCCATTTCCCTCGAAAAGAATGTAAATTAGTATGCACACATTTAGAAAAAGATGGACTAGTCTTTCACGAACATTAAAGTTTACGTAGTGAATTTTTGGCTGGTTTGGCAAATGGAGTTTAGAGATTGTTATGAGACTGCAACTGGCTGTGGTAAATTAAATTTTAAAAATTGATAAAGCGACATACGGAAATATCTTAGGGGGGAAATATCATCGATCAAATCTTGATGATAACATTATCTTATAGTATTAGCTTCATTTCCTTTGTTTACTATGATTATTTAATGAATGTTTATCCACTAAAATGCCAGTAAATTGGCAACGAAGATTTCATAATAGCTAAAATTGATTTCCTTAATTTGGAGTAGCAATACCAGAAGTTGAAGTACCAGTTTTGCCAATTTATTTTTGTCGCATGTCGAGTGTTGTGTAAATGAATTGATTGCTACGTAAGTATAATTGCCTATTAGGAA
Organism: Tomocerus qinae; assembly: GCA_020055645.1. NCBI lineage: Eukaryota > Metazoa > Arthropoda > Collembola > Entomobryomorpha > Tomoceridae > Tomocerus > Tomocerus qinae. Next base: position 25,326,436 of record CM034549.1, read on the forward strand.
ATATATGCATCCAGGTATTCATACAAATGAGAATTGTATTTAGGTGATTGCGAGAGCCCGTTTAGCTGGTGCTACGAAACTGATTTATTACGGTACGATTTCGGTTAGTCAAATAAGGTTTATAAAAATGTTTACTTTGAGGTTTCACAAACGAACACTGTCAACAATGTTGAATAAATAATAATTCTTAAAGGATAATTGATTGCTGAAAATATGATTACCACCCCTAAACCGTTAGAATACTGGTCTATTTAATTTGTATATATCACGTATAAACTTGCTACATGTAGTGGAAGCTGAAGTAGAGTTACACATTGTATTAAAATAATGATATGTTTCGTTGGTCTGTTAGTAAAGAAAAGCAAAAGCTGGCAATTAAACCATTAAAGGATCAATAGTAATTAAATTCCTGAGGATTTTCACCATCGAGCATTGAGTCGACTGCTAGTGTCTCTCGCTGGGGTCGCTGGATGAATAAATCATTAAAACGTCCACCGTTCCCAGAATATGATGCGGCCAAAGGCGGAAGAATGGGACCAGTTAACCGTGAATAAGGCCTGTCATTGGGATAATGCGTTATTTCCTTGGCCCCGGTATCTTCATACTGTAAATTAACTGTAGGAACTTCAGTAGCAATTTCTGGTGGTTGAACTTCGGCTGCGGCATTTAAGTCTGGTTTTCGTAGAAGGACATTGATAGTAGAACCAGGAATTATAGTTCGTTTGAATCCAGCTTTGATTAATTCGTCAATTTTATAGTTGGGCACTTCAATGTCAACAATTTGCTGTTCTTGTCCATTAGTTTGCAACCAGAGGATATGCTCACGTCTAATTGTCAAACGATCTTTAGGAACTCCATCACAAGCGAATCGAAAGCGTCCAGGACTCACTTCTCGTCTAAAGCACTCAGTACTTAAATACCCGGGTGATATTTGGCTACCGGGCTCCCTAAATTGAGGCCGGGCGGAAATGCAAATTACAAGTACTGCTAATACTATCTGAAAATAGAAAAATGTTGAATTTTAACAGACTAACAAATATTCAGCTATTTACAAAAAAATCTTACCAAAATGCTCTCCATTCCGTAATTCTGAAAATACAGTTTTTGTACAAAAAATCCCGATGCAACTGTAAAAACACTTTGTCAATGTTAATAGTGAGTTAGAGATGAAGACAGAACAGTTGAGATAGAAGAACGAGATAAAAAATGAGACTGATCCTGTACATAATGGATCTCATCTATTTAAGCCCACGTTATAAAAGCCGCTCCTGAATTTTACCTTTGATTTATGAGAATGGTAAAACAAAACAAAGTTTAAACCAAGAAGCAAAGAGCAGAATAAATTATATAAGACACCCTTTCTAATTCCTAGAGAAGCTCATCCCATGTCTTAATAATTTATAGCATGACCTTAAGTAAAGTAACAATCAGGCCTTTACTATTATTCTATCATATAACATGATGCGTCAATTCACTTGTAAAATTGCTACCTGTTAAACAATAACATTTTGGTACGTATTAGATATGCATAGAACATTCATATAATTATGACAAGACAACAGTTGTAAATCTTTTACAAAGTATAGGCGGATGAAGATTTAAATGTCACAACTTTACTACTGGTCGTGTAATAAATGGTGGATGCAAATAACTATTGTCATAATACATAAGGATTTTTTGCTAACACCACCAGGGGTTTTCTTAAGGCACAAAGGAATCCAGGGGACAATAAGCTAACCTACAATGTACAGCAGTAGTTCGAATGGGAACAAAGTGTTTAAGGCATAAAATACTCGTCAGTTAGTGAAAGGGACGTCAACCAACTCCTTGCTACTCAAAATCGCCTACCTGAATGCCAAAAACAAAACAATACCTACAATCAGAATACACTCCTCAATGGACTTTTGTATAGTCTATGAACTTTCAAGCATTGGCCCTAGACAAGAATTTAACGTGAGGCAAAACAAAAGCGAAACAGTAGTTAAAGATGATAATAGTCATAATGTTATGTAAGCAATCAATCAACTAAGATTAGCTTCTTTATTTCTTCACAATACGTGCACCTTCCATTAGAATCGATCATAATTTACCATGATGAATGAGTATTAAATTAAAGACTTTAATTCGTATTTAAGATGCAATTGCAATACAAATTATAACTAGAATGCAATTCATAATGCACTATCCTTCGGACATTTATGGGGGTACCTTAAGTATTATCTTATGATCATGCTCAACTAGATATTTGTAAATAACGACATAATAACACTATTACGAGGACAGAGAAGTGTCAATATTTAAATGCACTTGCACTTTTTCAATACAAAGCAAATTGAACTTTTATTGTAGAACAAATGTCTACATCTGCATACTGTTTCGTTGAAAGCCAAAATAATAGATGATGCAGCATTAGTGCTACATCTTGCAGAGTCAACTCGCTTGTTCTAGTTCTCATTGAAAGTTAAAGCAGAAGGATCTGATGGTCATAGTCATAATTGTGTTAGATAATTACATTGACTTGTTTACTTCCTCATTTTAATGATTTTTTACTCATACGAACATGGATAAATAAAATTACTATCTATTTATGAAAACTGCTATAGACAATCTTGACTTTGAAAAAGGATACGATACAAAGGTAACAATGGTATATACTAATTATAACTTATGCAGTTACTTCTACTGTTTGGGGCTATATGCCTTAATAGCTAAGTAACATGAAAATAGTGTAAATTACAAACAAACGTTGTTATTTTATTAGATGTTAGTTTTCATAAAAAAGTAGAAATAGAATTTATTCTTGTCGCAATCAGGCTAAGAGTCACACGTCACATTCGTCCTCTCGTCAATGTCCATTATTTGTCAATGTTTTCAGAGTTAAAGTAAATTGTGTTCCATAAAACTACAGTCCTTTCGTCATCTGCATCAGCAGCATACATCTACAGAACATCAATATATTATTTCGATTCTTTTTCGTTTTGGTTTTAGGAGGTGCGTGGTTAATTAACATTTTAAAATTATTATTATTTTCAATTGGAAGAAAACTTTTCGTGTGTACAAAGTACAAACAATACTTGTATGAAACAGCTTCGGGTACGGTACAACGGACCAACAGATCCAGACGCTGACTATAATGAGAAGAGGGTATATTTATCGTTTTCGTCGCACATGCTGCGTGGGTTCAAGTTCAAGACAAGGTGAAAACTATTGAAAATTAAGACGCTGTTGAGTTGTGAACTTATCTATATAGCAGGAAAAATCAACTTTTGTACAGCGAATAATTGTTTACATTGTTGTAACAAAATGTGAGTTTCTTGAAATTCATAAATAACTTTTGTGGTTATCACAGACATACACGGAACACTCGTTAAACATTAGATTGATTATTTCTGAAAGACAAAATAGGAATGAACCATAAATGAACTCTTGATTTTTCATGGATAACCAAAAAAAGATTTTAAAATATAAAATTAGGTACATTTTTCCTACTTACATTTTTCCCACAGGAAAAATCGTGTCATCGTTAGTCGCGGTCATGAGTCATTACTATTCACGTACTTAGGAGTTTAATTACGGTAATTGTCAATTTTGCATTGCTTATATTAGAAAAAATTCTGAGGAAACATTTATTATTGCGACAATGAGTGCGTTAATCCGACTGGTAATGTCAGTAAATGCGGACAATGTGGTAACACAAGGAAATTTAATTGCCTTTCTAAGGATTCAGATTAGGTATTTAAGTAGGTTACATTTGGAGAGACCCGCAAACTTTGTTTGACTTTCGACCTGTTAGGTACGACAGGAACCTTTCATTAACGAAAATTTCAATTTAATTTGAAGGTTTCTCATTTAACAATCATGTCTTCCCCACTTCACCCGTTCGATCCGATTACTCCGGATGAAATCCGAAAGGTAGTGGAGATAGTCAAAGGAGGGAATTCAGTTGTAATTCCTCCTCAACTCGATCGAAATTCTTTTACATACAATTCTATGATGAACCTCGAACCACCAAAGGCTCAATTACTACCAGCTTTACGAAACAAAAGTAGTCCTCAACAGTTGGCTGACAATTTTCCCAGAAAATCCCTGGTCATTGTTGAATTCCCGGGAAGTCAGGGGAGCAAGGCTCTTAATGTTGCCCAAGTGGTTGTCAATCATAAAACCCAAACCGTTGAAGCATTTCAAATGGCTCCTGGTCGATTTGCTTCCCTTACGGCTGACGATGTTGCATTGGCAGAAAGAGTTGGAAAGACAGACCCAAGAATTCGTGCAAGATTAACGAATGAATATAAAATTCCAGGTTCGAGTGTTTTCCTTATTAGTCTAAGTACATTGCAAATAGTAACAATATTATGTTACAGCGTGTATTGTAACAATATGTTTTACAACTCGGTGGTTTGTAGTTTAGGTAGTGTATATGAAGACTCATGATTTTCAAATGCATATCAAGTAGGTACATGAACATTGAATTCTTTAAGCAATGGTGTTCATTTGACTGTATTTAACGATTTTTTACTAGGTAATTGAAAATCATGGATTTTAATACAATTCATTGTGTTTGAAAACAAAAACACATCAAAAGTAAATACACACTGTAAGATTCACAAACCACTATCAATATTAACCACGATTACGAAACAACCTGTTAAAATTTATGTTTTTTTCAGACAATCAAATTGATACAATGGTATTGTGTGATGTCTGGTACGTGTTTCCTTAATTTTGTACCAAATAATTCTAATAATTTTTGATTCTTCAACTGCAATGATATTAAATCTTCTATAGGACATACGGGTACAATGGCGAAGGTCCTGATGATGTAGAGTTCAATAAGATGCGCGTTGTCAATGTTTACTATTACTTCCGGAGACAACCTGACGAAAACCAATACGCCCACCCAATTGGATTTCAATCTTGTATAGTTGCGCTCATTCATCTGCATTTTATTATTACTGCTATAAGTTATAATATTAATAATTGGTAAGCCTTTTTCATTTGTGTAGTGATCGATCTTGCTCCACCAGGAAAAGTGGTGCAAATAAAAGATCTGCCGATTCAAAGTGACTTTAGTACATCTCAAAAAGGACTGGAAATCCCTGAGAAACCAGATAATTATATCCCAAAATATCTTGGATTAGAAAATTACAGAAAAGATTTGAAACCTTTTATTATCGAACAACCTGCTGGTCCCAGCTACACAGTTAATGGAAATGAAATATCATGGCAGGATTGGAAATTCCGTAATAAAAATAATAATTCAAGTTATTTAGCATATAATTTTTTCTGAGATCTTTAGAATAGTAATTTAGGAAAGGAAATTTTAATGTTCTTGTTTGAATAGGAATCAGTTTCAATTACCGCACTGGCTTGGTATTCCACTACATTACTATTAAAGACCATGATGTAGGCCAATATGATACTCCAGGGGATGACGGAAGGGGTAAAGGTCAAATCATTGAACGGGAGGTTATGTACCAAATGGGTCTGTCTGAAATGGTTGTTCCATATGCAGATCCGCGTCCTCCTTACCATAGAAAATCGGTAAGATTTGTTGAAATAACTGCAGAAAATTGTGATTAGCTTTCAATCAAACGATCAAATCGAGAATCATAATATTCGTAATTGTTTACATATTTTACAATAATGAAGGCCTTCGATATGGGGGAATTTGGAATGGGTTTAAACGCAAATTCTTTGTCACTTGGATGCGATTGTGTTGGAGTCGTGAAATATTTTGATTTCTGGTATTCCGATCAACAAGGAAACCCCATGAAGATATCCCAAGCCATTTGCTTACACGAGGAAGACGCAGGTTACAATGTGATATAAGCTTAGTAAAAATTTTAGCGGAAATTACTCTCAAAATCCTGGGATAAAAAATACTAAAATATTTTTTTTTTTGATATTTACTATAGGCCTCTCGCACAAGCACACAGAATATCGCAGTGGGAAGGCTTTTATTGTCAGATCCCGTCGACTTGTGGTCAGCTTCATTGCTACTGTGACAAATTACGAGTATTTATTCTACTACTATTTTTATCAAGGTACAGATACGGCCAGACTAAAAGGCCCCACGACAAATCAGTTTATTCCATATCTTAGTAGTTCAATTCCTATGATAAATCGTTAACAATTTGTCTTTACAGATGGTACTATTGCACATGAAATAAAGGCTTCTGGTGAACTAAGTACTAATCTAATGGCAAAGGGTGCCACCACAGGTGGATATGGAACAGTCGAATTTCCATTGGTTAATGGACAGTACGGACAGTTCAATTATTGTTTCTGGATATTTACCTGTCTTTTGTGAACGGATATTTCATAGATTTCTTTGACTTTCAGATATCATCAACATATTTTCTCCATGAGAATGGATTTCATGGTGGATGGTACGATGATGCTATGAAGTTATCCTATCCAGAGAAGAAATGAATTAACAGTATGAAATTTTCTCTTGAACAGGTGAAAACAATACAGTGGCAATGACAGATGTTATTCCTGTGGAAGGGGAATTTGGTTCCAAGACGAATCCTTTTGGTCAAGGTTTCACTGCAAAGTCAACTGTGTTCAAAACGTCCAAAGAAGCTGTCACTGATACTAACACAAGTACTGCCAGATACTGGGAAATTCGAGTAAAGAATGACAATATCTATGCAAATTATTTTATCTATGAAAATAATGTCGGTTTAGTAATTTGCAAATATTCGCACAAATAATTTCTTACAGAATACCAACCCTAAGAGCTTCAATCCTATTGCCAATAAACCAAAAGCGTACAAACTGGTTCCTGGAACGCAAGGATTTGCTCGTCTTCTTGCTAAAGAAAATAGCAACATTTGGAAACGAGCTCGTTTTGCCACCCATTCATTTTGGGTGACTCCGTATAAAGATAATCAGCTCTATGCAGCTGGTAAGTATTTCGTTGCGTTTCAAAAGTTTTCTTCAAAAAATTTAATATAAATTATTAATTGCACCGACGTTGTATTGTACCGTGTATTTACAGGATTTTTCATTAATCAATCGAAGGGAAATGAAGGTTTGATTCAATGGTCAGAGAAGAATGAGAACATTGAAAATAAAGATATCGTTGTGTGGCACACTTTTGGTATGTTTTGGCTGCATATACTACATTTCCTTTAGTATAATATGTAGCTTGAAAGCGAACGGATTCTGTCATGATTTTATAGGTTTAACTCACATCCCCAGGACGGAAGATTTTCCAATTATGCCAACAGAGTAAGTTACACTTTAAACCAACTTTTATTAAATAACTACATTTACAAGACAAACTTTTTATGCCCAATACTAATGAATATTTTGTGCACAGAGGATGCGGTTTTATGATCAAAGCGTACAATTTTTTTGCTAATAGCCCCGCTATGAATATTAAGGTTCGAGCGTTTAATGGCATTTTCGTCTCGTGTATTAAATAAAATTAATTAAATGTTCATTTTATAATTTTAGCCTGAAAAAGGGTGTGACCAAAACAACCCAGACAATGATGACGAAGTTAATGCATGTGATAAATGCTGGTGGGGTAATCGCCGTACATTGTCTACGATTACTTGTGCTCATAAAGAAAGATATGCAAAAGGCCGGGTTTGAAACTTCGAAATATGTCATTTTGTTATTAATTTCCTACTTTAAATTGAATGTAATTGCTATTATTATTTCATTCCAGTCAGTTAATTAAGTTTATGTATTACGAATTCGTGGTTAAAATAGCAATTCCGTCATTTTTGCACGAGTCCTTTCCAAAAATAAGTATATGGTGAAATTAGCAATACGTAAGTGGAAAGTATCGCAATAATTATAACTAATCCTTCGCTGACTTACAATAAGCAATCTAGTTCTTTGTACGTAATCCACTAGTTTAGTTTCTACTTCACATACGTATAAAATCTTGATAACGCATTTCTTTTGACTTCAACGTATACTTATACTTTGTATGGTAGTTAGAATGTGGGTAAGAGTAACAAACAATTCTCCTGAAAAAATAAACAGAGACATGATAAATAAACTACTCAAATTCCTGAGATGAAACTGAGGTCATAGAATGTGTCTTGGGCTTAACAGATTAACGCATATTCCCATACATACTCAATAACCCATGTTATATTCAAAGTCAATATTTCGATTTTACTTTGCAGATAACAGTTGTATGTAACTTTTTGAAATACCTACAGATGTGAACATACTACGGGTTATCATATTAGAACAATATTGTCTTGACTGTACCAATCATCGTCAACAAACTATATTGCCAAATCGTAATATCATAAATATCATTTACAACAAAAATTGGTGAAGCAGTTATAGGCAGATACTGTATGCATGATGAATTAGAGTAGAGCATGAGTAGTGAGACATAAAATGTAGAAGATTTAATTACATCTGCGATAATATTATTTTCACCCGAGTAGTTCGTGCCTGTTAAAACAAATAAACACCAATTTAATTTTTAAGCAAATTGAACTACATTTCTTTATCTCTTTTGTAGATTTTGCAAGCTGCACTTTGTGATGGGTACACATGTACATATATGAACTTTGCAACTTTTAGGTTTTAAAATGCTGGATAGTATGTGTATAGATCATCATTTCGTAGATTACGTCATGTATGAATATATCTATGTAGGTACGTATACATTACGAGAAGAAACGTTGGAAAATAAGTGGGATTATACGACCTAGCACTAGTTAACACTTAAGATTAACATTGCTAAAAGAGAGGTTACAACTGTACATCGGTACAAAATAGACACCGTCTTGGCAAACATAATGAACAAGTGAAGTTGATAAACTAATAACAGAATCCGTTTTAAAAAACATCCTGTTCCATGCTTAACAAACAAACCACGAAATAGGCGGGCATTCTTAATGTATACACATAGTGCACATTTTTAGGGAATAGATTGCTGATTTCTCAGTGTTCATAGGTTAATAATCATTACTTCTTTAAAAAGAACTTGGTTAATTTGCAGAATTGCCAAAAGTTAACTATAGAGTCTGGCACAGAGATAAAAATTAATTAGAAAAAAATCTTTATGCGTAGGCACAGTTTAATTCATAAAGAATTGTGCATAGCTTCCCATGACCTTATCAAGTACTTGTACTTGTTAAAAAGAATCTGTTTAGTACTCTAAATACTTTGTAGTCGCATTGTTCTTGTAATTGTGTTGAATGCACAAGAAATGCCCCTTTCTCAACTGACAGTAATAGTAAGCAGTATAAATAGATGCGGGAATCCATAACTTAACAAGTCTACTCTACGAAAATGCTCCAGTTCCAGTAAAAGCTGTAACCGGATGAAGGGAGCACTAATTTGTTTGTGAAAGTGAAAAAATCGTGAAAATTCACCGCCTTTTCAATAGGCATTCGGTTGAGGATAATTAGCTCTTGATTGAGACGAAGACACATAATGACATTATTTTGTTTGTTTAGGCACACATATTAAGTTTAATTTGTTCTTTCGTGTACAAGAATACCGAATCCACGTTTTTGAGTGCATCCTTTGGTTACCTATTTGGATAATGCATTGTGAGACTTAGAGGAGGAAGTCTAATTTGATAGCATACAGATACAAATGCAATATCTTATTTACAATCAGGATATAGAATTTTCAAGCCAAGACATTGCCAATCGCTACTGTTAATGTAACACCCTGAAGAATAGTAAAATAATTAAGGCGTTTGTAGATAGAGTACTTTAAAGAGTTGGTAGATATAATGATATAATCCGACTATTTATTCTTATAATAGTGTGACAGTGGAACTGAAATGAACTTTTAGTCTCGTTGTCTATTTTTACACTTGAATCTGAGAGTAGTGTATAGTAAGACACCGTAACATTCCTTTTTGTTGCTTCACTCCTCTTTTTTCTCAGCGAAGATGAGTTTTATCTGCGAGAACTGCTTATGTAGTGCAGCCCGTATAATGTGACATTGCCCTCTTATCTCGATCTGGAAATTCATTCATCTTCATCACCCCGCAGAATACAGAGTGCATTTCACGAATGTATATATCTTTATATTCCCCTTCCTTAATATCTCTTTGGTTTGGTTTTGACTGCCTAAAACTCGTAAGTGGTAAGTTGCTCTGTTTTACTATACAAGATACTGAAGAAAAAGCTCTGGAAGGAACCGCCTAGCGCCTGTATTTCCATGTCGTAGTTTTTGTCGACTACTTTTATCGTAGCATCACCCGTCAACTGGAAAGATAGTTTTCTCCTACAAATAGGTAACATAGTATTATCTTACCGTTTGTATTTAGGTTACCATAACTCATTCGGATGAGACAGCCATGGCTATATAGCCATCAGCAGTTTGCAGCGGCTTCAGAATCTCACTTCATGCTCATGAAAAGTGATAAAGCAGATTCACCAGATTTTATTTGCCGAGAAGAAACGGAATGACTAAACTCAAAATGGCTCTGGGAATCTGTCATTGTATTTTTGTGGTCGCCCTTGTTTTTGTTATTGTCATTTTGACTGATACTAAAGGACTCAAAGAAGTATTGGCACAAGTTGAAGGTGATCACGACCGAGTCACTTTAAACACCGCCGATGCAGGAACCTTTGTTGGAAAGAAAAAATCAATAGAACTTGATCCGAATGAAGTACAACGAAATTATTTCGCATTTAATCGAATCCCGTACGCTAAGCCACCGGTTGGGCCTCTCCGCTGGAAAGTAAGTTATCTACCATTCTATTTACTAATTAGATTCGTTATGCGTACCACTGAAAAAATTATATTCATGTTGGGAATTTAGCAAATACATATTTCATTCTCTAATATTCTAGGCTCCAGTTCCAGTTGATGTGAAAATGCCCAGAGGAAATGCAACAGAAAATAAATCGGCTTGCTCTCAATGGAATGTATCTAAAAAGAAGACAGAAGGATCAGAGGATTGTTTGCACTTATCAGTGTTTACTCCATACATCCCAAGTAATAAGACGATGATTACTTTGATTACTTATTTGCTACTTAAAAATTAAAAGTGGTGGCTCAATATAAAAGTAATGAAAATAAATTCTGTGGAAATTATATCTTTCTAAATTTTTCTTTAACAGCTTCCATCATTCGGCCACCTTTGGTTGGTAATTTGACATCATGGACAGTAGTCAACCCAAATCTTCTTCCTGTTCTAGTATTTATACATGGAGGAGAGTTTTTGGTGGATTCTTCAATGTTATACGATCCAGGACAATTCATGAAAGAAAATATTGTTCTGGTGACCTTTAATTATCGTCTTGGAATACTTGGTTTTCTCAGTACTGGCGACGAAAGCTTGCCAGGAAACTATGGACTACTTGATCAAATTGAGGCTTTGCGATGGATTCAAAGTCATATTCATCGATTCGGAGGAAACCCATCTAGAATTACAATATTTGGTGCTGTGGACTACTTGTTGATTTCACCCATAGCAAAAAATCTTTTCCAAGGAGCAATTCTCATCCCAATGTCAACTTCTGTTCTAAGTCCATTTCCTGGCAATATTCAAGATAGTCCTTTAGAATTATTTGATACTGTGGCCAAGGAACATAAATGTGCTGTAGAAAACATTGAAGAAACTATTTCTTGTCTGGAGACCAAAGATGTAAACGAGTTAATTGAAAAGCAGCAGAAAATGCTAACCTTCTCTAGTTTTCCTAAAAGAATTTCTCCTGTTGTTGACACTGAATGGATGGATGAACCAGTTTTGCCCGACACTCCTGACAATCTCCTCGAAAAGGGAGAGTTTGCACAAGTTCCAATAATGATTGGTGTCAGTGCTTATGAAGGTTTCAATCATTTCGCAGAGTTTTACTTTAAATTGCACCCTGACAAATTTAAAAATGTGCTGAATGTACGTTCCCAATTGTACAATACAATTAAAGTGATTCTCCGTGAAGGTGACGACAGTACTCAATACGACAGAGTTTTCGAAAGCATCTGGAGATATTACTTGAGTGGAATTAAAAATCTTACTGAGGAATCCGACAGGGCAACCTCCCAAATATTCAGGGTTAGCATAAAAATTTACCTGACCATTTTATTATTTTTAAACGCAGAATGATACATTTTTTGTGCTTTCTACAGCTTTTCGGAGATTTGACAGTGTACAGTGGCCACAGGAAACTTCTTCGAGGGTTATCAATGTCATCGAAGATTCCCGTGTACAATTATGTTTTCAATCATAGCATTCAATATTTTCCAGAGTACTTAGAAAAAAAGTTGCAAGATTGGGAAAGAAATTACAACCATGATGATAACAGCATTTCGTTATTTGAGTGGAGCATTCCTCCGTGGAAAGAACTGTTTTATCTTTTCGAACATTTTCAAACTTATAATAAAACGAATATGCTGAGTAAGGATATTGAAGAAGATACTGAAATATCAGAGTTTCTAGGGAAGATTTGGATTTCATTTGCTAAATACGGGTCTATTTAATAAAAATTATCATATCTAAATAACTACCAACATAACATAAGTTTTAAAATTAAAACTTTAATTTACAGATCTCCTAAACAAGCAGTTTCCAAATTCGAAAACTACACAAAATGGCAAAAAATTGGAGAAAATAATATAAATTATTACGATATACGAGCTCAACCTTATCCTATGAATTTAGACTACCGAAAAGCTGTAAGATTTTGTTTGACTTGCTATTATGAAAAATATTGCATAAATCAGAATTTCATTTTCTTTTTAGGAGGCTCAATTTTGGCTCAACACATTGCCTCAAATTCGTCATCTGTCAGACAAAATCAATGACCTGGAAGAATATCCATTTTGGTTCTGGATCTTTGCAGGACTGTTTATACTGTTTTTACTTCTGTCAGCTATCCTCCTTGTGTTCATCCTATGCTACAAAGCAATCGAAGGCAAATATCGTTAAAATAAAATATTATATTAAGTTAAGGGATATATTTAATGGGTCCCTGAAAAAATTTAAAAGTCCCTGAAAAATAATTGAAACGTCAATTGCTGATTTTGTCATATCGTTTTATTAATGGGTCCCTATGGAATTATTTAAAAAGTCCCTGCAAATGTTGAAATGGTACATGGACAAATAGTTGTCTTGCTTACTTAAAATAATGAAACTCGTTGACTCTGAAATGTCATTACTAGAAATGTTTTTAGAAAGTTTTTTAATTCCTTCTTTCGCTTCAAATAATTTTTTAAAAGTGGAAGTGAACACTTGTTGGAAAAATAAAAACGCATCCCCTTCATCGAAAACCAAATTTTAGGTTGAAGTAAGGCAGAGGTTACGCAAATACCTCTTAATGTTATTGTTTTAATTAAGTTAGTTCCCTCAAAATCTGGGTCCGGTATGCCCTGTGTATTTAATTGCGCGATTTTTAAAATAGGCAACCTTTGCCTTAATTGCATACCAAATTAATGTTTTCAATAATGTACCCCAACGCATACCTCTATGTACTAAATTTAACAGATGAAGGTATGCGTTGGGGTGCATTATTGAAAACATTAATTTGGCTTACACGGACATTTTACTCTGTTTGCACTAACAGTAGCACACTTCCACACTGCTGCTTAAATTCACAGATCTTTGAGTCCATAAAGTAAGAAGGGCTCTATTAGATTCTTCTTAGGTCTCGTATTGTTTCAAAAAAATCTTTTTTCAGCTGAATTTTGAAATATCAATGGTTATGTTTCCTCTGTGTCGGAGCTATATTATGTTAGTTGCGAAGTAATAGAACAGAAGACGCGTCAATATCTTAATTGTGCAGAGAGTTGGAGACAAATGTGAGATTCTAGCCATAGTGAACTGGGTCGTTTATTTCAGCTTATCTGATTGTACCTCCAAGTTCTCAATCTTAACACAATATTCATTTCCTTGTAGTCTTATACTAGAAATGACGTTGACAACACCACACTAATTGGTCCATGTACCATTTAAGCATTTGTAGGGACTTTTTAAATAATTCCATAAGGACCCATTAATAAAACGAAGGGACATAGTCAACAATTGACCGTTTCAATTATTTTTCAGGGACTTTTAAATTTTTTCAGGGACACATTAAATAGCACCCTTAAGTTAACAATTGCTTTATGCCTGTTCGTTGCATTGCCTTATCAATCTTCTCTTCACTGTCTCTTCTGTCGGAGATATGCAAATGTGAAAATCACGATTCGCATGTTGCACACAAACATCTGCTTCGCTTACGTGTATAAGATCTCGCATAAGATGAAGCCGTAGTATGCAACTGTACATAAAGCAAGATTGCAGTTTTGCAGTAGCAAGAGATTTCTTTAATCTATGTTTATCTGTATTTCCCTGTTATGTAACAATGCATAGATAATGTGATGCTCTTTTTCAGTGTTAGCAAGAATGTACAATTTTATATATTTTTATAACATTTTGTGTCATTAAATACTGTCTACTAATATAGAGAGAAAACACCGAGAGGACAATGTGGTCATTCTTCATCATCACCGGATGTAGAAGTTCTCCCTTACGTTTTTTGATCCTACTACTTATACTCATATACTGATTGTCTGTGTTCTTTATAATTAATGCACTTTACAAGATTTGTGGCCAATGATTTATTATAGTTGATAAACCTGTCTATGTGAATAATATTTATTTAGTGTATTTAGTATTTATGTGGTATTAAATTTGATTTTTATTTGTCCTTACCTTAAAAGTACATATATATGCCATTTTACTATTGACCTTGTATCTGATATGTAACTACTATACACAAACCTTCCTAACTTGACCATGACCATGCAAGCACCAGCCAAAGGTCAATGATTATGTCTAGCAGATATTACGTAATAATCTCGAGCTCAAAGTAACATGTAAATTAATCGAATTCAGACTAATTTGTTATTTTGTTAGGTGCATGCTTTTTTAGTACTACTATTTATACACATAATAGGTTATGAAAAATGACAATGCACTAATTCACAATGTAGTAAATGCCGGTCATAAGCACTTAATGCACTTTCATAATCATGCACTTCATCAATCTCAAGAGCCATAAATTGTACTCATCCTCATCCCCTACTACATAGAAGTAATGACTAATGGACTTTTTATATAGATCATAGTAGTTAACAGTTAATTTAACCAATGTATTTAATTTTTGAATGTAAGTACCTGTACTTTTGTCTATTAAAAGATTTACTTCTCTCTTTGAGGTTTCACATGCAATTAAGTATCAAAGCGTTTAATTTATCACAAAAATGTCCGATAAAATGCAAATCAAATCAACCAGTTACAAACATAATACACGTAGATAACACATAATAGTGCCACTTTTAGCAGAGATGGTCTAAACATGCATGGAAAAGGATTACATTATCCAGCTTAAAATTTTTACACGTTATTCAGAGTATATTATAGTCATAGTCATCTATTTGAGACGTACTGAATTTCAGTAGCAACACGCTTGGTTGAAAAAATGATTTTGTTGCATGTGCTAATAACGCGTTACCAATTATTACAGTTAAAACTTTTGATACCTTTCATAGTTTAGCTAAATAAAACCAAAAATAATTATCAGCCATAATTTTATTTAGCACTGCATTAGTGTCCAATCTGCGTTTACTACTTGTACAATGTATAAGTTTACAAATTTCACGAACCAAATTACTGTGCTAATCTGTCATGTAGTACAACTTTTTGCGGCTTAGGGTATCTCATCTGGGCTCCTACAACTGTTTCAACATTTTTGGAGGTATCATTTGAGTCTAAACCAACTTTGAACCTTTGAAATAAACTGGCCGTGAATAAGAAGACCTGATCTCTTGCCAAACTTTCCCCAGGACAAAATCTTCTGCCGTAGCCAAAGGGAAGAACAGCGTCGTGTTTCACAAACTTTGTTCCATCTTCATTTAAAAATCGTTCTGGACGGAAATTTTCAGGATCGCCCCAAATTTTGGGGTCAAAATGAATACCATATACATTGGCCGTAACAACAGTTCCTTTGGGAATGAAGTATCCTTGAAACTCAACATCTTCTAGGGCCCTGCGCATAACCACTGTTGCAAGAGAACTGTATCTCATCAATTCCATTAATACTGCTTCTAAATATGGAAGACTGAAATAAAACGATATAAGCATTTAGATAATTCTAAGAAACAAAAAATGCATTTTGGTACATTATCACTATTTATATTTCTAAAAATGCTTTTGATTTTAGGAGATAGAGCAAGACTTATAATATTGACTACTAGATACATGGTCTCGGTCTCCCAAGTGGTTTAAATTACCTACTGTATTCGCAATGATAAGAGTAAATAGTTATAAACCGACGCAAAGCTCTTGACACTGTCATATGTCAGCAATAAAGGTTTGACACGTTTTATGGTGGTCATCTACTTGGGCCAGAGCTATGAAATGTCAAGTGCCCGCCGTAGAAAGCCTGGCAAGCACTTGATGCTGGAGTGTCATGAGCTTTGGGTGAGTGAATGCGATTACTTGGGTTTATCTGAAAGCGAGGGCAGCCTGGAATCTCCAACAACAGTTTTGATTTCTTCGTGCATTTTTTCTTGGACATCAGGATGACGAGCCAAGACGAGAAATACCCACGTTAATGTATAACTCGTTGTTTCCGTTCCTCCAAGGAAAATGTCATATAAAGTCATAGCCAAATGGGACTCTGCAAAGTTGAAAGCATTAAGTTGACAATAATTTATTTTACAAAAGTAGATAATCGCAATACATAAAGCTGATTGTACGTATGTCGCATGTTTACATAATTAATTAATGAATTAATTGCAATTATTTTAATTGAAACAATTGCACTTATTTCGAATTAATTGGAACTATTTTGAATTATTCCGAATAATTGGACCAATTCCTTTCAAGCAAACATACATTGATACATTCCCGTAACAATCGAGTGTACCGTAAATGCCGCACGCCGTAAATTGCCGCAAATGCCGCACAAAAATAGTGCACATGCCGTAAATGCCGTAAACTAAAAAATATCGCCAAAAATCGGATTTATTCCCTGTCAAAAACGATGTCTTTGCTTAATTTACGGCATATGCGGCATTTACGGCATTTAAGGCATATACGGCATATACGGCATGCCGTACATCAAATCAATTTACGGCGTGCCGGCTTTATACTAATAATTGCAAAATGGTACGAAATTGTGGAATAAAGATGAGGCAATCCTGAAAATCGTGTCACTAGTAATTTATAATTTTGAACACCGTATTTTTGTGCCTTACCACCGTTTTCTTTGTAAAAACTAGATTCAGCATCATTAGTTTGATTCATGTGCTCGATATAACAGTCCAGTAAGTCTCTGTTATTTCCACTTTGGAAGGTTTGCTTGTGAGTTGATATAACCTCTTTTAAAAAATTATGGACAGGTAAATTATTCCTATGATAAGCATTCAAGCCAGAATATTCAGGTATCATTTTTGTAAGCCGTGGGAAACATATCAGTAATCCCATCATTTTTAAGGATTCCATATTTCTATAGCCAAAAATAAAAACAAGTTACACCAATTCATTCATTTTACTGGTATTATAATTTAAAAATTAATAAATGTATTACGCTGTCAGATGGTGTATAAGATTTTGCATCTTTGTCTCGGATTGGGAATATCGTTCGCCAGCAACAATTGTCCACAATGCATTGAAAACAGCAATATTGAATCGGTCATTAATTAAAATGGGTTTGTTAACATCTTTTCTCAAGCTTTCGGTAAGTTCTTTAACCTCTTCATGGACCAGAGACTCCATTGACTTTTTACCGAACCCAAAATCTCGAAGTGTTTTCAATACAAACCTCCGTTGTTCCATCCATGCTTTCCCTTCCGTGATTATGATTCCTATCATTGGATGAAAGATAAATGAGCACAAAATATACGAAATGGTTGTTATATATTTTTCATATACTACAGCATGATATTATTTTACAGCCTAACAAACATGTATAATATTATGCCTATTTTATACCCTTAGGCAATCCAGTCTCAGGTTCCATGAAATGTAGAAGTTGTGGTCTTCCGCCCATATTAGTATGGCTAAACAGTTCTTTAACTACCTTGGGATCATGAAGTACGACAGTTCTGTAATATTAACTTATCATTAAATATATATATTTTTATGGTCAACGCAATTTGTGTAGTAAATATTGCTTAAAATCAAGATTTAGTATGAATGAAGAAATTGTTCTTACTTTAAACTACCAAGATCAATCGCAAAAATATCTCCATATTTTTCTTTGATTTTTAAGTAATCAATATGTGGATCCGGACTCAATTGAAACATATTTCCAAAAATGGGCCATGAGTATGGACCTTCAAAATTTTAAACAATTACAATAAGGCTTGAAAGAACGTAATTTGAATTTTAGATAAAATATTACTAATTACCTGAAGGGTAATTCTTTGGTCTTCCTTTCTTGCCCAAATAAAAAACAAGGAAAATGAAAGAAATGAAGAATATGACAAACGACACGATCATTTTTATCAAATACCTACTACAATATGTACCAATATGATATGAATATAGTTTCTTGTGGTATAATTATATGATTAAACGAACGAACGTGACGTTCGATCTGAATTATGTAAGAGTCTCGCCTGAAAACCTCATAATAATCTAATAAAGTAGTCTCTCCTGTAGAGGTCGTTCGTCCACTATATTTTAAAGCCCAAAAGCTAAAAAATCTTCCCAATTCCGACTATGAGCCCGCTCTACCACTCTTTGTTTCTCATTCTTTTAAAGAGTTTTTCGTCCATATTTTGGGCGGGTAATGAAAATATTCTTTTCATTTAGGGAGGGTATTATGAGGTTTTCAGGCGAGACTCTTACATAATTCAGATCGAACGTCACGTTCGTTCGTTTAATCATATAATTATGTAAGAGTCTCGCCCTCTACCTCATAATAATCTAATAAAGTAGATGTTTAAAGCTAAACGAAAAACTGTAACAGTTGCTGCGAGTGAAATGTGAGATACATAGTTTATTATATTATATAGGTATGTTACATGAATTAATTATGCAATTAGATTTCCTTGTTTGTGTTATACTATGTTAAATATTGAATTAGCGAAAGTACAAGGATTGACAATAGGTAAATTATAAAAATTTACAAAAACGGAAGAATTTTGTGACCATCCGGCTTTCTTCCGAATTTCTTCGATAGAAATACCTTTTTTATATGCTAATGATGTAGCTGCATGTCGACAACTATGGCTGCCAAATTCACTACTTATCCCTGCTTTTGATAAAACTGATTTCACCCAACGACTTAATGTCTGAGATCCCACTTTCTTGTGAGGTTTGGTTACTCCCAAAAAATAAGTATTGCTCACTATTTCTGATTGAAGATGTGCGAGAAACGTATTCCAGCAATAAATTGGCAACACATAATTCGGGTTGATCTTTAAATTTAGGTAAAATTAGCAAAGGCTGTGATTTGCCAGGAGCACTAGTTTTAATTTTATCTGAAATAAATATTTCTAATCTATCATCGTGATAAGAAATATGGTCTAACTTAATGCACGATATAGTCTGTATCCTGTGAGCGGTGATCAGTGCTAGGGTAGTAACTAATTTTTCTGAGAGTTGAATCAACGATAGCGTTTGCAAAGGCCACCATTTACGGAGAAAAGTAATGACTATAGTTGGGTCCCAAGTATAATCATATTTTGGTTTTGGAGGTCTCCGGTTTGCAATACCTTTCATTAGTCGAGTAATTACCGGATGCTTCCCTACTGCATAACCGTCAATATCCAATAATAAAAGAGATAAGGCTGATCTTGGTGTTAAGATTGTTGTAACCAGTATTGTTGGTTGTCAACAGGGCTAAAACTTTGTTACTTCCGGTACGGAAGCGTTGAATGGATTTATAATTTCTTCTTGGCAAAAATTCATCCACTTATTAAATGTTGAGTTGTATTGTTTCCACGAGGAAATTGAGAGTGAGTTTAAGATTATATCTGTAGCATCTTCGCCCACTCCACGGTCTAAAAATGCTTGCTTGACAAGACTCCTGCCATCAGTGTAATTGTATTGGCTAACGGGTGCGACCTATTGCCAAAAGTTAGATTATTTTTATTAGGTTTAATGAATACGATGTCTCCAACCAGTAACTTGAAATACAAAGGAAACCACGACTGATTTTCCCAGTATGGGGCTACTACGATCCCCATTGCTCTATCGGTTTGAATTTTCTTAAGAACTCGTAACACCATATTAAAAGGTGGAAACGCATAGAAATTTAAATCGCCCCAGTACTGGGTAAAAGCATTTACTTTGTATGCTAAAGGGTCTGGTTTCCACGACATGTATTTTTTACACTTAGCATTACTTATGGAAGCAAATAAATCCACAGAAGGATTTCCCAATATCTTTGCTATTTTTGTAAAACCTTTGGTACTCAAAGACCATTCAGTTTCAGTAAACAGTTTTCTAGATTCCATATCTGCTAGAATGTTTTTGGATGATGGTATATACGTAGCAAAAATCCAAATATTGTTACATTCACAAAAGTTCCAAATTTTACAGGTTATGTCATGTAAATGGGAATATCTAACACCACCCATACGGTTTATGTAACTTATAGCAGTTGTATTGTCTATGTACAATAATATTTGTGCATTTCTTATTCCCTTCGCAAAGCTCGTAAGAGCATAATATGCTGCTAGTAGTTCCAAATAGTTTATGTGAAATTTTCTTTCTTTTTCAGACCATAAATTTCCTATAGACTTATTGTTACACGCCGCACCCCATCCAGTGGTTGATGCGTCGGAATAGATCTCTATCTGATATGAATCAGATCGAATAGGGCCAACAGCTGTTCTGACATTGTTTACCCACCATTTAATATCTAAAACAACAGCTTCATCCAATGCAATTTCGACTGAATAGTTATTTCTATCAGGTAACAATGCTAAAAATTTCTTCCTTTCTAACTTTTTGGTATATAACATTCCATATGGTACGGCTGGGGTAGATGCTATCAAAACTACCGATGAACTCTGATAATTCTAATGCCGTGCATTTTTTCCTTCGTAAGAGTGAACCACACATTTTATAAATTTGTTCCCTTTTCTTCTCAGGTAATGTTATAGTCATATCATTTGTTTTGAATATGAATCCTAGAAATTGTATTGATTTACTTGGTTCAATTTCAGATTTTTCATAATTCACTACTAAACCTAAGCGTGAAAACAATTCTAGAATATAGTTCATTGTTTCTCTGGCCTTCATTTTGCTTTCTGATAACGATAAGAGATCGTCTAGGTATATTACAATAAGAATTCCCATCTTTCTTTATAAGAGCCACGACTGGCTTCATCATTTTAGTGAACACCCTTGGTGCTGAACACAAACCAAATGGCAAACATGTAAATTCATATAGCTGGCTTTTCCAAATAAATCTTAGATATTTCCTGTCCTTAGATCTAATCGGTATGAGATAATATGCGTCCTTCAAATCAATTTTGTTTAAATACCATTCTGGTTGCATTATTTGCAAAACCGTTTTATGATTTTCCATTTTAAACTTTCTCTTTGATTACGAATGTGTTAAGTTCTTTTAAATTAAATATGAACCTATGAGACCCGTCAGGTTTCGGGACAAGAAATATATTTGATAGAAACTGGTCGTGTTCAGGATGGCATGGTTTAATTGCCCCTTTAGCTAGTAATTCATTAATTGAATTCTGCATATTTTTCTCCTCGCTGGGACTAAGTGTAGGAGAAATGGGTAAGTTCGACTGAACTGGTTTTGCACTGAAAGGAATAGAATATCCCTTGATAATACTCATTATTACTTGATCAGCACCAATTTCTTTCCATTTGTTTGAGAAATGTTTTAGCCTTCCTGCATGAATACTTACCTCAGCTGTCAACGGTGATACTTTCTCTGCCCGCTCCGTTCCCCGTCTTTTTGCTGGGTGCTTGGAACGGGCGTTTGTAGTTTAAAGATCGGGAAGGCTGAGACCCACTTGTGGATTTTGTAGAACTTCTATAATATTTGTCGTTTGATTTTGTAGTTGTGACGGAAGTCTTTCGGCTCTCGGTGGGTTGGATTAAGTCTTTTCCCACTTTAGCGATACTGCGAGCAGATTTTATTTTCTCGCTAAGGTCCGATCCAAAGAGTAAAGGGTATAAGGGTACTTCAGAGAGTACGTCTTTCATCACTGGGTCCTTAATGTTTGATTGAACTGATTTGCGTCTAATTTTCGACACGAAATGCTGTGCACTTACCAGATTTCTTCCGGAAATGCTGAGTTGTTCAATTAATTTTGAACGGTCAATCTCTTTGTTATTTAACAATGAAGTTAAAATATTTCCGATACCTGTTATAGAGATAGTCAGGTTTGATTGAACCTTACGTAGATTAGTATCTCTGTCCCGAGCGTAAGAAGGAATTGCTTGATTTAATTCTGGGTTTAGAAGGGGCTCATTGTATTGCCCATTTACCGGTAAAGGATTATCCTTTGCAATCTTTTCTCTTTCTTCCTTAGAAATCCCGTTTTGAGCAATCGCATTCCAACGAACCGAAATTTTTTCATGTAAGGCCTTACCTTTTTTCTCCTCAGCCAAAGGGTTGGCTCCCAATAAATTTTCGGCTTCGTCGTCAGACGGGTCTATAATTAAGACCTGCTCGTCATTTTTGTCAGATGTTTCGGCTATAACTATGCCTTCGTTAGCTCCAATTGGGCTACTGACCTTACGCTCTGATCTTCTGGTGCTATTTGAATCACTTTTATGACTGGAGTTACTCTCACTGCTACTGGACCGTTGATTTCTTGAGCGGCCGAGAGGAGAACGTGATATATCTACGTGAGATGATCGATGACCCCTGGAAGAATCTTTATTCAGATGTTCTTCCATACGTTTTGATAATTTTTGTAACGAGTTTTCGATTTTGTCCAGCCGTGATGACCGCTTTTTCTTTTTTCTTTTCCTTTTGCGGTCTTCCGAAGAACTGGATGAGCTGGACCTAGTCATCTTGCTAGAAACTTCAAATATCGATATAATAGTATAATATTATAACTTTAATATTGATTCAATGTGATACAATGTGATTAATATATTTATTACCACTACCGTATTTTACCAACGATTTCACTTTATCAAAATTTTTGATAATACTCGCAGCTTGGTTTATTTCGATGCGAATCGAACGACCACTAAAAGAAGAATGAGAAACAAAGAGTGGTAGAGCGGGCTCATAGTCGGAATTGGGAAGATTTTTTAGCTTTTGGGCTTTAAAATATAGTGGACGAACGACCTCTACAGGAGAGACTACTTTATTAGATTATTATGAGGTAGAGGGCGAGACTCTTACATAATTAGTAACAGGTTTTTAGTGCTAGTGAAACCAAAACAAAACGAAACTGCTTATCTTAGGTCGAAACAAAAATCTTTCCTTTCGCAATGTGTGCAACTGACTGACTAATGACTGATACCAATTGAGTAGTGATAATATGCTATGGAATTAGTATAAATAAGCACTCTCAATTTAATCAGAAAAAGTTAAAGCGTATCATCATCATAAAGATTAAAATTAAACTTAGGTGTATATACATCCATCTCTCTATATAGACTTCCATTAAATGTCTACATTTTTCATACCAAAAAATATTTTGTTTTGAAATAATGTTACAGTTACAGTCAACAGTACAGTCGCAGTCGATTTTAGTAACATATTTTAATTTTCATCTAATTCATAATTCGATTTTGGAATTGAGATGAAACCTTATAATATTCGCACTTATGGAACCATTAAGCATTTTTCCCAAAAATGTAAGTCTGGCGGGTCAATACTTTTTACACTTTGGTATACCCTAGGCTAAACTCAAGAAGCATTCCAAATTCAATGTTACGAAATTCCCTGTAATAAAATAGTAGTGTAATAAAATTACATAAAGTTTACATTATAATATTTGGATTCTTCAGAACTCAGAACCAAAGTTCAATTAGGCATCACTGTCAATTGCTAATAATTAGGTATCATAAAATGTTAATAAGATAAGATATAAAATATATCAATGAAGTAGTTAAGATATATATACTCTTTCGACTTTACGCTTTACGTTGCAAAGCAGTACGAAAGAGTTAAGAGGCTCAGGTCCAAAAACTGTCTCCGGAGGAGCAAATTCTGTCTCCACCAGGCTTATATATTTTCACACTTCATCAGAAGCGCCACATCATAGTATCACAAAACACCAAGGGAAGCCGCCTCGTCAAAGAGACGGATAGTTAGACACTGCGGCGGGGAAGCCTTACAAACATTCGGCTAAGTGTTTTATTGTTTTTCCCAAAAATAAGGTACCTTGCTTTGCGGTTAGTTTTAAATATCAGTCAGTGAACCCCTAGACTATCAATGAAGTAGTAACATGAGACAATCAACAACGGAGGCTTACTACGGACACGTATGCAAATGTCATGACTTAAATAAACCGTAACAGACGGGTATAAGGGAATATCAAAGAAAAGTAATAGAATTGCAACTATAACTAATAATAACTATACTTAATACTTATCAAGTTATCAGTTAAAAAACAATGCTTTTAAGGAGAGAAAAGATGTTGCAATTTTTTGACACTTTATGCTACTTCTATAAAACTGCTTTTCATATTAGTACTATAAAACCACTTTTCATATTAGTACTATAAAACCACTTTTCATATTAGTACTATAAAACCACTTTTCATATTAGTACTATAAAACCACTTTTCATATTAGTACTATAAAACCACTTTTCATATTACCACTATTTAACTAGTTTTTATACTGGTGAATTACCCGCTGTACTAAGCAAAATGCTACAGTTTTAATCAGTCACATGTCGATAGTGGAACTACATCAACGGTTTGTAAAACAATGACTATTCTCGTGAAGGTCAAATGCCACAAACAACAACAAAGTGGAACGTGTATTTATTCTATGCCGCTACTCGTCGCAGTATGTTGTAGCACAGTGCACAGTGTATACTGCAATAATGCTGGCTGAACTGAACTGAAAGCTATTGACTGAAACTGAATTGACAGAAACTGAATTTTCGACGGAGGGACGGACAGACATGATGGGCATTTTTATATAATATCTTTGATATTCAATAAAAGAATCAATACAACTTGATGATAGTACATAGAAAATAAGTAAAATGCGCGTAGACATAATAATATGTTCATTTATTAATAACATACTCAAGGTACTAATCATTTTAACCTGTAACATAAAACTAACGCCAAGCCGTAACAGAAGCTCGCCCGTTCGAATTTAAGCAAATAATAAATGTCTTAATCTTTGAAATTCAGCGAGTATATACTTATAGTACTGGTGTCCTATTTCTAACCATAAAGCTTTTAAACCTACCTATCTCACATTTATGTATTTATGTTATAATACCATGAAGTTGGCGACTTTTACGAATTTTTGTTGAAATGCAAGCCCTTTATAGGTCAACGTTATCATCTTTTCAAATTAAAGAAAATGCTGATATGCCTAAACATTTTGAAATTCAGCAGCAGTGGCCCAGTATTAAATAATTTCTAATGTTTCATTATGTCATGGGACGCTTTTTGAAAAGTACCGAATTAGTAATTACTTATTATCTCATTTCAAGTAGTGCATGCCCATTATCATGCAAATTATTTATTACAAAATAACCCACCACATTTAATTTTAAAACGAATAAGGTGAATAGTCAAGTGCAAGGCTTATTCTTTATCAGTATGTGAATTATTACAGTGGAGTTAAAATGCAAATTTGAAGTACTTCGTTCAAATGATGAAGGTAAACTATATGGATTGGATATAACTTGAATAATAACTTATTATACAATTGCATTGCATTAGCCCGAAGCCCCTATTAGTTACCGTTAGCCTATTAGTTACTTTTGCACATAAATGACAGTCTAGCAGAGGTTAGTCCAAACACGCATAGTCAAGTTTTCAAAAATGTCACAAATCATTCTACGGATAATTTTTAATAAGATAAAATAATGTTTATATTATTGTTCTAAAATGATTTTTATGTGTTAATGACTTTATACTTTATAAGTTACTAAGCCCCCCAGTACTATTGGTGAATTTAAAAATGATTAGGTATATAAACATTGTTTAATTTCAAGATAGGCTAATGTTAACTCATATGTCATATGACTTCCTTGTTTTATGAAATATGCATTGTATGCACGCATGTGCATTGCAAAAAAAGCTGCACTGTCTATGGTTTAGATAGATAGATTAGCTAGTTGAATAATAACATTTTATCACCTACTTTTATTACAATTTTCAGCTAAACAAGAGTAAATATAATCAACCATCATAATTAATGTTTTCAATAATGCTAAATTTAGTACATGGAGGTATGCGTTGGGGTACATTATTGAAAACATTAATTGCGCATTGACATTGATTTGATTTACAATTTACTTTACAGATTCCATGAACCAACTCACTGTGCTAATCTGTCTTGTAGCACAACTTTTTGTGGCTTAGGCATTCTCATATGGGCTCCTGCAACTGTTTCCACATTTTTGGAGGTATCATTTGAGTCTAAACCAACTTTGAACCTTTGAAATAAACTGGCCGTAAATAAGAAGACCTGATCTCTTGCCAAACTTTCCCCAGGACAAAGTCTTCTGCCGTAGCCAAAGGGAAGAACAGCGTCATGTTTCACAAACTTTGTTCCATCTTCATTTAAAAATCGTTCTGGACGAAAATTTTCAGGATCGCCCCAGATTTTTGTGTCATAATGAATACCATATACATTGGCCGTAACAGCAGTTCCTTTTGGTATGAAGTATCCTTGAAATTCAACATCTTCTAGGGCCTTGCGTGTAGGCCCTTTTGCAAGAGAACTATATCTCATCAATTCCGTCAATACTGCTTCTAAATATGGAAGACTGAAATAAAACGATATAAAAATTAAGATAATTCTAATGAAACAAAAATTACATTTTTGGTACATTATCACTGTTTTTATCACATTATCTTATGACGTAGCAATATTTTTTATATTCATTACTAGATACACGGTCTGGGTTTTCAAGTGATTTTGAGATACCTACTGTAAGAAATTCGCAATGATTCTTATCATTAGCCTTAGATAGATAGGTAGATAGATAGATTAGATAAATAGGTATTAGCCGACATAAAGCTCATGACACTGTCTAATGTCAGCAGTTAGGGTTTGACACGTTTTATCATCAGTAACGTGGTCAACTACATGGGCTAGAGCTATGAAATGTCAAGTGCCCGCCTTAGAAAGCCTGGCAAGCACTTGATGCTGGAGTGTCATGAGCTTTGTGTGAAGAATTACTTCGGTTTATCTGAAAGCGAGGGCAGCCTGAAATTTACTACAGTTTTGATATCTTCGTGCAGTTTTTCTTGGACATCAGGATGACGAGCCAAAACGAGAAATGCCCAAGTTAATGTATAACTCGTTGTTTCCGTTCCTCCACGGAAAATGTCATACAAAGTCATAACCAAATGTGACTCTGCAAAGTTGAAAGCATTAAGATGACAATTATTTTATTTTAAAAATTCGAATAATAATTTATAATCATGATAACCGCATTTTTGTGCATTACCACCGTTTCCTTTGTAAAAGCTAGATTCAGGATCAGTCGTTTGATTCATGTGCTCGATATAACAGTCCAGTAAGTCTCTATTATTTCCACTTTGGAAGGTTTGCTTGTGAGCTGATATAACCTCTTTCAAAAAGTTATAAATCGGTAAATTATTCCTTTGATAAGCTTTTAAACCAGAATATTCTGGTAAAATTTTTGTAAGCCATGGGAAACATATCATCAATCCCGTCAGTTTTGCGGTTTCAATATTTCTATAGCCAAAAGTAAAAACAAGTTTCACCAATTCATTAATTTTACAGATATTATATTTTCTTTAATGTATTACGCTGTCAGATGGTGTATAAGATTTTGCATCTTTGTCTCGGATTGGGAATATCGTTCGCCAGCAACAATTGTCCACAATGCATTGAAAACAGCAATATTGAATCGGTCATTTATGAAAATGGGTTTGTTGACATCTTTTCTCAAGCTTTCAGTAAGTTCTTTAATCTCTTCATGGACCAGAGACTCCATTGACTTTTTACCGAACCCAAAATCTCGAAGTGTTTTCAATACAAACCTCCGTTGTTCCATCCATGCTTTCCCTTCCGTGTGTATGATTCCTATATAATTAGGTAAAAGATAAATGAACACAAATACACAAAATGGTTTTATTTTTTGTATACAGCCTGATATTTTATTACAGACTGACAGACATGCTTTTATACCCTTAGGCAATCCAGTCTCAGGTTCCATTAAATGTGGAAATTGTACTCTTCCGCCCATATTATTATGGCTAAATAGTTCTTTAACTACCTTGGGATCATGAAGTACGACAGTTCTGTAATATTAATTTGATTAAATATATATCTTTTTATGATCAAATGAATCTATGTAGTAAATATATATTGCCTGAAATCAAGATTTGTAATGAAGAAATCGTTCTTATTTTAAACTACCAGCATCAATCGCAAAAATATCTCCATATTTTTCTTTGAGTTTTAGGTAATCCATATGTGGATTCGGACTCAGTTGAAACATATTTCCAAAAATGGGCCATGAGTATGGACCTTCAAAATTTTAAACAATTACAATAAGGATTGAAAGAACGGAATTTGAATTTTTGATAAAAATTACTAATTACCTGAAGGGTAATTCTTTGGTCTTCCCTTTTTACTCAAATAAGAAACCAGGAAAATGAAAGAAAGGGACAATATGAAAAACGACACGATCATTTTTATCAAATACCTACTACAGTATGTACTTATACGATAAGAATATATAGTTCCGGATGGACTTTACGGGCTGAATGGCTGAAGGCCCACACTCCTCTCACCCGAAATCCAAGAAAAATGGAAATTTTTTTCTCAAAATACCAAAAAAATCGCGCTCCGGGTGATTATTTGCAATTTTTAGGCCATTTTTGACTCATTTCCGTCAAAAAAATGCCAAAAATTTCATAATTAAAGTATCTGTTGGAAATCTTAGCCCCCCCGAAACTCAGTTCTGTATACGTGCTTGCGTTGTGGAATAGTTACTGCTTTTTACTGTTATTACTTTTTTTTTACCTAAAGAAAACCAAATATGCCAATTTTAGGTGTATAATACAGAAAACTTTCCTTTCGTAATCGAGTGCTACTGACTAATACTAACTGAGTAAAGACAATCTGACAATATGCTATGGAATTACTAGCATAAATAAGCACTTAATAATGCAATATTCAATTATCAGTTTAATCAGAACAAAGTAAAAATCCATTAAAGAATTTAAAGAGTACATTAATTTAACCATTAAAGAATCATTGATAGCCATTTGGGTATTTTTTCCTAAATATATGAGTTGAGCGGGTCAATACTTTTTACACTTTTACCCGGTCCACATTATCACCTTTCCTAATTTAAACCAAATGCTGATTCCTAAGCAGTAAACACTTTGAAATTTAGTAGCAGTGGCCTAGAATTATATGAATCGTAATGTTTCATTGCGTCATATGGCAATTTTGATAAATACCGAATTAGTATAATTACTTGTTATCTCATTTCAACTAATGCATTTGCATTATCATGCGCATTATTTATTGCATAATAACCCAGAACTTTTAGTTGCAGAACGAATAACGATGTATCACGTCAAGTGCAAGGTTTATTTAGTCTTGATCTCAAAGTATTTGAATTAGTAATTAGTATACAGTGGAGTTAAAATGCTTTGAATATTTACATTAAGGACGCCCACCGCGCCGGGATAGAAATTACTTAGAGCAACAAAATGCATGTTAAAAACGTCTTCACACCTGGCTCAAGTCCTCCCGAAGGACTAGGTCTATTTTTATTGGGCTTACATTTATGGAATAGTGCATGGGATATCGGTGAACAATAGGTGGCGGCTATGGATTGTCCCGTTATAAGAACCAACTTCCCAGTATAAAACTTTGATACATACACGCTACAATGTAAAAAAAATGGAAGATGAATTCGGATGAATTCGGATGAAATGAGATGAATTCGGATGAAATCGGATGAACTGGTTTGAAGCTTAAAATAGGCACAGAATATGGGTTTACGGTTTCAGAATGATTTTTAGGGCTCCAAAAATCATGCATTCACTTTCCCCATTATACACTAGTTATAAATTTAATGTTTTCAATAATATACCCCAAAAGCAGTTTACTAATAGCAAACTGCATTTTTGTCAGGTAACATCGGAAGACAGGTTCATCTCGTTCCTTTGTTCTCTATCTATATTGTTCTCTATCCATTGAATTCAAGACATAATTTTGGATTTAATGGCTGACATATCAAGTTGACGAGACAGAGACTCAAGACTTGAGAGAAAAATTGGCACATATTTTATTCCTTATGATAACAATTGATTTTAGAATAATGCACAGAGTTACAATTAAGGAACCCAAGGGAAGTAAGAAGTAATGATGTAAAAGGCATTAGAATGTAGAAATTATTTTATTTTATTCAAAATGAACTTTAAGTATTCCCTAAAAAATTGCATCAAAATAAACAATGAGAAATTACAACTATATACCCGTTTGTAGGTTTATACTTCATTGTTGCGCATATCTATCGTGCAGAACTATATTCTGTGGCTTGGGATACATCATCGAAGTTCCTGGTATTGTCTCGATCTTTCTCGATTCATTAGGTCCCAAAATTACTTTAAATCTTTGGATTAAACTGGCAGAGAATAAAAATAGCTGATCCCGTGCTAAACTTTCCCCGAGACAAAATCTTCTCCCGTAGCCAAATGAAATTAAAGCTTCATTTTTCACAGCTTTTGTTCCATCTTCATTAAGAAAACGTTCTGGACGAAAATTTTCAGGATCGCCCCACACTTTTGGGTCGTTGTGCACGCAATACAAATTAGCCAGAACAGCAGTTCCTTTTGGGATGAAATGACCATGAAGTTCAACATCTTCCACTGTCCTACGAAACGTTAAAGGGACAAGAGCGCTGAATCGAAGCAATTCCATCACTACTGCGTCTAAATATGGCAAACTAAAGCCGGAAACTATATTAATTAACGCTGGTCAATTTATGCACAAGTTTATACAGAAA
The DNA here is from genome assembly GCA_020055645.1 of Tomocerus qinae. Taxonomy (NCBI): domain Eukaryota; kingdom Metazoa; phylum Arthropoda; class Collembola; order Entomobryomorpha; family Tomoceridae; genus Tomocerus; species Tomocerus qinae. The sequence goes on from CM034549.1 coordinate 25,357,515, forward strand.
CCATTGGGAAATTTCTTAAGCGAGCTCAATTGTATCCGCCCACTCCCGATTCAAAAGTTTATTTTATGTCGAGACAGTTGCGAGTTGATTTGTTTTTAAAAATTATTTACGTACTTAGGTTTATCTGCTAAAGATGGCAATCTGGAGTCCCCAACAACATTTTTGATTTCGTCATGCAATTTTTCTTGAATATCAGGATGACGAGCCATTATTAGAAACATCCACGTTAAAGTAGTACTAGTCGTCTCCGTCCCAGCCAGGAAAAGGTCGTATAAAGACATAACCAAATGGAAATCTAATTTGAGAAACGTTTGTACAAATAAATATTTTTTGAATGTTTTTTGCGTAAAAATTAGTCTTGTGATCTATAAGTATTTTCAAAGTAGATGCTTACAAGAAATGGATTGATTTTAACTAACCTCCATTATTTTTATGAAAACTAGATTCGGTGTCAGTTGTTTCGTCCATATGTTGTAAGTAGCAATCTAAGACGTCTCTATTGTTTCCGCTTTGATAAGTACTTTTGTGATCTGCTATAACTTCCCTCATGAAATTATAAACAGATGTGTTATTTTTGATGAAATTATTGAATCCAGAATATTCCGGCATTAATTTAGAAAGCCATGGGAAAAACAGCAAATATCCTGTTACATCAGAGCTCTCCATGTTCCTATGTTATAAATATATACTTTAACTATGAATGATTATCCACAGCTCTGATATTGAGAAGTAATGGAATTAATGACGAACATTTAAATATAGAATACTAACTGTGAAAGTTGATTAATAAGTGCTTGCATCTTTGTCTCCGAGTGGGAGCGTCGTTCGCCAACCAAGATGGTCCAAAGTGCATTGAAAACAGCAATATTAAATCGGTGGTTTGTGTGAATGGGTTTATTAACGTCTTCTTTTAAACTTTCAATGAGTTCCTTAATCTCTTCATGCACTAAGGACTCCATTGACATTTTACCAAATCCAAAATCTCGAAGTGTTTTCAACATAAACCTTCGTTGCTCCATCCACTCTTTTCCTTCCGTAAACAAAATTCCTACACACAATTTAAATTTGTTTTTAAACTATCTAGAACCAGATTATAATTTCAATGCCTTATGAACACACCTTTAGACCCCCCTGATTCAGGTTCCATGAAATGAGGGAACTGTGGTCTTCCACTGATGTTCGTGTGACTAAATGCTTCTTTGATTAGTTTATAATCATTTAGTATAACTGCCCTGTGAATGTCATTTTCTTGGGTAAGATTTTATGGCTTTTAATTACATGCTTTTTCCTACCAGCAATTAGCACTTAATTACAATTTTTTCTTACTTGAGGCTTCCCAGATCAACGGCAAATATATCTCCATATTTCTTTCTTAGTTCTATGAAGTCCCTATAAGGCTCTTTGCTAAGCTGCAAAAGATTTCCCACGATGGGAAATGGATATGGACCTTTAAAATTTATAATTCTTGTGTTATTCCACTGAAATTCTTTATAAGCAATAATTATTGATCATACCTGGTGGATAATTTTTCGGTCGCCCTTTCTTACTCAAATAAGAAATTAACAGTACAAAACTGATGAATAGAATGACAAATGAAAGAATCATTTTTTCTCAAATCAAGTCTAATAATTTTTTCACTTAGCTTAGCTTTATGAAATGCAAGATGCACTCCAAATTGAATATTACGAAATGCCCACTGCAGCTGCGGTGTAATAAATTTAGTCCTTTTATATGGACATTTCGGATCCAAAGTTCAATTACGTATACTATTATTGCTAATTAGGTATCAATATATTAAAAAGATTAGATATACCAATGAAGTTGTGCCATGAAACAACGGGAGTTTACAGGGGATAAATGCAAATGTCAAGGCTTACATAAAAAATCAACAAACCAGATAAAACTGCATTAGGTAAAAGTATTATAGTACGTCAATTTATTAATAAAATACTCAATTCCATCCCGTCATACATAAAAAAGCTCTCTAAAAATTCAATTTTATTAAAGTACATTAAAGTAGTTCGATTCTTGACATCAATTAAAGGATGGCATTCTTCATGGCTATTTTACACATTCTTTATGTTATAGGTAGACTATACAACATAACTTGACAATGTTATATTTGTATGGTGCTTCTTGTTAGATCCTCCAGTTAGTAATTAATTTGTTATCCCATTGCAAGTACCAATTTAAATTATCATGCAAATGCCTTGATCTTGATAAAAGTTATTGCAACATAACCTATGCACAATAAATTGAAAAGATAACGACAAAAATAAGTCAAGTGCAAGGCCTACTATTTATCTCAAATTGTGAAATACAAATAAAATTGAAATGCAAACTTAAATATTATTTACGTAACGCGATATTGATATAGGAAATGCTCATTACTACTGAACTGATAAACAAGGTTAACGATATGAGTACAGTAAAGTGCACTGTGCATCGAGTAGACTAAACTGACATTGATTTACAATGTACACTTAACAGATTTACTACAAATTATATTAAATGCATACATGATCTATAGGTATTTAGTTTACACTTGTAACATTGTAATCATCACGTGGAAGTTTGTTGCAGTTTATTTAATTCGAGGTGCAACTTTTTTAAACTTATAAAATTAAATTGCCTGCAAATAAGGAATAAATTCAAATGATGCAGTCAATAAACGTCCTTGAGAGAAGGTGTAGAATGAATAGCAAACAATATGGTATTTTTCAATAGAATCACAATTTTAACTAAATACCATATAATTTTATCATTTGAATTTAATTTATGGTGATGGTTCTACAGTATACAATTGATAAATATAAGGGTGAAATAAGATTATTCAAATGTTATTTATATCTTAGAGGTAAGGGTAAGGGCAACATAACTGGAGCACTAGGAAAGCACGATAATGGAGTTTTCCTGGGACGAAAAACCAACTCTAAAACGTTGGAAAATAGCTGTAGAAAATAAAAAGAGTTCATCCCGAGCTAAGCCCTCGCCCGGGCATAACCTTTTTTCAATGCTAAATGGAAGGAAAGATTCATGACGAATGACAGATTTTCCATCTTCACTGACAAATCGTTCCGGGCGGAAGTTTTCTGGGTCTCCCCAGACCTTTGGATCGTGAAGAACGCCATATTGGTTAGCAACCACAATTGTATCTTTTGGAATTGAGTAGCCTTGGAACTTTGTATCCTCCATAGCCAAATGAAAAACCCCTAGGGGGACTATTGTGGCGTAGCGGAGTACTTCAATGATAACAGCCTCTGTATATGGCATACTGGAATAACACAATTAAAATGAAACATCGGATACAGGAAAGAGATCTGCCGAGCTGAGTGGATGAAGACAGATAAATCATATATTTAGAAGTGGTACCCACTTAAATCTATATAAAGGTGATTTTTTGTCAAAGAAGATTAAAAACGTGAAATATTTTCGCCCGAAAATGTTTTGTTAGTAAAAATCTATTGTGTTGGTGTAATATTTGATTTATGCAATACTCATTTTTAGAAATTAGAACCCCGGTAAATTCAATTTCTAGATACGTCCTTGGCCACTAGTGTATAGTATAATAACATTTGATCATCTACTTTTACTACAATTTCTAGCTCAAGAAAAGAGCGAATTATAATCATTTGCGAATTGATTTTATTTACATTTTACTTTACAGATTTCATGAACCAACTCACTGTACTAATCTGTCTTGTAGTACAACTTTTTGTGGTTTAGGCATTCTCATCTGGGATCCTACAACTGTTTCAATATTTTTAGAGGTATCATTTGAGTCTAAACCAACTTTGAACCTTTGAAATAAACTGGCCGTGAATAAAAAGACCTGATCTCTTGCCAAACTTTCCCCAGGACAAAATCTTCTGCCATAGCCAAAGGGAAGAACAGCGTCGTGTTTCACAAACTTTGTTTCATCTTCATTTAAAAATCGTTCTGGACGGAAATTTTCAGGATCGCCCCAGATTTTTGTGTCATAATGGATACCATACAAATTGGCCATTATGGCAGTTCCTTTTGGAATGAAGTATCCTTGAAATTCAACATCTTCCACAGCCCTGCGTGGGATCATTGTTACTAGAGAACTGTATCTCATCAATTCCGTCATTACTGCTTCTAAATATGGCAGGCTGAAACAGAATGATATGAAATGACATTTATTTGGAAATTAATATGTGACAATCCAATACAATGATAATTAATTAGTTACTTCGGTTTATCTGAAAAGGAGGGCAATCTGGAATCTCCAACAACAGTTTTGATTTCTTCGTGCAGTTTTTCTTGGACATCAGGATGACGAGCCAAGACGAGGAATACCCACGTTAATGTATAACTCGTTGTTTCCGTTCCTCCAAGGAAAATGTCATATAAAGTCATAACCAAATGGGACTCTACATAGTTAAAGGTTACACCTCTCTGTAGATTTTATAATGTGTATATCTTAATTTCAGGTTAATTCTGGTTTAATAGCCTTTATGTGTCACTTACCACCGTTTTCTTTGTAAAAGCTAGATTCAGAATCAGTAGTTTGATTCATGTGCTCAATATAACAGTCCAGTAAGTCTCTATTATTTCCACTTTGGAAGGTTTGCTTGTGAGCTGATATAACCTCTTTCAAAAAGTTATAAATCGGTAAATTATTCCTTTGATAAGCTTTCAAGCCAGAATATTCTGGTAGCATTTTTGTTAGCCATGGAAAGCAGTACATCATTCCAATAATTTTCAAAGATTCCATGTTTCTGTATCGGAAATGTGAGACGTGCTTTACTGATTTATAAATATAAATAGATTTGCAATAATTTAAAATTAATAAATGTCTTACGTTGTCAGATGGTGTATAAGAGTTTGCATCTTTGTTTCGGATTGGGAACACCGTTCGCCAGCCATAATTGTCCATAATGCATTAAAAACAGCAACATCGAACCGGTCATTTATGAAAATGGGTTTGTTAACATCTTTTCTCAAGCTTTCGGTAAGTTCTTTAATCTCTTCATGGATCAAAGACTCCATTGACTTTTTACCAAATCCAAAATCTCGAAGCGTTTTTAATACAAACCTCCGCTGTTCCATCCATACTTTTCCATCCGTAACTACAATCCCTAAAAATAAAATTGCGTGAAGAAAAATGAGCACAAAACTCTAAACGACTTTCGTAACTCTCATTATACGTCGTACATGTGCATGTGTGAGCATCATTATATTTTATATGGTCCATATACCTTTGGGCAATCCAGTCTCAGGTTCCATGAAATGTGGAAATTGAGGTCTTCCACTGATATGAGTATGCATATACGCTTCTTTAACTAACTTGGGATTATTAATCACCACAGTTCTGTAATATCATTGGTAGCTTATGTTTTAACGGCCAGGAGAATAATTGGTAAATATTTTAAATTTGTACTTAGATGAACGGAGAAAATTTTTGTTCTCCTTACTTTAAACTGCCGAGATCTATCGCAAAAATGTCTCCATATTTTCCTTTAAGTTTGATATAATCAATATGTGGTTCTGGGCTTAGTTGGAACATGTTCCCAAAAATGGGCCATGAGTATGGACCTTTAAAGTTTAATGACAATAAATTCCAGATTTTCAAAAAATATTTGTAACATAAATTGAATTTTAGATAAATTATTAGTTACCTGGTGGGTAATTCTTTGGTCTTCCCTTCTTACCCAAATAAGAGACCAGGAAAATGAACGACAGAAACAATATAAAAAACGACACGATCATTTTTATCAAATACCTATAAAATTAATACTTCGGTGTGAAAATTATTATTTTCTGCCTATTTATTGTTATATGCTACTCAAAACTGCTTTTATGTCGGGTACATACTAAAGAAAGACTTCCCATTAGTAATGCGTAGTGCTGACTGAGCTCTACACTAATTAAGTAATGAAACTATATGGAATAAATATGCAGAATAGGCACTGAGTAATGAGTAATGAATAATGAACGCAACATTCAATTACATTTCTAGTTGTACCATCATTTAGATAATAAAATAAATTATTTACAGGGTGTTACAAATCCAATTTCGTCCCCTCTAAAAGAAGACCGTTCAAAGTTACATTCAGTGTTCAGTGACTGACCATTTTAACCAGCCATTTTAGCCTGCTTGTATTTTATCTGGCTGGTCAAAACGGTTTTTAGCCGAATAGAATCGAGCTATATGATCCAATGACTATAGCCATTTTAACCAGAGAAATTTATCCGGCTAAAATGGCTAGCCGGGTGGTCAAAAAGTTAATTTAAAAAGCTTCCGAATGATTTAAACTACTTGCCTGTAATTTAGGTTCTTCCTATACAGGGAGTGACGTTAGATTTGTGCCTTTTATTAAGTGGTGTGCTACACCGCTTTATAGCAATGCCTGATCTGTCTGTCTGTCCGTCGGTCTGTCTGTTAGCACGATAACTCAAAAACGGTTGGAGATAATCAACTCAAACTTACTATGCGTGATGTAGGAATGAAAACGAAGTCGAGTTTGAAAATAAAATAAATTGGACACACTGCCTGTGGCCGTGGTCCAAAAATTATAAATTGGTGTAACTTTAGTTATTGACATTGTAGAACGTCATGAGATAGCTCGTTCGAAAGGTTTAGTCGTTAGGCCATGTCAATGACAAGTCGCACGTGTCAAAAGGTCAAAGGTCATTGAAAAAATTCACTAAAAACGTCGTGTAACGTCAGATCATCAGTTCAAACTTTTTAAGCAATTTCACACGACTTCTTTACATCCATTTGGAGATGGTTTATTTATATGCAGGCCACCTACCATGCCATATCATTACCTAATCGCACTGTCTGTTAGCCTTTATTTCTCTGCCAGACACTCTCCATGTAAAAAAACTTATACATATCCGTGTGGACTACATTAATAGCTATATACACATTCAATGATGGATGTTAATTTATTTAATCTTGTTCATTTGTTCTCTTATCATCGATAAAATTCAAGACACAATTTTGGATGTAATGGTTAAAATATTAAGTAGTAGATGAGACTTGAGAGAAAAATTGGCACATATTTTATTCCTTATGATAACAATTGAATTCAGAAGAATATACAATGGAAGTAATGATGTAAAAGGCAGTGGAATGTAGAAATTACTTTATTTTATTCAAAATAAACTGGTAACTATTCCCAGAATTACTTGCATCAAAATAAATTTTAACTATACCTCCATTATTTTTATGAAAACTAGATTCGGTGTCAGTTGTTTCGTCCGTATGTTGTAATCTAAGACGTCTTTATTGTTTCCGCTTTCATAAGTAATTTTGTGATCTGCTATAGATTCTTTATTAGAAATTTTAGCTTTTACGTTTTAAGTGAACATACCTGGTGGATAATTTTTCGGTCGCCCATTCTTACTCAAATAAGAAATTAGCAGTACAAAACTGATGAATAGAATGACAAATGAAAGAATCATTTTTCTAAAATCCAAGTAATAATATTTTTAAACTTAGTTTTATGAAATGTGAGATGTACTTCAAATTGAATATTACGAAATGCCCACTGCAGTGTAATAAATTTAGCCCTTTTATATATATTGATATTTCGGATTTCTGAATCCAAAGTTCAATTACATATTACTATTATTGCTAATTAGGTATCAATATTATAAACAAGATAAGATATACCAATGAACTAGTGTCATGAGACAACGGGAGTATACAAGGGATAAATTCAAATGCCATGGGCTTACATAAAATATCAACAATTCAGATAAAACTGCATTACGTCATTGTTACGTAAAACAGCTCAAATCTCTACAAACTCTCTACAAATTTATAGTATGATAGAAGGGAAATAATATTTCCCCAATATCATTGGAACGAACATTAAAGTATATAGTTCGATTGTTGACAGCCATTTATAGGGTGGCATTATTCCTGGTTGTAAACTATAATATGTACATGGTCTATATAGACTATACAACATAATAACTTGATAATATATTTAATTTTGTGTAATGCTAATGCTTCTTATTAGATCCTCAGTAATTAATTTGCTATCTCATTGCAAGCACCAATTTAAATCAGCATGCAAATGCCTTGATCTTGGATAAAAAGTTATTGAAACATGACCCGTGCACAATAAATTCAAAAGATAAGGATAAAAGTAAGTCAAGCGCAAGGCCTACCATTTATCTCAAATTGTGAAATTTAAATAAAATTGAAATGCAAGCTTAAATATTTACGTATAGTATGGCAAACCTTAGTTGTAAGGTCAGTTGCAATAAAGGCATTTCTTCTATATTATTGATACAGGAAATACTCATTACTGAACTAGTAAACAAGGTAAATGATATGTACAGTAAAGTGCATTGTGCATAGGGCATCGCGTATTAATATTGTGCTAAACTGACGTTAATTTATATTACACACCTACCAGATTTACAATAAATTTAAATACATGTATGACCTATATGTATTTAGTTAACCCTTGTAACATTGTAATCATCAAGTGGAAGTTTGTTGCAGTTTATTTCAATTGAGGTGGTAGTATTTATTTATATAAGGTGAACGAAGACACTAAGACTAAAAGACGACAGCTTTAAATGATACGTATATCTTAAGTTTAATTATTTCTGTCTTCCATCATCAATTCATGGGGCAAGGGCAATAAAACTGGCGCACCAGGAAAGCACGATAATGTAGGCTTTGGCTTTCCAGGGACGAAACCAACTCTAAAACGTTGGAAAATAGCTGTGGAAAATAAAAAGAGTTCATCCCGAGCTAGGCCCTCGCCTGGGCATACCCTTTTTCCAATGCTGAATGGGAGAAAAGATTCATGACGAATCACAGATTTTCCATCTTCACTGACAAATCGTTCCGGGTGGAAGTTTTCTGGGTCTCCCCAGACCTTTGGATCGTGATGAACGCCATATTGGTTAGCAACCACAATTGTATCTTTCGGAATTGAGTAGCCTTGGAACTTTGTATCCTCCATAGCCAAATGAAAAACCCCAAGGGGGACAATTGTAGCGTAGCGGAGTACTTCAATGATAACAGCCTCTGTATATGGCATACTAGAATAACACAATTAAAATGAAACATTGGATACAGAAAAGCGAAATTACTACCAGTGTTCGGTGACCTGCCGGCTGGTTAGTTAAAATGGCTGGCTAAAATGGCAGGCCGGCTGGTTGAAATTCTTTGTTAGCCAGTGGCTAAAATGGCCAAAAAATAGTCAAATGGGGCTGTATGAACTGAGAAAATCATCCTTGATTTCGTGTGAAATTTAAAAAAAACCATGATTTTTGGCCACTAGCCATTTCAGCCACTTTAGCCGGCTGGCTGGTCAATTTCATTTTTAGCCGGCTAAAATGGAACACTGATTACTACAAATATTTATAAGTCAATGTTTGATAATTTTATGATGTTTAATGGCTGCTAACCTTGGCCTGTCGGTTAAAGAAGGAGCTCTGCTGCCACCAACTACATCGTTGATTTCTTTGTTTAACTTTTCTTGAACATCTGGATGATGACTAAGAAGTAGACACATCCATGTCAAAGTAGTACTAGTGGTTTCCGCCCCGGCAAGGAAGAAATCATACATAGTCATGATCAAATTGGCATCTGCACGCATTCCAAAAATATAAATCGCGATCAAAAGTTTACGCATATGATTTACCTAAATTTTATTTGCATAAATACATATCTGCAGACAGAAAAAAATTTCGGACTGCATTTTTACCATACCTCCTATGCTTTTGTAAAAACTTGATTTTTGGTCGCTTGTCTTGCTCATTTCTTCTAGATAGCAATCGATAAAATCTCTTTTGATACCCTCCTGATAAGTCTCTTTATGAGATATTACGTAATTTTTCATCATATCATAAACTGGTGATAAATTTTCAATATATGCGTTACATCCCGACCACCTCGGAAAATATTTGGAATACCATGGGAAAAAGACAAGACTTCCTTGTGTTTTTGCACTTGTGATGTTTCTAAAAATATCTTATGGAAATTAACTAAATGGCTAATATTGTATTGATATTGCATGTCAGCAGGTTTAAATTAACAAATGGTGGCTGCAGAATAGAATTTAATAAACTTACTTTGCAATATTACTGATAATTAAATTCAGTTTTGGGTCATCTGGCTGCAATCTTTCACCAGCGACGATAGTCCATATTGCGTTGACTGCAGCTATATTAAATCGTAAATGGGTTCGGACGGGTTTCCCTGCACATTTTGCCAACTCGTCTATTAATTCGTTGACTTCCTCACGGACTAAACTTTCCATTGACTTTTTTCCGAAGCCAAAATCTCGAAGATTTTTTATGGCGAAACGCCTCTGTTCTTGCCATGTTTCTCCCTTCGAGAAAATTATTCCTAATTGCAGGAATACACATTAGAGTGCTATCAATTACATCATCAATTGGGAAGGATTTTTTCAAATGAAATTTTCAAATGAGAATTTATACCTCTATAAATTCCCGTTTCAGGTTCTGCCATGTGAGGTGCAAGGGCTCTACCGCTAAATTCAGGCATGCTGAAAGCTTCTTTGATGTGTTTACTGTCACTTAATACGATCGCTCTGTAGATTATATAGCTTAAATGTACATTTATACCAATATGTATGCATACCACATGCAAACGGTTTATTACTAAACGATTTTAGATGAACACTTCAAAGATTTGTTGGTGAAATAATGTAAAAGCGGACAAGGCCTTTAAAACATAAAATTCTCTTCCCACAGGATCAGATTTAGTAAAAATAATTACGTATTAAATTTAATACTACATACAATAATTTTCACTATGGTGTTTTATGATTATGAGTCTCAAGCTTTTATATAATATATCAAGTCACACTCGAGTCAGGTCAAGTCAGGAAGAATAGGAAGGAAGGAGTACAGGCAAAATTGAATTTATACATTTATTTACCTATAACTTCCTAATGTCACGCTGAAAATGTCTCCATATTCCTTTCTCAATTCAATGAATTTGTGGTGTAGTTCAATTCCAAGTTGGTGAATGTTTCCTATAATTGGAAGACCAGGTGGTCCTAACGATGAACGTAACAGAAAGTGAAACTAGGGTATACATTATATTCTCAAATGGATAAAATATAGTTTTTACAGTTTTTAGTTAATGAAATTAAATAACAATAGCCAACCTGGGGGAAAATCTTTCAATTTCCTTTTAGAAGAAAAAAGGAGAACTGCTAATGAAGCAAAAAGGACACAAAATACAGCAGATATAATCATTGCAATGGCAGTAGCTTTGGTTTATTTTAAAACAGAATATCTTATTAGATGTTAGAGGCAGAAAAATGAGAACTTCCTTTTATCAAGTAATGAAACCTTTTTTCAGTTTGTTAGGACTATTTATAAGGTACGAAGTACTGACTATTTAATTCTAATGAAATAATTTTCTGTTAAACAGATTGATTCTTATTTAAAAAATTCTCTTGAATCATAATCACTACAACATTTTTATGAGTATTATCTCTCTACCACTATTCACTATCCTAATGCATGTAATATCCGACTAACCAGTGTATATCCTAATATTTTGAAAATAGTCTACCATCAAAATGCATTGAATGTCCCCATGTAAAATACATTGTTCGATAAAGCTTACTGGATAGAAAGAGCATGGAAAAGATAATTTATTATCAGTTACTAAGTTTTTCATCACTTTCTACTGCGTACGAGACATATGCACATGCACTACTATATTGTGTCAGTGTCTAAAATGCATCATTTTAAGTGCATTAAATCTCGAGTGTACAAAAACAAATATTATTTAGTTCGGCGACAATACATTATTTAAACAGTGACTTCATCATTACAAAGTAATGTATAACTTCTCTTCTAAGTTAGTATCACACGCTGTGTTTTCATGGTTTTAAACTGACTCCAGCCTAAGGTCCCACAATTTAGGAATATTCAAGGTCACCTTATACAATAACAAAATTACTGCTTGGCCTGACTACCAATGAAAACCCTTGTGTTTGGATAATGTATAGAAATTGTTTATGCATTGGTACTGGTGGTAAAATAAAAATGGTGTAGGGAATGTGAAATGAAAGGCCAAAGTAAAGTAATCACTTAATAGGGGATAATCATTCATTAACTACAGATAACTTCTACCATGACCACACAGGCTGTATGCATTTTCCTGGTCTACCTAATTACAGATTACTACGGTACGTACCTAAATACTTCAAATAAAGAGCTAATGTTGACAATGAGAGATAGACACATTATGTATGTAGTAGAGCAAAATTTGGAATGAATGACAAAAAATATTTCTCAATTTTAGCCAACTCTACTATCTGTATTGAAATGCTACTATTTGTAGATTTTAGATTACGTGTACCATATTATTATGTAAAGTAATTAAAGTTGCGCCCCGTATGATACCCCTGATGAGGAGTCATGTCCATGTAGGAGTCTTTCCATGGAGCCCTTAGAGAATCCCTTTCTATCTCCGGCTCCTTTAAATTAATCAAGTATAGTTTTAGTAATGTAACTTTTTCAATGCTAAATACTATATAATAAAATCAGAGGCAGGGAAAGATGTTCTTATCTTTGTAAATATTTATTTGTATTTACACATACAGTTATTATTACTGATATTTCCAAATTAAAATCTGTTACAGTTTCCAATTACTTAAAATTAAAGTCATAATATTATAGAATATTACAGTAGTACCCGTATATATTGTATCTATGCTTAAGCCCCATTATCTTTAATCATTAAATCTGTCTTCCATCATTAACTCATGAGGTAAGGGGATCATAGCAGGTGCCCCGGGAAAGGACGTTAATGGAGGTTTTGGTTTTCCAGGGATGAAACCAACTTTAAAACGTTGGAAAATAGCTGTGGAAAATAAAAAGAGTTCATCCCGAGCTAAGCCCTCGCCTGGGCATACCCTTTTTCCAATACTAAACGGGAGAAAAGATTCATGACGAATGACAGATTTTCCATCTTCACTGACAAATCGTTCCGGTCGGAAGTTTTGTGGGTCTCCCCAGACCTTTGGATCATGAAGAACGCCATATTGGTTAGCAACCACAATTGTATCTTTTGGAATTAAATAGCCCTGGAACTTTGTATCCTCCATAGCCAAATGAAAAACTCCAAGGGGTGCAATTGTAGCGTAGCGGAGTACTTCAATGATAACAGCCTCTGTATATGGCATACTGGAATAACACAATTAAAATGAAACATTGGATACTCGAAAGTGAAATTACTACTACAAATATTTATAAGCCAATGTTTGGTAATTTTGTGATGTTTAATGGCTGCTAACCTTGGCCTGTCGGTTAGAGAAGGAGCTCTGCTGTCTCCAACTACATCGTTGATTTCTTTGTTTAACTTTTCTTGAACATCTGGATGATGACTAAGAAGTAGACACATCCATGTCAAAGTAGTACTAGTGGTTTCCGCCCCGGCAAGGAAGAAATCGTACATAGTCATGATCAAATTGGAATCTGCATTCCAAAATAGTTATTAGAAGAGCAATTTACGCTTACACTATTTTTGAAATTATATTTGCATGTAAGTACGAACCTCCAGTATTTTTGTAAAAGCTTGATTTTGGATCGTTTGTTGTACCCATTTCTTCTAAATAGCAATCGATTAAATCTCTTTTAATTCCATCCTGATAAGTTTCCTTGTGAGCCCTCACGTACTCTTTCATCATGTCATAAATTCCTGATATGTTTTTAATGTACGTATTACATCCAGACCATTCCGGAAAAGTTTTGGAGTACCATGGGAAAAACACGAGACTTCCTAATGTACGGGCATTTGTGACATTTCTATAAATGGACAGGATATTTAGTTATCATTTGCTGTAAACCATTCATGTTTAAATTCTCCATTATTCTTTGACTTTGACCAAATCAAAAATTTGTATTAGTCATTACTCTGTCAGATGTGCGATAAGTAACTTCAGTTTCGGGTCATCGTGCTGGAACCTTTCACCTGCGACTATAGTCCATAGGGCGTTAACTACGGCTATATTAAATTTCATATGAGTTCGGATTGGCTGTCCTTTAAATTTTGCCAAATCCCCAATTAATTCATTGACCTCATCCCGAACTAAAACTTCCATGGACTTTTTGCCAAAACCAAAATCTCGGAGATTCTTAAGTGCGAAACGCCTTTGCTCTTGCCATATTTCACCTTTTGTGAATATGATTCCTAAATACAAAATACATACATATAGATTACATATTCATTTTTGTCATTGACAGGAAAATTTTGTAAATTGTAGATCTAATTACCTCTATGGAGTCCCGTTTCAGGTTCGGTCATATGAGGTGCAAGGGCTCTACCGCTAAATGCAGGTGAGCTGAAGGCTTCTTTAATATGTTTGGCATCACTTAATACAATTGCTCTACAAATATAACCATCAACATATTCTTACTATAAAGTTTTGCTTTTCTTTTCCTATTTCCTTAGACTAAATTAATTAGTATTACTTGCCTATAGCTTCCTAATGTAACACTGAAAATATCCCCATATTGTTTTCTCAATTCAATAAACTTATGATGAAGCTCAACTCCAAGTTGGTGAAAGTTTCCAATAATTGGAAGTCCTGGGGGTCCTGTTAAAAATATTTAAAAGTAGACAAAAGGATTTTCGCATGAAAAAACATTATTTCAGAAAATAATGAGAGAAACATAAGAAATGATAATAATAACGAACCCGGGGGGAAATCTTTCAATTTCTTTTTCGAAGAAAGCAGAAATAAAACCAGCGTAGCAAGACAAATACAAAATACGGCAGTTAGGAACATTTTATTGGTTAAAAGACACCTTACAAATGAAAGAGTTTTTGGTTTACTAATGTATTTAACTAAGAGCTTGTTTTGTTTACTCTTAACTAACAAAGTTGTATTATTGTCACAAAGAATTCCTATTATATCTATAGCCTTGCCTTAGCTCATGCTTATTGTTTTTCTGCATATCATTGTCAATCCTTTATTGAATGCATTGGATTGTATACGGTAGTAGGAAATAGTTTTCTATCAGTTATCTTTTTTGTAATAATATCAGAGAACGCAGCATAAGCACATTATATTTATATACATATGTAGGATCTATGAATGTATCTATTCTATATATGCATATCGTTGAAAAAATTGGACAATGTGGTGAGGTGTATTAATTATATGATTATTTTTATGATTACAAAAAATAAGCACTTCTGTCTGTATATCTTATCTATTTGTAATACTAAATACATTAATGCTTGCGTCCGTTTTATATGGTGGGCAGCAAGTGTACACCTCTTGAATGCAAGTGTAAATTGCTTTTCGCTTGAACTTGAAATCCGACAAGAGGCTCAAAGACTTTAACCGAAGTTCACAATTCATTAAAATTCAAGGTTACTTTTTTCAGATATTTTATTCTTCTGGAGAATCTGCTATGTCACTGCATTGGTTTTATAATGTATTTTTTTGTTTCCAGAATCTTACTTTTAAGTTGTTTGCAAAGATGCGTCTAAAAAGTAATGGAGGGATATGCTCCTGCATTAGGCCTATAGGGTCTAGCTAGTGTCCACGGAAATTAGTTTTAAATGGAGAGACAATTCAATCATTTTATATACTTTATAATCAAAATAATAACCGATGTATTTCCAATTTCTATACCCAAGATGTTCTTTAACAATGCAGAAAATAATGGAAAACATTGCATGCAAGTATTAAAAGTATTTAAACAAAACATTAGAGTTCATTGTCTTGACCTTGAATTTACAAGCTGATATCTTCTAGTGAGCAGTTGCATATGCTGATAAAAAATATTGAGACAATTTTTCACGCATGTAACTTTTATTTATATATTCACTAACCTTAATTAAAATACTAACATAATATTTTATTCACTAACATTTGTATCACTCTACAAATTCTTCTATTTATTACATTGAAATATGAGAATAATTATTTACTAGAAGTTCAGATTTGTAAGTGAGAATGAAAATAATCATTAAATTCTATGTAGCAGCATCAGATTGGGTTCCATTCTCCAATTGACAGTGAAATAGAATGCGAACTTTGAGCATCGTGTGAGTCATAGCTTTAGGTATTCAGATTTATTGGTTGTGCATGTAAATACACTGCATCCATGCAGTGTCTCATTTCGCATCTTTATGTCGAAATTTCTCTGACGTGTGCTGATAAACATTGACTACTGCATGTCAACACTGTAGAGGATGTAGATTGTTTTTCATTCAGTATTTGTTTAATGGTCAGTCAATGTAATAATGCTGATGAGTTGTTTTTGTTCCAAACCCTCCTGATTGACTCAAGAGTTTTGCTTTGGTTTGAATGTAAATAGTTTGTGGTAGAGATAGGAGTACTTGTAAGCAACAAGCTACAACATCATCCTAACAATTGCAAATCATTATCACATCTGTGTCCTTCAAAAGTTTACCTTTGTGCTTTCGCTCGTTTGTGTTGAGTCAATTTGAGTGGTGTGGTGTGTCTAAGCTTGGACTTTCCAGTATTTTTATTTTGAATTGCTTTATTTGTCGAAACCAAGACCTAACACACAGTTGATTCTACACACCTTACGTCGTGTAGTTGATGTAAACAAATTACATAACTTACGTTTACGTAGCGTAACAATAGATTGGGAACTCTCTCGTGAAATTCTTGCGTTAAACATGGCTATGTCACCTGTGGCAATGTCAATAGATTATTTGAAGGACAAAAGCACAAGAAGGGGTGATTTGAATGAGATTCTTGCGGAAGAAAATCTCGAAGGGAAGATCATCATTGTAACTGGGTGTAATACGGGCATTGGCAAACAAGTGGTTATACGTTTGGCGAAGAAAGGTGCTATAATTATCATGGCTTGTAGGGATCTTAAGAAAGCTGAAGATGCAGCAGAAGATATTAAAAAGATTGTAGAAAATTCTCAATTGGTCCGTCTTTTTATGACTGTTTAAATTTAAAATATTTCTAACACAAAGTAAGGCATAATTGACCATGCCATTTCCCAAAGAGTGAAGTATACAAGCTATACAATTATATTAAATGCTCCATCAATTACATATATTAATGATGCTTGCTTATAGTATGCTTATTTACAATCTCTAATTTTATACATTATTACCACAATTTGTGCTGTTGGATTTTGTTTGATAGGACCTAATGAAATTAGATCTTGCGGACTTATCATCAGTGCGGCAGTTTGTAGAAGAATTCAAGACAAAGTATACCCATCTGAATATTTTGGTTAACAATGCTGGATTCATGGATGTAAATTCTGTCATCAAGACTACGAAAGATGGTTTTGAGAATCACATGGGAATTAATCATCTCGGACCCTTTTTACTTACAACTCTCCTGATTGATCACTTAAAGAAAGGAACTCCGAGTAGGTAAACTGGTAAACATATACCCAAGAAAATGCTTTGAATTGAGATGTATATTTTTCATTTCATTGTATTTAACATATAGTAACATTATTAATGATAAGGTTTAATTACAGAATCGTTTCTGTCGCATCTACCAATATGGTAATAAGCAAATTGGATTTCGAAGACCTTATGATGGAAAAAAGTCCGAAGTTTGGAGACGGTGGAAAGGAGCCTTATAATAATTCAAAGTTTGCAAATGCCTTATGTATGACAGAATTAGGTAAGAAGCTGAGAGCCCAAGCGATTGACATCAATGTCTACAATATTTGTCCCGGGCTCGTTAAAACAGATGTCTTTAGGAATGATGATAGCTGGTTGAGGAAGAAAATTACTAATGCAAAGTTATGCGTACTGGGATTAACCCCAGAGGAGGTTAATACTTTAAACAATTATTTTATTTTACATTTCGAAGATTTTACAAATGAATACTACATTGTTAATCTGCTGTTAGAGTAGCGTGTAGTGTAGAATGTACATCCTAGATTGATAAATTGTCGTACAATATTTTTATAATGAGCTGAAATATCTGCCATTTCAGGGTGCTGAGACGATTCTTTATTGCACTATTTCAAGCAAAGTAGCAGAAGACACTTCAAAAATGTACCGCTTTTGTAAGGAGTGGGAGCATGGCACTAAAGCATTACACAACGAAGATTTGTCAAAGAAAATGTGGGATGTTACTCATCAATTACTGAATATCAAAGAAAGTGAAAAATTCTAAGCGCAAGTAAACAAACAGCTGCGTACATAAATAATGCCTATAATGAGGTCACAAATAATGCACAATATACAGGTAACTTTTTTAAACCGAGCGTGACTAATTAATAATAGATAATTGGTAAAGTTAATTGTTTCTTACAGTTATTGTGGTGCTAGAATAAGTAGTTATTTTTACTAGTTATTAATCTATCGATATGAGCGTTTAGTATTCCCCACTATTATCTAAGTACCAAGTACCTTCCTAATAATTATTATTACTAACGAATTAAATACTCTAGGTGCATCTTTGACTGTTCTTTACATACACACTACTCTACGTGATACGAGACAACGTGAAATTTTCACTCGAAGAAAAGAAATCTACATGTTTCATCAGCTTAAGTATAATCCTTTTCCCAAGCATGATTATGTAATCATGTTTCCCAGAGAAAAATCATTGAAGAGATTAACATGAAAATTTTCTATTCAACTCGCTTTAATTTTTGTATGAGTTATGGCACAAGGGTGAATTGCCAATACTGCATTTTCCAGATTTATTCTAAAGTTATGATAATACGATAATAGTGTGGCTGTGCAGTACTTATTTAATAAATAAAAATAATACGATTTTTCAACCTGCATTTAAATAACAAAATCGTCTTAGAGCATTTTTAAAATATATTATTAATATGCTAATTAATTAACATCCATCAACACGCACTTGATTTCCATCTTTTCTAACATTCTCTGCTTCAGGTATGACAAAAATATCGTTATCTTGACTCATATCCTTCAGGATTGGGGCAGGGATGTTAAGAACTCGCAGGATGTCTCCAGTATTAACATGTTCGATCAAATTATCTTGTTTGAAGTGGAAAAGAACTTCTTCTCCACCTTTTTTAATGATGATCGTTCCACCATTCTGGAAGGTGTCTCCCTTCATGTCTCCAGTGTCTCCTTCATTAATTCCCTATACCAATAAATAGAAGTTCAACTCATAAAAAATATGAGTAGAAAAAATCAATAAGGAAATCGAAGGTTAATAAGGAAGGTTTAAAACATGTAAAGGGATTTCTTAGTTTTTAAATATTCATGTGCTTGCTCAACGTGACGTGTAAGGACATGCTGATACAAATCCAGGGAAGCTTATACTTTGTACAAAAGTATGTCCTAGCTTTAGTTTATCGAATGCTAACATACACAGGCTATTTTTCTAGGACACTTGTATGATTTCTCAGAAAATGGGTTTTTACATATAGGAATAGGAATTAAGAAATTATCCATTTAGATATATTGTGTGAATAATGAAGGGATTTTCTTGTTATGGGCATTAAGTTAATAATGCTCTTAATTATGATTATGAGTGCAATTAAAATTACCTTGATGATAACCGCGTATGCTTTTTTATTGACCAGAGAGGAGAAATAGCTGAAAAGGGAATATTTCTTGTATTTTAAGGCCTTGTAGGTTTTCTTGTCTTTGTCAAGGTACAGCTCTCCGTTGAAATAGTGATCTTCTAAAAAGTCATCTAGACCAACGTCGTCCAAACCGATACATACGTTCCTGATACTTCGTTCTTTTAGCAAGGGCGTAATGGCACTTAATTGCTTCGCCGCTTGCCGACAGAACATTCATCCAAAGCGACGGAGAAATGTGATGACAACTGTGTTCTCCGCCCACAAAGAACTCAGAAGTATCTCCTAGAATCAAAAACTTTGTCTTGAACATGAAAATTACAGAACTAATTAATAATATGGTAGTAAATATTACCTCTGTAGACGGTGGAAGTTTTTTCACAAAATTCCCTTTGATGGCTTCAATATCGGATGCCATCCCAAGAAATTTTTAAGCTTATATTTCTTTGGTATGCTCTTACTTGGCCTTCGTAAATGAAACTAATGCTTTGTCGCATGAAACTTGCACAGCATTGAATTCGTATATTGAGGTATTGCCATACCATATACTAGGAATACCTGGCACAGTCGATTAATATTTGATTACGTTGTAAAGTAAAACAACTAAAATAATATAAATGGAGAGCTAAAACATAATATTCCCTGTTCCATGACCAAGGTTCTGGTACAAAAAGTATTTTATATTAGTCACATAGAACGGCAGATAAGTCTACACTATTTGCACCAATAATACGCAGTTTTTATTCTCTAAATGCACCAGCCGTCGGAATATTTGTCTAGCAATTTATTGCAAAATCGCTCTAGACCTATTCCAAACATAACTATTCCATTTTTCTTGTGAAATACTCTGAAAGGACGGGTTGAAATTGAAAATTATACTTATTCTAACTGAATAAAACGATCCGAACGATCCGATTACGTTACAACATTTATTATTAGAATATTCGGACAAAGAATTGGTTTTCACGAGTACAAAGATTGATGATACAAACTAGAGACAATTTTATAGTTTAGAGGGTTTACCCTTATGGTATCTAAACAATATTTTGAAGTAAATTATTGTAGAGTAAGTAAATGCAAAATACTATTGTACGTTGGTATACGAAGAAAGTGTGCGATTAAGTGCCAAACAGCGATATCATTCTCCCAGGCTTGACAATGTCAGTTTACCAAAGAAAAGTCATGAGAATGGCAAATAATAGCACACTGTCTAAACCACGTCATACATAATACTGACTACTACCCACTTCGCTTAACGATTTTCTAGGTTCGTAAGGTCATCCGAGCATTTATTACCAAATAAACTGCAATTTTCTACAGTTTATGCATCGACTACTGTAGACTATACTTATTACCAATTATCTTTTGTTTGATGCTGGTAAACAGATAACCATTTCAATATTTGACTATAAACTATACCTTGATGTATCTATAATAATATATGGCTATGATACATACAAGTGGTACGCAGGTATTATTATAAAGTAATATAGTATTTAGTAAGTATATAACAGAATCACAATATTCATACATCACAAAAGTAGATTAGCGACATAATTTTTTGTATTATCACGAATATAAAGACTATTCTTACCACCATTCGAATTCCATAGTTTTGTTCATTACAAAACGTACAATTTCTTAGCTCAATGTCCTACGTATATTTTTACTCCCCTAAATTATCTACATGCGTCCTATAATATAGTAACGTCACCGTATAATCTTACTCTGACTTCCTTCTATCGCCATCATTTTCCAAAGAACTTCTAGAACCACTAGTGAGTCCCTGTGTGTCTTTAATGCCCAAAGCTTTCAGTATGTCTGAATTTTCAGCATGATCGGCAGGATTGTCTTGTCTGAAGTCCATCAGAATTGGAGATCCTCCTTTACTAACAATTAGGACACCTCCGTTTTGCAAACCGTTGCCTTTCAGATTATTAGGAATACGATCCTCCCTCCCCTGTTAAGAAAATAAGTTAATGCACATCACTTCAAAAGCCCCGATTTCCAAATGACCTTGACATTAAAGAGTTAAGCTTGGTGTTACTGATAGATTTGCTAAATAATGTACACTAACCTTAGCAATGGCCGCACGGGCCTTCTTGTTAAATAAAGACATGATGACGGTACAGAGATTAAATCTCTTATAGCCCATAGCTTTATAACTTGCTTCGTCAACATCGATGTACAATTCTCCATCAAAAAATTTTCCTTCGATAAATTCCTCCATCCCAAATTCTTCTAATCCTATTGCAATCAGACGAACATTATTTTGTTTGAGCAAGGGCAAAAGAAGGCTGATTTCCTTTGCAGCTTGCCTACAAAATAATCACCCGAATCGTCTCAGGAATATGATGACAGCAGGACTATCCGCCCAAAACGATTCCATTTTGACACGCTATTAGAAAACAATTTGTTTACATCATTTCTCTTGTGCAAAACAAATAAAACACGAACATAATTTGTGTTAATGCTCTAATCTGTCCATAATAATGCAATGATAGAGTTAGATAGAGAATTATGAAAGGTAAAAGGCTATGTATTGATTAATTACACTTACGGTTTCCAAAGTAGGAACTTCCTTTACAAAGTTTTGTCCGATCTTTTTGAGATCAACATTATTGGATTTTGAAGCTGCCATGGTCAACTGCCAATATGCCGCCGATGTTGTGAGTGTGAATGCAGAAACTGATGGGTTAGAACTGAACACAAGTCTTAAAGCAGTGGTAGCAGCCACAGGCTGGAAATGCCACAGTCGGTTAAGCTTATTTAGTAGACTAGCTTCTTTAGGTAAAAGCCTTCGTGATAAGGGAAACATTATTTCTTTTGCTCATATGTATCCATTGGACATTGCAGGCATTACATGTACAGATAAATAAAGGGAAAATGTGAAACGTCATTGCAACAAATATGTACAAAATAACATTGACCATCTCTGGAATATCACCTGTTTATTATTCATATTCTTCCTGCCTCTGATAATCTGCTACCTGATATTATGCTTGGATGTTGAATATACTTTACATGTGCATATCCACGACAACATAGCCCTTCATTTGCCTGTCATATCAACTAAGAAGGTGTTATGTGGCTGCTGACTGCTGCTACTACGATCATTCATTGGACCCACTAACTGGCAGTATCAGTATTGTATTAGGTTGATAAAGAATTCTGCTGCAATCGCAGTATTGTAATGTAGCGAACGCTGGTTACAAAGCAGTCAAAGCACTAATGAACCAATTATATATTATAATTTAGTAGATAGGTATCCATATTCCACACTATAAAAAAGTTTTAAACATGTATACTGGCTTAATGCGTATTATGAAACTCTCTGCGATATTTAATTTAAATGGCCAGTGTAAAATAGAGATGCAACTATAACATCTAAAAACTTCACACAACAGTTGGGTCTGGCTTCGTTTAAAGTGCAATTGCAACATGGACTGAAACTATATACATACTTACCTATAGATAATGAACCAACTTTTAGGTGTAAGTTTGTAGGAAATTAAAAATAGGTGGTTTATAACATAACACATAACAAACCATGGGAAGATTAAACACACTTTACAAAATTGCTGTCAGTTTGTAGTTACATAGTCCAAATAATAAGCTTGTTTGCCTTGAGATAAATAATTTATATTATTTGCATGCACGAGCAATAATAAACATGGAACCTATTTTTCAACAGCTTGAGAAACGCGTGATTAAATGAGATTTTAAGTTTGTACTGGAATTTACATGTAGAGCAAAGTCTGAGATTCTGACTCAGGGTCTACAAAAATGATTCACTATATAATTACAGCACTTAATTGCACTGTTCAGAGGTTTTAGAATCCAACTTATGCAGATGATAATATAGAAATAAATAAAAATATTATTTTTGTTATATTTCAGAATGCATTAAATTCTTCACTATTCAATTTCTGGCACCTATTAGAATAAAAATGGTGATGGAAGATATGTATTTGGTGTAGGTATCAAAAATGAATATAAAATATGTGAATATGTCTTTATATCAGTTAAAACAACCATATAATCCCTCTGTATGTAATACAGTTCCGCATGTAGTATTCCTTGCTATCGCATATCGGCATTTAACTGGAAGGATATACCTGTAAGTTCATGTAATGAGTCTAATGGGCGGAACGTAGAACTCTGCAAAACTATATAGGTACAAATAAGTATATAGTAATCATAATAGTATTTTTATATTGGTATCAATTAATTGCTTGCGTGTTCCTTCATTTATTTATACAGTAGCATTTGCATGGCATTACGCTTGCAATGTATTTTGAGTTATTGGATTGACGAGACTTGGGTTACAAGACTAACATTTGATAGGAGAATCAAATACGGAGATATAAGTCTTGCAGTATTATGATGTTATAAATGAGTTATCTATATGGACATGAATGTGGTAAGTTTCACCACACACAGACGGCTAATCCTTCATTCACGACAAGAAAATCAATTTTCTACCTTTTCACTACTCTGTATAACTTTTATCAGTATTTTCATCAATTAATATGATTTTGGCTATAAAGGAGGATTTGATATACTTGTATAGATAGCTGCTATTAAAGAGATGATCAATGAATTAATAGTACAGAAATATGACTGTATGATATGTAAATTATTGTACTGTATGCCAGTATGATTATGCCGTGGACAATGTAATTATCAGTATCGACATACATATATACAAAGAAAATATAATTTAGTGAATTTATTTTTGATTTATTTTTAATGCACAATAAACACAAAGGTATCGAATCGTATGTTTATGTACATAATAATATGTATAATGAGTTTTAGTTTTATAACTTCTATATTTCTTAAATTAAGGGGCAGGTGGGCACTTGTACTTTGCACTGCACTTACTGTAATGTACTTTTGTAATATTCCGTATCACTATAGATGAAGTAGCTCTTGTACGTTTATGAATAATGCCTCTTCTTCCCTGCTGACCCACATTACACAATCACACATGTTGCCTTGCCGGATAAGTCAGTTATTTTTGAGATTTTCTTCAAATCCACATTTGAGCAATAAAAATTACTTCTACAACTTCAGAAACATGTCAAAAACTGCACTAGTGGTGGTGGCCAATGGCTCTGAAGAAATGGAAACAGTCACTCCAATTGACACTTTACGAAGGGCTGAAGTAAGTCATGCCATAGCTATTCATACTCAAAGCTTTCTTAAAGCACTATTTTCTACCTCGATTTCCTCGTATTTTTAGCAACCGGTGTAATGTGTTCATCACAACTTTATAGGTTATTTTAATAAAAAGGAAGAAAATACTTCAGTAAAGAATTATTTTTCCATAATGCTGCTTTATTTCGTTTGTTAATGGCACACTAAGCCTCGACAGTCGCAGAATCCTTGTTTGTAGTTTGTACTAAACATTTATGCATATCATTTCCAAATAAACAATTGTAATTATACTACACGTATATGTCAATAAGCAAAGTCAAAAGTATAGTAAAAAGTCTTTAACATACTTTGTCAGTAGATACCTTTGCCATTAGAAAGATATTATTTTATTTTATTAGGTAGAAGTCACAGTTGCCGGTATTGCCGATAAAAACACTATCACATTGTCAAGAGGAGTTTTCCTAGTTCCAGAAAAAAGTCTTGCCGAAGCTACTGCATCAACTACCTATGATGCAATCATCCTTCCAGGAGGCTTGAAAGGAGCAGAAATTTTTGTTCAGGTTGACTTTTAAATTATATATGCTAATGATTTTCATTACTATCATTAAAATTGTAATTAGGTGCTCTTGAACGTGAGTGAGAGTACTATACACTATATAATTATTCCTATGAAAATTATGACTAAAGATATCCTCTATTTTTCAGTCTGAAGCTTTAGGAGCTGTGCTTAAAGAACAAGAAAAAGGTGGAAGACTTATTGCTGCAATTTGTGCTGGTGAGCTATTAATATCAACTTTTCCAAAATTCATCAGGGAATAAATGAGATTTTTATTTTATTTTTCAGCCCCTACAGCTTTAAAACAGTATGGAATATACCTAGGAAAACCAATTACTTCCCACCCCACAGTTAAAGACAAGATGACTGAAGGAAATCTGTACGATTACAAAGACGAACGTGTCGTTGTAGCAGGTATGGGTTGACGTTGAAAGTTATGGTCCTCATCCTTACGAATAAATTAAAATGCCTTTTCTAATCAATTATGTTTATCTGTTGATTTATGTAGGAAATTTAATCACAAGTCGAGGACCAGGTATGTATAATATATATTAGATCAGTTATTTCAACAAATCAGATTGACGCATTTTATTAACCTCACTAAACTGATGTCATTGTTTTATTTGTATTCAGGAACAGCCCTTGAGTGGTCTTTAGCAATAACGGAACACCTTTTGGGGAAGGATAAGGCTGATACACTCGCAAAGAATATGTTGCTTAAGCAGTAGTTAGCACAAATCTTGTCGTAAATACTAGACACATCAATGCAACTACTACACAAGATATAGATTCCAATAATATAAAAGAAAAAAATAAAGAAGTTATTGCGTCAACAATTAATTTAGAACAGAATCTATTTGAACATCTGTTTAGTAAATTGCTCTTCCACATTAAAACAACAAGTTCCGCATGAGCTTATTTAATTGTTTTAAACACTCGTCGACTCATCAAAACATTGCTATCGTATAAGGCAAAGGCATTTTCTAATGATCATGTTCCCACTAAGTGGGGATTCTTTATTCCTAGTTGATATGCTTCAGAAAACTTTACAGAACTGATAGAAAGACAAATCTTCGAGGAAAAGTTGTCATAAACATCGTACAACATAGTCTTACTACTTGATGGAAGAAGACTTGTGATAAGTACCAGTATTATTGTCTTTATTTTACGAAAGTCTAATGTTTCATCTGGAAAGCAAGTAGCAATCAATAAAATGACAAATTATTATCGCATTTTAGTATTTGTGATGGTATGTGATCGACCGACTAGCTAGATTATAAATGTTCTATTACAAGTTAAAAATCCATTTCATTGATTTGCTTCCATACATCTTCTGCCAATTTTCGTTCATCACTCCCCGGGAGTTCGGCACACAAAATGATATTCTTGCCCTCTTCAGCAGTAGATTTTAGTTCTCTTAACCGTGTAAGTTGTTGCTTTGTGTCAGTAGCTTTTGTATTCGTGGTTGACATGTTCACTACTGAAACAGCCATAGCAAGTCCCAAACTAAGAAGCATGCATCCTGTAAATCATAAAAATATTTTAATATAACGATTGAAAATATTATAATTTGAATATGAAGAATTAAATGGCCACCTCTGTAAATACTTAGACCAGGTCGAAGAATATTGCCAATTTCAAGGCAGTGCGAGCATAGCTGCATAATTCTTGGTGCTAGATATCTCACTGGTTTAATGACAGGTTTTTCGTACTCTAAAACATAGTCTCGCCACCTTCGTATGATTTCATATTCCACATCCATCATTAGCCAATGATTTTTATGTACTGATTTTCCCTGATGTTCCTTGAGAATCTTTTCTAACTGCTGAATTCCTTCAATGATATTTTCCTTTTCGTCTGGCACAACCTCTTTGTATACATTTTCAAGTTCGCTGATGAGAAAATCAATTTCACTTGCAGGATAGTCCTTTTTACAGGAATTGCACTGCCAATCTGATTTGAAATCGAGAGGATCCTCTAAAAGTAAGTACCCTTTATCACAATGCTGACATTTAATTGCAGAATAAAATAATCCTAATTCCGTAGGATCTGAACATCTTTGGCATCCACATGGAAAATGAAAGCTTCGACTAAGATGGATTCTTCTCTCTGGTGTTCCTCTTCTTGTGTCTATATATGATTTATTTATGGATTCTCCCTCCTTAATTAAAACTGTAGCTATTACGTGTTTCCAATATAGGCATTTTTTGTCGCTCACAATTTCTTCTTCGAGATAGCTTCTTGTATTGGGTATACAATCATGAGCAAACATACTTCCGTTGAAAAATAGAAGTGAAGCTTCTCTGTTAGTCAAAAAGTTATGAGTGAACCTGAAATGAAATGTTTTAAGTCGATACAATATATTACATACTTAAACCCTGGTCTTTGACTTGGCCAGTTGTACAGCCCAAAAGCGTTCACTCTGAAAGCCCCAACGACAAAATTGATTGTTGGGAAGTCAAACTGGGACAGATTACATGTACTTCGGATGAACATCATTGTAGCGAATGTTTTTCTTCGGCAAATTGGATTTTTCTCTCGGGCAGCTTCGTGAGATTCCAATTCGCATATTTTGTTCCATGTTTTCGGGCATTTTTGTTGCGTGAGTAAAGCTCTTAAGACTTTTATATACTCATAGTCATGTGATGAGACAAATGGTGTAACTTTATTTTTCGCAAATATGGAACACTCGTAGTCTGCATGCCAGCTCATCTGTAATACATTATTTATCCCATAAAATACAGAATCCTAATTCATCCCAAAAAAATCTTTGGTTTTAGAAATAATACTCCTAGTTATTATATGAACAGAAATACCTTTTCACATGTTTCGTCACATAACGGCCATTGACATGATGTACACAGATAGAATTGCCCATCTTCACTCCTCCGAGGAACAAATCGGTAACAACTGAGACACATTGGCTTAAATGCATAATGGGCTGCTGTATTTCCATTTGGAGAAATTATGAGTGCAGGATCTTTCAGAATTTTTTCTCCAGGTTTTATATCCCTAGTTGCTGCAAAATATCTTCCCCTTATTTCGTCTTCTTTTACAACGGCTGGAAAACATTGCGACTTGTGCTCTTTCCTATGCAATTTTTGATGTTCTATGGAACAATACGAAGCTT
Source organism: Tomocerus qinae (assembly GCA_020055645.1). Lineage (NCBI taxonomy): Eukaryota > Metazoa > Arthropoda > Collembola > Entomobryomorpha > Tomoceridae > Tomocerus > Tomocerus qinae. Next base: position 25,385,882 of record CM034549.1, read on the forward strand.
TCCTGCAATTGGAACAATATTTTTTACACGGTTCGTTACACACGGAACAATTTGTAGGAACAACATGCATGTTCGTTAGAATTCAAGAAACTTATCCTTTCTTGAGATATAAAAATCTTATCTGAATCTATTGTGATCTATTTCCTGTTGTCATTAGGAATATCAGGGGTACTATGCTCAAGTCCCTTGATTGATGACGATTTCGTAAATGTAATTTCCTGCTATGATCCTGTAAACATGTGGTCCTAATTTGAATATTTTATGCCTATGATTTTGTTTAGGGAATTAGCGAAAGAGTAATAGAAATTAGAAAGGTAAATTCTTGTTTCAGACAAGCTAGATTCAGAAAAGGAGCATGTACAAAGATTAGCTGATGTCGATGAAGAAGAGATCATTGTAACTAAAAATAGCTTTGTTATTTCGGTCTTGCATTACATTTGTTTTCATATCGTTTCACACATTGGTGCTTGCTAAACAGAAAAAATGTGGCATGCTGTAAGTATATGTAGGCAAGGTACTTAGTTCTAACAAAATAAGTAAGCACAGTAAGTAGTACGTACTATTTTAATGACTATCGCATATAAGTACTTATCTTAGTTTGTCCAAAATCAAATATATAGTAGCACATGCACTCTCGGTAAAAGAACCTTCATCTTGAATGTATTTATCTTGCGAATATTAAAATTGATTTCAAAATAAATACATAGTTTTAATCTTTAAAAATTATTTTTATAGTTTCTAAAATTGATGTGTTAAGCTAGGTTTTGAGTATCACTTTCCCTTTCACTTCACGCGGAAAAAGGACCATTCAGTTACTTATTCTGTCTAAAATTCCAAATCCCCTCACCTGGGGCAACGGCAATGTTTTATTTATGAAAGTTCCTTTGCGCGTGAAGTGAAAAGGAAGTGAAACTCAAAACCTAGCTTTAGCCTCTATTTTTGAGATAATTTATTGGTCTGCTGGGGCAAGGCTTCTGTCATAAGTAGATATGATAAAATGGAGACAGCTTGGAATTTATTGTAGCTAAGTTATTATAAATTATATAATCTTAAAATCGTATAAATACTGTTCTTCGTATAACCACAGTTGGTAGATCCTTACGCACGCGCGCATCTACCAACTGTGGTATAACCAATGGAAGCCCAATTTCAAGACAGTGGAATTCATAATTTTGCAGTTATCTACACAACTAATTAAAAGAGAATAACCCACGCGTACTAAAAATTCATTTTGGTATTAATTATTACGAATTTTCATGCAAGATGCAAATAATTATATTATTTTTCAGCTAAAGGTTCAGTTAACATGGTAGTATGATTAATATCAACTTACTACCCGATTCACTACATATTTAATTTATTACCTAAAGTACCTATGATGGTTGTCAGTTTGAGATGTTTGGGAGGTTATTTTTTGCATTACATCTTGAGACTATCTAAAGGATGAGATTCATTCATGAGTTTATGTAGACATGGGCTTGGCATACGTATTGCATGCAGGGAAGGATGAAGAGTATTTGGCAATCTGAACCAGTCGGGGAATTTCAAAAATTTGCCGACTAGCTCGGTAGATATGTATTACTGTCATTTTTCCAGGTTTCTGACATAACACTTGAGTTCTTGAACGGCAACTCCCTTTGCTTTACCTCTAGGATACAAGAAATTGATTTAATGGTACAAGTTACCTGTTTTTCTGTGAGCTGACCAAAGGAACTAAAAATACAACTCTAACCGAAACTTTGGGAAACTAGGCTTCCTTTCCTTATGTACAATTCGTCGATACACACTTTAGGACAATTTACTGCATTGCAGTTATTTAGGTAGTTCCTATCTGATATTCAGTTTTGCAACTTTATTTATAGGTAATAAAATTACTTGTTTGGCTGGATCATCCTTAAACTTAAATTGAAAATGGTATAAGTACCTAATAAACAATAAATAAACCATTGGAGTCTTCCAAGTTACAGTTTACAGACATACAATCGCTAACTTTTTCTTAGTACTTGTTTTGTTAAATGTATAAAGGGTACAATTATCTTTCATTTCATTTAAATATTTTATGCATTTAATAGTATAGATATCGATATATGAAAGTTTAGGGGAATTTCTGCCTCTTATTCAGTTGTCAGTTGGATAAAAATCTATAGTACAAAAAGTAGCTCTTGTAAACTTAAAAGTGTACGAATATATACCTGCATTCTGTACAGACAGACACACGCACGCAATTTGCAAAGTATGAACAAATCAATTGAATAGTTAATACACTATTTATACACTTCGTAATTTAGAATCGAGTCCTCAGTATGTGTCTTCTAGCTAACCATTAGTTTTTAGGGCATTCTTATCAATTAAGTCATAAGTCTGGATAAGCAAAGTAAAAGTCACGGGTACTCTAATACTTTTTGAAAAAACTGTCACAATCACAATGAAGTCGTCAATCCAAAATGTGTCTTTATTTCTCCTTGTTCATGTCGCTTCCATGATGTCAGCCGCAACCGCAAGTGTAACACCGCGTATTGGTATGTTCAGTTACTAATTATTTATTTTAATTTTTAATTTAATGCTTTATAGTTATAGTAAAACTTAAAAATATGCCTACTATTTCGATTTGTTATAACTCAAGAATATTCATGCATCTTTACTTTTAGCTGTAATTGGAGCCGGTGTTGGAGGAACAGGAGTTTCGTACTTTTTATCCCAAATGACGAATAATAATGTCCACATAGAAATCTTCGAAAAAAGCAATCTCATCGGAGGAAGACTGAATACTGTTGATATTCTGGGCAACCATTACGAGACTGGCGGGTCTGTCATTCATCCGAAGAATAAACTTGCCAGGGATTTGGTGCAAAAGCTGGGTTAGAAAATTATATTTTCTTACATATGACATATCGGTGTTTTAATTTCGTACTACATTTCCAAAATATTGATACTAATATTATAACCTATATGTATACTATACCGTATGTATATTTTTCAGGCTTGCGCGAGAAAACCGATATTGGTGGTTTCGGTTTTTCCATAATGAATGGTGAAGAAGTCGTTTTCAGTGCCAGTAAATGGAATTTAATTACGCTTTACAGACTTTTGTACCGCTATGGATTTCAGTTACAGAACCTACGCAAATTGACGAACAATTTTATTAGTGACTTTTCTAAGTAAGTTATCTTTGTTTTCGCAAAAATGAATGTAGTTCTCGGAGAGCCTTTCCATGTAGGTAAATAAAAAGGAAGGCTCCACTAAACTTTTTCTTTTTATGTGTCCAGTTTGATATTACCGATATTTATGCCTAGGAAAGTTTTTGTTAATTTTGAATTTTGTTAATTGCATCATGTATAATTATTACAGAATTTATGATCTCCAAGAAAATGGAAAAGCCTTCAAAAATCCACAAGAAATCTTAGAAGCGATGAGCCCAACATTGGCGAATCTCACAAACAGCGACTTCCGAACTTATTTGTATGATTTGGGGTACAATCAGCGTTTTGTTGAAGAGCTGGTCCAGGCTATCACGTACGTCAACTACGGCCAAGATACGACTCTTCATTCCTTCGTTGGTAATGATTGCATTTATTTAGTATATAGTTCTAATCTTACAATTTTTGCCTTTTCTTTGAAAGAGTACATGAATATGGTATATGACATATGACACAAGTTTTAATATTTTAGGAAGTGTATCAGTTGCTGGGGCAGATGATGGCCTATGGAGTGTTCAGCAAGGAAATTGGCATTTAGCAAATGCTTTGCACAACAATTCAATAGCCAAGTTGCACTTAAAATCTCCGGTTACGTCAGTCATCCAAAATGAAGACGGCACATTTGGGATTACAGTAGATTCAAAGCCTTATCCTAATACATTTGACCAAGTCATAATAGCAAATCCCCTGGAAGTGAATCGCATAAAGTTTGAAAACTTTAAAACGGATCCTTATAACTTCGAAAACAGAAAATACCATAGAACTGTGGCGACATTTGTTGCTGGCCATTTAAACAACAAATATCTGCACCTCGTGGACATAATGACATGCACTCCTGATTCCTTCTATACAACTCTGACACGAGTTTTCCCTACCAAGTTAGAGCAGAGTGAAAAATTCCCGGTTTATAAAATATTCAGTCCAGCCCCGATTACCAAAGAACAATTGGCAGATACATTTCAAGAAGTAAAGGTCCTGCACGAGTTTGACTGGTTAGCTTACCCTCATTATGATCAAGTTCCACCACCTTCTAAGCAATCATTTATTTTGCAACCAAATCTTTACTACGTCAATGCGATTGAATGGGCTGCAAGTGCCATTGAAATGAGTTTAATATCAGCTAGAAATATTGCTTTACTTATTGCTCAACAGTCAAATATAAAAGTTGGTAGTATGGGTAGTGATACGGGTAGCCAGCAGAAAACAGAGTTGTGATCACACTGATAATAATCCTAATATTCAGCATAATATTCTAAGCAAATAATTCATACACATACCTTATAAATACAATATACACCTATTAATGATTGATATTATAGTGTAGCTGAGCATTTGTTTGCATATTTAGTTATGATGTTTAATGTTGGAGTACCTAGTAGTGCGTGAATGAAAATGTATAAGACTTGTTGTCACTATAAGAATCATTATACTAAGATCTTGTCTTCTCATATTTTTCTGTTAATTTTACCTGTACTGTAAGTAAGGCATTTTTGGTTTATAACGTTGTGTATTTATTGTATTGTAAATGTAACATTGTAATAATCACATTTTCACATTCAAATTCATGTAATCACTGAAATTGACAAATAATAATACAATTAAAGCAGAACTTCCTAATCGGGATTCTAATTCTATGAAGCAGACATAAGGTAGTAATTGGTAAAGCAATTTATGTGTTGACATTTTCATCTCATTATCATTCGAAGTTAGATGTCTAGAACAAGTAAGTGTAGTAATTGGCCATAGAACACTTTCAGAAATGGTCTCTATAGTTCTTCCGAACTATAGAAATGCCGAGGGCCCGGGAAGCCACCTGACTATAATACACTACAGTACACATTCACCTCAGCACACACTACATAGTACTGTGTACTCAGTTTGTCCCTTGCCGGAATTTCGGAACGCAATTTCATCTTCGTCAGTCGAGGAGAGTGTTTACTAGCTATATAACCAATATTTTTAACAACCAAGTAAAATCAAGTATTGTAAGTATATAAATAGAAGTCACAGGTTATTCAGTATTTCATGAAAAGAGTCACAATCACAATGAAGATTTCAGGCGAAAATGTGTTGTTATTTCTCCTTTTCCTTGTCGCTACTATTTCATATAAAATATTAGCCGCAAATGGGGCATCACGTATTGGTAAATGTTAATGCAATTATTTATTTGATTTGATTTAGTGTTTTAGTGTACAAACGGTAAATTGCAGTTTCGAAATATCTAGATGCTATATATATATGTATATATATCGCAATATATGTTTAAGCACAACTTTCAGGTTGGAGTGCACCAAACGGTGCGTGAAAGTTAGAGTCCAAGACCCCCTCTATATCTCGGAATATTTAGACGTGACCCCCCAATGTTTCAATGGATCTTTACCGGACATGACCTGGAGGTCACGTTCCCACCCTCAACACCCCCCCGGGGGGGTCTGGGGCAAAGTGAGATTCCACCGGATTTTGATAGATATCGACTCCCTGAACAAAGTCCCACCCACCCCCACCCCCTCTGACCCCCCCTTTGGGGGGTACTTTGAAAAATATGATAATCTAAGCATAAATGACATGAATTGACTACTAGAAATGACTCAAGGTACCGTCCTACCTCACCCCCACCCAAGGGGAGGGTCTGGGGCAAAATGACATTCCACCTGATTTCGACCGATATTGGCCCCCTGAACAAAGTCCCGACCACCCCCACCCAACCTAACCTAATAATTTTCATAAAAACTGTCAAAAATCTGTATATATTTATTTTATTTAGTTTAGGTTTATTTTATTTAGGTTAGGTTTATTTTATTTAGGTTAGGTTTATTTTATTTAGGTTAGGTTTATTTTATTTAGGTTAGGTTTATTTTATTTAGTTTAGGTTAGGTTAGGAAAACTGTCAAAAATCTGTATTTATTTTATTTTATTTAGGTTAGGTTAGGTTTATTTTATTTAGGTTAGGTTTATTTTATTTAGGTTAGGTTAGGGGGTGGGGTTGGGCGGGACCTTGATCAGAGTGTCGATATCTATCCAAATCTGGGGAAATCTCAATGTCCCCCAGAACCCCTTTTGGTGAGGGTGGGCGGGACTTTGTTCAGGGAGTCGATATCTATCAAAATCCGGTGGAATCTCATTTTGCCCCAGGCCCCCCCCTTGGGTGGGGGAGGGGTAGGAAGGTACCTTGAGTCATTTCCAGTAGTCAATGCATGTCATTTATGCTTAGATAATCATATTTTTCAAAGTACCCCCCAAAGGGGGGGTCGGAGGTGGTGGGGGTGGGCGGGACTTTGTTCAGGGAGTCGGTATCTATCAAAATCCGGTGGAATCTCACTTTGCCCCAGACCCCCCCGGGGGGGTGTTGAGGGTGGGAACGTGACCTCCAGGTCATGTCCGGTAAAGATCCATTGAAACATTGGGGGGTCACGTCTAAATATTCCGAGATATAGTGGGGTCTTGGACTCTAACTTTCACCCACCGTTTGGTGCACTCCCACCCAACTTTCATGCTAAAAGTTTACTTTTCAGCCGTAATTGGAGCAGGTGTTGGAGGAACAGGAGTGTCGTACTTTTTATCTCAAATGATGAATAATAACGTCCAAATAGAAATATTCGAAAAAAACCATCGCATCGGAGGACGACTGAATACTGTTAATATTCTGGGCAACCATTATGAGACTGGTGGGACTGCCATTCATCCTAAAAATAAACTTGCCAAGGATTTGGTGCAAAAGCTGGGTTAGAATTTATTTGCATGATATTTTATTACATGGTATCACCTAAGTCATATTAACTAAGTATTATAGGCATTTCACATTATTGATTATGCTACCCAGTAAATCATCACATGAAAAATAATGTAAAATTAAATGTTTGCTTTCAGGTTTGCGAAAGAGAACTGACACTGGTGGATCCAGTTCCGAAGTATCAATAATGAAAGGCGGAAAAGTGGTTTTCACTTTCAATGAAAGTGATTGGAATTTAGTTACACTTGGCAAGATTTGGTTCCGTTATGGATTTCAGCTGCAGAATTTAGAAAAACTGACGAACAATTTTGTTAACGAATTTGTTAAGTAAGATTTTCCATCACAAAAAGTCTACTATTGTATAATTTCGAGGGCCTTAATATATCAGTGAAACATTTTAATCCGTTATAGAATTTATGATCTCCAAGAAAATGGAAAAGCCTTCAAAAGTCCACAAGAAATCTTAGAAGCGATGAGCCCCTCATTAGCGAACCTCACAAACAGTAACTTTCGGACTTATTTGAATAGTTTAGGGTATAACCAACGCTTCGTTGAAGAACTGGTCCAGGCTGTCACATATGGGAACTACGGCCAAGATACGACTGTTCATTCTTTTGTTGGTAATTATTATCCTGTCATCAATACATCGGTTACATCCTTAAATTGTATAATAGTATATTATTAACTTAGGGGTGAACACTTTCACTTAGCTAATTTTTGTATTCGTTATAGTATTTTGGTTGATGAAAGTACAGTCTAATGAACAAACTTGCAAACACTTGCACTAAAATAATTTATCATAGAAACTTTTACATTTTAGGAAGCGTGTCATTTGCTGGAGCAGCTCAAGGAATATGGAGTATTCAGCATGGAACCTGGCATTTAGCAAACGCTTTGCACAACAATTCAATAGCCAAGTTGCACTTAAAATCTCCGGTTACGTCAGTCATCCAAAATGAAGACGGCACATTTGGGATTACAGTAGATTCAAAGCCTTATCCTAATACATTTGACCAAGTCATAATAGCAAATCCCCTGGAAGTGAGTCGCATAAAGTTTGAAAACTTTAAAACAGATCCTTATAACTACGAAAACAGAAAATACCATAGAACTGTGGCCACGTTGATTGCTGGTCACTTAAATGAAAAATATTTGAAACTCGGGGGCGTAATAACATGTACTCCTGATTCCTTCTACACAACTCTAGGTCGAGTTTACCCCACCAAATTAGAGCAGGTTGAAAAATTCCCGGTTTACAAAATATTCAGTCAAGCTCCGATTACCAAAGAACAATTGGCAAATACATTTCAAGAAGTAAAGGTCCTGCAAGAGTTTGACTGGTTAGCTTACCCTCATTATGATCAAGTTCCACCACCTATTAACCAATCATTTATTTTGCAGCCAAACCTTTACTACGTCAATGCGATTGAATGGGCTGCAAGTGCCATTGAAATGAGTTTAATATCAGCTAAAAATATTGCTTTACTGATTTCTCAAAGTTCTAATTATAGTATGGGTAGCGATCCAGGGACCCAACAGAAAACAGAGTTATGATATCACTGATAATAATCCAACATGCAATAATAGTCTATGTAAATAATTCTCAAATGCATACCTCATACACAATTACACATACTCGATCTCGATACTCATTGATCATTGATATTATAGTGTAGCTGAAAAATAGTTACCATTTAGTTAAATGTGTTGTGTTAAATGTTGGCCGAGTGCCGAGTACTATACCTAAAAATTTTGAATAAAGTGGTTTATAAGATTTGTCATAAAAGAATAAGAATCTTTTCTGTTAACTCTCTTTAAGGCATTTTAGCTAGTAAAAATTTTGTATATTTATTTTTTGCAGTGTAAATGTAAAACTGTAAGTGTAACAAAAAATTTTGATATTTAAAATTTATGTAATCATTGAGATAGGCGTTATAAATAATTAAATTTATAATACTATAGGCATTTAAACCAGAACTATACCTATAAGGCCAAAAATGATTTTTTCTCTAAGTTAAACTGCCCCGAAATGCACTACTTGGATTTTCGGGCTTCCTTCAATTTGCCGGGTGATGGTACCCAAGGTCTCTGGTTGAACCGTCAATGTTTGAAGAGGAGGATTTGCATATGGAGAAGGGGGTTGCAAAACGAGTATTTCTTGTTTAGGTATTTTCACATGAAGGGCCTGTTTCGTTTCCTTAATCATAAATAACATAAATTATAGGACGAGATCCAAGAATATATTTATTTCCAAATATATTTAATATAGTTATGTAGAACAATATTGCAGAAATCAGATAAATATGATGCTTACTGGTTCAATGTCGCTCATCTCGGTTGTCGATCCACAAGAACAGGTTTCAGAATGATCACTAGAAGAACCTGATAAACATGGAAAATAATAGGTTTATGTTTATACTTAAGTACCACAAAAATTCTAAGGAATTTCATAAGGTTGATAGAATGAGCACTTACAGCGTGTTTCTGTTGAAGACGAAGAGGATCGATCGGGACGAGTTATTCTCATTAAAGCTTCTGCAGCTGTGGTTTCATCTCCATATGCGCTTGCAATTTTGCTCAATTTATAAAAGAGGCCATCTTCTCCAAGGCTAATCGCAATCTAGATGTAATAATATATTTAAAAAACAAATTGCAACTGGTTTAATATTTTTGTCGTTATATATCACAATATTTCCATTGCATTGTTCTACCATTATTACCTGTAATGCTCTAGGATACTTTTTTGATCTCAGTAGCCACATAAAGAAACGTCTTGCTAAAATCCGCATGGATTTTGCATGCTTTCGACGAATTCGTTCTTCAATAGGAATAGTCGGCACGAAGTAAACTGCTAGCAAATGTTCTAAATGATCTGTTAATATATGTCAAAAATGCTATATTAGATCATTTAGCAGTTGACTTAACTGAGGAACATGTATTTTCTTACATTCAGTGTCTTCGGAGTGATTTTTTCTTATGAGCGAGTTGTAAATTCTGTACATGGAATAAATACAATTATCCGAATCCCAATAAACACTTTTGAGAGCTTTTACTGCCTCCGATGTGTAATCTTGGATGAGATAGAAATTCACCAATTCTAACAACCGCATATGGCCAACTGCCAGTCTTAGAATTGCCAACGTCCCCCTATTTAATTTCAAAGATAACGATTTTATATCATTGCTAGGCAGTATATACAGGTATAGATGTTCTTTTTGGAAGTGGTTAAGAAAATGGTTTAAAATTGAGAAAATAATATTCCTTACAGTTCGAATCTAATAAGTAGGTAGCTATCTGTAGACGAAGTTTGCAAAGGAGCCCAGCTCAAATGGTCTATTGAAGCACAAGGCCTATATAAACATTAAACAAATCATAAATACTATCAAAAAGTTTTTTCCTAAGAAAATCTAATTTCATTTGCTCGAAATGAGTGCTCACACTAATTCCTTGGTGGTGGATGGTGTGGACGAATCGCTATTGTCTAAAAGGAGTACAGGGTTCAATGCTATGTCAAATATTTGGTATTGCCCCCGATCCCCCGCAACGAAAATTAAGTAAGCATCATTGTGCCAACTTACAGAGGACGGAATCTGTCAAAATCGAAACAAATATTTACATTTCAAAATACATATCGGGAGAAAATTTCTATGAACTAGGTATATGTATACTTAGGTCCTTACAAAGGCCGCTTTGGTGTAGTGTGTAACTTTTCCATTTTGAGTGTAAATCACCAGAGAAGAATCACAGCAACCTAAGGCCAATTTCTCTCTTCGTTCATCATATGCGTAACATCGTAATTCACTTATTAAAGGAATGGCTGTTTCACATATTCGAGTTATCGGGGATATTTCATACAAAATTTCATTCACAAGAATACATCCCTGTTGGATATTCAAATTGAATTACATCTTACTTTCGATGATATCTTATTTTCTTCACTCAATTTTGTAATTTTTAGAAAAGCAAATTGAGAATATTACTTGAGAGTCTGAGCTTTGCTCCAAAGTACAAATGTTGTATCTTTCCGGTAGAAAAGATGCTTCTAACAGGTTATTTTCCGTTTTCAAAAATGACACCAGCGTTGGTTCGGAACTAAAAGTGACAAAAACAATGAAGTTTGTACAAGTATGTAAAATGGAATTATTGTATGTATTTTATGTTTAGTTTAAACTATAAACTGTTTAGCATACTCGTCTAATGTGTAAATGAGAATATTGGCTCTTTGCTCTGCACGAGGGCTCCAAGGAAAAACATCATCTTTAGAACCCGACCACCATACCATAAACTATCAAAACCAAAACATTCATTTTAGTTTTATAGTTCTATAATAAAATTCTTAAATGCTTAAAAATGATACAAAAATATTTCGATTTACTAAGTTAGATCGATCGTTAATAGCAAGTTTTTTATCGCATCGTCTAGAAACCATATTTGGTAGGAAATCAGGGTATGAATCAACTGTGACTTCTGGTTGGATCATATCCGATTTGGGATTAGCTGGATATTCCTTTCTGATGATAAATTCAGAACTATCATTTGTAAAAATCAACCCTTAAATGAACTTAGAATTTCTCTATTCCACTTAGCATAGTAAGCACCTTGCAATGAGCAGTCGGTTGTCTCCGAACAAAAACAAAACATGACGATCACTGTAAGCAACTACAATAGTTAAACATATAGCAATTAGCAAATTCACATTCATAGCATTCTCGCTTTGAATTGTAACTTATTCTTACCATCAGCAACAGGTTCGGCAAACCGAAAGAATCTGTCAACATCACACACATAGTCATTTGTGTGCAAGTTTTTAATTTTGATGTGAATAATTGTCCCATCTTGCATAATTATGGTACATACTCCATTATTTTTCCATTTTATGCTCAAAATCTTACAACTGCTCATCAGCTCCTAAGAAATATGATAACAAATTTAGTCCTAATGCTAGACCTAAAGTAGTAAGTACTTATAACACGACGTATACTAATTTTGCTTAACGCTTTAAAGAATACTTAAATGAAATATGAGCCGAAGTAGGTACATAAATGACAAAAAAGACAGGTAGAAAAATGTCATTTTCTTTATTAGGCTACCTGTACTTCAGCAACAGAAGAATTCCCTTGATCGCTCTTCATTGACTTAATAAATCCACTAAATCCAGACATTTTACTTTTAGCTTCACCAAATTTCCCATTTTTGTAGGCACCTGATGCGGCTGCTGTTGCTTCAATTTTTGACACTCGATATTTTTCGCATTCTCCGTAAGTTTGGGGATAAAATGGCATAAAATGCTGTTGAGTGAATAGCCCGACCATGTCTTTGGATTAAGAATTACGTGTGACTTCCTGTAGCTAACTATTAAAAGATGTGTCAGCTTTTCTACATAATTAATTTAGTTAATTAGTACTTTCGTTTAGAAAAGAAATGAAGATCAAAACAAACCCATCTTCAATTGTACACTGTTTCTATTAGAATATCCTGTTGCGCTAAATTCTTAACAACAACAATGTTATGATATGAAAAGGACATACGAGCAGGTGAGCTAAAACAGGTAAGTAAGGTGGCAACAGGTTCTGCATATAATGTACCTGTCTGCATGTATAGATTTGTATAAGTACCTGTTTTGTCTACGCTGCAGGACTAAATAGGTGCATATTATAGTAAACACTGCATTGCATTTGCATTGTGTTTTACTGTATGTTGTAAATGCAATGTACATGTTTACCTAAACACTTTTAAACCGATTTATTTTAGATTTTAAAGCGTAATATTTTGTTAATATTTAATTATTTAAAATTAATTACGCCACGACCTAACCTGCATTCAATAGACATAGCCTTATTTATGGGTTCATAATATGAGACGAGATCGGAGTTTAAGTTGGAGTTTTAAGAGATCAAAAATACAGACATAACATAGAACAACAAAACAAATAACTATTATAATGAAAATGAGACGATGACTTACAAAGTTACAAGCTAAAGTGTGGCAGTGCCTTTACTCGTTTAAATACAAATTCATGTTTTATTGTATATAAGTAAAGTAGTTGTATGTAGCTATAGTCATATAAGAGAGGTTAATAGCTGAAAAATTATGCAGTACTTAGAGTAATGGTAAGCTCGAGAAGCCACTATTTTATTGACATAGGCTACCAACAATGTAAAATGTTAAAAATGATATAAAAACCCAACGTACATCTGATTTGATTTTTGTACTGAGTATTGTTTACAATTTATGAAATGCTAACTAATTATTATCTACATTAAGTTTCTATTTTAATCATATTTTATGATTTAATACGATTCATGATTAGTAGAGAATATGATAAAAGCTTGCGCTTTTATGGTAGTAGCTATCAATAGTCGCAAGGAGGTAAATTGACCTGAAAGAAGACATTCATCTCCAAAAGACATGCCAGGGTCACAAAAACGATATACATGAAAAGGGAAATGAAACCAACTTTTCTATCCAAAAGAAACCCATTCGCAGCTATTATTAAATACAGAGCTACCAGAGAAGCAATCAGGAGGAGAGCAGAATATTCTAAACCCCCAGAATGTATTTCGATGTAGTTGACCTCTTGATTTGAAATTATCAATGTTTGAATAAGCCATGGAAATCCGAGACAAAATAGAACATCAAATGTGTTTGACCCAATCGAATTACTCAGAGCCATTGAGCCCAGTCCTTGTAGACAAATAAATAGGAAATCAATTTTTAAAACCATCAAATCCTGCAGTCTGAAAAATAATTTTAAATGGGAATTTCGGATATACCTTGCCGAGCCACGATAATTGATGATATGACTTCCGGAATACTCGTTCCAGCAGCAAGAAACCTGATCCAATACAATTCAATTTTAATTACGGCTAATTTTCAAACAAAACATTAGGATTAAGTAAGTCTACTTACGTCAATCCTGTTACAGAGTCTGGGATCCCTAAAGTGTGGCCTTAAACAGATTTTGTTAATATTAGTAATTACTTTCGACTCCTCAAAAAATAAAATTTAGCAAAATGACACATACCGATAATTGTCATCATCCAGCTTACAATGTAGCTGTTTTGCCAAACGATCAATGGGAAATGAAAAGAAAAAATTGAAGAAATTCATTAACTAATAGTGAATATGACTTTTAAAGCATTTTATGTTCTGATAATGGTATGGTATTAGTAGTGATTAGTATTCTTCGCTTGAATTACCTCAAAAATGCTATCCAAACAACGCATGTAATTAAGGTTACAGGGTACCACCTTCTAAAAGAGAATCTTCTACAATCAGGAATGGTCAGGGTGAACATTAATCGAATGGGCCAACTTATTACCCATTCTAATTTAATTTTCCAATCCTCATCCCTTGGATAGTTGCAAATTGTCCAGGGTTCTTAATTGTTCAGAATCAACTGATTAATTTTGGTTCATATAATTTTTTAAGTACAGATAGCTGAATTTAAGTATTTTGCTCTTTATGTAAATCTTCTCAGGGCTTTGAAAAGTAATATTTGTGTTTACCTTGTTTTTGTTTCGAGAAAGAGTTTGATCGGATAAGAGCGCTAGTGATGAGCACTTCGTCCAAAGCTTCTGCCGACAGTTCATATTCCCTAAGATTGTTGCTTGAACCGCTGGAATCCGAATTGCTATCAATCTGGGCCCGACTTATTTGTCCCTTTTCATTTTCTTCGCAACATTTAAAAACAATATTATAAAACCTGTCTTGGAAATGGTTTACATATTTTTTCTAAATCGGTCTGAATTGAATTATTACGGGTGAGTAGCAAAGGAGTTTTTTCAGTCGACTGAATTTTTTCAACAACGATAGAAACTTTGCGGTAGATGTTGTTATTCTCATTGGTTAACAGGTAGTTTTGTACACGATATACCAAAGCTTCGGTGCATTTCTTCAATTTTGCATTGTTACACATCGCTATTTACAAAAACATTCATATAAAACATTTCCCTAACCAAGGCTATAAATGAAAACAAGAAAGGATTTTATACCAAGCATGTAAACCAAGTACAACCCAATCATTCCAAGGGCTTCGCTCCAGTAGATTCTCCCATTTAGCAGAGTAACAACCAGCAAGGCCACAGATAGCAGATAGAAAATACAATCTCTAGTCAATGGGTACCATTCCAAAGGAACTCCCTAACAATGTTAAAAAATTGTCAACGTATAAAATTGGATCTGACAAATTGTAAAAACATCTTTAAAATCTTTTACGATTCTGCCATCGGATCCTTTCATCTTATGACGGGCGATTCCAGCCCCGATGCCACAACATGCCCCTACAGCAAGTATGTTGAACACTGCACTTCCAACTACAAAACAATAATCAAATAAAAACTTCATATTGATACTTCCTACAGAATTTTAATGAGCAGCCCTTACCAATAGTTCCCAATCCTATGTCACCTTTCGTCACAAAGGTACCAATCACATTGGTGAACAATCTACAGTAATTATTTTGCATTTATTATTTTTCGACTAATATTATGTGTAGGTTTAAAGAACAAATGCGTACAAACATACATATGATTTAACTGAGTGCATTGGAAAAGTAGTTAATCAGTTTATACTTACTCGGGAGCTATTTTTGAATGTGGGAAGTACCAATTATCCAAATCGAGTAACGGACCATGCAATTTGTCAAAAAAAAATTGTCATTTTAAACAATAACAATGTCAATTTCAATTAAAAATAATTTTGAATATAGAAATCAAGTAGCTATATGATAAGAAATTTTCTGTTCATGAATCAGTAAGACTGGGAGTTCAATTGTAACAACCAGTGGTACTGAAATGAAGACCTACAGAGAGAGCAAGAGGGTTTAAAAAAATTATCTTAGGAAACCAACCGCTTGTTGAAATGGCCATGAAGGAAGCCCCCGCGACATCGCTGGAAACTCTGAATTCTAAAAACAAAATTTGGTGAAATTAAATGATCTCTTAAAGATAAACGGATATTTGAAGTATGATTTCGTTTTCCAACCGCGACAAATGGACTCGATGGACGGTACAAAGTATTCATCGCAGACCAACAACAAGGCATAAAAGATGTAGACGGAGACAATAAAATGAAGTGTGATAGCTCCATTGTCTCTTTGTGTTTCTGTGAATAGGTCTGCCGGAAAATCATAGATGCTGGGCCTTGTGCAATTTAGCAAGTGATCCTTTATGCTTGGAGTGTGTAGGAAAAAGAATTTAATTTCTTCAGGAGAAAACACATTTGGAGGATCTTTTGTTGTTTCTTGTGCAGTTGTTGACGAAAATAAGTTGGCCGAATAAATTAGGGCAAAGCCAAGAGCATAAATGGAGAGAATGTAGTGCCGTTTTTTGCGAGCTTTGTTTTGCTTGTGATACTGCGCATTTCTTGTATAGAGCAGATCAGAACTTTTATGGGGGTTAGTCCGATATTTACCCATCAATGTACAGATACTCTCGATACTTTTGGTATCTCTGATTCACAAATTAAACTGACGAAAACTTAAAACAATTCACTCGAACCACACCTTATTGTGACGTTACACACGCGTTTGGCTATCTTTTAGCTGACTTTCGTTATGGAAAAGATGTGTACGGAGAATTTGTTCAGGTTTTGGTTAAAAAATATAGAATTTTTTAAATGACAATATTCTTTTAAAATTCAATATTAAAACGCTTGAATGTAAATAAAACGTTGATTTGTCAAGTCAATAATACTTAATTACAATACATTGTGTGAAAATCCTTAAACTTGGCAATGAAAAAAGGGATTCAATGTACGTTACGTGCTACAGATAATTATCGAGTGCAATTAACTTTTCCAAGGAAATTAATTTGTGGAGGTGCAAAAAATTACAGAATGCTGACGGTATAGACAGATATATTATAAAAGGGAATATCACGAGACTGTCGTTGGGAGATATCCCAAGTAATAGATTGTTAAGTACATATTTATAGATATAACAATGTACAGACGATTTTAAGCTCACTTAATACAAATCTATGATAAAAAATTGTTTTTAGTGCAAGCAATTACCATGCTATGGAGAATCACTTGATTTTACTATGAAGTGGAGAGCAGTGTGAACTGCTTTGGATGAAGCTTTTGAAAAGGTTTCCATTCGACAGAGCAGCGTATTTATATCTGTGGACAAAACTCGTTGAAAATATTCATCTGGGAAGTGACCTCGTAGGTGCCTAAGCATTAAATTTTATTGCGCACAAGATGCAGATACAGTAAATGGGATTTCGGAGTAAGGCAAACAAAACAGTACTCGATTTATTTGCATTGATCCTAAAATTGAAGATTATAACTTTGACAGTGTCAATATTTAGTTTCAATTGTTTTTCATAATAGTAAAAAGTGCTTTTGTTTTGAAAGCGTGCTTTAATTTCAATTTATGGTTTCATGGGTCAGAAGAACAATATTATATGCTAATCTAAATATCCATTAAAAGTATGTACCTACCTACAAAACGATGAACCAATTAAACTTTACCTACGTACCTATATGCATCATCGGATAGCTTCATGTGATTTCGTTGGTTAAATAAAATTGACATAACCAAAGTCCGTACAAACAAGTAAATGTTGATTAGATAAGCATTTCGTGTTTTCCTCCTTGATCGAACTGTCATTTGGTCCACTAACCACTGCATCATTTATATCGAAAGTATTTAAAATCATAAATAAATAGTACTGTTACCAGAAATATTGCATACGGAAGTATGTGTTAGCATAGGCCAATGGATTCACAAAATAGAAATATTTTTATCAAGAAGGAAAGGATGAGTTTACGTGTTATTATTACGTAAATATCTAATTAAAATTACCGATCGCTATTTAAGTAGGATAGATTAAATTCAAGATTATAATATAAGAAAGTTGTATGGCTTAGATTAAGTTTTTTCTTGTGTGTAAGAATTCTCCTGTAACCTACACATTATGATTATACTTAGGTACTTATGAATATGGTAAAATGCAGTAATCGTTACTTCAATGATCAATGCTCAATATAAATAGATATGTAACGAAAAAACCATTATCAGTCTGTTAGTCAAATATTATTGTAGTGGGAAGCAAATGATATTAGCAGGAAGGACGGACCAATTTATGCGTATCAGAAAAAACGCAGAGATTTTTATGAAAAGATGTGAATATTATTTCAACCATTATTTTGAATCACAAAAATTGTTTTTTAATTACACGCCTAATCAATTACTTATATCTATGTAATTTCATGAGTATTTAAGATGAAGTAGTATTAGGGCATAATTCACCTATTGCAACTAATCGTTCACTTTCAGTGGCAAAGCACCAACCAGCACCATCCAAATCGTTAACATTGTCTAAGGCTCTCCTGCAAATAAATCATTTCGTAAATTGGATATACACATGTAATACAGAATCTTAACTGAAAACTGTTCATTAATGATAAACAGTTAGAGCTGAAAAATCACTTACTTCCTTCTAGAGGTTTTGTCCTGCAAATCCAAGATTCTTTCCAAACGATGAAGGTACGGTTTCCCTTGATATGCACCTTGAATACAGGCCTCAACGTTCCTTATATTTGTTCTTACATTCCCCAAGAATACAGAATCCCAAGCATCATTAGGGGTCAAAACGGTAGGCCTAGCCCTATGATCAATTATAGATTCAAAATTCAGTAATTTTTTAAAAATTGCTTCCAACTATATACGAGTTATTACCATCTGTAAATAACTTCGTCTGTAAACAATCGCTCCATTGCTTGTTGGTATAAATGGTGACTGTTGAAATGGGGAGAGAATTTACTAAAGCACATTCCATGGACAAAGTCAATCATAGACCACGTAGCATCTACGACTGGATCATATTTATTCAACTGGAAGGATTTACCATCTCTTTGAAACTTTATTCTCGGATTTTGTCCACCTTTAATTGTCTTGATCTAAATTTTCACATAATGATATTACTAAAGATATCCAAATATTATACAAATATCGAGAATACAAATTTTTTACCTTTGGTTCACTTATGCATTCATTTCCTGAGATTTCTAATTTCAGATCTGGATTAGAACTATTTAAGTCATCCCTACATGCCGTCAGAGCAGCGCCTATTGTTTCATGTTCTTGCACTGTAACATCCTTAATACGATTTGTATCCGATTCTCGCAGAATGAATAAAAATGCTCTAAGAATCTCATGGCGGAAATCTTTTGTCAACCAGGGTTCAGTACAAAATGTGTTTGTGATTTCAAATGAAAAGGCCAACAGCTGTACTATTCTTAAAGCAGGACCCTCTTCATCAGGATCTTCCAAAAGTCCATACAAGAATTTCAACAATCGCTCTGTCTGGTCAATTACTGCAACGTCTTTACTTAGAGTTTCTTCTTCGGGAGTTTGAGCGTATTCCTCTTGAGAATTCACAATTTTAGGCTTCATAACCAATTCAGAGACTGTGGTTTTGGGAACATCGCATTTATTTGCTCCAGATCCAGCACAACTCTCGTCATCCGTTACTAAAAATCGGAAAGAAAAATATAAATTTACATTAATTTGAAAAATATTTATTTGCAATTCTTAAAGTTTCAATTACTTGTTTCATCATCCAGATTAGTCATCAATTGAACCTATTAAATCATGTAAAAATTATAATTGTGCCTATGAATATTATTAACAGTATAATACTTAAAATTGTATAATTTTACTCTTGTTGAAGAATCAGACCAGGCTACATCACCGCAAACGTCTTCCTTCCAGTCAGTCCTGTATTAAAGCAATAACTATTTTCATGTTCATTTTTTAAAAGAATTTTAAAAATTTCATGCGATCCCTAGCAGAAGGTGTTGGTTGAAATAACGTTGTGTGTTCGTTATTTAGTTGTAGAATCGTTTTGATCAAAAAATGACCGTCAAGCCACCAATGTATATTTGTCAGACTTTGACGTCGAATTCTGACATTACGATAACCTATCTACAACGTAATGTTCATAACGGAATTTTTTGGTCAATTCTTAACGTTCTGAGGACGTCTAAATGGTGACGTTAGCTGACCGTCCCAATTTGACGTCAACTTTACGTTAAATAATAACGTCCAGTCGACCCTAACTTTAACGTTAATTTGACCAAAATAAGGATTTGTAGGGGAATTACAACCCCTTAATTTAACTTTGGCTGATTAGCCGAGTTGAGTTGATGGGAGGCGGACTGGTCAAGGCTTCCAACCCTGGCCAGAGGTTAACTTTTTGAACTTTTTCTGGAATTTTTTAACTTGCCATCAGATAGCTACGTTAATTATATAATTTTAGGTGCCATTAGTTTTGTAGTATAAAAGCTGGATTCGGAGTTATTTACGTTTACTTTTAGTCGCATGGTGGTTAAAATTTGACGATGTCTCCACAACGGCAAGTGGGACATTTTTACGTGGCAGTTCCGTTACTAAAAACGTTGTAGCAACCTTCCACACGTCAAATTCGGACGTTAGTACAACTGTATTACAACCAAAATTTCTGCTAGGGATTAACTATTACTTGTCAGTTCCTGCACTGGGCTGCATACACATGTAATCTATAGGCTCACTAAATAAAACTCCCCCTGGACAATGTTTTGCTCTAAATGTGAATATTTGCGTTCCGCCAGAAGTGCAAACCTCAACATCTCCATTTAAGAGAATCGCTTTAAATGATATAAGGAGAAATCCAAAGATCAAATCTGGTTTTGGTATTTTTAACATTTTTTGGATATTATCGGTTTATATTTTTGATGTGTCCTACTAAATATATTTACTAGTAATGAAGGCTAAAACTCTCTTATGGCAAAATGAGTCAAGATTAATTTCACTTTTCATTGTGCATTGTATTATTGTATACGATTTCATTCAAGAAAGTGCTTCAATAAAAATAGAGCAGCAATAAACAAAGTTTCACTAAAGTGAGCATTTGATAGTACAAAATAGCTCTTCAACATTATTCAATAATTTAAAATGATTTAATAACGAGGGAAAGTAGTGGATCGGGTCTCATTTTTCTATTCTTTATTTTCACAATTTGTCACATGAACTCATCGATTTCACATAAAATATCATCTATTAAATATATATATGATTTATTAGTTTTAGTATAAAATACACGCACTACTAGGTTGTGTTTAGACTGTTTATTATAGATAAGTCAACATTACGTCATGCTGACCTACAAACGATAGTCAGTTAGGTATATCTATGTATAGTACTTACTAAATGACTTCATATAGTTTTACATGCATTATTGCTTAAAAATGATTGCTTCGTAATTTTTTAGATCCGTAATTTCATACAAAATTATTAAAATTAGTTTCTTCAAAAATAATTATTACTGGTTTAAATAAAATTAGCTTATTCTGGTTAATTTTGTCCATATAAATACACGTAGATTAATGTAATGGGTATTTTGTATGCATTACAATCATTGATAACAAAACCATCGTTATACTGCAGTAGGCTGCAAAATAAACATTTTGCACCCAACTCATAACTATTAATTTCCTGTATTTGTTGGTAGTGTACTCAAAATAGACAATCGTACAAAATTTAATGCATTGACTCTCTTCCTTAATGTCATATTGGTTGCAATACTAGTATACATATAGGTACAATACAAATCAGTACAAAAGTACAACGCAAAATAATATTTTTGTTCAAGATTCTATTGAATAAGTACAGTTTCATATATGGAAATACAAATTACATATTTACACATAAAAATTAAATACATAGAGGTGATGGACAGACAAGACATCACAGTCGAAGATCCCAAGAATTATTACAATGCAAATACATATTGCTACGATAAATACATAATGTACATTCAAATACTAAATGGAATTTTCTCAGAAATTGCCTAAAAAGTAAAGGTAGATATTGAACTATTTATACAATTTTAGTACATTTGTGTAGCATATTAATAATAATGAATCACTACGTAGGCATTTTAAATAACTGTCTTAGAATTTACATTCAGAAGTTAATAATACATACAAACTGAAATCAAACGCAACAACAGACTTTCACTTCTGCAGAAGTTTCTACATGATTCAATTGCGAGTTTATTTACATTACAATACGCTACAACTAATACAAATATTTGGATATTGGGTTACTCTCAGTTAAGAAATTAAAGCTAGTTTAATATTGCATCTACAGTACAGGTAGTTTAGTTCATGGCACTACGCAATAACACTAGTTATCAAAATATAATTACTACCTACAGATTTACAATTTTTCTGTCATGTACTTTAACCTAATACTATAATATGTACATGGTCTATACTATTTGCATGACAATAGGTATTGGGTTTATTTATATAAGTATAGTTTATGCTATATATATAGCGCACACATAATATTATTATGTATTGTAAGGTTCAGGTAATTTATCTACTGCTAAAATTAATGTTAGTATTGTTTGTGGCATTGAGCACATTTCATTGGAACTTCATTTTACAGTTTTAAAAAGTCTTTAACAGTTGTTTTCTTTGTGACACAATTGGAATGCAATTTGAACGCTGTAATTTAAAAGAGTTAGGCCCTATACGTTCTCCAATCTTAAATGATAATACTAATCATGTAAAAATGCTACCAATTACTGACAACTGTTAGAAGCTATGTTTATGTAAGATGATTGCATGTGATTGAGTTGCAATGCTGATTGGAAAAGTGGATTAAATATTTGAAAAAGTCGGGTGTCAGGACGGGAACACGAAAATGTACATTTGGAAAATTTCTATGGTCAGTAAAATCGTTTTGATGGTGTATAGTAGTTTACATATCTAACATGTTATATATTTATGTAATAAGATTAAGAGTAATAATAAACGTAAAATATACTTAACCTACTATGCATCACTATGTCATGGGAACTTTAGCTCACTGACATATGACGTTTTTCTTTTGGAACTATTTCCATTTGTGGTTAAAGTCCCAGTGCCATTTGGGTGAGGCTGCTGGGACTCCAATGACTGGTGACTGGGCATAGAACTTGGTTGGTTTTTTGGGAGAGAAGTACTACGACTTCTAGGGTTACTACTAGTATTTTGACTACTACTACTATGATTATTATTGTTGCTACTGCTAGTATTATTGTGGCTAGTGCTAAGGGTATTGTTATTAATGGAGCGACGCGGTTGGTGTGTCACCACAATTGCTTCTTCGTCGTCACTTAAATACCCTTCGTTGTTATAAAGTTCTTTCACGTGGCTCATTTTACTTGGAGCCGAACGCTTGTTCTTCTTTGACAAGCTGGACTCGCTCGACTCATCTTCTCCAGAAGTGCCGATGCCCAAGTCACGTTCTAAACTGTTCCTTGAAGGGGGTGTTGTAGCTTTGGTAGTTTTCAGACCGTTCACTCGGGGAATAACTGCACCGCTATTTACAAATTGTCCACCTTGAAGACCAAGTGAACTTGCATATCCCCCGCGGCGTAATTTATCACTGGTTCCTATTAATAAATAAAACTTGGGTTGAGTCTTTGCATCCATCAATCTTGAAAAAAATTAATTATAAGTTACTTTGCAGCTTACTTAGATAATCCTATGTTGCAAATCAAGAAAATTACGAAGTTTAAAAGAAGCTAACGAAATTGCATACCTTGATTCAATTTAGGATCCAATCCAGCGGGTGTGACGACAAAGGAATATGGTACAACTTTATCTTTTCGTCGAGGATCTTCTTGGACAATTTCGAGTGAGTTTTCATTTGAGCAGATTCTTTTACAAGATCCTGGCCCAAACAATGACAGTAGAACAGGAAGAAGGAGAAGGCCGTGCATAGCAGCGATGAAGATTACAAGGAATATGACTTTGAAGAAAGTGATGAAAATATACGAAGGAGCCACCAGTAAAGCAACAACTCCCAAGATAGTTGAAATTGCTCCCTGCACAATTGGTAGACCTAAAGAGTACAAACACTGTTTGACCCTTTCCTCAGGTGTGTCCACTTTAGCAGCTATGTACGCATATGATATGTGGGCAGAGAAGTCCACAGAAAATCCAATGCACATAATTAAGTTCATCATAGATATTGCATCCAAGTTAACTCCCCATAGGGACATGAACCCAACAACTCCAGCCTCAATCGACACAATTGAAAAAGCAACCCACAAGGAGCACAATGGATTCGGGATGAAAATGAGAGAAACTCCCATCATAATTATTGCAGCAATGGTCACACACTGAATTGACGTTTGTCTAATAAGGAGAAACTGATCGAAAAACACAAAGAATGGATGGAAAACTGTAACATTCAATCCTTCTTGGGTTTTAGCAATGTGTCTCAAGTACTCCGCCATATCTCGTTCCATATTCGAATTGGAAATATTCACAGACTGGATAACAAATCGAGAAGCGATGATCTTGGAATAGTCGTCATTGAATTTTACGTCTTCAGAAAATGCACTAGATGGATTTAAATAGTGTTCTCGTAAAGTATCGATAAATTCCGTTTCAGAAGTTATATTAAACTCGAAAAGTCCTTCAGAACGTTTCACATAGCCTAAGAAAGCACGGAGCCATGATTCTGTGTAGATAGATCCTCCAATGTATACTGAAGATTCAAATTCAGTCATCATTTTTTCCACTTTGTCTTGAATTGTCGCATTAGAATAGTCCAGTTCTCCAGTAATGACAACCTATAACAGAAAAGCATAATAAAATCAACCATTCCAGTTTAAATTGCACCGTAGTCTGACTTCAATAACTCTTACCTGTATTCTGTATGGGTAATCTCTGAAATACATGTCCTCTGTGTCAAAGAACGTAGCAGCATAGGAATCATATCTTGTCAGTTTTCTCCTTTCAAGGCCCTCTTGAATTTTTGTGATTCCCCAAAAGGACACTCCAAGGTAGGCCACGAACATTGCAATAACGATAATCTTGACAGGTGTTAAGTTAAGGAAAGCACCCCAGTAGTCCCGGAAGAACACCATGACACCATGGTCTGGATTGTCTTTAGGATTATATGGGTCATCTGGGTCGATTCCACCAGCACACCAGAAACGGTAACAAAACGGCTGGCCCGCTGTAAAAACCCCAACCCAACATACATTTATCAGCACCTCAGACATTTGTAATTAACAGAATTCGTAGTAATCCATTTAAGGCGAACCTGTAATATAGGCACATGCAAAAGTGCAGATGCAACAAAATCAAACTGTTCAATTTGACTGAAAACATTATAAATGTGACTCACCCTCACACGCACACATCAACATAACAACATTAGCATAGCTCGCTACAACAGCTACCTAATAATCTACATTATTTCAGCACACTACCCAAACTTCCAATGAAGTTAACAATGAGTTTTCCTTATCATACTTGGACTTATACAGTCATGTAACACAGATGCCTCTCTGCATGTAACTATTATGCTAATCAGCCAAAGATCTCTCCCAGCAGCTTCTTCGAACATAAACAATTGCATTAAGGCTACGACTCAAACAAGTCGCAACTGTTACCGTTGTACATTTAGGTACTTACGAAAACTTATTAAAATTATGGACGGGTAGTCTCGTCTCGCCGGTTTGCCATTGTTTTCTTTTGTTTAGCACAGATACTTCTGCCTATCGTGCTCACCGTCCATACATACTAACACAGATCACAAAATAACAACATACTAAAGATTCACCTCGCCAAACTTACAGTAATACATTACATTTGTATGTGTACAGAATTAATCAGTCGTATACTTACATAACAAAGCATGTAATCGTATCCTTTAACTTTTTAAACCCTTTTCGATAGACGGGTCTTACATAAAATACCTACTCCACAGACCTTTTCTCATACCCTTCTATTGCAAAAAGGACATTTAAACAATACACAAGGTACTGCAGCCAAATGATATACTTAAGTACAATACTACACTTAAGATTGTTGGGTATCTCTTACATTGATATCATCATGAGTATTGTCCTGCTTGCAAATTACAATTGGAAAAGTGCCAACGCAAATATCTATATCTATGACTTACGTCAACAATTATCATCACAGTGCAGTAGTATTGTACACATAAAATTGACTTAGATAGAGTACAATTAGGATGTGCTGCATATTCATACCACTTACCATTCATGTTTTAAATACTACTACCTTATACTATTTACTACACACGTAGAGCGTATGTAGACCTTTCTGAAACATTATAACATGATCCTCTATACTTTTGCATCGTTTCTTTAAATGGTCACATAAGAAGTATGTAGACAGTAGACAGTGTGTAGGCTCAACATTTTTCCAATGCAAAAGGGACAAAAACTTAAAGTACAGTTATTAATTAGGTATGTATCTCTAACTCAGTAATACGATAGGCCTACCACTACAACAAGGATCGAGTGATCTATTGACCGCGTGTTATTATTCTACATACACTCACTCCTCTGTAATACTTGTCTTCATAAAACATTTAAATGATTCATTGTTAAGTGTACGCACTAACTATCCACTATTAACATTAGGAATACATAATTACTAAATAATATCACGTTACACATTACATATTTCCTTTTCTTCTGATTTGCCGGATAAATTCATTTATACACCTCATGATAAGTTTGATTTATACACGGAAATTAATTAGTTTGTTATTAAAACATGTTAAAACATTTCTTGCAAATAACTTTTCCTATACTGCGTTAATTAATCCATAAAAATAACCAAGAACCACTAGAAGCACGAAGCGAGCCAGGCGAGTGGATAATTACCACTTGCCTGGCCCCAGCGCCCCTTGTGTGACGTTGGGAGTGCGAACTAAACAGTAGAACACAGTAGAACACTACAACTTGCACTTCGCTCATCATCATGATTGGTGTGTTTGTATTTTCTTGGCTCGCGGCTGACGATTGCACTCAAATGTCGCCACACAAGCCGCCAGCTAAACTGTACAGTATGTTGGACAAGGCCTAAAGCAGAAGGCAGAGGCTTTGCCAAGAACTGACAATCCTTTTTCGACTGCTCATCCACTTAATATAAACTTATTTTCTTTACTTATCATAATACTTTAATACTCTTACGCTAAATGAGTATAAAATTAGTGTAGAAAAAGTACATTAAAGTATTATTATATAGTGTATAATATACAGTGCAAATAAAGGATACCTACACGAGTCGAGTGTATGTTTGCTTTTTATACACGGATTATGCGTGGTTAGCTAATGAAAATTAGAAATTGTCATTATCAGTCAGAAAAGGGAAAATCAATAAGTTTTTCTAGTACAATTTAGTAGCTACAAAGGTAGTTAGATTGAACATCTGTAGCTAATGCAGCATCAAAGAAGATAAGGCAATGTAATACAATTCATAAAGTAAAGTTCGCATGCTTCTTAAGAAATTACATCCGGCTCCTTGAGAGTCGTTCTCAGAATACTATCATCACAATCACAATACATATTAACGATGGCCAAAAGGAAAAATCGCTACACGGTGCAGGTGCTGGCTTTATGGCTTGCTATGGCTTTAACTTCACCGTCGGCATGAGCCATTCATTCATTCGTTTCATACACATCCTCAATGTGCATACGACGACGGCATTGTCCATTCCTTTAAATATCTCCCTATGTATCTTCTATTATCCTTTGCAATGCTGTTCTGTCTGTTGTACTGATAATTCGTTTGAATGGAAAAAGTTGGTAGTTTAACTGAAGCAAAAGAGCTAATGATAAGAGTAATTATTAATTTTATACGCATGGATAGCATCGTATATAACTGCTCAGCATTACAAATTGTTGTCAATTAACATTAAATAGCATAAGCAGTATGCTTATTTTAACAAACGCAATTTCATTTATACACGCATATGCTTAACATTTTATACAGGTGTTTATTGTTAGCTACAGAAAACAAGGAAAAATAATTTGAAAAAAGCTTTCCATTCGTACCAGTTTTTGATTTGGGAGTAGTTGTCACCCAACAAAGGACTGCGTGTCGATTTTCCTTTTCATGATAGCCACTCCAAGCGATGGCTCCTCCAAAAAAGAAAATGTGCCAAATATACGTGGCGACAACTGCCGATCCAGAATAAATAGAGAAGATCTGCACGCAAGGGAATGGAGTTAGAACACCAACCCAGAAAGACAGCATGTCCGTGATAGACGTAATTGTAATGGAAACCTACAGCAAACAATATTTATAGATCAGGTCAACATTACTATACTAATATTACATACATATTCCGTATTTGGTTCACGAAGAACAATACACACATACATAGGTGATAAAATTAAGTATTTTTACGTACAGCAGCTTCAGCATAAGTTTCTCCCATCCGTTTAGGTACTGGATCATGAGGTGAGGTCCTCCGCCAGCTGGCGAGAAAAACAAACGTGTCGTCAATCCCAATTCCTGTAGTGGATAAACCAATAAAATTTTAATTAGCAACTTCTTTCATCAAATAACAAAGCTATTACTAAAGTCATCTTCCATCTAATATCATCAATTTTTAATATGAACGAACGAATAAATCTAGGCCTAAAAGAATTTGATTATTATATGTATTTATTAGCTAGAGGTGAAATTTCTCCTTCGTCAGGTTCCAATTTCTAAATATAGCCTCGTCTTGTCCTTTTCATATTGTCTATCGACATACTATTGACTGTAAGGTAAACAATACACCTGCTTGTATGCAATCTAAAAAAATAGCATCTTTGATTAACAACTTTAATTGCACACATAGCACAACCTAATTTATATGACCAAATCTTTGCCTACATAGGAAGGATACAAATAGTAAAAAATTTCTCGCAAACCCTTCTTCATATTTAGGCACCTACTTATGTACTAATATAGAGTACATTAACACTATAGATAGTAAGTAGGTAATTTATGATGATCTTTAGCGTGGTACGTAGCGTAGCTGTAAATATATTTGTGTTTGTACCTATTAGCACTTACGGAAGTATCGCATTTCCCTATGTGTTTTCCTTAACCATTAGACAAATTAGTCGAAATCGTTTCAAACCCATCTGTGATTGTTCTGTGGTAGGTATTAAGATGAACTTTTATGAGGACAACCACATCATCCATATAATTTTCTCTGCCTGCCTGTTAAACTTAATTCCGCAGGTTACAAACGATGATATAGTAAAACGATGGGCTAGACAAAACCACATTATCATTACCACATGCTGCATTTTTGTTCGATGCAAGAAATTTTTCTGGGAAACTGAGATGACTCGGCTAGTTTACTTCACAACTATTGTAATTTTCTATTTATTTGATTTTCAGGTAAAAGCACATGATTATTTATCAACTAACTCAATCGTCAAGCCGTAACATTATGAAGATCACAGAAAAACAAATCCAGTAGTACCAAGGAAAAAAGCAGAATACAAATACTTAAAATTGACAAAGAAGAAATGATAACTTGTATTGGTACACTAACACACACGCTCCCTTATTGTTAGCAGTGAATCGCACTTTCTATGATTTTATAGTAACGAAAGTACGGCACATCATCAGACAATTTTTGTACATAATACTATGGATTTTTTGTTATTCAATCATACAACTACAGCCATCATGATATCGCATAATAAAAAATACAGCATTATAAAGAACCTCAACTTTCGGCTGCCAAATTATTTTCTTTTCCATGCACAAAGTACCTTTGAGTCGTTTTTCGTACATCATTTACCTGTATATGTGTTACCACTAATAAAAGCATTACCTGCACCCATTTCTTTAACAAATCATTTGATATATAGAAACTACTATAGCGGTAAAGCATTTTTTATGCAAAGATTTTCAATTCTAGAATAGAATACGAATTGGAACATTCAACCATGTCTTCAAATGCAGAGGAGAGAGTGATTTGGCTATTGTCCACATGCATGTATTATGCAAAATAAAACTTTTCCGTTCAGTGATGTTTTTCCAATTGCAAACATTATGGATACATTACGTTGTATTTCACTGAAAGTTGGATTTGTATTCTTCTCGATTACGATTCATTTGTAATCGTCTCATACGTAGGTATTAAGCTAACAAACTCACTGTGAGCACAAAAAATTTCTTTAAAAGACTTGAGAGGAAATACAAATGATTTACATCCAACGAAAATAACATCTATTCTTCCATAAATGTCTCTAATACTCTCGCTTCTTTACAGCAGATGGTAATATATTGTTGCTACACGGTTCACGGTTCTGTAAAAATGTCTTCAACCGAACAGACCAATTTTCATTATTCTGTCTAACACAGTTCGAAAGTAAATTGTTGCTTGATTTTGTCAATTTTGGTATAAAAGTTGTCTTTAATTTTCCAAAATGTGGAAGTACAAGAATAAGGAAACTTGTCGACTACGTCTAAAATAAGGTTGAATTTAATGAAAGCTGTGATAAATATGTCTACACTTGAATTTTAACAGATCATTGGGTAAACAGGTAGTGAGTACCTTATCTAAAGTTAGAGAAAATAGCAGATTGTGCTTTAAACTTGACACCTACGACTACAACAACAATCGCAGAGGCATGTGAACATTTTATTAATGTCAACAACATTGCCTCTTCTTGTCTTGCAACATGGTTATTCTCATTAGCATGAAAATTAGCTTATGTATTCAGCTGAAGCTTGCTAGATCATTGATCTTCCTGTTACACTAGCAAGAGGTAGATTACATGCATAATCCAGATACATGTGTTGTGATAAAAACGAGAAATCCTCTTTGATTCACCCCACTATTGGATTCTCATGCACAAAAGAAATCACATTTCATGCATGCCAGTGGCCTTCACATTACATTAGTAGTTTCAGTTCGAACTACTTGTTTTTCTTACAGTTTTGTTGACTGATTGTGAATACAAATTCCCACAATAACAGCAGCATTTTTATCGATGTCATTATGTGTGCTTATTGTAACATTGCCCACGCATGAATGTTCAATGGATAAGTATGGTACTACTATTCGTAGTAAAATTCAATGCTAAGAGTAGTAGGTAAGTAATGAATAATCTGCCAAGGAATGTAGAGAGCTGTATTGTGATTTATATAACCGAGTGTAAACCTGAATACTAGATTTGATGACTTTGTCTCTCAAATGAACCATTAACTCAGTCAGTAATTACTATCTGTCAACACAGTGTGTAGGCGAATTTCACATAAGTTGCTACGCTTCATTTTCAAGTACATAATACATGAATATCATAGTATCACCATTGCAATCCACAGAAATAAGACTCCACAACAATCTTCATTTTCTCATTTAAAAAGCTTTCAACTGAATCCTCTCCTTGACATAAACACAAATCTTCAACACATTTATGTACTTAATCACTATATGCATCATCCTCTATATAATCTTACGTAGATAAAGACATGACTCATAATTAGTAAATGACAGACTCACTTAAAGTGCCTTGCTAGTGTCTATTTTGTCTAATGTCTTACGATATATAAAATAAATATTTCACTTAACTTGCGCTAAGTAACAGGTGAGTCAACTACAGAACACAATCTTTAAGAAAGATAAGCAAGGTCATACTTTGAAATTGGGGGAAGGTTTGCACAGTAGCCAGTTTAAGTGACTAATGGATATTATGACTAACTCAATCGAAAATTTTGTATTCTAGCTTTTGTTTTATTGTATTTCTTTCCACTAAATTACTATCAACGAACTTGCAAATTGCAACATAACTGTTTACGAGGAGAGAAATGTACAAGTAATGAATGGATTTTTGTAGTTTGACTTTAAATACATACTGTGACATGTACCACTAGATCCCTATGCTTATTTGTGTTAACAATTTTTATACCGATGTTCGTACTTGACGAAACTGGCTTATAATATGGTAGGTATTATGTTAATAACATGCATATTAGCTTATCTCTTCAAGAGAAATTGTGTGACGGATTCTTTCGATTCAACTTCAAGTTATATCATTTCTTCAGAATAACAATGTGAAATTAAAGCTAATGCATTTTAATTGCATATGCAAATTATGAGATTGTCACTTGGCAAGTTGTCACAATAAGTAGGTAAGGCTAGGATTAATAGGACAAAGACATCAGATCTTTAAAGGAATAACATCTCTAGCATTAACAGGTAATGAGTGAATGAAAACCCAATGATGAATGGATTAATTAAATTGTTAATACGCATATGATAACGTATTCATTAAGTATGCATATACCTATCTTATGTAATCATAGATGTGCATCTATAGATTGCCCTTCTTTTGTCATTCACTTTCTGAATATAGGCTGTATTAGTTAACGTTAATGAGCGTTAATCACCCACTTAAATCATAGTACTATTTATTGGGATATATTTAATGGGTCCCTGAAAAAATTTAAAAGTCCCTGAAAAATAATTGAAACGTCAATTGCTGATTTTGTCCTATCGTTTTATTAATGGGTCCCTATGGAATTATTTAAAAAGTCCCTGCAAATGTTGAAATGGTACATGGACAAATAGTTGTCTTACTTATTTAAAATAATGAAAGCCATTAGCTCTGAAATGTCATTACTAGAAATGTTTTTAAGAAGTTTTTTTAATTCCTTCTTTCGCTTCAAATAATTTTTTTAAAGGTGGAAGTGAACACATGTTGGAAAAATAAAAGCACATCCCCTTCATCGAAAATCAAATTTTGGGTTGAAGTAAGGCAGAGGTTACGCAAATACCTCTTAATGTTATTGTTTTAATTAGGTTAGGTCCTTCAAAATCTGGGTCCGGTATACCCTGTGTATTTAATGGCGCGATTTTTAAAATGTGCAACCTCTGCCTTAATTGGATACCAAATTTGGCTTACACGGACGTTTTACTCTGTTTGCACTAACAATAGCACACTTCCACACTGCTGCTTTTATCAGATCTTTGAGTCCATAAAGTAAGAAGGTGTCTATTAGATTCTTCTTAGGTCTCGTATTTTTTCAAAAAAGTCCAATCTAATCTTTTTTCAGCTGAATTTTGAAATATCAATGGATATTCCTCTGTGTCGGAGCTATATTATGTCAGTTGAGAAGTAATAGAACAGAAGACGCGTCAATATCTTAATTGTGCAGTGAGATGGAAACAATTGTGAGATTCTAGACATTGTGAACTGGGTCGTTTATTTCAGCTTATCTGATTGTGCACCTCTAATCGTCTAACAGTCTAAGGCAAGGGTAATTAGAAATTATTACAAACTATGTTGTACCTCCAAGTTCTCAATCTTAACATAATATTCATTTCCTTGTTGTCTTATACTAGAAATGACGTTGACAACGCCACACTAATTGGTCCATGTACCATTTAAGCATTTGTAGGGACTTTTTAAATAATTCCATAGGGACCCATTAATAAAACGAAGAGACATAGTCAGCAATTGACCGTTTCAATTATTTTTCAGGGACTTTTAAATTTTTTTAGGGACACATTAAATAGCACCCCTATTTATTGTACTTGCCTAAGGAATAGACAGGTAACGCAATAAAACTGCCAAGTTGTCAAAAATATTATTTCTATTATTTTTAACCCCTAAACATTGTATAAGGGAAAAAAGAGTGATATTTATCACC
Source organism: Tomocerus qinae (assembly GCA_020055645.1). Lineage (NCBI taxonomy): Eukaryota > Metazoa > Arthropoda > Collembola > Entomobryomorpha > Tomoceridae > Tomocerus > Tomocerus qinae. The sequence goes on from CM034549.1 coordinate 25,419,290, forward strand.
TCGGACTTACCGTCGGAGTTACTATAAGTTAAGTATTCGTCATCAGGCATTCTTTGCTCATGGAATACAAAAACTAAACTGAAACGAACAATTATGTGCAAGCGATCTTATCAACTGTTGATTAGTCTACAATTGTAAAGTGCATGACATTTTCCGTAGCAATTTTTTGCAACAGTAACTACCGTTGCACTATTATCCTAGTAGCATAACAAATTTACTATGCTACCCATGAATGAATGGAAACAAATCCTAAATCCTTCCCACTTCACAACTACTGCGTCTGCACTATTACTATTGTATGTGAAAAGCTTAAGTCTCAAAACAAGTCTGCGTGTAAAGAGCATCTGTTTTTGATTTTTATTATAGTGTGCAACAGAAGTCGAGTAATAGCACGATTACATGAAGATGAAAAATGAAACGAAATTACTGTCATTAATAATCTCATAAAATACCATAACAGTAATAGTCTTCTCATAATTTTTATGCACAGAATGCCTTGGAATAAAAACTTTCACTAAACTGCAGACAAATTCTTTTTGTTTCCATATTCGTAAAAAATTTCCTTTGTGATCTAAAAAATTGCTTCAGTAAATGCAAGAAAACCGTAAACTTTTGAAGATTAGGCTATGCTAAGAAACATGTACAGATGTTTCGCATTCGAACAGATCTGAATGATTTGTGTGAGAAAAAACATCAAGGAAAATGTTAAAATTACAAGTAAGTGCGATGATTAAATGTGTCGAAATAGTTTCGTGCATCTAGAAGGCACTTAGCAAGCATAATCTTATTGCAACGGCTATTTAGACAGGTAAATATCCTAGAACACACCTTTGCACCTATTTAAGTGATTGGTCATCATAACTTTCACTTTCATTGATTCGGACGCTTTTATGAAGAGTAATGGCATGTACTGATGTAGTAGTGAGCAGTAGTCAAATGCCTACATTTACATATAACATGTTGAGTATGTTTTATATAACGTACAGTATATCGTGCTGACTGGCACTCATCCGCTCACACACACAGCAAATAATTTTATTTGGGTAGGTAGTTAAGTCCTAAGGATTTTAATGTTCGTCTATGATCATGTATAATATCGACATTAATTGCCAAGTGTTCTTACATGCAAGATTTGATAGAAATGACGCAGCAATAAATATGAACCATCAATATTTAGCTAATACGTGGAAATAAGTATTAAAGGATAAGCTACTTATCAAAGTCTATGACTAGAGTTGTCTCATCCTCATCTAGCTTGAATTACTACAGACAAACGACGATCCATAACTGTATGGGTTTCAGATTTTAATTACCAACATTGGCAGTTTTACCTTGTAAATCTTGATTATTTACGTATGACGGTATGACGGGTATCATCTAACAAAACTATCTTTAAGTATCTTCAACATAACTACTATACCAATGTAATGATTAACACATAATATAGTAATAAATTGACATTCAGTCTGAATGAGAAATGACAATGTAAATTAGCACAAGTATCGATTGAGTGGTATTTTAAAAGTAATTTCATTTCTATGTGTCACTCCTCATTACATTAGTTAGCATGTCAAAAGAAGCTGGTCATTTATGATTAAATCCAGTTATTGTATTACTTATCATTATAATATAATTTTGCTAGGTCAATTAAGGAAAGGAGTTCCGTTGTGATGTGTTTGTGTCGGAACGCGACTAAAAAGGAACAAGTTAGAATATTGTACACTCTACATGCAGAATCTCATAACCTGAAGTGGCAGAGATTGTTATGATAAATCAGTGCGTAGTAGTATATAATATGTGGCTATGCTACGTACAGTGTAGTTATACTTGGCTTGGCTACCGTTGTGGACTAATACAGCAGCATTCTACGTTTGAACAAAGAAAAACTTTGAGTTAATTCCATTCTGCCTACCTACATGAAACCTGATCTGATGCACCACTTATTCCTCTCGATCTCATCAAATCATTTTAACCTCCTTTTGCACGAACATGGCACATATCTCTCTTCGCTGCCATTTTTTCAACTTAATCTTAATACACGTCAATTTACATTCGCAAATGTGCACTTTTACAACGCAAAATATCACACATTCACTCTAAATCAACTACCACACGACAAAGTGTAGCAGTTTGAATTGACTTTTACCGATAATAACAAGTTGTAAACAACAAATTATAACCTTACTCTCAATCATGCAGAAAAAGTCGGGATAACTTTTCAAAACACTTTTTTCTTTATTTTATTAATAGGTAGTACCTTAATAACATTAGGAATCGTAAATTAGAACCCATTCCAGAAGAATATTAGCTAAAACTAGAACAAGTTGGACTGTTGAGTTAGTTAATTCCGAAGGCAAAGTACAAGGCTATCTGCTTTCAATTTCTAATTATTAAATTGGACACAATCACAAGTACGCCTTTACTATAGGTCGGTCGGTCAAACAGATCTTTTGTTTTGAATTTATTATTGCAAATTACGATGCAGTTTGATGACTAATTTTTTGTTCATAATACTAACTACCAGATATTTACTACTTCAATAACAGTAATTTCATATGTACTTTCACAGTTTTGAATTTCCTAAGCTACATAAACCTGCAGGGGTTATCTTATTTCTCTTATTTAATCGAAGGCTTCGTAAATTAGTGTTATTGCTCTTACTGTTAAAGGTAATCTTATCCGCTTAGGACATTGCTCTTAATATACATATGTAATAGCATAATAATTTACTTATTTTTATTTATTTTTGCATATACCTGCAACAGGATTAATTTATTGTACTATAGCATAGCATAATAGTAGCATAAGTATACTACTTGCGTTTGCATACCTATATGTAGAGAATTTCCATTGAAAAGACAGAAGTCTGTGTACATACATAGCAATCGCTATTCTCATCTGATCTTGCATCTACAAATAGATACCAAAAGCTATGTCCTACATACAGTAAGTGATATCTGCTCACACTACTCAACTAAAGTTAGCATACATGCAATACATAAGGGAAAGCTGAAAATAAATCTTGAGGAAAGATAAATAATAAAACCTCTCGACCATTGTCTTCTACCACATGAACCAAACGTGAGTTCTAGAAAAACACAGCTACCTATATCTCTACTATTTACCTACATATACGTACTAAATATAAATACGCATTAACTCAAAAGACTATTATGATATGCGTTATAATGTGTACTTAACAGAATATGGGAGCATATTACATTGCTCACTCTCAATGAATAATAAAACGGTTTCATTTTTGAAACTATATGTTAATTGCTCATAATTTCTACTTAAATTATAACCCATATCTTTAACTCCACACATCAGACGTGCAAATTGAAGACATCAACCTGTCAGAGATGTTTAAGACTTTTGCAAGTCTACTTTGGGGCTTTACGAAGAAGTCTATTTATATACCTTTTCTACATTGTACTTGCATATTAAAATATCTTTCAAGTCCTTCCTAGTCATTTGTAATATATTTTGACGACAGAGCCACAACTTGTCAATTGTTGATGCCCCAAACGAGCTTAAAATGTTTCTCATTTTGTTTTCTGCAGCCTGTCTGATATTATATACCTTACTAAATAACTACATTTCATCTTCTTGTTGATTTCCCAGTACTAATAGAATCTTTTATACACAATTCACTTAGATATCGGGTTTGTTTTGTTAATATTGAAGATTGACGTGACGTTCACGGAAACAATTATACGGTAGATATTATTTAAATGCAAGAATACACAAACCACTAAAAAGTTGAATGAACCTGTGTTCAAGAGACATCAACTTGGGTAAGATTAGCACAGAGTTAGTAGGAGTAGTTGTAAATTGCAAGGATAACATGGGCATTCTTAACATTCGTATTATCGACCTCTGTGATATCAATCTCAGCTCAGGGCTGCAATATTTGTACAAGTACAATGTCTGCATTCAAGTATCTATATACGGACAGATCAGCAGAGAACAACTGCATTTGAATAGAAAATGATATTGGCATTAAGATGACATTCTCCGAAATACGGCACATTGTACTTTTTTGGAGAATGTTAAAGAATAATTCAACCATTTTCACGAGAATGTCTTCAATCAAAAGGTCAAATCGAAATTGCACAAAGCTTTTATCTAAGTAGTTTCTGTCGATTCTTTGTTATAAATGCAATGCTGTTTACTACGGAGCTAATCCCTATAAGATACGTTTTTGGTATAATACAAGCATTCAGTAACATATAAAAACTTGCCAACTACAGACGTAAGTGAACACATAAGCAGACTAGATAATTAAACCGACTTGAATCATAAGTAATAGTAAAACATTAATAGCAAGCGAAACTCATCCAATATTTTTAAAGCCGTAAAATCAAATATAGGTATTCTGTAATGTGTGTATGTGTACCATGCAAACATTTAGTATCATAGTACATTATGCATTTTTGATTACTGCATGGGAGCTATGTTTATCCTCAGATTCATGTCAGGTAGACTATTATGTTTACTAGTACTTTTAATGTAATACAGTGAACGTTTACTTAGCAGATTAACAGTACAAACTGCGTTGGCAAAATCTTGAGGTATGATTATTCTATCATTTCGTTACTAAACAGTTTGCGAGCACATTTGGCTTGCATTAGAAGTTATAAACGGTATACAACAATACATTGTGGTGTGCTGAATTTACTTACTTGTCTAGTGTATAAGTACCTAAATACTCCTTCTAAAGCTTCTTACGCATTCAGTATGGGGGGAAGTAACAGATTATAATAGATACTGTTAGTCCTGTTGTCTATCTTGTGTTTTTGAGTACGTATATGGTACAAATATAAGACTAAATGTTGTAATGTGTTTTATTTTATTAGCAAGACTTGTGGACGGACGCACAGCAACAGCACAGATATGTACTGGTGCTTATAATTACTATTGCTATACTGGACTTAAACATGCACATTCGTTTATCTTATATGCTTGTACCTACACATTGAAAAGGGAAAATGTAAGCTGCTGTAAGATTTAAGATATTGGATAGGGTTGCCATTTACTTGTTAGTGTTTTGTTCTGATTCATAATAATGACTACATGAGGGGATTTTAAAGAATAAGTAACTTCAAGCCATCAGAGTACAGAAGCACTAAAGGCAATTAGACATGCTGTAAGAACATTTACTCATACCTACTACAATTGGTAGCCATACTTTATGTTATGATTTATCTAGTCTAGAATATATATTGCTGTAGTTCAATATATTATTCTCTACTATTCCGCTGCAATTCATTTCTTGCATCTCAACTCAACTAAGTTCAGTTTATCGTGATGGCAAAATATCAGAGAATCTTCAAGAAGGTTTCTACATTGGCTCAGAAAATAAATATTATGATTAGATATACTGTCAGTATACTCTTGTACAATGCCACATTATGATGTCCTTTTTCTTGAACAATACAATTGTGTCATATTTTGAGAAGTGATCTATTCCTAATCTTAAGAAATTATTAGTCTTCTTTTTGAATACAGCTGAGCCTCATCATTAGTATTTGCAAATATCAATAAATCCCAGTTCTTGGTATTGTCTGCCTCGCTGAAGCAATAAAAGAATATTTTTAATAAACCCCTTCACCTGAAACAGATAAAAGATGTTGAGACATTCTATTGGATCGAATCGAATTACTTTGGGACAGGTGCTTGAATGTTAATTGCATCGGCAATAATAAAATTTAGCATAATATTTAGAGTAAATTGACATGTAAGCATCTTTGTTATTGAAGTGTTATACATGCACACGACGACAAATTGCAAACAAAATTGCCTGCTAATGGCTCTCACCACTTAACATTCATTATGCAATCGACACTTGATTAAAAGTTCTCAGTATCACTAACACCTGACTATTCAAAATGAAATTGTCTACTCATCTAAACTGATGTTGTAAGGTATTGGCATCTACTATTCAAAAAGTAGTATGCAAACAAGCAGATTTCATTTTCATTAATATGCAGCAATTTTCATAACTACTTGATACTGCTTGAATGGGCTACATAATATTATGGTAATACTTGTATATAACATCTTAGAAATCTTTATTAGTATACTATTAGACGTGTAACATGTACCTAGTGCCAACCACCTACCTAGCTAATATTACCAGTTAACCGCATTTGATGACGATCCTGTAACACACATGAAAATTTTTCCATTAAACAGAGTTACTTTAATATACATTTGCCTCTTTGTGAACTATGTACCTAATTTATTATTTGACCAAGTATAAAGGCAGAAACACTTTTAGACTTCTCTACTGATAGGATGTGGTACGGTACGCTAAACAATTTCAATTAACACGATTGCGCTAGGGTTTGTAGTTTGTAGTCATTCACGATTACAATTAGTTCCAAAAACATCATAACACACTAAAATCATATGTATTTAATTTTTCCTTTAACTTAAACCATATATTGATTACTGCAAGCTGCTGTATCAATATACAGTCAGCGTAGGAGTATCATTCATGTTTGAATAGAACTTATACATACATGTAGGTTCTACATACATTTACAATTAGGTAGTTCAATAGCACAGTACAGTCGTGGGTACATATAAGAACCCTGTAGTATAGTATATGTATACGTACGTACTCATTACCTCCATCGGAAAACAGATAGAGATGTAATAATGTATACATGCTGTGATACTCATTTTCACAACTTGAATCAATGATGAAACAAAACCTAATTGTGAAATACAGTTCTTAACTCAACACTTGACAAAACTTTGTACTATTTACTTTCCTGTACCAAAAGCACAACCCTGTAGTATAATAATCGTGCTTTTTGAAATATAGAAACTGAGGTGGTTTGAATTGATTTGGTCTTAAGTTTTGTGCATATATTTAGTTATCACTTGACAATGAGTTACTATTTGTTCTTAAATCTTCAATGATTCCTTGGGTGAAATGAGCATACAAAAACATACATAAAACACTGATTGTGAGACAGAAGAGAGAGGTAAGGTCTATTTGTCTATGTAAATGCAATAGAGTTTTGAATTAAAACAGCCTTACGTCCCAATGAGACTAATCGAATTAGTACGGCCTTTGTTTATCAATTAAGTTAGTGATTGATTACATGGAGCATCCATTATGTCCTCTGTTGTCATTTGTTTTTGCGTAAGAACCTTGTCTTAGTTAATCACCACGTGCCCATCTTTTCACGTTATGTTTCCAAACTCTTATGTAGGCATCTACGAATTTTTTAAATGGATGTGCTAGAATTTCAATTAATAGTCTGTTGATCTAAAAGATACTTAAACCATTGCAATGTCTGTCTGGGTTTGTACGTAACAAGGTGATTGTCGCATTTAATTTGCTTACCAACAGGTATAAGCTATTTGGTGCCCATTTAGTTGGTGTACTACTATCTTGAGATGATTTCACAGAATTTTCGCAGAGTATCAAAAAAGATGCATTGCGTTATATCGCCTTACATTAAGTTACGACTAGGGCTAATTGCTAAATGAACCAACCTAAATTTCCCTGTCGTCAAAAGATTCTATAAAGATACCAAAGTAGAAGTGCTTTCTATCACAGTATTATCGCTTATGAGACCACATTTCATTGCATGATTCAAAGTAAATTGGTACCTATCGCTATCGTTTACAAAAATTCGCAGTTTAAGTAGTACCTACATAGATATACAGAAACGGCTCTAATTTTACTTCTTTCGTCAACAAATCTGTAGCTCCTGAGCAAAAGGGACCACAAAACAATTAAACAACCTTTGTCCAACTACCAACTACTTAATACGGTGAATGTGGATATCTCCTCAGTTATACATGAGAATTTAAGTCCGTTTGCAAACTTTATGAATGTAAAAGGTAATGTAATTTTGCCAAGTTGAATTGCATTGCTCAAGGTCTCTTGCCAAATCCACATTATTGTAATTGTAGGAGCATAAGACCGTAACTCACATCTCAAGAGATGCGAATGAACGTGAATTAGTGTGTACATATCCCCCCGTTTACGTTTTTCCCAAAGACAGACAATGGCTATTGTTGCTTTTGCGAATAATGTGTGCTTTGAGAGCAACATTAAAACATCTTTACCAAAAGCAGATTTCCCCAATTTCGGTTACTGCATAATAATCTACAAATGAACCTGTGTTTACCAAATACGTTGCATTAAGAAGACATCGTAATCGTAAATATATGAGATGCATCAGTATTAGTATACTAAATTAGCCCACAGTTTAACTAAGTAATGAAGCCATAATTGATAAATTACTGCCATTTACTTACTATGTGTACAGTACAATTCAACAATTGGACCATTATTTATGTAGGCATGTGATAGTACATGCGAACTCACATGCATGCATTTGATCCAAAACCTCAAGATGATGTGACTCTAATGTTTGTTGTACTTAGTGAAACGCTGGTGGAAAAAACTTTTTCTCCCTGGAATCCAAAATGACATATTCTCACTCCCTGGTGGGTGGGGGCGGGGGGAGGGGGGGCGCCCCGTAAGGGGCGCGAAATTTTTTTGGAGTCACGTGATAGGGGAATAGGAAAATTGCCTTTAAATTTATTTTGAGGCGATATAAAACATGCCCAAAAAATTCCAAATTATTATTTTAATTTTTTAAATTTTCAAATTTCATAATTTTATATTTATTGGTGGAGAAAATGTAACATTTTTTAAATTGCATGACGTACATTGGCTTTTTGCAAATTATGCATAGCAGATTATAGTATTGAAAGCTTTGTATGTTATTAAGTCAATTTATTGAAACTTTAATTAATATTTACACAATAAAATTACAGAAATATTCATACAGAATTACAGAACGATACATATTCATACGGAATTTTAAATATTAAAATTATATTAAAACTACCTATGTTACGACATTTAGATATTATTATAAGTATTAATAAGTAGTAGTAAATATGCAATGTAAATTATTATAATAATATTATAAAGCATACAAGTCCTTTTTTCTCCTTTTTCCCCTTATTTTTTCTCCCTTCATCCTCATTTTTTCCTTTCTTCCCTCCCTTCTCCCTTCTTTTTTCCTCTTTTCTCCCTCCCTTCTCCCTTCTTCCCTCCCTTTTCCCTTCTTCCCTCCCTTCTCCCTTCTTTTTTCCTCTTTTCTCCCTTTTCCTCCCTCCCTTCTCCCTTCTTCACTCCCTTTTTTTTCACCGCCCACTCCCTATTTTAATAGTAAATTTTCGGCTTCGCCGAAAATTTACTGGGATTCTAGATCCCAGGATCCTAAGGTTTTTCCACCAGCGTAGTGAAATATATTAAATTATTCACATAAATAGTCATATTGGTAATTCCTTACATCGTAATCGTAACTACATTACTATCAGCCCGAATATGACTTGGGTCAAACCTGAAAGCAACTCTTACTTTACTTCACTGATTGTCACCGAGTCCAACATGTACCATTGTATAACTACATTATTAAGACAAAGGAACCATATCCACCCTTTAAAAATGCCAAACATACTTTCGCGATAAAAAGGGTGTGCATAGTAGAACTTAAGTGTTACAAATAATACTCCTTCGGAGTGCAATAATCAGGGCCACAGTTCTGACCTTTGCAGTTATATAGACCTACATAATCCGTATTTATATATATATTTACTTCTCATATATAGTGATGTATTTTTATTATTAATTACTACCGTAAGGATATCTGTGTATAGTATATTAATCATTTTAAACATTGCAGTCCTGCTGGCCGCTAGTCATGCTGTACTATAAAAATACACACCTTGTGATATAGTGAAATATTTGTATTGCTAAAGAATACATTAAATGTCTATTGAGATGTTTTCAAGTGAATATTCATCATTCATTTTTATGTTTCCTTCTATGCAAATGCATTCATTCATTCAATTCATTGAATAATTACATACATTTCATTGATGTACGTCGTCAGTTTATATGCATACTTAAATTGCATCTGTGGGAATTCTGTTTGTACTTAAAGTTTTTACTACATAATACTGGTAGGCTTGGTAAGAGATTAATACGCAACTTGTAAGTGTAAAGAGCGTCAATGCTGAGAGTATCCTAATAGATGCAATAATAAATTGCACTCCCATTGCACTACCTGTGAATGTATAGTGAAGTACTAATTGAGAATAAATGTAATAGTTGATGACGCGGACTGACATTAAAATAACCAAATCTACCTCTAACATCTCCTTTTCTATCTGTCTAATAACAGCACATCTTGTTATGTTACATCCTTACAAACGCATTCGTGTATCCAAAAATATCCCTGCATAAACTGCCTGAAGAATAACGGTGAAGAATGGCATTTGGCATACTTTCTGGTTCTCGTCTCACCATTCATTCATATACATTCCTATTATGGGATCAGACGGGATGGTCTACAAATGTTACTTTTATGTTACAAGATGATAGATTCAAGCACAAGACACAATAGCTATGTATTATCTAACTAACAATAAGAGTAGGTTACAAATTGATAACAACTTGGTTAGTGTTACACATGAGCTGTACAATACCCATGTGTAGGTACCTATACGGTTCCTTTTTTATGCAAGTAGGGACCTATTCTTGAATTCTTGTGCCATTTCATGCTTAATAATATATCTTTTCAAAGTCCCGAGCCAACCGTGAATATTGATACATTTTGTTAATGCTGTTTACTACAGCTACAAACTGATTGAGACTTTAAAAAGAACACAATTCCTTATTCCCTCTGAAAATCTTAATCTTCCCATAGCACATTTCCATTCCGAATGGTTAAGCCGTAATGATAGTTAGTCTGCCGACATCTCTATTCCCACGTATTTTTCTTTTTTCACGCACCTGCTAAAAATTAGCCTTCCAATTTTGTGCTCAAATCATTGTCATTTTAATCTATACTGCTTCGAATAAACAAGTACAAGATGCTACATAAGTAATATAAAAGACGATAGAACGTACATGGATGCAATTGGTCTAAAAGTAGAAGTCATTCATAGATCGTTATGTATCAACTCTAAACTACTCACCTACTTAAAAAAAGTTCAGTATACGTGACGTGACTAGATGATGTTGGCAAATACATTCCTATTAAAATCCCTTTTGAAATTCAAATCAATCAAAGCATGTAAGCTGCAACAATAGGACCGGCCATTCTGCATACAAACAACCATGTGCATTTGTGTTTAAAATCGCACTTATCCTAACCATTTCTGTATGAGGTAAATTGACAAATTTATCATACAAGGAAGAACCTAAAAGAAAACATTACTTCACCGTGGACAATCTAGTCAACTTTGATAATTATTGCTGTTTATCGATTGAGATTGTTTTAGTTTAATAGTCAGTTCTATAAACCTAATTGAGCATTACAAGAACCATTTGTGTATCCTAATTTTATCGTACTGAGCAATGCGACCTGCATACAGTTCATACATGGCCAAAAATTTTTGAAGGTATGCTCCTCGTTGTACAGCTAGATTACAATAATATACCGTAAAGATGTATCACATAACACACCTAGGTATGTGTTATTTATTACCATTCAGTACATGTCGTTTATGATTATTGCTATTGTCACTGTATACACAAAGTTAATGCCTATCGGCAGATGATTGTCTTGTCAAGGTTCAATAAAACAAAATAAAAATAATGCATAAACGAACCCAGCATGAGGAAAGGAGCTGCCATGTTGATACCGATGAATTCCACTCCACAATAGCAGACGAGTCCAAAAGCAGCAAGAGATCCCAAATTTGCAGAGATGACACCAACTAAGCCGAGCCACGGCTTGGATTTAACCCAGTCGAACATCATACACGTAATTACCATGAAGCCTATCATCCATATAGCTGTCACTGAAAAATATGGAATCACTGAAAACGTATTTCGCTCTAATTCTTGGGCAAGTGTTCGCACTGTGAAACGTGCCACTGTGATATGTTTCCATTGTTTTTCCATTTCTTCCATTTTTTCTATGACTTTCTGCTCCCAGACTTCACCTCTGTTAAAAACATTTCAAATATTTGAATTCAGGTACTTTCAGTCATAAGTGAAAATACTATATGCTGACGCATGTAACATGTCATATTATCACGGAAGTGGTTATTCCGCTTTCTATACTAGGAGTTTTTCTAGAATTTTTCATGAAGCACTTTACAAGAAATCATTTCATCTATACAAACATCATAATATAGTTTTAACGTAGGATACAATAACTTCAATAATTGTAAGTTCAAATGCTAATTTCTAATTTGGAAAATCCTCTGACTCGCCATTGACTTAACAACCAAATTCCTCAAAGGGTCAACCATAATGTTGCAGTGGAGACATATGTAATGTAACATTTTGGATGCACTGACAACTGCTCGATCTTGTAAGTCAGTGGGATCACGAATGTCAGTTGCATTTACTTGCTATGGTCATAATACTGAGTGAAAAGTACATCTGGGCATAGTTAAAGATATATGCTAGTCAATGTATGTTGCTGCGTAGTTTAATCATCTATATAACATTTTGGCTTGCGCTGCAAAATAAAGAAGAATTTTTTCATTCTCAATGGTTAAGCTTCGGCAATTGAACTGTACAGCTTTTGCCTCACCTTACCACATTCATATTCCATAGTGTGTGTATAAGTTGCAGAGCACAAAAAATTCTTAAGGTTCTTGGCCATTGGGTTTCATTCTTAAGTTAACTTGCCGAGCCATATAATAATATTATCACAATTAGTTGGGACTGGCAATAAAAACTTGTTTTCATTCTACACATCGATTTGACAGTATTCAGCTGTGTAAAAGTGCATAGGTTTTGCTGAGAACATTTGGACACGCATGGCTAAAACAAAAACTTCGTTTTTCACTACTTAAAAGTCAATTTTTAATAAATGGGTTAAATATAAACGTCCTTGTTAATGGATGTAGAATAATGATATCCAATAATAAACAGAAAATTACTTATTACTGCTCGCTACATTGCAGTGCATTGCACAAATGTTCACTAAAAATGAGAGTTCTGGTCTGTAGTTAACTTAAACCACATTTCGACAATGTAAAAAATATTGCTCAATCAGAACAAAGGCAATGTAAGTGAAACCATACAGGTAGAAATACTTAACCCACAATGCGTTCATGCTACATAGAGATTACCTCACTTCTAACTCTACTACGGTCTACGGTTCGTTTACATGAATGTGTAGAGATCTTTGCCGAAGAGTTGCAAAAGACACACATATACACAAATCGTTGATACTGTGTAGCCTTAACCTTGTCATTGCGCAAATTCTTGTACGAAATAGCTATCAAACTATTAACTCTACAATATCAAAACATGATTCTTATAAACTACAGATAAACATGACACTTCTAGAGAAGTGACCTACAAATTGCAAAAAGGTACAATTTTTTAGTATCAAACATAATTTTTTACAAGTTTAAAAGGTTAACGGATAATATTATGCAAACATTTCGGCAGTTTTCTGAGAAAAACTGTACCAAAATCATCTTTTTTCCAATAGGAATTTTTATCTCTGTAAAAATGATACAAAGAACAAACAATAGTAATTTCTACGTACGGCAAGACATAATAATACAGTGGCTATCCAATATGCAATAAGTGTAGATACATTCAGTGTAGACCTTCTGATACCTAAACGTTTGTTTTAACTTTGATAATTTAATCATTGAATTCCAACGCTGTGAACGTGAAGGCATGCAAAAACAAGTTTTGGGCTTGGTTTACTCGTGTAGAAACGCTGGAAAGATTATCTAACCTGAGCATTCGTATAATTGTTTACGCTAATGTAACATGCATATAGTAAGTCAGTGTTACTGCTGTGTATCGGTATCTTATGCAACTGCATTTCTGGGCTGGGTGTGACGTATTGTATTATTCTTATGTATCAAAATACAAGGATCTTATACCATCCTCAGATCTGCGGTAATAAATTCAATCCGGTTTTGTAGACAGAAAGATATCCTACATTTTTCTACACAGTAAACACAAGTAAGTGTATTTCTAGTGTACCCATGCACTTTTCACAACTATGTCTTATTATCTTGTGACTTTGCGAGGATTAAGGCTTCTTCTACCTGCCAAACATAAACATTATATTATGCCATATGGGATGAGGTCAAAAGTGCATACAGAATTTCTGTGGGGACTTTATGAACAAGTTTATCGAAATGATTTAGCGCTTATGTCATAACTTACAACGAATAATAAATTCTCCCAATATCTTGGTGGGTATCTATCTACCTGAATTTTCCTTCGCGAAAACAAGGTACTCCATTGAATATATTCATCAATATTTATTGCAAATTAGAATACTGAAGACATACCTTGCATCCTGTTTCTGAGTGTTGACTGCGATGAAGTAGTTGAGTTGAAGAGCCTTAACAAATTCCACCGTTGAAGTATTCGAAATTTTAGCTCCACCAAAAAAGAACGGCAATGCATATGACTTAAAATTCAAAGGACTGAACATAACGGGCCAAACTATTGATGTCTTCTTGCTCACAATATCGTCCATTAAGTCACCGAGTTCTATTACGTCATTTTCATAACACTCTCCATCCCACGCAGCACACAAAGAGTCGTATTTGTATTCATCTTCATCCCAAATAACCTTGATATCATGGATGATTTTGTCCAACTCTTGAATCTCTTGCCATACTTCCTTACGGATGAGTGTGTCCCCGTCTTTTGCTTGAACGAATAATCTAAATTCAAATATTCCCACGATCTTCAGTTATATATTCAGTTAAATTCAGTTTTACAATTTTCCTGATTTTATAATCTTTTGTTTACTGCCGCATATTATTAAAAAGTACTCTTTTGTTTACTGCCACATATTATTAAAAAGTACTCTTTTGTTTACTGCCGCATATTATTAAAAAGTACTCTTTTGTTTACTGCCGCATATTACTAAAAAGTAGATTTTCTTACCTTGCAAATCTTCCAGGTCTGACAAATCTGGACGGGTTGAATTTGTGCGTGTAATTCATAGGAAAGAAATCTTCAACAATAAGTCTTTCAGTTTTGGCAGCCCCATCGACAGGTGAAAATAAATATTCAGGATCATCGACATAATTCAGCCTTTGCATACCAGTGCCCAAAAGCAAGGCCATGAAAAAAGGTATGATTATGTAGTAGGAAGGATGTTTGCCAATTTTGACACCGAGCCAGTAGAAGAGCCTCGTCAGCCCATGATCTATAATAGCTAAACTACACTCCCCCATCTCGTCGTCGTCGGAATCGTCAACGTCCGATGGATTTGAAGGATCTCTCGTCCTCCTAATTCGGTGGTGACGACTACCTCCTCCGATGGCAGTTATTCGTAGAATCTGTGGCTCAGACTCTTCCACAGCCTGGAATCCAACGATTATACGCATTTTGAATTAAAAGAGGTATGTGAATAAATTACACTTTAATAAATATTCTAGGTAGGAATTTTAATGATGATGCAGATATTCATGACGATGATGAGTCTTTTTCACTCGTGGTTATTACTCTGATTATATCAGTAAGTAGTTTGGCTCACGACATCATTTCATTTGTACTCTTATAACAACAATCATAGTAAACAACAACAGTAATCCATAATCATGCATTCCATGTAGGTTATTGTAGCATTAATCTGATTTGCATTGCTTTTAGAAGTCGGTCGTCAGTCTGGTTCTGGTTTTATGTTGTGGTGTAGCAATTGGTTCAGTGTTTGAATGTAATTATGATACTAGTGAATAGTTAATGTACAGCCTTGTGAGAGTAATACGTATTAGTCTCGATTTTGTTGTCACAATCTATATAGAAGAAGACTGACAATCATAAATGTATCATCTCAGCAGGGTAAAAGTAACAAGAAAGATGACAGGGATAAAGATTGTCTCCAGTCAAGTGTAACCACAGGTGTCAACACAAATTTCCCATTAATACAATTCTCGCAGTTAAATCAACGACTTCCCTTCTTTGCCAAACATCATTTTGATAAACAGCACAATTGATGAATGTAAATTACGGTACATGATACGAAACACTCTTGCTTTTATTATTGCAATTTTCCACACTTTCCTATTTCTCAACACAATCAATAGCAACGATGCAAGTACAAGTTAAAATGCAATGAACTTGCTAATTTTTATCTACACAGGTACTCAGATTAGATTGGTAGCAATTCTGATTTATTATAATGTACTATGCAATTAATGGAGTTTGATATAATTTTTATTTATTGTTTAACGAAAAGAGCTTTGTATTCATTTTTCTTGTGAGAATAGCACTGATTAAACACGGTAACACTGGCTTTTACAGTTCAAATTTTATGCAAGTGGAATTTTATACAGCTTATGTATCTCACTGCCTATCTCAGCAGTAATCATTGTATAACTAACTACAGTATGTTATGTTACCTATGTACATATATTTAAACTTTCTAGGAAACACATTCCTACCGACAAACACGAGACTGTCGTCACAAATGACCAATAGTCCGTCGCCTACTTCTTATCCACCCCTACTTAGTCTCTTTGCCGTGCTGAATGTAGCCGAATCAACTTAAATCATTTGGTAGGAACAAATGCAACTAAAATGACTTCTGCAGCACATTTTTCAACATTCGCTATAAAAAACTACATATTGCACTGACTTTTTGCTGTGCCTACTTATAAGTACTATACGTATTACGGTGAGATAATTCGCTTAATCTTATAAAATGACTTTCGTTGACCGTACAGCACGTATGTCCTTATGCTACCCAGATACACACTCAGATAGTACCTAGCAGGATCTTGCTAATAAAATGATGTATGGTGATTATTGTCTTTCGTCTACCAGAACATGACATCATACTATATAGCACATAAGATCTAACTTAAATACAATGTATTCTAATTCTACTAATTCGGATGCAATCCTTGCGACCATTTACTAATAGTGAATGTATCTTTGTCTTAAACTGAAGGCAGCCGCATTGCACACGACAGATTTGCAACAACTATATAATACAGGCTAGGTTGTACGGAATGGACTAGTTTTTCTAAGTATTAGTCACATATTCACTCTCTTACATTAAAATATTTACTTTCGCACAATTGAATTAGTCTTGCAAGTACATGCTCGTCATTATAATGATTTTTTATATACATCCACTTACAGCTAAGACTTGTGGACTAAAGTAGGCCCAGATGTGTACTTGGATCTACTTTTGTGGACATTAAGCAAGCAAAACTATATACATATTTTTCCTTGAAGCAACCACCTACTTTATTCAGTTATAATAACTGTGAATGTCTCCTCGTATATTTATACAGCAGAAATTGAATATCAGCATAGAATTTGTAAGTACAAATTAATAAACAAATAGTGTTACCAATTACTATATTTGTTGAATTAAAAATTTAAACTACATTTTTTTTCTGCAGGTTACTGATATAATGAAATTATGACATTATGAGTTGCTACAGAGTGCATAGATTAGACCTATATTTCTTGCCTGAAAGTAATTTAGTTTAAAGGATATTTCGGGAGCTTTTCTTAATCAGCTTTGAGCACTTGATCTACATTATTTGTATTGAATGATATATTATGTATCATCCTTTTTATTTCTAAACGGCGCCATTAAAAGCTACAATAAATTTTTTAAAATTTTAAATCTATTTTCGTTAAGATACAATTAAACATGAACACGGAATGTTTGTGTAGTCACGTGCACTTATGCCAGCAATGAAAAACATTGTCTTAATAATACTTGATTAAAGTAAATCTTACATTTAGTGACCATTGATCAGGAATTTCTCAAATCCAGTGGTAGCAGACATTGCGTTTAAACTATGCATGCTTCGAGAGCAAAACGAGCTTATAAGCATTTCGTGGATGTTTCCAATTCTTGGTTTTTGTTAAGAGATTTTTTCAAAGGTTTTTCTAATAGAGTAGAAATATAGAGCAAAATGTGTCTGAAGATACCTCCATAGGCACTGTGTATTGGAATTTTAATTATAGCACATTACACGATTGACGCGATAATGACAGTTATTCAATTTGCACCAACAAGTTCTCACTTCACACCTTTTGTGAATGACAAAGAATAACAAAAAATAACACAAGTGACAATTGTCAATAAGCGACCAATATCCCATTTACTACATGAATGGGCGAGCCATTTGTCAGTAACGCACAATGCTTTCTCTAGGATTTTTCACACAATTGTGTACATTGTTCAAGCTTGAGCAGCCGTGAGTTTTCTACACTCTCAATCAGTGCTAATCGACAACTGACTAAGGATGAGCCATCAACATAGTCACCACAGTCACACATAAACAACAAACAATGCACTTGTAAACGGATATTTTCTTCCGGAGACCTTTATTTGTTTCTTAGGTCTACTTCCTGAGAAAATTGCATAGAAAAGTAAAGCTACCTTCAGTTTTTAATATCACTTGCAAGGCAACACCCAACTGAGTACTATTGTGATGTTATAATCACTTTTTAATACCTAGTCAGTATTAATTGTTGAGTTACACAAGAAACAATGGAATACTTATGTTATAGTAGTATCACTTTTAAGGATAGATTAGTTAATTGAGTAAGGCATAAAAGTCAAAGCTGAGTTACGTTAACAGATAGAATGATAGGTACAAACTGCGATAAAATTCTTTGTCTTGACGATTCATTCCCCTCATGTTTAATAATCATACTATTCTATGTAGTATACGTAGGAATTATAAAGAAGGGTCAATCGGCCAGGTGAAAGTGTCAATGTGGGACACCCTTGATTGCACATGCTCTGCAGACAGTGTAGCATAATGCACATGATTCTCTACATATTCCACGTATCTCTTTGCAGAGATTTTGCTTCTAGCATGATTATTACTTACGCTAGTTGTTTAGTTAGTAAGTAGTAACCAAACTTGCGGCAACCTACAACTTACTATTGAATCTTTCTTACAGACTTCTATACGCAAGTGTATCCATATCTTTAATAGTATATGTTCGAGCACATATTATCCGTATTACTATGCTATATGGTATGTCGGTACCTGTACCTTTCATTTCATTTGATTCATAGTAATTTATATATCATAGCAAATCAGATAAGTTTTGATATCTAGCCATACACAGCAAAAATCGCATGTAGTTTTACGATACAATGCTTTTCTGCACTATTCTGTCAGATTTGAGATCCTACTCTACTACAAGCATAGCATAATATCAAATATTTATATATTATTCAAAGCATTATTGGGATTGAGGGGTAGGTATTTAGATGGTAGTATATAGTAAAGGAGTCCAATAGGTGAACATTATATTCACTCTATTATTTATTATAATATATAATAAATGTATATTTTGCAATCGTCTAAGGTATTGAATATTTATTGCTAGTTCTTAGCTACTTGATACATGTATATCAATTTTACATTGTACGTAGTATTTACTTACAGCTTTACACTCATGTAATTTTAGTATATGTAAAAAATCTCGATCAGCTTGAATGAAAATGTAATACTTATTACGAGTATCAGTTCCCCTAGCCATTTACGATGGGAAGTTTACTCGTGACGTACTATGGTTATACAAATAAGTATAAGTCTGTGTGTATGCAAAAAGTTACAATGCATTGGACGTTATAAGCTGAGGTAGATAATCTAAAGCATGTCATACAGAATATTAACTCCTATTCATCTCTACTAGAATTCATGTGAATGGCATAGCTTGAGACAACCGGTTGCCTAAAATTATAATTACAGTCTAATGATAAATTGAATTTTACTGTCGCTGATGGAATGTAGAATGAACTGGCCAGAGATTGAGATCTTGAATGAAACGTAATTTGAAGTTATTCCGGCTTCTGTGCAACGTACAGAGTTTATTTGTGCTTATGCTTTGAAATGAGGTTTAACTTTCTACTTGAATTTTGTAGACACACTTTATACAATCAACCTGCACAACATATCGCAACGATCCTGTTGTCCGTCTGACAAAAGATAAACAAACTGCTGACGTAAAATCCGATGTCTTTCCAAAGAAAGAATACAATATACAGGATGCAATTAGCCTTTCCAATTTTAGACTGTTTAATACTACATCTTGATTGAGTCTTGCTATGGGAAAAGGAACTGTCACTTTTACTTTTCTATTTTTGACATTCTCCTTTGTACTCACATGCAGTTAAGTAACACAATTATTACCTACTCAAATCCTGTTTCTGTACTTA
Organism: Tomocerus qinae; assembly: GCA_020055645.1. NCBI lineage: Eukaryota > Metazoa > Arthropoda > Collembola > Entomobryomorpha > Tomoceridae > Tomocerus > Tomocerus qinae. Next base: position 25,439,491 of record CM034549.1, read on the forward strand.
GGTATCTATTTACTTACGTCATTGGAAATTGTATTGTCTACTAAAAGGTGCTTGCAAAAAGTATATATTAACTGCCTACATTTTTAGCCTACTTGGTTTAGTCTAAAAAAGATAAGGAAATAGATATAAAAGACATTGAGAAAGAATGACATGTTTTAAATGCAATACAATTAGGTATTTAAAAATACCTACCACTTATACTCGCGGTTTACGCTTACTACGGTAGTGAAAACACAAAATTGAGATTTGATTGCTGTGGATTTTGTACAAAGTACGAAGCAAATTTAAAGTAGCTATTAATAATACTGAGTTCCAACAAGTCATAATATAACGTAATTTACGTAATGCTTTCAATTCTCATTACTAGTGACAAACAAACAGAACTTAGAATATTTGTGAAGTTATCAACTACCAAAACATATTACCAGAGAAATATAATGACTGTGAGATTCGTATACACAGCCCATGTAGGACACCTGTTCTTAGTCTAATAGATTTCCGGTGTCAGTCAGATTGATCATATTTTCTTTAAATCTGAATAATCAAATTGAATCAAAATGTACTTAAAAATATAAACATTGTAAAGTAGTAATGTACGATTAAATCAGTTCATATCAGTATTAGAAAATTGTTTAGCCTACTACAAGTACTATAATATAACTTATAACGTGTGTATGATATCCTGGAATTTGTACTCAACATGAGCCAACATCATGACAGTTTGTTTGTATTATACATAAATACATAGATTTGAATGCGCAACGTTTTAAACATTGGCTCATTCATGTCCCTTTAAATTTGGCATATTTAAACCATAATGTCATGTTCTTTGTTTGCTTGAGTAAGAGCGTTTTGTGATTTACCAGTTTTTCAAGTCAAATCAACCTTGTCGTTACAAAAGTTAAACAAATTTTGGTTTGTCAAGTCCTAATTTTTTACTTTGTAGATCTTCTCCTCTGTACGGCTCTGCTGCTTGAATACTAAACTAATCCCTTCCTTTTTCGCAACCTTAACTTAGCTCGAAAGTGGAATATTTTAAACGTTAAGGCTTTTGCATAATGATGTTAAATAAGTAAGCTGTTCTTTTGTGGTTACACACTACAAATTAGGATTTATTGTAAAATCTTTCGTAGGAAATCACTGCAAAGCCTAATTTACTTTCAAAAGTTGTGAATCCATAGAGCAAAGACGGTTTCCCCTATCTACTAGACATCTGTAACTATATAGACGACAGGACAATGAATAAATTCGCGGATTAGTTAGAGTTCATAAATTAAATTAAGAACACAACTGTTGTATTCTACATAGAAATGTCACATGTGTAATATCTGTATGAAATTCTTGGAAATAGCATTGTTTTATCCATATACGTGTAGTCAACGTTTTTTGTTGCAATTGTTGGATTCAGGAACTAAACACCCCGTATCCCTGATCCCATTTTACGTCCCATCTCTATAAAAGTATCTAGATTATGTTTCCTTATTTTTTCACATCTATATTATCTGTGTCTCAGTGTACATCTATGCCTAAGTTTAAAGAAACTATCCACACCTGCCAGCAGTCACTGAAAGTATTTGCATGTCTTGCACAATGTCGCCTTTCCTGAGCCGAACATAAGCTTAACTTTAATAGCAAACAAAACATCGCATTATATCACCAAAAGTGTTATGAAAACGATGACGTGTATGTTACTAATTAACTTTGAGGCTTAATTTCAGCCGACAGACTATAAACAGTAGTTCAGCTTTGTCGTAGAACAGTGCAATAACTATCTGTACTTCTCTAAACTCTGAAAATAATATTACTACACCCGTATACCCACATAGAATGCTTACATGTACCAGAAACAGACAGATTTGTCACTTTTTTATATTCGCCCTTATTATTATAGCTAAAATTAAATTGAGACTAATCTTCTTCGCCTTTTTTTGTCGCATAGGCTTAAGCTTAAAACAGTTGTTTCTTTGTCCTGCATTAATATCCATTTAGAAAAGCCAAAATATTTCGTAAATTTGAACTTAACTACTATATTAAGGTGTAATACAGAGAAATCGCTTTATGATAATAAAAAGCAAGGTGGATTCGTGGAGTGTGTCACGAAAATCCAAACACTAATTATGGGCACTGATCATGTGACAACCTAGCATTGCGGTTTTCATGTAACAATTTATAAAAATATAGAATTGATCCCGAATACCTAGTGGCATACACCAACGCAGTGATTATAGTTAAATGAAGACATGTCTGAATCTGTTATGGAATATTTATTGCATGACATTCTATTTATATGATGCAACCAGAAAATAATTAGCTTTAAGTAGGTAGAGTATGTGTGTAGGTATTTGTTGGACGTATACCTATAGTATTGGGTAACAATGCATGGAATATTAAGTGTGAATTGTAAAAATGACAGGAACTAAAGATAAGTATTAGTTTGATATTAAATTTGTAGGTACGAGTACGGCTAAATTCACGACCACAAGATTGAAATCTTGTTAACTTATGCGTGAATACAAAAAAGATTGATGTGATTGGTACATTGATCATAGATATGGAGATATTGCATCACACAAGCGAGGCACACGATTGAATGCCTGACTGAACTGTTCAATTAAATCCCAATGAAATGATAATAATGCTATATTTACGACTAGTTCATGTTATGTGCATTCTATTTTGAGAATTTAGACACTTCTACTTTAAGAGGTACCCATTCATATCCAATAAGGATAAATCAAATTGTAGGCAAGCACATAACGAAAAACTTCCAAGAAAATCAGTAAAACTATATCTTGAGAATGTAAATACTATGTTTTCAGTGTATAATTTAATACACTTTAACTGAAGCCTTAACTAAATAGTTTGTAGTCAAAAAGTTATTAGATATTCATAATGTGTACCTACTTGTAGTACATGGCAGACAATGTTCGACTTCATTAGGGTATGAGGAAATAAACTTGTCTTACTGGATGTCGACAGAGTCCATTACCCAACTACTATAAGGGGAAACCTGTCTTGACTTGGGTTGAATATTGTATCTAGTATTGTTTGCACTGCTGACTGAAGGAATACAATTCAGCCCTTGCTTGCCAATAAAGGAGATACTGAGATAAAGTTTTCTGATCCTTTCTGTGAGCAAGTATACAAGATTGGTTATATCTGATTCATAGCATAATATTTTAAATGCAAATGTTTGAACTGCCATGAACTAGCTGTCTTTTCCATCCAGTCTGTCCTACCCTGAACTGAAGTCGTGTTATATGCATAAAATAAAGTAACTTCGCTTGCTTTTCCACTCCTAACCCAATGACTTGGATTTCTATTGAAGTCTTAAAGCATTTAACGTTTACAAGGTAAACAGTCAATTACCTTTTTAATATTTTTACCTGCGTCAATCATTCAGGCAGACAGAGAACAATGCCATTATCATCATGATCATTGCAACTTTACCATTTTCGTGCCCGTATTATAAACACTTGTTGCATACATAATAATGCAGAATGAATTCAATTTATAGGGAATTATTATATCTATATACTAAAACTACCCACTCAACTATCATCTGTAGCTGTAGTTTGGAGAATTGAACCACATTACATATGCAAGCATGCAAAAAGCATTATGCACTTTAAAAATAACTTTCTTTTGTCATTTTTATTTTGCACAGGCAAAAGACATCTTTCTTTTGTTGCTCGTACTACAGAAACCATTAAGGACATTTCGTGTGTCAAAGAAAAAAAATTATATGAAAACGCATGATAATTATAGAGGGGAGAATACGTATACTTTAATATAACTTTTACGCTTATGACAATGGCACCGTTGTTGGCATAATGCAACTGCAGCGTGCAACAATTTGTCTTCTTTTCAACACCCAATTTAGCAAATGCGTTGAGAGGGTAAATGAAAATGCTTTGTTGCAATTTAATTCAATTTTTTGTGGTTTACCCACTAAATTAATGCCCTGACCTCTAAAAATGCAGTCTATTCCTTTTCCTTGCATTTACCATTCATATGCACACCTTTTGGTATCTACCAAAATTTTCTTAGAGAAATTGTCATTCAATCAAATGACAGTGAAAAAATTTAACCAACAGAACGGTGAGCTGATTACCATTGATGTTGTCTCATTTATATGGATGTACCCCATATGAAGCTGTGCCTACAATTAGCTAAACAATATTAGTGCTTATTGTGACCTAAAAATATTGGTGGTCGTGAGCAGAGGTTTAATTTATATTGTGTCAATACTGCTTGCTCGGAGCATCTGGAAGATTTGTCGAATTATCCGTTACCTACTGACACTAAATTAAAAAATGCCTCAGTAAAGTAGCACATCAAGGAATCAAAACGTCTGTAGGCCATGTTTACACATGCAAACACTGTTATGTTTCCTGCTTATGACTTAGTTATCTACTTATGCTGTTTAAAGAACTATTCCTGAGTCATTGTTTTTTTGAGCTGTCATGTATCCATTAAATTCTATTTGGATACTTGTATACAAAAACACTTTGAAATTATGCTTACATTATATATCTACCACCACAATAACAATCTGTCTTGGCACTCAACAATCTTAATATTGTCTCGGCATTCGGCAATCTCATAATCTCTATTACGATATGCGCCAACACTTACAATCACAATTGATGAAGTGTCAATATTGCTTACATATTTCTATAAGTCTGCATGATAGAAACAATCAATGTAACTCTGAATGAGATTCTTTTTTGAAGTTCTCATCATTTGTTATTAGCTCTCGTCACATACCTATGGAGTATACTCAAAGTACAGTGTAGATTTGTAGAATAATTTAATAAAACAAAGACATTGGTACCATATTTCGCTATATTTGGTGTTTTGGTCCATGGGACGTAAATTTTGTCCCAAGGAATGTCCTAATAAGAATGTAAAATATGTGGGTAGTTAGGTACTACATAGTTAAAGGAGTGATAAAGAGGATGGCACAGACATAAATAGCAAGCACGCATATTTTTTTGTCTAACGGGACTTCCAACCGACGCATCCTGCTTTTTAAGCACGCTGCTGCACCTGTGTATATCTTGCAATTATACATTAGACACTGTTGAATTCTAAATGATTTGAAGATGAGAAATTGAATTGTTCATTTATGCAAAGTTAGTACACTAACAATCAGACCTGAAAGCATAAATAATACAAGTAAGTGATTCATGAGTTATACTGACACAATACAAGTAGGTAGTATTTTTCTGAGCTTGACATGCAATGATAATTGCAAGAGTGTTTTAACAGTTTGTATTTGTACATGATAATACTCTATCATTGAGCCACCCTTAATGAATAGGATGACATTCGGATTGAAGTATCAAATTGAATTGAATTTCGACCTTAGAATGTAAAACCTTAAACTTAATTGTGATGTGAATCGTTTCTATCAGTTTGTATGTTTACCATTATCATAAAGCCTAAATAATATGCATAGTTATATAGTAAGTAACCTTACATAATGTAGTCTATTAAGGGTATTTAAACCACTACAAGTATTTATCTGATGCACAAATTTGCATTTCCATTAGTTCTTAAACAATAGATAGGTATAATTGCACGCAATCGCTATTAATAGAATTCTATTCTGATTTGACTTTGATTTGTTCGGATATACCATTGTGTAAAAAATAAACAGTAATGAGAATAAAGTATACCATAGGAGGAACGGTATGCTAATAAGATTGCTGAAAATGGCAAATGCTCATGTATTAGTTTGTACATAGTAAATTACACCTTGTAGAATAGCTTATTACTTCATTTTGTTAGGCTAAGTAAGTCATGCTTCTAAAAAGGCGTTTGTATAGAGGCGTACCAAGTTTTATTAAGGGATGAAACAAATCAAGGTAATTTTTATTTTCCATTTGGTGCAATTAGACTACTTAGAGCTTGAAGAGTCGCCGAGTCTGAGTCAATCAATGCCGTATCAAATGAGCGTAACCAAAATCGCTATTAACGTTAATGCATGATGACAAGACAATCACTTAATGTTATTTTGAGTATATAGCAGTGAGCATTAGTTGAACTGCTTGGGGAATGCTATACTATAGGAAATGGTTGCATTTTTATTGTTATTAACAATAGATCTGCTGACGAACAATAAACAAGAGCCGCAGGCTGCTTAATATACATTATTTCTGGTCTGCTGTATGTGCCTGAGCTAATAGTCACGTTTAGTTGGGCTGTAGTGGAAATATATACTTGGGTCGACAAAAGATGAGTAAAGTTGAGACAAAGTGGCTACTGTCATTTTAATGAATTTTCTGCATTGTAGCTTTGTACTCCGCCACGTGAAACTTGTAGGCCACAAGAGTCTTCTTCTATTCTTATTAGTTTCTATTTTAACACAGGCTAGTATTTTCAACGCATACTTTTATCCCTGTTATCTACTATTAGAGAGAATGCTACACATCTGCAATTCCTTCAAGATTTGTGGTTTGGTAGTTCATCTATGTGGGTAAATAGTGTGTGCGGTATTTGTCAAGATTTTGTTAAGGGATAGGTTATGGTTTCCTTAATAAATAAACAGAAAAAATGATAATCAGGTAGTAACTGTCAGTTGGTATCACACCTCGCATAACCTAACCTACCGCTTCACATTAAGGAAAGAGTTAATGAGACTCGCAATGGTATATATGTGGTGTATTCTTGACATATAAATGCAAAGTGATTCACAATCAGAGTAATTGTTCAAGAATTTCTCTTTCTCCTATATTAATGAGCATGGGAAATGAGTTTTTTCCGTCTGCATGCATTTGGTTTGACATGAGAACCATTCTCATAGATCGAACTACATCAATCAAGAGTTTTTATGCAGGTAGTACCTATGACATTTACACTATTACATAGGATACCTAGCGCCACTAATGGATGTACTTATATTATGGAGTTATGCATGAATAGTTTATCTGGGGCAAGACAATGAGTCTTATACAACTGTCTGTTATAATTTAGTAGGTGGCTGAGGTTATAACAAGTACAAGAAAAGGGCACATTACGGACATAACAACTCCTGGAATATTTTGGCACTCTGTTCCCTTACCTTGTATTTTCTTGTTACCTAAATGCTACTAATTATTCTCCTATTTTTCACTTCTACTGAAAAGTCGCATTACCAAGTGTGCGTATACAAACGAAGCTCTATTAGATTGTTATGGAAGTGACTTTTGAAATGAGTCCAGTGCGGATGGTACAACTTTTATAATGTAAACGAAAGAAATAGTCACGTAACAGGTACGACTGTAAATGAAATGAACTTGACTGAATTTTCAGTCTAGTTTGGCCTGATTGACTTGAGTAGCCATACAACTATATATTGCTGGTACAATAGAATTCATAGGATGCCTGCAATTAACTATAATTGCAACCGAATGTAAAAGTGTTGTTCTAGAAATCCAGCAGAGAATGCAATTTTGCTAATCTTTAGACGAAAACGCAAGGCAGATTCTTGAGGCAATTAGCCGAATTTTTTCGACACATACTGTAACTATTTTATTTAGATTATATTTTTCCTAGCAGCTGGTGTGTGCGAATGATGTACGTGTTACTGAGAGTACTACACTGCAAATCTGTGTTTGCCCACTATGAGTGAGTAAACAAGTAGGCAAGCGAAATAGAACTCTTCGCTGCTACAATGCAAGTACCTCTTCTCTGTATACATTTTATTGTTTTCGTTCATTCACTAAATAATTATAGGTAGTTTACCAATATTAATAGACCCAAACTAGTCGACTCTATAAAATTGATTGCTAATTCTCAATATGACACAAGTTCAAATATTTTTGACCACACTTGGTGTACATGAAGTGAAAATAGTTCAGCGGAGCATGAGATATTTAATACTGACATACTATTCGCATGACCACAGTATGCAGCTTAACGCATTTTATTTGGGTGGCACTATACTGATATCTACGTGAGTGGTGTGAATGGAATGCTTATGTGGTAACGAAACCAAAATTTTTGAGTAGATTAGTAACACGTCTTTGTTTTGAATCATTAACAACATTGCGTTTTACTCAAGTGCGGACAGGCTCGTTTTATGCTCATCCTAGCATTTGAAAAACTTGCCTTAAAATTAACTTACATATGAAAGTAAATTAGCTCGAAACAAAAACATGCACAACAAGTTTAATCAGGTTCAATTTGCAAATATTGTTAATAATGTAGAATCTTCAGTCTTCCCTTTCCTTAAGCTTACTAGGTATGATATGAATTCTTCCTTATATGGAAAGCTAATGAGAAGTGATTGTGCTAAGCATAATAAGCGAATCAGCTGTGTGAATAATTTGTACTGTGATGATTAATCAAAATTTTGCAACATTGTCCTTAGCCCTAATGTTTGTTTAAATTGTTGATGTAAATTGTAAGAATTGATTTTTCACAAGGAGTTAGCTAAGCAAATGACAAAAATGTAAATAACTAATAATGTTTTACTAGGCTATACAGGAAACTCGACCTACAGAGATAGGCATGCTATTAATGTTTGTAAAACGAAAAACGATGCCCACGTAGGTGAATCAATTTAATTGTTTCCTTGATACACATAGAAAAAGGTACCAAGGATGTTCCGTTGCACAAGTTGGATATTATTGGCGTGCGAAAGAGACAACTTTTAATTTGGAAATAATTTGGAAACCAACAATTGAATCATAGTCATTGGAGACTTGTAGTAAGATGCTTCGGTCTAATTCTACGTAAGCAACTGTAAGCGGAAAACTCTTATTTAACAAACAATAAGTAATGAGATCAGTGGTTATTGTCTTAAGAGCAAGGAGTGGACTGGGGGGAGACAATCTAATCCTACAGCATTCATTCAAATACTCAGCAAAAAGCTGTAGACAAGTTGATATATATCTGTAGGAGACTGAGTCAATGCTTATAAGATTGACTGACATCAAAATTCACTTTTTCCCCTATTGCTACTTACTACTCTTGCAGTTTACTACAGTTGCTCAGATAGAGATAGTTGTACTGTGTGTGGTGTGGTGAGATAGGAATCTTCATGGTAAATAATGGGGTTAAGATCCGTCACGGAAGGTTGCCTTGACTTAACTATCGACTCGAGTAAAGCAAAAGCAAGCCGTAGCCCGTAGCCCAACTGCATGTTGGCGATGTTCGTATAGTACAGATTCACGTAGCTATATGCGAAATGCTTCTCATATGCTATTTTGCTGTCATGGTCGCAAATGTACCGTATGCTCAAGTCTCTACTTCTGAGTATATCCGACTCTTTTCATTTCCAACACACAATTCTTCTAGAATAGGTTAAGTAAATGCACATATTTTTGTAGGGTATTGTATATGCAGATACTTAACATTTAGGTAAACATCTCTATTACATATACATACACTTACAACTTGGGGGATTTGATGGGAAACTGCCTTTGCCATAATTGTTTGCACATTTTTCAGTATTTATCTATATGTACCTCCGTGTCTAAACACGATATGTTTAATATACCTATATTTTAATCTCTTTCGAATTATAGCTACTGTATCTAGTAGCTGAAGAGTATGTTAATGCATTTTGTAGATTTATTACTAGCGAAATCTATTTGGATGAAAGCTGTACATACAGCTATGATGTATCCAGAACATTGGCAATCTGTACTTACATTTACGTATATAAAGAATATTATTCAGATTGAGTGCATTTAACTTTAATGTGTTTCTCCCATTGTGTATTTATCTCCAAGCTGTCACTCTTTTGCGACTGGCATGCGAACGCTATTTGTTTGTATTCTATGAATACGTCTCAAGCAAATGCTAAGGTAAAACAAATCCTACTGTATCTAAACTTCATTTGAAAGCATTTAATTTGGCATAGGCAAATTAAAGAAATCACAATAGCGTCACTTGATAAAGCGAAGATACTTTTCTTTGACGGAAATGTGCTTCCCATGCAATAAACCACATTCACAGAAGGTGCAGCAAAGTTGTAAAAGTTGCATTGTTGTCTAAAATAGCTAAAATAGAATTTCTGTTATTTGCTTATACTCCTACGCTCGCATTCATGTATTAAAGATTCCCTACTGTTTTTACAACTTTAATAATCCTTTAAAATGTTTTCCATTTTTTGGGCCCAGCAATAGCAAGTTGAACTGGTCGAATGATTCTATCAACAGGCTACATACTTACTTATCTACTATTTTAAACCCGGGTACACTTTTATGGAACATTATATTTGCTTTTGTGTAGACGATTTCCGCTCGCTGTCTATTTATTGCTTTATTAATTTAACATATTTGGTTAAGGTACCTCATAAAAGGGTGACAACCGAAAAACAAACCTAGTACTATACTTATGACGCTATATACAAAATTTATATCAGGATGACAGTCCTCAATTAATTGATTTTCATATTAACAGCATACTTATACATACTTTGCACTTAGCTACTATTCTTTGCAATTATGTAAATACGCAACACAAAATAGGTATACAAAAGTTGTACAGAAATGTGCCTGTGCTTATAATGTGTTCATGTGGGCTAGGAATAGGTAGGTGTTAGTGTAGCAAGTGTAGTAGTGGAGTGCAGGATTTAATTTGTTTCGTAAACGGAAAACAATTGCAAATAATGTGCATGTCCACAATAAATCCTGTGCTTTAAGGATAGGGATTACAAAAACATGACTAATTGTTTGAATTGTGTTGGTTTAGTATTGGTCGAGTAGGAAAAGCATTTCCCCATTTACGTGTGCATACCTAAGTTTAATTTAGGTAACCACTAGATCTTTGCAAATACTTTAATTAGTTATAGGAAAGCCTAAACGCGGTTATTGTTAGTATTGTAGTGTGTGTAAGACTAAAGTTAATAAAGTTAATTCAAGTGAATTGCTTATCTTAGTGTTGGATATACATAACTCAGAAGTGTATGTACTTGCCTTGGAGCGCTAATCTTTTCTCTTAAATACTTTTCTTTTTACATTCGATCTTGTAGAAATTAATGCTCTATAAACTCCCCTTGACTGGTTTCGTCTGACTTACATTACTACATTCTGTTATTCTCTCGTTTTACTTTTCCTCTTTTATTCATATCAATTATTGTACAATTTTTCTCGTAAATCAACTAGATATATATGAATTATACTCCTTCCCTACTATGCTCAAGTACTTCTAAAAATATTTACAACACTGTACGTTTATATAGTAAAACTGTTCTTTTCCTCTTTATGTGCATCCTCAATTTTACAGAATGCACTTTGGCAACTGTGTCTACTGTCCATAAATCTAATTCCTGGCCTTTTATCACTTTCTGTAGCACACATTTGTCTTTTATTTGTTATGAATTCCTCCTTTATATTATATCCTATTTCAATTTAGTACTCTTAGGGCTTCATCTTATCAAATGCGTATAGACAGACTAAGATGATAGACTACAAGAAAATTGCAGATTTTCGTTTCAGGTAGGTATGATATTGATTTAATTTGCGGATCTGGTGTAAGACTGTTTGAGGTCAGGCACAACTGAACTCTGCAAACAAATCATAGGGTAAGATACTTTAGGTTGGTAGCTGACTGGTAATTTGTGTGCTCTCATGATATAATACAGAATTGTATAGCGAGTGTAGAAGGACCTTTGCTTTGAGTTTCGTTACACATACACACTAGGTACTGTATACCGGCAGAGAGAATCCTCAGGTAGATTTTCTATTGTTTTCGATTACTTGAGCCTTCATGGATTAACTGAACTACTGAGTACAAGCTGACAGATTAGTCATGAACCCGTTTAGTTCCTTTATTCATGAAAACATTTTAAACAACAGGTGCATGCATCTGAGAATCGTCTATGTCTCCAAATAAAACGGCTCTTTATAAGATACAGGGTGAATAGTCAGAGACTGAGCTACGAAAATGTACGAAATAAACGACTTGTAAAGACATGTTTATATTGTGTTAACGAACATTTAATTAAGGAGAGTTTGATATTAAAATTCTCCTTTAATTTCACAATGTGCTACAGAATCTATTTAGGGTAAAGATTCGAGAACCTTGAAAGTCACAACACAGGTGAGATAGTCAATAAAGAGAGACGTTTGAGATTATAGAGCATATATGCATGCAAATGTGTAAAATATCAGTTAGTATAATGTATTGGGGTCAAGCGATCTGACGCGATGCTGAAATTGGAAAGAAACTCAATTTGCTCAAGAGTTGAGTTGACTTGGCATGGCTCATGATGGCACTTTTTTACCTGAAGACAACATTTAACATTTCATGCAGTGCATTAGCACCAGAACCGGCCTACCTTCACCTTTTCCTTGCAGATGGCTAACAATAAGGATCAGTTGTAGTATCTGTAGTTGTAGTAAGTAGTCAATAAGATATGACAGAACTTTATACACAATTCATTGCATGAGGAGGAGGAAAATGAATGAAATCTTATGTGCATATGTATCCTTATAAATCCACAACACGGTACCCTAATATATCAGCATATCCTTATAATGCTGTACCGGTAGATCTGAAACTACTCTACGGATAAGTACTATCTCTCTAATGCTAACTATATATCTCTATAATATTTATGGGAGAATGTTTGGATATATAATTTGTAAAGCATGTAACGAAATTCTCGTCGGGTCTGGCCGTGTAAAATGGTGTGGTAATATCTTTTATCTCTCTCCTCTCATATTCTCTACATTGACAATGAAATCAAGTATGAAATAAGTAATCTACGAACCTTTTGGACATTGACTCAGACATTCTAATAGTTAACATTTAGTCGGTCAACTGTCTTGACTGGGAATACGCAACATTTGCTCTTACATTTCAGATCTTATAATATGTTTACAATTACTTGTATACACAGTATTCTCATGACCGTAGTAATCATATGCATTATAGTGTATTTGTGTGCAGAGGTGGCTGAACATCAGCCGTTCGACTTGCCTTAAACAAATTGATCAATCCTACCTTGTTAATTGTGACTTTGGGTTGGATATATATTTACTAATAGGTGTATTGAAGTAATAGGCTTTAATCTGGTCAGTATGTTGACGTTGCGCGAGACACCCGTTTGACTGGAATTATATTTCTGAACTTTGATAAATTTTGCCATTCACCTTTACATCTAAATGCAAATAAATGCATAGAGCCTCGATTGGGACTATCTTGTCAAGGTTTCAATGCTATGTTACACAAAAATTTCGAAATTCTTTTTCAGGAGCAAATGTCACGTTTTCTTCGTCTGAATGTCTGGGTGAACCAAAACATTAGTATTCAAATTATACACTTTTGCCGAATTAATAGTCTTATTCAAACGTTTGCATCTGTTTAACCGATAATTTAATGGACTCACGAGCATCGAATCAAGGAATATGTGCAATATTTTGACCTTTATAATACACCCGTATCATTAACCACTTGTAAAATTAATTCACATACTTTAACGATTAATCACACTATATTAATCAATTATACTCGTTTTTTATTATATCATCTTAACAGTTGTACTTTTTAGTGGTCTCACGCTTAGGTACTGAATGAATGTATAATGTAGGTACGTTGCAATTTACGTAGAAACCAGACATTTCAGATTTCTCTTAAGGAGCACGTATTTTCTCCAACTATTCCTACGTAGCTCCTCACACTGTAATTGTCTTGCAATAATATTAATTAAGCGTTAGCTTTAAAGAATCAAATCCAGTTTGGCTCAAGTCCAGTCATTCCATATAAATAATCAATCTAGTGAATGTCCTTTCATGTCACTGCCTCTGCAAGTGCAGGGTAATTTTTAAAAGCAGACGAATGACGCTAATGAGAGAAATTGTGTAAAATTGTCATAAAAATTAAATACCAGAAGACTGTCCTTGTTTTCAAAATTTAAAGTATGAATTTGAAATTCCATGAGACAATGTTACATTTTTACCAGTGAGCAAACTACTTACCAATAAAAGATTTTGAGCTATATTGCCACAATAAAATTCAATTTAGAAAACAAAACGTATTTTTGACATACCTTGATTAATATGGATCCAAATTAATAAACTGCAGATTCACTCCAATTTTAAATTAAACTGTTCACATTAGAGTTTTATCCAAATCCGGGTCTTTAGATAGTACTTGCACAAGAGGCATAGGAAATAAATTTTTTCACGTGTAAAATATCCAAGAGTTAGATGTAAATTCGCTGCACTATTTATAAACTGAAAATTGGAAAATCTCAATAAATATTGCGCACAGTAGAAATTCTATTTCCTTTGCATGATAGGCACACTAGTAGGAGGAGAAGACAAGAAAATAGATTTAAAATAAAACTGCAAATCGTATCTGCTACAGAGTTTCGAGTTCTAGATCTAATTTCTAATGTTCTTAATAGAAATTTCTTTTTTGAAGGAAATAATTCTTAAGTTGGACAGAGGAGTGTTTAGTGGCGGCACCCGTACGTAAGTACACATTGAGATTGCATTGCCGAGCGAGCAAGTAGTAAGAAGAGACAGCTTTGCAACTGAACACTTGGCTTTAGAATTCAGACACAGCCTTTCAACCTGCTCGACGCTGTGCTTGATGAGATTACCTTTAGTATAGAGACTACCTACTCTTTCTTGGTACCTCTACCTTAGGATATCTACCCTATTGTAAACGTGTCTTGTGAGACTATCTCTCTCTCTCATTCCACAGTGTTCGTTGCACAGGACGAAGCTCACTCGGCCACTAGAACCACAACACAACAACCAACTGTGAGATTCAAATTGACTTGAATGTATGTTAATATCTATAGAGTGTACATACACGAGAGTTTTAAATGGAGATTCTCAATCTCACCTACTGCGTTCAGTACGAAAACGTTTTTGTTATACAGTGATCTTATTCTACATCTATCTCTATCCTAGGATGGGCTCAAGGCAAAATACGTCACCTCATCTCTTTATCTGTCTATTATTACACACTCAATACATTTACCTTTCGTACATCGAATTGTTTTCTCATCTATTCACTAGCAGGAAGAATATGTAGTCACCTGCAGCAGTCATGAAATTATATTTTTCTACCTCCTTTGTAATAAACACAATTAAAATTTGCGTTATTAAATGTCTATTTATATCTTAAGGATATAAAGCTACGCAGCTAATTGTGTCATTGTTTGCTTTTCTCTATGAGGTAAGTGTTCTACACAGAATGCAAAATGCAAATACGCTCCAAGTGAAAATGTCTTAGAAATTTGTATGACGTACATTTTATATAATGACATTTATAAACAGAATCGAGTGTAACTAGGCGTACCATTCTAAATTGCGTATTAACAAGGGATTACCTGAATCAATTACATGTGAGTGTAGCCAAACTTTTCACCTGTTTGTCTGGAAAGCCCTTAAGAGATTGGGCTCTTAAAAATCCCACTTCAAAATCGTATGTAAACACAACTTTCTGTGCCACTGTAATCTCTCCCTTTTATTTGCTTTGTAACTGCAGCGAAGTATTCGAAGATGCTTTTGTCTGAATGACGTAGTAAGTGTCTTCTTATGTTGTGTAAGGAATTTTATCATAGATTATAAGGAATTCACGATTTGTTAATGGCCAAGGAGACAACTGCTTGGTTTTCCCTAATGATTTTCGGCAGTTTATTATATGCTACGTGAACAAGCTGAATTATTTTATGCCCAATAATACTAATACTATTCCCTGTGGGAAAAAAGTGGAAGTTTTGCTGAATTGTCTGATACCTAGTCACTAGAGTATTAACAGTACAAATTCTATACAATCAATAATGAAGGGCGCTGGCAAGGAAGTCTCTTTTTCATATAAATACTTTTAGGACTTTTATAGTTTTTTTTTGTTTTTAAATTTATCACTTCTATTTACGGATAACAAGCACGAGAATAATAAACCAGGATCTATAAACTTTATTTACGACTAGTACAATCTAATTTTGTGTCATAGAGTCCTTAAACTGGTGTCCGGATATAAGTGCCAAAATAAAAGTGCCAATTGGCACTCTCAATGTCCATAAGTGTCAATTTCAAAAGTGCCAAAAATTTAAGTGCCAAAGCATTTAATGCCAAAATCCCAAAAGTTTGCTTTGGATGATATATGCTAAAATATTTATGCTTTTCTAGCAATTCTATTTGTAGTTCATAGTAAATGGAAGACTAACGAACTTAGATCAATCAAAAAAGACTTGTGTAATTTGAATACGCTGATATGTAAACGCTAAGCTGATAAGCTAAAGTCCTAGCTTAGGGAACAAGTATCCTACATTTATTTCTGTTTATCATTTGCCTTGGCCCCAGTAGTTGAAAAGAAACACCTGCACAGGTATTCCTATATAAAAAATGTGTTGTTAAAAACGTAAGATATTGGAAACATGTACAAGAAGATGTACTAAGAACAACAAATTGCTTGGAAGTTGGCAATCATGGTTTTAATTATTATCTAGAGTGAATAAACCGCATCCATCAATTTAGATGTTATTGTCCCATTTCCAAAGCGAATAAAGTAATTGTTCGCTTATGATCGTTTACTTTAACAGCGGAATGGCAACACCTCAAAAGAAAAGGTACAGGGAGCTTGATGAAAAGATTTCTTTTCAGGTTGTACAGTATCTCACAAAACCTAATATTATTATCGATTATTTAAATGCATGTACACATTTAGTGGGACGGAATAATCAAGGATGAAAGACTTAAACTCACATAGGATTATAATTTACAAAGTAATACCCTTGTACATAACATGAGACTTAACAATGACTAATTAAACTTGCATTGGCATTTAATTTCATTGGCACTTTTGTTTTTGGCACTTCTCAAAATCTCTGAAAAAAATAATTGGCACATTTGACCGTTGGCACATATATCCGGGAACCCTTAAACTAGCATTAATTATGTGAATTACCGACATATACAGAAAATATATTGTGCAAATGAACTTGGAGAAGATTCATTGGGGGTGTAGGTACAAGGCACAGGTACTAAATTAAACTCATTATGATTTGTTTTCTAATTATTGTAGCCTTTATTAGAAAAATGCTGAATCCAATTTACAATTTGTATATTTACATTTTTCATACGCATCTAATAGGCACTTTCGTCTCAAGTTTTATTAATAGCATTGGCAACTGTTTAGTATGTGCAATAAATAATGTAATGTAATAAATAGTAGAAATGTACCTAGTACCTACACAGCCGTTATGGAAGGTGTGTTTAGAAGTTAAATAAGTTGTTTATTAATGCTGGTTAATTTAAAGAAATGAACTGAGGTATTGTGTCACTGGTTGCAATTTAGAGGTGAACGAGGTAATTTGATGTAGGGATTCCAATCATAGATGTGCCACTAACACGAATGAATATTATTAGTAAGTTGCTGTAGATAATTAGCAAAGACTTAAACCTGTTTGAAGGTTTGCATGCATCAGTTTAATTCAGCCTCCCGTATTTCATCAGTTGGGATGAGGAAATCTTATAAGAGAGCTATAATGTTTCTCTTAAAATAACCAACAATAATAAGTAAATGGACAAGTGTTTCCGCCAGCTAAAATTGGCAGCTATAAATGTATTGCAAATAATTGCAGTGCAGTTTACATAATGGTGAGTAGGGACCTATACTTAAGTTCAATTCAATAGTATTACAAGTCACACACAATTATACTCTGTACACTTGGGAAATATGGAGGCATACAAAAGAAAGTAGGTACTATACCTCGCTACTTATTATGTACTACACTGTAATATTTTGTATGCTCATACTGATCATTTAGAAATTTCTAAGGTCAAGTGGAGTCAGACTGTCAGACTCACTGCTTACATACAATCAGCTCATGGTTCATGATATTACCATGTGGCAACAAATTAAATGCAGTCTTAAGTTAGCATTAAATTAAGAGGTTATCTATACGTAATACAATGCAATAGTAATAGCATATTATTAGTGTTATTCACAATCAGTTTGCTTACATCCTTTATTTTCTTAGCGATAAATCCTAGATTGTAAAACACCCCATGCCTACTCACAGTATACACACGACTTGTAGGTACTCGATCATTGCAGAATTCATTTGGCTACTGAAACGTTAAAAAGTAGATGCAAACACACAATTTGCACTTCAAATGCAGATAATTGGAATAACAATTAAAATTAGGCAAGTGTGTAAAATTATGCTCACGTACGTATAGCTAGAAAATTGTACGTATGTATAGGTACGTGGAGTAGAATGGTATCTAGTTCGAGATTACTATATTCTCTAATGAGATATGTAGTAGTAAATGCAAATTAAAAGGCAATTGTATAGAAATGATGGATTTTTATATGTTCATACTCAGATTATTCACTCGCTTGTGCAACGTTCCACTTTTAATACGTAATTAATTTACTCAAAGGGACGCAACGAATTATAATATTCATCTGCATGTGACCAACTGTGAGTAGATCTACAAGAATTAAAAGTTTACTTTTAATATTTATTAATTAATCCAACATTTAGTTGGGTGATGCATGCATCGGTAGCTTGAGACTCAGGAGTAGAATAATGCGAGATAGTTAAGTGAGTTATGTAGATAAACATTTAGAAATATGATACTATAAATATGTATAAGTAGTGATCATTAAGATAGACCTTGGCCCAGCCTTTTGTTTCTTTACGGTGGTTGAGCTTTGAAGAATTAGTTGTCGACGACGAAAGTCTCTGCACGATTATAAACTGAATGACGAGTGGTACACATTTAAAAAAGGGAGAATTTTGTTGATTGAATCATTATTTTGTTGAAGCACATGAATCTGGTGTACCCATGTAAATGATGGATATGCGTATTAGAGATAATAATATTATTGCACTATTCTTTTAACGTAATTTCACAAGATACTTAAATGTATTGTATTACTAAGCTCATGAATTTCATTTCCATTTTAATCACAGATGCACAGGGCTATATGGTCATAGCATTGTCTCATGTGTCATGTCTTACACAAAATAGTAGCTCTCTTTAAAAATGTTCTGCCCAATGCGTTTTGTTACAGTTGTTACGTTATTGTAGGTAGATACTCAATTTAATGCCTACAGATGGAAAACAGGAGATTGTACTCGTTTATAAACATTCAACAACGATAACAAACTAAGATCGTAAGTATAAAGCATGGTGGCATTTGTTGAGTACCTTTAGAGCTGTTTCTACTTTCACGGTGGCTTGGGCCATCGTCGTGAGTCATGAGAATTCAGAAAAAATTAGGATACTATGTTACTGTTTCAAGTTCTATCTTTCTGTACTTGTCTGTACCAAGGCGAAGTTTTTTGCTACTTCAACATCCCATTCTCAAATCTACTGGAATGTTATCAGTTGATTAGGGCTTTTTAGAAGGATATTATGTGATGGTAATTACCAATAATGATGTATGCTTTAAAGTCAGTTTTTGTGTGCAGATGCTTTGCATATTTCACTTTCAGTAATGTCAATTGGCACATTTTCATTTTCTAAGAAAATAAAGTAGTACGAAACAATTTACTAAGGGATGAAAGCCAAATGGGGTAAGGCTTACTGCATTTTATTGAAATTAGTACAACGCCGCAGTCCACAACAAGTACTATTGCCGGGCCATATAGTTGAATAATCTTATTTGGGGCTATAGGTATGTAAATTGGAAGCAGTACATCCCAGGTCAATATTTATTTCGCAATTAGTATTGTTCCTCATTTGAGACAAATGATCATAATAATATTATTAGCACACCTATCTTACCATTAATATAAATTAGTATTAATTTAGATTTTTTCTAAATCTAGCCAATGGCATCCGACTATTTTTTTTTTAATTTTCTCAATCAATAAAATTCAATTTTTGTTGCATTTATACAAGATTAAGCTGCCCAAATAAGAATTCAATATATCAGCCAAATGTAGATTACTCCTTTATAGACAATGGCTTGCTGTCGCAAGATACATAAAACGTATTTGTTTGGTTTAATCTTGGCAAAAGGAAGGAAAGTTGATTATGAATTTTAATATGTGTCATATCTCAATGAAGTTGCACTAAGACAGTTCAGCGTTATCTTATTAATGGTGTTAATCAGTACATTCTGTGGTCGTACGTAGTAGTGCACAGCGTACGCTGCTAAATAATCTTGTATTTTGGGACACATAAAATGAATTAATGCATGTACTTGTAATTCAAAGAATTATAGTGATTCATTAATAATGCTTTATAATAACGGGTCTTACTTATCTCATATCCGTTGTTTTCCAATCCAATCGAAGAAACGGATAAGCCAAATCCTGGAGGTGAGTCAATACTAATTGTAATCATGAGATTTTCATTTGACGGAGCACATAGAGCGTGGATGTCTGAGGGGGATTGTTAAACTAAGTAGTCAACTTCAGTTTAATATTTGCACAAATAAAATGGATATTAATGCGTGTTAATGGTCATGGTCATGTTTCATGTCTTTGATGGGATAAGTTGACCTTGGTTGCATCATTCGGTCAAAGAATTTTTCAGGTGACTCTTTTGTTCGAAAAGATTTATTTACAGATTAGAATTATTTTATGGAAACGCACATGAATGGGAAGGAAATAAAGAACGCTGAAGGTTTCCGTTGACAAAAGATGATTCATTATATGTACATTTCGTTTACTTCCACAATGTATTACGCTTAACATAAATTGCACCTTGCAATTATGTGTGTCCGTGCATTTATATGATAACTTTTAAAGCACGAGCAACTAAACCACTAAACTATGACTATTATAGTATAGCAAGATATATTATATCCAAGTGATCGGTTGGTACGTGAAACGTTGAAATCATTGGGCAATGTAGAGATAACTAAAGATTTTTATTGAATAGAGAACATAACCATAATTATTGTATTGTAAGTTCGATTTTTCCGGCAGATAAAGTAAGTATTGCAAATGAACGTATATACACTTTTAAACGAGTATTTGTGTGTAATTACGTACTATTTAAGTACATATAGAATACATACGTATGGGTATTGCTAAAGATATATGATTAGGCAAATATCTAAAGCTCACAAGATTTTTAAAACTATCCTTTTGTGTTTCATACGATCTATCTTGGGCTTATTAAAAATTCGTCTTAGTATTGCAACAAACGCGTGGTCTTGTATTATCTTGATGTGATACGATTGTTTTCAGATCAAGTGTTCATCTAGTGGAAATTGTTAAAAAATGTTTAATATTGCTTTGGTGTAGTGAGCATTAAAATTTTATTAAATCTTTCATTACGTACTACGCGTATGTAAGGTATATTTATAATTGCTTTGTGTCATGTTCAACTTAAATGGTAGTGAAGGTCAGCTGTAGAGTCAACAGCTGACTCTGGATTTTAAAAATGCATATTTTGGTATTTAGTTTTTACATACTATCTCCCTGTAAAAATGAGACAAATTGCAATTGAATTATCTCACCTGCACCTCCTACATTTATATTACTACATATTAAAAGTTGTAATATGCAATTATTACTGCATTAGAATACATTAGTTATAGTCATTATGATAATTAACGTAGTTTTTAAATGTGGGTATACTAAACCAATTAATTGCGCTCCTCTCGGGTTTCAAAACATTTCCTGAGCTTATAAATTCACAGAAATGACAAATTCTAAAAATATAATACAAAATGTACTGTATGAATATTTTAATCTACGAATCTGTTCGACGGTTTGTCAAACAGTCTCACGTCTCACTCCAAGAAATAATGATAATGCAGGTTCTGACAAGTAGATGATATCTACATCATTTTAAAGTGGACTTGTGTTTGTAAAAGTAATGTGTAAACCTACTAAATTACTAAGGCCAAAATTTAGATAACAAGGCGCCAGGGTAGTCAGTGTATACGTTTGAAGTATGTTGAAAACCAAAACATCTGGCCAATGAGATTTATGTTTATTTGTTTAGAAGTGGCTTTTTAGTGTATGAATTGTAATTTATAAGTCTGTGGCTCAATTTTCCTGTGTCATCAATAGCTCGCTGCAATTAAATGGGAAGACAAACAAACTTACAGAAAGCCAGCCGCTCTTAAGTAGTATTAATGTACCATTTACAATGAAATTGAACACAAAGCCAAGAGCCTTCCCACTGGATATGAAGGTTAAATTTTGAAACTAAAAAATTGTATGCAGAAGCAGTGTGTGCTGAATTGCAGCTCAAAGTGCTTTATTGAATGTGCAACGACAACCTTGTCAATTTCAGACTAACCTTCCACAACCACATCCATTATATGGAAACATCAATGTTTATTATTTACAAACCCTGAAGTGAAAATATCTCTTGTGGTAACTTTCTATAGGATTCTATTTAGTTTTTTCAGACGAATCGGTTAAGATTCAGCATCCGCATGACCAACGTTTAAAAAAAAGTGGACAAAAACCCATTAGACTCCTAAGGAATTGGCTCATTGCCCTTGCCTTTCGTTAAATTCAGCATAATAATTGTCTGACCAGAAAGCAATTGTCATTCACCTAGATAGTAGTAAGAACTAGAAAGATTATACAGTTAAACCATTTCTTGCTATGCATAACATATGCGTGTACATCTTGACCATTAGGCACTATTCGTCCAAGTCGTTAAAATTGTTGAAAGCGAAATTTTGTAGTTTTATACAGGTGTGGAATATTAGAAGTAGCACTTACCTAGTAGTTGTTCATGGTCGGCTATACAAATAAGGAATTAATTGATAAGGAATTATGTGAAAACAAACAAAATATCTAAGCATGACTAGGAGAATCTAATAAGTGAGCAAAGGAGTGCCTACGTACTGCAAAAGGGAAAATTGGTAAAATTATTTCACAGATTTTATTCCTCGATAAAGTTACCTAACAGGAATGCATAAGGAGTTGCGAACAAAAATATTTAATTGCTAGTCTTTTAGAGAGTCTAGACTAGTCAACAGAGCTACGCACTTATATTGACTAGTAAAACAATTTAGCTTTCTAAACTAATTTTTTAGATTCATCGGCTATGAAAAGTAAATAGCGATTCTACAATTCATTATTGGAAGTTTCAGATGGTTTCAGTTAAGATCTAGCACTCTTTTATACTCTACCACATGTTATAGCTAATGAATCTGAATTACTAAAATAAATTTAATTTTAGATTGCGTAAAATATCAACATCAAGGTGGATTTACACTTATCTAAGTACCTAAATATTTATTTACTTCTGTGCACCAACTGCCTAGAAACTAGGTGCTACATTATAACGAGCGTATAACTTATCTACACTTCGTTTAGGTGCTCACCAGTGTAAAGTTAATCATTTTCTCTACCCAGAGTATTTATTTATGATTATGGCAAACAGGTTGCAATGTAAATTCAATATTATAACCTATGGACAAATTATATAGCGCTTCATTGCATTCTTCTGTGTAATCCTTTTCGGGTTCTAACAATTTAGAGCAACTGGGACAAATGCTGTAGCTTTGTTTTTATGCCCTTGCAAATGCACATGAAATTAAATAATTTTACGCATACTCAAGCTTATATGCTCCAATGCTATTGCAAAATTTGCAAATAATATCTGTCATACAGAATAGATCCATTTCCTATCAATTAAGTAGAAGACAAAAATTGTATGTCAAAATAAATATGTATATAATTTTGTTTTTAACTGTTTGTAAGTCCACATGGACATGGCATAACCATACAATTCCGTTGAACTAAATATGGATAAAGAACTATACTTTCTGTAAAATAAACTTAACGAAAGCTGCAAACTTATTTTTATGGAACAAACCATGTGTGGCATGATTGCAGTCGTTGCAGAGATGAGACACGTTGGTTTGCAGTTTTGGGAAACTATGATAGCTCAACCTATGAGTTGCACTTTGTATTGTACTGCAATTCTATCTCATTCGTTAAGTTGAGTAAATCAACTAGAATGCGCTTTGGCTTCTATGCTGCTTCATCTACCATTACATAACTTCACGTATACGGCTGTCTTATTTCATTTTGCATACCGACTATGCATAAATTGCTGAGCTCAAGAGATCTAACTTAACCTAATTGAATATAGTAGTAAATGTGCCAACTATTATTTCTTATCCAAATGTGCCAACGATTATTTCTTACCCAAATGTGCCAACGATTATTTCTTACCCAAATGTGCCAACTATTATTTATATGTGTGTACCCTTTGAATATTTGAAACCTGTATTACATTTGGAGGCAACGATATTCCTGCCTAAATCCGGCCAAAAATTTTCCAATCATTTCTCAGATCTAGTATTATCATGTTAAATTGTATTCAAAGGGGCAGTCAAGTTGACTTGGTAGTAGGGAAGAAGTTTATCTTGGTGTATGCGAAAAATTATTATTTTATGGTGTTACCGAGTAATTGAGATGCAAGAATTATCAATATTTTTACCAGTGTGTATAGCATTTACGTATTATGAAGTACAAAGTGCAGTAACGTAAGTCGTAATGAAAAAAGAAAAACGTTGGAGATTGAAATTCTATGTTGATTAAAAGAATGCTGCTGCAATTGCAAATAAACGTTTAGCAAAGTATAGCATATTTAATAACATACAATAACTACGAAGTGTCCCATGAATAAGTTATAATGATAACAGGGAACTGCGAGACTGTATGACAATGACGTGTGTGCAAAGTAAGAAGATATGTTAACAACCAATATTTCATCTAATGAAGGGTCTTCTGAGCATTAATTCATAATACATTTGCTCTACATCATACACACACGCTACTAGATTGTCTTGCGACACTCAAAAAGATATAGTACTTGGAAGAATGTATCTTTTATCATTTACGATGTTCTCGTATCTCGTTATATTTCCGTTGCTTTCCAATCCCAGCTAAGAAATAAGTTGAGCAATTCAACTCTGGAGTCAGTACCGAATTTAGTATTGAACTCCTATCCCAGAACAAAGTTTGGTCATATTTATTACAAAATGGAAGGTAAGCTCGTTTCAATTGATTGTATTAGATTTCCGAACTGTAATTTTTACTGAGTATTTTTGGCAAAATCTTTGCAGTTTGTATAACGGAAATAACAATGATTTGATTTATATAGGTAACAGGAAATTGCTGAAATGTATTGTTTTCTTCGCAACTACAATATTAGTTTGGGGAAATCCTGACAATCTACCTTACTCTACGAAAATAGTGGAAGGTATATACGCAAAACAGGTGGAAGGAATCATGTATGATACAGTTGTGCCTCTAGTGTATGAATTCGAAGTGCCAGCGTGGACTAGAGACGAAACAATAATTCAGAGAAGTCAAAACTGCACAAGTACAAATTTTACATCGAGTTCAACCTGTCCTGTGTTGTATTATCTCCCTGAAATGCAGAGTCGTTTTTCAACTTACCTGGAAATAGCTAACCCTTTCGGGAGTCTTTTCGATTCATTAGAAAGCGGGAAGATTGGTCGTATAGAATTCGACTGTGATGAAATAGCATCGCATTTCAATGGGCACCTATTCTACTCTAAAGACACAATAGATGAATATTTGGAAGCTTTGACAAGATGCCCTATAAAACAACTTACCCGAATTCCTTTAATGAACTACAACTATAATATCTCGGATATTTACTTGCAAATGAGAGCTGGGTTCTATAAGAATTATTGGATGAAAATCAATGATGGTATTCATGATCCAGCTATTTGGTCTAACGCTATCAAGACTCTGAATGCTTTAATATTTAATAACTACTACATGGAGAGTAATCGGTGGAAATTAGCAGTGAGTGATTGTCGAGCTGGTCGTATTCCTTCAACTCTAATCGGAGTGGATGTACTCATGTCAAGTCTCAACGAAACTTTTAATAACGCTGCTGATAAATACACGCCTTCGTTGCACCTCAGAGATTTGCCTGAATATTTTACCACTCCTTTAACAGACTGTACCTTTACAGACAAAAATAATTTCATTGTTCGGATTTTAGTACCTATGCAGTCGCGTAATGGCACGACTTACACCCTTTCCAAGTTGAGTACAGATGCATTTGTCCAGCACGACCAAAGGGAAAATACGACATTCATCTGCGAAATCCGTAAAAGCAATAATTACGTTCTGGTTGACCAGCTTCAGAAAATTGCCTATGGAACAGATTGTAGTGGAAAAGAGCTTTGCAAAAGTCCCGGATGGATGAACGGTGGAAAAGTGGATTCTTGTGCCAGCGCCGTAATAGCTTCTTCATACAAAGGAATCGTTCGCTATTGTGACCTACACTGCGAGGAAATGTCTCCGTGGCAGTTCGCTCCCGTGGCCAGACCAATCGATACGGATAAATTTGTCTTGGCAATGAACCCACATTCGACGGCGACGACATTGTTAAAATGTCCAGGAAGTAAAGATAGGAACTTAAGATCTGTGGATATTGGTGCAGTTCAGATAAAACTTCCTTGTAGTTGTAAAATACATTCCAACTCGGATGTTATCAAAATCAACTCATGCGATGCAGCTGCTGGCTCAGCAGATCCCTCTGTTTACCATACTGTCCCTTTGCACTGGATTAATGAAAAACGTCTTGACTATCTCGACGCCAACAAACCAACCGATATGACTTTTCGTCGTACTGGTCTCGTTATCAGGACCACCACCAAGAAATACGCTAACGTTATCGATACCAACACCATACGTGCGGACAAGGTCTCTGGAAGTGGTAATCATGATACTAGTGGAGCCAGTGGCAGTAGCAGTGGGGTCTTATTGGTTTTCTCTTATCTCTTCATATTCATTCTCACAGGAACTGTCGTCTTTCTATTTCTCAAAATTAAAAAACTACAGAATATTAGCGGATTTTCTGGACAACCTGTCACATACGTACATGCCAATGCACCTTTACTAGCTAACGAAGAATCTGAAAACGGTTATCCTAATAGATTTTAAATTCTAGAGTTATTACGTTTATATTATTACTGTTACTGATCCACTAATCCTTACCATCTCCACCCTTGCACATATACTACAACAAATCATAATTAATTCTTAGCAAGTCTAATTTTACGATGAATTCATATCCACTTTCTATCATTTAATAGAGAATGAATTGATAAATGGTGAACGTAGGTACTTTAGTAAGTATTATCTAAATTAACTTCTAGTTTTATGCATAGTTTGTAGAATCTCCATTTAAGCACTGTAGAGTCAAAATTGAGATAGGATTATTAATATTTTTAACACGCATTTTTATATTCTTAATTGATACAATAATTTTGTGTATTTTTGAGAATAGATTTCTACATAATGTTATATATAGATTTTAATATACATTAAAAGTTCTAGCATGATCCAAATGCTCAATTTAACAATCCTTTCGTTTAGCAATCTAATGATAGTTATTCTGCACGGAAAGCAATAAAAATGGTACTGACTCCGGAATTTTCTGTTTACAAATGTCTTTTTTATTAGCATTTACATTTGTACTGACTAGCAATTCGTAATGCCATAAAATTAGTACCTACCAATGTACATAAATTTGATAATTGCATGATATCATGCTGGGAGGTAGAGGATTTATTTCATTCACCGGATGTAATGTTACTTAAGCTAATTATAAACGCTCGTCACAAAAGACTAATTCATTGAGGAATAGCACGAGTATATGGAATAGGGAGCAAATTGCAGGGAGTAGGAGTATATAGGTTAACCGCTAAAGTTTGTGATAGCAGAGCTAGATATATCTTTCGTCATATATGCGTTGCTTTCTACTATATATTCAATCGGATGTTGTTTTTGCTGCTTTTTGTCCAATTTTTTGTCTGCACAGTCTCTAGGCGTTGGCCAATAGTAGTAGCACAATTTCCCACAGAAATAGAAAAGTGCATTAATATTTGATCCTGTTTTCGCACCGAAATACTCCTTTGCTGATTTCCACGCATCGACATACAAATGCAGACAGATACAAAGATGTGAAGTCATCCTGGTGCTCTCTAAAATGAATCAAACGAGTGCTAATAGCGTTACTTTAGATATATCATTTCTTCCTCTCGGATTGTTTATTTTACTCTTGTCATTCTTCGGAATTATTGCCAATATTCTGAGTGCCATTGTCTTGCTCCGTCCTCGGATGAAATCAACCTACAGTACAATCACACTTGGTCTGACTTTTTGCGACACTATTTTTCTGTTGACTAAATTACTCCGCTATGGATTTCAGTCCATGTTCACACACCTTGATATTGCACGTGAATACACACATGTATTTTATCCAATTGCTGGACCAGCAATGAGAGCCCTTACTGCCACATGTGAGTCTATTTACATTATTTCCTTCCTCTATATATGCTAGTATTAGCTGGCTCTGTACTATAAATGTGTATAGGTAATTTAATAAAACATTTTCATATTTAGCAAATTGTAAATAGCAGTTAATTAGCAAAGTTAAATGTAATTCATTTTTTTGTGCATTTAAGCTCACACTGGATTTACCTACTTTACGATGGCAGTAGCAGCGGATAGATACTTTGTTGTATGCTGGCCAGTCCATGCTAGACGATTTTGGTCTATCACACGGGCTATCTATCTATCAGCAGGTCTCATTATTTTCTCTGTCCTGTACAATCTTCCTCGTTGGTGGGAATTTGATACCATTTCAATAGAGGAGAACAATGATGATGGCATGGATAAATATTACAAAATGCAAGCGACTCCATTCCGACATAACAGGAATTACAGAGTGCCCTACAAAATAACCTATTTATTCATAATGAACTTCATACCATTCTTTCTTCTGTCATTTATGAACTTCAAAATTTGGAGAAATGTATGTCTAAACAGATTTTTTACGTTTTACTATTTATTCACTAATTTCCAGACATTATTTATAAATTGACTTTTATCTCTATTTGTAGATACAAGAAGCGCAACGACGAAAAGAAAGTCTAACCTCAGTCCAACGAAAAGACAAGTCATTTTCTTTAATGTTAATTTCCATTGTTGTGCTTTTCCTTGTATGCAGTTCAGTGTACTTTGTTACCGACCTTATGGAAATATTTGGAGGAAAGAATCCGAAGATTTGGGACAACATTGGCAATTTCTTATTGACATTCAACTCTTCTGTTAACTTTGTTCTCTACTGTATGTTTGGGACCAGGTTTCGGCAAGAATTTATTAGAT
This sequence comes from Tomocerus qinae, assembly GCA_020055645.1. Classification (NCBI taxonomy): domain Eukaryota; kingdom Metazoa; phylum Arthropoda; class Collembola; order Entomobryomorpha; family Tomoceridae; genus Tomocerus; species Tomocerus qinae. The sequence continues at coordinate 25,468,553 of CM034549.1, forward strand.
TTTATAAGGAGTCTCTGTCATGTTGTTATTACCGGTGTATTCTAAGGCAGCAGCCAGTAGAAGGGTCAAGATTAGAATTGTCAACAACAATGGCTGCCGCAGAAAATAAGCCCAAAGCCAACAATAAATAACTCACAAAATTCTAGGGTACTTATGTAAGGTATACGATGTTCATAAAATATCTGTACAATTAAATGGAGAAAAATAGTACACACAATACATACAAATAATATGGTTAAAATTATCGAAGCATGGACTAATGACCTATAGACCAAGAAATTCATGTTTTATTTATATTGTTTCGCATTACTTTACCCTAAAATAACTGCAATTGACATGTAACTAGTTAACAAATGAATAAAGTACTTTTCACTTAAAAAATACATACTCCATCATGCAACAATCTGTTTACTTATCGTGGCTGCATTTTGAAATTAGGTATTACGACTTTGAGTTCGCTTCGTAGTATAAATATTAGCGTACGTCATACTCATTTGAGTGCATAAATTTCAATCATTCGGATGGCAGCTACGCAGTAAGTGCCAGAGTGCTATAGTCCTGGTCTTTTGATGGCTTTAGCAAGTCTTTGGCTTTCTACATCAGAAAGATCAAGGCATATGACTTTAGAGCGTTCTATTGAATGGTCTAAATAAATATTAACTTAATCTCATGCAGCCGTGGTTTGGTAAATGTTTCATGTCAGTATATGGCACTACAAACATAAAACGTTACTTATCACTGGTTATCGTTATCATTGGGGAAGATGACGTAGAGTCAGAATCACTAGCAGGAAAAGCATTTACTTTAAAACCATCATTATCCAACCAAGTATTGTGATAACACTCAGTACTGTGTACATATTATGCAGATACATACATTCTTACACCCATTTTTTTCCTTGTCAAAATATGTATTTGATAGTCAACCACGATTTTTATTGCTCCATATTATGACAATTATCAATCTTTCTAGAGTTAAACCAAGATTAAAAAGTATACTATACCCATTTATGACGTTGATTTAAGCTTTAGTGAAGTTAAAAATAGCTAGCTTTAGATCGAAAAGCTAAATTCGGCTAAAAGTCCAATATCATTTTAGATTTATGGGATATTGTGTATAGGCTTTGATGGCACAAAATAGACTGTAAAAATCAATACAAATGGATAACCTTAATCGACCTCGTAGCTAATCTTTTCACTAAGGTCGGAATATTAACTACAAACTGGAATTATTTCATTTATAGTTGAGACGAAAAGAAGGATGAATGTCAGTACTAGTAATAAAACGCTAGTTTCAGACTCCTGGTCCAGTGCTACCGTTACTTCACACAACCTTTTCCTTCCTCTAGGACTTCTTATTTTGCTATTATCTCTTTTCGGAATAATTGCAAATATTCTAAGTGCCATTATTTTGCTCCGTCCGCGTATGAAATCAACTTTCAGTACAATTACTCTTGGTCTCATTCTGTGCGATACAGTTTTTCTTTTCACTAAACTATTTCGATATGGATTCCAGTCGATGTTTTTATACTTCTCGGTTGCACAAGATTATACAGATATTCTTCACCCGATCGCTGGACCGGCACTGAAGGCTATTGCTGCCACATGTAAATCTATTATCTTTTCTTATCTCTGATAGAGTAGATAGAATGGTTTATAGCAGATAAATCTATTTTTACATGCTAATGTATAACTAATACGCAGCCTTTTTATCTGCATGTGTATATTTTATTAATATCTTGAATGAATCTAGATAAGATAAGATATGCTTTTTGCCAATGGGAATTCTTGTGTACATAGACCCTACTGGTTTAAGTAATTTAATTTTTACTAAAATTTTAGCTCACACTGGATTAACGTATTTCACAATGGCTATTGCGGCCGATAGATACTTTGTCGTACGTTGGCCGATGTATGTAAGAGGATTTTGGTCTATAAAGCGCTCTATCATCCTTTCTATAGGAGTTTTGACTTTCTCCATTCTATACAACTTGCCTCAGTGGTGGGAATACACTTCTGTATTGGTATACACAAACAATGGATCAATGTACCACTATGAAATGCGATGTACAACGTTTCGAAAAAACAAGAGATTTAGACTATTTTATAAACTAACGCGGATATTTATTATGCATTTCATTCCGTTCATCCTCTTACTCTTCATGAACTGGCAGATTTGGAGCAAGGTAATGCAAAAAGTAATCTTTAAAAAGCCTTTTTGTAACATACATAACATATATTCGTAAATTCTTGTGTATTTTAGATAGAAGAGGCTCGAAAAATAAGGAAAAGCTTAACTTCAGTTCAACTGAGAGAAAAGTCATTTTCTACAATGCTAATTTCTATTGTTGTCCTTTTCCTTTCATGTAGTTCACTTTACTTAATTAAAGTCTGTTTGGAAATCTCGAGGATTAAGACTCCTCCACTTATCAAGAATATCGACAATGTCCTTCTGGTATTTAATTCTGCAGCTAACTTTATTCTGTATAGTATTTTTGGAAGCCGGTTCCGACAAGAATTGGTTCTATTTTGTAAGGAATGCAATTCTTTTTTCAACCGTTGCATATCAATGCAGGAACGTGCAAAAGAGATAAGATCGGGATCTGCATCAGTAATAACTAATATTGTGAGTGAAAATATATCCAAGGTCAATACTACTACATCCAATGTTTAAATAATTAAAGTACAAAAAATGCTGCCTTTTAGTCTGGCTGCAATGATACTATGTTAACATTGATAGAAATACATTGTTGTCAATAAAGAATTTACACACTGTTACATTTAATTAATACTGAAAACCTACAAATGATTTTCAAGGTCGTAATGTAATCTTTAATACTATGCCTAGATGTCCATGCATCGTTTAAAATACATTTTAGAAGTTTTTAGATCAGGAACGGTGGGTGAGCACTGAGTAGTATCAAGTAAAGACACTAATAAGACCTTTGGAATTTATTTCATCCGAGTAATTTTGTGTTAGTCTAATTTTAAACACACAGTCACATAAAGGTTCGTTCTTTGAGGAATATGACGTACAGGCAGTAGCAAGAAGGAGATATTAGGTTAACCACTTTGCTTTATATCTCTGTACTTGTAGAGATAAGTATATACATATTAGTCATATATCCCGGTGGAGATATATATTTGGTATTCAATTGCTAGTTTTTTTGGTTGGTTTTTGCTTTATTATTAGTCTGCGTAGTCTTAAGGCGTTGGCCAATAGTAGTGGCACAATTTCGCTCTAAAATAGAAAACTTAATCAATATAACATCTTCGTTTTCGCCGAGATCCCAGTTAAGACTTCAATTAATTCCAATAAGACATAAAAATGTGGACTCGTAATCTGTCTTACATAATTGAGACAAACACAAGTGTACAGACTACTACAGCAGGCAGTGGCTCTGACTCTTGCAGTGATACACTAAAACTATCTTTTCTTCCTCTCGGTCTTCTTCTATTGTTCTTGTCATTATTTGGAATCATCGCCAATGTACTGAGTGCAATAGTTATGCTTCGTCCGCGAATGAATTCTACATACAGCACACTCACTCTTGGTTTGACGTTTTGCGATACAATCTTTCTCGTGACTAAATTACTACGTTATGGATTTCAGTCCATGTTTACCTATTTCTCCGTTGCACGTGAATACACACATGTATTTTACCCGATTACTGGTGCTGCAATGAAGGCCATTACTGCTACATGTAAATCTATAATTACTTCTTTCTTGCCTCAACTAATACTATATAGTACATGATATACTATATTACTATATGAATTTATTTTTAAACTGATATGCACATTGCACCTTTGCTCCTATGTAGTATTATAGTAGAATCCAATACTCACAATCACAATCCGGTTATTCTACCTAAAACGACCACGAACGTACATTTTATCATTGTTTTGAGGTAAATCTGGAAGATCCCATAGTTTTCACCTTCAAATATGTTGCTAAAACATTTTTTAGCTGACTGTTTTTAGTTAGCCGTATGTTCAACTCTATTTTCAGTACAAGCAGAAGCAGAAGTACACAGCAGAAAATAAGAACTCTGAATAGCGGACAGTAGATACGTAAATTATAAGCATTGAATTAGCTACCTGAAAATCTAATGATGCCGAATAGAATTGCAGATGAGTTATGTTATGTTGTACTGTGTTTACAGTTATACTCTTATACTTTGCTATTTGTTAAACCCATAAAGTAACCCAATATCCATATATTTTATACTCTAAAAAGTATGGTGATATACCATTTTTTTGTTGAGAATTTGATTTGAAAACTTTTGATAAATGGTAAATCTGGTTTAAATCGTATTTTGTAAATTTTTTTAGCCCACACTGGACTAACGTACTTTACGGTGGCTGTTGCGGCCGATAGATACTTTGTCGTGTGTTGGTCGGCATATGCAAGAAGATTTTGGTCTATCAAACGATCCTTCTTTGTTTCGATAGGCGTATTGGCATTTTCCATCCTATACAATTTGCCTCAATGGTGGGAATTCGAATCCGTATTGGTACCTGCGAAGAATGGGACAGAATACTATTATAAAATGAGATGCACAGCTTTTCGACAAAACAGAGCCTACAGAGTACCTTACAAAATAGTTCACGTAATTATCATGAATTTCATTCCATTCCTCCTTCTCGTGTTTATGAATTGGAAAATTTGGCGCAAGGTAATTTCTTTAATCTACTTCATTTTGTAGATTAAGAAATTGTAGAAGAACTTATTTTTTTTCTAAATTTTTGTTAATTTTAGATGCAAGAAGCTCGACAAATAAGACGAAGTTTGACTTCAGTCCAAAGAAAAGAAAAGTCTTTTACTGGGATGCTAATTTCTGTGGTTATTCTTTTTCTCGTGTGCAGTTCAGTTTATTTCGTTAAAGATTTTTTGGAAATCACTAAATTAGTGAAAAAGACCCCAGCCACTGTAAAAAATATTGGCAATATCTTGCTAACATTTAATTCTGCTGTCAACTTTCTTCTGTATTGTATGTTCGGGAGCAGATTCCGACAAGAATTTGCTCGATTCTATAAAGACTGTCTATCTTCATGTTACTACCGTTGTATTTTAAGACAAGATGGGCCAATTGGAGGGTCAAGATATGATTTGTCAACTACTAATGCTCCCACCCCGTCAGAGCAGAAGAAAAGCACTAGTTCACAGAACGTGCCTTAAAAGTGTCTTTTTGCTATTTATAAGCTGTGAATATAATATTATTTCATGCATACAGACTACCAAAGTAAATACTACAGAAGCTTATTGATACGCTTAAGAAAAGTATGGCATTATTTATTATCAGTTATTATTTTAGATGTAAAAGACAATTGGATAAGTACATTCTTAGTTTTGTACGGACAGTATTATATTCCTAATGATTGTAAAGTATTTACTAAACTAGTAAAAAGTTAAAGCAATTACGAAAAGAACATGTTGCGTGATATTATAATTATTGATGATATGATGACTAATAAAGAAGGAACTGTGACAAATGCCTTTGATTCGCAAATATCAGTGGACGTTCTCTTAAAGCCCGTATCACAAGTGCACACTCCTACACGAGGGTCGTTAGTTTTTATATTCGTGGAATTACTCCCAGGACTTCTTGGTTTGCATACGGCATGATAAACACATTTCGAAAGTTTTTGAAGATCGAAAATAACTGAAGCTTCAGTTGTATTATTTTCATGGTTGGTTTCGTTTTGAGTATGTACAGTTGTAGAATTGGCCCCTTTGAGTACTATATTCACGTTGTTATAATCCATTGCACAAGGGGAGCCTACAAGCCCGTAACAAGCGAAAACTTTCTTTTTTGATGAACTTTCTCGGTTGTTTGATGAATGCCCAACTCCAGATGTTGCTTTTACCACTTCATAGCCCAAAAAAGCACCACCGGCTCCTATAAATACCCCAATAAAATTAAGCTACACCTTATTCATTATTGCTTTCAGGAATTTTTAAAATTACCTATTGCCACTTTCTTTCCCAGTCCTCTTTTTTGCCTTTTTTCTGTCTCATATCTGTAAGTGTAAATTTGATTTGCTTGATCATTGCAAGCACATCTTCCATTTTGACAGCTAATGAACTTTGACCCGTCACATGAATCTACTGTAATACCTACGTCTTCCACTATAGTGCATCTTTCATGAATGTTGTCCAGTCCATTTGCACTAATGAACATTAATGTTAGAGTAAAAACGACACAAAAAATAAATCTGGACATTTTTAATTCAACAATAATATAATATCAATTTTGTAGATATCCACCGATTAATCACACGGTATTCACAATAATATGATATTTTAAGCACGAATCACCTCTAGAAATATAATTTATTTAGCAGTTGATACACTTATCGTAATCTCAACAAGGTTTAAACTTGAAATAAAGATGATTTGCTCAATTTTCAATCTGTACTATAACGTATAATATTATAAAGTACCTCGTATTACTAGTAATAATATATTACTTAGTGTAATACGTACGAGTTTTCAATGGAAACATTTAGGATATTTCCATGAGGTAAAGGAAAACAGGTAACTAAGAATTGGTTCCACAGGTAAATGTAGGAGAGTGACTAATACGTATCCTAATTATGTAGTCAAATGAGTATAATAATTGAACTAAGCACCTTTCCGGGTGGGGGTTTGCTTAAAGTTACAGATTGTGTCATACGAGAACAGAATTCCCTTAGAATAAATTCGTCATGATGTTGACGTGGTTCCAGCTGCCACTACCTGTAATGATCGTATTCTGTCTGAACTGTTGGGGGGTGGAGAACAATTAGCATTTACATTCTAACTTTATGTCCTTGCTCTAAATGTGTTGCAGTTATAGATAGAAATATTCAAGCCATATAAGTTCGATAGTCTGGAAATATAGTGCTAGGAGCAGTGAGAATAATCATGCCGTAGAAGGACTGAAAATTGTCAATTAAAAATGCATCTGAGTGCATCAGCCATCAAATCCATAGGTGGTATTGAAATCTTGAGTAGTGTAGCAAGTAGTATTATTTTTTATTAGTTTTATTTTAGTTTAGGATTTAGCATATTCGTGAAAATTGTCACCTGAATATGAATTAATTTATTAGTAAGTACTAAGTACAGGCTACGTGGAGTCGATAAAACTATTTTTTGCTTATAGGAGGGGAATAGGTGGGGAGATGGATTCATGGACATTACATGGATAAAAATATTCTTTTTGCTTGGGGGGATGGTGCGAGATGCGGAGTCTACATTCTACATGGTTCTGATAAAATATTTTTTATTTAGGGGAGGAGAATATAGGGGGGAAGTGAAGACAACATCCAGAAACCAAATATGGAGACTAAGATGATCTTTCAAATGCTGTATCTCATTTTCCGAAGCTAGGCTCCGATTATAGAGATAGGACTTCGGAAGTTGTTTTAGCGGCCGGTATATACGATTTGAAAAACTCAAACGACTATCAAAATACATGTAAATGAATTTTTACATTTCCATCAATATCTACCAAAGTTCTACTCCAATTTTATAATGCAATACATGGTTAAAATCAGAAACGTATTCCCTTCAAGTTGAATAAGAAAAGAAATGAATATTTTTAGCCTCCTGTCCGTTAAAAATGGTTAAACTTTTTGGGAAAAATGGAATTCGTATGGCACACACCTTAATAAACTGAATAGGTATGGTGTAAAGTTTTTTGTTGTTTGCAATGCAGTTAAATGTTATTAATTCGAAATGTCAATATTAATTAGTTATATTATATATAATTAGATTAACTGAGTAATAGTAATCAAATTGAGTAATAAGCGAGTATTATAATCGGTATTATTGTCGTTTTAGAGCTCCTTGAGGTTTATATTTAAACGTTTGTTTAACCTTCCAGGATAATAATGTTTCAGTATCTATATAAATTTCTGTCCAAGTCTGTGGAACCCTTGCCTTTTTTTCATTTTCTTTGTCAAATAACCTTTCGTCACCGTCAGTGTCACAGTCAATATCCGTTTTGTATTGCAAACTAACAAATTTACTTGACCCGGCCATGGTCCTTGTATTCACTGAAAGGCAACTTGTAACGAAATACATGAAACACAAATACAGCAGACAAGAATCACAGATAACATGCTAATTACGAGATAACGTCAGAACCTAGAGCAATGACTTCTCTTCACTTCTCTGAATAACTATGCATTCCTCCTGGCTATTACAGTTTCTACTTGGTCTTATTACATAATATTATTATGTATGTCTCCCATACATATACATACTTCCATACACATCCAAACGTTCAGCTCTTTTGAACACCATACCAGGTAAGACTAAATGTCAATAATTCCGCCATACAGAATTAAGGTGTGTGCCATACGACTTAAAACGCTTTTTTGTCGATTTTTGCCATGATTTCACAACTTAAAATTAACAATATACATAAATATCTCGTAATTTTTTTTTTATTCAACTTGAAGGGAATACGTTTCTGATTTCAACGGTGTACTGCAGTAAAATATATATAGGAGCAGAACTTTGGTAGATATTGCTCGAAATGCAAAGCATGTTTACGCAAAAATGGAAAGTTGGAAATGACACTTAATTGACCGGATGCTAGGTCATAGAACACCCGACAGATTGAAGTGATAAGATCAATAGAATTGGTTTCTTTTCTGCTTTATCAGGAGGGTTGAGCGACAGTCCAGTCGGATTCTATGTGAACTCGATGCGACATAAACGGCCGTCTTACGGTTAGTTTTCTGAGTACTATATTCATTACCACCATGACTACAGCTCAAATGCTTATGTTGGTGAATGGTGAATAATAAAGTATAGTACTCAGAAAACTAACCGCATATATAACGGCTGTTTATGTCGCATCGAGTTCACATAGAATCCGACTGGACTGTAGATCTATAGGGGACGTTTTTTGCCCATTAAGATGCACCACTATACAAACTGAACCAAAGCAATCCAAAAGTGTATATATTCGCAAATTAGAAAATCTCTATGGATACGTATCACTAAACCCCTTGATTACCATGTACATCATGGACAAAAAGATACAAGTGAAAAAATTGTATGACATTTTTAGCAAAGTCCCTAAGGATCTGAACTTACTGGACCTACGAAGAAGTGTAAATACCCAAAAATTCACAGGAACTTTCTAAAGAGAAGTCCTGTCGAAAATTTGACATTTTCCATCTTTGTATTGAAAATATCGCGGTTTCAAAATTGCAAAAAACTCATATTTTAGTGTTTTTAACTTTGAAACCGCGATATTTTCAATACAAAGATGGAAAATGTCAAATTTTCGACAGGACTTCTCTTTAGAAAGTTCCTGTGAATTTTTTGGGTATTTACACTTCTTCGTAGGTCCAGTAAGTTCAGATCCTTAGGGACTTTGCTAAAAAGTAAAATTACATTGAATTTGATAGTCAAAAAACGGCCTGTTGTGTCATAGCTACGCGTACTGTTACCCGCTTTGAAGTTTAGCCTTCCTATCCCCAAGTTGCATAGCGATACGCATTCTGATTGGTTGATAATTTTTGAAATCCTGCAATCTGATTGGTTATTCTATGACAAAAATTCTATAGGTTACCTAAATGGGGACACATTTTCAAAATTTATGAAATTGTTGCAAAACTCAACCAAGTCATATTATGAATCATCTGAATGATCTATTTACCTACTACTTTCCCTTTCAATGTACACATTTATGAGAATGGTGAATCGAGCTATTTATATACACAATATTATGCAATTATTTAACTATGACTCTGGTACAAGTGAACAATCGGTACTACTTTATTCCAATAGTGAAAAAAGTGAATTTGTAAATGCCAAACTCCCGACTAACCTCCTACCATATAGAGGAATCTTGTCAAGAAATGTCAACAGCTTTATCAGAAGGGTTCAACTAGGCCCTTTGCGCGAATACTTATAAGGGACAAATCGTACCAGTTGTAATTGCCAACAATCGGTTAATGGGCAAAAAACGTCCCCTATAGATATTCACTCGGGTGTCTAGCTCAACTCTCCTGATAAAGCAGAAAAGAAGCCAAGGGATACCACACCCATCAAAGATTCTTGATTCTATTGATCTTATCTTATCACTTCAATCTGTCGGGTGTTCTATGACCTATGCATCCGGTCAATTATGTGTCATTTCCAACTTTCCATTTTTGCGTAAACTTGCTTTGCATTTCGATCAATATCTGCCAAAGTTCTACTCCGATTTTATAATGCAGTACACGGTTGGAATTAGAAACGTATTCCCTTCAAGTTATATAAATAAAATTAGCATTATACGAGCTAATTATGTATTTTGTTAATATTAAGTTGTAAAATCATCGCAAAATTCGACAAAAAAGTTTAACCATTTTTAACGGATAGTAAGCTAAGAATATTTGTTTCTTTTTTTTATATAACTTGAAGGGAATACGTTTCTGATTTTAACCATGTACTGTATTTTAAAATCGGAGTAGAACTTTGGTAGATATTGATCGAAATGTAAAAAATGATTTACATGTATTTTGATAGTCTTTTGAATTTTTCAAATCGTATATACCGGGCGCTTAAAGTGTCGTTAGTTTAAGATGTTGGTTTCGGCTAACATTAGGAACCTACTTTGTTTTTCGAAATTCGAAACTTTTTTCATGATTGTCAGAGGAACCGGACCCTTAAAGTTTAAAAGCATTGCATCTTAGTCTACACTTGCCAATTGCAATCTATCTGAGTTTATCAAATTGTGGTTATTGCGGGTCCACGTAATTATTCATTCATCTTTATGAAAATGAAGTGGTTCATCGTGTTCTTGCTTACAGCACTTCCAACTCTGTGTTACGGTAAGAAGCAGAGATTGTTTTCTACACACGTATAAAGTTACGAAGCAACATAGCAGCTCGTTTTGCTGACTATAATATCATCATATTTAAGATCATAGTTTTTAGCGAATTCCCAAAGAATCTAAGTTCAAAAACTATTGGCAGGATCGGATCATCATTCAAAATTACAACCCTTATGCCTTAAAATCATAGATGAAAATGTCAAATTTTCTACAGAATTTTTAAAGGGGCTCGCGGCTCTTGACTTTACACTTTTTTGTCAGTCCAGTAAATTTACATCCTTAGGGAACTTAAAGGAAATATGGTAGCACAACTTCGTTGCTTCGTAGCTCTACACATAGTTGGTCCCGTTCTTAAATATCAGTAAATCTACATACAAATGAGACAATGAGGATTGAATTGCTTAAAATGGATATGATTTGAAAATAATAGGACTAAATTGTTACTACTGTCCATCAAATTGCGACGAGTATCAGCTGAAACAGGATTGCAGTGAATTGGACGTTGTTAAACCTTATAGCTTTAAAGGGAATAAGACAAAGAAGAATGAAGGCATTTGGTGGTGTCACTCATTCACAAAGACCGATAAAGATAGAGATACAATAAAAAAACAAAAAGGCTGCCTAGATATCACCTCTTACCCTCCTGGTGTTTTAAAGCTAGGCTGCAAAAAAGTAGAACGCGAATACGATAAAACAACAAATCAGTATTGCAATTGCGACTCGGATTGGTGTAACACAGCTGGAGAATCCAAGTCAATATCTCTCGCATTGCGGATTATCAGCATCACTGGCTTTTTTTCTCTCCTCTACCTACTGCCGTTACTCCTTTGTTAAATCAAAAACCAACTAAGCATTAATATCTGTAAAATGTTATGCCTTTTAAAATGACTTCGCTGCTATCCTTACCGTGTGCATTGATCAATAATGTCTTAGTAATTATTAATGATATTGAACTTTTGGGACAAATGCCCACCTCAAGCAAAATATTTCACGAAAAAAAGCTATTCATATTTATGCCTACCTGTTATGTAGTATGTTACATTGACAAGGTTATAGCGTTTTGAAATGCTAGTTTCGGTAGGGTAGTAAAAGCGTCTTTAGAGAAAGAGGAAGTCACACTAACACTTATTTCATTATGTATAACTGTGATTTGTGTTAACCATTTGGGCATATTATCGGGCATTTTTTTAATTGTGAGCAAAATTACATTACTTACATTGCATAATATCATGCAATGTTGAGCATCTCTTCTTATAAGTGTCAAGTGGGACATGCGCGTAGATAATTCCGTATGTTTATCTTTGTCGGTATTCGTGTAGGTTGTATTTATGTATCAATAGATTTCCGTGCCACTGTATTAGAAGTAGACGATAAACGGTAAAATTTTGACATGCGGGGTGAACAATTCCGTTTGTATGTTGTCATTCTGTGTACTGTGCGATCAGTTAAGTCTCCAACGACTTACAACAAGGCTCCAAATATTTCATAACAGAAGTAGTGCATGCATTCTGTATGCAAATTTTTCCAGCTGTCAGTGCTGTATGCTCTCAGGAATCCCATTATTTCTGTGCGGGAAAATTTATAATTGGTCCATTTACGTTGAATTATCATTTTTTTTCTCAATTTCGCAACCAATAGTTTAATTGAAAAAATAAAGAGACAAAATATGTTCTAGATATTTGGAGGAAACTCTAAAATTAGAACTAAGTGGAACATTGCATTGTCTGAAAATACTTCACTTTTTACACGAAGAAAATGTACAACATTTTTTGTCTCCTTTTTTCAATTAAGGACGCTCATCGCAGTTGGGTGCTAACGAAATAAACATAATTTCCAAAATTTATTGACGAAATATGCCTACCAATTGTTGTTCAAGCCGAAACCCCGTGTTAACCTATACCTGCCCGGCTATTTCACTACCTCAGGGGATGAAAATTTGGCAATGCAAAAAACAAAAATATAGTTCTAATTTATGTTGTGTTCACCTATGCCCTTAGATACTGCATGATATTATAAACATTTCGGGTCAAACTCCATTGAATTTAAAATTTGTTTTTACATCCGGCTTAATTTTTCCCAAAGGAGGTGTTTGATTTTTAAGGGTCTTACAATTTTGTAATCGTGGACTATCCTCAAACAAATTGTGGTGATTGGGTTATTAATATCTCTAATTTAAATGCTTAAAAAAGTTAGATTTCTAAAAAAATTAGTCCGTTTTCGTTTCTGTAAAACTGCAGAGCACAGGAATGGAACGTTATCAGCTATAATGGTATCAACTAGAAAAACCCCAGATAAAAGTTTGTACTCTCTTATGGGACCAAAAAATTAATCAAAATTATTCAGTTGTCTAATTGACCGCTTGACACTACATTGATGCTATTAAGTCTAACTTGACTTCAAAATGGTCCATTATCAATTAATGGCAGTATGTATAATGGTGGTTCGAGTACCATAAACCGCGAGTCAAACAAGTGATCATGGTATAGGTGACCGGAGTAACTTGCCAGTACCCACAATCAAGCACGTATCCAGGAATTTTACCAAGAGGGGCCCACCAAAATATATTGGTAAAATGACCTTTTTTGACAAAAAATTCGCCTTTTTCTGAAAATGTAGGGGGGCCCGGCACCCCTATGGATACGTGCTTGCCCACAATTCTATTTCAAAACAAAAAGTTGACTCTAGATTCGTACTAAGGCGAAGTTTTGGAATACTTTTTGACTCTTATGAACTCTTTATGAATGTAAAATCTTTACTTACCGTCCCACCAAATGAGAAACCGTAGGAATATTAATCGGAATTAATATAAAAAATCGGTGTGTCTGTTAGATTTTTATTTCATTCTAATCATCGTACAATTTATGCCCGGAGTAAACACTAGCTTTATTTATAACAGGGCCTGGGCCCTGTGACCGGCTAGTATTGTATATTCGGCTTCACTGTATTTTGATTTTCATCTCAAAACAATTCTCTAACTATTATAATATATCGTTAGTGGGTCGAATGACATGCTTCAATGGGAATAATCCGACGAGTAATGTCTATTATGATTATTATGAAGAGTAGTGTTACAGATCTATAGATAAAGATACGCATATTTAATGTAATGATATTAAAACAAGTTAATTAAAGCTTTTTTTCAATAAAACCTATCCTTCATATTGTATTATTGGGTTAAAAGTTTAATTTAAGCTTTCCGAACACTATACTGCTGACGGGCAAACGTTAAAAAAACTTGTTCCAGAGTTGTTTCACCAATCGAATACTCGTCGATTATTTCATGCTTCGTTTTGATTTCTTCCATGATTTTGAACACAACATCCCAGGTCATGGAGCCATCCAGTAATTGATATTGAATGATATTGGTGTGTACCTCCTTCAAAAACACTTTTTGGTACTTGGTAAATATTTCATCCTGTAAATTTGTAACTGCTTTGGAATTGTCCAGGACGTTATCCGTTTTTCTCTCCGGGTTGTCCAAGGGAACATTACATTTCAGTTTGATAGTTAAACTGTAGCCTTCTCCGAATTTCGCTTTGATGTGGGGAGCTCCTCCGAAGCATTGAAACTGGCCACTGACCATGATACCCAAACGAGAGCACAGAGCTTCACACTCGTCCATGCTGTGAGAAGTGAATATCACGGCTTGACCCGCGTCTTTCACAGACGAAATTATCTTCCAAAATTGACGTCGACTGACTGGATCAACTCCAGAAGTTGGCTCATCTAGGAGAATTATCGGAGGATTTCCAATCAGGGCCACTCCTGCACTCAATCTTCTTTTCATCCCTCCGCTGTAGGTTTTGCACTGGAGATTACCAGCATCAGTCAACCCCAGTTTATCCAGCCACTTGGTGGTTTCTCTTTTAAGGGATGCAGGTGGAACGCCCCTCAGTCGTCCGTAGAAATTCAACATTTCTCTTCCGGTCATAAATCCTACTAACGGATCGGACTGTGGACAATAACCAAACTGCTTTACAAAATTATTTTTATTGTTTCTCAGACTGAATCTTTCAGCAAATGCATCTCCATCACTTGGAAATTCATCTCCAGTTAACATTCGAAAAGTCGTTGTCTTTCCAGCTCCATTGACTCCAAGCAATCCAAAACATTCTCCATGCTTTACACCAAAGCTTATATTTGAAACTGCGGCAAAGCTCTGGTAACTTTTGCATAAATTCTGAACAACGAGTAAATCTTCCTCTATTTGTATTTCCAACGCAAATTGTTTGTAGTTTGCTGACAACTCATCTTCTAGATTTTGCTGTTCATCACTTTTCACGACATCATCTTTTCTGTCTCTAGCAGGTACCTCTGCATTGCCACGGACAATCTCTTTAGTTGCCCCATATCCAGGATAAGTAATCGGATATCTGATATCAGCTTGTTTTGATGAAGGTCTAAAGACCTTGGCGTGCACTCTTTCGGCTTCTGCAATGACATCGTCGTCGGTAGGATAGTTAGCTCCAAATTCAACCAAAGATTTCTGAGGCCGAAATTTTTCCTTAATTAGATCTAATAGGCCGTAGTCCATCAGGATCAATAAAATGTAGTAAATCACACCGAAAAGAAACATCCAGAACAATTCCTGGCCAATTCCGACCATCTTTTTCTTGCATGACAATTTCAAAACTTTCCCCAGCATATCACCAAATAGTAAAGTTTTAATATAAGAAGACTCAAATTTCCATGTTAAGTAGGGTACCTCCCCAAAGCAGTGTCTAATGGAACCACATTCAGAAATGCCTTCAAAACAAGCACCTGCAATACAGGAATTATGACGACTCGTCAGCATTGAAGTTTACACCTATTTTTGAATTCGAACTATTGGATTGACAAAATACGCAAATACTTGATATGTACGTAAAACACTTAACTGCAACAACTTATAATCATTTTTTCTGGTTGAAAGAGACTTCTGCTACGAAGGCATAGATTATATAGATCATCAGGGTTGATTTTGTCAAGTAATTTGCATCTGTTATTTTCTATTGATAGGACTGCGAACTTCATAAAACACATTGTGAGACCGAACGTAGGATTGGCGGTGAAAATGATCCGAACAATGAGCCCAAAGACACCAAAAGTCACAAAAACAGCTCTGACCGGGTCAAATTGTTTGTCCACTTTCTTAATTTCTTCTGGGGACAATAGAAGTGAATCTGCATCTTTGTCATACTTAATTGTAATTTCGCCCAAGATCTCAAATAAAAATCCCAGTAACGTTATGAGAAGGGCTATAAAAATTGTTTTAAAAATAGTGCATTTAAGAAAGTATTTAGCATTAGCTGAGCTATAAGTACAGGCACTTACAGTGGCTAAGTAATAGGCTTATTTTTTAAGGTCTTAAAAATAAAGAAATATGTAAGACTACCCGTAAAACCATGCAAACTAACAAGACTAGAAAATCCTTGGGAGGGATACGAGAAATTGCTTCTCAAATAGGATAGAGGTATTACGGAGACAGCATACACCATAAATATAAGAAAAAGAACACCTGAAAAGCAACCCCACAAAAAGAGAATGCATAGTATGATTACACTCATCACTATTTATTACTTATCAATATTTTCTATTTCCTTTATAGATGAAATGTAGTATACCTGCACCGTTACCCGATGTGAATAATCCAAGGGGTTCGAATATCAGGAAGCATATCAAAATCGCACAAAAGATTAAGGCCATTATGAAGACATCAAATAAAAAAGAAGCGGTCCAGTAAAGTAAAGGGCTGACTCCTGTCATCATTTGCAAGTGCTTGCCCTATATAAAAATAAAAAATCTACTAATATACTTACTTTGATTTCAATCAAAGTGAATTTCAAATTTGTTTCTAATAATAATGAAGGTAATAATTAGTTCTTTTGCGACTTACCTTGCAGTTTCGCTCCTCAGATGGAAACATTACACATGCTGCTGCCAGCATTGCAAAAGGAAGAGCTAACTCACTGAGTAGAAGTATAGTATGCCAGGATGAAGCCAAGTTAGTCTCCGCAGTTTTAACATAATCGGTCGGGGTTTTCGTTCTTAAAGGATGGTTAGTTATTTCAATTTTTCCCAGATTTGTTTTTGTTTTCGATTGTAGGATTTTTAGAATAGTGTTGGAAGCTGCATTCACTGCTAAAGGCTCCGAGTGGCTATACATTCCGGAATGCATGACTTTAATGAACATGTTTGTGGGACTAGTATGATACATTTGTGCAGCTATGATGTATTTGAAATTAAAATTGTTCTTTCGATCATTATCTTTAGATGATCCTTCATTATACAAATACTTATTTAAATCGACATCTGCAACTGGACGAACAATTTTCGGAGTGCCAATCCCCTCGGTAGTTTGAAAAAAATATTTACACATGTATTCTGCGTCAGTGGTCATTGGCATACATAAAGTAATAGGGTCTTCATATGAACGTAAAGATATCTTTAGTGATGGAAAATTTTTAATATCGGCTCGAAATACCAGACGGCATAATAAGGCAACAGCTATGGCACCTATTATGGGCGGTAGTAACTGAAGAAAAATCAATCGTAAATTCCGAAAATTTCGAATGAATAATTTCACTATTAACCCCCAGAACATTAGCAAAAGAAGAGAACATCCCTTGACACTTTCAAAATTATCAACAATTATTGTTTCTTCTTCATTGGCAAGAGTATTTACTTCCTCAACCGGGTTACTTAATTCTCCAACTCGTACAAATACATCGTCCATAGTGGGAATAGTGAGTCCCATCGTCAAAATTCCAAGGTTTTGTTGGTTCTTAGTCAAATCGGAAAACATATCTGGAAATACAGACGTCTTCGTTGATTCTTCAGGAAGAGAGATCGGCACTTCGGAGACACTCTTAGCTTCACCTTTCTTGAAGGAAGCAGTGAAGAATTGAATCTTTATCCGCCTTGTCTGTGAGTGTCACCGTTAAAGTGTATCCATCCCCGAAACACTTTTTGAGGAACAAAGGAGTCCCCGAACACTGAATCTTCCCTTCTGCCATGATGAGAATGCGATCTCCCAAAACATCCGCCTCTTCCATGAAATGTGTCGTCAGTACAATTGTACGGCCATCTGTTCGCATTGCCAATAACAAATCCCAAACTTCCCTCCGAGCCTCAGGATCCAAACCTGATGTGGGTTCATCCAAAAAGAGGACTGCTGGTCGACCGACAATTGCATTGGCAAGAGAAAGTCGTCGTTTCTGACCACCTGATAAAGTGGAGGCTAACGAACTAGCTTTATCTCCCATTTTCAAACTCCAAAGAATTCTTTGAGCATCCTGCCTTACCATCGATGAACTTAGTCCTTTCAGCCTTCCAAAGAATTGTAGATGTTGTGCTACAGTCAATTCGTCAAAAAATAAATCGTGTTGAGGACAGAGTCCAAAAGATTTCCTCACTTCCTCCATTTGTTTACTAATATTGTATCCATTAACGAAAGCAGTTCCACCTGAGGGTTTATAAAGTCCTGCCAAATAGATAATGTTGTCGTTTTTCCAGCCCCATTGTGTCCCAACAAGGCCGTAATTTCTCCAGCATACATTTTTGCAGAAACTCCATCTACTGCAATTTTTTTATTTCCAAATCTTTTGTAGAGATTGCAAATTTCTATCCCCACTGGTAAATTCGTCGGCTCTTCTTCAAACCCGGGATTAACACTGGCAGATGTGTCTTCTGCATTTTTATCAGAATTATATGATTCTACTGGAACAACTTTCTTCCGTGAGTACCAGGTAGACAACTGGAATGGGTAATACCATGGCTTCGTCAGGCCAAATTCAGTAGGAAGCACACTCTCCAAATATACAGTGAGAAGCATGTAGAGGATACTATCGACAATTAGCATTCCGCAAACAGCCAATAAACTTATATTATCGACTGGACTAAATGGCTCTGTAAACTTGGACCAACCGATGTCAACTTTCCTGAATTCACGGTCAAGTATTATTTTTAAAGCCCAATGGAGTGCCATATTAGGAAATAACGAAGAAGCCAACTTCTGTGCCAGTGTTGCATCGATATCATTGCTCTCGTCCAATATAGACACAAGTCCATCATAGCTCACAACATAAAAACACATTCCTCCTATTATTGCAAGAGTGGGTTGACTGAAAAATGTTGAAATGAAGAATAGAGAAGTTATCGTCGCCGTAAAGTACAGAATAAATATAAAGATCCACATCGTAACGTCGCAGTGGGATATAGGTCCTTTACTAATCATTGGTACAAAGAGGAATATAGTAATGAAGATAAGAGTGATTGTTAGAAGAGAAAGAGAATCAATCATCCACCCAGTCCAGTGCATCCAATTAGACAATCCCATCATCTTCATCAATTCCTTGATTCCTGTTTGCTTTTCTTGAATGATCCCACGCATTATATTTGGAACACATAAAATGAAACTTAAAATAGTAAAAAATGGTACGATTTTGCTTATATCAGAATTTTCCGGAGGTTTGGATGGGAATTGTTGCAACGTCACCCGAGGAACTGGTTGGTGCCCATTGTGGGCTTTTTCTAACTTTAACTGTATAAGAATTTGATCCATTAAAGCTTGCAATGTTGTAAATCCGGTTTTTATATAGAGTTCTTTAGGAGTAGGGTCCGAGAAGCATTTACCCCTCTCACAGGGAACTTCTGGAGGAAGCCGTAGTGATTGGGTAACAAAATCATTCCCCTTCTTCATGCGTATTCGTATTGTGTAAGAGTATATTCCACCTGCTGACAAATCCTTTTGCAAAATGATTGCGGTTTGGAATATAGGTTGGTCTTCGTCGTTACCCTTCCAGGAATGCATATACTTTTCAAGTGCAGCGTCACTTGGGTATGAAAACAATACAACGGACCTTGCTGGAGAAAAATCGTTTCTAGCAACAGTTAGTACAGCCGTCTTCAGTCTGTCCATAATGGATCTTGTTTCCTCATTATCTGGTGCGTACGCTATATGTACATCTCTATTGTTCTCGTTCTTTAAACCTGCAATAAATTTACTAGGACTTTTTTCGAAATCCCCTAACAAATCATTATCTTGGGTTTTCAATTCTTTTTGTTTTCCACCTTCTTCAAGATTGCCCAAATTTCCAGCTTGTCCCAAAAGAACTCTAAGTAGCCATGATATAATAGTTGGTAAAATAATGAACCAAGCTGTCGCACAACAATGTTTTCTTCGGAATAATAAGTTCTTCCACACGAGCAAATAAATCTTTTTGAAGAAAAGCATTTTGAAACTGAATATTGTGTGATGTGGTATTCAGATAACCAACTGCTGAAAGTATTGTCCCCCCCAACCAAACTAACTTCGTTTGTACAGAAGAGATAGGAGCCTATCCCTTCTATAGTAACTAAAATTAACATAGGGTTAGATTTGACGCCCGTCTGGTGTGTGTTAAAATTGATTTTAACGTGTGAAAGCTATGTCACGCCCTTCTGCCCTGTACGAAAGTCATTTTGGATATGATCTCTAGTCTGTTTCCATAGGGCTGTAAACAAGAGATCAAATTTTTATAGAAATTTATTTATGACAAAACTGAAAAATATTTTTTGGAAAACGGATATAACTCCGAGAATACTGGTAGTAGAAAGACAAGATTAGTCTCTAAAATCGTAGAAAAACGTGGTCTAGGGCTGCAACTCTGCATTTCTTGATATTCGTCCGTCCATTTACACGATAACTTTTGAAGACAATGATGGATTTCAACTAAACTTGGCAAAAACATTGCCTATGGACCTGTGACAAAGCTTATTGAAAATGGGCCACATTGGTCAATAGGTTGCTGAGGTGCCGCGCGCTCACTTTGTATTCATTTTAATAGTCAAAATGAAAATATGGCATTAATGTCCAAATCATCCCATGGCGATATTTTTCATATTTTCATATCATATTCAACGTTATTTTTCTTTTCAGCAAAGTCCCTAAGGATCTGAACTAGCTGGACCTACGAAGAAGTGTGCAAAAAATCACAGGAACTTCTTTGATGTCGAAACTTTGACATATTTTACTATCTTTGTATTGAAGATATCGCGATTTCAAAGTTAGAAACACTAAAACATTGGTTTTTTGTAATTTTGAAATCGCGATATCTTCAATATGTACGAGCCCTCTCGTAGTAACTTTGATAACTTTTCCAGACCACGCACTCAGAAGTGCATTTTTATTCTATTTCAATTCCGCTCAATCAAGTTGTAATTATTAAGCAATATTCTAAGCTATTCCTATCACTATATTCTGAATTAGACGCTCAATGAGCATTCACTCTCTCTCTTGCTTCCAGAAAGCATCTTTGTAATTCTCTCCTGTGACAACGTGCAAGTTCCTACTTCACTTGTCACACTTCTTTTTATAATTAAATAAATTAGTTAGTAGTTAGTAAATAACTACCGTTCCATCAGTGCTTTATTTAGTGAACACAGTTTCAATAAAGTACACACATTTAGCTAGCTAGCAAAGTTGACCAGCCGAACTGGAATTGACCGAAGCCTGCCTAGTCTAATCAGCCATCCTCATCGTGACACCAATTGTCACTCAACCTCAACAACCACCACATCTCATCGTCATTAATTGACATTCATTTACCATACCGAACCAGCCGGATTACCACCCGTCTGGAAGTGCCTTAGTGAATCATATTCATCTAAGTGCTAATAAAATTCATCCCCAGTTAGTAGTACTAGTTTGGCATAGCGTCCTGCGTTCGCAACCCCAATCATTGGTCCTTCGAGCCGGATATTTTTGGACAACCAAAATTGAACCGTAAGTTTGTGGTTTTTCAACGTATCTAGTGCTACTAACCGTTAACCGCCATTTACTTGACGTCGAAAAGAAGACGATCAAGACTAAGACCACCTCCTATCACCTATCGCTACCTGACGTTCAAAAGAAAACGAAAAAGGTAAATATCATCTCCATTACTTGACCTTCAATAGAAGACCATCAAGACCAGAAAACTCCTACTCATCATCTCTACTACCTGACGTTCAAAAGAAAACGAAAAAGGTAAATCTCTCTCTATTACTTGACCTTCAAAAGAAGACGATCAAGCCAAAAATCATCTCTATTACTTGACCTTCAAAAGAAGACGATCAAGCCAAACCGCATCTCTACCCACCTGACATACGTTAGTCAAAATAATCACTCTATAATATAAACGTCATCGAAATGTATGTTGTATGTATGTGTGTACGGATGTTATGAAATTATGATGTTATTTCTCGGCCACCGTAACGTTATTTCAAAATGTATTAACAACACAATTTGGTTTATTTCCTGAAGATGCTAAATTCCATCCAGATAGAACTTGGTTTTATGCATACACGCTTGCGCGGTGATAAAATTATGAAAGTCACTGTTGTGAGACGTGGTAGTCGATACTCTTTCTTTCAATTTAATACACCGTGCCGTGCCCTTATTTTATACGCAGGAAAGTTTAAAAATTAGCTATTCATAATAAAACTATATTTTTTTCAATTCGCAAATGGTTTTAAGCTAATAGGAGGTTAAAAATGTTTTACGTCTTAAATAGAAAAACTAAGTCCATTCTTAAATAGAAAATATTCAGAGCGGGATGAAGTGGTAAACTATTTTTTATTTCAAATGTGTACGTTTTGAATCTGCCTTTATGTGTTAAAGAGATTTATTATCATAAAATTATGACTTCTAATATGACGTCACAAATCGTGATGAAGATAGGATTAGGAAGAGTATAAGTGGCCCTTAAAAAGTTTAGGTGGGTGAATATTTATGAATGTAGAATATTTCTTTAATGTGATTCCATTTTCGTTGGTCATAGTCATGAATGTCATGGAAGTTGACATTTTCCTTGCATTGACACTCAAGGACGTATTTCTACAGCACCCCCTAAATATTTTGAAAACACACTAGATATCCCTTAAATGCGTAACATCCTCCATCCGTGGAGTTTTTGAGTTGTTTACCTCATAGCTTTGTACGGGTTGGCCATATAAACTTGGGATTTTTTGTATTTGTCACAAATGCATCTCTGTGCTTACATTTTTAAATTGAAAGTGTTTGGAGGCATTTAAGGATGCACAAAAAATAAAAGAATCCAAGAAAGTGGCAGTTTATTCCACTCAAGCGTAGCTTCTCCATGAATGGAGGAGGTATATGCTACGCCATAGGTGGAGAAGCTACGTGATAGTGAGTGAAGGGACACTTATGCCAGTGGCCAGTGGACAAATTGGCTACATTAGGATGACATAAACGGAAATATGGTATATCCTACATTACAAGTACTGTAGCAGCATTTGGGTCTACAACAATTGGGTCAATAACAATTAGGTCTACAATAATTGGGTAAGCAACATTTGGGTCTACACCAATGGGTCTACAATAATTGGGTCTACAACAATTGGGTCTACAATAATTGGGTCTACAACAATTGGGTCTACAACAATGGGTCTACAATAATTGGGTCTACAACAATTGGGTCTACATACATTGGGTCAATAACAATAAAGTGGCTATTTTATACATATGGTGGCTATACATGGTGGTTATTTTATACACATGGTGGCTATTTTATACATATAATGCTTTTTTATAGATATTTTACAAATATAATGAAGTGAATATTACATACATAACTGAAAGATGCTTATTATGTATTTATTTATGTCATGTCATTTATGCCAATATGTAATTATGTCGTTTATGCCAACATGTAATTATGCCATTTGTGCAATTGGTTACCATTACGTTTGTGACATTACGCCATTGGTGTCATCATGGTATTATGCCATTTGTACCATTATGTCACTTTGCCAATTGGGCCATTAAGTCATTATGCCGTTTGTACCTGACCACTAGCTAGAAGAAACATATAGAGTCGCATATCAAAAATGTGCGAAAATTAAGCCAATGAGACGATTCTCCACGCATGGAGAAGCTACGTGATACAGATCGTCGGGATAGTTGCGCATTTAAGGGATATTATCATGCTTTTTCCAAACAGATATATTTAATTTCAAATTGGGAGAAACATAATTTCATTTTCTTTTAACATCAATGACCAAGGCTTTATTGAGGGTTGGGGGCAAATGCCCCCCCCCCCGAAATCCAAGAAAAAGAGAAATTTTTTCTCAAAATACCAAGAAATTTCGCGCTTCGCGCGATTATGCCTAATGTATATTGTCCTATGATATCATTGCCCCCTCCGAAATCGACTTCTAAATACGGTACTGTCAATGACTAATGACACCAATTTGTTTGAGCGTTTTCGAATCCTTTTCTCACTGCAGCACCCTTAGGACTGATCGGACTACAGAAATAGAAATAAATGTAATTAAATGAGATTTTTTTTGTTTAAAACGCCAAAAACTAAATCTGCCGAACTGAGTGGGGGGATTACATGTAAATCACGTATTTATAAGGAGTAACCCCCTTAAACCTACAGATAAAGGGGATTTTTTTGTCAAAGAAGATTAAAAATCATTAATTTTTTCGCCAATAGATTGTGGTACTCTATTTGTTTTATTCATGGAATACTCATTTTGGAAATTAGCACCCCCTAGATCCAATTTCTAGATACGCTCTTGTTGACACTATACAACGGTAGTATATGTAATTAGTTATTCCAAATCAAAAAAAAATAAAATTTTCTAAAACTTCAGCTTATTACGACCTAAGGCCAATATTTTTGTGTTGGAATTTTATTGTGACTATCGGTACTTACTCTGGTCACCCATTATAGTCACATTTTTGACTTGGGGTATAATGTTACGCCTACGTTACTCTGACTCATCATTATGCATACTGCCAAGCTTAGATGTAAGCATCCCATCCATTATACCCAACATCCCCATCCAGGTGTATGGCTGAAAGGGATGTGTTGGTGATGGCTGTAATGGTACTTAAGTTGGAAACTGGGGATGGGCTATATTAGATGGATTACTTTATTTGAATATTGGTGGTGGGCTGGATAAGATGTTGATCTTTTCTTGGGTGTTTGGTGATGATGGGATGGATGTTCCATCTTTTGCATTGGATGGGATGTTTACCTACAACTTACGTCTATGCTGCCAATTCTGTTTTATCCGACCAAGCAAATAAACTGCTTCCCCTCACGCACCAGGTGGGTGACGGAAATAAATTTCTGAAATACATTCTATCCATCTTGCAATATTGCCCTGGAATACACACTAGCTTTATTTATAACAGGGCCTGGGCCCTGTGACCGGCTAGTTAAATTATAATAATTATAATAATAAAAAAAATATCATTACACTTTCGGAGTTGTGAGTTTTAATAAATGTATTACGTATTAAGAACTTTCTAAATATTATCAATATAATTTGTAATCCATGATTAATTCGATGTGCCAACATTCCGCTTCTGGTTTATTACATAAGAGCCAAAAAATGTCCACCTGCGATAGTTATTCAAATACATGTATAAATATTTTACATTGTCATTGTTAATTGCATGGACTACAATAAAGGAAGCAATAATTTTACTGTGCATATTTTGTACAAACGAACATAATGCATTATACTTCTTAGCGAGACTAAAACTGCAGTAAAAACTTTTGAATCTTTCATATGCGTTTTTATTTTTGATTACTATTCCAGTTATACTGTATCCCCTAGGGGGGACGTTTTGTCAATCTGCCGTAATCCTATATATATTGTGGCTCAACGGGCTAAACATAACTTAAACTAAAAGCCAGCAACCCTCCCTAACGCAGTTCTATATGTGTTTATAGGTATATAAAATACTAGGCCCTCAATACTAATGCTGAATTTCAAAATGATTAGGAATATTAGCAATGCTTAATTTTCGAAATATGCTAATGTTCACTCTTATTGAACTATCTTGTTTTATGAAACATGCGTTGTGTTCGCGCTTGTAACAATTTGTAATTTGTAACGATTGTAACAAAAGTCGCATTGTCCATGCCATAGATAGATAGATACCTACAACATAGGAAGAAACAATATTATATAGAGATACAAGTTACCTATAATCTCTATATAATAAAATTATTTATTCCTATGTCGCATGTATCTATATCTATGCCATGGACAATGCTGCATTTTGTTGCATTGCACATGCGCGTATATAATGCATGTGTCATAAAACAAGGAAGTCCAATATGGGTAAACATTAGCTTTATTATTTCGAAGTTAGACAATGTTGATATGCATAATCATTTTGAAATTCAGCAATGGTACTGGGGGCCTATCACTCTATAGTATAATCGTGTTGTTCGAGTTGCGCAGTGAAAATTTCCGTAGGTATGTTTGTTTATATCATCGTGTTAATTTGCCGCTCTGATAACGCAGCTCAGTTCATGCGTTCTGTATGTAAATATTTCCAGCTTTAGGTTCGCTTAAGGTTCCTATTATTTCATGTGCGGGAAAATTTAAAATTTGGCCATTTACATCGTTGAAATTATGATACAAGACAATACACATGCCAAGTACCTCTTCCCTGTCCGGAGACACAGACAGTTTTCTAAAACAAAAGTCCCAACACCTATCAATGTTAAATCTCTACCTCCGACGCCGACCCACTAAACCATGAAAAGTTCAATTAGAAAAAGCTATGCATCAGAAATACTCATCGTACATATTGCCCCCGGAATACACACTAGCTTTATTTATAACAGGGCGTAGTGCCTAGGTCCTGTGACCGGCTAGTATTATTATAACATCTAAACAAAAATAGAAAATAGGTTATTATTTTGTGACTAGCCGATCACAGGGCCCAGACCCTGTTATAAATAAGCTAGTATTATTTATTCACACAATGCCGAAGTAGTAAGTAGCCCAAGTAATGTAGAGGAGCTCAAGTAGAGCACAAATGAAGAACGTATCGCATTTCGATTGTATTCGTGATTATGCCATTTTTGTCATGTTTTCAGGAAAGCTTCTGTGAATCTACATTCATGGCCAGCATTTTGCTTTATAGAAGCGGTTTTTTGCCAATGCAGTAAGCGTGTTCTACTTCCACCCATAGGGTACACATGGGATATCCATTTTCCCAATTGGCATACGTTTATGAACCCAAGAGTTTACCAATGTTTGAAAAAGTTATCAATCCGATATCATTTTCACTTATTATCCAAAGTGACAGACAGACGATTGGTGGCATCACATTCTTATGAAAAGGAAGCTACCTCTGCAACTTAACATTATGACCTACCCGATTATGACAAAAGCCCAGGATAAAAATATCAAGTATCCAAAAGTTTGTGCCTCCGGGAAAAAGATAACAAGTAAAAATTTCAGGAGATTCATTAGCTGATTTAAGGATCCCTGAACTCCATTGAGAATCCCTCGCTCCTCTTCTTTGACTTGTTCCTGAAATATCTGAGTTACACTTAAGTCAGCTACCCATAGGCCTAGGAAAAACAAACAGAAGTGTTATAATTGTAATTCTGGTATTAGGATGTGTAAGCATTGCATAAAAAGGATGCGTAGAAGTAGAGCATATACCAAATCGAGCTAAAATAATTCCTCCCAAAAGATAAAATACTGTCTTATGCTCATTCCACAATTCCGTGAGAGACAAGCCCGAGACTTGTGGCTCTTTTGAGTCTGTGGAATTTGAATTAATATTAAAAGGGTCTAAAATAGCTTCGGGTTTGAAAGGAGATCCTTGCGCAAATACAGAGACTACACAAAGGAGAAGGCAAAGAGTCTCAGAGCCGAAACCAATATTGCCTGTCGTATTTTTTCCGAATATTCTTCTGAGAAACGGAAAGGATACACTTCCGAGAATCCCAAGCACAGCACCAACGGCTGTGATAATCCCCAGCAAGCTCTCGTCGACTCCTTGAGTGTATGCAAATCCTGCAGAGAATATATACATACGATTTATAATCATCATCGTCATTTTTCACACACGCCAAATATATTGGCATAGAGGTACTGCAATATATCTCTCGAAGAGCACTACCCATATGAATAATATACTTTCCAAAGTGGTACACTTATGTATAGCTTTGATTTTCCCTTACAACATTTTTATATTCAATTTTATGGTCTATGAGCCTTTGGCCCTTGAGGATATTTTAAAATCGTCTGCTTGATCTGCATATGCGTATATAAAATTATATATAATATGGAAAACGTTCAACACGTCAATGCACTCTCGTTGAATTAATATTCCCATGTGTATATAGCAAGCTATTTTACAGCTAATCTTTATATTACCTGTTGTAATACTATCGAATCCTAGTACTGTCATGTATAGCATGGCCAATCCAAGACCAGCATCCCTCACGGGGTGACTAAAATAACTTCTCCATCCTTTCACAGACTCTCCTATTTTATTCTTGATCCGAGTTGCCACACTTTTTTTCGCAATGGAATTCCGTGGTTTGGCAAGGAAGACAACCGAGGAAGTGGATAGAGCAGACATATCCTCATCTTCGGGATCTGTCGTAATAATGTCACAATCAGACCTTTCGTCAGCTTCATCTTGCAACATTTCCTTTTGACTCAAGCCCGGCACGAGTTTGTAAATCTGAGACAGGAGTAAATATTCGATGACAACAGACACCAAGTTCCAGAATGCAATCACACCAGCGCCTGTTATCTGGGAGAGATAAGTTATGATTTGGCCTACAAATATCGGAGCCAGGATAAATGTAGTCAGATCGATGGATCTCATCGTTGCATTCAACTCTGCCAAATAAAATGCATGAGCGAATTAAATCATTTGCATAATATTACCAGGATAGGATTCCCAGTGAGTTGGATGTGACTTACTGGAAAGCTGTGATTCATCTCCTTCAGACAAAACCACAATCCAGTCTTTTTCTAATGCTATTTTACTAGCAACAGAACCTAATTCTGCAGTGACAGCTAGAATGATGATAGTCGTGAATATGAGGATTTCCAAATATCCGCTCCATAATAATTTTATCTCTTCCCGAAAGTGTAGAGTGAGTGCTAAGGAAATTGCTCCTGTAATGACAGAGGTGTTCTGTATGAGCAGAGAAACACGTGCAGCTGTATCGGAAATTAAATTGTAAGTACATCAAGACTTAAATTACACCAAATATGTCTTATATAGTCGTATAATAGTATTCATCAAATCATGTTCTTCTGCAACCTGTAATTCGTGCACTTCTATCGATCCATTTTCCAATGAAAGCTCCCAGGATAATTACACACAGACATTGGACGAAGCCATAAATGGCTGTCAGCTGCGTATAATTACATATTTAATGAACCAATTATATTCTTCTACTATTACATTTCTTTTATGTAACGAACTTGACCTGCAAAGATTCAGGAAACAGTATCACCAGATATAATCCCACTGCAAATGACCACATGCGATCTCCCCATGAAGATAGAGTGTGGCTCAGATAAATCATCCATGTTGATCTCCTCGCAAAGCTTTGCTTTGCTCCAGCAATCGTGAGATAATCCCTATGAATAATATGGTGATTTCGCAATGATTTTGTAAAATATTGCGTTTTCTCATTATTTTGGCTATGATTTAGAATACTATTACTTTCATCAAGATTTTCGTGTAAACAATATAACAATATAAACATACACTTTTGTGCATTGTCACGCATACCTTACCAATGCTTATAATAGTTCATTTTAAAATCAATAATGCAAAAAAGTCTGTCAAAAAACTTACTTAGGACGGTTGTCTGAAATTAATCTTGATGTTTCCATTTTATAAACCGCCAATGTGCTAGAATTTGTTTTTGGAGCAAACTACTTCACTCCGCAAAACTACCTTTCAATGAAACTGTTGTATAAGGTAGTTCCACATTTAATTTTTGTATTTGATTTTATTGTCACAAAACTTTGGTGGAGAAGATAATAATAATATTATACCATCAATAATATTCCTTATCAAGATAATGTGTGTAGACAATGATGCGTTGTATCGTTGTATGATGTATTGTGTATTTAGTAAAAATTGAAAAAAATTTTACACGTTTAATGTTCAAAAGTTTTATTAGTTAAGAAGACAACATTCCATTTCAAATGTAAACAGGTAAAATACCTTGAAAGAACAACTTTTTGTGATATTCTACCATATGACAGTCATGCTGTCTGCTACCACATATTCCTTTTATAGTATGTAGATAGGCACAGATAGGTGTTATCAAAGTTATCACTTATCATCCCAAACAATACTTATACAAACCCAAGATATATGTAACGCAACAAGTTATGTAACAATATATTATGATAAGCTATTACGTATTTAATAATTAGCATTTGAACAGTGTACAATTTGTCACCCAATCGGACAACACTAATCCTCAATATGGAATATAAAATGGGAATGAGGCTCTTCATTATGATTGTGATGATGCGGAAACCATTCGTAATACAATTTTTCTTGATTTCTGAAACAAGAGATTTTTTAGTTTAAGTTTTAAGAGCAAAAGAGCAAGATTACAATTTGACACTTTTTTAAGCCTATAAAATAGATCATTATTGATGTAACCTGTAACCATTGAAATGCCATTCCATAAAACATCGATATGCAAGTAGCAGAGGATGTATTACTAAATATACAATTCATAGCGTTGTTAACAAAATTTTATCAATGATAAAGGTTGAAAATAGTTTTAAGTTAGTCATCTTACGCATTGCAACAACTCCCCATCGTGACAGACCCGTATTACTCTTCCCCATGAGTGAACGCATCATATACCCATACATAGCTGTCGGCAATGATAAGAAATGAAACACCTGGAAAAAATATTATAGCAGTTCAAAGATCTATTTATTCACTACAAAACGTAGTAACCGATTAACATGCATGCGAAATGGGATTAGCAGTGTTACACAATTATTATGGTTCCGCTGCCACAGTTCTCTCTTTGTATTTGAAAGACAATGGATCATATGTTGCATTACAATGGACCTCCCACGTTGATTTGCACGACTCGAAGTTTGCGCTGAAGTTATGCCTTTGTATTGCAACAGATGACCCATTGTCTTTCGAAAACAAAGAGAGAACTGTGGCAGCGGAACGATAATACAGGGCCGCAGCCAGAAAGGAGGGGCACCAAGAAAAAAGTAGCTAATTTTCGCGCGAAACGCGGAAATTTTAGCGATTTTTTGCGATTTAAGACAAAAATTTCTTTATTTTTCTCGATTTCGGGGGGTGTGCACGTGCCCCGGTGCCACCCCTCGCTGCGGCCCTGCACAATTATAAGATATTTTAATAGGGATATATTATTTTGATTTAGGAATTCGATGATTTGTCACGTACCAACATGAATCCAGGATGATTAATCATAGAATAATGTGGGATTTCTAGAAGGAATCCTGCCACCGAATCCCAAACTAGTGAAAGCAGTAGAACAGGGACCATTGTAATAGAGATTTTAATGCACAAGTTGTGAAAGACGGTGGGATGTTTGGCAGCAAAAGAATCCAACTTGGCGATCCATGCTTTCCATTTCTTAACTACGGGATTAGTTTTCTTATTAATTAAGTACACCATTTTCTCATGGTTTAAAACCCTTAGCTCCTCGGTGTCGTAATAGTCGTCTTCAGGGGTGTCTCTCCCGCCACGGGAGCCTTCAGAACCATAAGATAAGCTGGTTTTCATTTTCTTGGGTTTTGTTAAACTGACTTCGATTGATCCCGGTGGTGATCGTAGGGAGTCAAAGGAAGCGCCTGACCCAATGGATGATGCCGTCTTCGGTTTCTTCAGGTCTATGCGTTTTATTATTGATTCGATTCCAAAACTTGACTTCTTTTTCTTTTTGGTGATTTTACTTGTAGAGCCCTTTTTTTCGACTAGCGCTTTCAGCTCTTTTGCCTTTTCTTCCTCCTTCTTTGATTGTGATGACCCTGAGCTACTGAATTTGGCTTCTACCACCGCTGCCCCTCGTTTCTTGGCAGTGATTTCTGGCAATAGGTTATTAGAGTCTGTATTCTCGATTTCTTTCAATTCTTGTATAAAGGTATCCTTTCGACGTTGTCTAGCATGCTGATGATGATGCTTCGCCTTGTTTTGCTGGTCTTCATCGTTTTCGTCTGGACCGGAATCTTTGGTATGATGGTGCTTGTGATGCTTTTTCTTGGGTGGAGAATCCATTTTGTTTTTTAAAGATGTATAGTTGGAGAATCAGATTTGCAGTGCATTCACAAATTTCCAATTTTTTTGCTAACTCTCACAGGAGGGTGATTGATAATGTACAATCTCTTCAAGATACAGTCCTGAAATTAACCAATAATTATAATATAATATTATCTTGTCATTCGTACCATCTATAAAAGTTACAATAGTAAAATACTAAGTCACAAATAATAATTATGAAACAGTGCTGAAATCATCAAATCATTGTAAATCATAATTTTATAGCAGTAATTTACAAAGTAGTTGGTAAATATTTAAATTGGATAAATGATAGCAGCAACGAATGTTATCTATTTAGATTATAAAAGTAAAATTTAATTTTAAGGTGGCTGTTCCTCTTTTATTTCGAAATTCGAAATTTTTAAATATTTCAAAATTCAAATAAAAATATGCTTCTAACGGTAGCCGAAACCCATAGCCCTACTAACCGAAAAACTAACTGGAGATAACCACACAATCGCAGTATTCGACGCTGGGCAGTATATTGCAATACTTCAAAATAACAAAATTGAAAGTTTCCAAGGAAGTTCCTAATTTTGAATGGTATGTAGCTATTTAACACAGGGAGCCAATAGCAACAGCAATCTGCACTGCAAAATCTTCATCCAATGTGCACAAGAATTTGTTCATGCCATGAACTGGCTACATTTGGATGTAGAGGCACATTTGCATTTCCACACATTATTTCGAGTATTGCACTGCTATCTCTTGGGTGGGACATCAGTAACCATGGGATCGAATTACTACTGACTGTAATCAAGCAATGACACTATGAAAATTATGACACCATCAGCGTTGGCATAGAGAAAAAGCTCAATGCTCTAGCTCATGTCAAGTTGATATCAGTCCATTGCTTCAATGTCGGATATTCTATGACTTGCACATCCGGTCAAGTATGAGGCAGTTTACATTTCAACCTTTTTTATGAAACTCTCTTTGCTATTTTTGATATAACTTCCAGAGTTTTACTCCGATTTTCTAATGATGTACATTTTCGGAAAGGCAAACGCATTGGCTAGGATTTAATTTGGGAAAATGTTCGATTATTGCCTCAGTTTTTATACATGTCACACTTTAATGATGACATCTGGATAGAAATTCGCATAAAATTTTGAACCATTGCTACTGCTAAATAATCAAAAAAATCGAAAATTTTCCCAAATTAAATCCTAGCCAATGTTTTTACCTTTCCGTAAATGTACTTCATTAGAAAATCGGAGTAAAACTCTGGAAGTTATATCAAGAATGGCAAAAAATTTTAACATGTATTTTGATAGTCACCAGAGATTCCCAAATCGTATACACAGTCACCTTAATAATGCTGTTGACCGCGTCTTGATCGTTTTGGCTTTAAAGCTTTAAATTTTGCTCGTTTTATTTCCCGATTATTTTCAGCCGGTTATCATCAAGCTTTTGTTAATCTTAGCAACAAAATTATTGTGGTTGTTATATAACGTAGTGCCAGATATTCCGTTAAACCTGAAACAGCTTTTTTCTGCTATGAATACTTAGACCAAGATGGCTCCATTAAAAGGTGAAGACATAGAGGGATATTCCCCGAGTTTGTACCCAATTCGAATTCTACGTATACTGCCACAGAGGAGTAAGTACCCAAGCCGAAAGTAACCATGGTTATTTGGTTTGGGTGCCTACCTCTCTGTGGTAGAAAGTAAATACGGATTGGGTGCAAAAATCCGGGAAACCCCCTCTATGTCTTCACCTGGTAATGGAGTTGATAATAAACAAATGCGTTACTATAGAGTGACAAATTCGAGGCATCTTGACTTAGACTATGCCCCCATTTGTCTAGAACCTATACCCTATTTGCCTAGCAAATAGGGTGTATAGGTTCTAGACAATGCCCCCATATGGAAAACAGGAAATTCGGTAGTAACTAAAGGCATTGCAACACGTTCAGGCCATGATGATGATTTCGACAACGAGCAAGTAATAATGTGCGGGGAAATATCAGTCTGAAGAATGGCAAGATAATTTTAAGACAGTTTGGCTATTGTCCACTGTTCAATCCTTTAATACCATTTATGACAGGAAGAGAAATTTTGAACTTGTGCGGACCTTAAAAGAGAAACCAGTAAATGGCTGGATAAACTGAGGTTGGCACATATACTAAGAAAAAGCCTGAAACAGCTGGCAGATTAAGCCTGAAATAGCAGAAAAGCCTTTTTCTGCTATGTAGCTTTGTCCATGGGGTTGACTGGTGCTGGTAATCTACAGTGCAAAACCTACAGCGGAGGGATGAAAAGAAGATTGAGTGCAGGAGTGGCCCTGATTGGAAATCCTCCGATAATTCTTCTGGATGAACCAACTTCTGGAGTTGATCCAGTCTGTCGACGGCAATTTTGGAAGATCATTTCGTCTGTGAAGGACGCGGGTCAAGCCGTGATATTCACTTCACACAGCATGGACGAGTGTGAAGCTCTGTGCTCTCGTTTGGGTATCATGGTCAATGGCCAGTTTCAATGCTTCGGAGGGGCTCCTCATATAAAAGCGAAATTTGGTGAGGGATGCAGTTTAACTATGAAGCTTAAATCCAACATAGCTGTCGACGACCCAGAAGGATGTGCTCTGTAATATAGTGCAATTACTTGACAGTTTGATGAATTGGAATGTTGTTTTGAAGATCATAGAAGAAATTAAAGGAAAATATGACATCATAGACCATTACGCGATTGGTGAACAACGCTGGGACAAAGCCCCTCAGCAGTATGGTGCCCGCGTAGCCTAATAAAACTTTTAACTAGTTCAGGAGCTATTTAGTAAATTCATATGACAAAAAAACTTTTATTGCCATTTAGTATCATTACAGGTTGGTTAGAATGATTGGTATATAACACTAATAATTACTTTTCTCAGATGGCTAGCTTTTCCCCCTAAGCAATATTCAAACGATTTACAAACTTACATGTGTTAACACATTTTGTAAAGCAGCATCTCATTACTATTACGTTTCAGATTCAGTCGTAATGTACATATTATTTCCAGGCTTATTTCTAGGTTTATTTGTGTTATGATTATCACATTGCAGGAATGTTTGTCTAATGACATTACTAATACTATAGATGTCATTCAGAAGGCTGGTGCTGTAATTCCAACAGTGGTAGTAAGGATTGCAGAGAAGAGAATTTTTCGTGTTGTATCTTGCTGAGGTTGTTGACTTCTCCCTTTTCCAGAAATGGGATATCAAATATCAGTAACTACGGTGTATCCTAATAATATCCAAGATTCACAGACTCCCAAAGCCCATCTTTATGGCAGTACAGATAGAAAGATTCGGAGTATTTATATTATATACTGCGCAGCAGATTTGGAATACCAAGCCTTTTAAATTGTACATAGAAAGTAATTCATGATTACACAAATATGAGCGTGTGCCTGAAGTGCAAGTTACCTACTTTCATCCCTTGAATCCAGCCGATGATTCTACTGTATAGTTTATAGATATGCATATCAAATGTTTTGAGTATAATATTCTTTACGAAGTAAATACAGTTGGTGAGTAAACACTTGAGTTATTTATGAAGATAATACCAACTACCAAGTTTAGCAAGTACACTTCTGCAGTCTTAAGTAGATGGTGAAAAGCTACCGGAACGACTTTCAACGATAGGGTGCTGGAATCTAGATTTCTTTGAAGGAAAATGTGCTGAGTGGATATATTGTTCCCACATGACGATGAGCAGCAGCTGGAATATGAAATTCTGTTAGTGATAGACTATCTGTATTGTCGGGTAAATACTTATTGCTTACTACGGAGAAAGCTGTCATTTTATTAAGGGTGAGTAGTAAAGATGTTGGAGGAAGGACCAGTGCAAGGTATCAGTTGGAGAAGAATTTAAATGTCAACATCAAGAGGCAAAAATTCAGGTTACTATTACCCATTTGACTTTCTTGTCAAACTTGCTACGATGCAATAAAATCATTGCTAACATTTTATTTGTTGGATATTGAAGATATTGGTAGTGATTTGATAAGGTAACTTTACGTCCTTAGAATTTCGTACAACGTAGTATGTGCATAAAGGTATGATAATAATAAATATATACCTACATAGGTAATGAGATATTTATAATGTAATTTAATTTCCCACAGGCTACAAGTTTTTCGGAGGAAACTGCGCTGCTGTGAAATTGAAGACATATTCTGTTCGGCAAAGCGTCTGAAGTTGGAATTATTGATTCAATGTGCGTTTTAGTCTGCTTTATACAATTTGCAAACTATAACCATGTTTTGAAAATTGCATGGCATTAAACTAACATCTACCATGCACGTGATTGCGTCGTGTATGCATTTAGACATGAATTCACCTTCAATTTAAGAATTTTATACATTTTCACAAGTTTGAATGTATAGAAATTCAGCCATGGCTTATTAGCAATAAAGTGCTGCATTGTAGCATAGCACCTTTAGCTTTAGTACCCTTTAGTTGAGAAAGATGAGCAAATTCTGCGAATGCATTTGGAGTCTCTCCAATAGGGGAAAGGAGAAACGAGCAATTGGGGAAAATCTGTTTTTTCTGTGTATTAAGATGCGTTGGATACTCAACTGTCTCATAAGTCCATGGGACTAGGACAAGTCAAGTCAAAAGTAATAAAAAGGGATGAAATGTAGAACGAGATGAAATCAAATCAAAGTTGAAAGAAAGTAAAAGAAATAGGAAAGCAGCAGTCAAGTCGAATCAAGACAAGAAAGAAGGCTTCTCACTCAACTTTCCAACTAACCAGCCGAGACTCAACTTTTATATGCTACTCCCTTTTCAGCTTTATTCTCTCTCTCTCAAAGGAAGATTTACAGCTACACGGCAAACCTGCCTTATATTTAGTTTCTATTTGCGCTAATATTTTTCTCCGTTGCCATTTCCTCGTCAACACCTTCCTCAAATACACACAGCTCTAGCTCCCTTTACTACAAACTTTGTAAAGCTTTCCCAGAAATCCTTTACACAAACTACTCCTTCCATTTCCTCTTCCAATTGGCCCCTCTTGTTATCCTGGACAAATAACTTACGACTACTTTACACAATCTATAGAAAAGAAAATACTACCTAAACTACACTGTTTCCAGAAAATGAAACCCTTATTACGTGTAAACACTATACACATGCTTTTTGACGACAGACTTCAGATGTATTTATGGATAAGGTGCACAAGTATTATCTTCTCTACTACTTCTTGTTTGCTAAAAAGTATAAACATTTTCCTTAAGCTACAGCTCTATTAATATATAAAATAACGTTGTCAGCGTCTACTTCTCATCTTCATTATCACTACCATCAATAATCCTAATCAAAGAAGGCGTTTTCAGTTTCCTAATTACATCTGAGTATTTTGGTCCAACTAATACCTATGAAAAAGTTATATTATTTAAATAACGAAAGGTCTTAGATTCAAATCCCATTTTCAACTTGTGACTACAAAATCATTGAAAATTAGTAATACCTTTATCGCCTATATCAATGGGGGTGTAAACTGTAAACTGGTAAAGGTTGCGTACCAGAATGCTCGAAATAAAAGGTAGCTAAAGGAAGATAACGGATCTTACCAATATAGCTGACTATGTGAATACTTTAAAGATTAATAATCTTTAGGATGATTTATTTTATGAATAAAGTAATATTTCTTGTCTTTCTGTGCTAATTAGTCCCATTCTAAGTGTAAAAGTTCTGTTAGATACGTAGCTAATGACAAGGCTATCGTTATTTACAATTCCATTCTTAAATTAATGTATGAATGTATGAATCAAATCTTAAGAAGTAAGGCCAGTTAACTATCAGGTAGACAACTGTAAAGATTGTGTTACAATAAATTACCAGTGACATTTGACAACGATAAGGGTAATTGATTTTCTCACAAGTAAGCCAATTAAATCCTTTATCAAGGTACAATGTATTAAATATATCTGAATGGTATTTCAATGCTAATTCCCATTAATGAGAAACATCAGTTTTGAGTGGGGATACCAATTACCATTCATTGTACCTATAACATAACCAGTATATTTACACGCACATGTCATTAAAAACAACTGTAGAGATATCAATCAACATAAGTTTAAGGAAATCTTACCTGTTTTTAAATCAATTCATTGAGTAAGTATGTAGGTAATTGTAACTTAGAAGCTTTTATCATGTGTAGGACATAACAAATTGCTGACAATGAGAATAATTTTTTATTATCTCAATTGAAATAATGCAGTACATTAATCAAGATTCTTAAACCTCCCTGTAATTACTTAGTTTCGCGATTATTGTTGTTATTAATGCGCATAAATGAACATAAGTAATGGAATATGATAGGAATGTAATGTAATTCTCTCAGGGTAGAGCGACATAATTCATGGTAATAAAATGTATGTAGTCCAAAGTACATAATTAGTATAGAAGTGTATCTATACCACAACGATGCATGTCCTCTTCTGAAGTGCTTACTAAAGCATAATTTCCTCTTTCTAAAACGAACATAAAATGTAAATACATCGACATTACTAATTAATATGCGTATAAATATTATATTGTCATTTTTATATAAATATCGGAATATAACTATAGAATTAATGCCCATATACAGAGATAGTAGCAAAATTCGACAAAGTATAACCATCAACTTTCCCGTGTGATTTGTATCTCCAATATTTGTGAATTGTGAAAGCCCTTGGTGGCAAAGGTCTGTTTTTCAAAGGTAATGATACTTCTGAGGAGTTAATTGGAATACCGTAGTAGTAGTAATATGGTAGCGTAGAACATGAAAACTTGGATGGAAATGTATGTAAGCGTGGATAATAAAGTACCAAGGAATCCAGTCGTAGTAATGATGATAAAATTGTAGACTGTTGGCTGTAGTAGCTACCTAAATAGAAATACGTCAATAGGAATCAGAAGGTTTGGTAATATTATACGTATACAGGATTACACAGTACGCAAATAGGAATAATTTAATACGTTACAGTAGAATAAGTCCCGAGATAATCTTTAATCTCACAGGGCTGTGTGCCGTGAGAAAATTCGTGATTTCCATCGACCACGACTAGGGTTACCTACCTAATCCCACTACTTTATCGTATTAGTTGAAATTATAAACCATTGGTCCACAAGCTCATTAAAATAAGCCCTTTTGCTCCAGCCTAGCCCAAATCCCTCTTCTGGGCCACTGAAACAAGTGAAACGAATTATTATCAGCACCAGAACAGATAGATGCATTACTAAATAGGGCAAATCAATAGTAACTAGGTATTTACTTCTCTACTAACCTCTACATGCATTTCCAATTTTTTAGATCTTGCTAAGGATCAAAATTCAAATATGCCGAGGTATGTCAAAGATTCCATTGGAGTAATACTACGAATGATTTTATTTATTTGTATATACAGTTATAGATTTTTCCTGTAGGCCACAATCAGATAGATGTTTTTGGACATGAAAAATGGTGCAAACATCTGTAGTAATGTCCCATAATAACAATGACAATCACAGTGAGACAATAAAGTATATAAAATGGATCCACCCAGGCAATTCCTTTAATAAAAGGATAATAGTCATTGTTCACGAAATGCTGGCTGGACTATATATTTTTGTGATTGAAACAGATGTAATAGGCTGTATAGAGTGTCTGTGTGTTTGGGAGTTTACCCGTATGTCATGCTCTCTTACTCGAGCATGAAGGGGGCTGAAGATTCCACTACTGCTTTACATTTATAAACGTTCCAAAGACCATAAAGCTATATCAGTACTTACGGCATAACGGTTGCAATTTATTTTACATATATGGGAAATGCATATGCATAAGCTTTGGGAATCTCCTGTAAGTGTCCTATGGTGGTATACTCTTTCCTACCAACTTACACACATGGCCGGATCCACCTTCACCTGCATTACTACACCACTACTACATACAGGGCATATAATACTAGTTATTACACTAAATAGTCGTATTTTCTTATAAGACACAATGTCATGATGGTTAGTAGTGCAGACGTAGTATATTCCCATTTTGCTACCGCCTTCTCTCTCTCCAACTACCATGTAGGGATATTTCTTAACTTTTTCAACATTATCATCGCAGTAGCACATATAGGAATGAGTGTGTAAAATAAATAATAGTAGGTATGCTAACAATAAGCTGCAGTTCACAACAATACCCCTTTGTATAGTGTTTCTTAAGGTAGTAGAACATAGTAGGTATTTTATGCAGAGTCTAACTACATGTCTTGGAAGTTCTCTGTGTGAATCTCTGTTTCATACATCTGCAGTTAGTTTATTTACATTTATGTCGTATCGCTGTGTAGTGTGTACCTTGTGTTTCTCCTTTTGATAACCAAAAACCGCTACATGTACGAATTGAAACTTTTTCACAAGCACTAATACCTTGTAAAGCTAGTATTGGCCAGATAGGATTATCTGTACAGACACAGATTTTTCTTCTACATAATCATATTACGTATCAGAAATAGAAGCGAAAGTATGTTTATCTAATGCAGTGTATATTTGTTTTAGTGCTTCTTGGAAAACTTACATCCTTTGAGTACAAATGCATGTTAATTAAGTTTCTGTAGTGTAGATTTTGTTTTCGTTCGTCAAAGTATCATCGCCCACTGTCCACAATATCCTTTACTATACGAAATCACAACCAATTTGTAAAACTCTATACATTGTGCCACAGATGTATGTATAATTTGTTAAGGTGCTACGAAATTGCAAAGTAGCAGGTGAATTCGATACAATCATTCCATGAAGTGACTGATTGTTAAGTTGGAAGTGCTAAGCAGAAACTAGAAACGTCTCGAGTCTATCAATGTTGTCTGTCTTTCAATCGCATCTAATTTAATGTGCAGATGCACACGAAATGAGTTGGCACATTCGTTTCACGGTGAGTAGCTTTCCCTTACCTACCCATTTAAGGAATCTCTATGTAATGCATACGAATTTAAAACGCTTTGCTATGTATCTACTACATCTCAATTGTGTTATAGGATACACTTCATAAAAAGTGTACCTACATGAGTTTGTTTGCGCACGTAGGCTCACTGCGTTTTTATAAAGCACTATCTTGTAGAATCTTTATTGAAGACAAGTTTATCAGTTGTTTGATTTGTATTATGGTGTAGGCATCTTTTGGATTCCTAGTTATCGCTTAGTACGCTAAAGACGATAATTATCTAGGAATTCTTTTGATTTATTAACTTACAATTAGAATGGCAAAACTACCGCCAGTAGATAGTAAATTATTTACTTATTTGGCATGGCTCAGGGTAATGTAAAGTAGTAACAGGTAAAAAATCTGTTAATGTTGCATAATTAGTCGCATTTTTTGTGTATCGTCATTCTTATGCGTAGACTTAGAGTTAGGAATAGGAAAATCAGTGCGTCAATGGCATAATGATGTCAATGGCACGTTTGTGTGTAGGTTTTGTGTGTTTGTTATGCCCATAGCTATTGGCCCACAGAGATTCTTTAAAGGTTCTGTAGCATGAATTTTTATTACAAATGCAAACCATGCGTAAATGACTTGGAGCAAAGAGGTAACGAAAGTAAAATATTTGCACGTCAAATTAGCCTCAATGCATAAGTTACAGGGACGCCGTGTGGATGTATATGAATAGATGAATAAGAACCAAAATAATTATTGCGGAGACCACTTGTACAGACTTTGCTAAATTGATTAATTCAAGTTTCTATTGTATGAAAGTAACTAGTAACACACTACAGTTACTTTTAGATTCGGTACTTTGACTAACCAAGAAAAACATCACAACAAGAAATAAAGAAAATAATGTGTTTTCAGAACAGTAATGCTGTACCGTTTCCTAACATCCTAGTACAAAACACCCAAACCGCAAAATCAAAGCTTGCTGGTGTAAACACAACTTTGTTCTGACATCCTATGTAATGGAAATGACAAGCAAATGCATAATAATAAGAACGCAGTGTCGGCTAGACATACATCACAGGTAGCCCACAACAAACATAAGAAATGAGACAAGACATACAACAATGAAGCAACTCAATGTTTACTATTCCATGTAGTCTCCCCTAAAGTAAGTCAAGTTTCTAAAGATTCTTATTTTATTTACACAAGAGACACTTTAGTCACTTCTTACAATTGTATTTTACAATCGTAGACTTGTAAAATGAAGTGTCTTGAGTAACATTTCATACACAATTACGTAAAGTCGCTATTTAAGTTTCAATTCACACCTCTTACTACACATCTCCGTCATTAATCATTAATACACTAAAGAAATAGGAAAATTAATTAACTAAAATCAATTTTAAGTTTATTAATTAACATTCTGAGACTACTAACGGTGTGATGAAAACCAAAATTCAATACTTAAGTATGTCATTGAATTTCTCGCTATAGGTATTGCTGATTTTGTTGAATTTAACTCAAATGTTCCATTTACTGAAAACACGGGCTAAAGTAGAGCTCTAGTATTGTGTTATCATTTTGTATCTGCGTGGTGAATCGGATAGAGAGTAAATTAAAGGAAGCTGGAGTGTACAATGAAGTGAATGAGTAGGGCATTTAAATTGTCAAATACTGCTGAGTAAATAAGTAATGTCTCTTGTATTTCCATTTGAGTTTGGGACAAGTTGACACGCGACCTCGTTTTTGTTTGACTGCTGGCTATTTAGCTACTGCATTGCAAAGATTAAGTAAATAGTAAAGCTGAGCATGAAACGATATTATTTTGTAAATAGAGCGGAGTAGGTAACTGCGTTTTAAATGATAGTGGAACAAAGCAAGGATCTTGGGTTACGTTTTCTTCAGGATGCATTGTTAGTGTATTGCTATGAATTTATAATGGATGCTATTGTAGGTAGAGTAGTTGTTTGCCACTTTGTACATAAATCTTTTGGTGTAATGTCATGCAATGCTTTTGATATTTCTTTGACTCATCTGAAGAGGTAGGCAAACAATGATGCTATCTCCCATAACTAATGAAATTGCATGTCAAGCTACGGGATTTAAATGAGAAAATTCAAGGAAAGGAAGGTGATTAGACAAGAGAGTAGAGGACTAACTCTGAAATGAATGACATAAGGTAATGAGTCGGAATTAAACTAGATTACATCAAATTCTTCTGATTTCATTCCGTGTAGTTAAGCGAAAGTTATTATACTCCTACTATCACTTACAACCGTGGCTAAGTAATTGTACGATATTGTCTAAACAAACCATGTAAAAATAATATCAAAATTTCACACTCAAAATTATTCAATCAGTTCAACCACTGCTAATACACACTCTCCTTTCTGTATCAAGTTGTACTGTTGTGTAAAGATATTGGAGGCTGCTTTTCTAAAGGCTGAAGTTAATTATTAGTGCATTTAAGTGCATATATAGTCCAGAAGGAGAGAGAACAATAAAGTGAGTTGCAATAAGGTTACTTTACATTAGAATACATTTTATTTCGTAGCTAGCTAATGTATGCGTGAAGGAATTTCATTTTCGTTCCACTCCGTCGCTTTTTTCCTAACTTTGGCCAGACTTGAGAATATTCCCAGGCACATCCGGTGTTGTCTTGTCAGTGTTGTCTTGTATTGTCAGTTACTGCTTTCTTAAGCTCCTCCTCGTCAAATTCTCTATTCTTTTTGGTGTCCATTTCAACTTCTACCAACAAGGCTTTATTTGCATAGTGTACGTAGACTACAAAAAAGATACGGCGTGGTGATACAGAATAATTCAACTTTCTATAATTCATTTAAACTCCCTATCAGTATGATTTAGTGTACTAAAATTTTGTATACGAGGATTTCTGTGGTGTATCTTTTCTTAGAAAAGATATGGGTGCTCTGTTACTCATACTCAGTCTGTTCACAGAATTATCATCATAATTTTAATCATAGTGGACGAATGAAACCGCAGAAACCTAACACTAGTAGTATATTACTTACTATTGGGTTTATATAATAATAGGAACAGTAATAAATACCTCTCCTTACTTATGTTGTCTGCTTAGGAAAGATTCTCAGGGAGAAATGTGGAAATGGAGAGTGCAATCTGCAATGAAACGGCTAATGGCACGAAGCCTATTGTTACATCCCTGTGATAACTCTAATAAAAGCAATGAAGTATACAGAGATCAGATTGGGACTGTGGAGAAGTCTCAGCTAAACGTGGCTAAGCTTCCATTTATTACTATTATGTAACCCTTTCTCTGCCCAAAGCACTGTTATCTATAGACATGCACGAAACTAGTTTTATATACTATATAATATTATGTTCCCGTACTAATTGTATCCTCATACATAACCATAAGTATCTAAGTGCTCCTCTCAATATCTACAACTACTATACGACATTTATACACAATTTCCCACATAACATAAGCCAACTACGTAGAATTAATAGTTGTGTACGATAGCCAAGTCTCTACGGAGGGACATATGTACCAATTTCATTTTCCTTCAATTCCGTTTCAGTGGTTTTAGTTCTGTATTGTCTAATTCACTGCGGTTGCACCATTACTTACTAAAATAATGCAATAGATCCTATAACTTCCTATCTCTGAACCACTTCGGCTAATAAAAAATTCCTTGCTGTACATACTAAATCATCAAACATTTACGCATTTTTGCACATCTGAAAATTCCATGTTCAATCATCAATACACTCAAGATGTTCTTTTCTAGTTATTTTTTTATTCTGAATACCAAGTGACAAGAGTAATCAATGCATGTCTCTGAGATTGCAAGTTACAAGAGAGTCTCTCCTATTTTGCATACTATCTGCTCAATCATGCTAGATAAAGTTAATTGTATTTGATATCTGTGCAGAGTACGTATATGAA
Organism: Tomocerus qinae; assembly: GCA_020055645.1. Taxonomy (NCBI): domain Eukaryota; kingdom Metazoa; phylum Arthropoda; class Collembola; order Entomobryomorpha; family Tomoceridae; genus Tomocerus; species Tomocerus qinae. The sequence goes on from CM034549.1 coordinate 25,513,270, forward strand.
TCTTGTAGTCTCAATTTAGTACGTGCTAAGTTCATATTTTGAGTTTTGAACTATATATTATATCTTGTGCTTTGTAGCGTGTCTTGGCTTTTCTCGTCTGATGAAATAAAGGCGGAAAGTGGAAAGTAGAACTAGATCATTGCACCTATAGAATCCATTCGGAATTTGTGTGATTGTAGTTGTCTTGTGTATGTAAGTGCTGGTCGGCAGACATTCTCCGAATTTATCATGAATTCGATCGACTTCTCATTCCCGACTCTTTCTCATTCCCATCACACAAAGCGGAGGGAAGGCAGTTTATTATGTGCTCTCCCAGAATCACAGAAACTACTGCCTTACGCTACTCACTCTGCCTCTCCGATCCCATATTTTATTATGTTTCCAAGATTCTTCCAATGGTACATTTACTCCCTTTCGAACACAATCTACGACTCGCGTTATTTTTCTTCTTTCGCCTGCGGGATAAATAAATTAAGTTTTCTCAACTACAATATTCAGATACTTGCAACTGTGTTTGTATTTAATAATGCGTTTAGGTTATATGCACAGTTATTATGGATTGTCAAAGTGGAAATTATCAATTATTCAAACCTAATACTAAATACACCATGCAGAGAATATTGGCAATAGAATCTCTCGCTTAATCCCGAAGAGCTAAATCACAAACCGCAAAAATTTTACTAATCTGTTTTTGTATAATAGAATCTAGACGTGTGAAAAGTAACAAATGTGCACATTTATATCTTGTTCCGCACGCTTGCTTCTTTGAAACTTGTGTTTTGACTTTGATTGGCTTCTATTGATTTTTGAGCATCTCTCCCCATTTATACATGTTACACGAATGGGCGAGTTTGTATTAGGAGTATTAGAACGTACTACCCAAAATTGAATTTAATGAGCTTAAGGGGAAACCTGTAATAAGCCATAGAGTTTTTACACAGTTTTCTACCAAACTTCAGTTGTTTGGAAGAAGGCAAAGGTTTCCCAAATTGGATTTTCCACACAGTCAGCATTTTCAGAGACCGTTTAATTCAGTTATGTACTACTGTACTCTCTTCTGACAATGAAGTTCTGAATTGGAGCAAATAACAAATGAATGGGAACAACCGCAGTCACATAACATTTCCTAAATGCTCACCCTTTACCGTGCAGACGATCTGAGCAAGATTTTCGCAGAAAATACCACGTACAGTAATCTGCTAATTACAATACTCACGGTCACGGAGACCACCTCCAAATGCTAAAGTAACATATCCAGCCTTTCTAAATTTGCCTAAATTATGAGGTTTCATACTCAATTACCTCCTTTTGGCTAATTGCATTACAATTACCAACTAAACCAAAAACGCACTGTATAGAAACAAAAAACAAGCTTTTGTTTACAGATTCACTATACTGTGATGGCTATAAGGCTCAAACAAAAAAGATTCCGTTTCTGTCGATGACTTGTTCTTGTCACTGAACTTAATACATACCTAAGTAAACATACATTTCCTAAACGAAAATACGTGCACAAGCACACCTGTACTTAAATTACCTACACACAACTAACTTTTTATTCACTTGCGGCTAATTTTATTGCCTACTTAAATATACAGCGTATGTAAACATACCAAATTCCGTTAAAATCTCAGCAGAGACCCTCATCGTAAATAACAGTCCGGAATCTAATTGATTTCCAAGAATGTATCAAGATTTTGCAGATTACGTGATGGCAAAACAAATCCAATTAATGATGGCATAGATGCTGGCAATACCTGGTATAACGAATCAGAGCAATTATTTTTAACCCCACTAAATCAACATACATTAACATTTTTATAAGCTTAAAAACACTATTATAAATATTATTCTGCAAAGGGTTCAAGAAACATCTACTGTTATTCATAGTTAAGACCAACTTAAGTAAATGCGCAAGAAAAGAATGAAATAATGAGTTAGTGAAAATATAGAAATGAAGTTGACTATGCATGCGCGTGTTTAGAAAAAGGAAGCGACGAGTTAATTGAAATTCCCTGAAAAGAGTAATTTAATTTGAATGAAATAACAGTAGAAAGGTGCATTGAACAAAAGATTTCCTGCAGCAGAACGAAAAAACTTTCGATGGTTGGTTTGATTGTGAGAGAGGATTGAGTTTCGTTGCACAGAGAGATAAATGAGGATTGAGGGGCTGTAAGAAAAATTTTGAAATCTAGGAAATTGCATTGTTGTAAGACTAATAGTAGTTGATCAGAATGTAAATATTTTGTGTCCGTTTGTGTATGTGGAGATTTATGCACTTTCTTCGTAAATGGGATTTGATTTGCATGAAAAACCAATTCAAATATCATTGAAACACTTTCTAGAATTGGGAGTGCGATTGGATTTTTGTGTTAGTGGAGGCTACCTCTAGTTTCTATTTTATTGGAGGATTTGTAGGGTCCGAGAGAGTTTATCGATTCTCCTTTTGTCTTCTACTAGAGTATTCTGTTATGCGAAGTTATGCCACACGCACTGTAAATTACAAATTGAAGTTTGAACCAGTGAGTGAAGATCCCGTGTTGAGTTAAAGAGACATAAATCTGCCAAATTAAAATTGAAATATGAGCAATCTGCCACTATAATGAAAAGGCACATGCGACTCATCTCCTTAAGTAAGAGAGCATTTTTCTCCAAACAGATAAATTCTACTTTGCTCAAGAAGCAAAAACTCGTTTGACAGTTTCAAGTTTCAGTCTAATGTATTCATTCACATGAACTGGTAAAGAATCGAGTGAAAAACATTTCTATACATCATAATACCTCCAACAATAACCAAAGTGCTGATACAAAGAGTCATATGCATTTACAATAAAAGAATAAGATTATCAACACGGACGAGTCAGCATTCCTTTTATTACTACCTAACCGTAATGTAAGAATTTTCGTGATAAGTTCTGATGTTAATTAGCCAGTAGCATGTTTTCCTTGTGTGCTTTCCTACTACTTAAGTACACAGAGTCAACACGAGTCCCGATAGATTCCTCCGATCATATTCCCTGCAATAAAATTTTATCTCTCGATATTCGTTGCACAATCCCAACACGATTGCAAATACGCAGTAGACAGACACTATTGTATTTCTATTAAATGCGTCTGTCTCTGTAATAATAAGTCAGCACATGCACATACATTTTCCTTGTGAACTATTAGAATAGACACTTATTCTCTGTAATGACCTTGCCAGATGGGAACAACTCAAATAAACAAAATCAAAGATTACTCTCACGCGTATAACTTGTATTGAACACAATGCTATGAGTATATCCATCATTTTTTCTACATTTGACATTCTTATTACTTATCACAAATACCAAGGTTTATGCTATGATAATTTATCGCTAATACAATTATCCATACGTACACAACTCCGTATAACCCGACCTTTTTACAACACACTACGTAATTATTCTGGGACATAAAATCCTATCGCATAAAAATCTTTCCAATATGATTGCAATTTGATACATTTTATTACAACTTTTATTCCATACACTTAAAAAGTAGATAGCAAGTCTGTCCACATTATTACGACATTCAATTGTATACTTTTGCAATAAATAAAATGCTACCGGGGGAGTTTTCTAACCCACCACCATTGCGGAATTGTAACTAATTGTAAATTAACTCACCAACGGTGTGATTAATCTCTGTGGTCTTACCATTTCTAATAGTAGTTTCCAATCTAGTGCAATTAGACATTCAACTTTGCAAAACATGGAAAGTTTTTTTAATATAAATTGTGAATTACTATACAACTTTTCCAACCCAGACCACAATTCAAACAAAGAATCAAAGAAATCAAGAGTTTCACAGAATTCAAATAATGACTGTTTACAGGTTCCTATTCCTGAGTAGATAGTATCTCTATTTTCTCATTTAAAATGAATAGACAAGTATAGATAGTAAATTGCCAACGTGTCATGCTAGTAAAGGATGAGTGCCAAAATATTACAGTAAGTACTTATACAAAAGACAGACAAGAAAACAAGATGAGATGACTCAGGTGTCTCTTCATTCTTGTCTTCAAGTTCATTCTCACATTAATACGGTACACTCTTTGATTTCCTCCTCTTTGCCAACTCGATACATCTATTAATAAATGCTATTGAAAATTGCAAATCAGCATAATATTACACGCTAATGATTTAGAACAGAAGAGGATGGTACAAAAATTGTATTCTCACAGCACAAGTAAAGCAAAGCCACAAATTCCCCGTCTCATTACAGTACTTGTGCTAAATGCCAACAACAACGTAAAAAACGCCTTGTTTTGCATACAAATGGGAATTATAGATAATTTGCATTTTTGATACTACTTTTGTATCACAATATCTCTTTGAATAGAAAGCAAACAAATAATTTTGGGCAATTAACTACAGAAGAGGGTTCATTGTTGTTAAATATGTAAATAGTGTGTACGATAGTTGGTGAAGGAGATAATAATATGTATATTATTAGGAATCTTCCCCTCAGGAATCTAAAGTACAAGAGAAATAATGCGAATTGAAATGTACACACTACAGTGTTGTGCATCCCCCTCCTGCGAGATGTAAACATTGAATGGTAAACTAGGTATAGGAAAAGCGTACGGAGAGTCACCCCCTCGTCGACAAAAAAGATCTCACACACACATTTTACACTGGTAGAGGAGCACATTTATTATTTAACTTAGCTATCTTCCTCCGTTCTCCTTAGTTTACTGCTGCTGCACCCCATGTGCACTAGTAAGTGTCAGTCTGTCTTGTGTTGAGCTTCTTCCCTCTCCAATAAATTCTGTACGTGTCCCTGTGTATGGGCATAGAAAATCAAGTCCTCTAGTCAACTCAACACGTCAACCGTCCCATTCACTGATTTTCTGTTCTGTTGACTGTCAGTGTCAGTTAAACAACCAATTTGCCGTGCTCTGCTAAATCTAATCCAGTGTAATTGCAATCTTCTTGTCACAGATTCACTCAAATCATTCTCTTGTAAATACACCTGAGTTATTCCAACACTCCATTTCTTATTCATGATTTTCTCAAGTGCATTCATTCGGTTCTGTGCATTGTGAATGTTATTTGTGTCCTGTCAGCTTCCCCTCCTCCTCTGATATCTAAACTCACTTCAATTTGATATTCAATTGAATTGCTTCTACTGGATTGCCGACTGGACTCTCGTTTCCACATCGAGAGAAAGTGTATTTGGTTTTTAGTTTTGACTATAATAAAGTTTGTCTACGAGCAGCAAGACCGGTCAGATGCGTTTTCAGCCCAGGTTTTCTTCTTTTCTGTTTATATGTAAGTTTTTTATTCTTTGTTTGTATACTGTTAGACAACTTTTTTCTGTCTGTGTCGTACAAATACTGATAGTAAAATCATTATAATCACTGCTAACCTAGGAAGTAGGAAAACGACTTTGATATACCTATGTAATTGAATATACTTTCTAAGATGATTTAATAAGAGCCTATCTCTGTAACTAATAAAGCAATAATAGATGTATGTACACGGATGAAAATGCTTAATTACATTTAATTCACATTCACACTCAGCTACTATTGTGATTATCACTGATTTTCAACTAATTAGTGTAGAGTGTGAATGGTGAATGTATTAAATAGTAAACCATTCTAGTATCAGTGTAATTGTGTGCAAGGACATTAAATGAAGATGAACTGAAAGAACATCACTAATTATTGACTCAATTGTTAACTGTTATAATCGCTAGTAGGTATCTTTATACGAATCAAGTGTAAGAGGATTATTATATCTATTGTAGTATTTATATGAGTGTTAGAAAAGGGACGGAACTACACGGTCATTTTACAGTATTCTCAGTTGAATCAAAGGGATAATGCAAGCGACTCGACTGTGAATTCGATGACAAAGAAAAGAGGACAGTTTAATGTTCTTTTGAATGTAGTACATAATTGTAAAGGTGGATATTCTCAGGAGCATGGCCTTCCTATTTAGGTAGGTTAGGGGTGTTTCTTAATTGCGGAATCAGGTGTCAATCCTTTAACTTCATTTCCGTTAATAGTCAGCGAGGGAATTACACTGGTGCAGATGGCAGACTAATAACAATAGGAGGAACATTTAGCTCGGCTATTAAACTATTTTTAGTTGTTAAAGAACAATAAGCTTACATTTTGTGTTTATAAAGGTAGTGGAGTAGGTATGTAGGTGCGATATGAAATCAGACACACGTATATCGAAGAAGTCGACATCAAAGAAGTTAATTAAAGCTATTTAGTCTTAACTATCACTACAATCTACTTTCAGAATGTATTCTCTTGGGATTCTGTTCGCTTGTCTCGAAATCTTGCATGCAACTAAGTCATCAATGTTCAACCTTACTATTCAGTCGTCAGTCTGCTTATTATCTGCAGACTGGAAGAATTTCAGTAGTTTATGTGCAAATGTTGCTCTATATTGTCTTTTGAAATGCAATGCAGGAAAGCTAGGTATTAAAATTCATTTAACCAAATTGAACTTTAAAACTTTTGTATTGTAGCAATGTTGTGTGCCAGCAACTAGCTAACAGTTCTCTCACACTTTTCCTCAGATTTATTACTTATTTGTGTCCTGTAGCAAAATGCCTTGTTTGAAAATGACATGAAACCACACACGTACTAAGCTAAATAATAATCTTTCGTGTTCCGATTGTGCTAAAATCCCAACAGCGTTATACTATAATGTAATTGCTGAATTTCGCAAGTATGAGCAAAAGTTCATACTTTGGTTTCAGTTTGTTAACAGTGTCAATATCCATATCAAAAGTTTATATGCTCGGAGCTAGTGTAGTATGATTTACAAGGCTACATTGTATATTCTTCTACAGGATGAAAGTAATGTATCATTTACACCATTAGGTGAATAGGTAGCTACTTGGATTATTAAATTAAAGCACTAGTTGATTCAGAGTAATGTGCACGTACATAATAGAAACATATTTCATTTCTAATGTGTGGATCTTAGAAATCATTATATAGCTCTGCTACTAACTACCACTACTTCAATAAACATATTTTCTCAGGAATAACAATGAAAGCTGTTGATAGAGCATTCCATCTTATAAGGGTTATGGTTTTCTGACTGGAATTCCGATGACATGCCTGCCTTGAATTTATTGTGTTTAATACGATGTGACCTGTTGACCAGAATGTTAATGTAATTCTTTTGTAAGTTACCTACCCACTCTCTACTACTATACTGTACAATACTGGGCTATGACATTACAGTGCGAGTTTATATTATACCAAAAGGTACGTGTTGTAAATGGTACTTGAAGCCATTTGAATTACAATGCACCCTTTGGCTGAATTTATTCGTTTCTAGTACCTATACGAATTTTGTTATAGTGAGTAAAGCTTATAGGTAAGCACTTAATGTAATTCAGAATAGAGTGGAGGATTGTTAAGGATGAATAGTACGGTATGCAATGTTGTGTGTTTGTAGAGACTGTGATGGATGTGACTACAGTGAATTGTCGTTTCAAGTCAACTCTCATGAGCATGTGACTGTTTATTGTCGTAATATTGTAGTAGTTTACAGCAAAGTGCACTTTGTATTGCAAATAAGTGCACTCAACAATCCAGACACAATATCCAACTACATTTCTCTTGTTGACTTAAGTTTAAATGTATCTGTAACAAGTTTTCCTGAATGTAGATGTAAGACAGATACACGAATACTTACTCCGCAACAGAAATGATATGCTCACCCTAGAGAGCATGGGGCTAATTGTTTATTTTGCTATCCACTGCAAATGGCAGAATCCTTTTTAATGGCGAATAAAAACTCTACTTACAAGTGTTTAAACTTTGGATCTATCAACAAAATTTTGAATTCTCTCAAGATTGCTCTTTCTTTTTTGTCTCTAGTGCTATTAAAATAGACTCGTGGAGTGCACAGTGTGTATTGGCATTGAGAAAAGGAAGGAAAAGCTTAGAGAATGAATTTGAAGTCAGTTCAACCGGGTTACATGAATTATAGATTTCATTATGATAATGGATGGAAATGTTTACTCTCATAATACCTTTAATGCTAATGTTTAATAGAAGACATGACTGAGCGGAGGAAACACTTAATCCCAACTAATCTCAGCTACGATAAGTAAAGAATATTGTCTCTCGGAGGAGAATATGGATGATACTTTACACACTAAGCCATATCATGCACAATTTTACATTATGCTTGACTAGTTGAAGGAACGCAAGTCAGACGAGCTTCTTAATCTTAAGTTTATGTAAATACAACTCCACACTATAGATATAGTTATCTTTTCTTCATTCTCCTCAATTATAGTAGCAAGCTTTCTGAATGACTGTTCAATTTATTCTTGATGCTAGCGCAATATTGTTTCGATTCATTTGTAGGTAGGACTGTGAAAGGATATAGGTTAGCCAGTCGTATCTGTCATTAGCTCCGTCTAAAAATAACAAGATTGTGAAGTCAACGCACCTGTTAAAATCCTCCACTTGGTTTAGTACTGATTTCCCCTGAAATAAAATTTTAGTGTTGAAAAGACAGTTAAGATAATGAGAAATGCAGAGATCGAGCATTAAATTGAAAAAGATAATGATAAGTTATTTGTGGTAATGCTACTACCATTGAAGTGTTGTACATAAATGGAATATGCGCAAGAACGCACGAAGAAAACAATCAGCATTATAGTAGCTGAGTATTGAGCATGCAAAGTTTGAGCTCATAATATGAAATGAAGCCAGACGGAAAAGGAAACAGTTAGATAGCTTTAGTTTGTCATAAATTCCCTTTGCTTGGACTGGTTGTAAATTATATATAGTGATAGTCGAGATAGAGTCTATTAAACATGTGTAGTAAGTAGGTAGTTGGTGTTTCTAATGTTAATCTCATCGAATAGACATTACATTTACATTACTGGCAAGAAAAATGGAAACCTGGTGTTGCGGGGAGAAAAACTACTTGTGAGATGTAATCTACATCATTATTTGAATTGTACTTGTGTACATAGCACTGTAATGTAATGACTCTTGGCTACTTAACTACGTTGAAATATATCTCTTTAGTTTAGTCAAAACTTTGAAACTTCGCGTGATGTTGCAAAAAATATTACCTTTCTGTAGAAAAGTTTCTCGAGTACCAGAAAGTTACAAGTACCTTCTTTATTAGTTACTGAATCGGAAGCACAAACTTAAATTAGTAAGAAATGCCGATCATAGTTAGTATCTTATGGACACAGCACTAAGATGTCAACAAAAATTTTCTTCAATGAATGCCTACGAACTTTTCTAGCAGCTTATATTAAGTATGTGTGCATTTGCAATGTCGCCATTAAGTGCTATTTTGTGTAGTCACATATTCTCAAGCTTTAGCTTAATCATCTCATTATATAAGCTTATACGCCTATATAGTATTGCCTCTCATTGTTTAAGTTCTGAGAGCTAATAAAATTTCTTTAGTGCAAGTTCACAAAGTTTCAATTCAAGCACATTCCAACCATGAATATACTCACATGCCACTAAATACCGACCATGTAGTAGGAACTAACTCAAACGAAAACGTATTATTAATAAGTAGTTAATAAAAAGTGTGGTTCTAGAGAGGTATACTACTGAATGGAGGAGGGGCGGCTGTTCTTCCAAAGAATACAGTACATAGTAGTAGGAGAATAATGGAAATCCCTTGTCTTGAATTACATCTTTTCTTAAGTTTTTTCAACAGAAACGTATTTTATGTACATAATGTATATTTTAGTGAGTAACTAGAATGGAACAGCCATGTAAGTACATATAAGGGGAAGGAGTAACTAGCGCAGTGTACCTAAGAACATTGTTGAAGGGATAATGGTTTTCTCCAGTTTTCTCAGTCCGTAAAATTCCATTCTGTAGTCTATTTGTCGACATTGCATTTAGGGTAATGTCTGCAAAGTTATGTATGAATATTTTCTGCAGTCAACGAGTCAGCTCCCGAATGAGTTTTATCATCACAAAGAATTTTTCCCGTGTGAATGGCAACAGGCCAGGCAAGACGAGAGTAAAGAAAGCCAAGAAGGACTTGCTTAATACTAGGTTACATTACAGACTAACCTAAGCCATGCTAAGCAAACCAAAGTTAACCAGAACACTTAACTTTTCCCAAATTCCTACACAGAGAAAGAGCTAGAGAGCTATTAAATATAAACTAGAGATAATATGCAAATGCTGTATGTTTTACGTGTCAGGAGCCCCAGTCGTTTTTACTGCCACTACTAAAACAGTTACGCAATGAATTAGATTATCAAGTCGGGCATGCAAGGAGAGCCCCAAATGAACACAATGCTCATAGTCATAATAACCTAGACGAAGAAATCCGATGAAGATCTCACAGTAAAGTTCACTGATGCATTTGCATAGTAATCGTGGGATCATTCAGATCTTTAGGAAACTCTATTATTTCTAACAACATTTCACATGTACTTATGCTATATATAATGTAACTCTGCCTACTTATAATTCTTCTAGTATAGCTTCTTTATATGAACTGCGATACAGTTAGACGCTGTTTTGTTATGTGCTCTAAATAGCTCTATGGTGCTTACTAATTGTTAGTAACTCTGAATAATGTAGTTCTAATCCCCGAGAAACTGTAATCAACAAGATCGACTGTATGTGTATTGTGCTTTGATGACTTTTGGTCTGATTATGCCCCAATTTGTATGCTAGCACAAAATGAGAAGCTAAGGTAAATTAAAAAATTTAGCTCGACTTAATGAAAACGAATTGGGCTTTACTATTACTTCAGAGGTTCAGCTAGTGCATATGTTACAGGAAATTTGTACAGACCGGACGTATGCATAGGTCCGGCAGGACATGTGTACACGGCCTGTCCTGAAGTCGGATATTTGAATTATCCTAGGACATGTGCACATGTCCGAGGACAAGTACACAGGTCCTAGGATAAATGAAAAGTAATTGTTAACATAGCCTAGGACAAGTGTAGAAATGGAAGTTTCAGCAATAATAACCAAATATTACAATATTATAGTATTATAATAATAGGATTTACATAAGACGCATAGCTATTGATAAGTGTAACGCTATCTCGATGTAATCGAACCCAGAATGCGTTGCTTGGTTGGTCATTGCATGAATTATCATTAAGCTGTGGTTGGCAGTTGAATCCAAGCCACCGGCACAAGAAGTTTAATTTAGACTCATCATGAGCTCAGAGCAGAAGGAAAAATTTTCTAATTTACTAGAGGAAATTATGAAAAATAAAGCTACTAACAATAAATGTCTTACTCATGAGGTATATTTGGAAAAAGTGAGAAGGCTGAACGAATTAAAAAATAGTGCGTCAAAATGATCAGTAAACGATTACAATTTACTGAGAAGTTTTGATCTGGTGGAAATAGAAGATGTTCAGTACCTCTCCAAAAACGGAAATTTTGGTGAAATCTTCGATATTATAAAATGTGTCCATATTGCTACTGGCCATTGAGGACGTGACGTTCTTCTAAACCACTTAAGAAAAAATTATGACAACGTGACTAAAGAGCTGATTATTGGCTTCTTAGCCTTTTGCGAAGAATGTCAACTAAAACGAATCCGTCCAAAAACATGCAATCACAGCCAGACGGGCCGTTTATTTTCAACATTTATTTTAAATTATCAATATCATTTGACAAAATTTGTCATTTTACGTGCTTTGAATACAAAGACAGCCGAAGAAGTAGCGATCAATCTGGTAGATATTTTCTGTATCATGGGAGTCCCTTTAATTTTACAGAGTGATAATCAACTGGTGTGATTATTACTGAGAATGAAGGTTGTTTAAAGATAGGCACTAGATTTGGACGGTTAGAATACACGTATACCAGAAATCAAATAATTAAGTGTACTGAAAGTTTTTTAAAGATTGAGGATGTTCCAAATAATGAAATATCATTACGCACAGCTGCTAGACTATCTTCTAGTGGAACAGGGCAGGGATTCGTAAAATGTTCTTGTAAAGGTGCATCCGCCAGTAGCCGATGCAAATGCAAAAGACAAAATTTTAAATGCAACTCAAAGTGTCAGTTCTTCTTGTTCTAACAAATCAAATTTTTACATCATGATGTGCACTATGGTAAAACATTACTTTGCTTAAAATTATTAAATGATTAAAAATGGTTAACATAAATGTAAAAATAAAATTTTGACTGATTTTGATGTTAAAAATGATGTTCTGTTTATATTAATGTTCAACATCACCAATATCGCTGAAACTTCCATTTCTAAACTTGTCCTAGGCTATGTTAACAATTACTTTTCATTTATCCTAGGACCTGTGTACTTGTCCTCGGACATGTGCACATGTCCTAGGATAATTCAAATATCCGACTTCAGGACAGGCCGTGTACACATGTCCTGCCGGACCTATGCATACGTCCGGTCTGTACAAATTTCCTGTAACACATATAAAACATTTCCAACTCTTCTGTATAATAGCTATATGTTAATGCTTTCATCCAAGTAGTATACCCTGGTGATATGATAGCGAAATGCGAAATAGCACAAGCGAAATAATGCCTAGGAGGCAAAACTTATGATCATTAACTAAAAAGTTGATTTTTACCTTCTTGTTGTTGTTTGCTAGTTTTGTATGCATCTTGCAGTTGTAGTATTACCATTAATCTGCAGTCAACTGAATTAATAGCCTTATGGCATCTACCTAACGTTGTCTTTCTCGTTTGTAAACAATATAGCACAATTGTAGTTTCAGTGAGAGTTACTAATAGATGAGGGCATAGTGTGCATAACTTATTAAATGTGCTAAAAATTAATCTAATATGAAAGATTTGCATAAGATAACAGGTAATATATATTGCATGTTAAAAGCAAGAAAATCCTCCATCCATCTCCATTTAGCAATCAATCCACATTTCGCCTCCTTTCTGTCGTTCTTAATGTAACATTAAGGAGCAAAGTGAGCTATGCACTGGCAATTTCAATTGGGATGTTTGCATAAAAAGAGATTATCTCTTACTCATGTGGCTTAGCATGATATGTTGCTTAGCACTCTGTCTCTACACCTCGTAGTTCAAGTTTCCTCCTCCAACTACCCTACTAAATTCATAGAGAGAAAAAACTACCTTTCATCTCTGTCGTATATATTAGTACTTTACATAAGCAATGTACATGATAGAGAGCGATAGTAAAATGCAGTAGGTATTTACTCAGAAACAGTAATGTGCTAATAAAATGAAGGAGAGGTAAAGTTAAGTGCTTCGGGAACGTTGGACAGAAACGAAGGCAGTGGCTGTTTTATGATTTATTATCTTATCATCGCACATTAGCCTAAAAAGTATGTCGTCTGTACTACAGCTACAACTAATTCGTTTAATCGCCATACAATAACCGATTCGAATTCCTTTACTCGTATTCCTTTAGAAGACTTTGTTGATGTAATTATTCTTTATATTCTTGCTTATAATCTCTTCGAGTCACGTCAGGTATTTATTATTAATTTTATTATCAGTACACACACCGTACTTATGCAGGTACAATAATATTTAGTAACCTTATAGTAAACATTGAGCTATTCCACATTCTAGAATTACATGCAGGTAAGTAGATAGAACTACAATATCTCATTAAATTAGGCCATGACGGGAAAACTTTTAATCTCAATTGATTTGAAGGGTGAGGCAATTACTTAGCTATATAGGTGATGCATGCACTCACTTACTGTATTCTAAGAACAGGTGCATGTCTAGTATTGGCAATGTTGAATATAATGAACATAATAATATGTAATGGTAATTATATGTACATACGATTATTTGTCAAAGCCTCAAGCTCCTTTCTTAACAAAATGCTTAATTGCAATTTTCAGTTTGTTTATCGGCCTAAGTTGTTTATTCAACTCGCCTATGGTGTACATAAAGTAATAAACTCATGTCGACCAAAGTTAGATAAGCAGAGTGTGTTGTACAATTAGAAACAGAGCAAAGGAAGATGATCATTTATGACTATACGGTACTTTTCCCTTTAACAGTTCAGTTGCAATACTGTGAAATTGTGACAACCGTGAGAAATTCACACTCTGTATCAGTCAGTAGGGTTATTACGTAGTAAAAAAGCTTTACAATATTTTTGTTAATGTACTGATATGGACGAACAATTTGTTCTGTTGTAACATGGACAGTTTCTTAACGACTCTAATCGACTGTCGACTTTGTGACAGATTGAGATAGATGCTCGACTAATAAAATACAATTATCAAACCATAATTTACATGCACCTATTCACTATTTCTCACAACCTACCAAACTCATTAAACTTTTATTGGTGATTATAATTGCGATTACTTAACAGAAACAAAGTACATCATATGTATCATTTTATGTGCGAAGAGTGTGAACACGGGATTTGGAAATATTACATTAGTTACCACTTGCAATTCTGTAATTACACACACCCTGCTTTGCGCAACTTGGACAATTATCTTAAAATAGACCTCTCAATAAATATAAGTGTAAAAATTTTAGTTGGGTTTCTAGAATTCTGTTTATGAATTGCAATCATAATGCATTGGAGTTATTTTAATTAATTGTTATTTGAGTGTCACACTGGGCTATTGAATTTACTTATATTTAAGGTTGGGCTTTGCATCCTAATGGAAATGTTGGTATGAATTTATATTTAAAAGGTTGATTGCTCATATTGTCATTTCCTAATTATCTTTCATTGTTCAATTTATTTACAATGATTAATGAACAGGATGAAGCAATTCTTTAAGTGTGTTTGCATGTGAAAAATTAACTCATGGCAGCCTGTTGTACACATAGAATCTCAGTGCATTTTAAGACAGACAGTGTGCATGAAAAACAATTTCGCAACAAAGAAGCAATATAGTTGAATATTTGAAAAGAGCTGATGTAAGAGTGTATGCACAGGTGCGCAAAATTAATTTCCCTAAAGGGTTAGTAGAAGTATAATTGGAATTAAGAGACATAACAATAAATGTCGCATTTCAATTAGTGAGTAGTGAAATAAATTGACCATTGAAGGTAGTATTTACCCTGGTGTTCAAATATTTGAGATTTTAACGATTTGTATGTACATCTGTGCGTGTGATATGTTTCAGATTTTCCCATCGTCAGCTTGAAGGTTGTTTGATCTGGAGATTTAATCTGAGCCTGCACCATCATCACTGCGACAAGAGACTTCCGCTGAGTCTCGAAAGGGTTTAACAAGATCGAGTGGGATTTCGTAAGAAGAAAGACATAGCATACTATAGCTGGGCTAATACCACTACTGTGAAGATGTGTAGCAGTATTCTGGGATGTGTCTACTTAACGTTTTCGTAACTAAGTGAGTATTAAAGTAGTTCTGAAGAGTCGACTGCTTGCATCTTGAAAGTGATTTTGAGTGAGTGGAAACTGGACGAGACGGGATAGGCTAAAGCTTACTATTCATGTCCTTCATGTACCAATGCTGTTTTCCGAAAACACGATATGCATACAAACATATGGTGGTAGCGAAGAGCACATTGCTTCAGAAAAGAGGAAAGTGAGAGGAGGATTGCATAGCAAATAGATTGAAGAGTTGCAGACAAGAGAGGACAAGGAGAGTGACATTGTCAGTGTCAGTTTGTTCTAGAGTAGAAAACAGTGGAGTGGAAACAAATAAACTCGTGAACGTGACACAATTAGAGTCTGAGCAGATTTTAAAATGCGTATCGAACGGGAGGATGAGGGCCTCTTTCACCAAGATCATCCGCATCCCAATGGAAACCACCATGAGAAGGAAGTTTCTGGTGCACCGGAAGTTTCATTGGGAAAGACTCCAGTGGCCACTTTACAGGAAACAGGTGGGTGTCCTGCGTACTAATTACTTTTTAACTTCATTTCCTCTCTGCATTTCCGACAATCCTATCTTTATGGTTATCTTAATGCTAAAAATCTCCGCAAAAATTAGATGATCGTATCTCCAAGGGGTACAATAGAATGTCTACGAAGATACGCGTCGAATTACAGTAGACTATAAAAAATAGCATTACCTACCCATCCAACGACATTGTAAACTGAAAGTGAAACTTTTATGTAGTTAACATCTGTGCATAATTAGAGTTAGTCACAATAATATGAGTCACTTGAATGTTATAAGCCTGTTATACTCGTTAACATTGAAAATTGCATCAATTACCTGTAACAGCTTTATCAATAGCTTAGTCAACACAAACTAACTCTATCGTAAAGTCGCTAATGAATACTCTAGAAATTATTCTCCAATTTCAAAAGAAAGCCCTGAAGATCCATTTGGTAATTCATTTTGAATTTTCTATAAGTATTCTAACAGTACAATGATAAATGGTGAATTTACATACACTAAATATTCTACTTGCACATAACAGATGAATATGGAAAGCTGTGCCACTTACTAAAAGTAAAGGTGCATAGTACATACAAGTTTATTAACAACTGGCCGTTAGAAAGCCGAGCTGAGCTTATAGGTAAACATGTGATTACTACCTACCTAGACTTTGTTTACAATGTAACAACAACTCAGTTGGAGAATACTTGTATTATAAACAAAATCAAACACCACTATTCAACTCTCAATTTACATCCCAACCATACTATTTACTAACTCTAACTCGCTATCCAATTATTCTTCACTCCAACTGTGTTGCTGCTATGTTCCATTATGTTCTTATATAACTAAGTTGCTTTGATTGATTGTACCTTTAAGCCTTTAGGCTTGTACCAAAAATACGAAGGGACTAGGGAGCATCTTTTCCATTTTCTTATTCATCATTGTAAATCAATGGAGATTGGAGAGTCCTACTAAGCGTGATTAATCAATTAAATCTGTAAATAAGGATTGCACCACTGCTCTGACTCCTGATCCACTTTTGCAGAATATTTCCTTCAAACATTAAAGCCATTTAACCTAAATTACAAAATTTAGCAATTTCGTGTATCCATTTATTGGTAGATTACTCCAATGCTTTATCATCTTGTATTTCAATTGTTTATTTTAAAAACAGATTATATTTAATTCACTTTAGTATATAAAAATCAGAAAATGTGCCCTGATATGTAATTATATTCTGTTGTACAAAAAGAGATGTCAGGAAAGGGACACGAAGTTGTATCTTACACTTGGGATTGTGAGAAAGATATTCCCAACTTTAAAGTTGAAGCTAGTCAGAAGTAGCCTTATTGATGGATTTAAGTGAGTGGATTTTTATAGATGGAGTTTCCTAATTGCATTGTTAAGGAACACCGCAACATATGTAGAAGGCAATAATGCGTAGTATCAAAGAAAATGTTTTTCTGTTGGTATTCATTTATTAGTTGCTACATGAATGAATGGACAAACATGCAAGACAAGGCTAAGGGAAAAAGGAAAGAATAGGAAAGGAAGTAGCGGAGCGGAGCCAGTGTTGGTCTATACAAGAGACAGGATACTCTAATTCATAAGATAAGGATGAACTCAGAGAGCAAAAACCTGCTGAGCGGTGAACACATGTTGTTTTGTGTCCTAGCCTTACCTAATACACTACAGTATCCCCACATGTTAGGTATCTCTATTTCCTCTTGGTTGTTACTATTAGAATTCAATGCCTCGTGTGGTCATATCCTTTTTAAACCCTTGAAAGAATAATGCGTTGAAATACGGATTGAAAATGCAGATAATTACGTACAATATATAAATATTTAGTATTATCAGAATAATGTGGGTGTAGTAGGACATGTTGAAAGTGTATACAATATTCAATCCATAATGCATGTGTAGGATGATGAGTTTGTGTATTTTTGGTTGGTTCAGAGTTCAACAACGTAATATTGATGTTTCTGGAACACAAAGTAAGCAAAAGTGGTGAATAGGTGAAACGGGAGACAGGAACCCCTATGGACCAAGTGCGTATCTGGTTACAGGTGCACAAAGTACACGTCAAAACCCGTATTATTGCTATTCTGGTCTTTGCGTGGGTTGAAAGACGTAAGTGCTTACAATGAAAGGAAATTGGTATGGATGAGTCACAACTACTTTTTATTAGCATTTATAATGTAGGTACTCATGTTTCGGCAAACTACAGGTTACTACATAAAAGAAGTCCTTGGTTGAATGAAAACAACCTGACAAACTGACTATTAATTTGCAGAGGGCATGTTGATGAAAGGAATTAGGAAAATAGGAAAGAGAATAAAACAACAAATGGGTACCTTAATAAATAGTTAAAGAGACGTTTCCAGAGCTCGGAGTAGAGGTTGTAATTGGGTGAAATTTTGGAATGAAGAAACGCTAATAGAGATAGACACAGATTTTTATCGACATTATATACGATGGGAACTTTTTTGGAGTAAGTGTGTAAAGCCTGGGTACTTTAAGCCTACAAAAGATAAGTAGAGGCAGAAACTATAAAAATATTTTCTACCGGAAGGAAACATTTCGAGATTCCATATGAGAGAAACTAGAATGAAACTGTCTTGGTATATTAATTTGTTGGGATTCATAAGGATTTCTGACATTGTGTGCATGGAAGTGGCATCATGTATATGTTCGTCAATAAACACTATGCAGTGTACTTACCTAGCCAATAAGGCATTGTGTTTGCACTTTGTTGGTTTGTGAGTTTTGGGTTTTGTTAGTTTGTTAGTTGATTGTGGGAAGTTATTGGAATACAATTTTTGCGAATAGTTACTGTCAGATGCAAACAGACAGACAAAAGTAGGTAGAATTCTGAAGAATAAGAACAGAATGATTTGATTCAGCTATTCTATGGATAACAAGGGACTCTTATACAAAAACGTACATTAGCAAACTCAAGTCAGTCGATCGAAGATAAAAAGTAACTGCTTCCGCAGAGCAAGAGGTCATTATTTTCCATACAAATTGCGGCTAAGAGCTTCGTCTTTTCCCAGGAGAGTCATGAATCTCTACATTCTCTTAAGTTGACTACCATCATGCTCTTGTACTTGTTCTTTAACACATAACATTACTTACTACATAATATAACATTTCTATCTCCTACATACATATAATATACGGATGCATCTTTTTCAACACAATGTTACCTTATGTATTGCTACCTAAATATGACAAAAAACACCATCCGTATGCCATGCGAGTTGTAACCAGCTATATAAAGACGTCCTCGATTGCACCAAGCTCCTTTGGCTACTGTACTTACAAATAAGTACAGGCATTTGCTTATACTAACACATGCATCAGCAGCCAATCCAACCTAGGATTTCCTTTTCAACAACTGTCGAGTGTATAGCTATTCTTTTCTCTTCCTTTACTCTACGACTCCTTCCTGTGAAACTTTGGCGATAGTGAACTATTCACCATGTACAGTAAACTTCTGACGAAATAAAATGAAGTGCAATAGGGATGCATAATGTTGTGTATAATATTTGCCTCCGCACTTCATTTCTTAATCCTATAGAAAATGCTACACTAAGGGTAAACAATTAGTCTACTAGAGTTTCCAATAAGCTATTAGATTTAAATAATTTTTTAAAAAGATCAGAATATACAAAGATAAAACGTTAAGGGGGCGCACCCCTCCGTCGAGGTATCTAGCGGAATTTGGCATTCAAATTTTACTTTTTTAGGAAATCAAAGAAAACTCAAAAGCGCTTCGGTTTTCAATCTTGATTTTTTAACCTAATATTCGTACAGGGTCCTGGAGGGTCACTTTCCGTTTTGTTCAAAAAGTCTTTTAGTTATTTTTCAAAAATTATAAACCTATCCCGCCAAAAAAATAAAAAACTTTTTGGTATAATGGCCACTGTGACCTTTGTAGGTCAAAATCATAACATGTCTGAAACTTGTGACCCTCCAGGGTCTTCAGTGTAAATTTTGAAACTAACTATCCTCAGATTGATTGAAAATTAGGTGACTTATCCATGATTTCCTTGAGTAGGAAAACACATGGAAAGGCTACCACTACCGCGCCCCCTTAAGACTATAAGAAACTGTACAGTGTTTGACATCTAGATATCTAATACCTAAAGATTGTGCGTATTGATTATATTGGCAGATCAAATATTATTCTAAATGGCATACTTGAAATTATTATTTTAACAATTTTGGCCTTTTGACCATTAGTTAAAGCGTGGCAGCAAATCCTGTGCAAGACTCTGGTTTTATAAAGGTGCTATGTAAACGGACCCGTAGGGGTTTTAAGTATAGTAGAAATGTAGAAGAGAAGTAGGCTGTTGTATTTATTTAGGTGTAAGTGTTGAAGTGGTAAGAAGACGCCTTAGGTTACCAGTATTCTGTAGTTTTCAACAAATAAACAGTAAAATCCTTTAAGTGTGGTATTATCAATGCGAAATCACTCCGCTTAATTAACTATTTATTTATTCAGTAGGGGAAGACATCGAGCATAGTAGAAACTGTATGTTTGCATACACACGTTGTTGCCTTATCTTTGTAGCCTAGTAGATATAGGTGGAGCAATTCCCTCGAGCTAAAGCTCCATAAAGAGATTCTGATGAAGATAATTTCACTTTTATCGTTTTTTCCAGAAGTTTGCAAATTTGGTGTGCCATTATAGAACTGTTAGTGTCTCGTCGTTAGCTTATTAGATTTTAATATATTTTGTGTTGTGTGGGACCATATGCACTGCGGCAGTAATCGCTTGTTGATTTTTGCAAAAGTAAAGTGAGTTCGCATGGTAGATTGAGACAGACTGTTTGTTATCTGTTTTCCTATGCAGCATGTGCATCACAACCGTGTAAACTACGTTACATTAGTGAGCATCCGCGTTTTGAAAGCAAAATGTTATAGTCTTGTATAAAGTTAGCAATGCTCATGTATTATGCATGAGTATGAGCTTTGAATTGAATTGATCTGATGTATGTATTCTGTTAGTATGACATAGATTGGAATTGCAGGACAGTCTGGAAGGAGTGAGTCCATCAGTCGAGTCAAGTTAGGTCGTCGGCTGTCTCCTCGGCTTACCTTGTCTTCCTTTCTATTGACTTGGCAGTTGGCACTACAGCTGACAATGTCACATTCATCATTTGCATATGCAGAGACAAAATATATTTGACATAGAAATGCTTTCGACTCTACTTAGTGACAACCTATCACATCAGGGACAAGTTTATTAAATCCAAAGAGTATATTTCCATGTAGCGACAGGCCAGATTCATTGTGTGTGATGTGCTTAGTCATAACTAAAGTAAACGTATCGCATTTCAAAAAACACAACTTGTAAATGCATCGTTGAGTTGTGCTTGTGCTCACTTGTAGTTAATTTACCTATGACATCGTGTTATCTATAATGGTGTGTAGCAGACACTTTTTTATATTCTTCCATGATGCTTAGTAGGCATGGACCAAGAAGTAGTCAATGTAAACACTGACTTTCACTTTTATAGTGTCTCGACTTGATTTGCTTGGGTTAGGTTCAAATGCAATCTAGACAGGTATTTATGTACTTTACCTACATGAATAACATGGCAATCTCTACCTCCATCAGCTATAAAATCCTATTTGTCCTATTCAATTTGTTCTTGTACAGAAAGTAAAAAATATACACATAATGAAACGTTAACAAATGCACCAAGCACTTATTTATCTCTGGCTGTGTACATATTAATTACTCGTGCACATTATCGTTGTGCTCATATAGAACATACTCAAGATCTGCCTTTGTGCAGAGTAAAGTATATCATCACTTTCATCATGGCTCATGACACTGCTATGTAAAATATAAAAGTGTGTCATGGTAGAAAACGATATAGAACTGCTTTATTAGCAGAGTAATAAATATTCTTTCGCGAAACATCATCTTAATAATTAACTGGTTATCACTGGTTTTCCACTTGATTTGTGGTCATTATTAAACAGGTGAAGGGAATATATTGATAATAACATTTTGCTTACCAGTATTTAAAGTAGATAGTTAAATGGTTACGGTAGGTACGGCATACTTCACTAGTTTCAGTTTCTCAGTAATAATTGATAGTTAATATGTACCATGTTAAAGATGCAGTAAGAACACAGATAATCAGTATCATGATTTTAATTTCAGTTAACTTTCAAAATTTACTATATCGATTTGCTGTAAGTACAGAGTTTTTACCTCAATCGAAAATGCAAAGTATTCATTACGTCCCCTGATTATGTCCTCGTAATAATTACTGATTTTCATTTCTTTGAATTAATTAATGCTGATTGTTAAATCTTTAGCGTTCGAAAATTATAGAATTGTAAATGTTGAGTAGGTATGCGGGATAAAGTGTTGTGCAGTAAATTATTGTTATTAATTCCTACGTTCCAAGTACTGTCTACTGTAAATACCAAACAGAAGAAATGTTTACAATTCATACAATATTAATATTACTCACGGACGTTAATTGATTATTAAGTCATCTAAAGTAGCTAAGCGGGCATTAAATGTTAGTAGTAGGAGATATAAAAGTTTAAAAAGGACGCATTAGGAGAAAAGTAAAAGATGGTTGGGATTGACTTTGAATGATGTTATTTTTTAGTGAGGTTTTATTCAAATCTTTAAGTTGATCTAATGGTAAGCAATGAGTAGGAATGGAGACACTATAGGGAATGCTTGAAGTAGAAAAAAGAAAAGAGCATTAAGTTGAACAGGAGCGATTTGTCGACTAGGTGTGGCGTGAAAAGTAAAAGGGTGTCCTGTCCGTATCAAATAGGTGCTATAATTTCACTGCTTTTGTCTATGAGCTTAATGTTTAATGCTCCGGTTGGCTTGAGTCTCAAATCTTGATTTCACGAATAGCCAAGGGTAGTTGTGTGATTTTAGAAACGGGACATTAAGCATATAGGTAAGGTAGCTACTGTATCAACAAATTTGGAAGAACGACCAAAGTGTTGGAGCCAAGAACAATATTAATGCAGTGTAATTGTGATGTGGTGTTCAGATGTAATGCTAATTTAGAATAAAGCCGCTGGAGGCTAACACTAGGATGGTGTTGGCATACCAGATGATTGTAGTAGTAGTGAAAATAGTAGAGTTTTGAGTAGAGACGTTATTAGCTCATCTTTAGTGGCAGTGCACGTTCTGCGTGTATGTACAATGCAAATAGATATCCGTCTGGTCTGTGGAATTAGTAATACGGAAAGGCAGCTGCCAAATGCAAATCCGCTCTACTTCTTACTTTCCTTAAAAAGTCAAATTAAAGGAGGAAGAAAAGAAACTGGGTGAGAATGGTGGGGATTGTTGGTTGTCGTATCTGAGATAGCAATGAAAGATTCAGAGCAGAAGAGAATCACATAGCAAGGAAGATGAAGTGCGGACGGGCGGGTTGGTCTTCTGGCTGCTCTGGATTTTTTATTACTTCCGCCGGCGGAAGTGAGTCTCTGACTTAAGTCTCATTCTCTGTTATGCTGCCGTGTCATGTTTTCCAATGTGAAACGGAATGGCGCTATGGATGTTATGTCTTCACTTAACTCTTTTCTTAACAGTCAGGATTAGTATACCAAATGGCCCCTTCCCAATACGCTTCCCTGGTTAAACAATGTACACTGAGCACACACTGAGTTATATATAACGCTGTTACATCACATTACAACTTTAGTCAAGTTAGTCCATTATACGGGGACTGTGTAAGCATATCGATGATTCGGTCCAAGTTAAGCTAAAGCAAACGAAGCACGTCTTCTCCAGTGTAAGCAGATAGCAAACAGACTCGATATTATATAGAATGTATACTTATTGCCTAATGGTATTTGGGAAATCAGAGAAATCACGGGGGTTCTCTCCCTTTTCCCCAAATCTTTTGTTTCTCGTTGATTTTTCTATCGTTTCCCTCAATTCCTTCTCGCTTTACTCCTTTTTGGCAATCTCCTTTCCGTGTTATGTCCCATATTGCTTTGATTTATATGATAATGAGGTTGACAATGGCTCACTGAGCTGAATTTCTACTCAAACGTACAGCCATTTCCACAGTACTGCTACTGCCCTATTTATGTTTATTGCATCGTGGCGATTTTTATTTTTATGCATTTTCCCCTGCAATTCCTAAGGTTAAGGCTTTGTTTTAGCTCCATCACTGTAACGGCCACTTCTTGCGTTAGTTTTTTCCCTAAAGCTACTTCTTGTATTATATTATAGTATGTGTAGTTACTACAATAGTTTACTTTGAAGTTACGAACAGATTTGACACTGTCTCTGTCGACTACCTACCTAAGAAGTTATGTAAGCAATACATAGATCGAATGGGGAAGAGAACTAGAGTGAAACCTCATTTTCAGATTTTCAAAGAACGTAGTTGTAGTAAATCTCAGTAGACTGTTTAATCTTGTCCTTGGAATCCCACGAGTCTTTTTCTTCCTAAAGGTTATTTTCTTGTAAGAATTGAAGAAAAGATCATCGTATTTTCTCCAAACTTGGCCTCCTCACTCCTCTCACTCACTCGATGGCCTTCGTTAATAATGTTTACAGTTCGCAGAATCAGTTTAGACACACTACTATAATATACTACCATCCTCTCTATACATATTTCCTAAAATATTTTCTTCGACTAGGGTTGTCACGATCCTTACTTTGTCGCTAGCACTGTAGCTAAGCTACCTTTCTCCTGGATTCAGCATCGGAATTGTCACAAACTAAAGAATCCATATGAAAGTACTTTTTTATGAAACTACAAACTTTGCCCCACTTACACGAGCTTTCACAAATAATAATAGTAGCATTGGGAAACCAAATATCTGCTCTGCTCCTGGTAGCTCAAACTATTGCAGATTAAAGGCTTCGCTATTTAAATTAACTAGGAATCTATAAAACTTCCTTGTCGAACTGCTTTATGAAGTAGCAAATAGCATTCTCCTACCTTCTTCAACCTACTTAAAGATACTACACTATATATAAACCTTTTCTATTCGTAAAAGAATAATATCTTTACATTCTCACTTGCAAATAATAATTATTACTAGGATTTACTATAGCAGCTTATGTTGAAGTGCCACGCTGATAGTTAGATATTTATACCAAGGTTTTAATATCTTGTTCAAAGTCGCAATTTTGAAGCTGACTACAATAAGTATTAACTTACCAAGCTATAAAATATTTGTTTGTTCTATTTTATTAGAAGGATAGAGACGGAATGTGGAGTGTGTACTTATAGTATAAGTTCCAGGAGATATCTTACAGAAGAGGATTGTTATAGCTTTTTTTACGTTTATTGCCACTATATATAATAGCCGTATAGGTACGAATACTGTAGAAGCACATAGGTAGTCTCCTTCATAAAATTACTGCTATGGTAGTAATATAACTTTATGTGAACTACATAGAAGGCAGGAATCTGAATAATCTCATAAGTATGCAAGGATTATGTTGCAAATGCTCTGAATAAATGCAAGAGGAAAATTAAAGAATATTCTTATGTTCGCTACTAGAAATTTGAATGTTTGCACGAATTGAAGTCCTTAAGTTCTTAGCTTATGTAATTTAACTATAGATATAGGAAGAAAATATATAGGGCAACCTTTCCTTGTATTTATGCCAAATGTACTAGACAAGAGGTTAGGTAAACTATTTTCATATTGTTAACTTTTCGTTTGTTTACTTATTTGATTTATTGTGGATGTATATTTTCCACCTATAGCTTCTATTCCCTACTTTTTCTTTTGTGCAATGTACACATAGAAGTAGTATGGAATGTGAGACCTTATCTGGAGATGAAATGAAAGTTTGTCTTGTATAGTCATATACAGGAATTTTTATCACTTTAATTCCTTTGTTTCTGGTAAAATGGATATCCAAAAAGTTGGGATCTACTTAAGTTGCGTATTATGTTCAACATTAGTTTCCGAGTGTATTGCTTGTTATTAGTTTCTTTATACTTAGCTTAAATGTTCGTGAAGGTTGCATTACTACTTGGCGAAAAGTTTTATCGTGCATGATATCTAATGTGTAGTAGTATATAGTATATGTTATATAATCACTCAAATGAATAATGCTCTCACAGTTTAGTAGGTAGTAATTTCCCAGACTAAGTTTAATTAATTTCATGGAGTCCTTTCTTCTTTTATTCCACGATTACCTAGTTTATCTGCCTAAGCATTCAAATCTGTTGGAGATTAATACTAGGAAGAGTATAACAATAATATTTTCAGGACGTTATGAAAGACTAAAAGGTCATAGTGCAACGGATCAAAAGGATTCTATGACATTGAGAAGTGAAACCTGTAAGATAAATTGCGAGAAGGAAACCACATCTTGTTCTTTTTATCCTCCCACGCTTCATTGAGTCTTCTATTCAAAAGAAGTTCTACTTTCAATGAGCGTTTCTTTACACGATTTGTACTTTCAAAGACAAACACTGTTTTCAATCTGTGGTGCTTAATAATTCAGGAGAAAACACTCCTGCCATTTTACTGGTACGTTTGTAAGTCTTCTCCATTGGGAACTCAATCCTTTAGTACTATGTACTACTAAGGTTTAGCTCCCAATGATCCAATGACGATTCTTCCATTTATAACCAAGACGTAATGCAAAGGTAGTCCACTTTCCCAACTTGTATAACTCACCCACACAGAACCGTACACTAAAATACTTATTAATTCTCTCCGGTGCGGCTAAAAAGCGTTCAATTTGCAGAGCTAGATATTCTACCTATCTTATCCTTCAGATTACATAAAAGTAAACCACATAAATAGGCATTATAGCATACTTACACGTAGTTCTAGGTCTTCTTTTCACAGACATATGCTTCAATGTCTGTGGAAGAAAGCAGCAAGAAAATTCTTAGTAAGTGCTTTCACTCCAATTCAATATTTCATTCCAGTTTTCAGCTCACAAATACAATTTCCCATCCTACCAGCATCCGACCAAGTAAATAAGTAGGATTGAATTTAGTTCTCAAATTGTACGGGTAGCCAAAACCAAAAGGATTACATTACATTGCAATTATAGAATCCGGAGAAGTACAAACAAACCCCAACCCCTACGCATAATCCTATTCAATCTATTGATTCTGACAAGCAGAAAACATTCTACTACGTAATACAAACCCCAATTTTAAATGGCTCTTAAATTAAATCAAAATCTCTCCAGAATAACGAATTCCTTCTCTATTTCTCTTCCAAAAAATGAGAAATGGTAGATAGCAATATTTTACATTTTATTGCTACCACATATGCTCCATGGTGGTTACATACACAGTACATTTTGTAGACATCTTGAAACCAATTAGTTTGGTTAGCGCGAGGATGCATGTTTTCCCGGAAAATGAAATACAAGTTTATAAATCAATATGCCAAGTTTATATGGCTTTTTCCAGTAATTCCTTTGCTCTTCGGTACCGTCTTTTAAGGTCTCAAAAAGAAGACTACCTAAAAATATTCAGACTTGCTAGGCCACAGGGCTTTTACATGATGCCTTGTTATTGTTTTAATTATAAGTGCCGACAGAAAGTGGTAGAACTGCGTAATATAGCAATCAGACAATTGGTTGATGCGATTGCATAAACAAATAGAGCCATAAGAGTTCTGTCGACAGAGGTATACTTAAATCGTACCTGGTTCTTATATCACAAGATAGTACTTTGGTATAAGTGAGTATCATTATCGCATGCTTTGTAAATAGAGTATTAGATAGGTATAGGTAGTAGATAATGGTGTTATTATGTAAAAGGAGAGTGAAAGAGGCGAGAAATGTATAACAGGGCTTTTATTACATTTACTACCTACGTCATCCTGACATGACAGTTTAAATGCATCACTTCTCTTGTGCTGCAATCCAATGAATTATGCATAGGTTCTTCCAAAAGGTAACCTACATTACATTTACATCAGGAAGAAAACCAGAATACATTCTGTGCACACTGTTTATGTAGCGTATTATATAAATATATACTAGTTATACTACTACTTACAGTCTGTAGCTCAGTGCTACGTACGTTACGCTTAATACTTCCAAAGGAAGGCAAATGACATGAGTTCTTGTGTATATTCAATACTCAACTGCATTAAAATGGTAGAATGACTCATGTAGCAGCTATAAGTGATTTTACGAAGCGGCAACTGCATATTTACCTACCAATGTATTTATATACTTATGATTTGCATCAGTAAACCCTACAGTACTACTCCATGCATGCACTTGATATTATTAGTGGAGAAGTTTTCCCTGAAGTGGACTCAGTACTCTTCAAGTGTTTGTTTTTATAAGAGCAAGAATATGAACAGCATTACTCAGAGTACTTTTCTGTGATCTGCCATAGCACAAATATTTGGATTTTTGGGAATGTAGTTCAGACACACAGATGGATTCACTCTGTCTAAAGGAATCATGGAATGGAATTCGTCCTTTTCATCGATGGCAAATAATAATGTTCAAGTGTACTCTACTACTAATTATCTATGAAGTTAATGGGCAAAACTGATGGGAGTGAATTATGAATAATTACTAGTATGACATGTCGTTGCAGTCTTTAGGTAAAGACGAATTGGAGCTCACACCCAATACCGTAATTATCAAACATGTTGTCAATGCCTAATTGTTTTCTGCTTTTGTGCTAAGACTGAATAGACATTGCATGGTTGGCATTGGCAAAGAGTAAAGGATGGAAGTTTCTATTGTATTAGTTCGCCATTGGATGCATGCTACAGGCAAATAAAGATGAATGTGTTCCCAAATTGAAACTGATCGGATAGATTAATAGAATAGCACAGAAACAGGATGGATGTAGTTTGGTTAGGTATTGCCGAGGTATTTCGAGTGTTATTTGTATATGTAAATTACTTATAACGCTGTAGTGCAAAGTGCATATGGTGGGTTAGTTGGTGGGGGGCTGGTTTGACTGGCTGGAGCTTGTATTCAGATACAAAATCTAAATTGAGGTGGGCGTAATTGAGTTGTCTCTTGCAACATGCTCGCGTTCTAGCCCAACGAAACGGTTCTCTTTCTTAACTCCCTTCCAGCACATACTTATTCCTGGGAAAAAGTGGTCCACTTTCCACTTCACATTTTTAACTTACAAAATCTAGGTCATGTGAACCGAATAATTAAATTCAGCCTTCCGGTGAGTCTCTGTTTTGTTTTTTACTGTTCTTCTTAAGAAAAATCCATAGCATAACGTTTACTGCGATTTATTGCTACTTGGGAATATATTCTAATTGCTTAATTTTTAGATTCTGAAAAGCTTTGTATCTTTGTATGTACTTTCAGTATCATCTTAAGTCAGGGTTTATTTTTGATTTACATTGCATGCATTTAAATATGTCAGGTTGAGGAGTAAGTAGCAAGGACAAGGATTCACAATGCAATGTGGTAAAAGGCAATTTCAATTCGTGGATTTAGCCGATGTAGGTATTTGTGGGACATTCCAAGACCGCAGACGTAACCACATTGTCACAGAAGGGGAAGAGTTATGTTAAAGAATTGACTAAGATAGTATGTGCATTAAAGGTGACACTTTGTGAAGGGAAAGAAATCGAAGGCTAAAGCTCCTTACATGGTATTAGTAGAGTGGTGAGGTTGCAATCAGGTATCCTTTGCTCTGTCCTTTGAGAAAGTTAAGTAGATCGGGGAGTGGTATGAATTTTTAGAAATCTGATATGAATTTACGTACCTACGTGGGTTAAAAATGGAGAGGTAGAGTTGTTGAGGTGAGTTAGTACAAAAATATCTAAATACTCTGCTGTTGGTTGACTGATGGACTGGTAGATAAGTAGAAAGTGGGACTCTGTTAGTCTAAGTAACGAAACAAGACAAGACAAGAAAGGCTCAACTTTTAACACGGATCCGTAAAAGTATCATACATAAATGCATTATTATGATAAAACTAAAGATAACTCGGGCGAGAGAAAGGAGAGTGAAAGGATGAGAAGACTTTCCTCACGCCAATAGAAACAACGTGGGAAAGTAAAGTGAGAAAGAGTTGAGTTATTGCATGACATGACGGGCTGCCGCCTTTCTGGGTCGTTTGATCGATACATTGTATTCCATTTCATACCAAGTAGTAACATTATATTCCGCATAGTATAGGAGATAGTTATAGATTATCTATATCAAACAGCTTTTGACTCCCTTAGTACTACTCCAGTTCAATTCAGGTTCCTTTCCCTCTCATCACACTACACCACATCACCAAGATACATAAGTTAGTTTGGCCTAACTATGCATGGCAGTTGGCAGAAGAGATAGATCTCTATAGCTGTATTTAGAACTCGAAGAAGTGTGCAATGCAATACAATGCTTACTGAGAACGGAATTTGAAGAGAGACTTTCTCGTTTCCCTGCATGCCACATTTTCAACACGAAACCTAACTAAGGAAAGCAAACCAACTGCTCCCACAGGATTCACGTACACAGAGACTTTCTCACTCCATTCCATTTCAGTCCAACTAGCAAACTACCGACTCTCTCCCATCCTCTCCACAAATACGAATAGCATGAGAAGACTCAGCACCAAACGAGTCACCGACACTTAGTCAACCAAACCAGCCACACTCAAGTAGCACTATTGCTATGTAATCCTCTAAAGCAAAGATAAATGCTTACTTATCTATATCCAACTACTACTCCGTTTCTTATAACTATACATAAGAATGCAATATAGATGCAACTTGCTTATATGTAGTCGTAGTGGAACTCCGAAAGTACAAGTATACGATTACTACGAGAATGCACTGCACTTGGTTCGTTTACTGTGGTTTCCTATCTTCTCCTTCGCTACTTCCACCACACACGTACTTAGTTGACTGGAGGAGGTGTAAGTAATATATATTTATTATTGCACTATGCTACTACATATGTCAAAGAAAGTTAACTTGCCAATATGTGCAAAGATTACAATAGGTAGGGAAAGATCAGACAACTACAATACTTCCTATTCTTTGGTGATACTTATTATCAGTGCATATGGGTTAGTAAGTCTGGATAATTTCCTATAGATAAGCAATATCTATACTAACCTAGTCACCCTTTATCCAACTACATAGTATAGTCTACGTACTACGTACGTAGTAGTAATAATAAATATCCATAACTATTTTATATATGGTTCGAACCATTTTGGATCCTTCTCCACCTTCTCCTCTCCGCTATTTGTTATAGTGTACTCTAATAGTAATGGTGAAAATGTCTACTTTTGTGGGGAAAAGGTATTTTCCATCTCTCGTCTGGGAGAAACTAAGTTAACTACCCGATTTGGTAGATAAAATCTAATGGAAGTTACTGAAACAATATTTTCATAACGTGATGAAGAAGAAATGTTATTATTGATCTGTTGTAGTGTTCTGTTATTATCTGTCCTTTCCTCTCATGCTTCACTTGACTTGGCTATAGTAAGTCATCTAACGACTCCGAAGGATATGGTAAGTATCCCAATTCCATTGTATTGGAGACGAGTCAAGTCAAGTGACGTTAGTCTCTTTGAGAATCCGTTTACTTTTCCCAATGCGCCCGAATCCTTTCGACCTCGAGTGTCCCTCTATCTCATTTCAATTCCCATTATACTCCATCCTTTTTGGCACTCTAAGTACTCTGTATAAAGATTCATCTGCTTCCTATCGTCTGTCTTTATATATCATTTTATGTCCTCCAATATAATATAGATATAAGTATATTCGCTGTAAGGATCTTTTTTTTTTTACAAAAGTGTCGTATAGGCACTACTACACGGATGGTAACTTAGGTTAGGTGGAAATGACGAAAAGGGTTAATAAGTATAAACGGAAAGGCTTTTGGCCTAACTAGATGGTTGGTCCTGAGAGAGTGACCGAGGTCAGCTGGGATAGGACTTCGACATTGTCGACTTCCCCCATTCATTCGATAAATCTTACTTATGACTTGACTTTGGCATCGTTACAATTGTACTAAGAAATCTCACAGCAACAAGTAGGACATGCATATACATAAAAGGAAATCCACACCCCGACATAACATACATGTTCATATGTATGTAAAAGAGACTATTCTTTGTGGGCATTTATTTACTTCTATTGTACAAGGTATAGGGATATGTGTAGTCGTTTGTTCAAGGTTTGATCTATTTATTGTGCTGTGGTAGCAGGATTTTATGTTCTGTGTGGTTTAGATTTCACTGGTTGGTTTGTCATTTGTTTCGTTTGTTATTCTCTCCGTAAGTGGTGGATTTGTCGATTCGGTTAGCTTTGTATCTTTGTTTCTCTTTGATATGATTTGGTTAAGTAGCGTTGCTTTCTTCTGTGTAAGTGTATCACTTGTAAGATTTAGGTTTATTTGCTGTATGTAACTTACGGACGATAAGGTTAGCGTAGCAGAAGTTTATGGTAATGTTTATGAGAGCTACACACTAAACGAGTTTTATGATTTTGCCTTTCCCTAGAGAAGAAAGGAAAAGTCAAGAGTTTATGAGAAGAAGAGCTTTGATGATCATTGACTTTCATTCATTTGAGTTAATAGGCCACTTGGCCATACTTCTGGGAAGATAGGCAAATCCTTCTAACCTAATATTATTATAAGTTACCGATATACGAAGGTGATGACGGATGACTTGGAGGGGATTAGGTAGCAAGGAGATCATTTCGTGAAGCCCAATTACCGCTAAGAATACCAGACCACATTGTTAGCGTGTAACAGGGATCTTCAGGTTTCGTAAGTAACTTACGGTGTAATAACTTCTGGTCGAAAGTGGTAATTAGGTGGGCTGTTACATAATGAATGAGATGGGAATGCTTTCCCGATTTTATTATGACGTTAATTTTACACTCCAAAGAATAACTCACTTACATTATTGTCCTACCACTATTCTTGTACTATCACACTCATAATTAAATACGTGTTCGTGATACTCCCTTAATTTCCCCATAATTCAAAGGGTGATTTCAAATTAGAGTTAATTCACTTTCCATTCCTTATTTACTATACCATAAAGCAGAATAGAAATTAATATACTTGCACCTTACTAAATATTTAAAAAAGAAAACTTTTTCGAGAAATAGTTTCAAGAATTGTCAGTAAAGGTATATAAATTTTAATAGGTGAAAAGGTTTTTAAGTAATATTAGGAATTTTGAAAATTGCGAAACCAGAATTGATTGCTATTCTATACCTAACTATTTTGCAGTATAAAAATTAATAAAGGATATTGGTTATATTTTTAGATGGATCCAATGAAATACTAGTGAAAGCAAATAATGGGAATTTACTAAATGGAATAAATACTAGTGACTCTTCGTCATCGTCAGAAGATTGTCTGACATGTTCGTGCTCATCTTCGTCATCGTCATCGTCTTGTAGTTCAGAGGACGGGGAAGAAGGGTCGGAGTGCCACTCTCAGTCAGAGTCAGATTCTGATGCGACGATCACGAACGATCCAAAGGAGAATGATGATGATGTTGAGTTAGAGCCGGAGAAGAGCGATAAGGAAAGAAACGGAGTGGAAGACGGTGGAGTGAAGGGGAGTAGTATTGGGTCTGGTTCCAGTGGCAGGAGCCGGAGTAATGTTGTTGAATGGAGTAGTGAGATCGATAGAGCAGGGAATGGGCATGCTCCAGGGGAAACAGGAATATCGACCCAAGATTACCCGGCCGAAGACCTGGATCCGCTCTCCGTGTCGTTTTCTGTGCCAGTGCCATCAGCTCGAGCCTTCTCATACATCCACTCGCCCACGAGCTCTGAAGAGTCCGATGACTCGGAGTCTGAGTCAAAAAGCACCTCAAAAAGCACAAACTGCAACGGTGGTGGTAGTAGTATCGGCAGGCAGCAGCAGGAAGGGAAGAAAAAAGATTCTTTTACATTCAGCTACAACTACACGTACTCATTTTCCTGTGCTAGTGAAGAGGACGAGCTTGATGATGAGGAAAAAGCTGATTGTCAAGTAGTCAACTCCAAACTTCTCACCTCCAACCGATCAATAGCTTTATTACAAGGAGCCGAAAACCCAGTTAGTGAAGTTATTACAACTAGTTCAGCACCGTGTGTAGTAAGTGTGGTTGGAAAATTTACGAAAAAAGAGACGAAAATCAAACCCACTGATAAAATCAACAGTGCGAGCAAGAAAATTGTCAGTAGTAAACTTAAGGATCCTAGAAAAACGAGTGGAGAGGACGAGGCAAAGCCTTTAAGTAACTCGCCGGATGGAGAAAGTGGACTTGGGGGAAAAGTCTGCGACGACAACGACGACGACTGCAACAACAACAATACCAAGCACCAGCAGCGGCCAAGGGCTCCAGGAACAGTTGTCGGCAACAGGAGTGTTTCTTTTTGTGACAGCCCGGATTGTGGCCCTGTCAGCAGTAGTCGTCCTCAAACTTCTCCTGTGTCTGGTCTCCCTCAGGGTCTCACGGGTGCCGGCCGTCAACGAAAACAACTACGAGGGAATGGTCAGAGTCCCATTGCCACCGTGCATAGTGACAACGCCGTTCTCCTACATCCCGGACAAGTGTCACCGCCATCCCCTGTCTCTGCGCCGATTGGTGGCACACAAAACGCAATCATCCCTTTCTTCAACGGATTCCCGTTACTAAATTCCTCCTATAAGGAGACTCCCCCTCCCCCCCAAAAATTTGCTGATCCCACCACCTCAGGTTTGTATTTCTTACATAATAATAATAATATTCTTTTGCTAACTACTGTTGATTGTTTTGCTACTGTTATCAATTATTACTAGAGTATCTTCAGGTAGGCATTCCGTGTCAGTAATTCAGTTCGACCAAATACACTGAGAACAAAGGAAAGACAAATTACACCATGTGATTGACAGCTGTGATCGATTTTCTTTCTAATGCGCTATAGTAAAAGGCAAACTAAGTATACGTACTCCTCTCGTCTGTCAAACTGGAGAAAACAGAGCTGTTCTGTGTTTTCAGATTGAAGGTTATATTGAATCGCAGACACGTTTTGTGCTTTCCTCGCTGTTTCCCAACCAAGTATAGATATTATATTAAACTGGAGAGTGCAAAGCATAGCATTAGGTACTTACTTATAAAGGGCTAAACACATTCTTTATGAGCTAATGGCAAGTTTTTATGTAAAGGGTCGCTGGGAGTGCATGTTCATGAAATCCAAAGGAGATATGCATCTGTGTGTAGTAAATAAATATGTGTAAGTATGTAGTAGTAGTGTGTAGTTGTAAAAACAGAAAGCCATACAGGAAAGGGTAGACAAGGCAAAAGATAAGTTGAACCGAAGTTGAAATTGAGTGAAACTTTCTCCTTCTTGTTCCACTTTCTCCATACCATGTGTAACGTATGTATATACCTACGTATGTAAGTTAGAAGCGATTTAGGTAGCTTTAAGCCCATATTGTACATCTATATACATATATATAGGATATATATGTAGAATAGGTTTAAGTGACTCCCTTTACTTTTACTGTGGTAGTATATAGATCTTTACATAGCTATGCTTCCAGCTTGGTTATCTAGTTTCCCCAACTAACTGGCTGCACTATTACTATCTCTATGTATGGTTGTATGTACTGTTGCTAAACAAGTATAATTGAGTGAGTAAGCACAAATGGTCCCTTCTATTGTTCTCAGCATGCAATTCTCACATCGAACAACCCAAATCTCATATGCGCCACTTTCCACCTTGCAAATCATAGCTACGGTGTGGAGACAACTGGAACTTGAACTGTTAATTAGTGTGGCATTGGGAAACAGCTTTTCGCTGAAGCGGATAAGACTGAATAGTAAACACGAGATGAGGGTGACCTACAAATATTTCTCTATGCCTAGCCTATGTAGGTACAAGGAAAACTTGGCTTTGCAATTCGCAATCGTCAAGTGGGAATCAGTGCAGCTGCTGCGGGGAACTACCATCGTACCTCAGCCCAGACTTTGTCGGGTACACTAGTGTCTCTAGTATGTACTTATGTAGGTAGTTACTGAACACGACAGATATATCGTTAACTGAAAATTGTATTATTATTGTAGAGACCTAAGGCAGGGAGTAGCCAGCGAGTAGTAATGCAAGTGAGTGAGTATAAGCGGATAGTTTTAGCTAAGTTTTGAGTTTGGTTCAGTTTGCAGTATTACTTTAGGTTGGGGGATATTAGTTAAGCCACTCTAGTTGAGTTGTTTCTCCATGAAGATATATATCTTTTTGGCATTGAGAGTTTTGGAGTGATGGGATGTGATGTTATGTTGAGCTTTTGCTTTCCTTTCTTCCTCGACTGTTGGGCTCTGTTCAAGAGTAGTAGTCTATTGTGTGTAGTAGCCCGAGAAGTAGTGTGTTGTGATGTGAATAGAAATTTATCTAACGTGTGCTGAGAGATTGAGATACGCCTTGATTTCCTCAACAGCAATATTTCCCACTAGCTTTCCCTTTTGACTTTCCTTTCTTTACACTATGATACATTTCGGTACTATTGTATGTAGTCTAATAGGGTTTCTCTCGCTACTTTTTGATCTAGAGAAATCTGGAAGAAACGGATGGATAGACGTATAAATGTTTTCCATTTGATCCTGCTCGTCTTTCTTCAGGCGATGTTACACAACGTCAGAAGTCTGTATATACTTTTAGCACTTACACAGTGAAATTATTCTCTGATTCGAAGTTAAGGTAGTAACTAGGAGTACAGGACCAACTTGCATGTTTCAATGTTTGCCATGTACTAAAAAAGTATCCTTGGAGTACAGATGTGGATTGGCCAGATAAAAGCTAACTTAGACAAGGGGAAGTCAAGTGTGTAGGACTTTCTCCCCATTGTTTCTGGTCGAAACAAGAAAATACAAGAAATGTTTTCCGGAATTTCTAATATGTATAGTAAGCTTTTCTTTCTCTCTCTCTCCGTGCTCTACAAACGTGGGAGTAATGTACATATACATATGTATGCAATGTACAGACCTAATAGTACATGGGCACAATGAAATATTTTATGAACATATTACTACAGAGTAAGACTACTGCTCAACTGCTGGTTGTGGAGTTGACGTTTTAAGTAAAACTCTACTCAAAACTCTTTCAGTATTCAAACGCAGACAAGGCAAGTCAAGAGAGAAATTCAGTTCACAAACTTTTACTTTATCACACAAAATGTACATGTCTTGTACTACATAGTCTATTGCATTGCTACAAGTACAACCAAGTTGAACAGTTTATTTCCCCGAGAAAAAAATAGTTTCACTTGGTTTCTTTTGGCTGTGGCTTGATATTTTTGCGTGACATCGTTAGGAAGTCTCCGGAGATGCTGAATATTTTGAGAATGCTATTCAAATAGAATCAAACAGATAAATAATATTAAGTTGTTCCAAATTCATCCTATAGTTAGTGAGAAAAGCAATGAAAATGAAATATGCATGTAATAATAAGGAAAAGTCATCACTGTTTGTTTGACTTGAATTGACTTTTTCTTCGCTTTCACTTTTGGTGTGAGATAGATAGATAGATCACGTACGATAGAGCAGGCGACGACGGATCTAAAAACTGAAGATGAGCATGCCTTGTTAGTTTGTTAGCCAGACACTCAGTTTGAGTGAAACTCTTTTAAAAATTTACTTTTTGCTATCATTATCATTAGTTGCAGTGTGGATAAGTGAAGAGTGAAAGTTTAGTAGTCGCTAGTTTAGCCGACGGGGAAAGTCAAAGAAAAAGTAACAAACTGTTTGGTGAATGTAGTCGTAGTTGGGTATATTATGTAGGCACAAGTTAGCCTTGTTAGTATATTTTAGTAGCTATAGGCCAACAACACAGTAGAGAAATGTAAAAGCCGTAGTGTAATAAACGCCTGTTTACTTTCTGCAGAGTTTATGGCGATTGAATTTAGTTGTTAGAATAAATTGTAAGGACAGGAAGCGTTTAATCCATTTTTAACTCCAGGCGAAGCAAAAGAATGAGTAGGACTATTCAACTGTCTTGTAAACTATGGCTATAACCTAATTAATTAATTATGTAGGTAGGGAAAGATGCAGGAACTAATTGCTACGTCAATATTTATTAGCCCTATTCTTCTATCTATTAACCATTATGCTTTAGCCCTCGCACATCCTTATACGCTCCCTTATCTTACATAAATACAAATATACACTATAGTGCTAACTACTAATACTCTTTTAGCTATAGCTAGAGGCATTCGACTTTTCTTGGCTTCGCATTGCATCGGTTTACTTTCCCCTTGCTTCATCCGGAAGAAACTTGTTATTGTATTCGAGTCTGTTGGTTGTTAACCATCTTGTCTAAATAAGAAACTGTATAGCATTATACTACATCTCCGAAGTAAGAAAGGGACACAAAAGGTAAAGGGTTCAAAGCAATAGAGTATTTCAGAAGTTACCTACAGCTATGTTTATGTACACGTTTCTTACGAGCGTACAACAATAGGAAATATGTGTACTACTGAGGTTAACATCCTATCTCTAGGAAAAGCTGAGTTGTACGATACAACTGCAGAAGCAGAGATGTCACAAATAACAGCTAGTGCTACTAACTTTATTCGCTTTATCGGCATAGGTATGTACTTTTCCTAGAATCCTCCTTGTAGGATGAGACATCGTAAGTTGAGTAGCCATGTACATATCTCTGCTAGAGAAGTGTCTATATAAAAGCAGTTGCAATAAGTAATAGGAAGCAGAGCGGTAATATATATGACAGGAAAGTTGCAGTGTTCAGCATAATGTTTATGTTTTCCTTGTATTCTCTTAATGTTTATTGTTGTTAGTTTTATTCATAAGTTTCTCTTTGTTACACTTTTCGGTATTAAATATTCCCTTTAGGATTCACTTACGCCCTCTTAAATGCCAACATAGTGCAGTATAAATATTCTTACATATTCTTATGCAATAATTACATGGAATTGTTTAGATAATTGTGTAAACGAATGAGACGTGGGGCACTTATTAAATTCTGTAGATGCAGTTAGGTATTAATATTATTTAGTGCTTTGCATCTCCAGAATAAGCAGAGAAAAAGGAAAACGTATTTATGTGCAAAGTTTAGTTTATGAAATTGAGTGAGTTGTGAGTTTGTGTGTTATTGGCCAACCAGGTCAGAACTAGGCACATTAGCAGTGGCAGTAAATGAAAATTTGTACCTAGTGATAAAGTTCTTACGCCTAATACTAATATATCAGAATCAATAAGAAGATTTATGAGTGTTTAAGTTCTTAAGTATATGTACGAGTGCATATAAGTAATATATCGAAAAGTCATTGCAATAAGCACAGCATTGTAGCACTTTATCATTTTTAAGGTATCTTTCCTAATATATTTGGTATATAGTGCATTGCGTTATAAATTGTCGCTTTCCCAAGGATTTGTGATCGTGATAAAGTATAGAGGTAATTTGGCAGAGTTAAAATTTAATTGCCTAATGGCTGTGTCCTAAATTCTATATTATTTTCCTTGACTTTCTCCAAGTTTTCACTATAGTATTTACTGGCTTGAAGAAGAGACAGACATTTCCCTAATGAAATGCAAATTTAATATGATCTTTCAAACTTGTATTTTATTACTAATAGATTCTCGAGCAAAAGGTTTATGTTGGTATATACAATCAGTGCATATTATGTACCTTCTAACTGATGTGTATACCCAAACAAAGTTTATAAATTCTGGAAACATTGCCTCTATGTAATCATGGAGCCTTCACTTCTGCAAATATATACCTATTTCCCTGCACTACTACAAACTAAATATAAGAACGTATTATATGCATAGCGTATGATTTTTCTCAGTCAGTTCTGCTGCGAATATTTTTCCTCTGGCATTGCATGACACAGTTTCTGTGTTGACTTCACTAAAACTTCTATTTCTCTCCGTTTATTTTATTTTATGGCTTATTGTAGTGTGTGTATTATGCCTCTACTGTGTTCTGGTTCTGACTTGACCTTATTGTTTAGCTCTACATAGAGTATAGTTGAAATGGCTTTTTTTCCACCATACACTGTATTATGAACATGCTTCCATTCTGGTGCATTATTTTTGATCCTGATCACGAAATATTGTATTTGTAGAAAGGCTACTGACAGCTAACATAATTCACATTTTATTAAATCCCTCCCGTAGCTCTTACTTTTTCCATTACTGCGACACAATGTACTCGGAATAGAATAAAAACTATTTTCTCCCAAGCTATTTACAGACTGATTTTAGTAAATGGTTTTTTTCGGAAGTAGTTGATATCATTATCTGTAAATATCATTGCCATTGTACATTAGGATCTGTCATTTAACTTCTTAGATGTATCACATAAATGTTCCATCATTTCTTTTCCACTTGGATGGAATGTGCGTACATAAAAATGTTTTCAGATGCAAATACTATTGTGTTTACGAGCGTCTTGAAATTGCTTTCCTCCTGTAGTAAATGTTTTTAATGTACCACCGCATTTTTCCTTGGATGTGAGTAGGTATCTAATTAAAAACAGCATGACGCGAGAGGATTGTTAAATTGGAAACATTATGTAAGGGAGGAGGAGGGAATTCCATGGATAAAATGAGTAGGTAGGTACTTATATTCAGATGAGCCAATTGGGAAGAGGGGGCACTCGGCTATGTTCTATATAGAACGTCACAATAATTTTGCAGACAACGGACAGAAATACAATTAAATCCTTTCTGATTTGTTTTGGGAAGCAGCGAGTCGTAAATAAATGTGTCTTTATGTCTTGTGAGTTGTGTATTTTGTATGGACGGGTATTGAATGTATTTTTATCCTTGTCTGTTTGTGTTAATAGAAATGCACCAAAGACTTTCGGGAGATCCTCGGCTCCGCTCACTACTGAAAAAGCCAGGCCAACCGAAAAAACAACGAGGACGAAACGTCACATTTAATGAGTCACTGAATCTCTTTTACGAGGCGGAATGTTCCTGTTGGATTCATGAGGATGACTACGCCCGACTGAGACAGGAAGAACAGCAGTACCTTATCGAACAACAACAACAGCAGTTTCAGCAGCAGCAGCAGCAACAACACCATCACCACTCAAATCAGCATCAGCATTCCCACTCACATTCCAGACGAGATGACATATTTCATTATGAGCCGCCGCCGATTGAGTTTGAAGATCCACCTACGCTCAGTCCTCCGGAGGGATACAAGGATCGCTTTTTCCCTCAAGATCCTGACCCAGGTGAGTCATTCTACACATTAGTCTATTATAGGTATGCTAGACATTTGTAGGTACATACATTCTGAGACCTGGAATAAAATCACGCTAAATAGAAAGTGAGATATTGCCAAATGGAGAATGAGTCAAGACAGTTGAGTATTCTTCTGTCCTGTCCTGTATAAAGGAAATCGTCTCGGAAATGGGACACTTTTTCATTTCGAGAAGCTCCATATGGGATTTAGTCAAGAGCTTGGCACTCTAATTCAACTCGAAAGGCCTTCACTCTATGTATTTAATGGGCCTTGTATACTTTATACATATACTGGAACATTTCTGCACTAAAACAACTTTATTTTCGTAGTAGACTGACTTGACTATATATTATAATAAACATGACTTGTGTGTAGGAAGCATTCAGCACTCAAGTGCCTTCGAGTTATCCCTTGTGGTCTCACATTCTGTTTCTTCTGTCCTTTACCAATGAAATGTCAAAATGTAGGTACTCAGTGCTTTACTACATATTTTCCAGAGATTCGATTCCATGAAACCATTTAAGCATAGACGACATTATTTTTCACCATATTTTAGTATTTTGATATATAAAACAAACCTGAGTGAAAGTAAGTAGATAGTTATATAGTTTTGAGAATTGTGGACCTGATGTTACATATGGCGTGATTTCCTAAATAATTTCAGTTGGAAGAAAGAGTATATATAGAGCACGTGTATCAATATCTAGCAAACAGGATGGTATAGGCAGTAAATGAGAGTGTGAAGTTGATGTCAGATGATGGAGTGGAGATTTTATTTGGTAATATTTTTTGATTATATAGATGTAACCCGGGTGAGTCCTCCGTCGCCTCCTGCTGCTAGAAGAAAAGTATTTCTAAAAGAGAATCCTACGGTTGTGAGTGTCAACGGTGTGGAAACTGGAGAGGAGGAAGAAGATGATACAAAAAAGAATAAGGGATCAAGGTATTTGAGATTTTTAAGATGTGAGATTTGGGTCAATCTTTCTATACCATTTACGCTTAAAGAGTTCATCCTTCAGACAGCAACGGGATTTAAGTGGTAGATGAAACACTCACCCGAGAAAGCTTATGCCAAAGTTGGTTTGTGTGTATGCATGGCTTTTGAGGAGACAGCGTTTTATATTCTGATTGCAGATTGTTGTCTGTTAGCTTTCCAACAGACTTTTTTCTCACAGGATTAGCATGCTAAAAAGATTTTCCATGCTGTATTTCACGATTTAACCATTGTATATGTGACATTACATTGGTTAGTGTGGAGGAATGTTGTGGGGGTTTGGCTTTCCCAACCTAGGAAATCCTCTTGCTAAAGATAAATCTTGTAGACATAGACAAAAGTGGCCCGATCAAAAGAGCTCTAAACTATTTTTAAATTAGTTTTACGGAGATCTCCTCAATAAGCTAATGCAAACAGACCTCTTTTCAGGGAAATAATTCCAAATAGTAATAAATAGCTTGTGTCTAAATGCACCATTTGAATGTGAATTACAGACTAGGAGGAATTTTGAAGGGAGGGCGGCTGTGGCGATCGAACAGTGCAGATGGGAAGAAAGTCACATCACCTCCGGAGGAACCTGATGTTGTCAAATGTACTGAGCGAGACAGGGATCGCGACCGAGAACGAGAAAGAGATGAAATCGGGTATGTTAACATTTAAGACAGTACTTAGATCTTCTCGGTATTAATATCTGATAACATTATTTGCAATATATTTTCAGACCTAATCAAAACGCTTCAAGTCCGTCAAGTCACCAAAACCAAGTTCAAATAATCGAGGAGCCTCAACCGCTATATCAGCAGCAGCAGCCATCATTGCCATCTAAAGTGAGCACCGGGACAGCTCCATTAAGAACATCAGAGCAAATTCGGTTAGCAGTGGATTCAACACTGAGACACCGGACGAAGCGAAATAAACCGGAGTGTTCTTCTCTCGTGGAGAAATTGCGATGGTTAACTTCTCTGGACGATGAGGACAGTGACTCGAATCAATCAGGGTTTGCGACATGGCCATCCCGTGAGAAAAATGGTCCAACGACTACAAATAAGAAATCTGATGCGGGAACATCAACTAGTGAGGAGTTTGTACAGGCTTCATTACGGACACCACCGTCAACAAATGAAGCAAAGATAAAACAAATTAGTTATACTCTGGAAGACATCGACGAAGGTCTCAAAGGAACTGAAAATGAGCTAGAAACTTTCATAACGGAGGATGGTGGTCGAATTGAAAGACTTCGTAAACGATATGGCGAAGAAGGAGCCGACGATTACGGTTTTAGTAGACGACCATCTGTCAAAGGAATCAAACCGAAATTTTCGTCGACCAATCAAATATTTGCCCAATTCACAGCAATGCGCAAACAATGTGAGACACCTATTCCAATGGAGTCCCAATATGAAAACACCCGAATTGCTTACGATCATCTTCAACAGAATAGTCTCAATCAAGTGGACGGAGCTAGAATACTGAATTACGAGTTTCAAAATGCTCCTGGAAGACAATCCGATGAATCCCGGGCTCACTTCGAGATGATACGACAATCATTCGAACAAGCGAACTTTGTAAACTTTAATCGACCGCACTCCTGGAGTGTGTCTACGCTTCCTCATCCTCACAGTCACAGTCATAGTCATTCTCATAGTATAGCCATGGGCTCAACTTCTCCTGCTCCACCTTCTTCCCTCTCAATGGCTCCCAATAACCTGAGTGGGAGCACCATGAGTGTAAATAATCCTAATGCTTCTCAATTAAGTCATCAGAACTCTTTA
This sequence comes from Tomocerus qinae, assembly GCA_020055645.1. Taxonomy (NCBI): domain Eukaryota; kingdom Metazoa; phylum Arthropoda; class Collembola; order Entomobryomorpha; family Tomoceridae; genus Tomocerus; species Tomocerus qinae. The sequence goes on from CM034549.1 coordinate 25,556,998, forward strand.
GTAGGAGCTTCCGGTTCTGCAGTCCCCGCCAACTTGCAGAACAACTCACAACTCCCGGGTAATCAGATGGGAATCATGCCCCCTCCCTCCGTTGGTGGTGCTCATCATAATATTTACGGCACACTCCCTTCGCAAGCTCAACAGCAAGCTCAACAACAACAACAGCAACAAATTCAGCAGCAACCCATTTATGGAACAGTTCGTCGGGTGCCAAATGTAATCGGCCGCCCTTTATTCCTCCATTACGGAGCGCTGTCTGTTGAAGCTCATCCGAATAAAATAGTTCAACCTTACCCTAGAACCAAAGTACCCGAAACTCCATCCCCAACTCAGCAACCACCACCAATTAGATTAGATACAATTAGATATTATGGTCCTCCTATAAGGCAATACTATAATCCTCCACCGCCTGTTCCTCCGAGATCTGTTACAACGACTATAGGAAGTGGTCAGGGAATTCCTGTGAACATTGCTGACTGTCTGGAGCGGGGTGCTCCTGAGGGAAGAGCTACTGATGAAGAGCCCAGTCTCAAGGAACCTTACTCAATGAATGTTTGATAAAGGAGATACCTATGACCTATTACTATCCTTTTCAAATATTATATATGTATTACTATAGCGTTAGATAACTGTACGATGATACATAACAGGCGTCTACATAAACGATGTCATATCTTTCACGTTCACGACTACATGGTTATCGTTATGTACCACTTTTCAGATACATACATACAAACTTATATCGTAGGTTCATTCGCATTTCCAAGAAAACCATGTAATTCCACGGAATGATATTTAATCGAATTGAGAAAAAAGTTGATACACACCTAACAATGTTGAAATAGGTGCTTTAAGGATTCGTGACTTTGAATTTAAATACCTTACTACATACATACTTACCTTTCGGTATGTAGTGCTCTACAACACAATAAAATAAATGTGCTAGGAAAATATAGCTGGTAAAATACCCACAGTAACTTATACCTACCAAATAATGTCGCATAAAATACGTAGGTGGGTAACATAATACAGACATATTATACATAATGGCTACAATATTCTCTAGATATCTTTCTAGCATACAAACAATACAAGTACATATAATAATACTGATATTGTGACTAATAATATTGTTATTATTACATTCATATTGTAACCCTACCCTTAGCATTAGCTACAACTCTCCTGTTACATTACATACAAGTTGATGTAATGCACACAAGATTTGAAAATGCTACTATTATTAACAGCATACGACGAAGATGATGATCTTATTATGAGGATATTCAGCATCTGTCTGTCTCGCTCTCGTGTCGCTATTTGGTTGTGCTGACTCGACGATAAAATTATTATAGTAGTCCGTCTGTAGTAGTTTCCGTATCGTTTCCACTCTGATTTCGTCTCTACTATTGATTACTAGCAGGCTATTCTAGTTATATATATACCTAAGTACTATGGATTTCATATTTGACGATATGTGTACTGTATGTCATATATGTCTACATATAAATGTGTATCTGTTCTGCATATACACGACATAAGGCTCGCTAAAGCAAGGAGATTGAATTGAGATTGAATTCATACTTTGGAAACATTGAGATATATACATTAAATACATAAATACTAGTAGAGGGACGGAGGAGAAGTGGATTGAATTGGATCTAGTGCTGAAAACGTAAGGACACGACGTGCCAAAGCCAAAGATACTAACTTACCCTGTTTGCTTCAAGCAAGCGTACGTTGCATACTAAAATACCTAATTGCATTAGGTAATTACTTCTGATACTTCATATTTAATTAGACAGTCAGTTATATATACTTACGGCAACTCAAATGATAATAAGTAATAGGTACCTATTTACATACGGATTAGAGACGTTTATCATAGCATTATGATGATGAGGACTGGAACATTTTTGCGAAGGAAAATCCAATAAACTCTTATACAGATTTCCCCTGAGTGCTTCTCGAGTCAATTTAAATACAATTGTATTTAACATAATTATGACACAGAAACCCAAAACATTCAGCGAGTTTTTGTTGGTTCCTCTATTAAGCTACTATTTATCATTTAAGTAAGTGTGTATATGTTATGATAAGTCATAAGATAACTCTTGTAACTCTATTATATGATATTAAGTTCAATCCTTTCATGAATTCATGTATATCACTTATTATACTTTATATATAGGTTACTCTCTATCTAAACATTCTCTTCCGTAACATAATATTGACTTTAAATGATCATATTATACTCTACCCTTCAGAGATGAAAAAGATGTTGGTGAATATTGTATTTGTAGTATGCACATGAAAGTGTAAAAGCTCATGTCGAAGTCAAATGTTAAAACAATAACCGTTTGTATTCTTGTTTCGCTAGTTCTTTTCCTATCATACTTTGAGATATGAAATGACCATTGCCCAGTGTTAATCGTAAACCGTAATCATTTTAAGAAAGTTACAAATCAAACCAAACCAAAATGTAGAGTAGAAATACAATTAAGTACTCCAATGATATGAACGTGTATTTTAGTTGCTGCTTTGTGATAATTGATATTATTGATAATCATATAGGATTTTGATGCTTGGAGATTAAATAGTTTTATATGTGTGTGAATCCTTTCAATTCTTTATTCATCATCATCATTCATTAACATGCAAATGGACACTACAAAACAGAAAGTAATACTGACCCACTGTACTTAATGGAATATTACCTTTCAACATGCTATAATTACAAGTTTAATGTTATAACCATTATGCACGGAACAGGTTTCTTTTGGTCTGGCCATCATCAACATCAGAAACACAACTCTATTTACCCATTAAACAAATTATTTAGCTACAAGATCATACTAAAGCATAATATGTTTCTGCGAACTGCATTTCTGCACACTTTGTACATATACCAGTTGATTCTATAAATCATCTTAAGGATTATGATAATGATCTTATTGTACTATGTGCAACAGGCAGATTAAATCAAATTCTTCTTATGGCTAGATTTACGTATTAACACTAAAACGCAGAAAACGAGAAGAGTCTTAAAAAGCGTGCATGCATGGAGAATGGATTAAAAGAATAAGTAGTCTGAGGGTTTGTAGTTTTTGAATACGAACAACTTGTCAGTTTATTTACAAATGGCAGTGATACAAAAATTTGAATACTTTATTTTTTCTCATGATTCATTTGGTTTTTAAGTTACGATTTCGTTTGCAGTATTGTAATGTTTCTAGCACAACATTAGTTTGTCTACTTACAATACTTACGAATGATAATGTTTACGTGTAAATAGTAAATGCCCATCAAAAATCGTAGAAACAACCAACGGACGACCATAAAACCAGAGCGTCAAATGTGACCCTTTGAATTGATAATAATTTATACATGACAAATCTTATAATAGTAAGTAGTAAATAGTACATAATTAGTATTTTTATAACTTAGGTTTCCTTTTTTAATTTCCAATACAAAACTTGCTTATTTTCAAAGCTTTATAGGCTTACTTATACAATTACAGATACAATCAATCACCGTTCGTTCAAGGAATTTCGTTAACTAAATTAAAAACATCAAGTCACATAGTTCATGTATTTAGCTAACTATAAATCTTTCGCCAATACCATATCCATACCAAAACTAAACCATTTTTTCCTACAGATCTCTAGACTAAATGGTATCCCATTTAAACTAATAAATCCTGAACCTTGTCGTCACTACACCTGACCACCAACTGACATGACGAGACATGACATCCTCTACAAAGTACAACAAACTGTCTAACAGACCTTAACTTATGTACGACCAACCAACAAACATTAATTTACTCAACAAGCCATCAGAATAACATCAACCCACATAACATGATTAACCTAACCATATTTACTATCAGTATAAATTGAAATGTATATCCACTCACTTAACGTAATTGTACTCTCAAGAACAGAACAGTTCGGTTGTTCTTCAAACTCCGTGCCCATTTATCAATAATCATCAGTAACATTGCCACCTTGTCCACTCCCACTTTCTTTAATAATTGATTCCATTGGTTTTGAGTAGAAATACTCAATACTTATATAGAAAATGAGAATTTCAATCTTTCGTCATAACTATTCCAAAAACTCCACCATTTACAAACATGCATGATGGATTGTCAATTTGATCGGTCGAATCTTAAAACTATCTCAGAGTCAGACAGATTACATATAAAATATCAAAAACATCGAATTAAAACTGCAGTTACAATACAAGTAGCAATGTAATGATAAGGTTATAAAATTTATCACCTAGAATGTAAAACGTTACATGAGGTAAAAAAGATTTACAGATTACGTAGGTATAGGTACTACGGGTATTTATAATTAAGTATACCTATTATAATATTTCATTAGTTTGTGTAATGTATTTAAATCTAAAATTTGGCTTTCTTAAACAGGCCACGAGGGCAGCGGCGGTAACCCATCCCCAAGAAATAACATGTCTTCCTCGTAAATCACCTTTTTGCTCTTGGGTTTTAAAATGTCGGAGACTAAAACTACAGGGGACTTCCTGGGAGATTTCCTGCTATTGTTAGTAGCGGACGCTACAGAATGCGAATGATGAGAATTAACATTAAAAGTGGGAGACCGGTTTTCGGATTTCAATGAATGTGAATTTTGGTTTGTAATGATACTGTGGCTATTACTTGTAGTCGTAGTGTTGTTATTGATATTTGTACAGTTTATGTGATTTCTCGGTGAGACTTTAGGAGAAGGAACTAATTTGATTCCTCCAGCACCGCCACTTACACTACTTTCACTACGTAACGAAGCCCGTCGTTCCAGTCCGTCGAATCTGTGCGACATATTCTTCATGGGGCAACATAAATTGGAATTATTAGTAAACGAACTAGAATTTGCTCCCTTAGGAAGTACCTTTTTATGGGAAGGAACCTCTGCAAGAACTTGAACAACATATGGATCAGACAGAAATTGAATAGAATCCCATAGGTACTGGGTAGCAGTCATTTCGAAGTTCCTTGCTGAATTTTGACTGCAGCCGGGAGGTGAGATTAGAGGACCGGAACTTGAACCTCCAGAACTCGTTGAGCGTGTGAGCACAGATAACGGTGGTAAATGCGATGACGAAGAAGACGTCGAATGATTCGTCGTCGAAGGATTCGTCGTCGACGAGGAAGATGAACGGGTAGAGTGCGAGTGGATGGGGGCAGCTTTGACATTCCCTGATGCCACTGGAAGTGACGTCAGGGGAGGTGAGAGTAATGTCGGGCATGTTGAAGTTGAGGGAGAGGGTAAACTTAAAGCTGACACTGAGGCGGGTGGTGACGCAGAACTTATCGAGTTACGCGATCGGGGCTTCAGAGATGAAAGAATTGCTAAGGTGGACGCGTGACAACGCGGAGATTTACGCGGAAGTCGTGAAAACTTCGCTGGAGATCGACGATATAGTGATTTTGTCTCGTACGGCAGGGTGATTGGGCTTTCACATGGAGACATAAATGTTGTGGGAGACTGCTCTTGGCGAGAGAATGTTCGGTACCATACCTCTTTGGATGGTATGCTCTGTAATGTACAATTTACCAATCCACAATCAGTTTTGCATCAAAAATTGGTATCAATTAACGGGAGCAAATGTAAATGTATTTCAAAAATTAAGGAATATCCAGCATATCACTAGTCTTATGATGAAAAATTGTGACTATAAGTTCAAATAAAATTCACATCGCGATAATTTAAAAATGGTCTACTTACCTCAAACGAAAACTTCAAATTGAGAGTATCTAGAATAGATTGAATTCGGACGGATTGCGAGTAGCAGTCAATTTCAGGAGGCAGGGAGGGCGATGGTAAATTAAGCTCCTTGTACGCCCTCTCCTCATCCTCACTTTCAGTTTCAACTATTCTGCTGAACTTATCTTTTCTTACTAATTTCCAAGGGGAACCAGGAGCAGAATCTCCACTTTCGGAAGAAGAATTCCGGAGTTTCGATCCCAGTATTGGCGTCTCTTTCAACAAAGAATCTAGCTCATTCGTTCTCATTCGCCTAAAACATCAAAAAAGCATTATAGTTCCCAATAATGTAATATTAAATTAAAAGTAGAACAAGTCGTTTAAGGAAATAAGTTTACCTCTTTTTTGGAGGTGGGGATAATGGTGGTAACTCAACTTCATGTTTTTCAGCCGCAGTTTCACCAAACAGGAAAGACTCTGCCTCGCAATTGAGCACCCAAAGGGCGGATCGCCTTTTGGTTGCTTTTTCCGCTCTTTGTTTCTCGGATTCGGCTTTGACCTTGTCCCTGACTAAGGTTGTAGCCGACGAACTAGCAACAGCACCATCCCCCTTTCTAGGGCGTCCCCTTGATCTCTCGGATTTAAGTTCATGGTTTTGAAGGCTGTTGTTAATGCTGTTGGAAGCATCTTGTAAGCTGGCAACTCTTGCTGAATGCTTGTATACTTTTCGTCCGAGCTTCTCTCTAACAGAAATATCTTTTGTCCTAATAATCTTTACCTTAACCCTACCATTGCTATTACCATTTTTGGTATCGTCACAATTAATGGATTTTGATTTATATCTAAACTTGTCTTCAGATATCTCATGATTATTATTGGGCTCTCTTCGTCTCTTCAACGGGGTACTGGAAATAAATGGGGTTGCTTTAGACTTGGAAGCGGGCGTCTTGTAATGAAAAGCATATGGATTTGGCCTAGTAGGACTACTTCCTGGACTGCTACTATTACTGCTATTATGATGATTAATAGAGTTACTATTTCTTGTAATACAAGTCTTTGATTTGCTCTTGTAAGATTTAATCTGGCTTTTGGCTTGGGATCGAGTCGTCATGTGCTCTTTGGTGAACCCATTCGTCAGTCTCTTTTTGGCCAATAGTTGTGCCGGGTCATTTTGCCTGCGTGACCTGAAATAAAAAATACAAAACACATTAGTATCAATTTAACCATTTCATACCATCCATCAACATAGCATTTCAATATTGCAATCCTGCTCTGCCGGAAACATGGACATAAAAAAGTTGTAGCCTGTTGTCTACTTTTAAAAAAATCTATAGAATGATTCCGGTGAAGAGCCTGAGTGGTGCCCAGTCACTAGGCATAACCTGACGAGCGCAAGCAACCAAGGAAAAAATCAATAGATGGGTTGCAAGCAACTAGCAGTTTTGTGTAAGGGTAAGGTTACCTGACGAACTCTATCGTCTCTAGTTGTCCGTCGGATATATATTGTGCCATCAAGTCACATAGTCAAAGGAAGCTGCAGTGCATTCGTATAATATTAGTAATACATAGACATACATCAACATCAAGAACCTACTTCAATTCTTTTCCCTATTATTTAGTACTGAATAAAAACATATGTCCATATATCTATATTGTCTAACTGACTCTAAAACATATCAGTATAAAACAGTCGAAATCCAAGTCATAGGGAACTAAACGAGAGACTCTATAGATATAGAGACAAAAGTATACATACATGACGGCCGAGACTGACTGATAGAGAACAGAAACAGAGCCAGCGATGGCTTGCACCGTTTAAAGAACGGAAAACTTACAAACAAGCCAGCTTTAGCAAAAGTAATGCTCAACTACCCCTAGTCTAGCTTACATAACATTCATTCTCATCCACAGGCAATGATTCCAAACTGTACACTCACAAACTTCACAACTGCACCATACACTATCTTTCTATGCATAAGACTTTTGTGCATATTATTTTATTACCTACCTATGTGCAAGTGTGCAACCGTTACAGAGACTTTGATGGAATACAAACCACTATGCATACATACATACATTTTCTTTCTCACTCCTCTCGATGCAATACTCTCCTCTTACGTAAAATACTATGGAAGCGTGTTATTCTCTTTCTACATGGACACGTTATGTAATATTATACTCTGGCTGGCTTGCTATTTTATTCTCTACAATAATACCTACTTAGTTACTGCTGAGGTAAATAATATTTGCTGATTTACAGCATTGCATAAATATTAAGTCCATATCTTGAACTGCTTAGACTTTTGTTTGATACGCTCTGGTAGATATAATAGAGCTGGGGTTCGGGCGGATGACCAAAACAAAATGCTAATCCTTAGATATTTGACTTTTGCTTTCTATCTAGAATTCCTCGTGAATGTGTTTGTTGGAAATCTTGATTCTTAAGTGGATAGCAACATCGAAAACCAAGCAAGCGAGAGAGTCACTTGGCTTAGGGACGTTAGCGTGGCCGTTCCGTGGCGGATATAACTAACGCTGCCACATACAAATACACTTTTACAAGCAAACCAAAACTTGGCTTAGTGTATCCGTTAACTTAGCTTATGCAAACCCTCTCGATACAGAAATAAAACCTGCGATGCGACGTGGCAAACAGGAAGATTACCTTTGCTTATAATTCCTTTATACAACTCTCCTGCAAAGCTACAAACAAAATTCACAAAATCTCACTACTACATGCCATCTCATCCAGGAGCTAAAGCTAAGCGTATGTCACATACTGCGATATACAGACTAATTTACATGTCTATCTGATAAAATTGAAAACAATAACAATCTAATGGCAAAATGAAACCTAAGGTATTCTCATAAAGAGAAACTCAATTCAAAAATTGTAAACAAATTAATAAACATTGAGCACCTACTTTTTAACGAATAATTATTTTTATTGTCTACAATTTTAAAAACAAGTCTCCGAAAATTACGTCAGCATGTTGGAGAATCACAAGCATTCCCCCTGCATGCATGCGAAGAAAGAATATATATAACACTCAATCGATTTATTAATGAATCATAAATGGTGGCATATTTTCTGGACGCTTTTTACAAACAGCATTTGTGATATTGATATTCGGGCAAATAAAACAACTCCCAGTCTCATACTCATATAACTCAATTTGATGTCCTAATTCCATTACATGAAAATAATAAATTATACTGAATTTGTTGTCTTTAAAGCCTTTAAATCACATTATAAAGATTCTTTCTACTTATTTCATCCCATATTTAAAGAAAGTTACACATCAGAGCCAATAGCTAATTATGGCCAATATAAAACAATCAGCTGTATTCTGTATAGTATAAAAAGTTGTGTATGCTACCTGTACTACATTTCATAGTTTTGTTTTCGATACAAGACTTTTGTATCATATGATAGTTATTTATACAGCTAAATTGAAATGCTAATGTGTAAGACAAAATAAATAGCTTTAAAATAAGTAGAAATCTTGAACAGAGAGATTTAACTTTTACTTTTAGATACACACATGAAAAATTGTTTTGTTTAACCATATTAACAGAAAGATGTACTTATTTGTATATTCTAAAGAGGGCAAAAATTGGAGATATGATTCAGTAAGAGATTGTATAAGTGAGTGGGGAAATACTATTAAAAATTAAATAAAATACTGCTAAAAATGATTTTGGTGATTGACAGCTGAGGATTTTTTGCGAGTAGTGTGGGAGAGAGAGCGATAGAACTTTCAAGTTGGCAAGTAAAGTTGTATGCCGTCCTGCGGTTATAGCCGACTGTTGTATACAGTATACGGCAAAAGTATAGACACAAATAACAAAGTTATATATACGAAAGAAATGAATTGGACAAGTTATCGTCGTAGAATTGGATAAATTTGATTGTAAAACGAATAATTACCTGGTATCAGGCAGTGGCCGCATGATGTTGCAAATCTGGTCACATTCTCGGATTTTGAGATAACCCCACTTGGAGATAATTTACTATAAAACAGAAGATTGAGAGCCAAATGAAGTATTTATCCGATGAGCCAAGAAACCATTTTGAGGCTAAACTACGTATGTGTACGCGCAGCTATTTGAATTCCTTGGCGGCATCGGGTACTGCCCATTCCACTGAACTCACCTTTACTCACACAACTTCGTTGCTCTTGTTTTGACACCTTCGTTACACTCTTTCAACTGCTAAAGCTACACTTTGTCACAACTTAATAATTAACTACCTTTAATGAGGGCGATTGATGGCTGTTAAATTGCCTTCAAAGTTTACATGAACCTTTGTTTCAGTTTACATTGGTTTGCATTGCACAAACACATCCTTATATAATATTTATACAACACATAGTAGCAACACACGACGGTAATAAATAAATATACAAGTGCACCTGCATTGTATTGTATGTATCATATAGTATGTACATAATATGTATGTGTATATAGATAAGTAATCCATACAGGTAAAATTGAGCTATACACATACTACTATTTGTATTATAAACAGCGTATCGTATGTATATAATTAGTGAACAGGCGATGATTTTTATTGATAATGGTACCAAACAACACAATAATGCCATAATACAGCGAAACATGAATGAATGAATCATTATTAAACTCATTAGCATACCTTTTTTGCTTTACTACTTGCTTGCTTGTATTTGTGATTTGTGTGAGAAAGCAGAAATACTAGGTAAACGTATTATGACTAGACTGTTAGTAAGACTGTTTGTGGCTATGACTAAGATTTTAAATGATCAATGAGTGGTATTGTATAGTCGTAGTTCTTTGCAAAGCATGAATGCAAACATTTTATGTGCTAATATTATTATGGTATAGGGTAGCAGTACATAATATGTACGATTTAGAGGTATCGTGCAAATAAAGACTGCCAATTTTACACTCAATATTACACAGAAAGACTGAATCAATTGGAAATGGTATCATAATGTCAATGTCAAAATGTCAGCATTTAATTTAAGTATCGTTTTCAAACGTTCGTAAAGCTAAATATAAAATTAAGATGAGAATGAGAGAGAGAGAATAGAAGAAATACTTCCATAAATGGAAGTCATGGAAGTTGTATGTAGAGTAGACTGTAGTCCGTAGTAAATAATAAAAGCATAAGTAAATGGGAGGCTTTTTTGTAAAAAGGGTATGAAATTTTGTCATGGAAATGTGTAATCTTATGGAGCTTGTTATGGAGCGATGATGTCTGGTTCAAATAAGTTGCGTTTGTCTGGCCGGGGAAATTCTGTACAAAAAATGTTCAACTGTACAAGTACTAGTCTGGGGTCGGAGTAGGAATTTAGCACCTCACTCCAGCACCTCACTCCATTTTTCCCGCCCCATCTTCTTAGCATAAATTGGCACACAAAAGTATGATAATACACCGAATTGATACCTTTGGTACCTACAGTGTACAATTTTATGCTAAGGGGAAGGAGAGGGATTTTAAATAAAAATTAGCTAGTAGCTAAGGTGATTTTCAAAAATTTGACTCCGACTCTTGATTCTCTTATTATGAAATAATAAGAATAGAATACAGGAAGTCTTGATTATACAAGTACATGTTGCTCGACAAGTTTCAATTATCAACTTCCAGATTGCATCGTATTATAAATTACGCATAAAAATGAATGTGTGCAAGTCTATTTATTTGCTCGTGTGGAAAAATTTTTTATTTCGGAAAAAACATGCCTGTGCAACAGTTTGGTTTGTTGTTTTGCCATCATTTGTATCAATATTCCTCGGTTTCTTATTGGCAACATTTTCATCTGAAATAGGATCTCGATCTCCTTCCCGACCAAACGGTCCAAATGGTGGTCCAGGTGGAAGAATGAATATCCCAGATGCCTCCAATATCATAGATAACGATAAAGCTTACCCCCGAAGTTTTATAGAGCCATTAATTGACAGTCATGGGATGATAGAAATAGCTTACACTCCAGAAACTCCTACAACCAATTCGATTATGGCCAAACTTAAAGCTACACTAGAAGAAATCAACAACAATGATACAACTGGAGGAAAACCTTTTGTCAAATTAATTACCTATTCCAGCGAAGCGTCACTTGAAAAAGATCTGCATTTCTCAACTAAAAGCAAGCACTCTGACTTTGGTGCAGCGATAGTTTTTCTGGACAATGGAGATGATGTATACTCCTACACATTACGACTTAGGACGATGGACATTTTAATGGATTTGCTAGTTTATAATTCTGATTCTTCGCCACCTCACACTCAATATCAGACTTCAGGCTTCAGAGCCTTACAAATTCTGCTCGACAAAATTATTGTTCAAAGAAAGTCAGAAAGTAGCGGCTCAAGTATTCCCAAAATGGAAGTGCAACAATTTCCAACCGTAAAGCGGTATGACGGTGGACCAGGCCGTGGACTAGGCCGTGGACCAGGCAGTAAACCAGATCCTTTCGAAGAACTAAATACTGCATTAATTGTTTTTCAAAATTTGTTTCTCCTGAGTTTCATCATATGTGTTCCAAATATAATGCGTGGGATCATTCACGAAAAGCAATCAGGAATCAAAGAATTGATGAAGATGATGGGATTGTCTAGTTGGATGCACTGGACTGGTTGGATGATTGATTGCTTGTTTCTTTTGACAATCAGTCTTATATTTATAACTTTCTTCCTTTTTGCACCTTTATGGACGTGGGTACCAAGGATCAATGGGCCAGCTTTCGCCCACGTAAGTATTTCATTATGGTTCTTCGTACTTATGCTGTACTTAATGGCAAGTGTGGCATCTTTATTCTTCATCTCAACATTTTTCGGAAAACCAACCATTGCAATAATAGCAGGGATATGCTTTTACATCGTCAGTTATTATGGACTTGTCTTTATATTGGACAGCGGCGATGTTCGTAAGAATACATCAACATTATTAGACAAAATGGCCTCGTCGTTATTTCCTAATATGGCACTCCATTGGATATTTAAAATATTTCTTTGGCGAGATTTTTTTGGAGTACCTACAGGATGGTCCAATATAGCAGACCCTTATCTTACAGATAGTCCATTGTCTGCATTGGTCTCAGCCTCCAGCGACGATTTAAATTTGTGGTCTATTTGTGTAATGCTGATTTTAGATATTATTTTCTACATGTTTCTCACTGTGTACTGTGTGTACTTCGAGAGTGTGATTCCTTCCGAGTTTGGCCTTACAAAGCCATGGTATTACCCGTTCCAGTTGTCTACCTGGTGCCCACCAATGAAAGTTGTGCCAAATAATCCAATCCCCCGCTCAGATAATGCTCAGGACATTGAAAAAGACACAGTTACCATTGCCAATGGTAAATCTGGGTTTGAAGAAGAACCGACGGACTTGGCAGTTGGAATAGAAATTTGCGATCTCAGTAAAAAATTTGGAAATAAAAAAGTTGCAGTAGAAGGACTTTCTGCAAAAATGTATGCTGGAGAAGTTACGGCTTTGTTGGGACACAACGGGGCGGGGAAAACGACAACATTGTCTATTTTAACAGGACTTTACAGACCCTCAAGTGGAACTGCTTACATTAATGGATTCGATATTGTTAATCAGATAGATGAAGTTAGGAAATCTATAGGACTTTGTCCTCAGCACGATCTACTTTTTGACGAATTGACTGTGGCACAACATCTACAGTTCTTCGGAATGCTGAAAGGATTAACTTCATCAATGGCGAAGCAGGAAGCTCAACGAATTCTATTTAGTTTGAAATTGGGAGAAAAGTCCAGTAACTTGGCATCCACTTTATCAGGAGGTCAGAAACGACGACTTTCTCTTGCCAATTCAATCGTCGGTGGGTCATTAGTCCTCTTTTTGGATGAACCAACATCAGGTTTGGATCCTGAGGCTCGGAGGGAAGTTTGGGATTTGTTATTGGCATTGCGAACAGAAGGACGGACAATTGTACTGACAACACATTTCATGGAAGAGGCGGATGTTTTGGGAGATCGCATTATGATCATGGCGGAAGGGAAGATTCAGTGTTCAGGGACTCCTTTGTTCCTCAAAAAGTGTTTCGGAGATGGATACACTTTAACAGTGACACTCACAGACAAGGCGGATAAAGATTCAATTCTTTCTGTTGTTCAGAAATATATCTCCACTGCTTCCTTCAAGAAAGGTGAAGCCAAGAGTGTCTCCGAAGTGGCGATCACTCTTCCAGAAGAATCAACGAAGACATCGATATTTCCAGATATGTTTTCGGATTTGACTAAAAACCAACAAAAGCTCGGAATTTTGACGATAGGACTCACTATTCCCAGTATAGATGATGTATTTGTACGAGTTGGGGAATTAAGTCACCCAACTGAGGAAGCAGATACTCTTGCTAAGGAAGAACAAACTACAGATGTTGATAGTTTTGAAAGTGTCAAGGGAGGTTCTCTTCTTTTGCTAATGTTCTGGGGGTTAATGATAAAATTGTTCATACGAAACATTCGGAATGTAAGAATGGTTCTTACTCAGTTTGTGTTCCCAATAGCAGGGGCTCTAACTGTTGCCATTTTATCTAGTAAGGTCTTTCGACTCCAAGATTACAAGCCTCCTACGCAGCGAATGTCTTTACGTTCTTACAGTCATCCTATCACTTTATGCATGCCAATGTCACCTGACGCTGAATACATGTGCAAATATTTTTTCGAAACTACGGAGGGAATAGGAACTACAAAAATGATTCACCCTGGACGCCATCCAAATTTAGTCAGCCATCTAAAGTCTGATGTGACTGGCAAGAACGATGAACACAAATACATTATAGCTGCAGAAATGAAAAACGATGGACCCAATAATAAAACCATTAAGGTGATGCACTCTGGGAAATATGCTTACTCAGAGCCTTTGGCATTGAATGCAGCTTCTAATACTGTTCTAAAACTAGCAGCGAAAGAGAGAGGACTGGACCCAAAAAGCGCAGGCCAAATTCAGCTAATAAACCGAGCTTTACTAAGAAGGATTGACCCTATAGCTATCCTTCTTGCAGCTGAGGATGCACTTAGAAAATCCAAGTTTATTCCAATCATATTTTTGTTGCTACCTATTACTCTTGCAATGTTGACAGCAAGTTATCTCGTGTTTCCCTCGGAGGAGAGAGAATGCAAGGTAGGTAAATCATTCTTTATAGAACCGCATATACTAAGATTAAGCCTGAACAGCTGAAAAACGTTTTTTCTGCTATGAATAATTTAGTCTATGATAGAACCGCAACGTTGTCCCTCCATTGACGGAACAACTACTTATATAAATACCCCTTCCTAAAAATCTAAGGTCTAAGTGCAACCATATACAACATTGTGTGCCACCGTCGTTGTATCTTACCAGGCAATTTGACAAAGTGGGAAGGAAATATTTTGGCAAACTTTTTGAAAAAAACCAAATTTTTCTCCGGATTTAGAGATGACAAGGGCGTGATCCCCGCTAAATATGTGTAATGGAGTGTATTTTACTCCTTTTTGTTGACAAAAGCAACTAACATTTTGATGCCGGTTTGAAGTGCGAACAATACATGGATGGAAATGATGGGGTTATCTTATTATCGATGTACTACATGTATAACTACGACCCTAGCTCTAGTAGTTTTTGTTGTATTTTGATCTTTGTTTTTCATAAGGATGGTCCGCAGTGTCCAATTGAAAGAACGTTATTTATTTTCACATTACTTTATTTAGTAGAATATAAACTTGTATACGTAATTGTCAAACTGTCAACAGGGAAAACATTTGCAAATGATGACAGGAGTCAGTCCTCTCCTTTACTGGATTACTTCCATTATATGCGATTTGCTGGTGATGGCCTTGGTTGCTTGTTTGATGTTAATATGCTTTTTGATAGGCCAACCTAATGGTATATTCACAGCAGACTATGGTGCAGGTAACTATTTTAATGGTTTTTAGGGTACCCGAAAAGGGCAATAGATGATGCTACATGATGTTTTTTATCTGCACAGGAGTCCTTTTCATTATATTAATGGTATATGCTTTCTCCGTAATACCACTATCTTACTTAAAAAGCAACACCTCGTCTCCATCGGCAGGATTTTCTGGACTTGTTATGCTACATGCTTTGACAGGTAGATATTCATCCTTCATTGAATGTGTTTAATAAATTTATCATTCTATAAGCGTTATAACTGAATGTGCATGTAAAAATCTCTTAAAGGTCTTATTTTGGTGAGCTTCACATTTCTTTTTGAATCACTGCGTTCAATTTTGTCATCTGGCGTAATCGGAACTATTATTTCTACTTTGGCGATTATTTTCCGAGTCGGTTCTATCTTCAACCCTACATTCGGACTCGGCATGTCTTTAATCAAGTTTGCAGCCATATCCATAGAAAACAATCGATGCGAATTAATCAGTTCCAAACTAAAAATAAAAAAGTGCTTTGGAGGACATCGAAACGAACAATTCAGTAGTTTTGGAAGTTGTTGCAGTTAAGTGCTATCATAGGGTATAAACAGTAATTTAACCCATTATTTTGCAATATAAAAATATCATACCGAAATGCCCTATACTCTATATAAGTTGTTGTGTTAAATTGGCACAAAAGTAAAACACTGGAAAAACATGAATAAACAAAAATCAGTTCACAAAGGTTTACACCAGCATAGCATAGGGAAACCGAAAATACATTTTCCCTTTTCCCATGCTGAGTATACCAGTACAAATAGTAAGTTACTTCGGAAAGAGGATGGAATGGAGAGTTGGAATTGAGGCACCAATGATAAAATTGAAATTAAATCATGAAAATATTTAAGGGGAGAAAGTTATATATAATATACTGAGTTATATAAAATAACGTATATTATAGATGAGAAACGACTAGAAATGTTCTGAAATAACTTGTAATAATAATACATTACCTATTGATTGGACAGGGGAGTGCCCTGGACGCATCGCTAAATGTGGTGATATGGCTGTTTGCAAAGGAGCGTTACCATACTTAACTTGGGAATTTGAATCTGATATTCTAAATTTGGGAGACGATTCGTGCAAAGACAAGTTGGCCGGAATAGGTCAAGAATTGTTATGGATGTTTCTTTTTGGTGTGATTTACTACATTTTATTGTTCTTGATGGAGTACGGGATATTTGCACTAATCAAGAAAACTTGTGGAACTACAAAATCTGTAGTTGAATTTCAAGCTAATTATCCTACCGACGAAGATGTCATTGCAGAAGCCGAAAGAGTTCATGCCACAGTCTTTAGTCCGAAAACGCAGTTAGTCGGTAACAGATATCCAATTACTGCTGCTTCTGCATATGTAACACCAAATGTCGTTGCTGGCAATGCAGTGCTTAATAGTGGAGACAAAAATGATGATGCTGTAAAAAGTGATGAACAACAAAATTTGAATGAGGTGATTCCAAAGAATAGACAAGATCCGTTGGAGATACGAATGGAAATAGATTCACTCGTTGTACAGAATTTATGCAAAAGTTACGGGGGTTTTGCTGCGGTTTCCAATGTCAGCTTTGGTGTAAAGCACGGAGAATGCTTTGGGCTGCTTGGAGTCAACGGAGCTGGAAAGACAACTTGTTTTAGAATGCTAACCGGAGATGAATTTCCAAGTGCTGGAGATGCATTTGTTGGAAATATCAGTCTAAAGAATGACAGGACTAATTTTGTAAAACAGTTTGGCTATTGTCCACAGTCGGATCCCTTGGTACCATTTATGACCGGAAGAGAAATGTTGAACTTTTACGGAAGACTGAGGGGAGTTCCACCTGCATCCCTTAAAAGAGAAACTAGCAAATGGCTGGATAAACTGGGGTTGACTGATGCTGGTAATCTCCAGTGCAAAACCTACAGCGGAGGGATGAAACGAAGATTGAGTGCAGGAGTGGCCCTGATTGGAAATCCTCCGATAATTCTCCTGGATGAACCAACTTCTGGAGTTGATCCAGTCAGTCGACGGGAATTTTGGAAGATCATTTCATCTGTGAAGGACGCGGGTCAAGCCGTGATATTCACTTCACACAGCATGGACGAGTGTGAAGCTCTGTGCTCTCGTTTAGGTATCATGGTCAATGGCCAGTTTCAATGCTTCGGAGGGGCTCCTCATATAAAAGCGAAATTCGGAGAAGGATACACTTTAACTATCAAGCTGAAATCCAACATACCCGTGGATAATCAAGAGACAGAGATAGATATAGTTATGGCCAATTCTAAAGCTATTACAGATTTGCAGAATGAGATATTTGCAAAATATCAAAATGTCTTTTTGAAGGAGGTTCACTCGGATACCATGCAATATCAACTACTTGACAGTTCTATGACATGGGATGTTGTGTTCAAAATCATGGAAGAAATTAAAGCAAAATATGAGATCATCGATGTGTATTCAATTGGAGAAACAACTCTGGAGCAAGTCTTTTTAACATTTGCCCGTCAGCAGCATGCCAGTCGCTCAGCTTAGTTAACCAGTAGACGGATAAAAATAAGACATTAACTCGTGGCTATTATTGGTAACCTTAATCGCTTAACCCCATGTGCACCCTGCGACTACTAATCCTTTCGAAACATGGAAAAACTTTTCCATTATTTGACATAATGATTGGAAACAATCATTCTTTGTAATTCTGCTATTTTTTAGTTTCATATAGTTTCATCATTTCAATAAAAATTCTTGTAACTTTTATAATATTTCTATGTAGTGGGACGATATATTATTATAATACGAATTATGTAGTTTATCAGTATATTATACCGCCGATGACATTAAAAAATTAGAAATATGTGCCTTGGAAAAAATGTTATTGATTTGATTAGCATTGGCAAGTATCAATCATCTCGTTGTCAGTCAGAAAGTTGCCGAGGAACCCGAGGAATAGGTTTAGTGGAAACACGGCAGTGCTCGCCTTCATGCATATGACATGTTCGTAATAATCAAAATTGTCAGTTAATTGTTGCTAAAATCAAGGTAGCTTAGGATGGTGGTAGTAATAATATGATATGCTAAAAGGTATGTAATAATATGTACTGATACGTACTGATATCAAACGACTGTAATACAGAAGTCAAATGCTGCAATAAATATTCCCCCTGAGAATGTTTGTGAAAATCATAGAAATGAAACACTGTGTTCTGCTTTATTATTATCAAGGAATATAGAATATAATATTTTAGAAAAGGAATGGCAGATTATTCGATTTATTGGGGGTTCGGAACAAGTGAAAATAAGTGGAAAATTTACATGACAACAGCCGATCCCTAATTCCCCCCACTTGGGGATCCCTATTTAAATACACACTCGCCAATTGACGTCATTGGCGAGCTTTCCCACCCACTTTTCATTTTTCCATAGGGATCTGCCTCGGGTTGATTATTATCTAGGGTTATTATTTAAGGTTCAGGTCTCCACGGTCACGGGACATGACCTCGACTATCAAATTAGCCTTTAACTTTTTTTGGGAAACTGGATTGGTTTGTGACGTCATAGGCACTTTTACATGGTGCCGTTCCGCAATGGGCAATACCAAAGTTTGATGGGAGGCAGAGTAACTCCGAGAATACTGGTCGTAGAAAGACAAGATTGGTCTCTAAAATCATAGAAAACCCTGTTCTATGGCTGCAACTCTGCGTTTCTTGATATTCATCTCTGACTTAGATGAGATGATGATGAGATATTGCAATTTTAATTCTACAACGTTAATATCTCGAAATCAGAGACGAATATGAAAATACGCAGAGTTGCAGCCCTAGACCAGGTTTTCTACGATTTTAGAGACCAATCTTGTCTTTCTACGACAAGTATTCTCGAAGTGGCAATACCAAAGTTTGTTGCCATTAACAGTATATCCGTTTTCCGAAAAAATATTTTTCAGTTTGCCATAGAGTAAATTCCTATGCCTCTATGTGTTTTTAAATCGTAGCCATAGATACTTCCCTATCATTTTTACTTGACCTGTGGACCTTTACTTATTGAATTCCGTCAAGGACCCTTAAATAAACAAACAAGGCCTACAAATACCAAAACTCTTGATCTAATTTTATGAGTTTATTTCAGAATAAATGATCAAGAAGCTTTTTATTGGGCTATAAGAATCTTGATTGACTACCATAGAAGACTTACTGACTTAAAAGAACACAACTTTTGGTGCTACTTAATGACTGCTCGAATATTATAATATCTGACTGACTAAGTCTTCAGACCACATCGAAAGTTGCATCAAAATGAATCTGTGCAAGTCAGTTTATTTACTCGTGTGGAAAAACTTCTTATTTCGAAAAAAACATTGCTGTGCGACAGTTACCCTAATTATTTTGCCAACATTTATTTCACTGGTACTCGGAGCTGCAATGGGATATATGCAATCATTACTAACCAAATATGCAGATAAAGGCAAATTAGTACGCAGGGCGGATACGCAGGATCATGGGCATGAGAACTTTAAAGGGTATAACCCTTTCCCGACAAACAGGGATTATCCCTCAAATTATCTAGAGCCTTTTACTGGAAAGGGCGAACGCTTACGGGGGATAAAAATAGCTTACACACCAATTAATCCCTTAACCGAAGAGATTATGGCCAAACTTAAAACTAAAATGGAAGACATTATAGCAAGAGCAAGTAATAAAGTATCCGTTAAATTATTTCAATTTAAAAGTGAAGAGCAGCTTGAAAAGTCAATGCAATCTGGTGACTACGAGGTGCCTGATTACAATGCCGCCATAATTTTCCCGAACAAAGAAAATGAAGTATTGTCCTACACATTACGATTGAAGGAAAAGGACATCTCTGAGAATTTTGATAGTTTTGGCTACCCTTGGCTTGCAGAATTTGGTACCTTACAAGAACTACTAGACAGAATTATTATTCAAAAAAAAATCAAAAGATACTCCTATTATGGAAGTTGATGGCTTTCCATACATAACAACAAAGGATCCTCCTGGTGAAGGCCCTGGAGGTGGTTTGTATGTTAAAGGATATTTAGAATATGTTAGTTATATGGTAATTGTTGTTCAACATTTGTTTCTTCTGAGTTTCATCGTTTGTGTTCCAAATATAATGCGTGGGATCATTCATGAAAAGCAATCAGGAATAAAGGAATTGATGAAGATGATGGGATTGTCTAATTGGATGCACTGGACAGGATGGATGATTGACTCTCTATTTATTCTAATAATCACTGTAATCTTCATGACTATCTTCTTCTATGTTCCTTTCATGAAGATTTTTCCAATAGATGTCCAAACACCAGCTTTACTCCACGTTGATATCACTTTGTGGTTCATCGTACTTATTCTATACTTCACAGCGACCGTGGCATCTTTCTTCTTTCTATCGACGTTTTTCGGTAAAACTACTCTTGCAATAATAGCAGGCATTTGCTTTTACATCGCAAGCTATTATGGACTTGTTTTTATATTGGACAACACCAAAGACCCGTCAGAACCTACTCCATCCACATTGTCAGAAAAATTAGCCTCATCTTTGTTTCCTAATATGGCACTCCATTGGGCGTTGAAAATACTAATTTGGCGGGATTTCTTACAAGCACCTACCGGATGGTCTGATATAAATACGCCTTATCTTGCTCTTGAAAGTCCACTTGCTCCAATACTATCAGATATCCTCAGCGTCGACGATTTAAATTTAATACCTATTTGTGGGATGTTAGTTGTCGATATCATTCTCTATTTGGTTCTCACTGTGTACATGGAAAATATCATTCCTTCCGAGTTTGGTCTGACGAAGCCGTGGTATTACCCATTCCAACTGTCTACTTGGTATGCACCAAAGAAAATTGTACCCATTGAATCAGATAATACTGAGAAAAATCAAGAAAATGCTGCCAATGAAAAACATGGATTTGAAGAAGAACCGACGGATTTAGCCGTTGGAATAGACATTCGAAATCTCTGTAAAAAATTTGGAAATAAAAAAGTTGCAGTAGATGGACTTTCTGCAAAAATGTATGCTGGAGAAGTTACGGCTTTGTTGGGGCACAACGGGGCGGGGAAAACGACAACATTGTCTATTTTAACAGGACTTTACAGACCCTCAAGTGGAACTGCTTACATTAATGGATTCAATATCGTTAATCAAATAGATGAAATTAGGAAATCTGTAGGACTCTGTCCTCAACACGATCTACTTTTTGACGAATTGACGGTAGCACAACATCTACAATTTTTTGGAATGCTCAAAGGACTAAGTTCGTCGATGGCGAAGCAGGAAGCTCAACGAATTCTTATTAGTTTGAAATTAGAAGAAAAGTCAAAAAACCTGGCATCCGCTTTATCAGGAGGTCAGAAACGACGACTTTCTCTTGCCAATTCAATCGTCGGTGGATCATCAGTTCTTTTTTTGGACGAACCCACATCGGGTTTGGATCCTGAGGCACGGAGGGAAGTTTGGGATTTGTTATTGGCATTGCGAACAGATGGCCGTACAATTGTACTGACGACACATTTCATGGAAGAGGCGGATGTTTTGGGAGATCGTATTCTCATCATGGCAGAAGGGAAGATTCAGTGTTCAGGGACTCCTTTGTTCCTCAAAAAGTGTTTCGGGGATGGATACACTTTAACGGTGACACTCACAGACAAGGCGGATAGGAATTCAATTCTTTCTGTTGTCCAGAAATACATTTCTACTGCTTCCTTCAAGAAAGGTGAAACTAAGAGTGTCTCCGAGGTGGCGATTACTCTTCCTGAAGAATCGACAAAGACATCGATATTTCCAGATATGTTTTCAGATTTGACCAAAAACCAACAAAAGCTCGGTATTTTAACGATGGGACTCACTATTCCCAGTATAGATGATGTATTTGTACGAGTTGGGGAGTTAAGTCACACAACTGAGCAAGTAGATAATTTTATCAGTGAAGAAGATACATCAGATCGTGATAATTTTGACATCGCTATGGGGTCTTCCCTCTTCTGGCAGATGTTTTGGGGATTAATGGTAAAATTGTTCATACGGAACATTCGGAATCTGAAATTGGTTCTTCTCCAGCTACTGCCTCCAATTGCGGCTGCAATCGCTGTTGCCGCTTTATCCGGTGTGTTATTTCGAGTAAATATTCCCGTCAAGCCTCCAGTGAAGATAAAGCCACTGTCTTTAAGGTCGTACAAGAACCCCATTACTTTGTGCATGCCAATGTCAAATGAATCAGAATACATGTGCAAATATTTCTTCGAAACCACTGAGGGAATTGGAACTACAAAAACTATTAGCTATCCATCAACTTATACAGATTTAAAATCCTATTTAGAGGTAAGGGATAGGAAGTCGAACTACATTATTGCGGCACAAATGGAGAAGAAGGACATCGCCCATACGGTCATCAAGGTCATGCACGCAGGAATTGACGCTGATACAGAGCCGTTAGCAATAAATGCCGCCTATAATACTGCTCTGAAAGTAATCGCGAAAGAGAAAGGCCTGGATCCAAAAAACGCAATCCAAATTAAAACATCATCCCATCCTTTAAGGCGAACGAGAGCCCCTGCCACTGTTATTCATACAGCTGAAAGTGCAATTGCAAATTCCTTGTTAATTCCACTCATGTTTGATATGCTGCTAACTGTTCCTTTTGCCATGTTGGCAGCAAGTTATTTGATGTTTCCATCTGAGGAGAGAATTTGCAAGGTAAACAAAAATAAATTACATCTTTACAGAATTCGTCAGTCCATAATATTCCCTGTCCACAAAATAAGACAATAACTCTGTCAAAGTATTGTCTCAATTTAAATCCTGAATTTTTCTTTGGTGTTCCAACAGAATACTAAATCATTTTTATAAAATTTCTTGACCGTTCATTTTGCTATAAAATTACATCTGTGATATCTGCGTTTGAAAAAGAACCTTTTTAAATAGTTCTAGATAGACCCAATTCCTAGAATATGTTTAATGTTCATCTCTATCAACTATTATACAGGGAAAGCATTTGCAAATGATGGCAGGAGTCAGTCCTCTCCTTTACTGGTTAACTTCGATTTTGTGTGATTTGCTTGTGATGTTTGTTGTCGGTTGTATAATGTTAATTTGCTTTGCAATTTTCCAATCCCATGAACTATACACAGCTGACTACGGGGCAGGTATTAACTATTTTATAGGTTTTTAGGGCACCCAACAAGTACAAATTACTATACAATATCGAATTGTGCATGATGAAAATGATGACATTATGTTTTTATGTACATAGGTACTCTTTTCTTAATACTTATGATGTATGCTTTCTCTGTAATACCACTATCCTATTTGAAAAGCAATTACCAGTCTCCATCGGAAGGATTTTCTGGACTTGTTATTCTACATTCCTTTACAGGTAGGAATAGTATGATATGCTAATATACTATTTTCCTCATATCATTTTAATATATTATTTTAATATTTAATTCTTTATATATCTTTAAATATGAGCATTAATGAATACAAAATCCTTTTTAAGCCATTCTTATGGCCAACCTCACATTTCTCATCGAACTAATCTCTGAAGGACAGTATACGAGCAGAATGAAGTCTGACAAGGTTGCCGTTGTTATTTATTATGTGGGTATTGCTTTCCGGGTCCTTAGCATTGCTAATCCTACATTCGGACTCGCGATGTCTTTCATTAAGTTTGCAGCCGTTTCAATTGAAAACAACAGATGCAATTTACTCGATCGAGTGGATTTGTTGTGCAGATTGTATCCGACAGCCTTCGAGCCTGATGGGCTTAAAGCCTGTTGCAGTTAAGTGATATCATTTGATAATGTTCATTCCTATTTAAATAACAACTAGTTCACAAGGTTTTCTCTTCCCCTATGCTCCCTATGCTAACTTGAAAGATTTCGTTCCTGTAACTTTCACTTTACTTTTACTTTACTAAAAAGTTAATGACATTGACATAAAATGGATAAGCAGATAATGCTATTTGTTATATATACTGAACAGATTCTTGCGATGGAGGCACTGCTACATGTGAAAATTATCCTGTTTGCCGAGGAAGTGTACCCTACCTTACTTGGAACTTCGAATCTTCTTTCATGCAACATGCTATATTCAAAGCCAGAACAGAGTGTGAAGCCGAAGCCAAAATGGTAGGAATTGGCCAAGAATTGTTCTGGATGTTTTTTTTTGGTGTGATCTATTTCATTCTACTGTTCTTAATGGAGTATGGTGTATTAAAACGATGTCGACCTCAAAAATCGTTAGTTGAATTTCGAGCTAATTATCCTACAGACGATGATGTCATTGCGGAAGCCGAAAGAGTTCATGCCACAGTCTTTAGACCGTCATCAAAACAAACTGACATCACAGGTCTTGGTGATGTGGCACGTAAAGAGATCGTCCCTGGCATTGCAGAGGTGCCTATAACGCAGGAGACAGAAATGACGACGTCGTGAAAAGTGACGAACAGAAAGTGTTCACTGAGCTGATTCCAAAGGACAAACCAGATACCGTGGAAATACAAATCGATCAAGATTCACTCGTTGTTCAGAATTTATGCAAAAGTTACAAGAGCTTTGCTGCGGTTTCCAATATCAGCTTTGGTGTAAAGCACGGAGAATGTTTTGGGTTGCTTGGAGTCAACGGAGCTGGAAAGACAACGACTTTTCGGATGCTAACTGGAGATGAATTTCCAAGTGATGGTGATGCATTTGTTGGAAATATCAGTCTGAAGAATGACAAGTTTAATTTTGTAAAACAGTTTGGATATTGTCCACAGTCGGATCCCTTGGTACCATTTATGACCGGAAGAGAAATGTTGAACTTGTATGGACGACTGAGGGGAGTTCCACCTGTATCCCTAAAAAGAGAAACCAGTAAGTGGCTGAGTAAACTGGGATTGACTGATGCTGGTAATCTACAGTGCAAAACCTACAGCGGAGGGATGAAAAGAAGATTGAGTGCAGGAGTGGCCCTGATTGGAAATCCTCCGATAATTCTCCTGGATGAACCAACTTCGGGAGTTGATCCAGTCAGTCGACGGGAATTTTGGAAGATCATTTCATCTGTGAAGGACGCGGGTCAAGCCGTGATATTCACTTCACACAGCATGGACGAGTGTGAAGCTCTGTGCTCTCGTTTGGGTATCATGGTCAATGGCCAGTTTCAATGCTTCGGAGGAGCTCCTCATATAAAAGCGAAATTCGGAGAAGGATACACTTTAACTATCAAGCTGAAATCCAACATTCCCGTCGACAACGCAGAGGAAGATACGGAAAAAGTTCTGGACAATTCCAAGGCTGTTACAGAATTGCAGGACGAGATATTTGCCAAGTACCAAAAAGTGTTTTTGAAGGAAGTTCACACTAACATCATGCAATATCAACTACTTGATGGCTCCATGACCTGGGATGTTGTGTTCAAAAGCATGGAAGAAATTAAAGAAAAACATAACATCATAGACCATTATTCGATTGGTGAAACAACTCTGGAACAAGTCTTCTTAACATTTGCCCGTCAGCAGCATGCCGATCGCACAGTTATTGGCTAATCGGTGAAGGGGTGAAAATAATTAATGGTGCAAGGGGCTTATATCTCGATTCTGTTAGCTAACAACGTACTCAAACAATATGTTGGTAAAAACATTTTGGAAAATTTGCTCCAATAGTTTAATATTATGTAATTGATATTAATTCGCCTTCGTGCTTTTGAGTTTTATCTCGACAAAATTCTCACATTCTTGTGATTGTCACAAATCCCAATACAAATGTCAGTATAAGAAAGTGCACATGCTATTATTAAAGTATTTTATTAATAAAAAAAATATTTCGTATAGGAAGTATAATCTCACACTACCATTACAGAATTTCAAGTGACTTGCCAGAATGCCCAGGCACAGACCTCATGCATTCTCTTTTGTGGAAATAAATTTAGTGAAATACTGTCGTGTCGGACAGGAAAAATATAATATCTTATTGGCCAATAGCCTTACAATAAAATTACGTTAGTGAACTGAAAACTACAGTTAGGAATTTATAGACCCAACCGAATCGTGTACTGAAAGCAGTCAGGGACGATATTCTGAACCCCTTAGCAAGGGGAAAAATCACAAGCAAATATTGAATTACCACAGGAGTTACTGTTGTCCATATTCTCATTATTGTCGTAGGTTTAGCTTTGCTATCGTTTTCTAAGGAATTGTCAGTAAAAAGAAAGTCATTAAAATTAGAACGATTAGTAGAAGAAAAAAGGAATCAATCATCCATCCAGTCCAGTGTATCCCATTGGATAATCCCATCATCTTCATTAATTCTTTGATCCCTGTTTGCTTTTCATGAATGATCCCACTGATAATATTTGGAACACATAAGCTAAAACTTAACGTAATAATATCCTGTTGTAATATTTTGATGTATGAACTGCGATCCGCTGTGAAAAGTATAAAACAAGCATAATGGAAGGTAAAGATGAAGATTACATTTTAGTAATCAAAACTTAATTTCTATTATTATTCCACCAAATATGTGTATACGGCCCCTTCACTCAGGCGAGCTTCGGTTACGGCTTGCCGTAGGGTTATACTACCTTAGAAAATGGTGGGTATATAAGAGTAATTTATAGATACCGTTATCAAATGTGATGTAAAGGTGGAGCAAAAAAAATAATTTTGTTAATCGATTTTACACTTTCGCTGTATTGTCTTTCGTTTAATAATAATGACATATTTATTTATTCCAGTACCACTGTTCATGCTCTAAACATTTATACGTGTTCTTGTACGTAGAATTTTTAGGCCAAATTGGAGGAGTACGGTAATCGCTATAGTAAAGTAGCCCACATACTCGACAGAAAAAGTCTGATTCAGTATCCAAAAAACGTCCACGACCTTTCCATTGAAAATACTGATTGTATAATGTATCGTTTTCATGTAATTTCTTTACATACATGGCAAGGGACTTCGGAGAATCAAAATCCTCTACATGAATGTAGGACATTTCAGGAGCCCAAGCCTTGTAGTCGTCTGGGTGAGCTCCCATTACAATAGGAATCACGTTATTCCTAGAAATGACTTGTATTAGAATGTGATTAAGCTGAATCGACCCTTTTAGTTTCATCGTAAATGTTAATTTAAATGGTGTCCTTGAAGAAAGTAGTCCAAAATTCGCATAATAACAATTACATCAGAATCGTCTTGATAAGAATTTAGATAACTTACTGTAAAGCATTCCGAAAGAGTTTTTCTGTGATGTAGTCTCTGCAGTTAGAATTTTCAAAAGCCAGATAGAATTTATAATGTGCTTTAAGCATGGAAAAGCAGTCTTGATTTTGATTGGAGATAGAGCAGTTGAAGGAACCACAGCCTCCGTAGATATCTACTGGGATAAAATTATTGAGCTCTTTTGCGTATTTCAAGCGTCCATTCTTGTCGTAGCAATTTGACACAATCATAGCTATTAGCTTTGATTTTCCTTTAGCGAAGTCTATTGTATAAACGAAATCATTAATAACTGCTTGATATTTGGTTTATAGAAATTCAATCAATATGACTTTAGGACCAAGTAAGTATGACATAAATGACGGGCTCAGTAGGATAAGGGTCTTAGATATTAGCAAACAAATAATAAATTTTTAGCCTGTCCGAAGGATGAGCTTATGGAATTGCAATGTCTGTTAGGCAACAGGATAACTCCGGAATATTGATTGTTAAAAGAGTAACATGCCTCGAATTTGCCACTCTATAGTAACGCATTTATTTAATATCAACTCCATTACAAGGTAGAGACATAGGGGGGGGGGGTGTTCCTATTTTTTGCACCCAATTCGTATTATACTTACTACCACAAAGAAGTAGGCACCCAAACCAAATTACCATGATTACTTTCCGCTTTAACGCTTACTTCTCTGTGGCAGTATAAGTAGGGTAGAATTCGAATTGGGTCCAAAATCGGGAAATATCCCTCTATGCCTTCACCTTGTAAAAGAGGTTACTGTAAGTGATGAACTAGTTTGGCCAAAAAAACTTAATGTAGTCCATTTTATAACTTCATGTATAATTTCAAGCAAAATATTCTTTATAAATTCCGCCTACAAAACTATTTTCCAAGCCCAAAATTTACAATTACACAAGCTATGATCTACTTACTCTTAATTGATTCAGTATTAGAAGACTGGAATCAGTGGTGAATTATTTATCATAATAACTTATCTTCCTTTAGAAGATTTCCAAGAGAGTTACATTTGGAAAAATCTTTTACTGATAGGCAGCTGGTGACCACATGATATTTTGAGATAATTTGCCTCTCACTGCCACAGCTTTCAATATTTCCTCGAATTAAATGACATCAAAGCTGTGAAAACAACTTCAACTATCAAACATTACCATCCAACAATCGGTTGAAAACTAAACCAAAATATTTTCCAAAAATGATGTCAAAAATTCCCTTCCAGCCAAACTGTCCTAAACCTTCTGGTTTAGGTTCTTCTGGTTTAAAGTTTAATTCTGGACGTTCTAAAATGATCTGAGGAATCGGCCTTCTTTGAAATTCAAAAATGCATTCCTATTTGCAGTTTCCTAGACTTAATTTTATGATTTATCTTGATTTTTTTACTCACATTTTTGTACATATACGACCGAAATATTTTGCATGCCCATTTCTGAATAATATCTTAATACATTTGCCAGTCTAGAAAAATAATAGTAACTGTTTTTTTCAAAATGAATGTAGTCTTTTTTGCTATCCAACCGCATCCCAGCATTGCAGATTCAATCCCATTGTGATGTCATGAGATTAAAAGGGTCGAAAAAATCAGCTAGCTACAAATAAGTTGCAAAGTCATAAGCTGTGGAGAGCTATATGATTAGGGACCTGTCCTTATCTAACTATAGCGCTCGCAAAAATAGGCAGTGGTAACTTTTAAACACAATTGCTTGGTGTTGTAATGATTTTCACATATAGGGCGGGCTTCAGGTACTGTCAAAATTAGGGTTACTATGGTATTTTTTTCTGCAAATATCTAAGACCCTTATCCTACTGAGCCAGGTTACAGGTATGATCAAAATGATCATTATCAAATTACTCTTCAGGAAAAAGTTCAAATCATAAATCAACATGCACTACATAAAAGAAAAAAAGTTTATTTAGGCCCGTATTTTTAAATAAGAAATTTCCGAAAACTCTTCCTTTCACTCATGCTTTCACTCATATTTCATATTTTTAAATGGAAAAAGGTGAACTTTTGAGAGATGTAATTTTGAAGAGTGAGAGTCCAGTTTTTGATGTAAATGAGAGTGGCAACTCTTCACTGACATTTTAAATGAAATTGTTTTCACTTCACTCTTCCTCCCCATCAGAGTAATCTCTCATTTTGAAAGACAACTACTGAGCTACCTTTCAGATATTTTCTTGTAAAAAATTATTTTCATTTCGTTCAAAAACATTTGATTGCAACAATATTAGGTTATAACATTCGACAAAAATGGCGCTACAGGCCTATGAAAATTTCGTGCAAAGAGTACAGAGAGTGAATTCATTTAAAGTTACTCGACTCCGCGACAGATCTAACCCTATGGAGGATTTAAATGAGCACAGCTTCCAAATTCGATATCGTTTTTCTAAAGATACGGCATCTTTTATTTTAACGCTAATAA
The DNA here is from genome assembly GCA_020055645.1 of Tomocerus qinae. NCBI lineage: Eukaryota > Metazoa > Arthropoda > Collembola > Entomobryomorpha > Tomoceridae > Tomocerus > Tomocerus qinae. The sequence goes on from CM034549.1 coordinate 25,587,287, forward strand.
AAGATGATATTATTGCTGGAATTCATCGTGGCTGCCAATTACCTCTTATGTACGAACTTCTAACCGCTCTCAGATTCTACGCTACATGTTCATTTCAAATTGTTGTCGGCGATTGTAATGTGCTAACCCAAGGAACAATATCAAATATTTAAAGCGTGCCTCTAAGGCAACGTGTCCTTTGTTGAGTATATCTCCCTCTCAATCCCCACTCCACTCAGGCTTTGAAGAGTGAATACCGTATCAATTTAAAAATATGGATACTCTGAGTGGAGATTTCGTTCTCTCACTCTCACTCTTTAAAATCGGACTGAGAGTGGAAATAGCTCCTCTCATTAAAAATACGGGCCTTAGTTACTTCTTTTAGTTGACTTGGCTGGCATGATAGATTCTTCACTAGGGATAGGAATCCATTTTCCATATGGGACAGGAATATCCGAATCAGAAGAGTAAGACGCTAAAATGATATTATTTACGTCGAGATTAATTTCAGCAGTGTTGGGAGGAGATTCGGGTGCATACAAAAAATGTTTCATTGATGGAAACGGAACTCTGATTTCTCCCAAGTAAACCCAGTTAAATGGAGTTACAATTGCGTCGAAACTCCTAAGTTTTTTAAATGCTGTTAAACTTGAATTTCTTTGCGTGATTTTGCATTTACTCTCCAGGCTGTAACCTCCGTGGCAAATGACTTTACCTTTTGTTTTGTAATAGGATCTATAAGCATCAAACACGAGAATGTTCTTTTTCTAGAAAAATAATTGCACATCAATAAAATAGGCGAATGACATTTTTTATTGTTGTGTAATGAGTGTTGTGTAGCAAGTTGAATGAGTCTGAATATCTTACGGGTGAATTATCCCAGTACTTTTTAAGTGCCATGTGCCGGATCCATTTCCGTTGTTTCAGAATTCTATCCTTATGCATGTTCATATCTCTTGGTCTCCACAATTGAATCCAGTAGTCTTTTGGTGTACCTGGAGGAGGTTTCATGGTTAATTGCTGATTCCTCCCAAATATTCCGATTTGATATACGAGTACAATTATGACAGTAACAGATAAATAAACAAAAAGCACTCCATAATTTTGACTAACATGCATTTTTTAGAGTGTAAATGTTAACTGATAATCTGCTTTGATTCTTTTTGCGATCATGCTACTTATACTGGGACGATATTCTGAACCCCTTAGCAAGGGGAAATCGCAAGCAAATATTGAGTTACCACAGGAGTTACTATTGTCCATATTCTCATCATTGTCGTAGGTGAACTACGACAATGATGAGAATATGGACAATAGTATTGTAACTTTGTAACTTTTTTGTAACTTTGCTATCGTTGTCTAAGGAAGAGGGAATTTCCATAGCGCTGCTACAAAACACGATTCTCATCCCCTGATTTTGCTACAACATAGCAGAAACCTGTCGCAAAGTTAGCGCAAACTGAGAGCTACCGCAACTTAGGGTGCATTCAGTTAGCTTTTAGCTGGGAATAAGCCCGTGGTCATGGATACAGCCACTGATCCCCCCTGGGCCTGCACCCAGTTTGCCTATTCAAACTGGCCGCAGAAAGAGAGCAAAACATCCTATTGACTTCTTCTGAAATGAGAGGGACTGTGATATGTTCGAATCACATTGTGGCTACCTATATAGATATGATTGTTATAGACTACCTTGGGAGATGAGAGTGGTCTACAATTTTGCATTTTATAGTGCAAATCTCATCTTGAAATAGATTCCGTTTTATTATTATTCATTCATACAGAATTCATACAGAAATCCAGAGTGGATACTAAAATAGAGGGTTAATTAATAAGCACATTCAAAAAATTTAAAATCCTTTAAGAATTAGGACTAAAAGCTTTGACACCTTGATTGTATATGTACTATATCATAGCGGTGACACATATGTGTGATAAATGATAACCAATCAATAACCTAATTTTGAAAACATTCGAATTATACCTATGTGCATTGTGTATGCATGCTTCATGTTATCTTGCCAATTCTAGGCTTTGAACTTCTACTACTATACTTTACACACAGGTTATGTAAAGAGAATAAAACATAAGTATTCAGTCAGTGTAAGATAAAAAATAAGTATTGATCAATTCTTTTTAATAATTTTAATTCTAATTTCAACTCAACACCAATTTAACGTGCGTCTCCTTTGCAAAATGAAAATAATATTGTGGGTAGGTATGTATTATGCTGGTAATGATTAACTTACCACATAAATACCATATTACTCAAAGCGCATTATTTGTCATTCATTTAAATAATGTTGCATTTATTTCAAGAGAGTTTATCTATAAGTATGGTAATATAAACATTGGCAGACTAAATCATATCTGTATAGTATTCATGTGTATTTGTACGTAACTACACATATAAAAGCTTTCCTTAATAATCGCCCGCAAGTAGTATAATAGTACAGTATAGATGCATGATGGGTATAATGATACTATACTCATTTATTATTAATCACATGGCATTTTTATAGGTACACTTTTCTTTGACTCACTATATGATTACCATGATGCTATTTCGTGTCTTTTATCATTCTTGTTGATTATAAGTTTAGCCATGTTGTTTTAAGCGCAAGTACTTATGTAACCATTTACACAAGATTAATGTACGCGTGAAGAGTAAAAGTGACAATTTACAATGGGAATAATATAGAAACGTAGCGCATAACCATTCAATTGTATTAAGGGTTGATTAGGTAGAATTACAATTGTAATGGAAAGCGATTGTCGAAGTATCATAATATTATTATCTCGCATTGTGCACATACTATATAGATAGGAAGGTTCAGGGATTAAGGTTGCGCAGAAACTGCCTCTAGTATACTTGGCCTATTCTGTGATATGGCATAGTAAATAATCTAAAATGATGATAAAATTATGTAGGTAAATGCTGTCAGTTTCCATTTCGTTTATCAGTGCATGAAGTGTCTACTTAACAATGTAATATCCGTTGTGCTGACAGGTAAAATAGCACTGTGGTGTGCAATGATGATGTATTCACGAAATGTTTGTTTAAAATTATATTCTGAATGAATCAACACATATTTAGTAAATGGATTAAGTCAGGGCATAACTGAAACAAAGCTGCAAAACTGGACTTTATGGTTGTGAAATGCATCATGTAGGTACATTTAAATACTGGACTATCTATAATGTAGGGGATTTCTGTTGCATGAACAAAAAAGATTGTAGGATATAATATGGCTTAAGTGCAAGAAGGATGTGTAAAGCTGTATAGCTATGCGTTATGTGAATGTGTCTAATAATTCAATTCATAGCTAAAGCAAAGCATTAGTAATGCATAATATATTTTGTATGTTGTGTGTATCGTAAGTTTCCTTGTCAGTCCAGTCGTCAAAGTCCAGAATCCAGCAGACTCAGTCTGCCTATGCTCCAGGCAACTGAATAGCTGTAGAACATTTTCAGCTCTACATCAAGTGCGGATTGGAACTTGAATCGTTTACAAGTGTTACACCTGTAGCTGGTGGATGCTGCAAAGAAGTGCAGCATGGATGATCCGAGGACAATTCTTCGGAGAGTCAAATCCACAACTACAGTAGAAGAAATCAAACAGGAGGGAGAGAAAAAACGGAGCAAACGACCTGATAAACCGTATGTTTTATATTTTTTCGTTAAAATAATGTTTTAATTCATCTAAGAGTTTTTTCTACACAATTCCAAAAATATTTATCATTGAATCTGTGGATTTGAACACGTATAGTTAGAGGAAAAGGGAATTTTTATGTTGCACATTGTTAACACGTGATATCACAGTAAGCAGAATTCACACTTATCTCTATGCCGGAAAAATAGCCGTGGGATCCCGGCTATTGCAACTACTTGTTTGAAGGAAACATCTGATTGAAGTATTTTGTAAATCTTTTGGGAATTGAAGTAGTATGCTATGTGCTAAGAAGCAAATATGTAACAAAATTGATTGCATTTCGTATCACAATTTACTCAGAACAAAATAAGAGTCTACTAAGAAGAGGTTTACAAAATAGCAATTGAAATTGGTTTGCTATTTCGATGTGTAGAGTTGCAAAATTAATTCATATTCCACTTTATTTATGTGTAGTGCATAATGTGCATTGCATATCAGTAGTTTATGTAGTATGCAATTTCTAGCTAGACATATAATTAAAATGTAAAATGTTATGAACAGAATTCATCGGCCATGTGATTCTCTTTTCTCGTGGTCCTCCGGATTCAATAATTTTGGAGGATTCGTCAACTGGGGCTTCCTTCTTCTTTTTCTCGGAGGTTCTAGACTTTTCCTGGAAAACATCATAAAATATGGAGTTCGAATTGACCCAATTCAATGGGTCTATGTCCTTTTCGGAGATTCGCCGACATACTACATGCCACCATCTGTCATACTCCTTCTTTGTAAGATACGACCAATTGTTTAATAATTCTAATACATCAACACGCACGCACATGAATTTTTAATTTCATTTTACTCTTTGGATACAGATGCAAATGTGCATATCATGCTGACTCTAGTAATAGAGAAAGGACTGGCTGGTAATTACATAACTCCAAAGCAGGGACTGATTGCTCAAGTAAGCATATTTCACAAATTCTCAATAAATAATATTTTCAAGAAATGTCCTATGGATTTTTCAGTCTGTGTGTAAATAACGAGATAGGAATCTTAAAAATAGAATGAAATTTTGTTCATTAACAGGTAACGAATTTATTTGTACTCATCTTGACTCCTATGGCCGTATTCAATACGTGGGACACTTCCATATTTTCACTTTTCGGTGCCACAAACGTCTGCTTTTCGTACTCGATAATTTTTTTAAAATTATGGTCCTACTGTCAAGTAAGTTGCCACAATTTTCTGAGCATTATGTCTTGTGATGAATCTATTATAACTAAATATTGTAACTTATTAAAGGTGAATGGTTGGTGTCGGTCCTTCCACCAATTAAGAAAACGACGGTTAAGTGGAAGTTCGTCAACACCTCCAGGTGACTTTATTGAATTCTATTTTTGCACCTACATGAGCATAACAGTATTCATCAATTGACACAATAATAATGTACAAACAAAACCATAATATATTGACACACAGTTTTATAATCTAATAAATTGTTTTGTCAACAGGACAAAATACAATTTTTGGGAAGGGAGATCCTTTTGATCAGGTCAAAGTGAATCCTGACGATGTAGTGTATCCAAACAATCTTAGTATTCAAGATCTTTACTATTTCTTGATGGTGCCTACACTCTGTTACGAGTTGAATTTTCCACGGACTGAGCGAGTTCGAAAGCGTTTTCTAGTTAGGAGGTTGGCAGAATTCATTTTTGGAACTCAGCTTGTTTTGGCTCTACTACAACAATGGATAATTCCATCTGTTAAGAATTCCATCATCCCATTTTCTAATATGGACCTCGTCAAGATCCAAGAAAGGCTTTTAAAACTCGCCGTATGTACTAATACATATTTTAACTTTACTTCCTTCCTCTACTTAATTTAACTTACCCTAATAAATAGATACTTAAGTTTAAACAATCATCACATATAATATTATGTTAAACTCGAAGAAGTAAACATCACATTATATTCACGGTCACAGTAATAAACAGGTACATACTTCCAACTCATAAACAAACACATCGGTTATTCTACGTACACTACATTGGTACATAATGTAATGTAGATAAACAAAACCCTTACAAATAGTTTTCTTTTATAACCTAAGTACATTTCTTAATTTTTATGCAACTTATACACAATAACGTTTAACATTTATGTTATGACATGACAATCATAACAATTTATTTTTTGACAACTTAATATATATAGATTCCAAACCATTTGATCTGGCTCATTTGGTTTTACCTTTTTTTCCATTGCTACTTAAACATTCTTGGAGAGATTCTAAGATTTGCTGACAGAGATTTTTATCAAGACTGGTGGAACTCCCAAGGTATGTAAATTAACATGGTTTAATGCGTCTTAATGATCAAACTGCTAAATGTGCTGTGAATTGAATTTTCTACAGATATTGATACTTTTTGGAGGACTTGGAATTCCCCAGTACATCGATGGGCAGTTCGACATTTATACGTACCAATCATAAAAGCGACGCAATCAAGATTTCGAGCCACGACCATAGTTTTCTTTTTTTCGGCTTTTTTTCACGAATATCTAGTATCAGTGCCTCTGCGGACGTATAAGGTAACTTTCAAAAATTAATTAAATTGATTCTTTAAGTCAGTTATACTTTGAGGAACTATTTATTGAGTTAGTCCTTTTTCTAAATAGATTTGGGCGTTTACTGGGATGATGGCACAATTACCATTGTCATATTTATGCAAAATGGTTGTGGGTGCGAACGGGGAGAGACCCCGATGGGGAAATGTAGTGGTTTGGGCGTCTCTCATTCTTGGCCAACCACTCTGCATTATGATGTACTACCACGACTATGTGATCACACATTTTGGACCCCAGTGGCTCGAATCATTTGCAAAGTTAGCATGATAATACTTTTACATATTATTAAATATCAAAACCTTAGAGCTCGGCTTCCTTTTTTGCTTACTGCAATTTAACATTTAAATTATCCTAGGTATTATTAATTAGCTCTAAATTCTAAATTGGATTGGGGAATTGAACATTTTTTTTATCCTTACTTACTTAGAGCACAAAATGAGACATTATCTGTACCTCCTTGAATGATGCGACTGACAAAACTTGCTTACCAAAACAAATGACTAACCTACGAAATAAAATGCAATATTTTGGACCTTCGCTCAATTACTAATTCAAAACCTGCCAACGTTTATAGCTAGTCTATTTTCTTCTAATAATGACAATGCTTACGAAGCATGGCTAATAAATAATACTGATAATGGCTACTCGTACTCGGTGGGATTTAATGCAAATACTTAAAGAATATATTATCTGGGAAACCAAATATACTGATAATGGTAGTTACCGATACCTGGTCCTCTACATTATGTTCCTAAACTTGGCTCTCCGTATTGCTGTAGTAAGCTATTATATAACATTGCAATAATTATAAATGCCTAGCTCTTATAAGTACTATAATATTATTATTATACCTTGTATTGTTTCTATCTTTTCATGATTGTTAATTCTTCTGATAAATACTTATTCACTTTTCTACTATGTAGTTGAGATATTAGTTATTAAATGGCTATAATCATAATGGTAACTTTATTATGCAAATGGTAACGGTATCATCGGTTTGGTCTGCAGTTCTATGCTACTGAAATATCAGGAATTTATCTTCTTACAAAATATCTATGATACGAGAAATTAAAATGTACTTTTCCATTATACATTCCAGATGAATATAAAACAAATCTATAACTTCACTTAATGTACATCTACTTACTTCAGTTGAATGTGTCTACTGAAATCGCTTTGTTGTCTAGTATTAAATAATTGCAGTGATTTAGTAAAAGAAATTCCTATGAACAGACTAAATAGTGCAAAAGAATTGAATATATTTACTTACCTAAATCTATGAATGTTTTTAGGTAAATAACATTATCAATTGTTATTCGTATTTTTACAGTTAAGCAAACGCTTAAGCATATTGTTGAATCCTATATGCTAATCTGACTTACTATAATGGAATAAAGTTTATATCATCTATAATATGTAATCGCAATATCAATTATTACGAAAACTTTTCCAGGACAAATTCTTTTCCATCATATAACTATGGTACATGTAGATATTTATATATTATGTTACCTCTATGTCAATTATGATAGAGCAATCTTCAGTTCAGTTCGTATACTCAGACTGATGTTTGAAGTTTCTCGTAAATCTTATCTTCGACTAAATCTAATTCATCAAAGCAGGCCCAGTTTTCATCACTTTGTGATGTATTGTCATGTGTGGTAGATTTTGGCCTTAAACTACCCACTGATGAGGAATTGGCTAAATTATTATTAGAACCATTACTCAGAATATCCGAACACCATGACAGTGCTGTAGAAAGCGTAGATACTGTTTTTAAGTCGTCAGAGAAAGAGATAGTAATATCAGGCACGTCAATTTTACTAGTTGACGAATTCCCAGGTTGGCACTGATTATTGGCTGATTCCGTTACATTGGGTAATTCTGGATGGTTAATTGTAGGCAAATTCAATTCTGGAATTTGCATAGCTCTTTCCAACTCCTCCTGTCTAAATATCTCTCTAATGGCTGCCTGGTCCTCTTCCCATTTAATAGCGTCTTGCCAATAGAGATTTCTCCAAATTCTCTTTCGCAAGTTATAAAAATGGAAATCTCTAGGAGACATATTAAATGAAGGAGTGAAAGGTATAACTAAAGTTGTTGGACGTATTAGAATGACCGGGATCTCTTCTGGAGTATCAGAAGTTTTGTCATCTCCAGGATCAATGGCCAACGGACTTTTAACATCGGATTTTTTTGAAAACGGACTGCTACTGTCATTTTCTCCTGATTGCTCACTGGCCGTGAGACTACGAGGAGTAGTAATCCAAGGAATATTGTCATACTAAATATACAAATTGTATTCCTAAAAATACATTTAGGATGTTAAGATATTTAATAGAAGGAAATAAACGAACCTTTTTGCCATATCCCAAATATTTTGGCGTTTCTGAGCGGGAAATTTCTCCGGGGACATCCAAATTTGTTGATGAGACATTCCATACAGAGACACTTTTAGATCCCTGTCTACTCACACTAAATAAATGGTCTTCCAAATAAGATGGTGTGGTTAAGGAACCGATAGACATATGTGTCACCTGAGTTTTCAGGGATAGTGATGCGAAGGAATTCGAACGTGGCCATTCTTTTGATTCTGATTTTCTAAAACCGATATCTGCTTCGGAGAAACTTCTATCCCGTGCAATAACAGCCTCATCAGGTCTCACCCCAAGTCGAAGAAATGTTCGTACGTATCTAGAAAGAGCACATGAGACCACTTCAAACATCTTCCTAACTCGGGATAGACCATGATATGTCACGCGAAATGGTGGCGGAGAATCGTCTGTCATTCTTCTAGATGAAATCTACGATAAAGTAAAATCCAATATTCAATGCAGCACTCTCTAATCTTATTGTGTAACCTAATTTCAATCTTGAGATTCAGTCTAGTTAATGATGTTCCGGGAGGAAGAGCAGAAGCGGCTAAATTGCTTGAAATTAGATTTTGTCTGCTTTATGTATACCTAGGAGTAGTAGGGGGACGACGGAGTAGCCCTCACCCCACCGCCATCTTGGATTCTGAGGCTCGCACACTTATCCTCATAGCCTACGGCACTCATGGAAGTACAGACACTAACCTTACTCTTATGCTTGCTTAGTATTCCTCACCCCAAATTATATTGACTTCTTACGCTCGCATACTTATCCTCATAGCCTACGGCACTCATCAAGCACAGTCACTAACCTAATCTCTTATGTTCCGATAGTAATCCTCACCCTCACTGTATGCTTGGATAGCCACAACCATAACCCAAGGTACTCATGATAGTACAGGTACTAACCTAGTAGCAACCATATCTATAACAGTCATATATAGTCTTAAAATAATTTCAATATAATATAAATTCCTGAACATTCAGAGCTTAGTCTTCATTAATCCTTCAAGTAGTCAACATGGACAGCTTTTATCACACTGTTATGAGTGATGCATCTTCGGATTATTTCCCTGATAATACAATATCAAATTTTAAAAATCATTTACATAGTCCAATTGATTTGGAAGATGATATATACGAAGTTGCTATAACCAAGTATTCATATATATATACCAGACATTTTATTGAAAAAGATCATCCACTATACATTGTTACACGTAGAAAAGACAATACACCTATAATAATTACCACCAGCAAACGTGTCTTCAATATAAAAGAACTGATTACTGAACTCGGTCAACACGAAGCCTTACAATGTGTTTATAAAGACGAAAATCTTTTGGAATTGGAAATGGACTGGAGTTATTACACCAAATTTGAAATTCATCCTAAGATAAAAACGATGATTGGGGGTCCCTTGAAAGAAAATGGATACAGAAATAGTAAAACGTTAGTTTTGACTACATTCGAACCGTACTTCCATACAGGTCTAACAAGAATACATATCTACTCAAATCTCGTAAAGCCACAATACGTTGGTGACACATTAGCACCATTAATGCTGATAGAAAACTATGAAGGTGTAGACAGACATCCAACAACCAAGACAATTGACAATCCAACTTATATGAATGTTGCATCAAATAATATTGAAAAGATTCATATTTATATCAAGTCTGAATCGGGTGAAAACTTGCCATTTACATTTGGTAATTTTTGTGCACAACTTCATTTCCGGCGAAAGAGATATTAATACCAACAATAAATATTACCCTTCAGTTCCGATTTAGACGTTGACAGACACACATCTCAATATGTATTCTCACGAAAATAATCCAAATGATTTTTTCGAATATGTCCACCCTCAAATTGGAAGTGGGTTGATGTATTATAAGTCTTCCATGTTAAGACAACGAGGGTCTGGCTTAGGGGGTATATTTGGTACATTTCTACGAAAATTACTCCCTTTCACTAAGGAATATGTACTACCTGCAGCAAAAAAGTATGTACTGCCCCATGCAAAAGAAGCCATTAGAAATGTTGCTACGGACGTCATCAATGGATATAATTTTGGAGAGAGTGTAAGAACACATGGCAAGAATGCAGCAAAATCTGTATATTATGATGTGAAAAATGATGTCATGAATCAGTCTGGTAGTGGTTGTTCAAGGAAGAGGAAGTCGAATAAATCAGTCTCTCGCCCTAATAAAAAGCAAAAAGTGAAAAAATCGTCAAAGAAAAAAGTTAATCGCAAAAGGATATCCATATTTTACAAAAATGCCACCAAAGCCCCAACAAAAACCTACCATTAATTTTATTCGTGCCGAAACAGATCTCTTTTCTGAGCCTGGATATGACTTGAGTATATCTCACAGCTATGAAGTCGAGTACCATCCACAAAATAATATAAGTGATAGAGGTGCTCCAATATCATTTTATATACCTGGTAATGATATACATTACACAGACTTTAGTGAGTCTAAATTACTTCAGCGATGTAAATTTGTAGACGGTAGTAAGTCACCTCCCATTGATTTGCCAGCATTTGATCCAGTAAAGATTGTCTATGCTCCTGTAAATAACTTTGGACATTCAATGATATCCAGTATTGTAACTAAATACAAAGATAATGAAATTTTACACAAAAATCCATATTATCCCTATCGGGCCATTTTTGAAAAAATGTTGTCTTATGGAAAAGAATATAAGAAAACTCAGGGACAAGCAGCAATGCTTGTGAAAACCAAAAGTGAAAAGAATGGCGTTCAAGACGATGGATGGGATAAACGATCAAAATTGATTGAAGGTTCTAAAGAATTTGAAATAATGATCAGACCTCATAGTGAGCTATTCTCACAACCAAGATTTCTTATCCCTGGAATTGATGTACGCATGGATTTTTATCGATCTTCTGACGAATTTTGTATTCAAATGTATGGTACGGATATTTCTAAATATAAACCTCAATTAGTCATACTGGAATCAAAATTAATAGTGGTTAAACATGCCCTACTACCATCACTATCACTTCAACACATTAAAATTTGGAATAGTGGTCATAATGTTGTATACCCTCAACGAGAAAATGAAATGAAGACATATGCAATTCCTAAAGGTCAATTACAACATACAAACGAAACTCTATTGTCAGGGCTACTACCTGATAGAATCGTATTGGGGTTAGTACAAAGTTTGAGTATCAATGGCACATATGGAACAAATCCTTTATGCTTTGAAGATTTTGACATGTCCAACATCACAGTAAAAATGAATGGAGAGGTACACGTAAGCAAATCAATGGATGTCGATTTTTCCAACAATCGTTTTGTCCAGGCATATATGTCAATGTTTGAGGGCATGGGACTAGCCAATTGTGACAGCTGTATTGATATTACAAAGGATGAATATAAAAACGGAAAAGCACTTTTTGTTTACGATTTTCGTAATGTAAGAGATGCGTTCTCTCCTCCACGACATGGAAATATTTCAATTAATCTGAGATTCAAAAAGGCCCTAGCAGAAAGTATAACTGTAGTATGCTATGCTGAATATCAATCAGTATTGTACGTGAACAGTGACAAACAAGTGTACAAAAAAGACTACTCTAAGGAATTTTAAATATGAATACCAATCAAATTTATGCGATGTTGACCAAGTTATTTAAAGGAAGAAAATGTACATACAAAGTTATGGCCTGTGACGAGTTGGATACCTTAAGAGTGTCTACCTATTCAGTCTGTCTTTGTGTAAATAATCAGCCAATTACGGAAGCTGGAGAACATTGGCTTGGAATTTTTATTGCAAAATCAAATGGACCATTAAACTTCTTTTGCTCTTTTGGAATGGGAATCGACTTTTATGCAGCCAACTTTCGAAATTTTGCCAGGAGGATGAAAATGACTGTATTGGAAAACAAAGTATGCTTGCAAGATGTAAATTCTACAGTATGCGGTTTATATGTAATACACTATTTGTATAAAAGGATGCGTGGACAAAATATTATGTCTGTATATTGTGGATTTTCTAAAAACATGCGAAAAAATGATAAAATTGTAAAACGGTTATATTTGTTTAATCGTTATTTATTTCAAAAAATGTTGTAATTATAAGAAATTGAAAATAAAATGAAATCAAATTAATATGCCTCCCAACGATCAATTCTTTCTTTAATCTGTAACTTTTACGCAAAGTAACATCATCTGTTGGTACCATACGCACATTAGCTGTTTTTGTAGGTTCATACTTTCGTCCTTTAATCACATTGTAGGATGCTGCACCTGATTTAAACTTCTTGTCAATCATAACTTTTGCCGCATTTTGTCTTTTGTAAACATTATGACTTCCCACCAGATCATCCCTTTCGTGTAATGGCGCCAATTTTAACTTTTTTCTATCTGTCTTAGTCAAACCCTCAACATAATCCTCCCACTTGTCGTCTTCTCCAGTATCTGTCACACCATTTTTCTTTCCTCTTTTTAAACCAGGAATAATTAATGGTTTACGCTGTAGAAGCCATGGTTCAACGGGAGTAAGTTTTTTTGAATAAAACGGTGTGTTTTCAGGATATAGACGATCGTCATGAATGCTACGTTTATCCTTCTTCTTCTTTTGAATCTTTCCGGTTTTAGATTTAGGCTGGTCTACAGAATCTACGTTTAAACTTCTTTTTCTATTATTAGTAGATACTGTCTCGTGCATTGCATCTTCATCAATCTCATTGGGAGCAGTCACTTCATCTTCATTGTCTTCACTTTCAACATTAGATTCACTAACTGGTTTGTCAATAGCAACTGAATTAACATTTTTGACCAAAATTGGTTTATTTTTAGCGTTCTCCCTTTTTTGATACAAGTTTCTTGCTTGTTCCTGATATAGTAAAAGCTTTACGTCATCAGGTAACTTGCTGTTTAATATATTGTCTTGAGAAGGAATATTGACAGTCTGCATTATCTGTTGGAACGCAGATTCCGGTACCAATCGCATTCTCTTCACCATTATGACCCCAAAATTTTATTTGCCAAAAGGCCAAGTACAGATGACAATATAATTGGTAAAAATGCACCTCCGTGTTGAATCAGTATTTTCTTCTTCTTTTCTAATGGCACTTTTTTGTCAAAACAAATCTTTTTATGATTTTTTCAGACTTTTTCAGTCTTTTTATTTGTGAATTGTTAATTGGAACGTTTTTATTAACTACGTTTAATGTTGCTTCACAGAGAGAACAAATTTGTTCTGTTGTTGCGATGGATAAAAGTTCTTTTTTATACTTTTTGTTAGCTTTCAAATAATTCCTAAGGAATGCTTGATTTGTTTTGATTCGTTTCAGCATGATGTTTACAGTATCATTGCTAATTTGCAAGTGAACTGAAATATGAAATGTCTTGGATATAAGTAACTGTTTTCTAAATATAGTTTCATTTACCGATTAAACAGCAATGGAGAAGGTTACTAAGCAGTATACTAATGTAAAATTACCAGGAGCCTACTCTAGTCTTTCTGGGTTTTTAAGAAATTCCAAAGTTAAGTACAAGAAAGATGTAGTGAAGCGGTCTCTATCTAATATTCCTGGCTATTTTTTACACTTTCCCGCTCCAAGACGATTCAAAAGAAGACGTGTTGTTGTAGAGGGGATTGATGACCAATGGGCTACAGATTTGCTAGATATGAGAAGATGGAGTAAATCTAATTACAGAAAGAATTATATATTATGTGTAGTTGACGTATTCTCAAAGGTAGCTTGGTTAGAGGCATTACCAAATAAAAATGCAATCACAGTTGTAACAGCATTTAACAAAATACTTAAAAGAACGAAACGAGTATGCAGACACTTGCAATCAGATTTGGGGACTGAATTTATAAACTCAAAAATGAAAAAGTTAACCTTATTATACAAAAATAAATCATTTTGTTGTTAATTCACCAATGAAATGCTGTATTGCAGAACGGTTTTTTCGAACCATTGGACAAATAATTTCATGCGGTACATGACACAAAACAAAACTAAACGTTTCATTAATAAGCTAAAAGACTTTGAAAACTCTACAACAATTCATATCATCGTAGTATAAAAATGACACCAATACAAGTCAACAAAACTAATGAAAAGGATGTGTGGCAAAATCTATACGGAAATATAAAAACCGCAAAGAAAATAAAATTGTGGTTCAAAGTAGGTGACGCGGTTCTTAAAATAAGAGACAAATCTATTTTTGAAAAAGGATACTCTACATACTTTGGAAAAGAAGTGTATTATGTCCGCGCGGTTAAAGAGTGTAACCCACCAATGTATTATTTAAAAGACAGTAATGGCCATGACATAAAGGGAGGATACTACAAACAAGAGCTGCAGAAATCATATAAATAAAGATACCTAGACAATATATTTTTAGTTGTCATCATGTCTTTCTTCCGAAACTTCTTTCAATCGTTCTGCAAAATAAGAAAACAATCTTGTGCATTTACGTGTAATAAGTGTATTTGTCAGTGCTGTGTTCAAAACTCCAACAGTGCAAACTATATTAATTATACAAACAGTTATATTCCTTCAGAATTTGAAATTTCAATCAAGTTAACTGAGGACATTGTTGTCTTTTATGATATAGTACGCAAAGTATTTGTACTGTATAATATAAACAATAAAAGTATAAGAAAGGAAATACATACCGATAATTTCAAATACGTACTTCTATATCTACGTTACAATGGAATTAACGATTTTAAAAAGTGGTAACAAAAATAGACGTGTGCATTTCCAGGAACATGTAGAGACCTTTCTAATCCCTGAACATGATGAAACACGTCAGAGATACTGGGAATATTTCTACATTGATAGGTGTAGATTTAAGGATAGAGTTACGGCTTTAGAATCTATTCTCGTTCCTATTTTGAAGAAACGTTTGTTAATCTCCTTAAAATAAGATAGTGTCGTGTGCAAAGTTAATTCTTTTTAACTTTAAAAATGAATACTTTTTACTCGGAAATCTATTCCTGGTAAATTTTTTCGTTAATTTCATTCGTGTCTACCATTTTGGGTCAAGTTTTTTGGTATAAAAGTTGAAGGCATTCTCAATCTAGCCATCACAACTTCTACAACTCTCAAACAGTCTTCATCCTGGCTAACCAACTCCACTACAATCTTTTACGATGGAAATCACACAAGTCCCAGAGATCTCAATCGCAGCGACCGCAGACTCAACCGCAGTCTCAACCGCAACATCCGCAGTCTCAACCGCAGCAACCGCAGTCACAACCGCAGCAACCGCAGTCTCAACCGCAGCAACCGCAGTTCCAACCGCAGTTACAACAGTCGAGATTGCAGCCACAACTATTGAGAAATCTACGGATAATACTTTCCCCGGGTCTTTGTCGGAAAGTTCAAATTCTGACACGTCGTCAACGATGCAGAACACGGAGGAGGAAAAACAAATCTCAGCTGACGAACAACAGGAACGTCACGTCATCAGCGCCTATTATGATGGACGATATGGAGTCTATGATTGGGAAACTCAATTTGGACAACTAACAATCTCATTCAACAAAGTATCTGATAATGTATTTATACATTTGAAGAGAAAAATTGATGGAATCCAGGTCCAATACTTTAACTGCAATCTGAATGCTCTTGATGACCTAATGAAGAGACTCATGTTGGAATCATTTCTGGACCTTACAAACAAAATCAGAATTACTTTCCTTATGAAAATTCATTTCCGTCTGTCTGCTTTGGAGGGGTCAAGGTCCACAAACTAAAACTTTCTGTTGGTCGTCCAGCGGGATTCCGTTATGAGAGAACAACTTTGGACAAGAAGCTATATCAATTTCATATTTGTAATCATGAACTTCCATTTATTATGTCTATAAGTTTAATACCAGAAAATGAATGTACCTGCAGTACCTACATGGCCAACTTATGTACCTTCTAATAATGAAGACAACTTGTCCCTTGATGAATGTCAAACTTCAGGACTTAAACGTCCTCTAGAAGACATGGACACAATTAACAATAAGCGTTGCTGTGTATTAATTCCTACTGATTATTAACTTTTTTACTTTGAAAATAAATGTATAAATACCAAAACTATCTGATTTCGTTCTCTCATTTCACAATGGATAGTTGTAGCGATAACAACTCATCTCATAATTTCTCTCATATTGTGACAGTAGACACCATAGACAATACTTCATCAAATTTTAATTTCATAAATTTCATATATTTTGTCATCTTGGTAGTACTATTCATATTTACAATATTTTGCAAGTACTCAATTTATCAGTCTTTGGACCATCATAACATTACTTTAACGAAAATCTGAATACGCATCCCTTGAGGCGACGGCCACGGCTCCCCGGGGGGAGGGAGGGGGATCTTATTAGCCACAGGTATCTATGCCGAAGGCATACTCTATGCTTCGCATAACTTTATCCTTTGGATATATATGCCGTAGGCATACTCTATGCTCTGCATAACCTTATCCTTTGGATATATATGCTTCGCATAGACCGAGCGGTCACCTGTATCAAGATGAAGATGGAACCTGTACAACCTGTGCCACCAGTTTCGATAAGTCATGATATATTACCAAACACGTTTGAACCTGTCATCAAGATGAAGCAAATTTCTAACGGACAGACAAATATTGTCTTTTTCAACCCTACAATGCTACATTCCCTAGCCATGCAGATGTTAGCAATACAAAGAGAATCATTAGATAATTTGGATGCCAATATAAGTATGCACGTAAATAATGTCAAAGGTTATACAACAATGGATTGTGATGTAACTAATTGATTTATTATTGTAAATAAACGGTACAATCTTCTGGAAAAATAGAATCTCTGACTCTGTAATCATCATTTTGTGTTTGTGCATAATCTAAAACTAAGTATCCATATGGTTTCTTCATAATATCTTTACTGGCTTCATCAACAACTTTGTTAGTTTTGCCGCCATTCATTTGTCTTCCGAGAGTTTTGATAGCTACGCTATCTCTTGGATTTTTCATTGCACAAATATATTTACTTTGAAGCACCAAATCCCGCAATTGTTTAAAAAACAAATTTTGGACAAGTAGAATGATTGAGACATTATGATGATGGGATGTGATTGTAAATGCTTTAATGGCATCAGCTGATCCACTGACATCACACATCAAATCGTCAAGAATGACTAACTTATGTCCTGGAAGAGAGCTACCATAATCAGTTGGTAAACCTTGATGAAACTTGATTCCAGGGACTGTATCCTTTAAGTGACCAAAGAGTCCAGGTTGAAATGCAGTATAACAGTACATTATATGATCTATGTGAGGTACTATGATTTCATCCTTTCTTTGTAAAATTTTTGTAGTCAGTGTTGACTTTCCTGATTGTGTCTGTCCTGCTATAGTCATGCAAAATGGTGCTTTAAGAGTATAGTCAAATTCAGGACAATCCTCAGGATTAAGAAACATTGAACCGAACAGAGCCATGGTTAAACGAATACTAAGTTTATTTTCATTGATTCAATAGATTATATACATTTATATTACATTTTTTGTACATTGCAACAAATTAAATTAGACTAAACTAGGTTACAGTAGGTTACATTAGGTTACATTAGGTTAGGTTAGGTTACATACTAGTAAAACGAATCAACAAAATCAGCGGCAAATTTACGGGCATGTATTTCACAAGTATTTACATCAATATTAGCATCAAAATCATTTTGTTCATACAATTTTATATCTTTATGACCATATGCTAGAGTAACAATCCCATCAGGCGAATATCTTTTAACATCTAGACCATTAATAGCCTTCTTTCTACTCTCGATTGTGTACATTTGGTGTAAGAAACTACGCAGAGATTTGCTTACAGCAAAGGTCTGAGCATTGAGAAAATTATCTGGACACATTGCGTCTACAAAATGATCAAAAACAATATCGTTTTCGACCGCACTTCTGCTAACTCCTTTTAATCTATTCTTTGTACCATATTCGCCTGTATTATTGAAAATATCAGCTGTTTTTACACTACGACAACAATATGACTTTGGTTTAGTACAAACAAATTCAGTAATAACAGCATTAGGTGATTCATCAGTAAAGAAACCTAATCGTTTTTTGTTCAATGGATTGTGATATTTCCCTAAAATGGCATCATTTGGTTTGTAATCAGACATATCAAAAAAGTCTTTTTCGTACTTTTGACAGTCATCATAAGTATTTTTTGTCTCTATCAAATAAATAAGACTGTCTGTGTCAGTATATAACAAGTTATGTTTGCCAGGATATGTCTTTGCAATAAAATCATAATGAAAATTGAACATTGTAGTCTTACTAATGTCTAGGACTGCAACACCAGCTGCTATTGGTCGATCAAGAGTAACTTGCATTTTCTTCATTGTTAATAAGACAATTTTATCGTCAATAATTGATGAATGGGCAACGTTTGGTCTACTATTTAATCTAAGACCTTTTTCTTTATTGAGAACTACATGCATTTTAGTTCTTTGTCTTTTTGTTCAATCAACTTGCCGTAACCTGTGTTATTTAAAAGTTTCCAGAACCTTTTTTCGATTTCACTAGTAGCCAATGTACGCATTTTAGTATTTTCGGCGACAAACGGCTTCATCCATTGACTTTGATTGCAAACCATAACTTTTCTAACGTATTTAATTTCAGCACCTAATTTTAAATAAGTTCTTAAGGCCCTGTAATGACAGACATATCCTTCCTTGTCTTTCAAGTCTGCAATCAGCCGTTTTTTTTTACCATCAACTTCTACTCCTAACATATCAGCCAACTCATGTTGCATATATGATATTTCCTCTTCATTTACTACCCTTGAGGTCGGCGCGGGTGGATAAGCATTTAAAAAATCATGTTTATCTTCTGGGATAATCATGTCAACCTCAAAAAACATACACGTTTTCTGATTATCTTTCATGTTCAAGATATAGGCTTTCGGATCTTTTCTTATTTCTTCTAACTCTTCATCAGTTGCCCATCTATACCCATTATGAGGTAGATATTCACTTAATGCATGACCGTATAAATTGTTTGCATCCCAGTACATAATATAAGATGATGGTTTCTTATCGTCATAATCAGGACAATATTCATTGTTTGCTTTTGCCACTCTTAAATCTCCCGCACTTACTAACCCTCCACGTATTGCACCTTCTAGCCATACATGCATTGTAGGATCTTTAATAAATTCTAAAGACACACCTGTAAACTTTAGTGCTGCATCTAAACTGAACATGGGTAATGAAAAATAATGACATACATCTAGACCATACTTGTCATACATTGTATTACGAAGCGTAAACCAAACATCTGCTAAAAGCGCGGTATCTAGCTGACAATACAAATCATGCCATTCACCCATATTACGAATGCCAAACTCCTTCCAAACTTTCTGAGCATTGCAGTACACATCATCGTCTATATCTTTGCCAGTTAGATCATTTTTAAAAGTTGATTTTGGCGGTAATTCCGTTTCCTTGAACTTTTCTACATAATCCATATAAGAATATGGATATGCACCTTTATTTAAAAGTAAATCTACTTGTTCTTTGCTATACTGGGAAAATGCGTCTCTTGTTATAGGAAATTCCTTTAGATCCTTGACTAAATCTCCTAAACTTTCAGGCATAAAGAGTGCAGTGTCAATAAATTTGATCTGCTTGTTAATTATTATGCTCATAAACTTTTCTGATGTTTGCGGAATAACTTCAACCTCTTTAACAAGATCCTCAGAAGCTGCTTGTATAAGATAGTGCCCATCATAGCCCCGTAAATTATGGAAGCATACAGTTAATGTTTTGGGTGTAGAGGCCGCTATATTACATGATCTGTGTGCAAAACCAATGAAATTATAAGGCGGCAAATGTTCATGATGTCTAACTATTTTCTTTTCTTTAAAATCCTTGAAAGTAAAACATTTGTGACAAAAATGGCATTTAGTACTGCATAGTTTGTGAGGATTTCTAAACTTTTGATTGTCTTCTTCCCTAATTATCATAGTTTTTTTAGCTTCCTTTTCATATTCTTTCATTTCACTCTGTAATTCTTCATTGAGAGCTAAAATTTCTGTCAGAAATCGTTTTGGCGCATCATCTGTTTCGGTTTCTACCCTATATGAACTGCTACATTTTTGCTTGCCTTTCCAATTAATACATCGCCAACTAAACCCACTAGCTTTATGAAGTTGTACTTTTACAGTGTTTGGTGTTTTCTTGTTTTTATCACTTATTTTGATTTCTAAAAATTTCCCGTAGGTTTAAGAAAAGATTCAAAATCTGCCGAAACAGTAAATGGAGCCTTTTGAGTGCGTGCAAATTTTTCAAATTTCAAAAAATTATGCTTTGGGAATACTGTTTTTATCCTATCAAGTGAAGAACAATATTTCACATGTTCGTCATAGTCGTCATTAAAACCCTGAAGACAATATCTACATACATGTTTTGAATGTGCCTTATAGATCAATTTAGCTAGGTCTTTAATGAAAACAAAATGATCTTCTGTATTGTCATCCATTATTAATAGTAAATCTATTTTAATCGGCCTAACGTCCTTGCACACATGCAAAGGAACACAGTAGTCAATGATCTCTCCTTGTTTTTGCTCATATGTCTTCTCCTTTTCTGTTACATCATCATCAGAATCTCCATTACTACCTACACCAATTGCCACTGCATCAATTATGGCATCATAATTATTTTCTTCGTCAATTTTTGCTTTTGAATTTTTACGTTTTTCTAAAAATTCTTGAGAGAACCCTATCACTGTAAGTGCAATCTCAGGATTCTGCCTTTCAAATTTTTGTATTTGTTTTAATGAGAATGGAAAATCAATTCCACTCCAGTTTACTTTTCCATTATCTAATATGTCTTCATAAAATTTCACGCTTTCCAAAGTACGATTTACATTGTTAGGATGCACCTGCTTACCGTGTACACTCTCATGAGCATATATTGCACGTTTAAAACATAAGTTATCATCAACAGCTATATTAACAAATGTTTTGTTTTTGCTTTTAGGATATCTGGTAAAGGTATATTTTTCTCCCCCCACCAAAAGGTATATACTTTACAATTGTCATTTTAAACTCCTTAATATTATCTATGTTCCATCCTGATCCATTTCTTACATGTTCTTGAAGCCTTTCAGCAAAATGATCATTAGTAACTTTAATAGACATTTTTGCATTGTCGATATTTAAAACTGGAAACATGAAACCTGGAAATGGTCTAGAGTCGTGTATTAATGTATCATCCTGTTGTTTTTTACTAAATCCAACCACTATATCAAAATGGACCTTAAATGTACTCCAGTCCTCTAAATGATGTCCAAATATTGATAAAATTTGATTTCTTAAACTATGAAATATCCCACGAATATCCTTGACAACTACATGATCCAAACTACAATTGAATTCATGGTAAATGTCAAATGCACTTTGAACTAAGTTTAATTCTAAGTGCTCCCCACCCATTCCTACCTGATTAAAATCAACATTTGAGTAAAAGTCTGGATGGGTTTCAACTAAATGTAATTGTAGACTATGGCTTGATGAAAAAACAATGTCACAAGCAGGACAATACTTAGATCTTATAAGACTTACATTGACAATTTCAGGATTTTTGTCTGAATGTCGCTGGTCTTGAATATCGTCAACTTGTGCTGACACAGGAACCAAGTCAGAATGTCCGGAAACATTTGAAATTTTCGGCCGCTTGCTTGTAGAGGAGATTTCTTCATCTTCTCGTCCACGTTTCCTTGTATCCAAACATTGGGACTCCAGTTGTTCAACGCAGATGCATAATAGCTGGTCTTCGTCACAGATAGAACAGATGTGGTCCGTAAGGAGATGGTCTTCCATTAAATCAAGTGTCTTGAATTTTTTGTGACACTTTGGACACGCTGAAAATAAAGAAGTCATTTTATTAAGTCTAAAGTTTAGTCAAACGTTTTAAAAAATATTTTAAATATTGAAGAATATTATGTGGTATATTTTGTTTAGTATTTACCAATGCAGTGACAAGCTTCTTTAAACTTCAAACAAGATGAACACTGGTGAATCTGCTTAAAATGCTGTTCAAAATTTCCAGCCAAGCTCACCTCGCAGAAAGGGCAATTTTCCATTTTTAAAATGTATGTAGTAACAGGAACAGAACTTTTGAAGTTAGATGATTGCGGTTAGGAGTAGTAAATTGGTATGAATGGTTACATTTGGTTGAATGCCTTTTTAAACGAATTTATTGTTAGTACAATTCTTCGTGCAAGTTCAAAAATAAGTCATACAAGTTGTAACAAACATAAAAGAGACAACCTTTCATGTAAAGGCATTTCTGAGAAAGGATTATCTGACTAAATGTCTCATCAGCTCTTTTTGTTTCAAGTATGCTGCACTTTCAGAAATAACTTATTTCCATTGCACTGATATTGCAAAGTACCAAAAGGGTGTATTTTCGTATGTGTCCCTAAAATTTACTTGTTTATACTTTATACTTGACCATATCAAGTATCCTTAAATACTTAGATTGTCATTGCATGCCATTGTCGTTAATCCTCACCCATCTACCTTCATCGATTGTGCTTACCCTTACTTGAGACGTGTAGATACTTACAGTGGTTGTGTCCACACACGTTCGTCCTCATCAAACAAGTATTTACATGTACCTGATCATATTATTTAATGTATGTTATTGTTATAGACCTTTTATTCTTATAGATATACTTATATGGATAATATATATATAATGTAATAGTGCAGAGGCATTTAAGTTGTAAATGATGTAATAATAATATAGCATGGGAGTGTACATGATATGAGTACATGTACCCTGCCTCAGTTGTAGGGTATGGTACTGAATATATGAGTGATCAAGATGATATGGGGTGAGGACTACTAGCCAAGTGTAAGAGTTAGGTTAGTACCTGTACTTCCATGAATGCCGTTGGCTATGAGGATAAGTATGCAAGCGTAAGAAGTCAATATAATTTGGGGTGAGGAATACTATGCAAGCATAAGAGTAAGGTTAGTGTCTGTACTTCCATGAGTGCCGTAGGCTATGAGGATAAGTGTGCGAGCCTCAGAATCCAAGATGGCGATGGGGTGAGGGCTACTCCGTCGTCCCCCTACTACTCCTAGGTAAGTAAAATTAGAATTGAATTGAATTGACAAGAAAATACTGAATAACTGAATAAAAATGCAAGCATATAGCGTATAGCCAATAATAAGTTGTCTTGTGTGAGTTGTGCTATTAAAATTACTGAATGCTCGAATGGTCTTAAAAATGTATTCGTATGGCAAAAAAAAATAAAATCAGTAACGCAACAAAACAAGCATCAGTTAAATTCCAAAATGTGCAAACGGGGCAAAATGAATCAAAACAGAATAAAAATACTATGTAGAATATTGTAAATGTACTCTTAATAAATGAGAATGTTTTACTTTCTGATGCTCATGATAAGCTGGAACAAAAACTGTACATTTGCCATGTATGGCCATAGGTCTCCATGTAGTAAAATGTTTCATCGCTTGAATATTCAGAGTCTGCATCATAATTTTTCTCCAATGGCTCATCATCCATAGCATCCGACATCTGAACATCAGATTCTAAGTCTTCTGTTGAACAACATTCGATTTCAGATTGTTTTTGCTCAAAATTATCAACAAGTGGGGGAATATCATCGTCATCGTCGTCGTCTGTCGGTGACAATTTAGTGGATGCACTTGGTACTAAAATGTGTTTATCTTTTGGCATATAAGTTTCACACGCAGCACTTGTAACAGGCTCTTCAAAATCGTTTGGAGTAGGTGGAGGAGAATCAGTTTCCAATCTCCCAAATCTCAAGTTTCTCGTTCTTTCCATTTTAGAAAAGCAAAGCGCAAACTTTGGAGTATCCGTGGAAGTATTTGGGACGAGATGATCCATGTTGGGATTGTCGATATCTTCCTCATCTGTCATCATTTCTTCTGTCTCGGTTAAAGGAGTTAAACTACGTATTTCAGTATCATTATCCGCAGGATTGGAAAAGAGTTGTGGCATTAAATCAGCACCAATCCCAAAGTTATAATTAGAATTGCCACTAACATCCGTATTGATACGATGGCTAGGCCCTGGAACTTCGCCATCGTCAACTAAAAAGTGGCCATCGATAATTTTCCCACGCCGACAATACGACGTGTTGTAGTGAATCATTATTAACAGATTTACGTCATTATTCTAAAAACATAATTTTCAATTTCAATACCTTCGTATGCTTACATGGCTGGTGTTTTCTTTTCACTTTCCCCTATAATAGAATATCAAGAAGCCGGGAGAAAGTTCCAGATGCAAACGCTCTGTAACTCTATACATTTTAGAGGCAATCACAACACGTCACAACACTGATAGATGTGCCAACATCTAATCTGTAGCACTAACACTGTAAATATGTATACGATAGAAATCACTGTAATGTTTATGAGAGATATGCTATTATAGAAACATTATTTTAGTCTTGTTTTACACTATGAATAGAAAATGTTTCCTGCTCAGAGACTCTTAGGAAATTATGATGAGAAATGTGACCTTCGAATGATTTTGCCAATTTCCGATTAAATTTTACCGAGAGACTTCTTGGGATGAAGTGTTTGTTGGCAGGTTTACTAAGCGTCGTTTTCTAGTGTTTCGTTATTGCATTATTTCTCTCATCTATTCGCATGTGAAGATATAATTTAATAATAGCAAGGAAAGTACGGCTTCAGCCTTTATGTTGCTAAAGGCTATTTTGCATCCTGTTGTAAAATGTCAAATGTCACAGTGCTGATCTGAAGGGAAAATTACATTTAGGGTTTTATGCTTTGTGAGCCTGGTTTGTATAGAGTACCAACAAAATTTAATGACTAATTAATTACCTTTAGGTAATTACACCTTTGCAATTTCGCTTGGTACACAGACAAGTATCAACAAATTAGGCACACGCCAGTGAGTTGTGATGTACTAGAATGGTTCTATAGGCTAGATCTACAACAACAACAGTAGGAAAGTGAATGCGTTCACCTGTGAAAAGAGAGTAGCGGATGAAATGGCTAAGAACTTGCACCTTTGTGTGTGTGAAGTGGTCTGGAGTGGAGAATTCATGTAGTAGGTACACGCATTGCTACGTGTAAGTATTGCAGTTGATGAAATGAAGTGTAGGTAGGCATTTAAGAGTGGAGATGAAAGGAGGAGATTATATTATCCGAGCTTCCTCAATTCACAACTGGAGGAAAAGCACGACGCGAGTTCAGTGAAAAGGTGAAAAGTGAAACACTAGCAGTTTCTGTTTCTGTTGCACAAATATTTATAATAGGTGTAATATACTCCCTGACCGTAGCTTGACTTCATCTCTACAAAAGTACAATGCCTTTTCACTGTCACCAACACTCATACAAGCTATATACCTCTACCAATGTTATTTCGGGGAAAGTCTGGCGATCTTTTATTTACTGTTTTGTAACTTGGACAAGGCTATACACTGCTATACTCTCTTTATTTCCCTGTAAATGGATTGTACAACTCAATTTCTTAAGAATTTTTTTACAATAGGTAGACATCGCTTGATGTAATGTTGCAAAAGAACAGGTACCTATTATATAAGACAGGTATATATACGTAGTAAGGATGATTGTACATACCAAATAAAATGTTTCCATTGAGTTTTCTGTACTTCATATCCATGTCCAATAATGTCAGGAAATATTTCCTAGCTCCACTTCGTAGAATATTTATAATCACAAGTTGAGCGAGACAGAATTTTGCCAACGACGTAACTTGCGTTGGGAGAAACTTTTCCTTGTCTGATTACCTGGCATACTATGCATACCATCAGAACTGGAGCAGGAGTCTTCAGCGTCTGCCTCTATATCATCACTGAAATATTGGCGAGAAGGATTTTTACTTAGAGGGGAGATATCAAATTTCCGGCAAAATGATGGGGTTGGCGATTCTTCCAAAGAAGATCCAGAAATTTCATCCGAAGAGAAGTAAATGCTGTATGTGCTCAGGTGAAAATTGTCAATGCCAGAGTAGAAGGAAGATGTAGAAGAGTCATCTGTAAGATGTAACAATTTATCCTCTAGATCTGTTGGTGATACTATAGACCACCGCCGTTTTTGTGTACCACGAAGCTCTTCTGGCGGACTCCTGATCCTGGATTGTGCTAACGATTCTCCGTCCTCCTCTTCCACGCTAGGTCTATCCTTATTGTCCAGTTCAAGTCCTATATCCAAGTTCCCTGATATTCCTATACCAGAGGAGTTACCACCAACAGCACCACATTTGCTATTTTTAGATTCACTAATGTTATCACAATCACTGTCAGTTTTCTTGTTTGTGAAAATGGACAAAAGCTTTTCCTTCAGTAACTTACTTCTAGAACTATTTCTTGGGTGAATGTTACTCACTTTTAATTTTTGCCTGCCTGAAGAAGCCTCTTCACAGCGTTTCCGGTCCTTAAAGTCCTTAGATGCCATGCGAGTCACTATTTCTTCTGTCTTCAATGTTACAAAATCTTTTAATACTGATTGTTTTGTTGAAATAAAATAATAATCAAGATTGTACTTATTTTCAATTTTCCCGCAAAATTATTACGAGCACTATTAATTTAATGGTCGTCGAAGTAAAATTTTTCTTAAACTTTTGTTGAGGTGAAGATGAAAGTGAATAGGGTCTTTATTCGTTCTGACTAGATAAAAGAAAGCAAATCCTTATGAGAACTAACTCAGTCTTTGGCTACTTTCACTCTGTTGCATGTTGTCAATCCTCCTGCGCTTTATGAACTGTCAATAATGTTTCCTGAGTTTCCACCTCGCGTCAAATTCTCCGAAATATTGCCTCGTTCATTGTGAGAACAATACCTGAGCTCTGTACCTTATGATGCTTTCCATTCCAATTCTCAACATCCTCTGCGTCCATACAGAATACAGAGCACAAGTTTACCATTAATGAACATTGATTCAGTTATACAGAAAGATACTACTAGCTGTTGTCCCGACCGATCTGGATGAGTGTGCAGACAAGAGATACTATCATCCTAAAGCGGGTACCTAAAACCACTTCAGATGAGACTGATTCGATACAGATCCAATACAGATATACATGGTAGGCATATTTACCACGCAAGTAGTATTTCATTCCTAGTTTTCATCATGCTGATCTATAGTCACTCACAAAGGACGAAATGAAAACGGAAGAGACTGGTTTCCTACGTCTCAGTACTATTCTTCGAATTTTCACTTTCGTCACTTGCTCTTCAAGACCTTCCTGCGCTTGCCATCATTGAAAACTATAAATATCACTATCTTACTTGATGCAACCTAGTACTTGTGATCCAAAGCACTTTTCAGCAATGTACATCTAAGTAGTTCTTGAATATATCATTCTACGTGCTTGTAAAACCGAGTGGGAATACAGATAGAATCTGGATTTTTAAAATCTGCCGGATATCTCTACTCTTTCCGCTATATATTTAACTAATAGGTTTTCCTTTTACTTCTTCAGTAAGTAACATGGATAAGTTCTCTCGCTCCCTCTCTAGAAACAAGCATAATTGAATTTTTTGTTGTTGCTACACACATAATGACGTGGAGAATTTGTATGTATGTATTAATAGCTTCGGAGAAAGCACTCGCAGATAGAGTGCAAAGAAAAACAAAATATAATGGTAGGCCACGACTTACGTCCCAACTTCTTGTTTATCAGTTTATTGTTGATAAGGATATCCTGTCAGAAGTCCTCTTCTTCAGGTTTATGATGTATAATACACAACCATTATTAGGAAAATTAAATTTGCTGGGAATATGATTCTCTGCTAGAATCTAGAGCAGCAAACTACTAGTTTCACAAAGCTTTCCTTTAGTCACATCCAATATTAACAAAGAGAAGACTTGGTATCATTTTACTTCGAATCTTCTCCATCTACTACTACAACGAGAAAGAAATGAGAACGTTGTACTTACTTGCCCGCTATCAAATATCATTTTCTTATATATTTTTACATCATTATGAACTTCTGTAAACAGAAAAAGTACATCTCTATATGCTGTCATACAAAAAAGTCCTCACCACATTATAAATTAGGTAGTACCAGGTAGTACGTATATTTTTCTCATCTACCACAAACTATGCCCTGTGCCCCGTATAACTAACTTCAGAACCAGCATATAATTTAATTCCATGATATTCGCCACTACGTACTACTATTATATTCTCTACTACACAAGCCCAAGTTCCCTATGCTAGTATAGCTACGCTTGTGCTCTTACAGCGTAATAATATGGCAATGTATTGTTTATATAGGATATTCCGCAGATTTTAAGTAAACTTGTTTGTTTCCTGTTTTTGTGAAACTATCTTATCACACACAAGCAAACACTATTATCCGATCCGGACTTCGCACTTACGTAAACAGTTGTTATTAAGACACCCCTTTCATCTTCTATTATTTATTTGTCAACATGCACGACTCACACCTCTAACAATAAAAAGTGTTAAATATACGTATGTATCCAATTACTTACGTAAGCAGATATGATTTACTTCACTTGAATACTATTCCTATAGTACGTAGCATGCGTTTAGTCACTTTCGCATCAGTTACCGTTTCTAAGCACTGGAACTAACTACTCAGAATTGGAGTGTCGGAACTAGACTGAACTAAGCTGGATTATGATATAGAGAGTAATAATACCTAAGCATGAGCAACTTTTGTCAAATGTTGAAATGTTTGAACTAAATTATAACCCGTCGTGTTTCGTACAGAATCTATAATTTTAATTAGGTCAGAAGATTTAATTGGATTAACGATTTTATTTTTTAGCGCATAGGCATGTCAGACGATTAACATATTACATACGATCAGTTCCCAAATTCAAGTTTCAATAGAATTTGACATAGTTATATTTGTTACATACACCAAAATTACACCAACTTATGTGGCAGTATTATTAACATCCAAAGTAGTATCTTTAGATAAAACGCATTTGTAATAATAACTAAAGTAATAATTATAATCAGTTCCCAAATCCAATCAATTAGAATTTGGCATGGTTAGTTATATTGTTATATCAGTTACATACATCAATTTATGCGGTAGTGTTAGTATTGTTTACATTTAAAGTAGCATCTTTAGATAAAATGCATTTGTATAATATATTATATTATTAGTAATATAGATTGAGACACGTCATTTTACAAGTACAAACATTAGACAACATTTTCGTAGACCAGCATGCAATTCATGCATGGAATTATTAATTACAGATAAGTGTAATTCAGTATTCAAATTCAATATGAGATCCAGTGCTGCCCATAATAACAGACTGGCAAGATTCGGAACGAGAAATTGGTCGAATAGGAAAAGGAAAAAGAAGTCCCCTTGGAGGATCTGACTCTCCTTCGTCCCAGTCCAAGGAGCTCCAGTCAAAGGCAGGAGGCTGAGGTGACTCATCGAAAAGTGACTGTGGCGAATCTGGAGACTCGAGAGGTGTTCCACCAGTACTCGCGGTTTCTGGAGTAGCGGGTGTGACATGCCAAGTGGTACTAACATTCCCTGCTTTTGAAGAAGTTGAAGGTGAGTATGAAACTTTTTTGAAGTCCACTACTACCTGAATGGTATTTGATTCAGGTGGAACAATTTGGTCAACATCCTTCTCTTCCGGTACAGGTGGGTTGAGAGATTGAGTACTGGTACTAGAGTTACAAGTTTTCGGATTGGTTTCAGTTTGTGGCTGAGCAGGTGTTACAGTTTGTGGCTGTGCAGGTGTTACAGTTTGTGACTGTGCAGGTGTTTCAGCAGGAACTTGAGATGAACCAGAGAATATTGACCAATTAGTCGGAGCACGTCTTGAGATATCGGATGCTGCAGAGCTGCTGAATTTCTTGAGGGAACACCATAGTCTCGCAGGATAATGACTTCCACTCTGCGTCGAGCTTCCTTGGCAATTCTGCAATAGGGAACTGTCAGATTTCCTTGTCGGCGAAGGTGAGGACTGAGCTTTAGTAAGTCCTCCGAAAAACGATGCTATACCCTGTCTTTTCTTCGGTGCATTGATCTCTACTCCAGCTCCAGCCATATCTGAAACCACAATATACACCACTATAATAGAGTCCGCCAATGAAATTGATACTTATGCTAGACAGATCGGTTATTAATCCTGATATACATTTCTACGTGAAATACTATACCTAATGTAAGATCGTTGATACTGTAGATCGTAATCCGTTTCTTTCATTGTTAATACCTTATCTTTAGTACTAGATATAGCCGGGTGTTTATTATGAGTAGGTATTTGTTAGTTTAGTATTAAATATGCAAAATGAAATATTGTATGGTGGAAATAGTGATTTGATTTTAGGTACCTTATGATTGGAAGATTGAGGTTGACTTTTTGCTGCGGAGAAGTGGAGAGAAGTAAACCTTTCTAGAGGAAGAGTGAAATTGCACTGAGTTTATACGCACAAGAATTATAAGAATATAATGTTTTGAGAGTTTCAGTGCTGCAGTGAAATGTTAAATGTAGATGTTGGATGATAAAGGTTCTCGTCTAGCTACCATTACTAAAAGCTACCTAGATTGCTCTGATAAATAAATGACATTAGTAGATTTTACTCTGCTACTTCCCTTGTCTTACGAACGTAACAGCAACCAACCGGGCTAGTCAACCTTCCCAGTTGGAATAAACCGACAACTAGGTAGCTAGCGGCTGGATGGAGCATGGAACTCCATTGAATTTCACATGCTATAAACGGGTAGAATAGACATTCTGCACTCTACGGGAAGCAGTCGAACGAAATACCCTCATTTATGAGTATTGGCTAACACAATTATCATGGAAGAGTTCTCTCCGGAACATGCATTAGATACAGAAGCTGCTACTTCATTCCAGATCAGAGTGCCAGAGTATAATATATTTCTCCTATGCACACACGACACTGGTTGAGGCTTTTGCTGTACACATACTACAAATATGAGGTCTGATCTTCGGCATCGAGTCAAAGAAACTCGTTTTAGTAGCTTTAGTCACCGGCGATGAGTCAATGCCTAAGCTTTTGGCTTCTGATAAGTATTAAATGTAGCAAATGTACATAAATACTCGATTCGATGCATATAGCAGTCCTCTCGTCGCAGTTTCACCGGATATGTTCTTTTGTCACCAACTCTCACTCAAAATCAACTAACTTTCAATAAGGATATCCTTTCCAACAAACATAGACAGCGATACTTATTAGGTTTTCCTAGATATACTAGACCTTTTCATAACATTCTTAGCAACATCCTTCTTTCCAGTCCTAGTGCAGGAAGGAATACTTAAATTCTTCTTCTACATTCAAAATTACAAGGACTACAAAAGAAAAGAAAATGTACTCCAGACTTTCTTATGTCTTGGGAACTTTCCAAAGTTGTAGCAGCTCTTTTTCAGTATACTAGCTATCAACGACTAACTTTTCCGGCACGTATAAGATGCATGAGAGCATTTGTATTCATTAAATGAGAGTTGTGTCTTGGAAGTAAAGTTATTTGATCTGTTTGTTATTGTGTGGATGGGCAACAACCAGTTGCATTGAAGTTCCACTATGTCCATATACTACATTAGTATATTTCACCTATATCCTTCATTTAGTATATAACCCCGAGAGAAAATCAGGATGTCACACACAATTAAGGTTAAATCATGCTAGTGCCTTTTTAATTTGTTTGTTTGCAAAGGTTTGCTGTAGCACTGTAGTCAAACACATATAATTTAGACATCTTCTGCAATGACGATTTCGCAGTGAAGTATTTATTCTTAAGTAAGTAATTACAGCAAATCTCATCCTATCGCCTTCTTAGCACTGCTAAGTCAACTAACAAAAAGATACTTGAAAGAAAAGTTCACAGTAGTCACAATGTATATAATTGTACAAAGCTTGACTATACAAAAATAGATTCCTTTTCTATCACAAGAATCGATAACTCCGTAGTATCTACTATAGCATGTGGACAGACGCTATAACATTCGACACATTTTTCTTCAATTTTCTTTCCTCCTTCAGTACCATTGATGAGGTTCTAAACATCGGTTACCATCTTTTGTGTTTCTTTCTTCCATTCAGGAGGTTTATCAAAGTCAGAGTAAAATTACATGCCACAAACACAGCAGAAGAAATCACTTTGTTGTTTATACAACCCGTATCTTTCCACAGAAATTATTTCTGTACCATTCATAAAATTTGCTTACATTTTCCACTAAACTAGCAAGATCCTTTGAATTTGTGAAATTTCTCCTGTGGATGAAAGAATTTGGAGGGTGGTAGTGATCTATAATCTTCAGGATGAGCTCCAAACACAACTGGTACCATGTTATTCCTCAAAGTTACAAATAAAGTGGAAATGAGAGTGGAAATCTAACAGATCTCAATTTGTGATTCAAAAATTGCAAGTTGTGGGAATTCCTTTCTTTCAATGAAGTTTGTGCAGAACTGAAATTAGGGAAAATTATCAGTGGATAGTGAATAGTGGATTTAACAAGTTTGAATGGTATCATAATAAGAATCGATAACTTGGTATAGTACCTATAGCATTATGGAAACTAGTTTAAACGCTCAATACCTTTTTCTTCAATTTTCTTTCCTACTCCAGTACCATTGATGAGGTTCTAAACATCGGTTAGCATCTTTCCATTGTGTTCCCTCCTTCCATTCCGGAGGTTTGTGAAAGTCAGAATAAAATAGCATGCCACAAACACGGCAGAAGAAATCACTGGCTAAGTTGTTGTTTATGGCACCCGTGTCTTTCCACAGAAAATATTCGTTATACAATTCGTTATCTTCATCTACTTTTTTCAGGTAACTAGCAAGATTCTTTGGACTTGTGAAATTTTCCACGTGTATGTAAGAATTTGGAGGCGATAGTGATCTATAGTCTTCAGGATGAGCTCCAAGCACAATGGGCACCATGTTATTCCTGTAAAGTTAGAAACTAAGTTCTTAGCAGGTAGCAGTTACATATATTTAGAAAAACTCTGCCAAAAGATCTTGAAACCCAATCCCAAACAATAGAAACCATTTTATGCTAATTTCATATGCATCAACTCGATGAAAATTAAACGGGGCAACAAAAAAGTTCCAACTTACTGAAGAGCGTTTTCAAAAAACTTTTCTGTGATATAATCTCTACAGTTGGAGTTTTCAAATGCCAAATAAAATTTGTATTCCTTTCCTAGGAACGTAAAGCAGTCTTTCTGACAAGGCAAATCCCCACATTTTCCGTAGAAATCCACTTCAATATATTTCTGGAGTTCCCGTATATATTTAATTCGGTTATTATAATCCTTGCAGTTTGAAATAACTGCTGCCACTAATTTTGTCTTATTTTCAGCGTGGTTCTTCACAGGTGAAGTAATATTTTTAACTAAAATTTCACATATCCAACAGTTAGATTAATCTTGTATTCAATATAACCCAAGGTAAAAGTCATTATGCTTACAAACTGATTTACTATGGCTTTTCCACTTGTAGTATGGTATACAAATATCAGATCCCCTCCAGTACGAAGCTAAAACGGCATTGTTTCTGCTGAGATCAACAGGAATAGCAATATAAGGGGATTCAAGGATAAATAGGAACTGTTGCATGGATTTAGGAATAAGGTTTTCATACAGACGAAATTCCCAGTTTCTAGTTCCGACGATACCGTCGAAATGTTCCATATTTAGAAGAAATGGATACAGAGATTTTTCTATGACGAAATTGCATTTAGAGTTAAGAGCCGGCGCATAGGGGCATTTAAGACTTTTATTTGTATTGTAGTAGTAGTCCCAATTACCGGTGATTAAAATCCGCTTCGCCTGGTGAAATTGGAACAGAAATTAAACTGGGAATTAATTGATAAGAAATAGACGCTTACACACTACATGACCTCTTTTTGCTTGTACAATCGTTTATATCGTCACCTTTGAATTCCTGAATAACTGTCCATTGGAAAAATCTTTAATCCATCTTCTCTGGTCATCAATCCGATCTGATCGAGAAAATTCTTCAACATCTGCATTATTAGACCTCCAAAGGGACTCTTCCAAAATGACTGTGTCACCACTAATAGTGAATATGGGGGTTGGGGCATCTATTACAATATTTATTAGTACGTAGATACCAAACCAACAAATTGAAACAATTATTACGGATAAAAAATATCTATTTCTTCTGAACATTGTTATTCCTGAGACTCCTACATGACTCTAGCTATACTGTATTATACTTTACCTTACTACTGCCACTAATGGATATGTATAGGTGATGATGTTCTAATAGGATGTCAAAACAAGTAAAATATACATGTACACGCATTATCACAGTGCAACAGCTAGTAAATGATGTTAGTTATTTATTGCAGTAAACTGTTCTTCATTTCAACAAAAATAAACACAGATACCGAAGTCTTATCTTATTATCTCATATCCTAGCACACACGGCTCACGGTCTGTTTGTATGTCTTATCTTACTTACACAGATATTGCTATGAAAAATTGTCGCTATTGTAGAGAGGACTGATGATGGGGAAATGATGTCCACGATGTCAAAAAACGCAGAGTAATGTACTCATCTCTGGTCACTTTACTTGTAAACTCGACATGGCAAAAACCGCCGTCTTCCGGTTAGTTCTCTGTACAAGTTATAAGTATTAATTGTTACCACACCTTTGCGTTTTGGTACACATTTAAATATTTGTACTTGGTTTAGATTAGAATGAGCTTAAAATCACAGATGACAGACTACAATAGATTATGTAAACTACTTTAGCGTTTTACCCACTATATTTTTTTCGTCTCGACCACACATAAACAGACCAAATATAACCCCTGTATGAATGGGTTACAAATTATATTTATGTGCGCTGGTTATTACCACCTTACACTTTTGAGTACTAACCTGGTGGATTACTAAAAATGCTTCGTAAATTTTCAAGTAAGTAAAATACGTCTAAGCTACTTCCAAAAGTTTATACACTTTGTTTCATTCTACTTATTGGTGAAACATTAAACATTAAGGACCATTTCAGTGCATATGTGCAATGCTCTCACAGTGTACAGGCACCGAAAGTGGCTAGCAGTAGCACTACAAACACACTTGCGTGCTGAAGAGTTTATTACTTTTATCCGATTTACTTCACAATATCTAAGTTATCGGGATATACACAAATAGCCCGTATACTTTGGTAGATCTTAACGTAAATATTTTTTAGTCCACCAAATGGTACAATATATATTAGAAAGTTTTAAAAGTAACTGTGCTGAATTTACGCAGCTGTCGCTCGTTTCCTCCACGTTGTGACATAACCTAATAGCCTCCTTTGTCTATACATACATTGTTAGAGCCTTCTGACTCTAAGGTATTTAGTCTAAAGTTTAAGACTAATTGTGTCTTTGATTGAAAATTAGATGAGTTTCCTTCATTTCCTAGAGTAGAAAAATACATGCAAAAACTACCTCTACATGTATTATCAATCCAACGAAAGTTTTCCTCTGCTGATAACGATAACAAAAGGGAGTTCGCGCTTGACTGAGCACTAACAAAGGAGACCACCTACAAAGCTATTGTGTCCTCTTATCAGCAGAGGAAAACTTTCGTTGGATTGGTAATAGTCCATAATGATTTATATCCATGTAAGTAGTAATTGACAGTGAATTTGATTTTATTGTGTACATAAATATTCAAGGTATCCTGAGATGTCGGACAAGCAGACGCACACGAATTCTATATTTGGTTTGTCTCCTTCTTCTTACTGCTGTGGCTTTTCTCAGTTATCTATCAAACAATAAGTCAGTTGAAGTTGAGTGCAATCAAAAAAGTAAATTATTAAAATATATATTTTGCTAAGCTATTTAATGATATCTGCTACAAATATGAATAAAACATGAGACAGAATTGAAGCTATTTGAATCGCAATTGTTCTTATTGTCGCCCAAGGTCAAGTAAATTTAAGCGGCCTTAGGGGACCTCTCTAATCTAAAATCCCCCCATGGCCTTTTCAAAAGTATACTTCTAGGTATCCCAGCCAGGCTGGGGATCCTACGGATTGTGAGGTCCTCTATAGAGCAGAGCCACCCGTTGAGGAAGTTGCCTATAGTGGTTGAGATTATATTGAGAAAATAATGCTACATGATATGTACTTATGTAGATGAACGTGGTTTCTCCGATATGTCTTTGTTACTTAACGGATCAAGCTGTAAAATTCCCGATATCAATCTCCGAGAGCTCTGTGTTCTTCCTTTAATAAAGAAGGTGAATTTTCTAGAAGACTGCTTCCACAATTATGACCATTGGACTTACGTGGATGGAAAGGTTGGTATATCCAATATATTTTACTTGTGCCATTGTTCGTTAATTAACGACATGATGTCCGTATTTGGTAAGAAATTAGAATAGTCGTGTATGCACAGATAGAAATTCTGTCCATTGCCATATTTCATAATCTAGTCCTACTGTCTCATATTCATTCCTTTTCATTGACCTCTTTATATTCAGTACTTTACTCAATATTTGAATTTAATTGCAGAGCTTAGTTATAAACACTACAGCGATAGAAGAATCAGGTTATAACGAAGACTCGCTTGAATTCTGCTACAAAATAGTATCAAGAAAAGTACAGGACGCTCATAACTACGACACAGATGCCGACAATCTAGTACTGTGAGGAATTCTTACTAGCCAAACGTGCTATTTTATAAACAATACCTTGTCATCATGATCTTTGCAGATTTTTTGCTGATCTATTATATTGTATTCAGATATTCCTCAGAATGTTTTCCGATGGAACAAGTGACTGAACCAAATACAGGAGAA
Organism: Tomocerus qinae; assembly: GCA_020055645.1. Lineage (NCBI taxonomy): Eukaryota > Metazoa > Arthropoda > Collembola > Entomobryomorpha > Tomoceridae > Tomocerus > Tomocerus qinae. Next base: position 25,624,752 of record CM034549.1, read on the forward strand.
TTCTTTATGGTGACAGGCATTGTAAAATCTTTGAATGGAATTTTTACTTATAATGCATACCGAAATTATCATTGGATTCCTTCAGTGACAAATTCCGAGGAAGTAATTTCAAAGCATGAATATTGGAATAGGAGTAATAAATCCGTCGTCATTGATGAAACTCCTCCAAATGTCATTCTCATCGGAATTGACTCGACTTCAAGACTTAATTTCCGCAGGCAGATGTCAAGAACAAAAACGACATTGGAGAAACTTGGTGCTTTAGAAATGCTAGGATATACTAAAGGTACTTCTCACTTCAATAACTTGTCCGAAAATACAGAAAAAAATATATATCTGTAATATTATTTGTGAGTCTATTAGTTTCCCTATCTCTAAGTTCCTTAAGGCAAGTACCCCAGAGCCGCGAGAGGTCTAAAAGAACCTCTCTATCTACTAGTCCCCTAGAGTCACCCATCTGTCCGAATGCCCAGGGGTATCCCGCTCGGGCGGCTCTATGGAACTTCTAGATAGAGAAGTCCCCTACAACTGTCAGCCTGGACGGGGCGGCTCCAGGGGACTTCTCTGTCTACGAATCCGCTTGGGCTACCGAAACTTTCCATAAATGTCTAAGTTTGGGAGGGCCGCGCCGCGGGAGACTCTAGAAGACTTTAGAGCTGCTAGGGGGCTTTGACGGGACTGGAGGAATGGAATTGAGAAGTGAGGACCTCTCACTCTTTATCTAAACGTCTCCTAGGGTGGCTCTGAATTTCCAAAAAATACATATGTACCCAGGCGAGCGGTTTTGGCGCAACTTTATAGGTAGATAGAGAAGTCTCCCAGGGCCGCCCGCCTAGGAGAGGCAGTCCTGTGGGACTTGCCATCTCTTTACCCAATACATCAAATACGTAGGTAGTAAGTAATACACTTGGGATTTTTAACTTTCAGTTGGAGACAATACGTTCCCCAATTTTGGTCCAATGTTATCTGGGTATAACATTGAGAAGCTTGAAAAGATCTGTCAAGTTACACCTTGGAACAGTAAGCAAGATAATTGTCCTTACATCTGGAAGAGATTCTCGGAAGCGAATTATTTTACCGCACTTATAGAAGACGGTCCTTTTTTCACTGGATTCAATTATAAAAAGACTGGATTTGTAAAACAACCTGTGGACTTCTATTTAAGACCACTGATGCTTGCAGCACATGAAAATGCTCCAACCATCCTCAACAAATTTAATTTAGTACAGGTTTGTTAACATTTATTCATGGAATATCCCATTGGGTTCCATTATATTTGTAAAAGCAAATATTTTGGATACAGATTGATCATATCGATTGTGTGGGACATAGAACAAACGATGAAGTAATAGTTGATTCCATAAAGCAAATATTGGAACTATCCACCACGAATAAAGTTCCGTTGTACTTGCACAGCTGGAGTACTGTCCTAGCACACGATGACTTTAATTACATCAATTTAATTGATGATTTGTATGCAGATCTTTTGGAACATCTCAATACAAAGCAGCAACTGAAAAATACTGTTTTATTCTTTCTTAGTGATCACGGTATTAAATTATCATTCTACTTCACCTTTGATATCAACTCTAACAGGTTTAATCTTTGTTCTAGGTTACCGATTTGGTAAAATCAGGGACACGTTTTCAGGCTGGTACGAAGAAAAACTTCCGTTTTTATGGATTTATTTGCCCCCTCGTTTAAGGGAAAAATTTCCTGAATGGCAGAACAGTTTGCAAATCAATTCAAGGTGGGTGATTATAGCCGCGATCTGTATTTATTTTTTATTTGCATAAAATGTGTATGCAAATATGTACAGGAATATATACAAAAAAACAGCAAAATGTGTATTTAAAAAGGTTTCAAAGGATGGGAAACTATTATATGCACACTAAGTCATTGCAAAATGGAAATATAATGGCAGAGAATATTATATTTTCTATTTTTGACCCACGTCCCCTGTCATGGGGTGAGTGTAACTTGTTCCAGGACCTTTTTGCTGTCCATCAACCTATTGCATGACTTTGTAGGATAAATATAACGGAAGTTATATCTATTTTTCGTTATTTTCAAGTATTTAACCCACTTCCGTTTTCAGCCAGGGGATGCGACCGATTTTGCCAGTTTACGAACTTGGCCTTCATATTTACCTGTTTATTGTACCCAAAAAAGTTAAACAACTAGCTCGAACCATTCGAAAGTAAAAAGTAATAGTGCATAGGGATAACCTAACAGACAGGCGGAAATAGATATAGAGAAGATAAAAACTTCTCCGAATAAACGGAAAGGAAAAGATGTACAAAAAAATCACAAAAAGTTTTGAAACACCTATAGCTATTAATAATGTTATTTAAATCATTATAGCTATTTTTTATATTTGACTTTGAATATTTAAATATATTAAATATATTTAAACTAATATTTTGTTCGAAACCCTAAAATATGGGTAATGATTTAAAATGATTTTTCTATGGCAGTGGTTAATGAATCACAGTAGTTTAGGTACTGTGATTCATAAACTATAAACGATAGTATTATCGCTTGATATTCAGTCCTACAGACTGTACTTTAAAGTTTATGTAAACATATTGACAAATTATTGTGTAAACGCAGACGTTTAGTATCAACATATCATCTTTACTGGACTATGAATGAGATTTTGAAGACATTTAGTGGACTGGATGATCCTATAAACGCGAAGGAAATTGCATCTGAAGTAGTTATCCCTCGGAGCTATCGAAATACTCTATTAACTCCAGTTCCTTCTGATTGGACTTGTGATGATGTTGGTGTTCCTGTAACATTCTGTGCTTGCTACCCACGCAGATCTTTGGATACTGAATCGGAAATTGTAACAGATGTGTCTCAACTTGCTTTAAGTTATGTGAATTCCTTTTTACCAATGGACGTCTGTGCAGAACTGAAATTAGAAAAAGTACTCAGTGCATATATCATGGACAAAAGTAACGATGTCGTTACGTTTGTAATTTCTCTGGTCAGCGATCCTGGCCAATTTGTGTTTGAGGCATACGTGGATTACAATGTAGGAACCAAAACCTTTGGAAACAGCTCTACCTCTACTGTCCAACGTACAAATAAAATCAACAGTGATGTCAGTTGTGTCAACAGCCCTCGTTTAGAACTATTTTGCTATTGCAAGTGACAAGTTTCTGTTTCTTATGACTATTAACAAGAATTTCAATTGTATTTTAATGATTGTTGTGATAAGTATATAATACTCCGAATCCTCGGTACTGTAATTCCTTACTCAGTGATTCAGATAAAGGGAAATTGAGATAACGAAGCTTTGTAGTTCAATAAAGTATTAGTGACATGACATAATTTCAAAACCATGTTCTTATCAGTTCCTATTAAGCAGAGTAGACAATAGATACTATGAATTATGACTCTCCGCTTACGTACAAACTAAACTTGCGTATACCAAAGTCAACAGAACAATTACATCAGTGGATTTATTTTAGTATTGTCAGGATAGGAATGCAGTCACAGTCACATGTGTTTATATGGAAGATCGGATGTCAGTGTAATCACTTTGACTTACTTATCACTCAGGAAAGCACTTTTTTGCTTATGTGTAGCATAAAATGATTAATTCACAATCTGTGAGGTTTGCTCTATTCTCGAATGAATATTCATGACTAAGCTCATGTGTTTTGTCACCAATCAATTATTCCTATTCGGTTGAAGCGTTAGTAATTCAGCGTGGATTTAGATTCATTAGAGTGCATAATGTAAATTTATTTATTACTCTGTACTAGACTTGTGGTCGTGAAGTACAATTTGTGTTCTGTCTAATCGATCGATGCATGTGCATCTAATTAGCAACCAAATGTGGTAAATAAGTAGGACCTAATACTTCCACGAACTGTAACCTACAAGTTATCTAAGACTGAAGGTCTTAATTGATATACTAATTGTTGGTGAATATATCGTTGCTGCGTCGAATAATATTTCTAAATGCAAGCCAAAAAACCTTCTTAAAATAATGCATACCATTCTAAACACTTGTCTTCTCTTTTTGTTCTTACGGGACGCTATAGGTAACGAATGTACTAACGTAAGTTTCATACTTACTTTAAACCTAAACTATATACTATACAATTAAACTAAGTATTTATTATTCATGACATTTTCAACACTAGTATTACAATTTATACATCAAAATCATCAACCTAATTGTTTTAATGTGATTCTAATTCTAGATGAGATTTCTGGAAAATAGGTTTATTTGTCCTAGTGGTGAGCAGAAATACTTTCCAGTAAAAGGCAGCTGTACATTCTTCATCAAATGCATTCCACATAATAACCAAGATGAAATTGAAAATGATTTACCTCTGCCATTTATGAAATGTCTAACGGGAAGGATATTTGATGGGACGAAATGTGTTCAAGTAAACGATTCCACTGATTTCTATAATTGCCCACAACGCCGTTGTTTCCCTCAAGGTGCACACATACACTAACCATTGTATTTTGAATATAATTAATTAATTCAGTAGCATTCTTGACATTTCCTTTTCTAAGTTTAAACTAATGTGCCTCTTAGTACTTATAAAATTAATAACATTCGAATTATGAATTTTTGAACAGACTCCAAACAAACGGATTGGCTAGACAAGGAGCATGAATCTGTACAAGTGGAATCAATTCACCAAAGTCGTAAGCAAATAGTCCAAGTGTCATCATCAAGGGAATCTGACTATTTTTTCCAAGTTGACCAAAGTGGAGCTACAGCGAGTTCCAGTCTCATTTCCTTCAGTAAAATAGTTATCAGTGTATTTCTTGTAGATTTTATATTTGTAATATGCATTCTATAGAACTTTTTGTATATTTTTATACTCTCTGTACAAAATAATGTAAACGTGGGAACAAAATATGTGCCTTTTATTTTTATAGTTTATGAAGTGTATGTAGGTTAAAATGGAAAACTGTCTTATCGTTGTTTACATGGTTTAAAATAATATATATGTCGTGAGCTCACGTGAATGTACTTACAGAAATGACTTATGTCTACGTATTCTGTTTGGATGATTTGGCATGCAACATTGTCTGTTCTTTAGAGTAGTGTCAAAGTATACTTTATCATATTTTGTGCATTCTCTCATTTCGTGATTTATGCCTACCTTGAAAGAAGAATTTCATTACGAATATTACTCACACTCTAATCTTTACTTTGTCTGTCCTCGCCATTATCGGTACATTTGCACTATATATTTTGGCAAAGTGCATTTAGTGTAGGTTGACTGTTTCATAACCCAATTCATTGTGTAGACGTAGACATAAGTTATAAAAGCCTAAAAGCTTTCTCTTTGTTTCTTTAGCTATTATAACACCGATTGGGATTTTGCATGCTTTCCTTTTCAAGAAAATTATGGCAATTTGCAGTTGGGACAATATTATAAGCAATACCATGAAATCATTGCACAATAGTACTTATACGACATCAGGCAAACGCCACTGCACTATACAAAGCCATGAAATGTACACAAAGCTATTCTGCTTAGCCATATCATGGTTTCAGATCTATTCTCCTTACATTGCTTTATCCTACAACAAATGGAAAATGCAGGAATTACACGATGAAAATTGCCATCGTGTGTAGGCGCATCTAAATTTGAGTTTCAAGTTTCGGAAAAGTAGAAATTATTAAACACTCCTGGTTATGGGTGTTGGCTATAGTAAGAACCCTAATTAAATTACCTATTCAACGGACGTAAGGAGTGTTTTAGTCACGTACTTCTAATTTTCATTTTTGACTTTATGGAAAATTGAACTAGAAACTGAAACATGGAATACGGCAATAATGTAATTATCTCAGAACAAAATAGTGGTCAAAATATCCTCAATAAAAAGCAATTCAAAAAGAAATTCAGACGAAAGTGGTTTAAAGGCCAAGATATAGCATGGTAAGTTATTTTAAATTTTGATGAGCCTAGAGTTTTAAGTACAAAATCTCAATTAAAATGTTTACTAAGGTGGAATCCTCCTGTTCACTCTACTCCTGTGGGATTCTGTAAAGATACCTCAATTCAGGGATTGAAATTTATAGCGCAGAGAAATCGTCATATTACTGAAAGGTTAAAAAGTGTAAACCTTACAATTTAATTTCCTAATTTAGTTTATGAAATGATTTACAAGACAGAGCATTTACAAGAGCCAGAGCATTGGTCAACACTCTGGCTCTTGGAAATCACTTCATTTTTATTTACTTTTAAAGAATCTTTTGGATAATCGCATTTCTTCTGGGAGCTGGAGGTGCTTATTATCTGATTGATGGTATTTGGACACGTTATAATGAAAATCCTGTGATAGTTACGTTTATGCCTACAGAACAGAATATAGACACAATAGCATTTCCAGGTATGGACCAAATTATATTTTCAGTACTGAAAGAGATATTATTAATGATTTTGAATGATTCAACTGACAACTGCGTTTATTGCGTTATTATTGCGCTAACAATTTGCAACATGAATAAATTCCCGAGGAGTGGTATTGAAAAGCTTATTCGGTAAGAGTGTTCCTAAACAATTGTATTCATTGTCTACTTACACTTTTTACAAAACAGTTCTATTTAAAAATTCAGCGAAGCAGACATGGAAGACAATCAAGATGCGACAAAGAACTTACAGTTCGCAGATTCCATTTGCAACATTCAGAGAAGCTTTTCTAAGATTTTTAATTATTCTGCATCGAGAGGATCCATTCACAATGAAAATAATACTATCAGCGGCGGTGACAGATATGCTCTTATTAACTTCATGTTCAATGTAGCAACACAATTGTTAAATTGTATATTAAACAATATGATACAAATATTGATCTTGGTTTTTATGTTTTAGCATACTCTCCCTTGCGATCAGTTAATCCGTATTTGTATCTTGGGAAATAGAATACGAAATTGCTCAGACATTTTTAAAACCGTTTCAACAAATTATGGAAGATAAGACTATACTTTAAAATTGAATATTCATAGATAAATATTTCACAATAACCTTATCTTTTGTTTATGCTTTACGTGTTGCAGCTTCAACTCGCTCCCGAATCCCCTGAAATTTAGAAAGTAAGAAATATTTTTGTTTGCACTCTACACTGACCACCAATTCGCAACATTTTTTCCATATCTATGCTAATTGTAGTTAGCAGTTATTTTTTTATCTCAATTATTATTGGTAAACTAATAAAATGCACATTTTTACATGGATGTTGTAATGTAGGAGTAGAAATACTGCTGAATGGTCCACAGAGGAAATACAAGAATGGGGGAAATTGAATTTTTTGGAGAAATGGGTAATTTTGGATGATGCTCTGAAATTCCCGTGGAGGCAAAGGAGGGCAGGATTGTCTAATGGCCTGTCACTATTAATTGATCCAAATATACATGAATATTTCTGCCCAATATCAGACTCGGAAGGAATGCGGTTCTCGATGCACAGTCCTTTAGAAACAGCACATATCCAAGATTTTGGGTCTGCATTGGGATTGAATAGAGAAATATTCATTGAAATTCAACCAGATGTTACTCTGGCCGACCCTGAAATTGACGACTTTCCGCCTGTGAGAATTTTATTAGCTCTTAAGGGTTGATTATCTGTGATTGCTATATTATAGTTGAGAAAGTGCATGACTTATTTTTATGATGTTTGGCAGCTATATTATCAAAGATTTGGTATATTGAGTTAAATTTTTTATTATGAAATTCAGCATTAAATTATGAAATTCACTTACAGGAAAAAAGGCTTTGTGTCTTTGGATATGAACGGAAGCTGGAATCTTTTGCTCCATTTACAATCAACAATTGCTTTGATGAGGTTAACTGAAATGGGCCAATTATACTAACCTTTTTATGTTCCTAGCGGTTAGCAGTTTAGTAACGGAGATGTAATTGTCCAGATAAACATTGAAATCTTTTTTTTCTGATTTTCAGTGTATAGCAAAAATAATGGCAACCAACTGCGACTGTATTATGATATACATGCCACGTAAGCCCTTGACTGTCTTAAAATTAAGCTATATAATAGTTCAATGGGATTTATACGTATACGGTATATCGTTGTATAGTAATAAATATTCCTAGATATTTATATTTTGGCTGAATGGAAAAATGAGATAAATTCAGGTACATAATTTGTGTAGCAATCAGCAACGTCCAGAAAATATGTACTGAAGATGATGTAGAGTGTGTGAAAAATACCAGCAGTAAGTCATACATTAGTTGTTTTCAAGTTATCATGTTGATAGACAGCAATATTGCTGTTAATGACAGCTTTCAATTGCATGCTGTTTCTTAAAAATGAGTCAGTCACACATTCTGCTACTTTTAGTGCAAGTAATGGAAAATATTTGGAAAAGCTGCGCACTTTGCGAAGGTCTTTGTGAGGACGTAAAATACAACTATGATATGTCATGGGCGGTTTTACAAAGCTCTTCCGATTTATGGAAAAGCACAGAAAACGGAACAATTCCTGAATGGTCAGTACTTATAAGTCGGAGTTATTGGATAACAATAATAACAAAAGCATTATATATTGTATTCATACATTGATTAACTGTTTTTATGTACAGGGCAAATAATAATTTGTCTGTAGTACACTTTTTCTATGGAGCGGATGCAACTGTGCCCAAACTTCGGAAGAAATTATATGGCACAACTGACCTAATAGGTAAATAAATAAAGGAATTACAATTTCAAATATTGTTTTACAGTGAAAGATATTAAGGGGTTTGTTATATTTTTAATAGCGAATACCGGAGGAGTTCTGGGACTTTGTCTTGGAATTAGTGGTCTAAGTGTTATTGAAGCTATATATTACTTTACCGTAAGGGTCATTTGGCAAAGAGTACGAAGGATGACATTGGGATACAGAGTGGCTAACATTTTTTGGATTACGTACCAAAAACACAAAATAAAACAGACTGGAAACAAACATCAATTTACTCACGAACCCAATAAAATGAAGGACAAAATAAGTTACATTGATTTAGAGACATTGGACATGAACCTCCGACTACGATGATCCTTGTAAATTCTTCCAACATTTTCCTAGAAATTAAATGTACAATCCAAGGTTAGGTAAAAACATTTAGTGTATGTACGCTGATTTTTTTTTTGCTGTATTGGTGCTATCAGTTATAGGAGTCGGAGATTTAGACCAATAAAACAATTTGTTTTCAAACTCTGTGTTGATTTTTATCATTGCACTTCACCAGCATTTAAATCTTCACACACCATAATTATCAACACGGTAGATACCAATTTGTAGTGGAAAAAGTTAGACACGTTATCTTTAATATATTACGCAAAACTAGAGGATCACCCATTTACATTTAGATTTCTATCGCATAATTATTATAGACAACAACCTACACCAATTCATGAAAAATTATACATAGCATTTATTTTTGCAATATCACATGCAGTATTGCGTGTTTTTGAATCTTGGAACACAAAAAGATTGAATTTAAAGATAATTGCAAACTTGCAGCTGTATTCAAATACCGATCTTATATTATGCACTAATCCTCGCTAAAAAAGAGAACTGTCTGGTTTCAGCCAGCTTTAGGTTACAATTATAAAGGGCCCAGTTGGCAAATAAGTACATATAATTATCTGTAAAATTTGAACCATGCATATTAAGCACCTATTTAGCAGTGTTATATTATAACAAAATACACGTAGTGGGTAACCGTGAGATTGGGTTGGTAAACGAATGCCCATTTAAGTTACTGATATAATAATAATATTGTAACTTTTTATTTATCTGCTACATTACTAGTTGCTAAAAAGTTTCACCTAGTAAGTGTAATGAAAATTTGTGGGAATTGCTGAATAAGTTTTCTCTTTGATTTTTAAAACATTTAGTGATTCCAGAAAGATAACTTCCACATAGTGCAATTTTACAGTGCAAAATTACCTGACGAAATTAAATAGATCTACTATAGAGTAATGATCGTACATGACTACAATGAATATCCAAAACAATTCACAACGAATTACATTGGAACTTCCCCACATACCAGACTGAGGTCATGTAATACACAATTAACTAGATCTGCAGGAGTTACTAAAAGCAAAAATAAGCGAAAAAAATTTAAAATACGAAAAATATGGTGGTGGAATCCCCATTTGCATTCGTTTTTTGGGGACTTCTGCAACAATACGAGTATAGGAGGACTAAAATTCTTGGCAAAAAGAAAAGTGCACATTTCTGAAAGGTTAACACTCTCTTCCACAAGTTCTACATAGTACAAGGACAAAATAAGAATTTAATTTTGTACCTTTCTAGATTATTTTGGTTGATTTCCTTTCTAACTGGAGTTGCTGCTGCAATCTATTTAATCATTGGTATTTATGACCGATACAATGCCAACCCAGTAGTTGTGGCGTTTTCACCCAAAGAGAGAAGCCAAAATGAATTGCCTTTCCCAGGTTAATAATCATCTTTTGGAACTTGCATTTTTATTGCTGCTCCATTCGCCCTTCCTTGACATTAATATTTACATTTTCCATTTTTATGATTTCCAGCCGTGACGATTTGTAGCATGAACAAGTTTCCAAAGTCTGCATATAAAAAGTTGGAAAGGTAAACACTCGAAATTTTAACTTTAATTTTAATAGAAACTGATTGAAAAAATTATTAAAATATTCTTTATCTCTGTCGTATGTTTTAAACATGCATTCATTACAGAGAGGCCAGAATGAGCGTAGGAACTGAACAAAACAAAACTTATGATGGCTCTATTGAGGAAAAGCTATTATTTACTAAAGCACTTTGCGAAGTTCAGGAAAGCTTCGCAAAAACTTTCAATTATTCACATACCAGGGGGCAGTTTTCGATGACTGTTAATGGAACAATTGACGGACAAGACAAGAGGAGCAGTTTAATTAGATTTATGTACAAAGTAAGATAAATCTTCATAATCATGCTGTTAGTATTAAGATTTTATCATACAAAGCAGAGAGATATTAATACTAGCAAAATACTTTGTTTGAAGCATACGTTACAATGTGACAAACTTCTCAGACTTTGTTCATGGGGGTCCAAAATTTTCAATTGTTCTTTTCTCTTCAAAAGAATTGCCACAGATTATGGCAGGTAAATATCATCTTACCCATCAGGTTATAAAAGCTGATAATAATAAAAATCGTGTTTTTAATCCTAATAGACATAAAATAGAATAATAGACATAAAATAGAATAATGTTTTTATACTTATTGCTAGGTGCTGTTCCTTCAACATGCTTCCAACAGAGCTACTGTATCTTAGTTCACGGAAACAGTAAGTCAAACTTTGATCATACTTTAAATGCGAAAAAGATTTGTGTATATAGTGACTTCTAAAGTTTTGAGACAGTCCTAGTTGGACAGAAGAAGAAGTAAATGAATGGAGGCAGTGGAAATATTCTGAGAATTGGGCACTTCTTGAAGATCACATTAAATTCCCACGCAGACAACTCAAGGCAGGTTCTTCGTATGGATTGACAATATTGTTGGATGCCAACACAGAGCAATACTTTTGTCCCATAAGCGATTCAGAAGGGTTTCGGTTTGTAGTACACAGCCCACTTGAAAGACCTCAGGTTTCTAAATTTGGTTCTGCTGTAGGCATTGGGAAGGAAGTCTCTGTGAGGGTCATACCTGGAGTGATATTGGCCGATCCAGCAATTAAAGAGTTTGAAAAGGTAGGTAGCAAATAATATTTCCGTAATTTTCACCTGTATGTATAGAAAATGTAATGCCTCCGCCTTAGCACAAGAGGAAATGCGTTTTGGGAACCGAAGTGAAATTGGCAATGTTCCGACCATACACAAAGAATAATTGCCTTGATGAGGTTGGTGTTGTTTTCATCTTAAAAACTCAATAGAAACCGATAAATTATGATTTTATTATTTTTCCGTGCATTTACATAATAAAATCAGTGACTTTTTATTTTTAAAATTTTTAGTGTATCGCCGATATTATTGCTGATAACTGCAGCTGTATCCCCTACTCAAGTGCATGTAAGTGTTTTATAGTTATCGATAGAGAAATAATTGCATTAATTCCACCAATTTTTCGTTTTTTAGCTCTAAAAAGGGTGAAAATGTGTATTGGGAAATACGACAATCTATGCATCAGTAACGTTTCGTGTAAGTATATAGAGTATATACAGTTTGCTATGAATTCCTATTTGCTAATGCTTTAAAATGTTCTGGAATCTCAAATGTGGAATACAGATAATTTGTACGCACTTGACCAAATACAAGTATTTTGTGGGCACTGCATATCCCTTTGTGAAAATATCTACTATGAGTATCATCTCTCGGAAGCTGCTTTGCAAGATTCAGCTACTTTGTGGAAGAGCCCCCAACCGGATATCAAAGAGCCAGAATGGTCTGTAAACTTTTAAACGTAATTGCCAAAACATATTCATTTAGCGTGGGTTAATATTTAAATTTTAGGGCTGGCCACAATATGTCCATCGTACACGTTTACTTTAATTCTGTCACCACAATTCCAAGGCTGCGTACACGGCTATTAGGCTTTACTGATCTCATTGGTGAGTACAGTTATAATTTTACTTGCTGTCATTAACATAATAATTATTCGGATGATAAAAGTGGCTTGTGATTTGTTTACAGCTAATGCTGGAGGAGTTCTAGGACTTTGCTTAGGTGTTAGCATTATTAGTGTAGTGGAAACTGTTTACTTCTTCACTTGGAGAATTCTTTGGATAAAAATAAGAAGAAAAACAATGGGATACAGAGTTGCTAATTTGTTTTGGTTAGCTTTTCAGAAACACAAACTTAAGGCTAACGAAAAGAAAGATAGCTATAAACGTGCCACCCTTATAGAAATTTAATTTATTTGCGTTACATTACATTATTGGCTACAAAGACCATTTCCAAGTTTTGCCATTGCAATGCAATTAATAATGGATATTTTTTATTGTTTCAATTAATTAATTTCATATGACAAACTATATTCCTTAATAAATTGCGTATCAGTATATATCTGTGCACCTGGATTGTCAAATGAAAAATTTTCAATATTCGTATCATATATTGTTTATTTTCAATTTCTCATTTTTTATGTTAGCTAAAATATACATATGAGTAGTAATCGAAGATTATCGCAAAAAGCAATTATTGAACTTTCCTTTTCCTGAAGTAAGCTTTCTTGAAGAAGTCAACAAATAAATAAAAATATGTCGCATACATTGTTAAGGCCAAGTAGATATTTTTCTCCCGTCTATCGCAACGCTGACCGGAATCTGAGAAAAATTGAAACAAAACAATAAGTACCTATTATCTATGTGAATATTCTCTTTTTATCTTCATGAAAAAAGGAAAAGACTTAAAATATTCTAGATAATTAAAACACGCGCGATCATTTGCGAAATAATTACATTTCATAATTCTGTACTGGGAATGTGGGAATAATTAAAAAATGTATGGTCATTGTCATTAGTTAACCAGATATTATGTATTAAACTTACAAATCGCTCTCAGTGAATGTATGTTAACGTAGGTTCCCATAATCATTTGACAAATCTGGAGCATTGTGACACACATAGCCAATTTTCTCGGAAGTTTTACTCCTGCAGCCTGAAAAGATTCAATTTCAAGTTTAAATTAGTTGTAATTTTATATGACATCTTTTTTGTATCAAAGTATTATGCGTTCCAATCTGAATTATAGTCAGCTTGTAAAAAGTATTTACCCTTAGTCCGTAGTAAGTGTACATTAAACTATGTACAAAGTAGTTCATCGCCATGAACCAACGGTGACCTGTAAATATCCATAAAAATGTATAGACTACAAAATCAACATTAAGCACCAATGCCCAATGCATTTTTATATTTGTTAGCATTGTTAACAATTTGGCTTAATGGATTTTATTTTAATAATACTATTATTATGGAATAATTCTGTCAGTTAGTTTTACTAGATTAGTGCATCTGTCAAATAATTGCTTACAGGGGTCGTGAGCATCATAGGAAAACCAAGTGTAAATCATAACCGATACATGGTGATATGGATGCAAAAATATTAAGGGTTGCTTCCGTAGAACAATGAAAACCGTATCTCCCAATTCCGCCACTTTAGAAAGAGTTCCCATCAAAGCCCAAAAAGCAAAAGTATAGGTCAGTCCATCCCTGAAAATAAATACATGAAAATGAGTTCACAACTTAGTTTTAGTTTTAAATAATGAATAAGTTCCTCCATTATAACGCGAACCCCTCTAAAATGAACAATCCAAAACCCCTGTAACATTTGTAATCACTATAATTTTCTTTCTGGAATAACATTGTTGGCTCTCTATCTCAATTAACTCTACAAGTCCCATGACCTTATATTATATATTATTTTAGTCATGTGTATAGGTATTATGGATTATGTTCCGTACTAATACGTACAAATTATTATTTACTTTTTTGATTGAAAGTTTTTTGCAAGGTTTAAATGAAGATTATAAAACAAAATTGTTTACTGGTGGCAAATAGAATGATGAAGTCCATTGTTTTTCATGAGAGCGTTGAATGCTTCGGGTGCTGTCCTTGAAAAGGCTATGATTGAAAAAATTGCTAGAGCAATGTTCCAGGAGATCAGGGATTTCCTTATTTTAAATGCTTCTCGACTTTCCATCCACTTCCGGCCAATTAAAATAAACGCCAAATACACCACAGTGAAAACAAGACTCAGGGCCCAATTTTTGCTCATCCAGGTTCTCCAGAATGGAAAATCGAACTTTTCCCATTGATAAATGTTCATGTAATCTGGATTGCTAACAAGTGGTGGAAATTCAGTTAAATTACTCATTTTGAATCCTAAAAGTCTTACTAAGATTAATTATTACACTGAATCACTGAATTATGAAATTGTTATTTTGTATTGTGCAAGCCAAAACAATCACGCAGGAGAAATAAATCACCAACGTGGGAGTCAAAACGCCGAAAATACAAAATTGTACTACAGGATTACTACGGCACTTCACTTCACCGACCAACAAACTAGTGTTTGACAGTACAAGTTAACTGCGCTATATGAGAGCATGAGACTGAGTCGAATAACGAGACTATGAAACCGACAATGAGATCACCTGCCCTGCCTCCTCCAGACTCCAGTCCAACGAAGACTGCGAAGAAATTGGAGAAGTCTCTGTAGTGTAGTATGAGTAATGTTAAACGAAACAATTGTATAACTTTAACGTGCCCATAACTTTGGGACATGGAATAGCCCGCAAACCGCAACTAAACTTTACTTTAGTGCACTCAAATTATGAACAAAACTACTACTACAATTAGATTACTACTACAAGGTATCATAGCACAAGCTTAGTTTTCCTAGACAGACTATCACCCAAAGAACGAACTTATTGTTGTAATACATACCTACAATTACATATCCTACAGATGTGTAGATGTTTGCTTCGGATATCGCAAAAACTATATTTCCCATTGCGAAGCCATCAGCAGGTACTGCAGAGAGAATGCAAATTGTCTACCAAGCAAATGTACATGTTGCTTCTGAAATAACTAAATCAACAAAGGATAGAAGGAATGGACTCTGTCCTTCTGCCCTTGAATCAAAAACCTTCAAATTATAATTCTGAATGTGTATCACATTATATAAATTGGTAAATATCTTGCATTACACTATATGGTCACCCTACCGGGAATATAAATGGGAATATATCAAACTAATTACAATAATAATAACGGCATGAGAAAATGAGAACTTTCAGTACTGATGTATATGATTCCAACCAAATTAATTGTAACCTTCTACGTAGTAGTTGTTTAATACGTTATTGGTTGTGTATGAAAATACACAACCAATAAATTACCCGACATCTTTTAATTATTATGAATTAGATACACATTTACACATCTAATAGTGTTACAAATGAGGTAGTATTACCATCACCTGTGCAGTTGTGCATGAATGCATATGCAAAAATAATATAGTACTAATATTTCATATACCTAGATTTGATTGACTATATTATATTGTATTGCATAACACTTTCAGTATAAATAGTCATCCTCCTATAATAGCTGTTTAGTGTTTGTATCAGTGCCTATCGCGGATATCAAAATCCCAACACAGACAATAGCAAAGACAGGCAGGCACCAGGCAGTCGGTAAGAACGTGTCTGTGTATTTGGCCAATTGCTACGCTTACGAAAAAATGCAAAAGAATCATACCACCAAGTTTAATGCAACTACTTCTTCGTTCACCAAAGTCTGTATTGTACATGTGTCATTCAGTCACAGCCAATTTACTAGATTTGAATAGGTTATGGTTTAGTCTGCATATAGATGTAATTTACGTAACTTGATCTTGCATTACACATTGCACCTGCATCAAGATTCGTCTATATGGTAACAGGTTAGTCGGTCCGGTAGTTGACAAATTAAAAATTCACTTTTGTCACTTCTGGAGGACAAATCCTATAATTTGTCCTCCACTGCTTGGATAGGATAAATGACTGCCATTGCTAACTACCATGGTGATTACAGGCAGGTGAATATAGAGGTGAAAAAAGTGAACTTTTAATTTGCAAACTCCCGCTTCGCCTAACCTGTTTAGACAAATCTTGCACCTGCATGCATGCATAGTGAAAAGATACTGATGATATAAAAATAAAATCTGATGGCATAAAAAATTTTGGTCATCTGATCCAATACAGGATGTTATATTGAATTGAACTGACTGAAGCCATAAACCGATACTATCTCATTCCATACATATACTAAAACATTTCCCAACTCTTGGCACATTTGAAATGGATGAAAATATTCCATTCATGTATTTATTTTGTGTATTGGAAAGATTGCAAGGATGGGTAGATAAACAATTTTTACATAATATTTTTAAGGATACTCATATAAATATTAAGTAGACTTTTTAATTATGTATTAATTATAATCTGTATTCAGTATCACGTAATCCTTTTCCGCTATCTCTTCTACCAGGTCTTTTACACTCAAAGCTTGTGTACCTATTGCGAAATCGTGTACCTTCTCTTTTTCCCACTAGGAGAGGTAGATTAAAATCAATTTATTGTCTTTCAAACAACAACGAGCAACAATATTAATGCATGAAATCAACAACTCACGGAAATATAAATGAAATATGATAACTTGCTGATTATTATCATAGCGTTACAATATAGTAGAAGTAAAGAGAGTATTAACTACCTACGTAAGCCTAAGAAAACAAAATATGCTTTGTAATAGTATTAAAGAATACATAAATGCATTACCAAGGTCATGGTCAGAAGAAGTCCAGTAGTATCAGTGTACAAAATACCATTTACCACGTACCAGTGGTAAGTGGTTTCTAATGGTATTTAACGTTAAATATCACCAGCTAAAAACTAGTGGTAAGTGGTATAAATTGGTAAAAATGGTAAAAAATAGTTTCATTTAAATTTGGTGTTTAAATTTTGAATAAATTTGGGTGCCAAAGTATGAAATAGCTTAGCAGCTGATGATTGTTGTCACAAATTGATAAATGTCCATTCAATCAGAGTTGTATTCAACCGATGGGGACACTAATCGCCCTTATTTGAGAAAGTAATTGCAATTAAATTGGCGCATTTATATCAATTTTAATTGGTGATACCAAATGCAATCTTGATTTTAGTAACATTTTTTTATAACTTTCGGGGAACTTTGATTAACTAAAGGGCTAATTGGAAATATTTCGTAGAAAATAAAGTTTTAAGACCTATATTGTAGTAAGTTTTGTGTATCTATACTAATCTGTCTAATAAATCGCTGAAATTTTCCATTTTTATCATTAAATGTATTTTTACCATTAAGTGCATTTTTACCACTGTGGTGGTAAAAAAGCCTAAAAAGTGGTAAATTTTGTACACTGAGTAGTATTACATAAAGGAAAAGGCACGTTGACAAATATACTGCATAATAATTTGCAATAATTTCCTCTATCTTGTTTTGTACTTTGTACATTTACTACACGAATATGAAGCATACCATAAAATCACCTCTTGACATTTCGACAAATACGGATACAAGTATGTTATATAAGACTGTTTGCTGATGGGTCAAATCCTGTTCTTAATTGTGGAAAAGGTTGGAAATGAATGATATCTCACTCCAGCAGTGTCAGTGACTGCTACACGGAATTAATTCATGGAGAGTTTTTTATCGCAAGTGATCATTTAATGTGAAGCCGTCAGTTACATCGTGCCACTTTGTGAATCTTTTATAATAGCCTAATTAGCCATATCCACCAAATTCGATGCAGCCATAAACCTTAACTATGAGAGTTTACAAATCTTTTGTTATTTTTCATTTTAGCTCGTACCACTGCAAATCCATACTATCGACGCGCTAATTGAGTTTTTATAAGCATAAAATTAGAACATTTTTTCCGATTTGTAGATAGTAATTTCGCTAAGGTTGGATTGAAATATTTTTTTAATTTACAATACTCTTATTGCTTCCAAGCATACAATATTTTGTAGTTTTGTGTAAACGTTTTAAAATTTATTCTCATAACTTGTAACATGTGCATATACCAAATAGTCCATTTAAATGTAAAAAACCAAAGGAAAATCCTTTAATTATCTAAATTATATAACACTTATTGTTAGAGTATTCTCCATTGTTGCAGAAGCAATATTGTATGAACACGAAGAATTAAAAAGTGTCTAGAAGATAATTATATGTCATGGTCTTATCAGCGAGAAAACATCTATTTGCTTCCTAGAAAATGAGTTCTCGTTGAACTATAGTAAAGAATGAAACTGCATAATGGACTGTAATGTAGACAATACAGTCTGGGCTAAAGAATAGCTCTATTGTTAATTGGTTTTGAATGGAATTATCATATTTTAGAATACAAATGCCTTTCTGGCAGCCAATTGTAGTGTATGTACGATTAAATGGTGTAAACAGTTCTTCTTTCCTAAATGTGAAACAATTTCCGTATCAGAGGTATATTATCTAAATAGGGCTATGTGATGAATCCGAATGTTTGTTTATATTGACTCCTGATAAATGGTGATATCACATTCACACACATAAACTAGGGAATAGCAGTAATGCAATGAGATCGAAATTAAACACAGCGTAAGTATATACTAATTATAGCTTTTTGCGAATTCGATGAGATAAATATTTGAATGCGTACCGACTATGTAATGATCCTTATCTTAATTAAACATGCCGTATCACATAAAATGTACATATTTTACACCTTTTATTGACATAATATCATCATAAAGTTCCCAAATAAAAGTTTCTCTATAGCCCAAAAGTAAACCGTAACATTCATCTGAGAGCCCACCGGGGTAATGACAGGTAAATTATAATTCCTTTTTCTGTAGTAATATCATAGCCTTTTTAACCCTAGAAATTAAATTCTATATGCTTTATTGTAATGAAACGTTTTAGTTTTGTAGCCTGAAATTTTAACTTGCTGCGTTTGTGAACGACCAACGCACAACAAGATGTCAGAGTTAAAGAACAATTTTTTTCCTACTTTGTAATTTCCTTTCTCGAAATTTAAGAGAGACTATGCCAATTGACACACGGACTGGGCAAAATTGTTGGATAATAATCTGACTTAACTACAAATCACTCAAATCAGCCAAGTTCACCAAAATGACGAATGCTAAGCTATTTTGGGGGATTGACCTGAGAAAAACCGTCGGATGGATTGCGATAATCGATTTGGTAAAATAATAAAACCAATTGTTGGTTTCTGATGCAGAATATTATTTTAATCAATAAATAATTACAATCTGCAGATAATTTCATTTCCTATTTCAATCTTATGGATATATTCCATGCTACTCCAGTTGTTCTTGTTAATGAACATTAAAATCGATCCAAAGCAATCTCTACAAGAAATTTCGCATACGAAAACGATTCTGAAAATTGAAAGTAAGATTGGAATGAGCCTATTAAAATAATCCGATTTATTTCATGGAAAGGTCACATTATCAATTTAGGTAACTATTTTTTAGTTTTTGTCGCCCTTGTGCTACTGACGGGTCATATCATTTGGATGGGCTTTGAAATCTACCTTTTCAAAATACTACGAAACGGAGCTTCTAAGGTACTGAACTTTAAAGCATCTTTTAACTGTTTATAAGCATATTATACCTAATCCATTTTTATGCCATTTTAGAGGAACTTTACAAATTGCTACAAATGGTTCAACTATCGTGTTGTTTTGCTAATGGTTGGAACTTACCTCACGATACTTGATATCGTTACTCAAAAGTACAATCTTGTGGACATTATCTACGAAGCTGAAACTGTCTACCGGATTTTTTCAATGATACTTGTTAAATGTTTTATGAACCAGATGGAAGAAGTCGCAAAGAGAGGAATGTCCATTGTCAGCATTGGTCTTCAAGATATCAGCGCTGTGTCTATAGCTTAGGATTTACATTGTAGCGGATAGCGTAGAAAAAAGAATTGTTTTTATATTGCCTAAATATTTTTAATTTGTCCTATCCACTAAGATTAATAAGATTACCTATACATAGTATAACATTTATTACCATATTTTATACCATACCTTGTTACTGTTTTTAATATACGAGTGATGTAACCAAAAAGCTAAATGTATCTCCATTACCAATCTACCAACATTCTCAATAGGTAAAGGGATTAGTGCAAAAAGTATTTTGTCAAAATATTTAATATCGTATCGAAGTGATATATAATGACAAGGCTTTATGGTATTCGTTCCTTACTAGTTACTACAGCCAAATGAAAGAGCGATAGTAAATATTTAATTTGTAGCTTATTAAAGAAAGGAAAGTCTTCTGCCAAGTCATCATCATCGCAAATGTGTATTCATTACTATTATTATGTTTGTTCAACAATTTCTTCATTGACGTAAGTAATCATTTTATTAAAAAAAACTAGTCATCAATAGGATATTGCCGTACATAAAATACAGGCTTACAACAGTTGCAACACATATTTTACCGTGCACCTAACCAACAATGTTTTTAATTGTTTTATGTACATTGTATAGATTAGCTATATTAAATTACTTATTTGTGTTAGTGTAGGTTTTACAGCAAGATGTTCTTACGAACTAAGATTATATAGGTAAAATATTTATTTAATAGATATGCATAAGGTACAACATGTATCTGCGCCTACAATCACTGTCTGGAATCGCAGTTTCAAAAGTGCCTGATACATGTACAAGATTTCTTGTGTTCATCGAATAAATACTTACCTGATATGAAACACCCACGAAAAGTGTTATTATTAGCCTACCTAGCCGTACCTACCTAGTGTTATTATTATGGTATATTTAGTTTGGCAATCAGAGATATAAATAGATTACATTGGTAATAATCTTATTTTTACTTCCATAAGGTACATTCTAAATATACTTAAATCCAAGTAAGAAACCGTAATCTTGAATATTATAATAACTATATCTTATAAATACAGTGTAGTAAGAGTACGGGGATGATAATATTGTATTCGTTCTATTTTGCCTTAAGCCGTGAAGGTACCCTTTTGTTTGCCACGTTGATTATCTTCCGGTGAAAAGAAATCGATGATTTCTGTGGACTTTCATTTCCTTTGAAATATCGATTGAAGAGAGTATAATGCCTTTCCTTCATTCGCCTTCTTCTGACAGATTTCGTTTGCTTTTTGTTTCTCCCATCCTCTTTTCACTTGACAGTTGGCATAATATAAATCTCTTCGTGGGCGTAGCTATTGTTGGTGATACAATGATTGCTACTTTGCTATACTAAGATACATAATCCAACATAATAGACCATAGGTTGATAAACAAAACATTTCCAAAAATAATTACTACCTTTTTGCTAAGTAGAACATATTGAATAATAAATGTCATCCGACCCTGTTCTTTGCTGCTTTTGTGTCTTTTGAAAAATATCATATCTCTCTCTAATGCAGCATTATATCAAACCCTCTCCTGATGACATTGTCTATCTTGACTTTGAATGTGTTCTTTTGTTTTCGTAAATACAGCATAACATTGCTACTAATTAATTACTGTTCCTTTAACTAATAGTTATATGCAGAATGTTTTTAGAGTTATCGATAAGTACTTCACCAGGTACTAGTAGAAGATGTATACTTCACAATTTACAATACATTTTATCCACCCAATTTGGGATATAGCATATCATATCCTATATGCGAAAGCTTTAAGGATTCTGAAAGGTAATTAAATTAATGCGTGCAATGGCTTGTGCCAGATAAGTTTCAAAATAATACGAATATATTTCGATATATCTACTAAATTATAGTTATAAAATGTAAATAAACTTCCGATGTGGTGATATACAATAAATAGTGGTAAGGGAAGTATTTTAAACTTATGTATAAATAAATATTTGGGTATGCCCAGGGGAATATTTCTATATTCAGTCTCATTGAAAGTGTTCAATAAACACACAATAATACGGAAATTGGAGGGCTGTGCATTTTTTGTGTATTTGTGTATCAAGCGCATATATTAAACTACTGATTATTTTTCGAAACCGAAAGCTTTCATTCTTGTTTTACAGGACGGCTTTATTTAAAAAAACAAATCATTTAAAATTCAAATTGCAATTAAAATTAAAAGCTAAACAATTTTAATAATATTATATCCATTCTATACAATCTCTATCTATATAATAATAATTGCATAAGGGTTCAGACTTCATTGTTATATGGTATAATAGCATAGTATATCCATCAACAACAGTGCATACACCTTTACCTACAGTTCTACAGTCTTTAGTACTATTAGTACATGATTAGCAAAACAAATCAAATTAATGATGAGACAAATTGTAATGCTAATCAAGCATCGCAGTGTCTACACATTATACCTACTTAATTAATACACGTATTTTCGTTTTACTTGCATTTTGGCAACATTTTCATGGTCGAGTTGCTTAAAGTCCACCACCTTGTATACCTTTATGTATTATACTACAAAGGCTTACAATAGAGAACCTTAAGAAACTATTTAATACTTGTGCTTTATTTTCATTTTTACAGAGGTAAGTAGATAAGTAATGTTAGAGTACTTCCGCTTTTTAGTGAATTACAATTTACAGTAGAGAAATTATGGATATTGAGGATTACTATTTGTTCTTAGGAATTTAAGCACGCACGAAATAAATACAACGTGAGTACAGAATTAATTTTATTTCCAACATTAGTTTCATCAATTTTAAACAATTTTATCGACCATCTCTTTTACGAATATTTATATTTTATCTATAAGGTAAGTTTGTAAGGGTAGGAAATGTTTTTATTTCATACGTATTGTATTTATCTATGTAATATTAATATGTAATTAATGTAACTATCTGATAACTACATTTTTTAGTAGTACTATTGAGGGATAATTGAGGGAATGATTTAACCTATATATAACTGTACTACACTATCTTATACATACATAAAGTTAGCATTTAATTTCCGTATTATTACAGAAAAAGTGCGTTAAAAGATACACGAATGTGTTATCAAACTTACAGAAGGAAAAATAATTTTGAGGCAAGCATTACTTTTATTATATAGTGAAGCTTGCCTCAGTTTACTATACCGATATGTAGAATAAACACCATCAATTGGTTTGTTTCAATCATGGTTTACTGCGGAACAATCGTTGCGAATCGTACAAGCTTTGAATTAGAAGTAGGGATCCCTTCATATTCCATTAGAGGAACGAATGCGATCTTCTGCAATAATTTTCGGTCTTCGGGATTGGCTCGTACTGCTTGGGAAAAGTCAATGTCTTCAGAATCCAATTCCATCTTATTAACTACCATTTGCATCACATTGAATTCCGACCACTTGAATACCATTTTCCCCGTGTAAAGGTAATTAATGATTGGAATAACGCTATGAACGTTATATTGCAGCATGGCTACAGACGCTGTTTGCGATGTCGCATCCTGTTGTAATTTCCAAATTATTTCCTAGAATTAGATTTCTCATTCCCTTACAAAACCAAACTAAATAAAGACGTACCTACCTGGTTCATTACTGTTTCTCTTATGAATTTTGAGATGGGACAAAGTATTATTTTGTGCGCAAGGATGAAACCTCCTTCACAGTAAATTGATAAGTCTGCCAGGTCACTTTGAGTTCCTTTCTGTTGATCTTCATAGAACTTTAATCTCGCCTCTGATACCACTTTACCTAAAAATCCGCAAACATAATAAAGTAAATGCACACTCCTTATATCCATAAAGCCAACAGTGAGGGAGTCTCGAGACTTCCCCCGAAATCAAAGAAAATGAGAAAATATTTATTTAAAAAAGCAAAAAATACTTATTTTTCACCTTGGATCGTTGCTAGAATCTTTAATTATTATTGCAATGGCATTAATTAAGTACTCATCTCTAATCTATATACCCCCAATACAGTCGATAATATAGAAAGTAATTGTCAACACTAAAACAAGTGAATAAAATTGACTATAAGTTAAAATGGTTTTACTTCAAATTCCTTTAAAAATTCACCTTTTCCATGGAATAAAACATTTGTATCACGTTTAGTAATCTAGAGAAACGTGTGAGAAAGTACAGTGAAAGTCTCATGTAGTAGGGGCAATGTTTCATATGCATTCTAAAAAAGATGAATACTTAACGTCAAAGGTGAAAGCAGGGCAGACAATCATCTATTGAGATGTTTTATGAATATTACAAGTTATTTGCTAGTTCTAATGAAAGGCAGTTTATCGAAAAA
Source organism: Tomocerus qinae (assembly GCA_020055645.1). Lineage (NCBI taxonomy): Eukaryota > Metazoa > Arthropoda > Collembola > Entomobryomorpha > Tomoceridae > Tomocerus > Tomocerus qinae. The sequence goes on from CM034549.1 coordinate 25,649,492, forward strand.
AAAAATTTCTCAATATATAATGGAATATGGAGGTTGAGATGGGTTTAGGTGCAACAAGTGAAATATTTAAAAGTGAATAAATAATTAGCTTAAAATAATGATGAGATAAAATTGATTTAGTTACCAGTGTCTAGGAGCCAATCTCTGTCCCAAGGATTAGAAGAAGATTTCTGCTTAGCTGCCATGGAGGAAGATGTGGTGTGACCTTTGTGAGGAGATCCCATAAAATGAATGGTAGGAATTAAAGAGTGTTTCTTGGTAGAGCTGAAGCAGACTATAAATAAATAAAGAGGGAGTTGGACCTGGGTGGGATGTGCTGTCTATATTGGAAATGAGAGATGTGAGTTCAGACGGATGGGTCGGTTGTTGTTGTTGCGTCCTGAGAGTCGCTGGAGAAAGTGACAGAAAAGGAGCAGCAGGTTGCTTTGCTTCTTTCACACAGAAATAACTGTGAGGTACCATAAGTAGGAGGGTAGCGAGGAGAAGTGAAAGCAAGTCTGGAGGGAATCGGAGTAAAAGGAAAATACCGGGATGAGGAGTGAAGATACATAGAGTCCCATTCTTCTTGTAATGATAAACTGCTATTAGGCCATATACAGAGTATATATAGCTTACGCAGGTTTAAGTAAGACTTTTCAATTTACTTGCATTAGCTGAACTCTGGAGTGATGTTGGCAGAGTTCTGGAGTCAGTCATATATATACAGGCTTAGTTAGTAGTCTGTGAAACTATCTAACAAGTCATAGATCTCTATAGACATCAGTAATAAGGGGAAAGGCAATAAAAGAGAAAGTCTGGCTGACGTGAACAGCTCCGGGTCCTTCGCCCGTCTAGTCTGCTTTCGATTGGATTGCACTGGCTTCCTCCATTCATTCAATTCCACAGCATACGCTTTCCCATCCTCTCCTCACCTTTCTACTACTAAAGCCTTTCCCTCCGATCCTCCTCGTTAACTTTCCGTTTGTCTCTCTCTGCTATAAATAAAAATATACTCCTAGACTATAACAATCCTTAATAGGAGCTTAACAGGTACTACCACTATATTATTTACTCTCAAAGCGTCAAAGAGAACGTGCAAAATTTGTGTGCACACAGCTAACAAATTCACTACCCACTTAGTAACAAACCCTGCTTCCCACTCCTATACTATTAATACCTTACTAACAGGTTACCGCTTACCAAACTCATCTCAATGCATTATTATTATTATTAATAAATTATAACGATCTATCTTTCAATATAATGGAACTACCAACTTTCTCCTTTCCTAGGTGTGCAAGCAACCCGAATAACTACGTCTTGAAACTCAATATTATGTTCTATGACGTTATTGCCGTTTGTGCTACTTCAACTACTTTCACTCCACAACATTTGTACCATTACGTTTTATGTTACTTGCATTCATAGAGTCACAATGTGATGGACCATTTTTATAACTTTCACCTTTCTCCGAAACTTTCTGCCATTAGATACGTCGCCTCTGAAAATACAGAGAGATTTTCACAAAACTTTGTCATATCACTTTCACTGTGTAAATTAAAATTTATCTTTTCACGCCCAAACTCTTCCAAAGACTTTCTTTACAATATATAATGGCTCCAACGCAATGGGATATGCCAAGATGATTATAAAATTCTGAGTATTGCAAAAGTTACATCTCATAACAAATATTTTTTTAACTGGTGAAAGTAACTTTACCAAATACATATTCAGTCGTCAGGAAAATCATTGTATTTTAAAATCCTAACAAAGAAACCTACAATCTACTTCTTGGGTTGTAAAATTGCAGGGAAATGTAGTTACGAGAACATGGCATTGAAAGTAGAAAAGTTGTATGTAAATCATCCGTCAGCACCTCAAAGATTTTTATTCTCTTTTATGCAAAATAGTTTGTTCCCAATTATACACATTTCTGTCTCCCTTTATAATTTCTATTGCATAAGCAAATAAACTTCAGCATATTATTATACCGTATGATAAATTGCTTTATATTCTCTCCGGAGTTTCTCTTTTCTTATTTTAGTTCCATATAAAACTTTCACCAACCTCTCCCTAGAATTTTAATCAATGCGAAGAAATTTTTGGTGCGGTGAAAGTTGAGAAAATTTTGGAGATAGTTTTGAGAAAGTACTACTGTATAGAGTGTTGGTGTATAATGCCTAACTGACAGCAGTGTTATAATAGCCCATTATAAATTATAATATATAGTGGTTAGTGTTGATAATGAAAAGAACATTGGAGAAGTGTATTAAGTATAGGAGGAAGATATAGTTGGAGTTGTAGTAGGAGTGTGCAAAGGGAGTTGTTACCATTTGATATGATGTACAGCGAAGAGAAATCGATCAAAAATGAAGAGATGGCTTGAGGAGGTTGCTAGTTAGTCTTTCGAGTTTGATTTGCCTTCCCTTCCTCCTATAACAGGTCAGAGCGAACCCAAAGGAGTCATATCCAAGTCAAACGTCAGCCAAGTCATTAGAGACATAAATGGAAAGGAGATGACTTTATTCGAACTCAGACTGTATTGTGCTAATCCTGTGTGTTTGCTATCTCTATTGTGCTAATTGTATTTTGCTACGACGGCTGCAATTCTGTTACGCAGAACGGGGGAAGTTAATGAGCTAATTCTCTGCACACTGGGGGTTCCTATTAATACAATATTCTAAAGGTTGTCCTTTCGGCCCAGAATTGGCTCTGGCTACAGCTATAAATATCAATGATGACAACATTCTGTACAGCGAAAAATGTCTAATATATGCCCTAATTCAGAATTCACATCTCAGTCTCCTCAATTCTGTATGTTACCTGCATATGCGTACAGGTCTAATAGCGAAGCTAAACAAAGGCATTGCCGTCTTTATCATTGCACTATATTATGTCCCATAATGCTAAAGTATACTAAGAGGCTATTAGTAATGCTTCATCTTTTAGGATTCTGGATGGATATTTAGCCCGAACTCTAGTGTAAAGTACCCTGTGGCTCTATCAACATTTTTTAGCACACTGTGCTAGAAAAGTGCATTAGCTTTAGCTAGCGATGAATATCTCGTACGTATAACTACATGCATGAGTCAGAATTGAGCTTGTCAAAATCTTTAAAAAATTCTGAAGTTTCACTTACTGATCCTTTTTAAGTAATAAAAGTCAGGCAGGAAAGGTCAAAGATGTGATGGGATTTGAGTGGAGGATCTAGACCAACTTTTGCATTCCTAACTATCTCCTTGGGATTTTTTGCTCCAGGAGAAAGCATCAATAATCAGACCCTTAATGCAATTCAAAACATGTAATGATATGAATATGATATTTGATAAGGAAAGAAGACATTTATTTTGTACACCTGAATTTCCATTTGGAAGAGCTGTAAGCAAGCATCTTCTATTCACATTGTAGTACAAAAGTTTAGTAGATACCATAATGGAGTTAGGAAAGCATGATAAAAGTAGAGTAATTGTTGGCATTTGCCAATTTGATCAGTGAATAGAGTTCTCATGATATAAGCCAAGAATAAGTTAACGAGGAGATTTATTGAACTTTTTGTGTATTGAAGATTATCTTGTATTCGTTGGGAAACTTCAGTTCAGAAAGTCCTACGGGTAGCTTAAAAACTTAAAGGACCTGCGCAAATACACTTTTATATTAATAATCCACAGGAGCTTCTACTGTTTGACATTTAGAATATTGTGTAATAAAGAAACAAACACAGGTAGGTCTCAATGATCTGTCGTGGGATGATATCTGGCATAGGAAACGAACTGATTGAGTACATCTCAGTTGGAATTAAAATATTTCTTTCTTGCATGAACTCCCCAACCGCTCTGATTAACACTGTGTAGATACAAGAATTGTTATAAATCCCACATTCGGCTGGGAAAATTTTCTAGTTGAATCAACAATTTTCAGAAGTTGGAGTGTGCTAGTCATTCCTCAATACTTAACGAGTTCTTTGTCAGGCAGTTGCAGAGCATTTATATCTATCTCTATGCAAGCTAAAAGGAACTCTTGGCAAATAAATGAAACGAACCATTTTTACTTGGAAATCAATCCGTTGCTCAAAAGCCGTTTGACATCAACCACATCTGTAGTCTTTGAGTCGCTGAGAGTTGAGAAGGGCTTGGAATTGTTAAGCGTGTTTAATGATTTAGAATACAGGAAAATAATTCATTAGCAAAAGACTCGGAAAAACAAACATGCAATTCTACACTGCCATCCCCTTTTTGGCCAGGTACTTATCTGTCTATTATTAGAATAATCTACCATAGACTGTTTTGAGTGGAAAGGTATGTCTGCCAACAAAGTTAAAACTTTCAGTAGCCATTTTGACAAACTACCCTACATAAAATGTTTTAATCAAATAAACCATATTTGGAAAAGAGAATTTCTACCAATTAGAAAAGCAGTTTTTGGATTCGAGTAATAAAAATGACTTTGGAGCACTTAAACTAGTTTTACCATATTTCTTCTTTCCTCATACATTATCCAGATCAAGTTTTCGTGTGTGGGATACATACAATATTTACATTCTTGTAAATTCGATAAGGGCCCTTGGTATTCATATATCTTCCTGTCAACAGCTATGTAAACACTAGCAGGGGAAAATGCAGAAAAAAATGCATTTAGATTTATGAGAAAGTAGTTTTGATACAAATGAATGAAACGTAATAAGGTTCTTCCGAAATAAGAAAATAAAATCTTATGACGTAAAGAAAGTAGTTGTGAATATGTGTACCAAAAATCTACTGGCCTGTATTTTATGCCCAATACAATATGCTACAACATATTCGTATGGTATGCCTAGCTTCGCTCTAGAAAGGCTAAAGTATTGTATAGTAATATTAATATTGCGTTGGGTAATCATAAGCAATGTTTTTATTTGCAAATAACATACTTCTTTGCTTATTTCCAACGAACTGTCTCGCCATGTCTGTTCGGTGGTGCTACATGTTGTTTAGAATAGATTATTAATTAACTGAATTGTTAACCACAAATTGTCAATCACTAAATATGAGATAATGTACACTCCCACACAGAAAACATTCGTAAAACGTGTTGGAGATACCTTTTCAACAAACTATATTGCATAATCACAATGAAATGAAATGGAAATGAAACGGAGTGATAGTTATACAATTTTAATTTAATGAGATTATTTCTGTTTTCCGTTCTTGGTAGCGCCAGCAGCATTGGCTTTTAATAGCAGAGCGACTTCCTCGGGTTTCATGTTGCAGTACTGTAAAAGTATGACATGTAAGTGACAGGCATAATGAACATTAATTGCATAAAGCAAATAATATTATAGAAACCTACCTGCTCAACTTTAGTTGCATGAAGCTGGAGAATTTGATCGTGAAACATGCAAACCCTTTGCGTTGAATCCCCTTTGATACACAAAGTAAGACATTATTTTCATATCGCAGGTAGGTAAATGGATATTTAATATTATAAATTGGAGTAATACAAAATTTATTTGTGTACAAATTCGGGCAGGTCACATAGCATGAGTAGTATTTCATGCAATTTTTAGTGCATTGCAATTTATTCCAATTGTTTGGTGCTACTTGATTATGCACGTACACAGAAACGAGTTTCTAACCTTCACGCTATAGATAGTTCAAAACGTTTTGCCTTCTTTGGCGAAAATGAATCAAAAATAGCCTAAAAATGGCATAAAATCGCATGAAACACGAAATTTTTGTCATTTAAAGCGTGGTACACAGATAGTGAGCGAAATGCAGTTTCTAAGGCAAATTTTCTCAGAGGGGGGAAAAATTAAAATTTCGCCGTCAATTCATTTTGTCGGTACACACTTCATCAATTTTCGCCTGTGAAATCAAAATATTCATTTCGCCAAAGTGAAAATCATGAATTTCGCCACCTCGGTAGCGTGAAAAGAGAACCATATTTTCGCCGTGAAATATCATAGAATAGTATTGTTACATGGTTACGGTAACCAAATACTTGATGGGTGGGTGGTTCATTCTTTTCGAGTTCAAACGTTTCAAATGTATCACATACATATTGCCGTCGATTGTGAAGTATGATAATCTATCCCAAGAAGTGTGATAAAAATGCACTTCATTTTGGTAAATAATTATCGGAGTCGACACATGTAAAAGTGCCTAGATTATGACGTCATAGTTCAGATACTTTTACACGTGTCTACCCCGGCATTGTGGTTGTCTAGAAACTATCCCTTGGTCTGGCTGGGAGCCGCACTACGGTTTAGTCGTGCAAGGCTCTAGACAAGCATTGTGGTACTAAGGTGACTTGAAAGCTGTGAATATCTAAACCCAAAATCTGTTCTTTCTAATTAGCTGCCATGATCTGTGTACTAGGTGATGGAAAACTGATATCCGGTTTGATATTTCGAGTCGGCGAAAATTTTTTGTCACCATGACGCAGTTAAAATTTCGACTCGGAATTGATGGTAGCGAAATTTCGATCTGTGTACTAGGCTTAAGTGAAAAAAAATTTCCGCCTGCTTGGAATTCGAGAGGCTTCAGCCCGTAAAGTCCTCGCTCAATACGTCCTAGTAATTGAAAATGTGTCAAATGTAATGTAATGCAAATTTTACCTTCATAGCCGTCAATTTCTCCAATTAGTTCATCATAAAACAGAAATGTAGGTCCAGCAAAATACATCCAGCCGGATGGTTGGACTGTTGGGAAATATTGTAAATAAGATTTCGAGAATTTGTCAACGTCTATCTCCATTGCGTCATTGATCTATAAAATATTCGTTTAGACACCTAAATCCACAATCAGAGCACAAAGTTTAAGAATTAAAATTGCTATGTCCTCACCGCTTCAACCGAACTCAAATAACAAGTTCCATCACACTAAAAATTGCAAAATTTAAAACCAGAGTTAAGAATATTATTTAAAGTAATTAATAATGATTATTTTTTTAAATGCTAACTTCAGCTCCCATGTTAGTCAAGCAGACTTTCTTTTTTGTAGCGTTCCTTGGGGCTTCCAAAATTTCCGTGATAGTCCATGGAAGAGGTTTTCCGTGACAGCAACCAGGCATCACACGACGAGAATTATAGTAGCAGGAGGGAGCTAAATTTTCATATTCAATCTAATAAAATAAAAATAATTAGCAAACAAAAAGCCTAGATACTTCAATTTATGTAGTATGTGGTTCTGCATGAAGTTTTTGCATCAAACCATATCCTTGTATAGTACATATGAAGTAAATAGTTTCCTGTATATTAAAAAATTCATGTTTCTAGTCAAAGAATTCTCACCTTAGGCTTTGTCATGGAAGTGAAGTCATTGTTAGCAGGCATTTGGCTGGTACAAAGATACTGAAGAGCGTCTTTGTAGCATTTGTGAAAGCCTAGAGCAGAGTAGCATGGCAATTTTGCATTCTTAAGTGGTTTGTAGCAATTTAAATACTTTTCCATAATTAATTTTAAGTTGGCTTTTGAAGTGACACTTAACCCTTGCGTTAAATGAGCGAAGAACTTGTCGGGAATTACTTCATCTTTTTTGTTCATCTAATTATATGTAATCTTTTAGTTGTTAGTGCCTTATAAAAAGTCGTTAGTGCGTTATAAGATTACATATTCTTAAAAAAATGAAGTTGTAGGTGGGTGTATTTAATTAAAGTACTCACCAATCCCATTTTCTGTAGCGTACAAGAGTAAGCACACCACTGCAATTAAAAAAAGGTTTCTCATTTTGTTTTGAATGAAGAATTTATGGTTTATGAGACTCAGAGTAGATTTTAATAATATCATACCATGGAAGATGCACTTAAAATGCCATTGGCATCTGTTTTGGTCGATACGGCACATTCTCCAGTTACCTCAGGAGTGATAGTTATATACGGTAGCTCCCTTCCTCTACAACAAATTGCACCATCCGACAATCGCTGATAAAAAGGTCGTTTCGGATTGGCAATACAAAAATCCACGTTTAATTCCATTACATAATTATCAGCAGTTGCAACACCAGCATTGTTTTGCGATGTTGCGGGTTTTACTGCTGTTTTCTGTTGCTGAGTGTTCAATACAAAATTCACTAAAATAATAAAACTGAGAATTTGTATGTAAAATAGTTTTGCCATTTCCACCAATTTAATTAAACTTCAAAGCGTCCTTTATCAATTGTCGTCAAATGAGAGAGTGTGGGCAATTACCAAAAATTATTTCAGAGACCATCATCATACGAATTGCCTCAAGTCTAATTGCCACGCAGAGTATGTTCATGTCTATCCAAAAATTTGAAAATCATGCATAATATGTTCATTCTGTGTACCTGTATATACTAGTGTCGTCATTTTAAGCTATTATCAATAATAGAATGCAAATTTGTCATGCAATATCTATTCCTTTGGCTGCACATGCTATATAAAATCACTATTTATCCATCCTGACTTTTTACGTCAACCAATATCATAGGTATGCAAAGCCATTGTGCCATTACCATATTGAATGAAACGGATTTTCAATACAATTATGCGAGCATGCTTACAAGATTCCTCCATTCACCATTCCCAGTTGAGATTGTAGAGTAAATAGAGATTCTATTCTTCAACTTCCCTGGATGATCCATATCCAATTATTTTACAATTTATAATGAACTGAGGATTAGTTCAGTAGTGTATACTCTAACTATATTATTATATACATGGATAATGCGAATTTATATTTTACTATCAATCTACATTCCATACCATTTTTAAACAGATGTTCAAAAATCAATGTTGACAAAAATACTATTACCAACCAATTTTCTGCTAATATTTTAATTTACGATAAGTTTAGTTGTTTGTGTATTGATATTGCAGATTATGAACAGAGATTAATAACTGTCTTACAACATACGATTTCTGTTGGATAAATATGAAAGGGGCAGTGTGACTATTATTTCTAGGTGAATAATGCTTATTAAATACTTTAAAATTATATAGTGCTGACAAGAAAAGACTTATAACCCAAGACGATATCAGTACTTTCAGAATGTTTATTATGGCAATTTACTAACTGCTTCATCTCGATAGTGCTCTGAAAACTTCTATCAAACTTCCCATTGAATTGAAGTTCAAACCATAGCTTGTTCAAGATATGTCTATATAGTTTTCCTCATGGAAATTACACTAGACTTGAATTAAATAAAAAGTGGTTTTAATTTTCCCACATCTTCATTACCAACTTGATTAAACGTAGTCGTTCCCCGATGGTATGCACATGCACATTATATAATACGACCCTCCAGGTATAATAAATATTATATTTGAAAAGCTAACGACAAGAATTCAGACTTAGTAAGTATATTTATTGCGTACTGTTTGTCATTACTCTCAATAACTGCGACCTTTAATAACATTGGCAAAATTTGTTTGCAAATATATTCCACGCTAGAGAATAGTTATGAGGATTACGATTTATATCTATTTCTAAACAGAAACTGAAACGCAATAAAATGAATATTAATAGAGGCTGTTTGCAATTAGACGTGTGAAAAAACTGTACTTCGCAGATGTATTTAAATTTAAATACAGAAGCTAGACAAATTGTTTTCCACCTACCCACCATATACATAATTCTCATAATTAGTTCGAAAATACATCTGCCATATTTCTTTAAAACTTATTTCTGATTTTATTTGCATGATAATAAATTATTGAACTAATAAATATAAATATTAGGTCTTAGATGAAAAATTTTCATTTTATAAAAACTCCCTTTTTGGTATTAAAAAGCTTTCTAGTACGATTAAATTGCCATTTAAAAACAGTTTTTAAACCGTTTCTTTACTTAAAGCTTCTAATTCTTCCAGCATGCAGTTCTGAAATTGTTCCACATTAGTGATCTTAATTTTCTCGTTCAGAGTCGTTTTCATATAAATGTTTCCGCAGTAGCTTATTGATGAAAACAAGGAACCTTAAAACAAAACAAATGAATTTACTTCACAAAGATCTAGAATTAGAATCTCTTTAAGTTAGAATTGATAGTTCACTTACTGAATAAAGATTTAGTTTGTCCGTAAGTAAAATGAACTTGAGCTACATCTCTGTTAAATATAGAGAGATGTTCAGGTGGTCCAGGGAAGCAGTTGAGACAAACTGTTCCGGTTGTCGTCGGATATAAAGCGTCTTGTAAAATAGCAGGAAGGGGCCCGTAAAGGGGCTTCAAAAAGAAATAGGATGCCAAAGTTGTTGCTGAATTCTTAAGATTTTTGACTTTCTTATCAACAGCCTTAAGGCGCTTGACAGAGTCTTCAATTATTCCAACAGGGAGTAACATTACCCAGAAGCCTCTACAATTATAACGACGGATTTATTTTTAATTAAAAATTTAAATTGACACTATAATTGGAAATAAAATTGTTAGATATTGCAAAAATTTACGCGAAAATTCGGAGCTTCTCCGGATGAGGAAATGGCAACGATTGAGGGCTACTACAATGAATATAATCGGGGATTTTCAAGTTATTTAAGATCATAGTTCTTCGTAAAGCGCCCACCCACAGTGAATATTGAATTGCTGTTACAGAAACATTCTCTCTTTTCCTAATCAATCGTAATTTTTCTAAGGGTATGCAAAGGGGTTTCGATCCAACGTGTTTCTTTCCTAATTCATTGTTTGGTAAGCGAAATTTATTTTCAATTCTCGGAAGTGTCTGGAGAGGGACGATGAAAACATCGTAGGGAGCTCGAATGATTTTCATGAGGTAATACAACATTTTTTGGAATTTACTGATATTCGGCTGTGGAGGAGGTTTTCTTAGCAAATCTACACCACATAGATCCATCATTAGATTCAGAATACCAAACCCATCAGTGACAAGATGGTGATTTCTGTAGAAAATGTAAGAATATTCTGAATCTTTGTTATCGTCATCTTCGCATCGTACAGGACTTAATATTACAAACTCCCACGGCGATTTTCCTGCGGAAAAAGCACTTAATTTATTTTCACATTTAAAATTTAAACCAGTGTGGTTTTTTTGGAATTCGATGTCATTCTATCTGTTCCACATGAAGCTATAGTTTTGGTACCTTTTTGGTGAGGTTTAGACACAAGTTCTGCCTCGACTTTTGCAGCATCTTCTTCAGAATATGTAGTTACAGATCCATCAAGAGAAATTTCATTGTATTTTGGTTTTGTATAAAAATAGACATGTTCGTTAACATCAAACTTGTCTTCAGGTTTCCAGAAGTAGTATCCCATAAATTTTACAGGGTACTGTTTTAACTCGGGATTCCTCAGCTCTCCACTGTTGTCACTTAATTTGACATCTAGGAGCCTTTCAGTAATTATGTTTCGACATTCTTCCAAATCTGGGACTCCTTTAACTTTGATGGCAATAACTGTTGTATTTTGTGAAATTTCGCCAGTGAATGTATCAGTTGCTGCTATCGCACCATTAGGAACTGTTAAAATCTTGGCTAAGTCTGGGCGAAAACATTTCGCAAATTTAGTAACTATATATCTGTATATGAAAACAGGGATGATACAGATGAATATAAAAGGAGTTAAACACAACCACAGAATTGAGTAAACTACGGCTATAAGCTTACAAAATTGGTCATACAAAAACGACAATTTTGTGCCTGCCATTTTTCCTAGATTTTACTAAATTAGGTTACACACTAAAAGTTCTTTTCTAATTATTCTGAAATATTTCGACACCAATTGAATCCACAGCTAAAATATGATCGTTGTGAAGCATTTCCACATCTGCTATTGATCTGTACACTGAAGCAGTACAAATTAAATTCACTTTCCTGTTTTTCTTATACAAATAATTTATACCTACGTGTCTACCTTGTTCACTTCTAAATTGAAACTGTGATTAGGAAATGAATCCGTTGATATGAAAAAATAAATAGTGCCATGATTCATGAGTGTGGGAATTTTCTTTCAATGCTTATACGTAAAACTAGTGAGAAATGGAAACTATTAGCTTCCAGCTAGTAAAAAATTTACATTATGCACATTGCGTCACACAGGTTAATAATTCCTTTCATGTGAACATGTAAAGTCAAATACAAGCTTATGCATACAATACATCTGTAAAGAAGGGCACAAAATTATTCATGCATTTTATCCTCAATATTTATTTATCTTATTGCTGTTACCACAAATTGTAGCAGTAACTGCAATTATTGTAATTCGTGTATACACTTCATGCTAATTGTACCACACAAAACAAAGGTCGACTACTATCGTCCTAGTACATAGATAAAAGGTACATGGTATATGATAGCCATATGAGAATGTTTGGCTTATATGGGCGTAGATAAAGATATTGGAAATCCCTTATTGAAAAAACTTAATATGATTTTCCAACATTTTTGATAAAAACCCATGGAACCAATTTTAATGATTTTAGCTGAATAATTTTAGGTATCACGCCTTCCTCACATTGGCAAACAGAATTTATTATTCTCTCATTTGATGAAAGTTATAATCTTTACAAGTTCAAGTTTGATTCACAAAGTTTACAATACTTACAATTTAATACATCTCAGAAATCATTGCTACATGGAAAGATTTGATAATGGCATTGGTTGGGGAATTACACTTTTTGTAATAAAGCATCTCGTTACATTATTAAGAATTTTGGAATAATCAATTTTTTCTTCCTCCATCCTCCACAATTAAAAAACTAGATTTAAAATCAAAAAAACTTCATCGTTTTGGCTCCAGTAAGTTTAGGGACATGACATAATAATGGCTGAACAAAACAAGAAAGTGTAACCTACTATAAAAAGATAGGTAAAAAAATTGACTTTATAATATTTACACAACTTAGCCGAATTGAGTCAATTGTTGTAAATGATTCAGTCTGTCGTGTTAATTGCTATTACGCTAACCTCGCTATTACACGATGAAAATCCCAAAAGGGGATTTTAACTTTTTAACTTCATTCTACTTCTTGGACAAGTACGTCAAACATCAGTTTGGATATAATTATACAGTATCAACCCAACTACACAGAAAGCCACTTAACTTAACAATCCAAAAAATCTACATTCCCATAAATTATTAAACTATTATTGCAGGTAATAGGAATGAACTCAGAGTAAAGTAGTGGTTTGGCATGGTACATGGCTCCTCATTTTTTCAGATAGTACAGCCATATTCAGACGGGGGCATCTACTTCCGCTTGTGTTAAATGTTTCTGGTCTTCATTTGCTAACAAATCAAATTCTTCTTGAATAAAAGCATTAAATGCGTCGATTTCTGTACTTGTTTTGAAAATGCCAGTGTTAATAGAAGTCTTCAAGGAAATGTGCTTGCCATAAGTCAGTGCAGTAAAGAGTGTGCCTAAAGTTTAAATAAAACACTTAAGCACAAATTATGCATTCAAATTATATGTGTTAAGTACAGTTGTTCATCTCTGTGCACCTTACTTCTGTAAGAATGGTAACACATAATAAATAACCTTCTCCAAAGAACTAATAGACTAAAAAGTGAATGATGAAAATTGACACTTACTAAAACGCGCTTTAGTTTGCCCGTTGGTAAAATGTACACAGGTTAAATCATGTCCAAAAAGTTGAATAGCAAATTCTGGACCAGGGAAGATGTTGAAAACTGTATGAAGCAACCACATTATTTCAATACTTCATTTCACAACGAAATATCTCACTTCATTTTCATTCATTGAGTACACGTACCTGCTGCAGTAGGAATTTGGGGGTATAAATATCCTATCATATCTGGAGGCATAAGACCACAAATAGGCTTCAGAGCTAGAACGACTGCAAGAGCTTTACTTCTCCTCTGCTTTTTAAGATATACATCAATTTGTTTCAATCTCTCGACCGGATCTTGAATTCCAATGGGGAATTGCATATTCAATACACTCCTATCATTGTTAAAAAAGATACCATTATTATCATAAATAAATTATTAGATGCATAAGACCTGTTTTATACTTCTCACTTTCGCTTCACTTTCACGTTTTGTGACGTCACTACAGTTAATTTGTAATTAGCAAAAATGTTTCCAATTTGGTTTCCAACGTATGACGTCATTTTGACGTCACTAAACGTGAAAGTGAAATTAAAGTGACAAGTATAAAACAGGCATAATGCATTTTTGTAAAGTATAAAAATATTTCTTTACGCGTGAATATCCAAGTAATCAGGATGATTGGGCATGGGCACTAAAATAATGAAAATTAATTTTTTGTAGAAATTAAATTAATATTTATTTATAGGATAGAAATTCAACGGGAAAAATGCATACCTGGTACAGTAACTGTTATTTTACGGTCGGAAACACCTTTGCCAGTAATAGCAGCAGATTTCCGTAAAGCTCCGCACCACCCAGCTATGATGACACTGGGGAGAGAAGTGTTGTGTTTATGACGTATATCCTTCAGAAATTGAACTGAAACTTTTAATGATTTTGATGATACAAATGTTTCCTTCATTTTCCATGGAAAAACATTCCATACATTCCATACATTTCCAACCACGCCTGGTCGAAAGAAATCGTAGGCACAGAATAGAATAGTACTTAAAATGTTTAGAAATTTCTGACAGATATTTCTTTTAGTGGGTTCAAATTTTGGTTGTGGTAAACGTTTCATATCGTGCCCTCCCAAGTCAGACAATATAATAGCAATAAAATTGTACCCATCACCGTAACAGTGATTCATGACAAAGAAGATTATGTAATATTTTTCTGAAGGGTCACCTTCACCTTCAGTGCATTCCACATTAGGTACAACGACCATATTCCACAGACTGCGGTTTTTAGTATAACTTTGTGTGTGAAGTTTTGTCTCTATTTCTGCTGCTTCTGTATCTGTATAAACTTTATTTTCGTTTGGGTTGCTGTAATAATAAACGTGATTGGCAATGTCAAATTCCTTGTCATCTTTCCAAAAGGTATACCCCATCCACTTGTAAGGATATTGTTGTAATTCAGGATATTTTACATTTCCATTTGGTAATTTTGCTTTTAACACTTTCTCGCTAACCTGCGATCGAATATTCTCAATATCTGGAACACCTTTAAGTTTGAGAGGAACTATCATATTATTCTGGGGCAATGTGTAGAATTTCTCGTATGAAGCAAACAACGATTGCCCTTGCCGTAGTGGCCTATCCAAATCGGGTCTGAAATATTTGTAAGTCTTTCCCAAAATGAATCGGTAAATAAAAACCGGGATGCATAACACAATTACTGCAATTACTACTACTGTAGAATAGATAGCTAGTAAAACTGCTAACGGTTCTAAAATTAGGTATTTTTTCGAGTAGTACAAAATGTCTTGTATCACTTCTAATTTTGATTTTCTGTTTAAGAATCCCATATTGATAGCTGGGGCTTCTAACTTTTTTTGTAATTCGTTAACAAATGTTTTATTGACACTGCAAATACACAAAATGAATATCTCAGTTCTGTATTGAAACTGTTTCTGTTTTTTTGAAAAACATCTTGGATATAGTACCTAGCAATTAGTCAGAGATAATTTACCTATTGCAATTAAGTACCACTGGAGATGTTCAATGATCGACTACCCCAACTTAATTGGAGGCTATAATGGAGGTCACTCCAGATCCTTTGCGATCTACTGAAATGGTAAATGAAGAAATGAAAATGTGTTTGCAATTATTAACAAGTAGTAGGGTAGGGTATGGACACTCATGGTACATATACATGCTGTCTGCTTCATATAACTACATGTGGGTGCTACTCAACATGGAACATGTTGTTATTGACCAGAAATCGGACTAGCGTCATAGTGAGTGGGAACTGGGAAATACTATTTGCTTACCTAACTGTCCTACTTCTAATACGTACATTACATAAAAACTCTGATTATTTCTATAATTCCCTGGTTCTCACAAGATATTTAATGATGTGCACTCTGAGCCATTATGATCTTTCTTTTGGATGATATTCTGGTACCCTGTGAGTCTACTATTTAACTAGTAGTCAAACTAGTTCATTGATTAATCACTACGCATACTTCAAAAGAGTATATTATGTGAAAACACTACGCGTATGCTGTAAAAGCAATAATATATAGCACATTTCATACATACCAAAGTCTAATGAACACGTATTTAGTATTTATATATTATGTTGGTGAGTAAAATAGCCACAAATCAACTTTTAAAGCTTAGGTAGATTAAAAAGACCAGAATTCTTCCTCCTTAACAGATTCACACGTTACCTGTAATTAGGGATTTCGTATACATCACGTTTAATTCTTTCCCTTTATGAGACCAAAAAGTGTAAAATATCATGTGAGTCTGTACTATAAGGGGAAAAGAGGAAATTAGAAGTTGCAAGCCGTGAGACTTTAAATGTACTGTGTACGGGTAGTAATAATATTCTCAAGATCATATCTTTTGAAGGTCAATAGGAATTGAGGAATATTAGTATCTTTATCAGACACAAATATTTAAATACATATGTTAGTGGAATGAACGTTACTTCATTTCATATGAAATGTGCAATATAAGCATATAGAACAAATGAATACTAGGTTACTATTGTATTTATAAACTTCTGTTCTGTTTCGCGAATCATTTTCTACGATGAGGCTTTCGGGGACCTTTAATCAGCATCTGGCAACTGAAAAGCATATTAGTAAATGATGTATTATTAAGGAGGAGAGAATTTAGAACTGAATTACAAGTGGCAAATACATTTAGATCAAAACAAAAGATTATTTGGCTATTGTATACTAGTTATATGGACTCATTTATGTTATACTGAGTATTACTCCTTCAAAGAGAAACATCACAGAACTTGCTTTCATGAGAAAATAAAAACACCGCAGTTTTCGTGGAACCTATAGACTAAGTACTAAACCAAAGTTGCGTAGGTGTACAAGAAAGCTCTTTCTACTTACTCCGCAATACAAGTAGAACATTGAATTCTATCAAAATTATATGTATGGTCCATAATAATAGTGCCAGCATTGGTAGCCCAGCCAGTCTGGGAATACAAGTACAATATTAAAATTATTTGAGCGAACAGCTTCTATTCAACTTGGTTCAAGCATCAAAGCAAAGATTAATCAGACCTTACAACACATTCAATTGACAGTAGAAACAAATAAAGCTAGATTTCAACTGCTATACAATAAGTGTACTCAAAATTCACGGTATAATATACGAAATACAAAAGCAGATTTATTATTATAGCTTCTCACACACGTAAGACTGTAATTTGAAGAGTGCTGATACAAGTAGTTAGTACCAGCATATTATATTTTGAAGAGCTGAAACTGAAAGACAAAGACCATCGCATGCATCTAATTACTAATACTATTTAACTCAGGCAAAACAATATTTTATACATTCTCTAATTTCCCAGAGTAAGTGTATGTACAATATAAAGTACTCAGGTGACAAAATAACTCAAACGAGATCATTTTTTGTGTATTCCTCGCGTGTTAAATATTTGTAGTTTCCGTTTGAATCAGCTAACAAATTAAATTCTTCTAGAATAAATGAGTTAAATTCGTCAATTTCTGCACTCGTTTTGAAAATAGCTGAATTGATTGATGTTTTGAGTGAGATGTGTTTATTGCATGTCATTGAAGTGAGTAATGTACCTAGAATTCAGAACAAATGGAAACATCAGTAAATTAAATGAACAATAACCTGATTTCGATATAACTGTTTGTAGTCTTTTCCGAAATATTGATGTATTTACTTTCCATTTATGCTTAGCACATTGTAGGAGAAATAGTTGTACTAAGATAATTAGGTCAATAAATTAAACTTATCTTTGATTGTAATATTATTGATATTGCACATTCTGTCTGTTTATTATCAATACGATTTTAAACTTACTAAAACGTGCTTTGGTTTGTCCAATGCTAAAATGCATGCTTGTAACTTCATACTCGAACATTCGTATGGGATACTCTGGTCCAGGAAATATGTTGAAAACTGCAAATTGAATTTTTGATTTCAATATATTTCTCCTTTCTAATGGTCAAACATTTTTGCATTTTCAGCAATAGAAAATTGTTGCTACCTGCCGCAGTAGGGATGAGGGGATATAAATATCCTATCATATCCGGAAACAAAAGACCACAAATTGGCTTCAAAGCAAGAACAACAGCAAGAGCTTTATTTCTTTTCTGTTTTTGAAGATATTTATCAATTGCTTTCAATCTCTCAATAGGATCTTCAATTCCAATTGGAAATTGCATATTCAATACACTCCTATTTACAGATCATTATCTAATTAGATTTATTAACATCGCATAATGGATTATTTTACAGTGGTTCATCTACTTACGCGTGAATATCCAAGTGATCAGGGTGATTGGGCATGGGCACTAAAATGGTGAATAAATTATAAATTAATTCTTTGCAGAGAGCGAGACAGCAGCTCAATGTCAAAAATGCATACCTGGTACAGTAACTGTAATTCTACGGTCGAAAGCACCTTTGCCAGTAATAGCAGCAGATTTCCGTAAAGCTCCGCACCACCCAGCTATGATGACACTGGGGAGAGAAGTGTTGTATTTATGACGTATATCCTTAAGAAATTGAATGGGAACCCTTAAGGGTTTAGACGATACATGAGTATCCTTCATTTTCCAGGGAAGTGCATTCCACACATTTATTACATTACCCACAACGGCTGGTCGAAAGAAATCGTAGGAACAGAATAAAATAGTACTGATAATAAAAAGAAATTGCTGCAAGATGTTTCTTTGATTAGGATTAAATTTGGGCTGCGGTATGCTTTCTAATTTGTAACCTGCTAAATCAACGAATATCATTTTGGCAATCCCGTAACCATCCAGGTAGCAATGATTTATTACAACGTAAAAGATGAAGTGTTTATCTTTGGTATCCCCATCGCTATTTTCTACATTTGGTAAAATGACAATGCTCCATAAGCTTCGATTTCTAGTAAAACTTTGTGTATGTAGTTTGGTCTCTATTTCTGCAGCTTCTGTGTCTGTATAAACTTTATCTTCTTTAGGATCACTATAATAGTAAACGTGATTGGCAATGTCAAATTCAGTGTCATCTTTCCAAAAGAGATAACCCATCCACTTGTAAGGATATTGCTTCAGTTCCGGGTACTTTAGTTCTCCATTGGGCAAACTTAGTGCTAATATTGTAGTTTCTACAGTTTTCCGAAATTTTTCTACACTAGGGACACATTCACCTTTCAGTTTCACAACACCAACGATATTATTCTGGGGCATCGTGTAAAATTTCTCATACGATGCAAATAAAGCTTGTCCACATCGTAAGTTTTTTGCCAAATCTGGTCGAAAGAATTTATACGTTTTCCCCAATACAAACCTGTAGATAAAAATAGGGATGAATAGGACTAGAAAGGTGAATGCTACAAATGAAGAAAATATCGCTAGCAGAATTGCAGTTGGTTCTAAAATGAGATATTGCTTGGCGTAGTACAGAAAATCTTGTAGCAGTGTAAATTTCGGCTGGGGCTTTAAATAACCCATAATTGTAATAAGAGTATAAAACTTGTCGCTATTGATTAAGTTACAGCCCACGATAATTATCAGTAGACAATTTTATTGATGTAGACAAGTACAGAAATTCAACTGTACTAATTCTGCAAATATTTATCTTGTTCTTAATTTCAGAACAGAATTATCCCGTGAACTTGACAATATTATCTAGACACGTGCAAGTGTACAAACAGGTAAGTCAATGTCGAAGTTCACTGGCTAACTTAAATTGGAGGTAACAAAGCCAAGGCTTTTATTCTTTATTTGTTAATTCCACGATATTCGAGACTATGACAAAGAGTTTGTGTTCTTGCACGTGGAATGGTCTTACAAATAGAGAATTGATATGAATTATAGGACAGACGATATATAGAGTAATTAATAGCATTGATTAAACATAGAAACGGAAATACTGAATCCCTTTCTTCTAGCTCTAATGATGATTATATAGTTCGTTAGCAAATATAATGATATGATACACATATTATGCCAGTTTTCATGCTTCTGTTGCAAATACAGATAATTTTGAAGATCTTATGGGTGAGAACTGTAACTTCTAACGAGCCTAGCAATAAGTATTGCAAGGTGCTTTGACAATGATATGCAGTATAGTATAAAACATGATATTGTCCTCATCTGGTGTCAGAGGAGGAGATCCCACGGGGATTAAAGCCGACGGGGTATTGCTTCGCTGCCCGCTAATCTAAAGACCATGTACGAACTAGGAAATCCGATAAGAAAGTTCGTCCATGTAAATTCAAGTGAATTTTGTTGTTAACCTTATATGTAATTTGGTATCTTTTGACATGCGAATAAAATAATCTTGAAGCTCACGTATTTACATTGAAAACAAAAGTGCGTCTTTATTCACAAAATTACAAGAACCAGTACACAAACTAGTACACGTTTTTCCACTAGGACTAACTCATAGTAGTTATCATGTATGTACATGTAGATGCTAAACACAGATTGACAGTTAAGAACATCATTTCGCCTGTAAGAATTGAATTCTATTTTAAAATAAGCTAACCTTTGAGAGTTCTGCAACGTATCTTGTAAAGAATATTTTATTCTTTACAAGATTCCCAGATTCATTAGCATTTGATGTAAACCTAGGCTCAAGTAATTAGGTAAACTATGGGATGAACTATGGAAAATCAACTAAGATTGTGTCACTGCCAGCTCAATATCCCAATTATCTACCTATGTAAATTGCAGGGAAAATTATGTTACATAAAACCGCTGTCCACCCTTGTTTCTTGGCCTTTTTCTTGTTCTTATTTGTTGGAGTAACTTCACTCTCGGTGGACTCCGTCCCATTAGTGTTGAGTTACCAATTAATTCTAAGTTTTGTCATAAAATTTCAAAAGCAAACTCAAACTCGTGTAATACGTAAGTTTGAGTTAAAATTTATTTAATAAGTTAAGTTGATTGAATTAAATAATTTATCAATCCAAATCATAAAATCACAAACATTTTTATGATTTGGAGGTTTAAATTATTACGAATACTCACCTAATTACAATTCCTACCTTCCTCAGAAATCTGTTCGAGATTACCCCTTGACTTGGAGCTGGACATTGCGGGTAGCAAATAGTATTTAAGGATCTTAATTTTACGGTAAATTTATAATTAAGTTTAATTAATCTGCCCTGTTTTCTTTGAGCGTACACGACAGCAACAAAGAAACAACAGAAAAGTATTGAGTAAAAGAATTATTATAATTCATAATTATAGAAAACTCTTGTATCGAGAAAGCAATTAATCTTTGAAATTGTGGTGTGTTGATCTACATGGTGTGATCATTCAATCTCTTGCCAATTAGTTAATAAATAAATAACTCTACTCTGTAATTTCGAACCTATTGAGAGCTTATAATATAGTGTTTTCTATCATACAAATAACCTAGCTCATGCACATTCAATCATCAATACATTTTATCTAAATAGACTCGTAATCCTAAGCAAATCGATAGAAAACCATTATATCTGGCGACCTTTGCCTACTTACAGATTGTGAGAGTAATTTTAACCCAAAGTTTTGCCAATTTTCTATTTTTTTACGTTTGAAATTCATTGTTTCAATTATCATTGGTTATCTTTTAATTTTCGGTCAGTTAGAATACTTATTACTACCATTTGGTAAAGCTTCATCAATTGTCTGATACACTAACACATTTTGCGTTAAATTCATTTCGTAATAATTTCTGAACGAAGATTTTTTTTGTGACAAAGTATTTTTCTATTAAAAATGAGTGCAAACAGACAAGGCAGACAGGGAAACAGAAGCCACGGTCCAGCAGAGAATCCGACAGGGCTTAATGCAAATGCCAGGGCAAGAGTAGTTCATTCTCCTCCGCACAACTCTCCTAACGCAAATCAGGTTCAAGATAATGCTAATCCACAAGTAAGATTAGGAAATAGCTTGCCTTTAAACATCCCTCAAAATCAGGAAGTTAATGTTCAAGCTAACAATATGCAACCAAATCCAAATGATGAAATCATCCAGGAAAACCGACATAATATGCAACCATCACCTAATGCTCGTAATAATGGTAATGTCAATGCTCATAACGATTCTTTGCAAGCAGTTCTTCAAACCATAAATCAAGGTTTCAATTCCTTTAATGCAAACCAGCAACAAATGATTACTGTTTTACACAACATGCAAGTTAGTTTTGCTCAGGTCAACTCCAGGTTTGACAATTTAGAAGCCAATGCACCTCATATGCCACATCAGAATCTAAATCGGTCAGCAGACACAGCTAATGTTCCTTTTCCACCTAGCTCTCGTTCAGGTCACTCACAAAATCATGGAAATCATCATAATGCTAGAAGGAATTTAAATTTTGGAAATATGCATAATAATAATATGCCACATAATGTTCAGGCTAAGTCACATCATCTGAAAACTAGTGACATTCAAATTCCAAAATATTCCGGCGCTGGAGATGCAAAAACTCCATTTGATTTTCTCCTTGAACTTGAGAAATATCAAGCCATAGTAGGATATTCAGAAAATGATATGCTGCAATACGTTGTTCCACTTGCTCTAGTGCAAGACGCATATAATTGGCTACGTTATGAGCCAGCCTTTTTCTCTTGGAACGATTTTAAACAGAGGCTACGGGGGGAATTCCAGTCTATAGGATATGTTGAGGATTTGAGACATGAGCTGGATCAACGTACTCAAGGTCCAAATGAAACTTTAACTGCTTATATCAGGGTCATCATGGATTACTATGAAAGACTTGGTATGGAAATTGTGGATCAAGTCATTATTAGACGTGTCCTAAAGCAATGTCACCCCGAGTATCGGTCTGCGATGCAAGGGAAAGTTATTCGTACGTTGGCTGACTTAAAAACTTGTGCTCTTGAAGCACAGGAATTATTAAAAGCCAACCACACTTATAAGCTTCCACCAACTTTTGGTAACTTGGAGCCTTCCTTAGCATGGAAGCCTGTTCAGAAACCGGAGATTGTCAACTTTACGACAGTGACTGAGCAATCAGTCGTACCAAAATTACACCCTGCCTCTGTAGATCCATTTGCATTTTTTCACACTGAACAACCAAAGAAGCAAGTTCGTTTTAATGCAAATCCTCTGCCTCCTGTATCACCTTCATACAAAGCTAACTCAAACTTACCTCCACCTATTAGCCCGATTCGGTCTAATAATTATCCAAGTTCTCCAAATCGTGTAGTTACTTTTAACAGAGAGAACAAGATTTCGGCCCCTTCACCATCCAAATCACCTCGCGCATGCTATGAATGTCAATCATTTGATCATTTAATCGCATCCTGTCCCCGATTGGTGAATAAAACTCCCCAGGGAAACTGGCGAAGCCCGGCTCACAACAATTGAGCCGGGAAGAATTTTCCAACTACCAATCATATGTAGATATTTTAAATACTGACAAAACTTTAGCTATTAAATTTGACAATGACTCACAACCTTATATTACAATTAAAATATTTTCTCAAACATTTTTAGCCTTTCTTGACTGTGGATCGTCTCGTTCCATTATTGGAGACGAAATTATTGATTTAATTAAGTTACATAATGTTAAATGCTACCCATTTAATAAGGTAGTATCTTTTCTTAAGGGATCTGTTTTTATTTCCCAATATGTTAATCTGACAATTAATTATGGTAGTATTTTTAAGAAGCAACCCTTTTTACTATTCCCTGGTTCCATTAAAACAATTCTGCTGGGTAGAGATTTTCTACGTGCAAGTAAAATAGGCATATTTATTGCTTTGGGAGGTTGGACAGAAAGTTTGTACAGTAAAAGAATAATCCCGTTTAGCACTCCCACAAAAGAAGGCAATTGCAAAATTGACAGTGATAAATGCGATGTAAATCATCATTCCGTTGGTATTGAACAAAAACATTTGGTTGACACAATATCAGATCCGTGGAAAGATCAGGAAGGTGATAATCTAGTAATAGTAGAAGAAAACCTCCCAAGTCACGATAAAGATATGTTAAGTAATCCAGCAAAAACTTTAGCTAATTTTGACTTTATGCCTAAAGGTAAATCGAATTTTGAATTTATGCCGGACGAGAAATCACAATACGAAGATATACAGTTAAGCCCTCTGTTCACACAGGCAGATAATATTTCGTCTAGTGACAACCCGTTGCACGATCTTATACTGGTCCCGGAAATACTTTCAATGGAACAATGCAGTAGATTAAAGGATGTTCTTTTTCCATTCGTACCGATGTTCACACATCGTCCTGGACTATGTACATTGTATGAACATACAATAGATACAGGAACCCATAAGCCTATTACTGCAAGAATGTTTCCTATTAGTGTAGGAAAGAGGCAGATTTTTGAGGACACAGTCAATGAATTACTACAATATGATGTAATCGAACCTTCATGTAGTTCCTGGTCTGCAAATGCATTCGTATTGCGTAAGAAAATTGAAGGTTGGCGATTTCTTATCAATTTTAAACCTATCAATGCAATTACAGTTACAGATCGGTATCCTATTTCTCCTATGGTTGACTACATAACTATACTTGGTTCTTCATATTGGTTCACTATCATAGACTTGTCAAAAGGATTCTATCAAATATTAGTAGCCTTAGAGGATAGACATAAGACAGCCTTCCTTACTCCTAATGGACTATTTCAATTTAAAAGGTTACCTATGGGATTAGTTAATAGTCCTGCCACCTTTCAGAGGTGCATGGACAAAGTGTTAGGTGACCTTAAGTGGAAAATTGCATGCATCTATTTTGACGACTGCATAATCTTCAGCAAAACTTTTGATGAACATCTGCAACACATTGCAACAGTATTTCAGAAATTCAGAGATGCAGGTATTACATTCAATCCGAAAAAAGTGCAACTTTGTCGTCAAAGATTGAAATATCTGGGATTTGTTATCGAACCAGGCAAGTGCTATCCTGATCCCGAAAAGGTGGAGGCATTGCATAAATTCCCAGTTCCAAAAAGGCAGAAAGACGTGTTGAAGTTTTTGGGTTTATTCAATTTTTATCGTAGATTTGTTCCTAATGCTAGCGACCATGCTAAGCCTTTGACTGAATTACTGAAAAAGGATACAGCCTTCGTGTGGGACGAAAGAAGGCAAAAAGCATTCGACTTTCTTAAATCTGCATTATCTAACACTACTCATCTTCGACTTCCAGATCTAAATGGCCACTTCTATATACAGACTGATGCATCTAACGTAGGTATAGGCGCGATATTATTACAAGAGCAGGATGGTATTAAATACCCAGTCTGGTTTGCGAGTCAAACGCTGACTCCTGCTCAAACTCGATACTCTGTATCTGAGAAAGAACTACTTGCAGTTTTATTTGCGGTTCAGAAATTTCGCCATTTTATAGAATACACGAAATTCACTATCCAAACCGACCATCAGGCCTTAACGTGGCTGCAGAAAATGAAAGAACCGGCAGGGAGACTTGCCCATTGGTTCATGATACTGCAACAGTACGATTTTAATGTAGAATATCGGCCTGGTAATTCAAATGAGATGAAACCAGTGGATGCACTCAGCAGAGTTGACGAAATTAATTTTGTTCAAGCTGATTTTACTCTGTCCAGGTTAGATATAATAATTGCACAAGATGAAGATAATAAATTGGGAATTATTAAAGAAATGTTCAGAAATAATACTACTACTAAACCACATAACATTCCACCTGAACTAGAAAGGTCATTTTTAACCGACGATAATTTGCTTATGAGGTATGTCGGGCCTAAAGGCAAGCCATGGGAAGAAGAAAGTTTATATTGGAGAGTGTGGATACCTAATAAATACATTCTGCAAATCTTGCACTACTTCCATGATACACCTTTGGCAGGCCACCTTGGTATCCGTAAAACATATCTTAGACTGGAATCTCGGGTTTATTGGCTAGGTATGCGTAGAGACGTAGTTAAATACGTTAAATCTTGCCAAGTCTGTCAGAAAGCCAAACCTGCTAAATTGCCACCTGTACCAGGATCGGCAATTATGCCAGCCGGACCTTGGATTACTCTAGCTGTAGACCTGATTGGCCCTCTCCCTAAAGGAGTTAATAGAAATATCTATTTGTTAGTTATCGTCGATTCTTTCACCAAATATGTGGAATTTTATCCACTTAAGAAAGCTAATTCTGAAATTATTACCCAGATTATGCGTAAGGTATTCTGCCGTTGGGGATTTCCAAAAACTATTATTAGCGACAACGGTACACAATTTACATCACATCATTTTATGGATTGGTGCGCTTTATTAGGAATTACTCAGTTTCACATTTCAGCATATCACGCACAAGCAAATATCACGGAGCGTTACAACGAGACTATAAAAGCTATGATTATTGCACAAATAAATGTCTGTAAAGACTGGGATGTGTGGCTACATGATTTAGCATTTGCAATTAGAACTGCTGTAAATGATAGCACGGGTTTTACGCCCGCATATTTAGCTACAGGTAGAGAGTTCAGAAATCCATTCGACAATTATGCTAACACAAGCATTGGAGTAATACCTGAAATAGCTAATATTGGTAAGAGATTGAATGAGATTCACAACATAGCAAGAGACAACCTGACAATAAGTCAAATAACTTACATGAAAAATTACAATAAAAAATGCAAAGCCAGATCTTATTCTGTTGGTGACAAAGTGATGATGAAAACGCACTTTTTATCCGATGCGGGGAAAGGGTTTTCAAGTAAATTGGCAGATAAACGGGAAGGCCCGTATATTATTTTAGAAAAATTATCTACAAATGTTTATGATATATACTCAGAGGAAAACAAACAAAGAGTAAACAAAGTGCATGCAAATGAATTAAGTCCTTACTTTAATCGGACAGATGCAACGTTTTCCGGGTCGTTACCAGCAAGAGACTCCATATCATTACAGGCCTCCTTACCTACCCCTTCCGCCAGCATGGATACCCAACCCATATTTTCTACCTAACTTACCACCGCCCTTCCATCCATCGACCGATAAAGGTCCTTCATACAAATCAAGGCATGTTCAAACTGGAAAAAGTTCGTATCAAAAACAACTACAAAAATGGGATGGCTATAGCACAAAGCAAAAATTAGAATATGAACTTGACGCAAACAATCCCGTTCCAATTTCATCAGTCGTAGACAGGGGAATCTTAGTATCCGAAACAGATCCAAACCCAGAAGATTTTCATTCTAACATGATATATGATCCAGAAGGCACTATTGTATCTAGAGATCTGCTAACCGACTGCATCACAGTGACAACCTCGAGAAGCTTACCAAAACCTCGAGAGAAAATTCAAATTTCATACATACCTATCTGTCCACCTTCTGCTTCTCCTCTCAATCTTGATCATATTAATGTTATCTTAAATAACATTCATTTCAAACCCACGCTAAAACCTATTCAATTGCCAGATGTCGATTTGCCGAGTACTAATGACTCTACTAAGGCAATCATATCTGAAGACGTCAGAAACTATAAACAAAAAGTAAAAGACAATATAAAGTCATTAAGTAAGCAATTCGTTCAAAAGATTGAAATTGCAAAATCTTCAGAACGGGAATGTGCATTAAAACGCATGAAACATACCCCTTTCCTTCACAGTCCAATTCATTGTTCAAATAAAGTAACGCTAAGATGCAAACCGAAAACTGAAGCTCAACTGGCGCGTGAAAAACGTCACCAGAAAGCTCGGAATGACCGTAGATATCATGCCCAATTGGCAAAAGAAGCTGCATGGAGGAATGTTTTATTAACTCCTCTGGCTAAGGCATTACCACTTCCTCCGATTGAACCTGACATTGTCGAAGAATACGTTCCGACACCTTCAGGATTCGTCGCAGATGTCACTTATGTTCCCAGTGTTAGCACAATTCCTTCCACTGATGAAAATATCACAACAAGTTTTTCGAATTTAGGTCTCTCAAAAGACGACGCACTCGAAAATCACGAAATAGTGGCCGAAGATCTTGAAATGGTGATTGACACCTCTGCAGAAGAAGAACTTCTAGCTGATGACTAACGTTTCACATTGAATTATGGTTCCACTGATGATTCCACTTAATTTTACGTCATTTCATTATTATTGTTGTAATTATGCTGTTTGTTTATATTTTAAATTCTAAAAGGGTTGAGCTGTCATTAAGAGGTGAGGAGTTGTAAAGAATATTTTATTCTTTACAAGATTCCCAGATTCATTAGCATTTGATGTAAACCTAGGCTCAAGTAATTAGGTAAACTATGGGATGAACTATGGAAAATCAACTAAGATTGTGTCACTGCCAGCTCAATATCCCAATTATCTACCTATGTAAATTGCAGGGAAAATTATGTTACATAAAACCGCTGTCCACCCTTGTTTCTTGGCCTTTTTCTTGTTCTTATTTGTTGGAGTAACTTCACTCTCGGTGGACTCCGTCCCATTAGTGTTGAGTTACCAATTAATTCTAAGTTTTGTCATAAAATTTCAAAAGCAAACTCAAACTCGTGTAATACGTAAGTTTGAGTTAAAATTTATTTAATAAGTTAAGTTGATTGAATTAAATAATTTATCAATCCAAATCATAAAATCACAAACATTTTTATGATTTGGAGGTTTAAATTATTACGAATACTCACCTAATTACAATTCCTACCTTCCTCAGAAATCTGTTCGAGATTACCCCTTGACTTGGAGCTGGACATTGCGGGTAGCAAATAGTATTTAAGGATCTTAATTTTACGGTAAATTTATAATTAAGTTTAATTAATCTGCCCTGTTTTCTTTGAGCGTACACGACAGCAACAAAGAAACAACAGAAAAGTATTGAGTAAAAGAATTATTATAATTCATAATTATAGAAAACTCTTGTATCGAGAAAGCAATTAATCTTTGAAATTGTGGTGTGTTGATCTACATGGTGTGATCATTCAATCTCTTGCCAATTAGTTAATAAATAAATAACTCTACTCTGTAATTTCGAACCTATTGAGAGCTTATAATATAGTGTTTTCTATCATACAAATAACCTAGCTCATGCACATTCAATCATCAATACATTTTATCTAAATAGACTCGTAATCCTAAGCAAATCGATAGAAAACCATTATAATCTATATAGAAGAAACTAATGTTTCCTCTATTCTTGGAGTCGGACTAGCTCTATTTATAACCTTCATACTGTGCCAGCTAAGTTTAATTCATAAATTGATGAAATCAACTTAATAAATGCAAAATATTTGTACAATGTAACAGAAAACTTATTTTACAGAACTTGTTTCGATATCGTGCGAAGTAATAACATAGCCTTTCTCAGCAACAGTAAATCGATTAATGTGACACGGCCCAAGCAATCGTAGTAGATTTAATCGTACTAGCAGTAGTCATTAATTAGTTTTATTTCGAAGGTTTTTATCACAAAACTAACGCATGTTACTACTGCATGTACTAACGTGACTCTCAGAGTATCAGAGTCATGTGTATTACATATTATTATATGCTACGGAATTAGAATGTAATATCTACTCAAGGAAGGTAATAGACGCTTATGACATCAAACTATCTGCATATCTTCTTTGATAGAATCATTTGAAATATTAATCAAAATCGCTGATCGGAGTAATCATTAAAAATCAAATATTAATTATTTTAAGAAATTGGGTTTACCTCTTTTGCTTATCGCTATTTAATGAGGAAGATCTATAGTTCACTAAAGAGGAACTATTATACCTATTTGTAATTCCAGTTTAACTACGTTTTTAAAATGATAAAAGTTTAATCGTTGATTATTTCTCTTCATAATGTAATCACCTATGAGTGCTTAGATAAAGTTAATAATAATCCACGTTTTTATGACATTTTTATAAACAAAAAAATAATACCCAGTATGTTTTTTTTATTTTGAATCAACATCTTATAAGTTAAATGAACAAAATATTGCTTAAAATGACTATACAGTTCCATGCTTGCTTAGGAAATCCAATTCTTCTAGAATAAACTGATTGACCTTGTCAACTTCGGAATTCTTTGAAAATATGTTTTTGTTTACTGCTATTTTCATGTGCACAATCCCGCAGAATGTTAAGGAAGAGAATAAAATACCTGAAAGTACAAAATTATGAATGATACCAATAAGCCATAATCATATGAGATGGTTGCAAAGATTTTAAGCGTGTAAATTAATAACTGCCAAGAGACTTGGAAAAGAGTTATGTAATTTTATGTAGTGGTGAATCAAAATTATTGGACAAGGATATTGAGGTTCTTACTGCTTCTGAACTTTTGTTGCCCATAACTGAAGTGGACCTTTGTCACTTGTTCTCCGAATATTGAAAAGGGTTCCTCCGTCCCCACAAATATATTCATGGCGCCTGTAGGAGGTTGATAGGGCATCATCGCGTCTATCAGAAATGAGGGGAGTGACCCAATTATTTCACGCAAATTAAACACAGCAGAAGCTGCAGTAGATCTCTTCGCCTGTTTTAAGTAATTGTCAATCGATTTAAGTCTTTCCACAGGATCCTTGATACCAACCGGAAAAACCAAAGTAACTGCACTCCTAAATGGAAAACAGAAATTCAATCAAATACAAATCTAAACGTACTACTTATATCCTTGGAATTTCCGCCAGTAAATAAAAATGTATACTCATGGACTAAAATTGTTTATTTGCTTAACAGGTTGGTCTTACATAGTAATGATATTATTTCACTTACGCATGAACTCTGAGCTTCCCTGGATGACCTGAATAAAATAATACGATATAATTATAAATCATTAATGATTTATTGATGATATTTAGTTATTACTCCATTAATTATACATGATGAAGGTTCAGGGTTGCGGAGGATGAAACAGAAGGGTTGGATTAATTTTTACAGGAAAAAATTAGGAAAAAGTTAATTTCGTCCGGATAAAAGTGGACAAAATTAATTTCGTCAGGATAAAAGTGGACAAAATTAATTTCGTCCGGATAAAAGTGGACAAAATTAATTTCGTCCGGATAAAAGTGGACAAAATTAATTTCGTCCGGATAAAAGTGGACAAAATTAATTTCGCCCCATGGACAAAACTAATTTCATCCTGGCAAGTACGTATACAGAACTGAGTTTCGATGGGGTCTAAAATTTTTGGCACTTTTTGACGAAAATGAGTCAAAAATGGCGATTTTTTTGCTCTTTTGAGAGAAAAATCTTTTTCCTTGGATTTCGGAGGGTGGGCTTCAGCCCGTAAATACGTTATTGCATCCTGGATATTAAACTTTTGTCCGGACAAAACGCAACTCTATTAAGGTTGTGTACCTATATGAGTTGAATGTTCCGAAAAGTGTACTGAACGATAATTTTCGACTAATGATAATGTCAAATGAAAAGTGGACAATACCTGGCATTGGGAGGGGATAACCGTACTGCATTCCAGTAGGAATGTTCATATTGAGATCCAGCATAGTTCTTCGAAGTCCTCCTATCCATGCCGCAGTGACGACACTTCCAAATGCAACGTTGTGGACTTTTCGTATTTCTTTCACATAATCTAACGGAACCTGCAAAGCTTTAGTACTTATTTGCTCTCGGGATAAATCCTTGTAATCCCTCCGGAATTCATTACGTACAGATCCAATACTCGGGATAAAAGTGAAACGAGCCAAATCGAAGGGCGTTCTGAATAGCAAGATAAAGTAGCTAAAGAACTTTCCTACATTTCTCTTCCAACTGTAACTAGGTGGACTTATTCCCAATTTGTCAAGGTCGACCCCTCCTAAATCTCCAACGATTAATTGAAATAGAGCAAATCCATCCATAAGACCATGATGAGTTCTGAAAAAGACGACCGATTTTGGTAAATCTTCTGGACTGCTCCTGACATTTGGCAGAACTATAATTTGCCACGGTGAGTGTTTCTTGATGTGCGCCCGGGTCACTAATTCCGCCTCTACATTTGCAGCATCTACATCGCTATAGAATTTCCCTTCTTCAGGGACTTCATAATAGTCAACGTGGCTCTTTATGTCAAAACTTGCTTCGGGTCTCCAAAAATAATATCCCCACCATCTATATGGATATTGTTTCAACTCGGGATATTTTAAGGATCCGTCACTTGTTTTTGCATCGATGAGTTTCTCTGTTGCCACTTGCCGAACTAGATTTATGTCTATATTCCCCTCCTCCACTGTCAACGCTATCACTGTTGTATTGTCATTTCTCCCGTACACTTGGTCGTAAGACACCATGATGGCATTGCCACTGGATAATATTTTCGAAAGATCTGACCGGAAACATTTGGCACATTTTATCAGACAGTACCGATAAAGATAGAGAGGAATGAATAGAATCGGTGTAATAAGAATTGTAAATACTAATAAATATATTGGGAGCACCAAAATCCATTTGCAACAGTTTAGAAAATATGTAATTGAACACTTTTTATTCTGCATTTTGTCACTGCCAATAGGTCGATTAATTTAAAGGGATTTATGTTATGTCCTTATTATGTAATCCATAAGTATCACTTCAATATTTACTATGATTTCTTGCTGGTGATTGCTCTAGTATACTTGTATATGGATATGTGAGGATCATTTTGATGGAAATGATGGCTGCATTATAGTTAAATCCTTTTCTCACATAAAATTACGTAGTTTATGACGACTACTGTAGGGCATTACAATCCAACCTTCTATTGCCCAAGATCACGATATAATTAGTTACCCATACTTCGTTTATGTGAAAGCTAGCAATTATCTTTGTGGGAAATATAGAAATAATAGCATCTGTGTGAAATTCAAACATTTACATTGTAATTACTTTTATGTAGTGATTTTGATGAAGGTTTTGCAGTTCGAGGAATGTTGGCAAGTTTTTTTATATACCACAAAAGTTATATTTCAGTGCAATATCCCGCAATCCCATCACGTAGTCTCCGCCCTGTAGTATTGTACTTGCTTTTCTAGTTTTTGTTTCATGATCCCTTATCAGAACTATTCTGCATTAATGCAATGATCAAAGCTAACTTTTATTGAGTCAACACACCTACAGAAAATGCCATCTTTTAATCAAAGCCTGTTAAGAATAGCCAGGCCGTTGATCTAAGATACGAAGATGGACTTATATAGTTAATTAGATGTTTTCAAATTAATTTCTACAAAAAAAATTTTTTAACTTTAATTGGAGTTTGGATCAATGACAGCTATTTCTTTATTCATTTGTCAACTTTATACACAAATTGTGAATACTTAAAACATACAAAACTTATGGAATTGAACGAGTCTGAATTTTATTGAAGGCATAGCAGACACTAAGCATCAAATATACATTACATGAATACAATTGCATTTAGTCAGTGTCTATAATATTTCAAATGGACTGTCTTTTGAAGATATGATTTGATATTTTGGAAATTTTTGGTAATACAAAAAGCAGAAATCAGTGAATTAATAGGAAATAAAAAGACAAATACATTATAAGATACAGATAAGTCTTAAATAACTAACTATTGATGCATTATGTGCAACTAGATTGAAATTATTATCAAAACTACTGAGATTGGCTTAATAAAAGTAATAAACAGTTTATTATTAATGGTAAGTACTATTGTAAATGGAAAAGGAATTAGACCCGTGGGAGACAGAATTCCCATAAGCGAATAATGAAAGGTTTTTAGAAATCTTCAAAATTTTATTGACGATATCTCTTGGCAACTGAATAATGTCACCATTGCTAAATGCTAAATCAAATCCAAAGTTTATCCCATTGCTTAGATACAAATTGAAAACAAAACAAAAACGATATTCGCGTTTCACATAACTTGCAAAGAAATGCCACGGGTCTAATTTCTTTTCCATTTACAATAGGACATATTGGTATTTGAAACAAAATCAGTTTCATTTTCTGTAAGCACGTCTGTAATACAATTAGTGTATTGTACTAAACTTCGATTTTATTTATACGATTCCTGATTTACTCAAAGCATCTAGTTCTTGAAGAACGAATTGATTAATTTTGTATACTTCTGATTGGTTTGAAAAAATATTTTTATTAACTGCTATTTTCATGGCCACAGTTCCGGAATAGCTCAAAGATGAAAACAGGATACCTAAAAGAATAGATTGAACTTTAGATCTCTAGAGTAAGGTAAGATTATGCTAAGGGAAAGGTAAATGTTGTTCTTACTGCTTCTAAATTTTTGTTGTCCATAGCTAAAGTGCATTTCATTCACTTCTTTCCCAAAAATAGAGTAAGACTGAGATGGACAAGCAAAAATGTTCATAGCTCCTGTAGGCGGCTGTCGCGGGACGATTGCGTCTATAAAAAATGTCGGCATTGCTCCAATAATTGGCTTGAAAAGGAATATTGCTTCAGGATATGAAGAAGATTTAACTTTCTTCATTAACTTGTCGATCTTCTTAAGTCTTTCTACAGGATCCTTGATACCAATTGGGAAAGATAAGGTTGCAGCACTCCTATTAAAGAAAATATGACAAAATAATTTTAATTTTGGACAAACTTTGCAAAATAAAATAGAAGATTGTGTTAAATAAACTTACGCATGAACCCTTAACTTCCCTGGATGCCCTGAAAAAATGGAATGAGGAATTAGACACAAGTAAAGTGTATGCGCATGTTTAATAGGTAAGATTTGGCACTTAAATGCAGACAAATACATTTTAGGCTTGATTTATTATTTTTTACCTGGTATGGGCCAAGGATAGCCAAAAAGGACTAATTTCGGTATCTTCATATTAAGGTCCAGCATAGTCCTTCTGAGTCCACCTACCCACGAAGAGATAATAATACTTCCCAAGTCAACATCTAGTGATTTTCTAATTTCTTTAAAATAATCCAATGGAATGCGTAATGTTTTAGTCCCTAATTGGTGTTTTGAAAGATCTGCAAAATCCTTTCGAAAGTCATTGTATCCAGAAGTCACAGTTGACTCAACATTGTAAGCAATATCAAATGGAAGTTTAAAATACTGTTTCGCGTAGTACAGAAATATTTGTGCTTTTGTTTTCCAGGTGCGATTAGCTGGACTCACTCCTAATTTTGAAGGATCTACTCCACCCAAATCCCCAATGATTAGCTGAGCTAGAGCAAATCCATCCATTAGTCCATGATGAGTTCTAAAATATACATTTGATTGTGGATCGTCCTCAGGTGTGGATTTGACATTCGGTAAAATTATAATTTGCCAGGGCGAATTTTTTTTGATGTGATCTTTGGTAACTAATTCTGCTTCCACAAGGGCTGCATCCTCATCACTGTAGAACTTCCCTTCTTCAGGATTCGCATAGAAATCCACGTGAGTATTTATATCAAAATTTTTTTCATGTCTCCAAAAATAATATCCCCACCATCTAAAAGGATATTGTTTTAACTCGGGATATTTAATTGAACCGTCCCTTGTTTTTGCATTTATCAGTTTTTCTGTCACAACTTGCCGAACTAGTTCCAGATCTAAATTCCCTGCCACTTTTAATGCTATTACTGTTGTATTGTCATTTCTTCCGTAGACTTGGTCGTATGAAACCATAATAGCATTGCCACTTGGTAACATATTAGCTAAATCTCTCCGGAATAATTTGGAAACTAATTTTAAACAGAAACGGTACAAATAGAATGGACTTAGTATTAAAGGTAATACAATCAGACCAATAAATATTAGTATCGTAATAGGAATCACAAAACACCATTTTAAAATTGATGCTATGAACATTTTGCACTTATTCTGCTTCTGAGACATGATTCTTGATTATAAATGATCCATGTTTGGAGCCAACTAGTGAGCAGCTGTCCCGGATGTTATTTCGCTAACCACACTAACCATCTACCTACGTATGGCACTGATGTAATTGCAAAATTTTCAGGTTTTTCGCTGGATGGATGTTCTCACCCATTTTTTTTTAGTGAATAGTACATAATCTACTATTATAAGTACATAAGATGTACGAAATGGCCAAAAACATGTACTTTACTATATAATCGCAGACCGCAACGTAGTTTCCATTCTTCCTTTGACTTTGCTGGGTTTGCATGTAAGAAATCCTGCCATGTGCCATCCCTGGGAATACAAGTCAATTCATTATTTACATAGGTGTGAGAAAATGAGATCTCATTAACCTAGGCTCCCTAAAGGACTACATTAATCATTTTGTGCTTCCTCTACACTTACCTACAATTTTTGCAAATGTATGTTATTTTGTGCGTGCGGCAGAAATTGAATTGCTAATAAAATATTTCTTATTTGAAACTAATTTACAATTAAATATTTTTTATTTGCAATTAGTACAGTGAAATAAGGTTTATGAGCAAATTATTAGGAAATATAAGTCATATAAGAAATATAAGTCATCGCATAATTATATCAAGGCTACTCGTTAAGAAAGGGGAAGCTGCACCTTAATGCTTTATAATTCTTCATACAAAGCGTAGTACCCCGGTAGGTACTCCTTGGATTGCAGCCATATACACAGATTTAATTTGTCTTTACATTGTATTCTAAAATTCATTTTTTGTTTTGATGTTTTGAACAATTTACGTGTACAATTTTTGTATATTTATCACACGCACAAACATAAAAGATATTAGACTCTTGTTAGATATAATATTATAGTATTTCAACGTAGAATCAAAAGTTATTTTGGTTACACGCAGGTAGTTTACACTTCTTGTACTCTGAGAGCTTCCAATTCTTCTAGTAAATATGAATTAATTTTCTTAACATCGGCCAAATCCGGAAATCTATTTTTATTAATGGTAATCTTCATTGTGACATCTCCAGCATAAGTCATGGCCGAATAAAGCACACCTAAAATGCAATTAATACGAGCATTAGTAATTGAAGTAATTCTATCATGCATGGTTAATTTTAAAAAAGGTACTTAATGAACCCACTTGTTCTAGTTTTCTGTTGGCCAAAACTAAAATGAAAACCATTGACTTCATGACCAAAAATGTAGAAGATTTTCGAAGGGCCAGGGAATATATTAACCGTCCTATGAAAAGATACAACACAAATAGTATCAAAATTGAGCAGAATACTCTTCAACAATAATTTCATATTACGCAGTAACTATTTTCGTACCCAGTTGTTGTCTCTGTAGGCATAACAAAATCTAAAAGCGCTGGAGAAAATGATCCAAGCAGTGGTTTGAATACGACCAATATTTGAGTTTCTGTACTTCTTTTAATATACAGCATGAAATCGTCTATGGCTTTTAGTCTTTTAATTGGATCTTTTATCCCAATAGGAAAAAGCAAGGCTCCAGCAGTTCTAGAAACACAAGACGAAATGAAACATTCAAATATATTTACAACTTAAAATATTTCTCATGAGTTTAGCTCTGGAATTTTTTAATGCTTACGCATGAACTCTTAACTTTCCTGGATGACCAGGCAAAGGCTGAGGAGATCCAAATATAACCTTTTTTGGAATTTTCATGTTGTGATCCAGCATTGATCTTCTCAAGGCCCCAACAAGGAGGGCATTAATCACACTCGTTAACCCAACTTTGTGGGTCACTCTAATTTCTTTCAAAAGCTTCAAAGGAATTTTTACTGGAACGGTTCCAGCATGATATAGAGAACATTTTTCATGTTCTAGTCTAAAGTCATTTTGCTTAATGCCAATTCTTTTTACCGCACTGTAGGCTAAATAGAAAGGCAAACTAAAGGTTAGGCAAAAGTAGTAATAAAACTTCTGACAAATATTTTTCTCTGGAGGATTTGGGAATACTATTCCTACTTTGGTTAGATCTTGTCCTCCTAACTCTCCAACCTATTTAGATAAATTAAATTATGTTTCAAATAATAATTAGCATTAAGCAGATCTCAAAATGATTTGAATTTAGTTAAAATGGTTTTACTTGGTTTTACCAATAATTTCAGAATAGCAAATCCATCCATGAGTCCGTGATGTGTTCTGAAGAACGCTATGGAATTTGAAGGATCATTCTGGTGGGATTTTACATTTGGAACAATAATTATTTCCCACGGAGATTTTTCTTTCATATGGGGCTTTGTCATCAATTCCGCTTCGATAACAGCGATATCTTCATCGCTGTATATTTTCCCTTGTTCTGGGATTGTGTGATAGTTGACATGATGCTTAATGTCAAAATCTTCATTTTTCCAAAAATAATAACCCATCCACAGAAAGGGATATTGTCTCAATTCGGGATACTGCAAATTTCCATCTGGAGCTTTGACTTCAATAAGTCTTTCGATAGTAATTTGTCGCACTTCTTCTATATCTGGCACTCCATTTAATCTTAAAGCTACTACTGTAGTATTGTTATTAATTCCGTAAATATTATCGGGAGCTGCCATTATTGTATTGCCTTTTGCCATCAAATTGTCTAGGTCTGGCCGAAACCATTTGACTATCACTGAGAGGAACCATCGGTAGAAATAAAAAGTTGGAGTTACAATGAGTGCAGCCATAAATAATCCTAAAAATATAAATATAGCCGATATCGAGGCCAATAAAACCTCGCAAATGTCAGCACAAAACGTTTTAATATTTTTAGCCATAATGCCACACTAATTGGCAAAATTGTGTCAAAAATTGTAAATATTGCCTGTTTTAGGCGTGTAGGAGTTACACTTTTAAGGTACGGCTACGGAAGTACCAGAAATGGAACAACACTTCACTGTACTGCACTTTTAAGAATTTTTTATATGAAATGAACAAATATAGGCTTACTTTGTAAGTTACCAACACATGGTTTTTGGCACATTTATTGTCACTATTGTACTACTTACTGCTAGATTGAAACAATTGCCTCACCTGGAGAATTACATAAATCAAAACCGTTTCTTCATAAAAACTGTTTTGGTGGGATTTTCCGATTTACAAATTTTTTCCTTGCAAACATGCTTTACTTCCTAAACCTTGTGAAATTAGCACTTTTTATATTCAAACAATTAGAATAATCTCAATTTTAAATCAGACAATACTAATATTCCCTTTTGCAGGTTCTGTGGCTTATAGCAGACGCTCAATCAAGGGATTGACCCACATCAATATTCTGTAATAGTCTCTTATAGCATACTTTCCAATGAATTAAAATCTTAGGATCCTTTAAAACTACATGTACAGTTTATTCTGAAGTTTTTAGCAATTTGGACAGTAGAGTGACGTAAAGTCTACTGTTTTTTCGACTAGTAGTGTTCCCTATTCTGTTTGTTGTATTTTGATTCAACGGTTATACAAACAGGTACATTTGTTTGCGTCAAGGGAATATTTAATTCCCATCCCATGTGCGTCTGGGATATTTCTCATGACTTTTGTTAATGACACCACGATAGGTACGTGCTCCACTATTACACATGTACAAACAAGGAAACTACTACATATACTAGCATTTAGCATTTTAAAAAAGCTTGTACAAATTTACTTGTAAATTGTATAAAGTAAATAAAACTATCACGAATAGGAAAGAAACTGACAAACTAGCAACATACTTTTATTTATTAAATCCCACATGCTGTATACCAATGTACTAAAGGCACCAATGAGCAGTCAGAGTTTTCATTTTAATACGATGCAATGATTTTGTATTTATTATGGAAGAAAATATACCTCGCTGCCAAAAATAATGGCGAACATTTTTGTACTCTCAAACAGAATCATGTTTACATTACTCCATCTATTTCAAACCCAATTTGAGATTCTAATCAGTGCTTTTCGAAACGTAGCAATGGGATGCAAGATGCAATCACTTAATTTTTTTTAACATCTTCAGTTTTACAAACAGCCATATGCAAGAACTATAAAACTAATTGCAGATAAATTTTTTAGATGCATGCCCATAATATGTCAACACATGAGTATAGAACATTCGGTAACAAAAACTTTTTGTGCTTTATTTCAAAATGACCATGAAGTTACATTTGTTAACATTGATGAAATCTGACGAACGGTTAAACTTGTTCCTTCCTTAAATACTCTAATTCTTCCAACACGAAATTATTTAGCTGACTAACGTCTGATTTGGTTTTGAATATTGCTTTGTTTACAGTTATCTTGAAAGTTATATTGTCCAAGTAAGTTAAAGCAGCGCAAATAATCCCTGCAATAAAATTATCTCAATTAAAAATATAACAAGTACAATATTAGATAACCAAATCGTTTCGAAAGATCAAAGGTAACTTACAAAGATTAATAATTTATTTAGTACTTACCTACAAGCAGTTTACTTTGACCTTGTGTGAAATGAATTGAAACCATCGTCTTGCTGAACATTTTCATTTTCAATTTTGGACCTAAAGCAAATAAAATCATCATTAAATAGTCACATTTATTTCTAATTCTAATCATTAATCTTGCACTTGATTTTATAATTAAGTGTAAGAGACATAAGCAGTGTACAAAATTTACCACTTTTTAGGCATTTTTACCATAACAGTGGTAAAAATGCACTTAATGGTATAAATGCATTTAATGGTAAAAATGGTAAATATTTGAGATTGTTTAGACAGCTTAGTAAAGATATTAGACTCTTAAAATATATAGGTTTTAAAATTTTATTTTCTATGAAACATTTTCAATTAGCCCCTTAATTAATTATCAAATTAATCAAGTAAATATTACTAAAACCAATAATATTGCATTTGGTATCGTCAAATTAAAATTGATTTGAAGGCAATTTAATTGCAATTAATTTCTCAATCGGCAATTAAGACCTATTAATGCCCACATTGGTTGAATCTAACTCTGATTGGTGAAAACTTATCAATTAGTAACAACAATCATCAGCTGCTAAGCTATTTCATACTTTGGCACTGAATTTTATTCAAAATCTACACATGAAATTTAAACGAAACAACTTTTAACATTTTTTACCATTTTTACCACTTTTTAGGTAGTGGTATTTAACGTTAAACACCACTAAAAACCACTTACCACTGGTAAGTGGTAAATGGTATTTTGTACACTGGACATAAGGTAC
Organism: Tomocerus qinae; assembly: GCA_020055645.1. Classification (NCBI taxonomy): domain Eukaryota; kingdom Metazoa; phylum Arthropoda; class Collembola; order Entomobryomorpha; family Tomoceridae; genus Tomocerus; species Tomocerus qinae. Next base: position 25,690,349 of record CM034549.1, read on the forward strand.
CAGTTTTGGTACTCATATTGTATCCAACTTGAAAGATTAATGCATGTTATTTTCTAGCCATTCTGTTTAAGAGACTAACCTGGAAAATTATTTACACAGCCGGAAATCATGGATCCAGGAAAGCACTTATCTATGAGAAACGGTGGCAATGCTCCTATTAATGGTAGAATAAGAGATGAACCCAGGACGGCTGTAGATTTCTTAACTTTCAGAACAACATTCTCTATAGCTCTCAACCGTTTGACAGAATCAGAAATTCCAATAGGTAGAACCATGTTCACTACACTCCTGCAATATCCAGCAAATAGTTAGCAAACGATAGTGTAATACTTCCTAAGAAATCATTTGGTTCTTAATTTTTAAACTTAAAAATAAAAAAAAATTAGTTATTACGCATGTACTCTCAGCTTGGAAAGAGGATGACCCGGCAAAGGGCCGGGGCAGCAAAATCCCATAGACGTAGGAATTCTCATTTCGTGTTCCAACATCATTCGCCGAAGACCTGAAGAAACATCATTTATTTTTAGTACTTTTGAGCATAATTTACTAGCAAATCATGCAATATATCCACAACAAAACTGAGCAGATAAATCGCGAAAAATCAAAATTACCTCCGATAAAACCGGCCGTAATTACGGCATTGAACGACACATTATGATTCCTTCTAATATCTTTGATTAAGCCAGTAGGTAAGAGTATAGGTTTGGTTCCTACATGATTGTCAGGCGACAAATTTTTGCCATCTCTAAAACCACTATCTGTTTTGCCCATTGTTATTGTCGGCACATGAAGAAGGTCATAAGGAATACGAATAACAAGTGATAAATAAAAAAGGAATTGCCGTAAAATGTTTCGTTTAAAAAATGTTGGAACTGTGACATTGTTTGGATCTGGTTCTTGTAGTGCCATAAATAATAGGTTGAATATTCCATATCCATCTGAAAAGTAAATATCAAAACAAAGTTAGCAGTTGATACTTTAGATATGAAAATATATCACGAAATATATTTCAAGCCACCCGTGACACAATGATGAGTTCGAAAATAGACAACAGAATGCTCCGAATCTTCAGGGTGAGATTTTACATTTGGTAAGACAACAAATTCCCACGGACATCGATAAGCCGGGTGTTGTTTGGTCCCCAGATAAGCCTCTATGTCAGCTGCATCTTCATCAGTGTAAACTTTTCCTAGTTCTGGCAATGTGTAATAGTTTACGTGATTGGTAATATTGAATTGCTCCTCCACCGGTTTCCATACATAAAATCCTCCGAATTTGACAGGATATTGTTGTAATTCAGGATATTTCAAAGAACCATCTTCATTTTTTGCACAAATCAATCTTTCGAATACAAGAGTCCGTGCTTCTTCGATATCCACTATTCCGTCCACTTTCATGGAAATCACAGTTGTGTTTTGAGTATTTCCGTAGATATCGTCGTAAGATGCCATAGTGGAGTTTCCACATGCTAGAATCTTTCCAAGATCTTTACGAAAATGTTTTACATACAAACCAAGACAGTATCGGTATAGATAAATAGGAGAAAACAATATTACAAGTATAGGCAACAAGAAAATCAGTAAAATTGATGAAATAAGTGTCCAAATTTCTAGTAGAAATAATTTAATTCTTCTCCAAATTTGGAACGCCATCTCCACATGTCACCTGACTGATTATATCAGGATCAAAACCACAACACTTTCTTATCCCTGGCCTTTAAAGTAATAACATTTATTTCAATAGATGCTAACATATCAATCAAAAGCCACTCTGGGAATATTTTATACATAGATATTCTTTGTCTATGGGGAATCTGCTAGACATTACTCCATAAACAATTCTTACCGTCTTTAAGAGGATGAGACTATTCACACAGTATTAAATGGGATGGAAAGTATAGCTTTACTGTGGTATCATTCGATTCAATGCTACAGCTACGGATCTTCATTTCAACTATGCTATGTCAAGTTCAATGGGAAATACTATAATTCCTGACTACTTAATTGTACTTATTTTCCTATAACGTGTACATAGATTATACGCACAAGAAAAATAAATTACTACTTCGCCCATAACAAGGAATCTGGAGTTGCCCTTGAAATTTACATTTAGCCATGATACGTGAGATTCAATAGAAGCATATTAATTTAGCGGAATAAGGGATTACAAGTACTACATATATAATACTTAAGTTCTAAAGATACTGTCTACTTTTCCAGAACAGAATCAGATTTCCTATTGACTTGTTTCAAAATTATTTACGATAAATAATTACTTAGAGTTTCTTTTTTGAATTTCCACTGCATTGCTTTTTAATAGTAATAAGTAAATGTATTTTAACACACGTCAATTAACATGATGGACAAATATGACACAGTTATTGTATTTGTATTATAACATAATGTTTAAGTAGTTTAGAAATTTCGTTTGTAATGTATTTTTATATTGTCAGAATTGTTGTGCACTTTAAAAATGAAAACTAAGAACTTTTCCTTGAGATTGCTCATACAGGTGCATATCTTCCAAGTTTTGTTCGATAAGTTGCTGCTTTATAAACTTTTGTCGTTTTCTCTCGTCTTCGAATTTGTCATCATCCATTTCATAAGTTTTATAGATTCCCATCTGGTTTTCCACAGTTTTTCCATAACACGTTGACGCTGAAATCAGTATGTTCTGTAATGTTTCGTCAATTTGAGGAATTTCCAGGAAATTACGGACGATAATTGCTTTATTCCGAGTACATAATTCAACATGCTCTTTGTTTGCGATCTTAGGCTTTTCTCCATCGCCAATATTGTAAATGCCTGCAAAAGAGTCTTTGATTATCCTTTTCCTTACATTATAAATTAAAATGTGCTATAAATTGCTTTCCCTAACCATCAATATCTAAGACATCTTCGGGATACTCGCCAAGACTCTCTTCGTTTCCAAAGTAAGTGCTTTGAAACTTCGGTTGTTGAGGCTGGGCTTTCTTGTCCTGGGGCTGGAACTGGGACTGAGACTTCTTGTCCTTTTTAGTCTCCCCGGAAGTAGCAGCTATGCCTTTATTTTCGTCGGTATTTTCTTCAAAAGTACTATCATCAGACAATTTTTTAGTGTGCGTACTTTTATGTTTAGCAGTTTCTTTTTTCTTCTTCTTGTCCTTTCTCGTGTCTTTGCTTTTCCTTGCAAGATCTTTCTTTTTCGATTTGTCTGCAGGTAAGAAAATATTTGTTTAATAAATGTATATGTTATTGTTTGGTGTTCGGAATTGCAACTGCTACATATTGTTAATACTCAAATTATTTTTACCTTCGCCCAGTCCTCCACTAGAAGTTGCATCAACCACTCGTTCATCATCGGCATCAACTTCTTCTTCTTCGTGGTGCTGATGATGTTGATGGTGTTCATGTCCATGTGGATGTGGATAGCTCCCATGACTCTTACTAACTTGTTCTTCAGTTTTCGCCTCTGCCATTTCAAGCGATTCTCTTTTCGTATCGTGAGAATGCAATGATTCTGGCTGTAAGGAATCTGGACTTTTTAAAGTAGGTTTTCTAGAAAGAAACCTTGTTTTGGGGTCGGTCCAAAACCTGGGTCGCTTTGTATGTGCAGTGGATAATACGTAACCAAACCACCGAAGATCCTCAGGTCTCGCAATGTGCAGCTGTTTGTTATTCAAAATTCTAGGTCTGAACATTGGTTCTCGGTAGGAAGTCTGCCACATCCCATTTGGTTTCTCACTTGTATTGACGGGTTCCATAATGGTAATAAATTTCCTCGGAGGGACATTTGGTAGCGAGTCAATCACAACAACGGATTCTCTATTAGATCTAACTTTTTGTAGAACGGAGTCGACTTCCTGTTGCTTTATGAATTGATACCCTGAAAGATCTCTTTTCACGACGAAAATCTTTGTTTTTGGCAGTTTGCCACAATCACCAATTTTACCTTGTCTGAAAGCAGAGATTCTTTTGCTTAATTTTATTAGATTTTCGCTAGATGTAGATGGCAGTATCCCTGGTAAGAAGGCCTGTGACTGGGGTTGTTTGAATGTGCTCAATAAACTGTCGGTGGATACGCACATTTCTTTTTGAAACCGATCGCTCTTTGTTACAGTTTTATCTCCGAAAACGGTAATAGCAAACCGGTTGTCCCAAGAGTCTACAGATTTGCAGAATGTCCAAGTGTCCGTAAACTGTAAGAATTCTTCTACCTCCAGTCTAATTTGTTCAGCTTTGTTCTGAGCTTCATTTAATTTTCGTTTTCTGTCCGTAGCTGCATCGGTTCCGTGTGAAGAACTTAAATTTCCTTCATTTTCTTCATTAATTTCCTCTTCTCCATAGTGTTGTGTTTTTCTGCGATGTACATCTTCTTTTGAATCATGATATACACTTTTATTCGAACTCTTCCTGCTGTGGTTCTCCATTGTTGTTCTAGAAGTTTTTTCTTTGTCTACTTTATCAAATATTTCACTTTCAATGCTAGTTACACTTGGTGCCGACAGCCGAGCATCTAAATTTGGCTCAGGCTCTATAGGCTCCGGTGTTATAACGAGAGTATCTTTTGATGCTTCTGCAACAACAGTTTCTGGAATGATAAGATTGTGAAACAATTTCACAGCTGTAACATTTGGGATCTTTTTGTCTCCGCAATTTCCTGCTGCACACGAAGGGTAACTGAGTAGAGCTCTATTTCTATCAACATCCAATGTGTAATCATCAGAAGTCCCCACTTTAATCCCTCCGTCTGCAAAGATTCGAACCCATTCACCTTGTGGCAATTTCAAATGAACGTTCCCAGAAAGACTATTGAAAAGAACCGTTGCATAATTCGGATGTTCTACCATGGTTTTCATTCCGACAAATACCCAATCTTCGAATTCTTCCACCTGTATTAATTATTTTCTTTAGTAACTCAAAAATATAAACTAAAATATCAGTGATGTTTTTTGAATTTACAGGATCTTTCATGATGATCATTCTTGTCGTAAATCGTGTGCCATCTGGATAGTGACCTGATAAATTGGTAAATATAATACGAACAATATTACTCCCGGAAAAGTCTCTACTAACTAATCATATTTAGAAAATTTAATATGCTCACAAATAACAGTTCCATCATGACGATGCAGATAAATGACACCATCCTGCCGTCGACGAAATGTCTGTGCCAAATTATAGATGCAATATTTTATCAAGTCGAAATCAGTTCTATTAAAATGAAGCATATTACCTCTCCCCCTGGAAGCTGACCTCCAGAAAATAAAAACAACGGATTGTGATAAAACTTAGTTCCTTTAGAAATTTTCCAATATTCGCCAGTTGGCAAAATGACATCCCCTTCGAAAACTTTTACTGCGGTTGCTTTTGTGAATATTCTGCGTATATTGTTCTTTTCTCGGTTTACACTAAAATATTTTTATGCAATTCATTTATCGATTCAATTAGAATATCATCAGGTGATCAAAATACTAAATAATTTGGTAGATTTACTTGGCAGAAACTTCTTTAATGGATGTAGTAACTCCTCGAGCATTGATTATCTGAATTGTGGAGTTCATCATAAACTTGACAACAGATCCATTTCCTGTATAATAGCGACTTGATTCAACCAAAGATGTAGCGGAGCCTTTATCCGCATACCATTGTTTTATTTCACGATTCAATGGGGGACCATGTGCATCTGCTACCTGAATAACGAGACCAGATGGAAATGTGACTTTAAATGAGTGCACTAACGGACTGAGAATTTTCACTGCGTCATCCCAAGTGTGAGCATAAAATGATTTTTTCCTTTTGCCAGCAACTTCTTCATCGCTCTCTTCACTTGCCGGGTAAATCCATTCCCCAGTCAAATCTTCTTGGAAATCGACAATTTCATGAGGGTGATGATGACCTTCATATTCATTTTCAGCCTCCGTTTCAATATCCTTATCCTTCTGTACATGCTCAATACCAGAACTGCGACTTTTATTAGCATCTTTTTCATGTTTCGCTACGTGGCTAACAGATACTTTTGCCGCTTTGTCTTTGTCCTTCGCTTTCTTTTTCTCAGCCTTTTCCTTACTTTTCTCATCTTTCTTTTTGTCTTTTTTACCTTTCTTCCCCTCCAAATTTTTTTTGGAATCATCTTCGGCTAATTTTATTGAATCTGTTTTCTCATCCATGGGTGCATGCAGTTCGGGTTCACCTTCAACATCCTCATCTGCTTCGAGAGCTTCAGGATCAGCATCTTGACCATCACTAGGAACGATATCATCTTCAGGCAACTTCACCAGGTCATCTTGAACAGCTTCTGCTGTTCCCAATGGTGTTTGCTCTTGTGTAGATAAATGTCGTTTTTTCTTTTGATGATCGGGTCTCTTCAGCTCAGCCATCTCGTCGGCAAACACAACTTTATCGTAATTAAACTTTCTCGTGTGTGTTTTTGTTTTCAAGCAATAGCGAATGTAAGGTGCAGCCTCCTTAGCTCTTTGGTCTTGAAAAGCAAAAATCGTTCCATTACTGTGCACCATGTGAAAATATGGAATGACAACATAAGATTCCGTGGACAAGTCCAAGTCGTGAGGGATATAGTACGGGTAAAAGAATGATTGATGACCATTTTTAGTAATGCTTAGTTGCATCATTCTGTATTCCGGCTCAATCGTTGCTATCTCATACTGTATAATCGATCCATCCAATGGAAACATATGATATGTGTCCACCGCAGTGATGATCATTCGTTTTCCCAAATCGTAGCAGTGAAATAATTTTGTTTTCCTCTCTCGACGAGGATGTTTTATTCCATGGGAATCCCTAAGAGCATCAGCAAAATTGAAACTTTGTCTCTTACTGTTGTTTTTATTCTTTGATTTATCTTTGTTAGCGTCAATAGCCGTCGGGTCTTCTTCTTCCAATGGCTTCTTTGTCGCATCCTTATCGTCACTTATTTCCTTCGTCTCCTTTTTTGCCTCTTCCGGTGACACTTTGCTCTCCTTTTTCTCCTTCTTTTCTTCCTTGCTAGTATTCTTCTTGTCAACAACACTTTTCTTGCCCTTTTTCTTTTTCTCATCACTTGCTGGAGGTGCTTCTTCTTTTTTCTCCGATTCTGGTTTTGACTTTTTACTTCCTTTTGAAGTTACATCGATCTCTTCCAATTTTTTCTTTGCAGCATTAATCCTATGCGCATAATTTTTTTCCATTCTGATACGTTCCAATTCCTCTGCTTTTCTTTCCTGTGCCATTCTTCTTTTCATAACCTTTTCTTTAATACTTGGTGCTAATATCCATTGATCCTGCAAAATACAAAAATTTATAATACCTTCCTACCCTTTAAACAGACAAAATACTTCATTACAATAAATGACATACTTCGGGAACAATTTTCATAAGTGTATCAGCACTGAATGAGTCTACAACTTCGACCCCTTTTTTCTGTTCCAGCTGCATTATCCAATGAAGAACCTCTTCATCGTTTATCGTGTACTCTGCAATACAATTTTAATCATAAACAATTTGCAATCAAATTGTATTTAATTTATCCTTACCAAGAAAATGCTGAAGTCCAGGAAGCGTGTGTATTTTCGACACAAAATTAGAATCTGATTGTAAGGAATGTGGTGTCGGATTGTTAAATATGAACAGGACTGTATCATAAAAGGGGCAATACATCCGCTGCAGAGAAAGATAATCTCCGATAGCTTCACTCAGCACTTGTATCATTTGCATGGGAAGATATTCCTCAACATAATTCCAATCTTTAAGCTGCCCAATCATCATTCCTTCTCCAGCTGCTGTAGTCAATCCTTTACAGTCTAAATAAGTTTCCACCCACCTGGTAAGATCTAATGCTCCATTATTACTAATGGTCAACAAAGCCGGGCATTCCAATAGAGTTTTGAAAGTCGAGAAATCATTGAGATCTTTATAATAGTCCCCATCGCATGAAATAAATCTTTTGGATTTCTCTCCAGTAGATCCAAATATTCCGAATTTATTCGTTTGTTGTGGTTCGGCAGTTGCAGGAGGAGTTCCTGTAATTTCCACACCTGGCTTGTTTTCTGCATAATATTCACCCTCTTCCTCTTCTGTGAAATCCTTTTCTAAACCTGGGACATTCGACAATTTTCTGTTTTCGGTTTCTCCAACTTGAGATTTCTTCCTGTTTTCTCCTCCCGATGCCTCCGATTCTCTTCGACCGTCACCTGAAGCTGGTTCCTCTATTGAGTTCTTTTTTCCGGATTTTGTTTCGTCTTTTGACACTCGTCTATTACCTTCACTTTCTAATGGAATAATGATTCTTAAATTAATAATCCCTGAAAATTAGGTCGAAAATTAACTTCTGTATATCTGACCTTCTGTAGCATCTGATTTTCGTTTTCTATCGTTGAATTCTTCATCTTCTCCATCAAACTCTTCCAGTTCACCGTAATATAGATACTCTTCGTCATTTATATCGCTCTGTGATTCAGGTGTGTCTGCTTTGAAATGTTTCGTCTGACCCAACTCTGAAATTGTCATTTCATTTGCACTTCCAGTTGGGGCCAAAATGAAGTGCAGGGCATCTTCTTCATCGATGGTGAGATAATTGTGGTCAGATAATAGCTTAGTTCCTGGAATGTAATGTATATCCGCACCTGGACCATGTGTGTTAATTAAAAGTGACAATGGAACGGGAAGCGAAGTTTTTTTCGCTGCTGCTCGTGCCTTCTCTTTTTCTTCAGCTAATTTCTGAAGATGCGTTTCCACTCCAGCCGTCATGAGAAGATGAAGGATGAAAAACATATCTATGAATACACCCATGTCAAAGTTTTTTGCACATTAGAACAATTTGAATTGCCAAATCTGTATATTCTAATGGAAATTCTACCATAAAACAGATACTTATGCTAAGTATATAAATTCGATAGTTTCGAACAGTTTCTTCAACTCACCATCAATTCGAATAGTGTCCGGAGGTAGAAAATACATGAAGTGATTTAGATTTCCTAGTAACTTCATGTAAAGACCTTTGTTAAATTCCGGTAAATCTTGCCATAAAATACTCTCTAGACGATGAAAATCTCCAGTTACTTGACTAGAGGCCAGGTGAGATCCGAAAGTTTCTAACACAATTTGTTAAATGACAATTACACCAAAATGCATCGCCATTAATTCATTTCATTCGAAAATCGTTATTTGCATAATCATTTCACCTGATAGATGTGCGGTTCTCATGCTGGCGTAGTCACCATTCCTTATGAACTTTGGTTTAAAGAAGGTGGGTTTTCCCATACTCTTTTTTGATGAAGTGGTTGAAACCCCTGTAATTGTTGACTTGGAATCTGAACCTCCTTTCTTTAATGCAGTTATTCCCCATTGTGGTCCGATATTTATTTTCAATTCTTCTGAAATTTCCTCTTTTGGTTTTTCTAGTGAATCTTCTTCGAAACCAACATTTTCCATTGCCTTTAGTATAAAAGTAGAACAAAAAATCATTGAAATATTTTCAAATATTTAGAGGAAACATTAGAAATGAAGATTAAGAATTTACTTGCTCAACCATGCACTCCATTATAATCGGTACTGTAATACACTCTGCTGGAACTTGTCTTACAAGCCGTTCGTACAGAACGTGAGGTATTTCAGCTTCTATTGGAGTAATTTGCCTGACATAAACTGCTTGTTTGTACTCTTGAAACCAATCTAGTAAAACGTGCATTTCGTAAATTCGTTGAGCTGCTTCGTCGAATATTTGAGTAGCAAAAATTCCTTGACCTTCTGGAGTGTCTAGCCCAATTTCTGGCTGAAATTCGGTTCATTTTGCAAAAATAAATTTTATAATTGTCAAAATATTCAAAAAAGGAAATAGGAATTGAAAATACTGCTACAAAAGTCGGAGATAATTTTAACAAGGTATTTACTTTTCAAAATATTACTACTAGGTACTCACTTTCGGAAGTGGACAGTTGAGGAGTGCTATATCGTGAAGGCACGACTGCAGAGGAGCATTATTAATTAACGCTGCCAACTCCATCCAGAATTGGGTAATTACGGCATTAGGTTGTCTAAAATTGATAACACTTATTTTTACCTGAGTCAGTAGAGTGAATAGCGAGTTATCTATGTTTATTACCTTTTGAAAGCGTTTGAATTTCTTCTTTGAATTATGTTAACATAATCAGGAAGGACGTTCTTAGGAATAAACGTTCCTGCTATATTCTCTTCAATGTCATAGATGCTAAAATTCTTTTTTTCTTGCTCGTTGTTAGTTACGAGTAATATACCATTTACAGGAACACCTGCGATTGTAAAATTATGCAAAATCAAGGGAAACTATCTCAAAAGCTGTAGCCGTAGATCAGATGGGTATATAACAATTTTTACCAATTTTTTTCAGTTCCGGTAACAATCTAGGATTGTAAAATCCCTGAAGAATGACATACAGTTTAGAGCCATTAACTGGTACATCATCTGCAATAATTTGGTCAAATGTTTTCACAAATAATGTGTTTGAAGTGCAAATCATCTCATTGTGGCTTTTAATTCATTGTCATACCTATTTGCTCCAAGAATGGCATTGGAATTTCGCCTCGTTTTTTCATTGAACCTGTATAGACAGAAGACGGCGGCTCCGTTTCTTTTGTTGGTTCGGCGGAGGGATTAACAGCAGATTTATTCTCCTTCTTATTGTCTTTTATGCCTTTTTTCGTCGGTGTCTCTACAGTGCCATCGTCGTCTGTTTCTTTCATGCCTGCTTTCAGTGGGGATGAAATAGGAGAGAGTCGCTGCAAAACATCTTTGGATCTGGCACCCAAATTGTCATTTTCCTGAATAAAAGTATCAAAAAGGCGATCAAACACTATAATATACCGATTAAGTGTATAATGTAAAAGAATATTTAGTACATATCATACCTTAATATTCTTAAAAGCAGCTTCATTATCCACAGTACTTTTACACTGGATAAGACAGAATTTAATTGCCTCAGCCCAAAGATCCATCCGTCCTAAATGAGTATCTTCGTCTTCACCAGGCTCTCGCATTTGAGATGTAGTCATGAACTGGAATACTTTCTATAGGCATTTACAGAAAATAACGCTTTCATGAGTATTACCTTTACTATCACTAACTCAACAGGTACTACAGTACTTCAACGCAACGCACGAATCTGAAAGAATATTATTTTCATATCTAACATCCATTTATTTTTCACTTACGGCTGCGATTTCTTCTCCCTTGAGTGCAATGAATCTTTTTCGAACTCCAGTGTTAATTGCCTGATAAAGGAAATCTGTGTACTCCGTCAAGTCTGCTGATTCTTCTGCTACTAATACAACGCAGCAAGAAAATCCATCCTGAATTTCAAGATTTGTAAATATAATAGATTCTTAAGGGTTCTTCTAGGTAATTAATCTCTGAAATGTTTTTGTTTTATTGATTACCGTGCTAAGATCTGCATCTTTGACCTTTTGACTATTCCACTCTAAAGGAATTCCTAAGAATTTGACACTCGTAGATTTCCTTAAAAGTTTTCCACTCTGTTGTGTTGAATTGGTGTTTGCAGTGACTCCTCTGATTGCCTCCTCGTCTTTAGATTTTGCCGACGCAGATAGTTTACGGGGTTTCTGGAATGTCGACGGTGGTGGTTTCCCAAGTCCCAATGGTTTAAGATTGGTAGCTGGTGTTAGGCTCGACCTCCCTTCCTGTTTAGCACCTCCTGGAGAGTCTTTCCCAGGTGACTTTTTATCTTTCGCTGGTTTTGGGGGTTTCTTTTCTTTTCCATCGCTGTTGTCCCCACCTCCTCCTTTTTTATCTTTGATACCCATTGCGATTTTCTAAACCTTATGCTTAATACGATACACTTTTATTTTTTTGCTACTTCTCTGACACTTGTCGCAACAGTCCCATGCTTTTGCATCAGAGTTCATCAGAATAACCTTTAGCCATTTAATTTTGTTCTGAAGCTTCAACATTTCGATATTTGGATTTCGAAAATTTTTAATAATTCTAAGTATTTATGGCAACTAAAAATTGAAGTGCGGACATCGAGAAAGTAATACATGATGACGATGAAACATCTTCGCAATATTATGAGGATGAAAGAGAAGGATTACGAATTTACGATTATGACCACCTCGTAATATTTTTATCCTCAGTTTACTTCTATCAAGTCAGACACATTCAAAGAATAAAGGAAAAATGGTGCATGCAATAAATTCAAAATTGTGAAGATATGATGGGCAATTGACATGGGATTCATGGGATACATAAATTTAGCATAAAATGCCATAATTCACTAACGATGCAATTAAATGCACAATGATTTCACATGCCTCTGTTCTTTTAGGGTCTTTAGTACCATAATCTTTAGCTTATAAGATTCTACTTAGTAGAGCAGTAATGCTATGAGAAAAACACCTTGATAACTTGATAGTCAGACTCAGAGCATTACTAATCAGGTCATCAATTTCCTCATGGTGTCTCATATGAGATTTCGATTCACACGGGATTCATGGCATGCAGTTAATTAAAATGTTCAAAACGTTATTTTGCATTTGCAAAGGATTCATTTTATTTCTGTAAAACAATTAAACATTAATTACATGTTTTCCTCCAAAGACCCCTTCGGCTTTTTAAGGTTGATTTCAAATTCAAAGTTAAGATATATATAATTAACGTAATACAAAATCCAAACCAAAAAAGTAATTAATTATTCATAATAATAGATAATAAAAAACAAAGCGATTACAGTTGGTGCATTTCCTTAGTAGGTAGTAGGTATTACACAGTAACAACTTGAATACTTAAATAACAAAAGAGCTCAGGATTCAGAAGTGTCGGAATGAATCCACCGGCGTAGACTAGAATATTCCTTTGGATGTAGATATGCAAATGTAAAGTAAATACAAAAATCTTATAATGAACCTAACCTTCCTTCAGAAACATTTTGCAATAGAAACCACAATGCTACACAGTATTACAATTTGGCTACACCGTTGAATCCATACCTTCACCATGTATTATAACAAACCATTATATCTACTTATGCGTGGTGGCTGTATCCATAACCGGTTCAGTTCCTTCTCCTTGAATCTTTCTTAATTATATACCACAGACATCAAAAGTGTCGTGTTTTGCTGTTTATCTTGTCCAAAAAGGTTTAGCTACGTGGAATATTGTTGAACTTCTTTGTGATCTTAAAGTATAGTTGTCGAGTGTTGGCGTTGGCGCATCTTTCAATTCCTTCCTGTTGTTAGAATTCAAAAATATTTCCATGTTTGTAATATTCTACAAGAAAAGGAACAAAAAATATTAAAAATTGCAAAATAGTAGTCTAATTTCAATTTCATTTTATACAAGCATGAAATAATTCTATATAGTGTATAGAATCATAAAGGAATTATGTATATTCTATAGGAAATGATTCAATGGATGATGTAATGGAAAATATATTATAATAAGGAAGTATAAAAGTTACCTGATAATAGATTCCGCAGAATTACTATCAATAGATATTTTGTAACTTCGTTTGGCATATGAAGAACAGTCTGTCTGTATTAATTCCCCTATCAGTCTTAAGTGAAGAACACTTGGTTCATTTTGTATAGCCACTTGAAACTTCTAGAGGAGGAAGCGAGTGAGGCCTTTTGGTGATGCAATGAGAAAGAACGCAGGCAAAACCAAAAGAGCCAAAACTTCAAAGAACATCATAAAAAGATGTTGAAAAATGGATTTTACGAGACTAACTGTGGCCACTGCCATTTTATCCGGTACAATCGATTTAAGTATTGAGTACATAGTGCTAAACTAATTGGGAGATAGCTAAAGCACCAAGTCACAATAGCTTCCAACTTCCAACCTTACCTTGGAAAGTGTTCGCTCTAAACTGACTGGATTGCATTGGCAAACCTGACGTTGAACTTGACTTGCCTTGCTCTGACTGTTCTTCCCATCCATGTACACATATACCTGTTCAACTAGTACTCCCTACTACACTATTAAAGTTGCCATCTCTATGCATGCTTCAAATAACTATGACGTTGTTCTAACATAATAAGATGGGAAATGTACATTAGATTTTATAGACATAGGTAAGTTATCCCTGGGAAGCTAATGCTAATATTAGTCTGCCATTTATAAGCATATTATGCGGACATCATAGGGGGTTAGAATATTCTTATATCCCATGTAACCTGAGTCAATTTGACTTTGAGAATTTGGACTAGATAATATACGGTTGGTCAACAGAATGTCTTCCGTATTGCAAAGCAATGAGAAATATCAAGTTGAAGAGCATTGCAATTCATACATACAGCATTTAAAGGTAACTATATACATATTCTGAGCTGTACTTGCATAATGCAGTAAGTAGTGGGTGTAATGTATTTTATTAGTACAGATTTATACATAGACAATTTATTATCTTATAAATATTTAATAGCTGTGTGTAAGATAAAATAGTAATGTCTCTATCTAAAGTCATGCTCTATGCACTTCTGTACATATAATAGCATATTCTATAGTAGTTTGTGAAATACTAATCAAACTAATTATAGTTACAAGTTTAACTGTTGCAAAAGTAAATGAAAAAGTTTATTATCACCACTGTAAGAAGTTAGCCCCTGCCTACGCATTAGTTCAACTACGTACTACGTATGGCAAATTATCTCATCTTTACTTCTGAATTCAAACACACGCTAGGAAATTCTAAAACAACACCTGGGATATGGTCTCTTTAGGGGAAACTAAAGACGATAACAATTCACATATCATTAAAATATGAATCGTTGTGTGAAGTGATAATAAGAGGTAGAATGGCAATTCAATAATTCATAGAGCACCAACCCTGTTTTTTTGGGTGTTGTTGTTATCGTGGTGCGTAATTTGCGCAGTTTCCTGCACATTAGCTTATCATGATAGTTTTCTTCGTAACAACAATGCTCCATGTATATGTCTTATGTTTATTATAGTAGCTACATTTCTAATGCATTGCACTATATACCAGTATGTTGTAGATATTCTATTGTGTACGATGGAAAATTTTGAGAGCAAAGTTTTCAGGTTGGACCATTCGATAGGGAATTGCAAGTAAATTGCACAATAGCAAAATTATACTAAGAAATGTGGAAACATTGTAGTGTTTTTTGTCTCAAGACGAAGATTTTTGTATGTGCAGCCAAAATAAAAACTTCCCTGCAGTCGAGAAGTTTCTTTGTAACTAGTTGACCTCGAGTTTATAGAGTACTATATGTCAAATGCTCAATTCTACGACTGCAAGACTTGATAAATGTATTGCAACAACAAAAGTGTTTACTTCTACATATGCTTGAGACTGCTATGTTTATTTTATTTCACTTGTACCCGTTCAGGTCTGCTATTTCAAGTAAGCACATGGTAAAGAATAGGATATATTTTTTCATTATCTGCATAATTCCATACCTAAAGGAATCCGTGTAAACATGCAAGTTTCAGTTACCTCCCTATACAGTAGTTTTTCCAGTTGGAAGATGGAAATTTTAAGCCATTACTAGTTTCTGTTTTCCCATTATTAATTCATTCACTGTAATTTTACATTGAATAGAACTACTTATCTATAGTTAGATTATTGCGTGCTTATCTGTGGGAACTCTTGACGGCTGCCTTTTACGTTTTAATGCTGCGAACATAGAAAAAATGTTGGAAATGAAAAAACAAAAGTTTAACTTTCTACCATTTCCTAATCACTAATCGTCAAGTCTATTATTTACGTGACTAAGGGAAGATTGATGCTTTTACACATTTAATAGCTTACGCGAAAATTTTACATTTGTCAGGTTTGATTTTGTCGCTTGAATGCGTGTTTAAGAATATCTGCAATAGAGGTATAGTGTATAGTGAATAGTGAAGAGAATACTATAGGATTTAATAAATATTTTACTTTCTAAGGTAGCTGTTGAAAACACTCTTTTTAATATTCTAGATCGGAAATGAATTCACAATCATTCGTGACGAGAATGAGATCAATTAATTTGGAGAAGAGAGGACATTAATGTATTTGCAGCACGGGAAATAGAATTTTAAAAGTTTCTTGATGTAATTTTGAAATGGGATGGTAAGGATTGGCTGGATAGAAGAGTGGATGCATGTGATGGAGGAATTCGGGCATAATCCAATAATTATTGGATGTACACGTTGTTTGAGTGGATATGTTCTTGCTAACATACATAAATCGATATTACTAGGAACATTACACTTTAAGATATGATATGAAATCGGGTATGCGTGGTTAATGATTGCTTGCTTCTGCAGATATATTTTTCATGAGTTTAGTCCGAGTTGGGTGAACGTGAATTGTGAAACCATAAGTGTTTTACCTTGTAGCAGTATTGTATCGTAGTTGGTCGAATTGCTTCTCTTGGTTCTACGATTCGAGCAAGTAACAACTCCATTATGTATAACATTGTAACAAAAGTACAGTTTTACAGACATGGACAAAATAAGTAACAGAACGTTGCTTTTAGCATTCGAAATGTCTTTCTATGTAGGTTTAAGGCATTTTCCTTTTCTTGTGTACCTACTACGTGCTGTAATGCACTAAAGTACAGATACAACAACAACCCCTGTACTTTGTACATACACGAAATAAAGCTTTAGCTCATAGGTTTACTAGAATCCAGGCTAGAGCGAGGAAACCACTTGGCAGCTGTATTTTCTACTAAAGTGACTGTATATATATTACAACATTAGAATGTTGGTAATGAAAACAGAAACATTGTAATAGTACACTGGCTACAGGCATTCATATGTGTACGTACAATGGGGCACACACATACTTTCTTAATCTAACCTAAACTACAGAGCAGTGTGCCATTTGTGATTCCGCAGTTGCAGTGAAAGGTCACTACTTCAACAAAAGTAGCGAAATAAAGACATCTAGAATAATTTTACGATTTTATTCTCTATCACATGATACCACATTTTTCAAAGGATGTCCCTTACCGATCTTGGAATGAATACGAGGACCAGAGGTAAGTCGTAACATTTTATTAGCATAGTTCAGCATCTTATTATCATTTTTATTATCAAATATGTAATACTGAGTAATCTAACCTGCATACTTCAAGTTTTCTCTGTAATAATTTATAAATTCGGGGAACGTATTTAAAATTGACGAGGAAATTAAAAATATTCCGGTAAGATATGAATAATAAAAGATCTCATTCTGAAGAAACCTCGCTTATAATCATATAGAGACAGATATTCGTAGATTCACAAAACGGAAGAGTCTCGAGTAGATAAGAAAGCATTAAATAATGAAAAATGTTTGTGCAGATAAGCGGAGGAAAATGTTGAGAAAAGGAGACAAAGAATTGTGGTACGAGCGAGAGAAAATGAGAAGAAAAGGGAAAATAGGAGAGAAGGATTTTGGCGTACCGGGAAATAATTTTCGGGAGAAATCCCGGTGGCGCATCGAAGGAGGAGGAAATTCAAACTGGAAGAGGCGGTGAATATCGACCCAAAAATGAGTCTTTTTCATGGCGCACCTTCCAGCACCAGATGCGTATTTTCTTCTCTCAAATTATAATTACGAAGTCGTATCCCACCCAAATGGTGCATCCCTGTTGTGGCAATTCTTTGCAAACTGGAGTTTCATACCTGGCACTTTTTGACATTGTAAGTTCAACAATGTTTCAAACTCATTTCCTGTTCATTTTAGTCATTTGTGTTCCTTGTGGATGTAGTACAAGTATATATAGTGGGTATATTCTAATAAGCTGTGTGTGTGCATTGAATTGGTTTGGTTTGGATCCCTCCTTCCTAATACCTTACTTATTGTCAAAAGAAGCAGACAGAGAGCTGCTAATATAGACTTACTTACTTTTAGTGGCTATATCTGTCTCTTTTGATTTTCTTTCCTCCAAGTATTTGTATTTGTACGTACACATACCAACATACCAACCCAACATCCCATATTATACCTATGCATTTTTGGCATGTCTATATTATTATTATCTGTCAAAGTGTGTCCTCCTCCGTCCCTATTATATAATGCCTTTTATATACCTTATATAGGTGTGGACTTTTATAAGGACTATTTATCATCTGAATGAACTGCTTACAACTTTTGATGCTTGGGTCATCGCTGGCCGAATCCCTGCCTATGGTAATTTGAATACCATCATCACATATACACAATATCATGCAAGAGTAGCTCCTTAATTATTAATACATTACTTTATGACCTAATAAAAGACAACAAGGTCTGATAAACAATCAATATTCTCCACAAATGTTTATAATGTGTTGCTCTGCTTCTTTATCTTTATGATTATCGACTCACAATATAAACTTTCTCCATTATCTCAGCATCCTGCTTGTTTGTCTTTTCTCCCAAACAATATCCTTAATGGCTTTCTACTGGAAAACCATTAAATTATTACCCTCATGAACTTAGGTACATAAAGGCATGGTAAACATTTAAGTATGCAACGCTTTTAACTTGTTCTATCGTAAACTTTTCCCCAAGGTCCGATATCCTCAAGTATCGATGGTTATTTTGTGATACTTTACGTCGCCTATTTTGCAATGGCAATTCTTCTCATAATGGGAGCACACAATGTAAGTGATATTATCTAAAAAAGATTTTCTCCATTTATCGCTTAAGATTTAGTAGGATTTTGGATTGTATTCAGGATGTCCACAAGTGCTCCATATGGGTGTGTCTCGCCTCTATCCTGGTGTCCATTCAAATGCTGGTGTTCGTAATTTCAATGATGGTAGGACAATTTGTGCCGTTCGCAGCAATCGAACAAGAAGTTCCCCCTATTGAGGATTCAGTATATGAAGAAACCGACCCGGAGTTTCGTGTGCTAAAGATTCCTTCCCAGGGAGTCTCGGCTCTGGGTTCCTTTTATACATTGTATGAGATTTGGCTTGTGAAACTTTTTATTGAGGAGCTGCAAATGGAAAGGGATCCAAATATATAAAATAGTACGTAAGATAAACAAAATACTAAAATCACATCTCATCAAGACATCAGTTCATAATAAGCTCTTACAGAAAAAGTGAAGAATGTGACAGATAACCCCTTGCGACGGTCTTTGTAGTACAAAACATAAATGTGCATCCGGCATCCGTAGCTCAAGTATCACCAATACTTACTTTATATTTACAGTTTCATTACATTCCTTCATACCTAAACTCCCATTATTCTAATAAGACGTTTATTTAAATTCTTAGAGATACCTATTAAGTATCTAAATACCAATTTAAGGTGCATAGGGTGCAGAAACGAGAATTTAGCGTCTGTAGTTTAGTCTTAGAAAAGTGTGCAGACGAACATTACGTTGTTCTTGACCTGACGAATTGTAAAGACGTACTTATTGATAAATATCTGTAGGAGACTAGCTGTTAGACTATTTAGGTGTACTATTGTGTGTTGTTAATGAATTAATCGTTAATTATTATAATAATATGTATTGAAAGTTGTGTACTGAAATAGAGAGTTTAGTTTATTGAAATGTAATTACATGTACCTGTAGGTAATAAGTATTGATTGTTGTAAGTAGTCTTCACCTAAAATCTTTAGTGATAATTAGGAAGCACATTTAATTCCAATTGAATTCCAAAAAAAACAAAAGTACACTATACACTACAAACATACAGAGTGCAGATTTGGAACGTGTGTTGTCAATTGTGTGTATTTGACACAAAGGAAGAAGGGTTGAGTGCAAAATGTGGCTGAGACATAATTCCTGCCAGAGTAAGTCTGTATGTTATAGAGAATACTTGGAAAACTCATTTTCAAAAATGCTCAAATCAAATTGCTATGTACTATGTAACTGTATTTGTAATTGTACAACAAACTCTAAGCTAATGCAATGTATTTAAAGTTCTGTATGTTCGTATTTGTTGGTGTATTGTCCGTGTAATCTCTGTGTAGGTATCTGTAAATGTGTCTCTCTCTCTGTCTATATGCAAATATCCGTATTGTCCATCTATACCCTTATAAATGTAATAATTCTACATAATTGTTGTCTGCACTGTTCAGCTATATTTCTGTGATATGAGTTACGTGGATGGAGAGTATGTATGCGTTTCTATTCTATGTATATAATTCCATTCCATACTCCACTTTTTTTGATTATTTACATTCTACAACAGATAGGAAATACAAAAAACGAAGAAAGCTAACGAACGGTTCACAAAAGTTAACCTTTGCATCGACAAGAGTCTGACATGTATATAATTATATTAATCCATCTTTCCATATACCACCTGAACTGATCCACCTTACATAAATATACCCTGTTTATATAAGGAGAAAAGGGAATTGGAGAATTTATCAGAATATATTATGTACATTTTCATGTAATCTGAAGTTTTTTAACATCCTCTTCCTAAATGTAAACAACAAAGATGAATATTTATACAATGCGATGTAACATACGGCCGTACCTCTACCTTCCATAATATGTCAACATGGTCTTCTATGACCTGTGTCTAGTCCTAATCTCTCTCACCTGACTCTTGTATAAAAGGTTAATCGTGCTCCGCTCATATCCCTTCCTAAAATCCTTGGTTTCATTAAACATCGAATTTGTTAACAGGGGCACTTACATTCAAACCTGACGAAGATAATATTCTGAATTAAATGTATTTAACTAGATTCAAATACTCTCTGTATATTGTATTCCACGATACAAATAGAGACTCTCTCTTTCTCAGGTACAATAACAAAATATTGTGCGACAGAAATTAACGAAGGCAGACTGGGATTTTTGGAAAGGTCCAGACATGTCCGAAATCCTGCTGTTTTCACAAACTAACGTTAAGTATCTATCATTTCACATTATATAATTTTTGCATTGCTGGAAACATGATGTGTAGCAGCAATAAAATTCGTCGAAGGCAGAATCTTTCTTGGATATTTTATTTATTTATGCATGGAACAAATACTCTCTTTCAATAACTTATTTTAAATATTATTTACATTGTCGATGTCAGCTCGCTTTTTGTCAGTTCTTCATCGCTTGCAATGTGCATTCTCTTCCGCCGTAATTTTTCCAAGTTCATCCATATTTGTTTAAAAATTAGAAGTAGTAAGTGGGAAATGTAAAAAATTGCTGAAGAACCAGGCTCAACAGAGCTAAGGCAATTTACAAAATATGTGTTCAAAAAGAAGCTCTTCGGGAAGCTCACTACATCAGATTTATTGATTTATCCTTATTATTACTGCTTCAGCTCTCCATACTTAGGAGCTACGGCAGGACCTAAAAAACATTCAATCACAACACATTAGAACCATCATTATAATCGTTAACAACTAAAAACTGTAGATTTACACAGAAATGAATTTTTATGACGTTTACTACTTCCCTTGCAGAAATAGACAATTAATATTCACTCTCTCAATATTATAATTAGTATTTGCATATATTATCATCCTTTTTTTCAACATGGAGTAGCTTTCACGTCATTTTACTAATGCCTGAATATCGTGCTTTCAACTATTAATCTTGTCTATGTCAGTTTACTAAAGTACACTTTGCAGTTATCGAAAAATCTGTTATGTTACCAATAATCATAATAACAGCCAAGAGCATTTTTTATTTTGTAGTAGTCTATATAAGACATGCTAATAATATTTTTGTTAAGAAATTGCAAATTCACAGTAGGTCTACTGATTTGAGCGATTTGTATTCTACCTTGAAATAACCATTACCATATAGAATATCACAATGTAGCTATTACAAAACAACTGATTTTTATGTACTAAATACGTACCAGTACATACACATGTAGCTTGATGGTTTTAATTATAGATATGTAATAGGTATGTGTATAGGTATAGGTTTTACTTGTAAACCCCATGGTAAGCTGCTTATGCTCTCTCGCTATGCACTGATAATATTATGACAATTACTATGCGTTGGTTGCAATAGCAAAACTATTCAGTATGAAGGCTAAAGATGAAGAGACCATGCAATTAAGTTCTTAAATAATTCTTGTAAAGTTATGTATACAATGTTAACATCTACCTACTATGTTTCTGTATAATTTCAAAATTAGTATGCTATAGTTTATCCTGCTTTAATACGTTCTATGGTATAGAAAATAGTAACACACCGTTACATGTTATACAAAATGTTACACTGCCCGAAATACCCGATTTAGTTTTTTAAAATTACAGTCTTTCAAAGGAATAAAAAATGTAACAAAAAGTCAAATCACTTATTTTCTCAATAATTATTTAGCCATTATGCTAATGAATCGACACCTTGAGAGATTCAAATAGGCATTAATATTATTAATTTCTATTATTGATAAAGTAGATATTTGAAAGTCCTATTGGCACATTTATTATTATTATTATTATATTTTAAAATAGTAGTCTTACTGTGTGATATCTTCCATAGTCTCTTGTGCAATGTTGGGTATGCTCTTGCCCTTCGTTGTAGGTTTTTGAAATCCAGACATCCAGGAACTTAAAACAAACACTGAAAACACCCACATGGAGGTAATGGTGACAGCCATAAACCATCCTACGATATTCATTAGGAAGGCTACGGAGGTGAAGAAACTAATGATATCCATGATAGAAAATTGAGAAAACCTGGCACAATTCTGTAAAAAATTAGGAGAAACTAAAGTATGATTTATTGTAGAGACTATCTAGGAATAACTGCGTGTAACTGTGTGAAGAACAGAGTTTGAGTGATTTCAGTGGTTGAGTGACCTGCTGGCTTGACTTTGTCTTGAGACTTGGAGTCGAGTTGTGAGCTCAAGCCTGCAAGTAATTTAACTTAAATTACTATCTTAAATTAGGTTACTAGTATATGATGCACTGAGCAGATATCTGTTTCATTTGAGATACTAAAAAAGACTCAATAGTGTAGCCAGTGTGCATTAGTTATTACTAATACAATAGTGTTGAGTGCATAGATCGTTGCACCTGCCTGATTGCTGCCTCGATAGAAGAACGCTAGAATGATTTGGTGGGTAGCGTTAGTATGTAAACTTATATTGGCTTTATTTCAGGGGGTTCAAAAATATTTTCAATTGGGAAACTTGACTGTGGAGGTGCTACGCGTGATATCTCTTCTAAATTTAACTATAACCCTACCCCAAGTCACTCCAACGTACATACATTCCATGTCCGAACGAAATGCCCAAAAGATTTGTTAAGTGCTGATAATATTCATTATGGAATAGTTTGGAGTAGTTCAGAAAGATTCTCTCAAATGGACAATTCCTATAAAGCTAAACACCTTGGCCTCTCTTTTATAAGTAGGTTCAGGTGGTTTACTCCAACTTTTATGACTCATAATCACTCCTAAGCAAATAGTATATAGAATATACGTAGGTTAGCCTAATGCCACAAGATAATAGAAATATTTAACCCTTTTTAGCTACCTTTACTATGTCGACAAAGAGATTATCAACGTGATATGTAAAACGAACGTGCTATATAGCAGAGACATTGAATACGTAATTTTTCTGAATACATAATGTAAAGGTTATAGAGTCTGTACTCAGTGGTCCTAAACTTTCGTATACAGCATGCAGGTGCAGTTCATCACATTCTATTTTACGAGAGAGGAAGGCTATCAACATATGTACAGACTGAACCAAATACAAAGTTGATGGGTCACTATTATTATTGGTGGGTTGGCGGTGAGAAAATTATAAGGCGAATGCCCTAGTTATATATTTAGGCAACTCAATGACGGAGAAGGCACTGCCTATGTCAAATTAGATTGGGAGAAAGGACATGTGTCTTGGAAATTATTATTACTTCAGTAAAGCCCTCTTAAATAGCACAGTAGCTTACCACGCAGAACTACAAGTACAAGGTAGTGTCCTATCTTCTTTATGGGACACGACCGCGACAATCTTACCTCTTACATGTTAAAGTACCTTCGTGTTCTTTCTATGCTAATTTATATTTGTGATTAAACTCATTATTTCTCTTCATCTTAAAATCATTGTTCATTTGGTCCAAACTACGACCATTATCTTCCGTTTATATTCACGCATTTATTACAATACAATTTAAACACATACCCGTGTGAGGTATCACTATTGCATGTTTTAATTGTCCCTATTAATTTCTACATTAAATCACTACCACAGACCTATCTACACATTTATAGTAATAAACTTTGCTGAATCAAATTATTATCGTATGGCCAGGCACTAACCTTTTGGTACAAGAATTTATGTCAATTTATGTCAAGACTCAAGAAAATCATCAAAAATGCTTATTTTTATCTTCCATGTGCAATTAATATACACTTTTACATAATGTGGCTTGCCTACGTTTCTTTAGTACCTATAATTGAATAAAATTGCTGACAAGTACTAAAGACGTCATTTTAATCCTTGAATTTTCCTATGCATTGTCTACTGTAACTTTTGTCCCAGTATTTTGAGGTGAAATGCATAAACGAAGGATTAAATGATGACGTGTCTTCAGATTATGATTCAGCTAGTGTACATTTTAAAGGAAATCTAATACTAGTGTAGTAAACAATATTCCCCATTGTCGTAGCCTAATCAATAAGCATTGCCACAAAGATAGGAGTTACCGCAGAAATATTGTATTGCTTATTGGGAATTGGAAAAGTTGGAAAACCCAAAAAAGGTCTTTTAAAATACTCGGTTTGTATGCTGAGTTATGTTTCTTTCATCTTTCCCTAGGGCATTGGCTAAGTAAAGTGTCTTTTGCTTACTACGGAGTTTCTACAAAAATAGGTCCCACACCGAGAGGCGAAATTTGAAGTTGTGATTAGAGAGACACGATAAATTCATCTGAGTAAAGATACATTCATATCTGTGGTTTGATATAAGAAACAAAGTAAACATGCTAATGCTACAAGCATCGGTATTCGAATATCAGAGTAATATAACTTCTGTGTTACTGCGCTGCGGTATTTTATCTTTGTTTACTACTGCAGACGATGTAAACTGACTTCCAGAAATAATCTCATTTCGGGGTCTACAGTCTCATTCTGGTGATAATGTTTCCTGCACTTGCTCCCGTAAATAGAGGACAGAGTGGGAAGAGTGATTTTGTCCCTGTGGCTCTGCAGACAGAGACAGACTCTCTCAATTTGTTTACTACTGAGAAACACAATGAGGTTTTTGCGCATCACCTCTTTTTCAGAATTTCATCTCACGGACACTCTTTTACATCTTACTTATGCAACCAGGTCTTGTCATGTTCCAGATTGTGGCTTGGAACGAGCATATTTTCTGTGTTTGTACCCAATCTATAATTAACTAGCTTTCCAGCTATTCCCATTATTAACACCTACGTAGTGGGAAGATCTATTATAAGTTTGTCCTATATAAATGCACGTAATAAAAAAGAAATGTACTTCTAAGACTCTTCCCAGAAATAAGACTTCTATTCTCTCTAGACATGTAAAATGAAATCAATAACGTGTGATATTATTAGGTAGACAGATTGTGAATGCTAGACTCGGGGAGGAAACTAATAAAATGCCTGTCTTGCAAAACATCCTTTTCATGCGAAGAAGAATGAACCTTGTAGGCGCAAGACAAAGATTAATTTCAGTTTTTTCACTTTGCCGAATTGCGTCTATGTTTGTCGGTCTGTCTGCGATTCCTTCTATTTTATAACAAGCTTTAGTTTGCCTAATCATGGTCGTTGCATGCAGAACCGAATTTCCGGGAGGGCTGAGATTTTATTGTTAGACAAGGTATCGACGTATCTTGAGAAAAAATTCTTATTTTTTCTTGGATATCTGGCAAAGTGGGCAGTGGGCTTCAGCTGGAAAGCGTAAATACGCCATTGCGCTGTTTGTTAATATTTAGGAAAAATATAATAATTAATTGTACAAGTTTCTTGAGAATCTAAGCAATTCTAGCCCTACTAGCATTTTACTTAATGGCATGTGCAGATAAAAATTTGTAGGATGCTACTTAAAAGCTCATAGACTCATATCTATAAGTATTATAGGTATATGTATTAATTATGCTTTGTGTTGCTACTTAAATTCCGTACCATAACAAACCGTGTGAATGGAAAATACGTAACATCTTTTAAAGCATGAAATATCTCTACATAATAACTTGTTTGCTTCTTGGTTCACTATCATATTCAGCAGTTTTGATGTGCATGCTAAGATCTCTGTGTACGTAGTACGTATATAGATAGGACGTAACGAAATACGTGCAATAGTAGCCGGTCATTATCGTAAAATCGTATTTGTATACACGTAAATAGAAGGCGGTAGTCAGAAGTAAATAATACCACAATAGGCAATCAGAATATTTTACGTATTATTAATGTTGTTACAAAATTCTTTTGTGCTTCATATGGTACTTACGCAATGAGGATTATAATTAAATGCTAATAATGTTTACTGGAAATTTTTAACCCTGGCATATTTTAGAGCAATGCATTTAGAAACTTCTATCTGTAACTTTTGAAATTGTAAACCGTGTAGAAGTATAAATAAAAATTATAAACTGTGTAGAAGTATAAATAATAAATGAACTAGGTATAGGTATGACAATTCTCAATTCAATGTATTGCATATTGCATTGCAAATTATAATGGCAAAGGCTGCAAATTTCTACTGCTTTATGGCGAAATGTTATTAAACTTTGCATTCAAAAATACAGATTTCCCTACATTGTATTGCAGGTTTAAAATGTATTTCATGCAATGTGAATAATAAATGGCAATAGTAATATATATTCTAATGTTAGACTATGAGTGCAGCAAAAAAGAATAGTAGAGAAATCATTCCATTTTGTATTGATTTCATGCATATATGAGTCACAACTATACTCTTCAAGCATTAGTGAAGCGATGGAGCTACAAGTAGGTCAAAGATGTATAAAAACTTGAACTTCTAAGAACCTTATAAGTATATTTGACTTGGAATTAAACTTTTATATGAAAAGTCATAAGCACCAATAAAGTATGCAGCTAAGAGCCATGACTATAATATTACGGTAGGTATACCAATATGGCACGTGTCTTACAAACTCAATTGCTTTGTGTTAGTTTCGTTCGTTACCTTTATTATGCAATCCCTCTACAAATGAGAAAGTTGTTTTTCCGTCGCTTCCATTTTGGTGACCTATCTACTAGCTATAGCATCCATCTGTTCAAAAATTCAAAAGAATTTAAACTAGATCAAAGAACCTACTTACATATATCACCTGAGCCTATGATGGAAAAACGTTGATGTCTTTCATGTTCGAATTTGTTTTAAACAAACTAGAACTAAACGGGCTAAACATAATAAATCTGGATCTCGGTATTAGTAACTGAAATCGCTAATGAATATTCTCACAGTTCTAAACTTCTATGAACAACAAACTGGTACATGGTCAAGTATGAAATGAAATAATGATGTACGTCGATGAAAAGGTATACTTAAACAACTTTCTTGGTTTTCCGTGAGTTACCACAAACATATTTTATTACGCAATAAAATTATATATGCATTGACTAATAAAATGAAGAAATGAAGTGAACAACAGAGGAATTCATTTCAATATTTATTTATACTCTCAGAAGTGTATGTTAAAATAACCTTACACTAATTAAATAGCTTAGGTAATCATAACTTCAAGATCATAATATATTAATGGCAAAATAGCACACATATTCATTGATTTAAACATAAATAGGCACATTAAATATCTGTTTATATAGAGCTTATTATTCAATACATAGTATAGTTATGTTATAAATGGTGGTTGGAAGTTTACGTAGGATAACTACAAGTCAATACTTGTAGCATTATCGATAGTTTATAAATATAATGCGATAATTATTGTCCCACGGGAGCTTAAATACATGTAGGTAATTAATAACAATTATTAAAGCCGAGATTTGTATATTTTATCCAGCCAAAAAGAATATTTGTAGTTTCAGCCGGTTCCAGTCAGGTATCGTATCGATGATAGCAATAGAAATCAGCATGAAAGTGACTAATGTTAATTTACAGAATATGTACAATCACAGGATAACATGAGATCCCACAGAATTTGTCCATCTGTAGTAAAAAGGAATTTAATTAATTTTCAATCAATTAGAAACTGAAAGCTCTGCTTTCAGCAATAGAATACTATATAATTTATAATTTTGAATTGTTTAACGTTACCTTTGAGGACAGAGCTGTGTCTCTTTGTTATTCATGGAATCCACAGAGTAGCATGGATTTAAAGTTTACGTCCGTAGAGCAAATCGTAGAACCATGATTGGTGTCACCAAAATGACGAAGCAGGGGAACGTAACCACGTACAAAATATTTAAGAGAAGATTGGAGGTTTTCTTGACGATTTCAACCATTCTGTTCAACGAAGTTTAAAAATATTTCTGCAGAATATTTTCTGCGGCTTGTAATTTATTTATTTACTGGAGGTTGGATCCGCGTGAGTTGATTGTTTGAGACTTCTTTTCACTCTTGATCTTGACCGTGCATTTGTCAGCGTTTATATAGCTTCAGTGGAGGCTGCTACGTAAATGATGAAGCAGAACACAATATTATTCAGTTACAATGAGTTTGAAAGCACATGTAATGTTATCTGTACCAGACTGGAGGTGTGTGCGTGCAGTGGGCTGAGCTACGTTCTACTCCGGCAATCAAAACAACTATTGACGCAAAAATTGTGAAGCAGTGTCTCGTTGAAGATTCCCATCATCCACATTACATAAATGTTGGTGTAGCTCTCGCAGAGCCAACAAGTTATGAGTAGTTGTTGAACTAAAGTTAGCATGCTTAAGTACAAAGAATCACATTATGTCGATGGAAGAAATTGCGAAAGGGTTGTTACAGCACGGAAGGCTTCGCTATTCATTTTTGCATGCTTTATTATAAACGTAAAATCCCAATTGATTAAAAGATTAACTCGGGGAAAATTTTCATATTAAGAGGAGGCTGTCTAAATATAGTAGATAAAAAGAGCATATTATTTTTGTACTTAGTGCAGTTCACGCCTTAATTTATACAGTGACGTAAATCCAAGGTCGAACGGCAGACAGAGAAATGCGACACTACGAAAACAAGTTATGTAGGTTAAGCGAGATGCGTAGTACTATTGTCCTGAGCATACCAACACCTAATACTTAATGCAGATCTAAATACGTATGGTTAGTTTTGGAGGGGGTTATGCATTATCTTGTCTATGTATCGCAGACCGTGTCGCATCCAAAACTCACAAGTGGAATGCTTCAACAAAAAACATCGGAAGACTTCTGCAGATTAAAATTAGCCAATCCTGAACCTCGTTACGAGTACCATCCTTAATTTATTCTGTTAATACCAATACTCAAGTCATCCTCAACCATCCTAAAGTAACACAACCGCTATCAATGAGTTTCTAAGCTATTTGCAGCAAGCACTAACAAATAAAAATTGCGCAGCAACATTCCTTCCCGGCCGGCAGCAAAATATTTTTCTTCGACTGATCTAAACTGCGCACATCTTTTTATTCATCTTCCTAATTGCTATGCATTTAAACAACTATCTTTATAATTGCATCACTGATTTGCATGTCTTTTCGTGAAGATATTATTATACAATACTATCAGCAAGTGATTATTATCTAATACTGAGTACAATCTACTTAATAATTATAGACGGAGGGGGAAGGTCGGTCACATTACCATCTTCTCGTCAATGTACTTAATTGACGCTCTTACTTTAAGATAATGATAACAGATAATATTTCCATGCACTAACGCATTTCTGACTTTCAAATGATATTGACCTGGAAGTTGAAGGCCATCGTATTCGTTGCAGTGCAATTCTAATTACTTAGTATTAGTATCCATTTTTTGGCTAGGTACATAAATGGGCGTATTTCACTTATAGCTTATGCAAATTTCCAGAAACTGGGAAATTAGAGGCCCATATTACGTATGCGTAATCAATTTAATCACAATATTGCCATTTTCCACACAATAAGAGGCCCTCATTTGTTATTCTATGGCCGTTTTCAAATTTGCATATTCATAACTATCTAAGTCATAGTTTTACAGCAGACTATTCCCAAAAAAACCTATTTTTTAAGACATATTCATAAATCATACAATACAATAATGACAATGTACATAACTATATTATGGAATTATTAAAGTCATTATATATGGACATTTTACCACAATTAGGAACAAAAGACTCGATCCTATACTGTTAATTGTGTCTAAACAATGGATATGTTGAGCTCGCCAGTGCACTGGCGAGCTCAACATATCCATCCAACATTACACTGCAGTGTTTAATTGCGTTCTATGTACATAGTACATACTATACAGATATTCTTGCAACTTGTGTAATTACCAGTCTGCTTTTATAGAATACTACAAGAGTCGGTTGTTGATTAATGTTGTATAATGTCTATATGCTAAATATTATACGTAGGAGTTTATGTATTTGCATATTAAAAGTATAGGATTCACACGAGGCGTTTATGTTAGCGTGAAAATGGACATGCCGGAAAGTTTGTACAGCTAGAATTACTTATATCAAACAGCCAACAACATTATTCTACTAGACTTGTTCACAGGGAATCGCTTTTCATTTAAGTTTAATCGTACTGAATTTAATGTATAAGCTAAAAGCTTTCGATAAATAACTGTGTATTAATAATGTGAATTTCTACGCATTATTTGAAAGAAAAACTCTTTATTTGCGCATACTAATGTACATACTGAGACGCATTTGAAAAATTTGGTTGCCCAAATTCATTAATTAGTGTTAGTAATGAGCACTTTCAAATTAATAACATTCCCAAAATGCTGACCAGTAAATACATGAAATAACTCTAAATATATATTTTGACTGTAACACATTCAATGTTGTGTATCTGTGTAAATAATTGCGACGTAGTGGCATACTCAATTTACTTCTATATCCATTTAACATTAACATGTACTGCCATCAGCACAATCAGTACACGAAACAATACGCACTGCAATGCAATGGTACTAACCAAGCAGTCACATTTTTATCATGGGAATTACAGTAAGGAACAAGTGCTAACTTTTGTCTTGCATTAACATTTCTGGTGCTATTATTTTCTACTCGATTTCCATTATAATTTATGCCAATTGTATTGTAGTCAACGTATGAATACTATCTCCTGTATAAATAATACATACTGGTATGGTAATTAGTATACAGAAACAGCTGAATCATTATTATGCATTTATGCTGCTAAGATTAGTGTCCACAAAGAGTAACTTCGTCTAATGTTCTGAAATATCATTAGATATAGTTTCAATAAGCATAACTGTCCAGCTCCTTCTTTTAGCTTGCAACTCTAATATTTCAAACCCTTTCCAAGTATGCATGGGTTTTATGAACGTTTTTAGTCAACCGACGAAATACATAGAATTTTAACAACTATGAAAGATGCTTGTGTCTTTTTTAAAATTTGAAAATTCAGGATTGTGCAAACAAAAAATTCTAGAAATTCTCCCTGGCTTCACAAATAAAACTCAAGTGAATAATTTAGGACACGCGCGGACACAGACCTTTCCTTTATGTGGGATTTTCAGAAACTGTGGGACCATTAACCAAAAGGACATTATTATAGCAAGAGTAAAAACAAATCCATAATATCTTTCTTTTATTATAAGTATAGGAACAGGGAAGTATAAAACATACATGCTTGGCCAGACTAAGGACCTGAATATGAACTTAAATTATATAAATCAATAACCCTTTTATGGTATTGATTTAAAAGATTCACAGACACTTTCATTCGTTAATCTTAAACTTAGTATTTGTAAAGAAACGTCCTAACATTATATGCCCATTTACGTTTACATTTTACCCATTTACGAACTCGATGTTACTTTTGACCTCTAGTTAACGTACAAAAAATTTGAACTGATTTCTCATTCGGTTTGAAAGTTATCGTGCTTACGGACGGACAGACAGACAGATTGGGCATTCCTATAAAGCGATGTACACACCACGTAATAATACTGTGGAGTGATGTCACAAGAAAAGAATGTAGTTTTTACATACTATTTGTTTTTACGCTGCATATAGTGGGATCAGTATCATTAATCAAGACGTTAGAATTTTTAGTACACTTCAAGAGTTCCCTTCTATAAATCCCTACAACTGTTATCGCAAACATCGAAAAGGTAACAAACACCATGACCGAAACTGTATGTGGTAGTAAACATTTGTTTTCTGCGAACATAGTCAGGAGAGTTATTGCGATGATTCCTTGAATGCTGAAAAGTAAAATCTTCATTTTCATCCAATGTGTCAATTTCCCGCACTTTTTCTAGGTACCAGCAGAAAGTTAATACATTTCACTTGATTAATTAGCATTGATTAAATTATTATTTGAAACAGTGAATTACCTTTGATAAAGCCAGTAGAAGGCATCGAAACATATACAACTGCATAGCATAAATTGCCCCGTAGATAACAGCTATAATGCATTTTACTAACAACAAAAATTAAACTAAGTATATGTAGGTCAGATACAAGTTGTATTCTCCTGATGGATAAAATATTTTTGCAACATTTTCATAAAAGTAAACTTAAAGTAATAATTATATATGATTTTTACCATAAACGGCCATATTTCCATCGCACTCCGTATTCGGAAATACAATAATGACCCCAGAAAACGGTATAAGTATCGAACTGAAGACCTAAATTCAAAAACGGTACATCGCTAGAATCATTTCTACTAAAATATACTCTTGAATATATATGCAGAAAACTAAGTATATTACAAGCACAAAATGTATGTATAAAATGAAAAAACGAACAATATCAATAAAAGGAACACAGGTGACAATTGCTGGAATTGATTTCTTGTACAGCAGACGCAGGGAGTGAGATACTAACATAGCTAACTGATTTATTTTCGAACTCATTGTTAAATAAATTCAAAAAATTCGAACATTTTCTTATAAAAATTATCACTCGATCCAGTCTAAAGTTTTACAAGAAGCCCTGAAAGATAAGTTAAGTTAATGACACTATTGGTACATCTGTGTAGTTTTAAGCCTTATGGTTATGCATTATTACTTTTATCAAATCAATAATTTAAGTAACTAGTACTTGGTAAGTAAGTAGGTATTCTTCAACTAGAGTAGAATTACGTCATAATAAATTAGGATAATTTAATACACACAGGATTTCCTTGGGTCAGAATTATTTTGTAATACTCAAGTCATATATGTAATGTAATAGATGGTAATACTATTACTACATGAACATTTTCATTCCAGCATAGAATCGCATATAAGTACAAGAAACCACAATTTACAGAAACCGCATATCCAATGGGCAACAGAATATCCTTTATATATTTATTCAGACTATTAGTATTTACTGATAGCGTAAAAACTTAACTATTCGTGAGGGATTTATAAATAAAATATACTAGTCACAGGACCTCTCGTCTAGGCCCTGTTTTGTTATAATTAAAGCTAGTATGTATTCCGGGGCACTATTTACAGAACAATTTATTTCAGATGCATAGCTTTTTCCAATTGATCTTTTAATAATTTCTCATTTGGTGGGTCCAGGGTAGAGTTTTTACATTGATAGATCTTGTATCATAATTCCAAAATTTAAATGTAAATGGGCAGATTTTAAATTTTCCAGCACATAGGAACCTGGAAAGATGGAAATATTTGCATACATAATGCATGAACTGTTTTGTTATGGGCTGGCTTCCGAAAAACATGATGAATAAAACTTTGATACTTACGGACCTAGAGAATTTTTCACTGCGCAACTCAAACTATTTGTAGTGTGTGTTAGGGGGAGAGCACAGCTACTACTATTGATTAGTATAGCTATGCTACCGCTCAAGCCGCGAGGGCTTACTTGCAGTGGCTCCCGGAACAACTTTACTAAGTGTACAGACTTACACGAAGAGACTTTAGTGAAGAGTACTGAACCATGAGACGGAACGACTCAACACTGTCCCGCAACTCGATCTGGTGGGCAGTCAGAGAGGGACCGGAACATGTAAGCCGACCGCCAGTGACCACAGACAAATCACTTACAGCAGTCTACTTCAATCCACCTTATCACCTCATGTGCATCCCATTGTCCAGACTTGTGCTAGGTAGAACTCGTAGCACGTATACAGACCAACAGAACAATCCATACACTACAGACAGGGCATTGATAGATAATCATATTGTCACCAAGATAGGCAAATCAATGCTAATAACGAATATACGGCAATGACAGCTTCTCCCAGCTCCAGACTACTACCTTATAGACCTGAGGCGCTCCAGAGATTCGAACTCCAGACCTCAGCCTGAGAAGCGGCTGTTTAGACCACTAGACAGACCTGTACGCCCTAAACTATTTGTAGTAGTGATAGTTGTAGTATGGAGAAATAATGTTTACAATATACAGGGTGGTCCAGAATGAACCGGAATTTTAACTTTGACTCTTAATAATTCTGCAGTAGGTAACTGTATTGGGACTAAAATAGTAGCATCTGAAAGAGCATGCGTTTCTTAGTCAGAATTAAAATTATGGACACAATTGTACCACAAAAACAGGCTAAAGAAGAGTGAGAAAAAATTAAAAACGACAAAATCTTGTAAAATTTACATTTTTTAAAATTTAATTTTCACATTTAATGCTTGAAATGAAAATGGCGAGATTGACGATTGAGCAGAAAGTGTAAGAATAAAGAGGTTAAAAAGGTCAAATTCAGTTTCCGCAAAAGTTGAACTTTGTTCCCAAGTTTGAGACGTTCCCAAGTCGCTCCCTTTGTGTGTGGGCTGACATTTGGTCAGGAGGCATCGTTTGGTCCGTTTTTCTTTACATAAACATGTAACGGCAGTAAAACATGGTAAACAACAAAATATGGTCAGCAATTCATGTGAAAACTTTATGCTAATGCAAGACCTTCCCACTTCAGACTGGATGTCCGGGCATGGATATGGATGAACATTTCCGGGATAAATGGATAGGTAGACATGGTCCAATTTCATGGCGCCCGAGTTCCCCTGATTTGAGCCCAATGGATTTGTTCTAGTATGGGGTTCGATGAAGGATAGAACTAATGCTAGAAAGCCGAAGACTATGGCTCAACTTGAAGATGGACCTAAAATGCATCCTGACTAAACGCCAGCCCACACACAAAAGGGAAGGACTTGGGAACGTGTTAAACTTGGGAACAAAGTTCAGCTTTTGCGGAAACTGAATTGGAACATTTTTAAACTTCTTCATTCTTACACTTTCTGCTCAATCGTCAATCTCGCCATTTTCATTTCAAACATTAAATGTGAAGATTAAATTTTAAAAAATGTAAATTTTACAAGATTTTGTCGTTTTTAATTTTTTCTCACCCTTCTTTTGTCTGTTTTTGTGGAACAATTGTGTTGATAATTTTAATTCTGACTAAGAAACGCATGCTCTTTCAGATGCTACTATTTTAGTCTCAATACAGTTACCTACTGCAGAATTATTAAGAGTCAAAGTTAAAATTCCGGTTCATTCTGGACCACCCTGTATATAGTGCTTATGAAAAATGGCAAACATTCCATATTCCATAGGGTGTCTAACAATTTTTCATGGAAGTTCTAATAAGTGGTCATGCTACGTTTCCAAATTGCTACGTAAGGGAAAAAATAAATCATAAATATCACTGCAAGAACCAAGATCTTGTTTATATCTACTGTTGCAATATTGTATCTTACTTAATCTTGCTTGAATATTATATCTGCGATGCATTGACAATAAAGTTAAGATTCTATTTGTTTTCATGAAATCACATTGGTTCAAGGTATACTTGGCAGGGTATGCATCTAGTGAGGTATTTCAATAATGGTCTTAGAACACAATTCTATACTTTTTATTAATGATCCAATCCAATTCAAAAATAGTCGAAATGTATCAGTTTTTATAACTATATTATATTGCACGACCACCATACTGATTGCGGGCAAATGTTAAAAAGACTTGTTCTAGAGTTGTTTCACCAATCGAATAATGGTCAATAATCTCATGCTTTGTTTTGATTTCTTCCATGATTTTGAATACAACATCCCAGGTCATGGAGCCATCAAGTAATTGATATTGCATGATGTTAGTGTGGACTTCCTTCAAAAACACTTTTTGGTACTTGGCAAATATCTCCTCCTGCAAATCTGTAAAAGCCTTGGAATTGTCTAGGATCTTTTCTATCCCATCCTCTGGGTTGTCGACGGGAATGTTGGATTTCAGTTTGATAAATAAACTGTAGCCTTCTCCGAATTTCGCTTTTATATGAGGAGCTCCTCCGAAGCATTGAAACTGGCCATTGACCATGATACCCAAACGAGAGCACAGAGCTTCACACTCGTCCATGCTGTGAGAAGTGAATATCACGGCTTGACCCGCGTCCTTCACAGACGAAATGATCTTCCAAAATTGGCGTCGACAGACTGGATCAACTCCAGAAGTTGGTTCATCCAGGAGAATTATCGGAGGATTTCCAATCAGGCCTAACCCTGCACTCAATCTTCTTTTCATTCCTCCGCTGTAAGTTTTGCACTGTGCATTACCAGCATCAGTCAGTCCCAATTTATTCAGCCATTTGCTTGTTTCTCTTTTAAGGGATGCAGGTGGAACTCCCCTCAGTCTGCCGTAGAAGTTCAACATTTCTCTTCCTGTCATAAATGGTATTAAAGGGTCGAACTGTGGACAATAGCCAAACTGTCTAATGAAATTATTTTTGTCATTCTTCAGGCTGAAACCTCCAGCAATTGCGTCTCCATCACTTAGGACTTCATCTCCGATTAGCATCCGAAAAGTTGTTGTCTTTCCAGCTCCGTTGACTCCAAGCAATCCAAAACACTCTCCATGCTTTACACCAAAACTTATATTTGAAACTGCAGCAAAGCTTTTGTAACTTTTGCATAGATTCTGTACAACGAGTGAGTCTTGATCTATTTGTATTTTCACAGGACCTTCTGTATCATTTACTGGAAAATCACTTCTCTTTTGCTGTTCGTCACTTTTCATAGCTGCATAATTTTGATCCTCGGGGTCAATCTCTTCAGATGCCATTTGTTCAGAATCAGTAATTGGATAACTTCTATCTGCTAATTGTGTTTTTGGTCTGAAGACTGTGGCATGCACTCTTTCGGCCTCCGCAATGACATCTTCATCGGTAGGATAATTCGCTTGAAATTCAACTAAAGATTTCTGAGGCCGAAGCTTTTGCTTGATTTGTGCAAATATACCAAAGTCAACCATGAAAAGCAATATGTAGTAAATCACACCAAAAAGAAACATCCAAAACAATTCTTGACCAATTCCGGCCAACTTGCCTTCTTTGTTACATGGTATTGGAGTGGACGGAGACTTCAATATGTATAAAGGGAAATCAGATTCAGATTTCCAAGTTAAGAATGGTATCTTCCCATAGCAGTGGTCAATGGTACCACACTCGGCACTTCCGTCAAAGCAAGGTTCTGCATGGTAATTTTATTATGTTAGGCTATACTTCAATTAAGAAGCTTTAAATGAAAATGGGTCAACTACTTAGTTCATTCTATTTCCCTCGTACAACATTTTTTCCATTAGAAATAATTTTCTCTAATGTATAGTGCCCATTCACAGGATTTCAGCAAAGCAACGTGAAAGTAAAGAGAAAGAGGTACTGTTGTAAATGAACTAGGTTTTGACCCTTCTATTAAAATTAACGTATTCATATGACAGCACTTAACTGCAACAACTCTTGAGATAACTGAAGGCATTTGGATGTGTTCGGCATATTACGCTCATGCCGGAGCCGAGTAACTTGCATCTGTTGTTTTCTATTGATATGGCAGCAAACTTGATCAAACACATCGTGAGCCCAAATGTGGGATTGGCAATGGAAATAATTCTGAGAACATTTCCTGCAGTGTACATACCGTTGGCAAAAGCCAAGGCGTCTGGATCGGCCTCTATGAGACCCGCCCTTAACGGATACGTTACTCCACCAATATATTCAAAAACATATGCCATATTCGCTAAAATAAGGGCTGTAAAGATTGTTTAGTGCCTGCTTTTATACAATGTTACAAAGCAGATGTTATTAAAGATGCTGATTATGGGTGAATAAAATTAGACTGAGTAGATACCTGTAAGGGAATGTAGAATAACAAGTCCAGAAAATCCTTCTGATGGAGTTTCTCCGAAATTGCTTCTCAAATAAGATATTGGCATTACGGAGAAAGAATATGTCATAAATATAAGAAAAATGACACCTGTAATGTTACCGCAC
Source organism: Tomocerus qinae (assembly GCA_020055645.1). NCBI lineage: Eukaryota > Metazoa > Arthropoda > Collembola > Entomobryomorpha > Tomoceridae > Tomocerus > Tomocerus qinae. The sequence continues at coordinate 25,728,526 of CM034549.1, forward strand.
AAAATTCATCACTTACTGTTTTTTGTTGATACTGTTAGTGTTAACAATTGAAAGTTGAAAATATTTATTACCTGCACCATTCCCTCCTGTGTATAATTCATGAGGTTGGACTATCAAGAAGCATATTAATATTAAGCAGGTGACAAAAGTCATCATAAGAAAATCGCTCAGAAATGTAGTTAACCAGTAAAGGGGAGGACCGACTCCTGTCATCGCTTGCAAATGCTTTCCCTGTACGGGCAGTTCACAATTGAGATCATATTAATAAATTAAACGGGTCAGACTACAAATGAGAACCAATGCGGACTAAGTAAACGAACATTGGTTTACCTTGCTCACTCTCTCCTCAGAAGGAAAGACCAAATAACTTGCTGCCAGCATGGCAAAAGGAAGAGGCAGCAACATAACAAACATGACTATTATTTGCCAGGAATTACCGAATCTAGTTTCAGCTGCCTCAATAACATCGATAGGATCTTTCGTTCGTAAAGGATGGTTTATTATTTCAATTTTACGTGCAACTTTGGTATTTAAAGGTCTGGATTTTGAGTTTGCGACTATTTTGAGAATAGTGTTAGAAGCTGCATTCAATGCTAAAGGCTCCGAGTGAGCATAAGTCCCTGAATGCAAGACAGTAATGGACATATTGGCGATGCTGTCTCCATTTTTCTCCATTTCTGCAGCAATGACGTATTTGTATTCAAACTTTTCAGCATTATTATCTTTTTCCGCATTAAGATAATCGAACATACGAGGGAATCTTCCTGGGCGTACCAATATTGTGGTTCCTATTCCCTCCGTAGTTTGGAAGAAATATTTACACATATCGTCTGCTTCAGTTGTCATTGGCATGCACAGAGTAATAGGCTCGCCATAAGATTTTAAAGATATCTTTAATGGAGGATAGTCGTGAATATGTGAATCAAATAACCCGATGGAGAGCAAAGAGACCAGTATGACAGCTAGTATGGAAGGAAGTAACTGGAGGAAGATCAAACGTCTATTTCGTATGTTCCTTATTAACAATTTTATCATTAGCCCCCAGAACATTAGAATGATAAGAGAACACCCCTTAGTGTTATCACGATTAAATGTATCTTTTTCTTTAGCAGCAATGTCTAGATCATCAGTTGGATGACTTAATTCCCCAACCCGTAAGAATACATCGTCCATACTAGGAATTGTAAGTCCCATCGTCAAAATTCCTAATTTTTTTTTGTGCTTGGTCAAATCTGAAAACAAATCTGGAAATATAGACGTTTCAGTCGATTCTTCTGGAAGAGTGATCGCCACTTCGGAGACACTCTTAGTTTCACCTTTCTTGAAGGAAGCAGTGGAGATGTATTTCTGGACAACAAAAAGAATTGAATTCCTATCCGCCTTGTCTGTGAGTGTCACCGTTAAAGTGTATCCATCCCCGAAACACTTTTTTAGGAACAAAGGAGTCCCCGAACACTGAAGCTTCCCTTCCGCCATGATCAGAATACGATCTCCCAAAACATCCGCCTCTTCCATGAAATGTGTTGTCAGTACAATTGTTCGTTCTTCTGTTCGCAATGCCAATAACATATCCCAAACCTCCCTCCGAGCTTCAGGATCCAAACCCGATGTGGGTTCGTCCAGAAACAGGACCGATGCTTTACCGACGATTGAATTGGCAAGAGAAAGTCGTCTTTTTTGACCTCCGGATAAAGTGGATGCCATATTACTGGACTTTTCTCCCAACTTCAATCGATAAAGAATATCCTGTGATTCCTGCCTGGCCATTGACGAGCTTAGCCCTTTGAGCATTCCAAAAAATTGTAGATGTTGAGCTACAGTCAATTCGCCGAAAAGCAGATCATGCTGGGGACAGAGTCCTACAGATTTCCGAATTTCTCCAATCTGATGAGCAATATTGTATCCATTAATGTAAGCAGTTCCACCCGATGGTTTGTAAAGTCCGGTCAAAATAGACAATGCCGTCGTTTTTCCCGCTCCATTGTGGCCCAACAAAGCCGTAATTTCTCCAGCATACATTTTTGCAGAAAGCCCATCTACTGCAACTTTTTTATTTTCAAATCTTTTACTGAGATTGCAAATTTCTATTCCAACTTTTAAATCGGTTGGTTCTTCCTCAAAGCCTGTTTTGGGATTTGCAGCTGTACCTTCTGTGTTTTTCAGAGAATTATCCGATTCCAGGGGCATAACTCTATTTGGTGAATACCAAGTAGACAACAAGAATGGGTAATACCATGGCTTGGTACGTCCAAATTCTGAAGGTATAACACTCTCCAAATACAACGTGAGAAGCATGTAGAGGATAACATCGGCAACTAGCATTCCACCAACAGCCAATATGTTTATTCTGTCGACTAGGCTAAAAGGTTCAGTTATAGAAGACCATCCGGTAGGAATATCATTGAATTCGCGTTCAAGCATAATTTTCAAGAACCAATGGAGTGCCATATTAGGAAATAACGATGAAGCTAATTTTTTTGCCAATGTCGATTCGAAAACATCTCCGCTGTCCACAATAAAAACAAGTCCGTAATAACTTACGATGTAAAAGCAAATTCCTGCTATTACTGCAATAGTGGGTTTTCCGAAAAATGTTGAGACGAAGAATAAAGATGTCACGGAGGCTGTGAAGTATAGCATTAGCATAAAGAACCACAAAGTGAAACTACAATTTGTTAAAGCTGATACACCGAAGAAAGGTACAAATAAAAAGAATGTTATCAATGAAAGAATCGTTGCTAAAAGGAACAAGCAATCAATCGTCCAACCAGTCCAGTGCATCCAATTAGACAAACCCATCATCTTCATCAATTCCTTGATTCCTGATTGCTTCTCGTGAATGATTCCACGGATTATATTTGGAACACTTAGGATAAAACTCAGAATGAACAAATGTATTACAAAGTTTCTTAGAGTAGATATTAGGTCTTTCTTCGTCGTTATTTCTGGAAATTTTTGCAAAGCTACTTTTGGAACTGGTATAACGGCTCTTTCTACCTTTTTCTGGACAATTATTTTGTCCAGAAGAATTTGTAAGGTTCTAAAGCCCGCCTTCGGGTATTGTATTTGAGGTGATTCAGATGAATGACCATTTCTGTAGCGGGTTTTTGAATTAGAATTATGAATTAGTAAATCCGTATAAAAGTCAATCCCCTTCATTCGTATTGTGTAAGAGTATACTCCAGTCAAGGTCAGCTTGTCCTGGAAAATTATTGCGGCCGTGAAATTGGGTGGGTTATTGTTAGTCTTCCAAGAATGCATATCATTTTCAAGCTGTTCGTTACTTTTATAGGGAAATAGCTGAACGAAAAAATCTTTCTTTGGTAGCTTGTTAATTCCTTCTAGAGTAGTCTTAAGTGACATCATAATCGGCTCAGTTATATAAGTACCTGGTGCATATGCTATTTTTATCCCACCATTACTGCGAATTAAAGGCTCTATGAAACTTTGAGTAAAAGCCGTATCATTGTTGGAGATGTTGAAAATATTTGTATCTGGGGTATCAATTCTAGGAGTACGCTCATTTGTCGGCCCTTTAGAATCGGGTGGTGGACTTTGACTTCTTGCGTAACTCATAAAAAGTCCGATTGTCATGTAAATTGATGTTGGTAAAAGAATTAGCCAGGCTGTTGCACAAAGATGTTTTTTTCGAAATAAAAAGTTTTTCCACACGAGCAAGTAAATTTTCTTGAAAAGACCCATTTATGCTATTGTATTGCTATTGATGAGATCTAGTTTGGGGAAACACCTATCGATACTTGACCCACAATGATTCTTGAATGATTCTCTAGTTAAGGGTTCCTCAAAACGTGCCAACTGAAAACAGGCCACTGATGATATCCAAAATGACTTTCTCGTAGGAGCCGTATAGTTATATGGTTATCACTAATCAAGATTTCCTGTATTCTATTCTTATCACTTCGTAATAAGAGAATCAAGAGTCGGAGTCAAATTTTTTGAAAATCACCTTAGTTACTAACTAATTACGAGGCATTTTTGTTTAAAATCCCACCCCTTCTTTTCAGAATAAATTGGCACAAAAGCATACTAAATAAAATGGTAGTACATGGTAGAATACTTCCGTGTACCAACTTATGCTAAATGAAATTTTCGGGGAAAAAAGAGCACGGTGGAGCAAAAAGTACTCAGACTCCTGACTAGGTTATCACCTGGCGAGATAGTCTGGAGTCGGAGTCGGAATTTAGCACCTTGCTCCAGCACCTTGCTCCATTATCCCCTCAACAACCTCTTAGCATAAATTGGCACACCAAAGTATGATTATACACCGAATTGATACCTTTGGTATACACAGTTTACAGTTTTATGCTAAGGGGAAGGGGGGGATTTTAAATTAAAATTAGCTAGTAGCTAAGGTGATTTTCAAAAATTTGACTCCGACTCTTGATTCTCTTATTATGAAATAATAAGAAAAGAATACAGGAAGTCTTGATTACTGGCGAGATTGATTTTCATAAGCAAACCTCACTCCCTATTTATGGATATTTTTAACCTCTAGCCAAGGCGGGTTAATTTCCATAGAAATGATTGTTTTGCTTGTATTATGTAGACAGGTGGGAAGTAAAATAGGTTTGGAATTCCAGGCACGACAATTGAGAAGTTTGCAGTAAGAAGGGCGTTTTCATTTTATTGAATTTTAAATCCTTGACAACCTAGTTGTTGAAATAAATGGGGCTCAAATATGGGACCCGAAATCTGCATGAGCGGTAACAGTTCAAATAGCCTTTTATCAGCAAAATTTTGAAAAATAGAATATTTGTCCCTTAGACCCTAGTTAAAGTGTCACTTCCTCCTGAAAAGTGGACTATTCAGTTACTAATTTTGTCTAAAATTCAAAATCTCCTCACCTGGGACAACGCACTTGTTTTATTTATGCATGATCCATTGCGGAGGAAGTGAAACGTTATCTGGGATCTTAAGGCCACTTTAGACTCACCCTATTCCTATCATCATGCTTGGTGACCTCAAAATGACATCATGTCTCATTGAAAACAATTTTTAGTAGATTTAAAATCAACTGATTATATGACGTCACAAATCGGGATGATGATAGGAATAGAAAGAGTAAAAGTAGCACTTTAGTCTGCCAGAAACTACTGAAATAGATAAAAAAAATTGAACTTTTTATTCCAATACTATGTTCCGAAGAGTGCTGTCTCCTAATTGAATAGAAATAAGAAGTATTTTTATTTCGTGAAATTTTGACATTCCATTATAATACTCTATATATAACAGATAATGTCACTAAGATGAAAAACAAAGTTTATTTCAGTTTATTAACGGAAATATCATTTTCGCGAAAACACAGCTTACCAAATTTATACCAAATTTAGAGTTTTTAGCTATTCGAATGCGGTGGTTTGGTTAAACCCCTTGAATAGCGGTTTACATTACTACTCGGGCGCTTTTCCTGATGTGAATCAAATTTTGGATTATGAAGTATTTGAATTCTATGGTTTCAGATAAATACTGAACTTAAAATTGACATACTGATGGCATTTAACAGCAGTGAAAAATTGGAAAAAGTTAAAATTCCGCTGCCAGCGCATTTAAATACCCAAAGTTGTTTTCAAACCTTTACGCTACCTTAATTCGCCAGCGAATAATAAAGTTAACCCTAAATTGAATATATTATCTTAAACAAGAGCAACCAGGGCAACCACTGAATTTGCGTTGTTGTAGCGCTCGAATGGTAAAGTCAACCACACTTGGAACATTTTATCTGAAATCAGACATTCAAATACTCCAAAATCTGAAATTTAGTCCATTTTGTTATTTTCCCAAAAAAATTTTCTGTCTCGGAAAAATTTGGGCTTTCCTTCCCGCGACCGAGCGATCCCGCATTTTCGCTCGCAGTTATCTTGGGTGTATTTCAACACAATTTTTGAGACGCCTGTTATTGTCAAGACAGCAAAATAAGATTCACCACTTGTCTGTGGAGCTGACTAATGCACATATTTTTAATAAAACACTCCAACTCTAATCTCCACTCTTGAGGGTGTAAGGTACGTATTGAGGTACCTTTCACTCTCGAAAAAGTTTGTTAGAAATTCGTCAGAATGGGAGTCGATTCATTAAAAATATGGGTCTAAGACCAATCTGGCCAATGTTAACTGCTGAAAACGTTGACTTAGTTAAGGCACGAACTGTCCATAAAACTGACGAGGGTATTTTGCCGTCTTGACAATAGAATAAAGTGTAAAGTTACTTATTCTGCCTAAAATTCCAAATCACCTCACCCGGGGCAACGGCAATGTTTTATTTATGAATGTTCCTTTTCGCTTGAAGTGAAAAGGAAGTGACACTCAAAACCTAGCTTAAGGAAACTAGCTAGAGCATTACTAAACTTTCCTTCGCTGATTTTGCATCGTTTTCGGGCAATATTGAGAAGAAAACCAACCATAAGAATCAGTACGGAAATTTAAAAATTTAAATAATTAAAATGCATATATAATAACAGTGCAAAATATTACCCTATTTGCTAGTTTGTTAGTTTGCGCCATGGCAGGTTGGAGTCGTATAATTCTGTATGTTATTGTTATTGCTATTATAGGTTGAGTAAAATTATTTGTTTGCGACTGTCAATGCAGTAAAATAAAACCAAATGTTGTCATCTGTTTGAATCGGAGGCAGATTATCAATATTTCACATTTCAACAACATCAGGGTTTTTAATTACTATACGTGGTAAATGATTCATAATAGTAGAATGAGAACGATTCCGTTGTTGTACCTTGCAAAGTTATAATCTTTGTGTGCATCCTGTGTATAATATTCATGTAGTGCATTGTAATTTGTAGTAAATTGTAAAGTGTTGCTAAAATTCCCCCATCTGTGGAATCTATAAAATATTCGTTATAGCAATAGCCAATCAGAAGGCTGGATTTCAAAAACTTTCAGCCAATCAGAATGCGTATCCAAGTGTCACTCCGCAATGGGTAATACCAACACGCGGCAGATCCCCATAGTAAACTTTTCACAACATCATTTTGGTCTCCAGTGGTAAGTACTTCCACATTCCAAGTCGCAATTTCTTCAGGTGGCATGCTTTCAGGATCAGTAATTGGACTCTATTACCAGCTAACTGTGATTGCTGCGGTCTAAATACTGTGGCATGAACTCTTTCGGCTTCCGCAATGCCATCTTCGTCGGTAGGATAATTCGCTTGAAATTCAACTAAAGCTTTCTGGGGGAAAAGGTTTCCCTTGATTTTTTCTATTAGGCCATAGTCCACAATGAGCAATAAAATATAGTAAATGACACCAACCAAAAATATCCAGAGCAATTCTTGACCAATTCCGACCATCTTGGCTTCATCGTGACATAATAATAAAAACCTTTTAAGGAAAGACGCTTCAAACTTCCATGATAAGTAAGGTATCTTTCCCTCGCAGGTATAAATGTCACCACATCTGGCAATGCCCTCATCGCAGGGCTCTATAAAATGTAAGCAATAATATTATTTAAGACATTTTTGAAAGGGTTTTCTAAGTACTTCTGTACATGCTTATGCTAGAATTGAAGTCTGAAGGGTCTTAGATTCATCACATACAATACTATCGCAAAACGGAAATATATATAATGACAGAGAAGGTTATTTTGAGCTTAGAAATGTCAAATAAAGTGTTATCTTTCGAACAAGTTATTACACAACCTTGTGGGACAAATAGAACAGGAGTTGACCGATTTTCAGTGATTTTCAAGTGTTTCATCCATTTCCTGTCTCAGGAGATGGCTGTAACCTATTTAGTAGTGTCCGTGGACCTGTTGTCTTTAAATTGAGCTATTACACGACCTTGCAGGATGTATAGCACTGAAGTTATACATTGATTTTCATTTCTTTATGCTTTTTACCTTGCTTTTTACCCACTTTCGCTGATGGACATGTAAGCTTTCAATCTATAGTGACCTTTGTCCTCGAATGGTTTGAGCTAGATTGTTCACGTTTTGAGGGTATCTTTTTGAGGTAAAAAGTAAGACCGAGTTCGTAAATGGGCAAGATCGGTCACACCTTGACACCGCCATGGGAGAGGAGTTCAAAGCCCAAAAATTACTAAAAATCGACTTAACTTCGGTTCTTTTTATCCTACAAAGTCGAGTAAAAGCTTTTTCGATAGCTGAAATGTTTTGCAACACTATTGAACAGTTTATATTCATCCCTTGACAGGAAAAGTGAAATGGGAAGTGGGTGAAAAATTGAAAAGGGAAGTGGGTGAAAAATTGAAAATTACTGAAAATCGACTTGACATCGTTTCTATTCATCGTACAAGGTCGTGTAATAGCATGTTCGACAGCTGAAAAGTTGTGTGACACTTCTATACTCAACGTTGGTTAGGAGGTCAAAAGTCAAGTCGTTTTGGTTTCAAGTAAACTGCTTTGCGTTATGTTTCCATTTTGAATGGTTTATTATGTGATTTTCCACTTAACTGCAACAGCCTTGAAGAGACTTGAAGGCATTCGGATATTCTCTGCACATTCGACTTCTGTCAGGGCCGAGTAACTTTCATCGATTGTTTTCTATTGATATGGATGCAAACTTAATGAAGCACACTGACAGCCCGAATGTAGGATTGAAGCTGGACACAATTCGGAGTACAATTCCCAAAGTATAAAAAAATACCAAAAAGCCTTTGATAATGTTAGAGGGTCCGGGTCCGATCCTATATGTATAAGACAGTTCTCCAGTCCATTCCAAAAGAAATGTTAAGTTGGCCAAAATAAGGGCTTTGAGAAAAAATGGTTTCAATTTATGATATTCAGGAATTATTCATAGCTAAATTATAAATGATATATGTAATGTAAATGAATAGGTTAATATTTAATACATGTACAGGTATGTCGTGAAACAAAGCTAGAAAATCCTTTAGATGGAATCGAGGCGAAATTACTTCTCAAGTAGGATAGTGGTATTACGGAGAAAGCATACACCATAAATATAAGGAAAAGAACACCTGTAACGCAACCACACAAGAGACAAATTAAGTCATGCAATCGCTGTTTGCATTCAAACAGTTGATTGAAAATTGAAATTGAAGCTTCCCTTCCGCCATGATCAGAATACGATCTCTCAAAACATCAGCCTCTTCCATGAAATGTGTTGTCAGTACAATTGTTCGTTCTTCTATTCGCAATGCCAATAACAAATCCCAAACTTCCCTCCGAGCCTCAGGATCCAAACCTGATGTGGGTTCGTCCAAAAAAAGAATTGATGCTTGATCGCCATTGATGGGCTTAGTCCTTTGAGCCTTCCAAAGAAATGCAGATGTTGTGCTACAGTCAATTCATCAAAAAGGAGATCGTGTTGAGGACAGGCCCAACAGATTTTCGAATTTCCCCTATTTGATTAGCAATATTGAATCCATTAATGTAAGCAGTTCCACTAGAGGGTTTGAAAAGTCCTGTTAAAATCGACAATGCCGTCGTTTTTCCCGCTCCATTGTGTCCCAACAAAGCCGTAATTTCTCCAGCATACATTTTTGCAGAAAGTCCATCTACAGCAACTTTTTTATTTCCAAACCTTTTCCTGAGATTGCAAATTTCTATTCCAACTTTTAAACCTGTCGGTTCTTCTTCAAATCCATTTGCAATTGGGGCTTCTGCATCTGAATTATCCGATCCCAGTGGCATAACTCTTATTGGTGAGTACCAAGTAGACAATAGGAATGGGTAATACTGTCAAATAACAGGTGCTCTAGGGATGGTTTAGCTCAAAGGTTAGTGCCAGGTACGGTTTATTCGGGATGCAACAATGCTCGGATCCGGAATGCCAATGAAATGCCCAGTGAACCACCAACAAATCTTCTCTAGACTCAGGTTTATTGTAATTCTCGAACCCAATACCAAAGCCAGATTCTGTCCAAGCCCGAAGGCCCAAACCAGACTGAATTCCCAAACCAGATTGTGCAAGTCAGGCGGCCCAAACTAGACTGAATCTTTCTGGCGCACTACCACTAACTACTACTGCTGCCTCATGTCCTTCTCGAAGCATCGAGAGTTCGCGTCGCAAATTCGAACTCTCATTGGCTCGATGAGTCCAGGCACGGCAGAGTACATTTTAAATATCCTACTACTATTACCTTATAGGTATTATACTACTACAATGTCACATCCCCCGAATTTACATAAAAGGCTTTCCACAGCCTTTGCCCCTTAACCAAAAAGAAAACAAAGTGAAAAGAAATTAATTTTTTAACCCAAAGAAAACAATCCAAAACTAAATTTCACAAAATATCTGCATAACTAACAAAACTATGCTTATTCCATACTACATTACATTTCAACCACACATTACATCATACATTATTTCATAGTATCCAGAATTTTAACATTATAGCCAATACATCATATAAATTCCACAAATTGCATAATAATAATTTCATCAAAATCATTTTCAAAATCATAACTTCAATTTCAACAAAATAATATAAAATCACAAATTATTTATATTCGATGCGATGGATTCTCATTTTCACTCGAGCTCTGAACGTAGATAACGTCCACAGGAGCAATATGCGGCTATCGTCTTTGCAAACGAGCACGATCGTTGCCGTTAAGATCATCATGTCACACTTTGACATCTCTGTAGCTCTCAATTTTAGGTCTTCTCGAAAAATAAGACAAGCATACACATCAGCTCAAAACACACACTGTAATTCATCACAAAAATACAATTAGAACATTTTCATTACATTTTAAATTAACCTTTTTCATTTTTACCACTTCAAATTAAACCATCAAAATTATTTTCTTTACGATTTACCATTGAGATCATAATACATACTGTTTCTTACTTTCAGGGGGCATATTCATTTCTCAAAATCAAAATCAACATAATATTATTTTACTTTTCATTTCAACAAAATTAAATCAAACATTATTTCATTATTAAATTCAAAAAATCATATTTTAAACTTTAATTTTCAATTAAAAATCTTCAAACATTAAACACATCATTTCCTTAGTGCACTGCACTTTCTTAAACACATTTTTCCTAAATTATATTATTCTATTTTTATGTATCTGGTATGCTCCTTCAGGCTAATCTCTATGTACCTGGTATGCTCCTTCAGACTACCATAAATTACTTAACCCTATTTACCTTATTTTTATGTACTGGTATGCTCCTTCAGGCTATCATCTTTATGTACCTGGTATGCTCCTTCAGATTATAAATTACTTAACCCTATTTACCTGGCATCAATCTTCAGGTTTTATTTCTCACTTACACTCTATACTAACTATAGTGAGAAATAACAGGTATTCTCAAAAAATACACAAACAGTAACCAAAGCAAAACCAGGGAAACCCTTGTACGTCAGTTTACTCCTTCCGTATGACACTTTGTGGTAACCCTCTCTGTTTCTCCCAAGAATACACATAGTTCCAAACTGTAACCTCCAGTCAATGATTCAGAATTTCCTAGGGTCCTCAAAACTAACACTATAATTTCTATTAGAATAGATTCCTGACTCGAAATCTTTAACTCTCTTAACACCTAAATATCTTGATTGAATGGATTCTTGACTCAGAACCCATTCTTTAACTCAAAAATTTAATATTATTTTCCCCTCCCGGTTTCCTACTAGCACGAATAAATCACAGTATCGTGAATATTACCTTAGGCTTATTCTAGCACGAATAAATCACAGTAAAGTGAATATTACCTTAGGCTTATTTCGGAACCCGACAGAAAGAATTATTTCAACTAATCTATTAATGACTTACTACCTCCCGGTTTCCTTAGCACAAATGATTCACGGTATCATGAACATTTCCTAGGCTTTCCTGGAACCCGACAGACAGTAGTTTTCCTTACAAACTATATGCACTTCCCAAAATAAACACATAATAAATCCATTTTTACAAAAGCAAATTAGGATTTCACATTAACCATAGCAAATACATAATTTTCATTTCACAACATTATTCTTTAAAGGCATTCTCATATTCCCCCAATTACTTTAACTCTCAAAATTCCCAAAATAATCAAGTCAACTATCCAACAAACAAATTATCAATACACCCCAATTTCAATTAAAATAAATCAAACGATAATAAACATAAGGCAGAATTATTTTTACTTTGTTTCACTCTCACAGTATGGTGTCAGTTAAGTGCAAACTATAAATTAGTTAGAGACAATTCGAACTCAGCAATCAACACCCAGTATTTTCACGACATGGAAGATTTCACTCCCCGCACGTCCCTTCTCATACTGTCATCAACGCCAGCTCTACTTTTCTCTGTTTGCCAATTTTGAGATACAAGACACAGCAAAACTAATCGCCCATTCCTATCATCCTGTTCTCCATTCAAGACCAACACTCAATATTCAATCATACTTTTTTATGAACCGGCATACTTCATGAATATTTTCATAAAATTCTAACCTTTTAATTCAAAAACAACATTTTCAAATAAATCCCAACTTAAAATTGACTTCATTATTATTTCACCCCAAAACTTTCAATTTAATTTACCGTTGAATACTTTCAACAAAAATCAATACTCAAAAGTTAATTTCAAATGCCATTAAAACTTTATGTTCAAAACTTCTTTTTCTGTAACGCTAGGTACGGAAACAATAAATAAGAAGAAGACCATGGATTTAGTATTTTCAGTGCAACTATCTGTGTTTCTGTAGCGCATTCCTGTATTAAAATAAATAAACCCTGCTGCCATTCTCCTATCCGTTTCCCTTTCTAAATAATTTTAACTCAAAATTACCAATTATTATTTTAACCTCACATTATTCCTCAAAACCAACTCCAAAATTCAAAACATTATACCATTAATAATCCTTTTACTTTCAAAAATAATAAAATCAACAGTTACGTAGTATTTGCCCATTTTCTGAAACAGTAGTACTCCCTCATTTTCTCAACCTTAAACAAAATCAAAAAATAACATTCAAAATTAAATCAAACTTTTCATGTAATTCCAATATCGGATACTATAATTGTATATGAACTTCCACACTTTCATTCCCAATGTACTATACTATACCAAACATTCATCCCATATTATACAAGTCTTTCCAAAATTATTTAATCCAATTTCAAATTAAATCCAATTAAATTCAACCAAATACTAATAATTATCCACATTTCATCAAAATTAAAATCCAATTCGCTCAAATAATTGCAACATTTAAAATCAATTTCCAAATAAACGCAAATTTAACTCAATTCAAATAAAAACCAAATTTTCCCTCTTAAATTCCAATTACTTGCCATAAACTACTAAATATTTCAAATAAATTCAAAAGTTCATAATAAAATAAAACGAAAACCAAAATCCAATGAGTCAGTCAAGCTGTTGACCAAAAGCTTCTTCTTCCTCACTCTCCATCGTTGTTGAGTTTCAGCAGCTCAGTTCGTGTATGTCCGTCTCTGACCGCTGTCCGTAACTGACTTCCTCTTTGCATGACCTCCTCCGACATCTCTCGCTGACATCCTTATTGCATGACAGTCTCCGTCCTACTATCTTGCTGACTTCCTCCTTGCATGACATTCTCCGTCAGACTATGATCTTTTCCCTTTCGTCAACTCGGGCTTCCACGTCCCGATCATTTTTCATCAAGGTAGTCAAATAACTTTTTTAGATAAATATAAACTCAAAGAAACAAATTAGGATTAGAATTGACCTTTTATGGTATTTGCTTAATTAGGAATAAACTCCCCCAAGATTAGAATAAATTTCAAGCTTTATCTGCTTGTTTAAATACTAGTTATGTTTAACATAAGCTGAATGCATTCACAAGACATTACAGCATTGCAGTTTTATCTAGAAACTCAAATTAAATTAAAATATGGCCAGTCATTCAACTTCGTTAATATTCATGAGCGTCCTTTCGAGCTACTTACGCATTCATGTTCGTTGACTTGACATTGTTCAAAGTCAGAATACTAGATAACGAAGCAAAGTTGAAGGTACTAGACTGTCGCCAATAAATTAACATAAACCAATCCGCTTAGCTATGAGAGTTAGGCAAAGTCCCGAATCTTCACCTTAACATAGACCAAAGTCTATAGATTCAATGGGGCTATTCAAGAAAAATCGAAAATTTTTGACAGAGTTTTGTTTAGATGGAAAGGAAACATGACCATTCATAATTTAATTTTAAATAGGAAAAACCGAAAAGAATAATTAATTTTACTGTTATTTTGCATGTAACGAATACCAATTGCCATGAAAAGCTAGTATAATAATATTACTGTACTATTTCATTATAAGCCAGGGTTTACTCATTAGGATAAATTGCCCCCCTGGTATAATTGACGAAATTGAAGGTACTTGTTTCCAATGCAATAAAAAATGAAAACCGTATTGGCCAAACAAAACGTGTAGTCGAAAATATTTTTTGAAAGAATAATGAATTAATGTGTATGATAATAGCATACAATTAGCAATTCAACCAGAAATATGCGTGTGGGTATAATAATTAATGGCAGTTTATTATGCCGGGGCAACCGAAACCCTACGTATACACTACACATTCCCAATATGATCAAAATTTTGCCCGAAAAACATTTTATATCCCAAAATATGTCAAAAACTTAGCTAAGACCCTAATAATCACTGGAAAATTATCCCCCAATGTCGCAAAATAATTTTTGAGTACATAATGAATAAATATCTGTGCACGAGTCAGACCTCGTCACACACAATGCACAAAATAACGAATATTTGCCCCAAAAATCAATATTGTTCGCTCGAAAACATATCTCCTAATTAGTAAAATCGCTTTTCATTACTATCAAATTATCCCCAATGCTTGCAAAATTAATTTGGACCTCTTTATAAATAATTTCGTGCGCAGTAGTCAACCTAATTGCATCGTCCGTCTCTCACGTAAACAAAAATACTTTTTTGATCAATATTTTCACCCCAAGGTAATTAGAAAATGACATAGTTAACACAATTACGATCAAAAGGAACCCATTAGGAATTTAAAATTTGCCCCGAATTATCGAAAATGAAAATTTTAATGATACTGACGACCTGAGTGACTACTACGGACTACGACACACGACATTTAACCCAAAAAAAATCGATTTTCCGTATTATGCCTTTATCCCGATGTTAATTGTATTTATTTTAAAATGATAGAGGACTTACACTGAAGGAATAGGTAACTTGAATCCACCGAAGTCCCAAAAAGTAAAGATGATTCTGAGTCCAATGAAGTCCAAAAGCAAAGATGATTCACCGTCCTTCCGAAATCCAAAGAATGTTCCTCCTCCCGAAAAAAAATACTGCCCAGCATCTTGTCAAATAACAGGTGCTCTAGGGATGGTTTAGCTCAAAGGTTAGTGCCAGGTACGGTTTATTCGGGATGCAACAATGCTCGGATCCGGAATGCCAATGAAATGCCCAGTGAACCACCAACAAATCTTCTCTAGACTCAGGTTTATTGTAATTCTCGAACCCAATACCAAAGCCAGATTCTGTCCAAGCCCGAAGGCCCAAACCAGACTGAATTCCCAAACCAGATTGTGCAAGTCAGGCGGCCCAAACTAGACTGAATCTTTCTGGCGCACTACCACTAACTACTACTGCTGCCGCATGTCCTTCTCGAAGCATCGAGAGTTCGCGTCGCAAACTCGAACTCTCATTGGCTCGATGAGTCCAGGCACGGCAGAGTACATTTTAAATATCCTACTACTATTACCTTATAGGTATTATACTACTACAATGTCACAATACCATGGCTTCCTCAGACCAAATTCGGAAGGAATCACACTCTCGAAGTACACAGTGAGAACCATGTAGAGGAAAATGTCAAAAACTAGCATTCCACCAACAGCCAATATATTTATTTCGTCGACTGCACTAAAAGGCTCGGTTATGGAAGACCATCCGGTAGAAGCTCCTCTGAAATCACGTCCAAACATAATTTTCAATGCCCAATGGAGAGCCATATTAGGAAGTAATGATGACGCCACTTTCTCTGCCAGTGTCGAAGCAAAAATATCGTCGCTATCCAACTATCCAAGATAAAAACAATTCCATAATAACTTGTAAGATAAAAGCAAATTGCAACTATTATTGCAATAGTGGGTTTGCCAAAAAACGTTGAGATGAAAAATAGAGATGCCACAGTTGCTGTTAAGAATAGTATTAGTACTACGAACCACAAAGTGAAATTTACGTATACTATCGCTGCTACACCATAGAAAGAAGCAAAAAACATAATAGTTATCAATATAAGACTGATTGTTAAAAGAGATAAGGAATCAATCATCCATCCAGTCCA
Source organism: Tomocerus qinae (assembly GCA_020055645.1). Lineage (NCBI taxonomy): Eukaryota > Metazoa > Arthropoda > Collembola > Entomobryomorpha > Tomoceridae > Tomocerus > Tomocerus qinae. The sequence continues at coordinate 25,744,801 of CM034549.1, forward strand.
GTGCATCCAATTAGCCAATCCCATCATTTTCATTAATTCCTTGATTCCTGATTGTTTTTCATGAATGATACCACGGATTATACTTGGAACACATACAATGAAACTTTGAACAATGGCAAATGTTAAAAAAGTCCCTATGAAATCTGTTACAGATTCAAAATCTTTGTTTCTCTCCTTGGTTCAATTTTTGCATAGATACTCTAGGAACTGGTATGACGACTGATCTTTGCACCTTTCTTTGAACAATAATTTTGTCCATCAGAATTTGTAAAGCTGTAAAGCCTGATTTCTCATATTTTTCAGTTCGTTCTTTAACTTCTTCGTCTTTCACATTTCGACTAATTATAGCTTTCGTAAAAAGATCAATCCCCTTCATACGGATTGTGTAGGTGTAAACTCCCTTCACATTCAACTTGTCGGGGAAAATTATTGCGGCCTTGAAATCAGGTGGGTTATTCTGCCAAGAATGTATATCCTTTTCAAGCTGCCCGTTACTTTTATAAGGATATATTTTGACGAAAAAATTAGGTGTTGGAGACTTCTTGTTAATTTCTTCTAATATAGTCTTAAGGGTGGTCATAGTCTCTTCTGTAGTATAAGTACCTGGTGCATATGCTATTTTTATCCCTCCATGACTGTCAATTAAAGGCTTTATAAAACTTTGGTTATAACTTGTGTCATCCGGGATGTTGAAAACTTCGAAATGTTGTGTTGGTTTTAAGCCAAATCCATTTCCAGTTCCGATTCCAAATTTACGTGCCTCAGTTCGAATGTATCCTATTATAAGTCCTAATGTCATTGATACAAATGTTGGATAAGTAATTAGCCAGGCTGTCGCACAAGGATGTCTTCTCCGGAATAAAAAGTTTTTCCATACAAGCAAATAAATTCTCTTGAATAGATCCATTTTGATTCAAATTAAAACGTATCTTGAAAGTTAAGTTACACCAAAGAGCTTTAACTGGGGTGTGGTATCCCTTGGTTTCTCTTCGGCTGTTTTTTCATAAGGAGGGTTCAGTTAGGCACTTTGCGTGAATATTTATAAGGGACGTTTTTTGTCCCCTTTGCCAGTCTGCAATACAGAATAACATTCATGATAATGTTCATCTAGATTCTGGATAACTTTGCATATTAAACAAAGCATCAGAGGCAAGGCTATACACGGCAGGGTATATTGGTATATGCTATCGAGAAATGGGAAAGAAGTGTGCCATATGTAAGGCCAAGGCTGGTTCGGGTCAATTCCTTCACAAGTTCCCGAAAAGTGAAGAAATAAAATCAAAATGGATTGAAGTCGCTTCTATGGCCAGAAAAAAGGCTTTTAATCCTAAACACTTTGGAGTTTGCTCTAAGCATTTTGAGAGTAATTCATACAAATTGGAAACGGGGAAAAAAAGAATGCTCCGGGACTGTGCAATTCCTACATTGCACTTAAAATCGGCACAAATATATCGTAATATTACAAATAATGTTATGATGAATTTAATAGTAATTCTCATATGTTAGATAATGAATTAACTTTTCAAAACATTGTAGCTGCTGCTTTTACATTATCTCCTGAAGCATCAATGTATCAGAGTACACTCGAGCAAGAAATCATTAACTTAAAAAGGGAAAATAATGGCCTAAAACAGCAGTTGGGTAAAAGAAATCGATTGATTGAAGATTTGAGGGAAAAAGTAAAAACTGAATCTGAAGAAATTTACAATGCAATAGGAAAAATCCTTTCCATAAAACAAATTGAGAAATTGCGTGAAAATTCAAAGGCTTTCGTTCACTGGTCAGCGGAAGATATTGCAAGAGCAGTGGCTCTACACACTGTATCCAGTTCCGCCTACAAATATTTAAGGAGTGCTGTCATTGGCCACTACCTTCAATATCAACAATCAAAAAGGAGATTTCTTCCATCGAAATGATGCCTGGCCTCTTAAATCCCGTGTTAAGTGTTCTAAAAGCCGAATTTTTTAATGCAACTCAAATGGAAAGACAAGCAGTACTGGCGTTTGATGAAGCTGAGATAAGCGACGAGTTGGTCTACGATGAGAAGCAAGATAGAATTCTAGGACCCTATCAGCATGTTCAAGCTGTATATGTTCGAGGATTGTTTTTTGACTGGAAGCAATTAATTTATTATAACTTTGACGAGGCATTGACTCCAAATAAATTGAATGAGTTGATCTGTGCAGTCGAGGATTGCGGAATTAACGTAGCTGGTATATGTTGCGATGCCGGACCAAAAAACCAAGGATTATGGAAATCTCTTTCTATTAATATCGAAAATACCAGTTTTCCGAATCCAGTGACAAAGAACCCAGTCTTCGTGTTTGCGGATTTCCCCCACCTACTTAAACTTATTCGAAATCATTTATTTGATGACGGCTTTACGCTTGAGGACGGTACATTTGTATCTAAAGAGCTTTTGGAAGAAATACTTAAGTATGACAAATCGGAATTAAAAATAAATCACAGACTGACACAAGAGCATCTTAGTGTTAAGGGAAAGGCGAGGCAAAATGTCATAAAAGCATTTCAAGTGCTTTCTAAATCCACGGCCGCTGCAATGTTGTATATTAATCCAAATAACCAAAAGCAAGCAGATTTTTTCACGCTAATTAATAACTTCAGCGACTTAATGAACACAAGAAGGGGCAATGACGATATCAACCCCTACAAATGTCCATATGGGAAACACCTACAGGCACAAAATTCTTTGCTAGATGAGGTTTCGAATACTATTCAAACGTTGTACGTGGGGAAAAAGCCGTCGCCTGAAGATCAACCCCAAAAAAGACGTAAAAAAGCTCTGCAGACTTGGCAGAAATATGTCATCATTTCGATAAAATCTTTGAAAGGTCTTTTTGGACATATGCAGAAGTCTCCTATAAATGCCAGTTACATCATGACTAAAAATTTGAATCAGGATTTCGTGGAGAATTCTTTTTCAATTCTACGCAGCCTGGGGGGATTTTACACTAAACCATCGCCTATTGAAGTCATTAGAAGGGCAAAGTCTTTAGCCTTCGGATGGAATTTCAAATACACCAAGAATTCTCCTGTTGCTTCTGAAATTACTTCTGTTCGACAAGAGTTTTTAAGCACCCGCATTCTAACGTCGATGAAATATGCTGATCCAATTAAAACTGATTGCAGTTTGGATCAAGAAATGAAAGAAAGTCTACAAAAAATTGATCCAACAGTAGTTCCCGTCCCTGATTCCGAGAAAAGACTTCTTACATCTGTAGAAAAATGTTCCGAAGGGGGAATTGAATACACTGCAGGTTATATTGCCAAACGCGTTCAGGAGAAATATCCTGAGTTTTCTCGCTTGCATTCCGAAATGAACGAAAATAATTCAGAATGGCTGAGAGTTCTTTCTCACGGTGGTCTAACAGAACCTTCTAATACATGGTTGGCAGAATTCAAAAAGTTTGAAGAATATTTCATCACTTATCACAGTGGAATAGGCCAAAATACATTTAATCCAAACATAGGAGTGGTCAAAAACTTAGTTTCTGTATTGCGCCAAGCGTTTCCATCTGTGCCAGAGGAAGTAGTTAAACTATACGTTCGAACTCGTACAGTGATAAGAGTTAATAATATTAACACTACTATTAGGAACGATAAAATACAAAGACAAAATAGGCTACGGGAAGGTCGACAAAACTCATATTTAGTTTCTTATTCAGATGCAAATCTTACTGTTGACGATAATTTACTGCCATAATTGTTCCAGATAAGAATATTATAGATCTACCAACTAAATTAAGTAATTAATTTAATGTAATAAAGTAAGATGTTTTTAACTTATTTCCTTTCCCGTTTTTCGAAAGCATAAAAGAATCTATGGAATATAGCTTATGTTTTATATGGACAATGATATATAATTAGAATTTAGAGTGCATGAATTAGAATGTACTTCTTTCAAAATGACTTGTTGGTACTTTGCAGATTTCGCATCCTACTAATCTGTAACTGCTTTGGAATTGCCCATTAATTTATTTGTCTCTGAGTTGTCACAGGCAGGTTGCATTTAAGCTTGATAATTAAAGCTCCTCCGAAGCATTGAATTGACCGTTGACCATGATACCCAAACAAGAGCTGCGTACGATTCACACTCATCCACTTTTTCACAAATCGTCGTTTTTATCGGTTTTATCTATTCGGTATTGCGGACTGAAAACTGTGGCATGAATTCTTTTTGCCTCCGCAGTATATACCAATATACCTTGCCGTGTATAGCCTTGCCTCTGATGCTTTGTTTAATATGCAAAGTTATCCAGAATCTAGATGAACATTATCATGAATGTTATTCTGTATTGCAGACTGGCAAAGGGGACAAAAAACGTCCCTTATAAATATTCACGCAAAGTGCCTAACTGAACCCTCCTTATGAAAAAACAGCCGAAGAGAAACCAAGGGATACCACACCCCAGTTAAAGCTCCTTGAGTTACACATTCGATGTCAACGCCAACTTTTACTTATGCCAAATCAAGATCTTGGACTAGCACAAGGCGGGCTAAATTTCTATAGTGACGCTTGTTTTGCTTATAGACAGGTGGTGAAAGGACCTTTATATCGGTGGACAAACTCTGGGACAAAAATATGAATTTTTGTCCCAGCAGTCCCGTCCCCATCTTAGATTCCTTGCATGCGTATTTCACATATTAACAGGCGTCTATGGCTCATTGCTGGAATTGGCGATGGTTAGGCGGTGTGCTGTCAAGTGTTGCAAAAATTTAAAAGGTAGCCCTTCTGCTACAGTATTTTATTTTACAAGCGTACAGGAAGAATGCATGGTTGGATTTTGTGCTTTGTTGCGGATCGAGTTTTTAAAGCGAACATCGATCAAGCGTCAGCGATCAGTTAAAGCGTCTGTAAATTGCATTTTATCTTTATATGATTTTATTATTCCGAGTTTGCGGTGGCTCCCGGCTAAAAAAATCAATTTTTTCGTGGAACTTCCTCAGTCAAATATCTAGGCTTTTCAGTTAATGGATTTCAGATTGAACTTCCTCAAGAAGTTCGCTGTGCTTAATAGGTTTACATGCGGTCAGGTCAATGAGTTTGGAGGAACTGAGAATGAGACTATGAGGATCATGAACATTAAGCAACTTCCCATTGCCCCGGAGCTGAGGCTGGAGTATGGACTCCGGAGATTTGGCACCTGCCCCGCCGCCCCGCTGCCCAGTGAGAATCGAGTTGGAGTGGAGTATGAACGAGGACAAGTAGGGAACGAGAATTTCATTATTTATTTATTTCTGAGACCCATTGCAGTTAAGCTCTCAGAATTTCCACCTCTAGGTATATTATTTAGAATCGTACTTTAGCATTAGGGACTTGAAATTGTCAAAAAACGAGGTTAAAGTCTCTTTTCATTGGTGGATGCATTTTGCCTTTAACCAATGGGATTGCAGATTTCCATGATTGCAATTGTTGCTTGTTCCATTGCATAGAATGCATCGGCTGTCAGGGACCGATTCCTACGAGAGAATTACTCCTAAAAGACTACTCCTAAAGGATTCCTTAAAAGTACTTCCTCCAATGCAATAACTGATTGTTTTTAATGATTTTAGAGTTGCCCTTTATACTACATCTAATCGTGACTATTCGATTGGTTTACAAATCAGTTTAATTTTCATTATCTTTAATGTTAGTTAACTGTTAAGACAATTTTAAGCCGTTATTGCATGATGAAGCTGCACTGGACATAGTATTACCTGGCTTTAGGAGTCCTTTAGGAGTAAAGTCTTTTATGAGTGATTCCCTCGTAGGAGTCGTTCCATGTAACCGATTGCATCGTGAGTTTAATTTGTTCAAAATTTTACGTTAATCTCGATACATAGGTATTAAGTACTTCAAATTAATTTGGAAACTAAATGACTATCAATTTGTATGGTATCGCTATGATCATTCGAATGAAAATGAGTTCCTAACTGAATTTGGATATTGATACCATGAGCTGGGACGATCCGTCCCAGAGTTTGTCCGTATCATTTCAATGGTAATATAGAGTCCTTTCCTCACCTGTGTATCTACGATAAATGTATTGCTATAGAAATTAAGCCCACCTTGGACTAGCATTATTATGAAGTAATGAAAAACGTGGTAACCACAGAATTCAGGCATCAACTCGATTTCTGACCTCGGTCAAAAGTTTCGACTCAAAAAAACTCATTTTTATTGGTGGAAACTTTTGGTCATTAGACAATAAAATTACAGATTTCCATGACAAAAATTTTATATGATTTCCAAAAGGCATTCAAAGGGGCACCGACACCATTCGAATTTCGAAAAACAATGTAGGTTCCCAGTAGGTTCCTAATGTTAGCCGAAACCCACATTCTAACCCAACCGACACACTAAAGATGTATAGTTCAAACCGTTCAAACTACCCCTGGTTTATGAAAATCATCGAGCATTTTAGACGAAACTGACATGTCAATGTAAAATACTCGATGATTTTTAAAAACCAAATTAAATAAGGTGAGATAATCTATATATTTGTATAGATACCATGAATAGGGAATATTATGCACTCATGGTAAGGAATAAGTGTATACATTATATTAGAAGGAATAGTCTTCGTAGACAGGAACCGAAATAAGGAACAGCGTGATTTAATGCTACATACTTACATATAAAGAAAAATTAAGGTTTTATTGTGGTATTTATCTTTGAAACATAATTCTAAAAATATTTCTGTAAATATAAATTTCTTTTTGACTGCACTCATTACATTACAATAGCAAAGTATGGAAAGTCAATGCACATTTATAACTTTTGCAGTAAAATCACCAAGAATTGCTGTGTAACATGTAACGTACACATTTTCCATAAATCTATTTTCAACATTTTAAAGACACATTAAAGCATTTTTCTGGAAACTAGAACATAAGAATGAGACTTGCAGTTTGCTCCACACAAAATTGTGCAGATCCTAAAAGAGTCGAAGTTCCAACAAAGAAAAAGGGACCAAACCAAACCCGCATGGGTGAGGATGATCGCCGAAATTTCTCCATCCATTTTGTCAAATGGCAGGGGCTCGCTTCTTTCCAGTGCTCAAACAGTTTTTCTTCGCACAATTTGCTACATTTTCCAGTGGCATAAACCATAGCCAGTAATACAGTAATGCCCGCGAAGGCCAAGAAAGGTAAACCTGCATTTCCTACAAGTCCCAGTATATTATGCCATTTTATTAGTCCTGTCAATGGAACTATCGTACAGAGAACCCCAGAAACTGAAACAACAGGGAGAAACAAATGTCGGAAGCAGTCATGGAACCCTATATTCAGGATCTGCAATTGTCTGAAGAGTTTTGCTTGCTTTTCCAATTCCACATGACAATTTGGATTTCTCAGAGGCTGTCTAATTGGTATTAAAAGGAAATCTTGTGTTAACATGTAATTGAAACATGGAAAATCAAGAAAAAACTTTTCTTACTTAATCATATACTTGACTGTATCAGTCAGAGCAAACTGGACCAATGGAACCGAAAATACGAGGCTGTAGGCCGCAAAGACAGCATGTGCGAAAAAATAAACTTCGACCAAATAAAATAATGTCATTTCTGTAAATGACATTTCTTTGCAATTGCTGTAGAGAACAGAGGAGAAGAAACGAGGGCTGCAAGGGGCTAGAATAAATATACAAGAAGTTGCGAAAGGATTCACATAAATGCTTGCAAAGGAAAGATTGAAAAACGGTCGGAGAATATCCGCGGAGCTTTTATATCCGTTTTTCTTCATTTCCTCTGAAAATAATCCGAATTAAGAATTAGTAATTATCATAATTCAATATATGATTTATTCTGCCGAAAAGGCCATATCTTACTCCACCCGTGAAATCCCGATTGATTAAAAATACTGAACTTACCAATCAAGCGATTGTTGAACAGTAAAAGTGAGTTTATCAACTCGAGCAATTGTTTTCTTTTGATGCAGTAAGTTAGATCGACAAATGAGACACACGTGAACATAACTCCCCACATGAAATGGACGATTAGAGTGATTAAGTTGCCTTTTGTTTCGCCGTATGCAACTGCCTGGACAAATCTGAAATATATGAAACCAGTATAAAACCAAAACCAAAAAACGTTGAATTTCCAAAACAGTTTCCTAAATCGTCCCTTTTCTTCATGTAACATTTTCGTTTTCTTATCATAGTAAATCGGAATGTAGCCCATTATGTGAGCTAAATTAATTTCCCTGAAATACAATTTAAATGCTTCTTTTGTTATCATGTTTGAAAATTATGGAGAAGATTTTAAAATGATGCAGAAGATTTGAACAGAGTAAACAGAAGGTGTAGAATGAATTCGCTCGTTGAAATGCCATCGCTTAAATCCAGGCAGATTGAGGAACAATGAAAAGCAGCAGTAAAGGAATAATGGGAATTAGACACTTATCTTGATAGTTTTCTTATGTTTTATTGATTTGTCGTGTGGTTCTTCTTGTACCTTCGCTCCTTGGAGTTTACGGAACACAATATTCCACACTGTATTGTACATTCCTTCCTTATGCTTAAATGCTTATTAGATACAAAGTTACTATTCTGTAGAATAACTAGGTAGGCACGATAAAGTATTTTGCTCAACACTTTTCATCAATAATATACAGCTCATTGAGAAAGTTCCCTGCGTATTTTCTACGTAGTTTCTAACACCGTATGCATAAGATTGCATTCAAATGTCACGCCATGAAAATGCATGTTAAAACCTAGAAGTTGAAGCATTTATTGAACGAACAATATTACTTTCCCATCCATGTCCTATATATATGTCCTCATTTTTACAATCTTCCAGGCATCGGAAAAATTATCTGATGCAACAGAGTAACAGCCGGGCCCGCTTCCCAAATTCCAAGCTTAACTCCGCCTTCAAGCCACACCCCCTTAGAGGCAGGGCTATAAAGCCAGTTAATTGCTCATTACATCTTCCCGATGTAAACATCCTTTAAGTGTCTGTAAATAAAATCAATATTGAATGTTGACCTTTTCAAGAGTGTTAATTAAAGGTTCATCCTGATTAGACACCAAAATAAATGAAGAAAAGCAAACTGTTTATCCAAGATTTCTGGAAATGTTATTTCTTTCGCCAAAATTATATTAGAAATCATTAGTGCTCCAAAAATACGCTATCGTCAATAAATTCGATTCATAGCTCAATGAAATCACATAGTGCAATTATTTTTGCTAGTGGCATTTTATGGTAGCAATTTTCCTCATTTCCATATAGTTCTTCTGTAATAATATAGTAATTAAGAATAATATATACGTATTATATTATTACTACTACCTCCTTCAATCCTACACCTGCGACACTTACTATATTCATAGAGGTAAGCAGAATCTGTTTTTACTAAATATGAACTATGTTCTGTTATCCAAACAGAAGGACAAGTAGTAGGCCATTTAAGGTCCTCATAAATTATATAGACCTTTCCAATAATTTGACCTTTTATTATTGCCATAAACAAGTTCCGCAGAATTATAGCAACCTGGTTAGAATTATTGCTCAATTCCAGATGTGGCGACAATATTAAGTAAATTATAATGACTATAATGAGCTCCTGATATCCCGATGAGAGGATTGGCTCAGGAATTTCACAATAATGATCATTCATTATGTATCTCCAGACACAAGAGTGTGGCGGTAAACTGCTGGAATATTCATTGTCTTACTTACAGTGAAGTTACATTTTTATTATACTCCTCGACAACTACCAAGTGTTTAGTTTACTTAGGATAGCTTATGATCGAATAGTTGAATTCGGTTGAATTCTTCCTTATTTTCCCTATTTTGCGTGCTTATACTCCCGGATGATTTTCTCAATATATTTTTGCTATTCACAATGCTTCCAATAAATTCGCTTTCAATATTTTCCAGGAAAATTGAGAATATTCTCACCCACTCCCAAGTTTCCCGCTTCCAGAGAAAGGGGAAAATCATACAGAATATACAGAAGCAAACATTTTTATTAGTTCAATATCAAATTTTTATTCCAGCTGATGATTTTTTTCAAAAGTTGTGTGGCAGTCTTTAGTGTGTGTACTATTAACCAATTGTTAAGCAAGTTGAAAGTAGAACAAGGACGTATCCAGAGGGGGCCTTGATTTTGAAAAACCCAGAACCTTAATGACATTTATATAATTAGAAACGTATTCAAGCCACACGAGATCCATGTTGCTGACGGGCAAATGTTAAAAAGACTTGTTCCAGAGTTGTTTCACCAATCGAATAATGGTCTATGATGTTATGTTTTTCTTTAATTTCTTCCATGATTTTGAACACAACATCCCAGGTCATTGAGCCATCCTGCAATTGATATTGCATGATGTTAGTGTGGACCTCCTTCAAAAACACTTTTTGGTACTTGCTTAATATTTCATCCTGTAAATCTGTAACGGCCTTGAAATTGTCCAGGACTTTTCCTGTATCTTCTTCTGGGTTGTCCAAGGGAATGTTGAATTTCAGCTTGATAGTTAAACTGTATCCTTCTCCGAATTTCTTTTTTATATGAGGAGCTCCTCCGAGGCATTGAAACTGGCCATTGACCATGATACCCAAACGAGAGCACAGAGCTTCACACTCGTCCATGCTGTGTGAAGTGAATATCACGGCTTGACCCGCGTCCTTCACAGACGAAATGATCTTCCAAAACTGCCGTCGACAGACTGGATCAACTCCAGAAGTTGGTTCATCCAAGAGAATTATCGGAGGATTTCCAATCAGGCCTAACCCCGCACTCAGTCTTCTTTTCATCCCTCCGCTGTAGGTTTTACACTGTACATTACCAGCATCAGTCAACCCCAATTTATCCAACCACTTGCTGGTTTCTCTTTTAAGGGATGCAGGTGGAACGCCCCTCAGTCGTCCGTAGAAGTTCAACATTTCTCTTCCGGTCATAAATGGTATTAAAGGATCGAACTGTGGACAATAGCCAAACTGTCTTATGAAATTATTCTTATCGTCCTTTAGACTGATATTTCCAATATACGCATTCCCTTCACTAGAAAATTCATCTCCGATTAGCATTCGAAAACACGTAGTTTTTCCAGCTCCGTTGACTCCGAGCAATCCGAAACATTCTCCGTGCTTTACACCAAAGCTGATATTTGAAACTGCAGCAAAGCTCTTGTAACATTTACATAAATTCTGTACAACAATTGAATCCACTTCAATTTGTATTTTCACGGCATCTTCTGTATCGTTTACTGCTAAATCACTCTGTAGTTCATAGCTTTTTGGAGCGTCGTAATTCTGGTCTTCAGTATTAAGCCCTTCTGTATTGTCGGGGGAAATCTCTTCAGGTGCCAAATTGGCAAGATCAGTATTTGGACGTCTGTTACCAAGTAAATGTGATTTGGGTCTAAAGACTGTAGCATGAACTCTTTCGGCCTCCGCAATGACATCTTCGTCGGTAGGATAATTCGCTTGAAATTCAACTAAATATTTCTGAGGACGAATTTTTTCCTTGATTTTTTCTATTAGACCATACTCCACCATAAACAATAAAATGTAGTAAATCACACCGAAAAAAAACATCCAGAACAACTCTTGACCAATTCCTAACATCTTGGCTTCATCATGACATGATAAGTCAGACCTTTTAAGTAAAGAAGATTCATGTTTCCAAGTTAAGAATGGTATCTTTCCTTCACAACTAAAAATACTACCACATTTGGCAATGCCCTCATGGCAAGGTTCTGCAAATATAGGCAATAATATCATATTAACTATTTAAGTAGTTAGTACTATTTCACGAAATTTCACGAACACGAGTAATACAATAAGTTGTAGTAATGATAGCACTTAACTGCAACAACCCTTAAGACTAGTGAAGGCTGTCGGATGCTTTCTGCACATTAGATTTTTGTCAGGTCCGAGTAACTTGCATCGGTTGTTTTCTATTGCAATGCTTGGAAACTTAATGAAACACATAGCGAGCCCAAGTGTAGGATTGGCTATGGACACGACTCGGAAGACAATTCCCAAATGATAAAGAAAAATGTAGATGTTTCTTTCAAATTCCTTCATAGGGTCTGTACTCATTCTAGTATCATAAGATATATCGCTGATGTATTCCAAAAGAAATGTAAAGTTCGCCAAAATAAGTGCTTAATAAAAGATTCAATTTAATTGTTTCAGTTAATAATGCCCATTTGCCCATGCAGTAATGATTACTAAAGTTATACTAAAGATGAATGAATGGATGAATAATTGGATTGGATGAATAAGGTTTACCTGTGAAAGAATGCAGATTAACAAGGGTAGAAAACCCTTTGGATGGGACCGAAACGAAATTGCTTTTCAAATACGATAGTGGCATTACGGAGAAAGCATACACCATAAATATAAGAAAAATGACACCTGTAATGTTACCGCACAAAATTCATCATACTGCTTATATTTGTGATTTCATACGTGTTAACTATTGAAATTTGAAAGTGTCTATTACCTGCACCATACCCTGCTGTGTATAATTCAAGAGGTTGGACTATCAAGAAGCATATTAACATCAGGCAGGTTACCAAAATCATCATAAGAAAATCGCTCAGAAATGTAGTTAACCAGTAGAGGAGAGGACGGACTCCTGTCATCATTTGCAAATGCTTTCCCTAATGGCAGGTAAGTATAAAATCAAAGCCTTAGGCTAGAGATAATGACGTTATGTAATTCAAACTATTTTAAACTGAAGTGTATATACTATCATTCCCTATGCCGCAGCGAGGGGGGGCACCGGGGCACATGCCCCCCCGAAATAGAGAAAAATAAGGAAAATTTTGTCTAAAATCGCAAAAAATCGATAAAATTTTTTTCTCGGTGCCCCTCCCGAAATGTTCCACCTCAATTGTATTATTGATAAAGCATGAGATTAGAATACCTAAAAGGCCGAACTGGGAATTTTTCCCATCTTCTAGCTTGTTTCCCAGCCCCAGGTTAATAGAAATCTACCACTACAGAGTCATTTTAAGCTATACCTGCTGATTTACGCTAATTAACCAAAGAGAGGCTACTCAATAATTAATTTAATTAAGATTTCGAGGAGCAATTCATAAGTTACCCAAAAAATTCAACTGATATAAATTTGCAATCAGCATCCTAAAATTAACTAATCAGTCTATCAGCTTACTCAGTGTACTTTTCCGGTTACAGTAAGCACATTTACCTTGCATACCCTCTCCTCCGAGGGAAACATCAGATAACTTGCTGCCAGCATGGCAAAAGGAAGAGGTAGCATCATATCAAACATGACTACTATTTCCCAGGAATTATCGAATCTAGTTTCAGCTGTCTCAATGATATCGGTAGGGGTTTTCGTTCTCAAAGGATGGTTTGTTATTTCAATTTTCCGTGCAACTTTGGTATTTAGAGGTCTATTTTTATCGTTGGCGATTATTTTGAGAATAGTATTAGATGCTGCATTCAATGCTAAAGGCTCCGAGTGGGCATAACTCCCTGAATACAAAACCTTAATGGTCATATCGGCGATGTTCGTTCCCTTTTTCTCCATTTCTGCAGCGATGACATATTTGAATTCATACTTTTCAGCATTTTTATCTTTTTCGGACAGAAGATACGTGTACATGTTAGGGGAATAGGGTCCTGGACGAATAATTTCTGTAGTTCCTATTCCCTCTGTAGTCTGGAAAAAGTATTTGCACATATCATCTGCTGCAGTTGTCCCTGGCATGCATAGAGTGATTGGGTCTCCGTAAGAACGTAAAGATATCTTCAGTGGAGGATAGTCAGAAATATCAGAAGCAAATGAACTTCTGGATAACCAAGAAACAAGTAGTACACCGCAGATTGGGGGTAGTAACTGGATGACTACCAACCTTATATTCCGAAAATTTCGAACAAATAATTTTATCATTAATCCCCAGAACATCAGCCAGAAGAGGGAGGCTCCCTTTAAACTGTCAAAATTGTCTGCATCTGTTTTTTCTACTTCATTAGCAAGAGTATCCATATCATCAGCTGGGTGACTTAATTCCCCAACTCGTACAAATACATCGTCCATACTGGGAATAGTGAGTCCTATCGTCAAAATTCCAAGTTTTTGTTGGCTCTTAGTCAAATCCGAAAACATATCTGGAAATATAGACGTTTCAGTCGATTCTTCTGGGAGAGTGATCGCCACTTCGGAGACACTCTTAGTTTCACCTTTCTTGAAGGAAGCAGAGGAGATATATTTTTGGACAACAGAAAGAATTGAATTCCTATCCGCCTTGTCTGTGAGTGTCACCGTTAAAGTATATCCATCCCCGAAACACTTTTTGAGGAACAAAGGAGTCCCCGCACACTGAAGCTTCCCATCCGCCATGATCATAATACGATCTCCCAAAACATCCGCCTCTTCCATGAAATGTGTCGTCAGTACAATTGTTCGTTCTTCTGTTCGCAATGCCAATAACATATCCCAAACTTCTCTCCGAGCTTCAGGATCCAAACCTGATGTGGGTTCGTCCAAAAAGAGAATTGACGCTTTTCCGACAATTGAATTTGCAAGAGAAAGTCGTCTTTTCTGACCTCCTGACAAAGTGGACGCTAAATTAGTCGACTTTTCTCCCAACTTCAAATGATACAGAATATGTTGGGATTCCTTCTTCACCGTGGATGAACTTAGTCCTTTAAGCATTCCAAAAAATTGTAGATGTTGTGCTACAGTCAATTCGTCAAAAAGTAGATCGTGTTGAGGACAGAGTCCAACAGACTTCCTAACTTCACCTATTTGATTAACAATGTTGTATCCATTAACGTAAGCAGTTCCACTTGAGGGTTTGTAAAGTCCGGTCAAAATAGACAATGCCGTCGTTTTTCCCGCTCCATTGTGTCCCAACAAAGCTGTAATTTCTCCAGCATACATTTTTGCAGAAAGTCCATCTACGGCAACTTTTTTATTTCCAAACCTTTTCCTGAGATTGCAAATTTCTATTCCAACTTTTAAACCTGTCGGTTCTTCTTCAAAGCCTGTTTTGGCATTGTCAGCTGCATCTTCTGAATTTTTTTCAGTGTTTTTCGATTCCAGTGGCATAACTCTTATTGGTGAGTACCAGGTAGACAACAAGAATGGGTAATACCATGGCTTCCTCAGACCAAATTCGGAAGGAATCACACTCTCGAAGTACACAGTGAGAACCATGTAGAGGAAAATGTCAAAAACTAGCATTCCACAAACAGCCAATAAATTTATTTTATCGATTACACTAAAAGGCTCGGTTATGGAAGACCATCCGATATAGGCTCCTTTGAATTCACGGTCAAGCATAATTTTCAATGCCCAATGGAGGGCCATATTAGGAAATAATGAAGTTGCCAATTTCTCTGTTAAAGTTGAAGAAAAAATAGATCCACTGTCCACGAAAAAAATGGGCCCATAATAACTGACAATATAAAAGCAAATTCCCACTTCTATTGCAATAGTGGGTTTGCCGAAAAACGTTGAAATGAAGAAAATGGATGCCACGGTCGCTGTTAAATACAGCATGAGCACAACTATGAACAACGGAATATTTATGTATATTATTGCTCCTACACCAAAAAAAGGCACAAATATGAAGAAAACCATCAATAAAAGACTAATTGTTAAAAGGGATAAAGAATCGATCATCCATCCAGTCCAGTGCATCCAATTAGCTAATCCCATCATCTTCATTAATTCTTTGATTCCTGATTGCTTTTCTTGTATAATCCCGCGGATAATATTTGGAACACATAATGTGAAACTCAGGATGAAGAGATTTATTAAAATAAGTTTTGCACCAGTAGTATCCAATTTACCCTTTACCTCGACAGGTAACTTTTGTATAGATACTCTCGGAACTGGTATGACGGCTCTTTCTACCTTTTTTTGAACAATAATTTTGTCTAGAAGAACTTGTAAAGTTCTGAAGCCTGATTTTTGATATTGTATTTGAGGGGCTGAAACTGAGGCACCATTGTTGGTGCGTACTGGTGAATTAAAATTATAAATGAGTAAATCCGTATAAAAGTCAATCCCCTTCATTCTTATTTTGTAGCTGTAAACTCCATTCACAGTCAATTTGTCAGGGAAAACAATTGCGGCCTTGAAATTAGGTGGGTTATTCTTCCAAGAATGCATATCCTTTTCAAGCACCATTTCACTTTGGTAGTTAACTAACTTGACGAAAAAGTTTGTTGTTGGAGACGTCTTGTTAATTTCTTCAAGTGTAGTTTGAAGTGTTTTCATAATTGGCTGAGTTATATAAGTATCTGGTGCATATGCTATTTCTATCCCGCCATTACTGCCAATTAAAGGTTCTAAAAAAGAAGGAAGATAATCTCTGTCTTCTGGAATTTCGAACAATTCCTCGGATTCCGGACCTGCCATCCTAGGGCCACCACCGCCAGCCTTTTTGATCTGTTTCAATTTTTTGTCAATTTCGGATCGAATGTATCCAAAGGCCAGTCCAAATACCATTGATACAAATGTTGGCAAAATAATTAGCCAAGCCGTCGCACAGGGATGTTTCTTTCGGAATAAAAAGTTTTTCCACACGAGCAAGTAAATTCTCTTGAACAGAATCATTTTGATACTAATTGAAACATACACTTGAGAAAGATAAAGTAATCTTAAACTGCCAAAAGAAATAATAAGAATAGAAATCTGGTAGCCTTTAGGTATGAATCTGAAATAGTTCCTCCAAGTCCCAGTCCCACTCCACACCTCAAGTCAAGGTCAAGAATAGGCAAGATGCTTGTAAACAAATTTGCAATTTCTGGCCTTAGCAACCATATTGTACAACTATATGGGCAACAAAATAAAGCTAAAGGGCTGTCTCTTCGTACTTTATAAAGACGGTTCAGCCAGTTGGGCATTTTGTGTATTGTTCCATTACGCTAACATGTCCGTACAGAAAGGATAGGAGATTTATACTTGCTATCCTTCTAATACTAACAAAGTTTCCATAGGGTTAGATTTGTCGCCAAGTCAGTCTGTGTTAAAATTGATTTAAACCTGTGAAAGCTATGTCACAACGTCCTGCCCCGTACGAAAGTCATTTTGGATATGATCTCTACGCTGTTTCCATAGGGCTGTAAAATAACAGATCAAATTGGTCAATCTCCATTTAAGTTTACAAATTTGATCTGTTTTTTACAGCCCTATGGAAACAGCTTAGAGATCATACGGGGCAGGACGTTGTGACATAGCTTTCACAGGTTTAAATCAATTTTAACACAGACTGACTTGGCGACAAATCTAACCCTATGAA
Organism: Tomocerus qinae; assembly: GCA_020055645.1. Lineage (NCBI taxonomy): Eukaryota > Metazoa > Arthropoda > Collembola > Entomobryomorpha > Tomoceridae > Tomocerus > Tomocerus qinae. The sequence goes on from CM034549.1 coordinate 25,762,037, forward strand.
AACTTTGTTAGTATTAGAAGGAAAGCAAGTATAAATCTCCTATCCTTTCTGTACGGACATGTTAGCGTAATGGAACAATAATCATAATGGAGAAATCCCGTCAACTGTTTTGGCAAAAAACTGACAATGGGTGAAAATGAAAAAGCTTTCTTGACTACTGTAGTCTACACGAGAAAGAGCCACTACAAAACTAGTCAAGATTCTTGTATTACCATTACTATGAATTTATTTCATAATAATGGTTTAAGACTCGTCAAGAGTTGATCTGAAATTGCATGGAGTATATAACTTAGAATGGCGGGCCAGGATCAAAAAAGATATATAACAGATTGGTAAGATAATAATTGTAATAATTATTATTGAATCCCTAGTGTAGTAAATAGCTGGAAAATGACCTGTCGGTTGAGCGTGAAAGTAAAGGGTTTTGGATGGTGAATCGGCATGCCAAGTACACACGTTGTGTTGTGTCCTTGGATAATACTTGCAACAGCATGCCTTTAGTTCCATTCAAGCGTTGCGTTGACTCAACTGAATGCAGCAAAGTAAACCTGAATGGAATTTGGGGCTTTAGATTATGTCTAACAAAGCAACATAGAAAATCAAGCAGCTATTGCATGAGATGCTTAAGGAAAACTGCTAAGTTTCATTCCACTCCAGTTTTCCAGAGTTACATTTCGGTCGGAGAAGGGAGGCTCGACCTTGGTCCTACTTCGGCTAGATTTGATTTTTCTCCTCGTTGTTCCACGACCTATTTTCTCCTTTTCTCTCCCTCTATTTCCTATTCCCACTATTCAGTCCAGTTCTCGGTGCAAAGCCAATCGACACTACATTGTGGTTTCCCTTTCCAACCTCGTTTTCTCGACTTTGTACTGTGAATTCCAAAATTTTGAAGCAAATTACTGTCACAGGTAATTCATCTCATACATTTCTCATATTTACTCCGTTAGAGTTACTAAATTTATAACTGATCATCCTATACTCAAAAATAATATTGAATTAAGCCAATAAATAAGTTCTTTGTGTCGATTTTCTGTGATAAAAACCTCGATTAATATTTTTACACATATTCTTCGAGGGAATATTGTGTACATTAATCTGTACCTTAGTATCTGTATTAATTCAGTGAAAAACAACTTCGAACAGTAGAAAAGCAAGTTAATCAGTTGAGAGTTGTTGTGAGACTGTAAGAGGGACTGTTAGTCTGTGACTGCATTGCAGCTACCAAGCAGGAATAGGCGTATTTCTGCGGACCGACTCATTTGCTCACAGTGTAGGAGTGTCTAAAGCACGTGATTTCGTTTGTCCAGGAATACAGGAATGAAAAAAACAACTTACGTTCAGTATAGATAAAATACAAACCGAGACATAATCAGTATTCAGAAGTGTTTTATTATTCTTTATTTCATTTCATTTCATATACATGCACGCTGTAGAGGATCTTAACAGAAATTGTGAATTCTGCATGTGATGCTTAGGTAGGAAGGATAAGTAGAAAAATGTTTAAACTTTAGATAAAAGTTTGTTTGCTCGGTTGGATTTTGGATGTGGTAATGAAACATTTCAGAAAACAGGTTTGCTGCATCATCAAAGCACGTGCATTTATTACATATCCAGCATTGGATTACAGACCAGGCGAGACTAGCGTAGCGAGATTCCAGACTTTATCAAAACCTATCTACGATCTTTCTTTTCCAGATCATTGCTTTAAACATTATGATGTAACTTTCGCTTATCTTTCAGTACCACAGAATATAGCCTTCCCCATTTACTTTACATAACTATTATCTACATTGACCTTTGACATTTGCATTGGGTCGACAAAGCACGTGAGGACGAAAGGATTATATACATAAATACCAATTCCAACGATTTATGCATTTTTCACTTGTATAAAACATCTACATATAATTTTCCAGTAGAAAATTTTCTTTCATTGCCATTTTTATTCGATTTTTATCTGAAAATCGCTTAGATTTGAATCTTGTTTTGTGATCTATTTTTTGAGTGTGGCAGTGTAGTTTACAGAGTCAAATAGCAATGTTAATCAAAGTGGCACATCTCATAATCTCATTTATTATTTGAGGGTGAGTCATTCAGTATAGATGAATATTCTATGTTCAATACTTTTCCTCTGTCTGTAAGCAAATGCCTTCTCACTTTGCAGAGAGATGATCGTACTCTACGTGGTGTTAAAAATCCCCATTCGCTGCCAACTTGCCAAGTACATTCAGAGTCAGTAGGTATTAATAATAATACGTGTTCACATCTCTAATTACCGTCACAAGGTCAACTTACTCCTTTGCGTTTAAACTAAAGCGCAGCAGAGGCAGGTCGAATTTCAAGCTTACGGATATCATGAAGAATATTTCTATATTATTATTTCAATTTCCATATAGTCGATTTCAGTAATGGTAACAAAATTAAATTTAAATAATACACTACTATAAATAGCTAGGCATCACATAAGCCTTAAAAAACGCTGTAGTAAAAAAAATAAGGGTTGCTAGTTAAAAGTAAAGTAAAAATTATTTTTACTCAGGTCAAAGGTCCCATGTAATCCAACTGAAAGTTCCAACGTGTGTATAAAAACTATTTGGAAGGTTTACTTCAATCCATTAGCGAATTTGTGTCAGAATGACAGACGGCAGGAGTAAACGCACACACATGCAGCTGCCGCTATTCATGTACCTGGATGGAAGTAGAGTAGATGAGTAGAATGATACTTAGCTAAAACTTATCTACCTTCTTAGCTACCGACATGCCGACGTAACCTTGCATGAAACATCGGAAAATTGGGAATGGGAGAGCGTCCGTGTTAACTGAAAACGGTTATGAGTTTTCTGTTGAAAATTATTTTCAACAGAATACTAATAACCTATTCATGTGCTGGCAGGGATATTGCGGTTTTTGACTTTTCTATTGTTTAGTATTTAAGGATGAATTATATATGCGTAAGATAGGACTTTTTATAATCGGTAATCTTTCTGCGTTTTAGACGCGACCTTGAGAGAATACACAATAAACTTAAAGACCAATAACCATGCACCAACGGGAGCATCACACCACCTTTTTTATACAGGGTATTACTAATCATAAATCAACATCCTGAAACATGCAGTAAATAATAGAATATAATATAGTAACATTATATCATTCCATGTCCAGTATTATTATTTAACTCTCAATTACTTGCGTGGTTGTTTACCCGTTAAGTTCTGTTGTGGTTACATACATTGCATTGCTATCGCCGTTTCTGTTCTCACACACGCATATGCAAAAATATAGTTATTTTAACATATATTGCACCTATTTCTATGATAATGTACCTAAATTTGCGTCATGCGAGAATTTGCAAGCATCAACAGTGGTCTAGTTTTTCAGGTACTACTAGAATAAGGAAATTTTAAATGGAAACTCAAGAATCAAATTACGCAGCAGTTAATTCTGAATATTTCATGTAAAATACAATCCTACATTATTTAGGATAATACTTTTAAATTTTGTAATGTAATTGGTTGGTAATATGCTACCGTTGATGAAGCTTGAGTTCAGAAGTATTAGTGTAGAGTAAATAACACGTCTGAGACCTTGCAATGTTCAATGCTCTCGTGTATATTAATAAGTAGTAGAAAATATATTTAGGAATACGGACGTAACCCAGTATATAGTATGAAATTTATATGCCACAAGAGATTACGAGTGTGTATGAAAATGTTAGTTTATGTGTTGGGAGTTGGGATCTTGATGTGTAACATATATTATAATAGAGGATGTATGGAATGCAAAGCTTGCGCTTGGATGGAAGTAAATACGTATGGTAGTATGTATGTATGTAGTAAAAAGTTTTAGGATTATGACAGCGTATATAGAATGCAGAAGTCTGAGCTCCTCTGTCTTTTCTCTCGTAGCTCTTGCAAGGACAACACGTGGAAGCCGTGAGTCTTTCAGCAACTACTATTTTCCAGCAGAATCTTGGGCTAAGCTCATTCTAGGAATCACCATGCCTGCACCAAAAATCCTTATTTCAGATCCAGTCGATCAAGTCTGTGCCAATATTTTGAAGAAAAATGGATTTGAAGTCGACCAGATCAAACTTACGAAAGAAGAACTCCTCCAAAAGATCAAGGTTATTAGAATTTTATATAAAATCACCTTAATCTATAAGTTAAAGTATACACCTACATCAAATTAATATTTTTTTCTTACTAGGACTATGAAGGACTTATTGTTCGTTCAGAAACAAAGGTGACAGCAGATGTTTTGGAAGCAGCTACCAATTTAAAAATAGTAGGAAGAGCTGGAACAGGTGTCGACAATGTTGACTGCGATACGGCAACCAAGCGAGGAATCCTTGTGATGAAGTGAGCAATTAACAATAAATTGGCTTATATGTAGCTTAGCTCTAAAAGGAATCCTTTATTCTTAAGCTTACCGTATTCGTTAAAATGGTATTTCTATACGTACGCTTTTGTGTATGTAATCATTTACATTGCCTTTTCACACATAAACCCCAAGAATTTTGTATTATTATTACGGAACCTTCTAAATAGCAAATTCGATAAAATTCCCCATTTTCAATTAGTTTTAGTTGGTCCGGTTTAACACAAATAGCCTTATTATGACGAATATGATGTGGGCTTAGGGATAGTATGGCCTGACTATGTAATTAATTCCAGTAAGATTGTGTAATGTTTTTACTAGTTTTGGGATTCCGTTTTTGTGGTTCTACCTGTATTTCTGTTTTATTCCGGATTTAATTAAGCGTGTATAGATACAGGAATATGAAAGAATGAGAATTGATTAGTTTCTATTCTGTGTTTATGATAGCACCCCAGGCGGCAATACTCTGAGCGCTGCTGAACACACATGTGCCTTGATTGCTTCCATGGCCCGGTAAGTATTCCTTTTATTTCTCACTACGATTCCCGGATTTATTGCTCCCTGCTCTGGTATTGTTTTAGTTTCTCGTATCAATCTGGGAGACTGCTGTTGAGAAGCATTCTCTAATATGCATAACGTTGCAAACGAAAGCAGCTTTAAAGAAAATACCTGCTGTTCTATTCTACACTTGTACTATTTCCATATCTAGTTCGATTTTCTCTGGGTGTATGCACAGCATAAATACGAACAAAACATTTAATTTTGTTAATAAGAATGACGAAATAGTCTGTGATAGGCAACCACTGAATTGTTACACAAGATACCCAATGGGCTACGAATTAATTACATTTTAGATTTAAAAGATCTACGTATAGGATTAGGAGAAATATTGGGAAATTCTTAATTCCAGGAGGGCTAATACCACGAAACAAAATTATTCATTAGATTTTCCCGTTGGAATCTCAACATTTATTTGCCGTAAATAAATCCCACAGCCCAGAATTAATTAACTACATACCTTCTTCGATGAATGAGAACAATTAAAACCAGCAGAGTATGTGGTAACTTTTAGGGGAAGGTTTTATTACTATTGTAGAAAGTGTTTAGACATGTTTTTAGTGTGGATTTTATTGTTTTCTGATGCGCGTAAATATATTCATGAGAAAATGAAGAACTATTTAAAGGGAAGGCAAAATAGTTTGAGTTTCAGTCTGAGAATTTTGTTAATCTGAACAGAAACATTCCCCAAGCTTGTGCCTCCCTAAAGAATGGAGCCTGGGATAGAAAGTTATACTCTGGAAATGAGCTTTACGGAAAAACATTGGCCATCCTTGGACTTGGACGCATTGGAAAAGAAGTTGCTCTTAGAATGCAATCTTACGGAATGACGGTGAGCAAATTTCAGTTTCAAATCAAAGTTTCTACCTGAAAAATTTTAAAGTGATTTTAATTATGTTTCTTATCATTTTAGACAATCGGTTTCGATCCAATCATTCCTGGAGAAGTCACCCGTGAATTTGGCGTTGAAAGCATGTCCTTAGAAGAGATTTGGCCTCAGGCTGATTACATCACTGTCCATACACCTTTGATTCCTCAAACTAAACGTAAGTGTTTGATAGAAATGATCTAGTTTTATGTAATCACTTTATTTGACGTGGGTATTGTTTATTTTCCATCTTTATTGATGTAGACTAGTAAACTGAGGTAATACTTAATTCTAATAGAAGTTTTTATCGAAATTTTCAGATTTGTTAAATGATACTGTATTCGCTAAGTGTAAAAAGGGAGTAAGACTTGTAAATGTTGCTCGAGGTGGCATCATCGATGAAGAATCTTTGTTAAGAAATTTAAAATCAGGCCAGTGTGGAGGTGCAGGACTTGACGTATTTGTTGAAGAACCACCCAAGAGTGAATACTACAAGTAAGTATTTTGCATCTAAGATATTTTTATTACATGTGTTTGTTAATGTCTTATGATTATGTTTTCAGAGAGCTCCTGAATCATCCCAAAATGGTATGTACCCCTCATTTGGGAGCTAGTACATCCGAAGCTCAACTTCGAGTTGCTGAAGAAATCGGAGATCAATTTGTGTCTTTCTTCAATGTAAGATAATGTTTTGAAATTATTTTTTAATCAGCACTGAATACAAAAAAGAACAGAGTAACATTTTATTATTTTAACTAGGGTACTTCACTTATTGGAGCTGTGAACGCCGGTAGTCTTGCCTCTGCAATGGCTGGCTCAAACAAGCCTTGGTTGACCTTGGGACGGTCGTTAGGCCTGGTTGTTTCAGTTTTAGGATCAGCAAGTAGCATTGATATAACTGCTTTGGGTAATTCGTTTAATTTTGTTGTTTTTAATTCAGCATTCTTTAGTTTGCGTACATACACAAGTACTCATGCTTATCTTTTGAATATTTGCATTTCACAGTGAGTTGAGTACAGATGAAAAGATTAGCAGGTTTAATAACCTATTAATTTAGAGTTTGTATCGCACTAATGTTTAATGGAATATGTTATTTACATTATCCCACTGTTTGCAAAAGATTACTGATTGAAAATGCTTTGAATTGGGATCCTGTATAAAATAGACTTTGTACGAGTATATCATCTCAGCTGTTGATTAGATCAATATAAAATCAAATTGAATTTTCAGATTCGGATTTGAGTGATGTGAGCTTCCTTCCCTCCGCTGTTGTAAGTGGATATCTGTCGGGAACGACACAAGACGCTAATATTAATATGATTAATGGACCTGCTCTAGCTAAGGAAAAAGGAATAGCTCTAACTGTAAAGAAGGCTCAACCTGAAGGAGAAACTAAAAAAACTCTTCTTGTTACTGCATTAGTTGGATCCAATAAAATCAATATTGAAGGTAGGTTCATCTACTAAAACTTTTATCACACGATTATGCAACCTCCTTTTAATAGGTCAACAAGAAGTTAGCCCATAAATCCTTTTCTATTTAAGAATTCCGTCTTGGTTGCATATCTTGAAGACGAAAGTTTAAATTAATATCATTCTGTGCGATGGATTCTCTAAACTTTGCCGCACCTCATGAATGATCAGTAAATTAAAATGTAGAAAATGCCTTGTACAAGAAGTTGAAATGTTATTGCATGCTACATTTACATAAGGTTCTAAGAAAAAGTCCATCTCTCCTGACGATGATCTTTTTCTGCATTTAATGAAACATGTTCATGAAAATGAAAAATGGACTACTTTTTTTATTGCAAAACTTGCCAAGAGCTACAAACCTTGAACTTTTCTGACAATATGCTGATATATGGTTGAAATTGTGTATGAACAGGAACTTTGGTAGGAGATATAGCAGTTCTTAAGACGATCAATGGAAGCGCCTTTTCCGACGGACTTCCTCTTACTGGCACTTTGGCCTTTTTGACAGGAAGTGAAAGTAGCAACGCTTATAGTTCTGTTGAAGGTAAAAATCAGAAAGACTATAATAAAATAGTGTCTTAATCCTTGAATGAAGTGAAAGCAATGAGCAATTGGATCACATTTATTTGATTATTCTGTGTGCTAAGATGTTTGGTGTTTTGTAGGTGCTCTAGCTAAGCAAAGTCTGTCGGCCTCAGCCATATACCGATCGAATTCCGGGGAAACAACTTGGTTTGCAGCGCGTGTACCTGGAGCCGATAGTAAACTAGATCTTTCAGGAGCAGCTGGACTTAAGTTTATTGCTGCAAGAAGCTTCTAAATCCCAAATCACATTTATTTGCACTTAAACTCTCTGTATAGCTAAGCTAAAAAGAGTACTGATATCTATATAAACTCATCTAAAAGAGAGTGTATAGTGTAAGTGGAAGAAACTTCTTCCTATTCGCCAACTTCCATGTTTTCTTAGTAATATAACATACTCGTCACAACTATAAATAACACTTTCCATACTAGAATACTAATCAAACCTTAATGAATAGAGTGTGAGGTACTAAAGGAGAAATAGCTAAACGGCTGCTCCAATCAAAACCAATGAGATTGCTCCTTTGCTCCAAATTTGTGTATGCAAAATATTTCCAAGCTTTACTTAACCTTGTTAGTTATTTTCTATTGAACTGCCGTGCCATAATCCTAAAGTGCTTGCGCTTTTAATGTTCACTGCACTTTGTAATCCGCTGCTTCCAATGTGCGTGTTTGTGAAATTATTCTAACAATAAGTAGACCAATAAACCAAATCCGTCAACAGGAGAGAGTTTATTCATTAAAATCCACTTTCATGAATGTATCTAAACTTTCTTTGTAGTTCTCTACTTCACAAGGCTTCTACTATTCCGTCGACACACTTTAGGTGTTAATACTTTAATGTTCCTTTTCGAAACAAAGTTTGTTTTACTACATATGTTGTTCAGTTAATTAATAAGTTTCCTTTGTAATCTTAGCGTAAACAGTTTTAGATAAGATGTTCATCGTTATTTCTATATCCATTTAAGTAGCAATAGTTTCAAGAACGTGTGAAATCCATTTACATGTATTACTTACCATTTGGTAATGATGGAGTAACCGGAATACTGACATATCGAAATGTACATAGAATTTGAATACTACCTAATACATATCAAATAAAGTCCAATAGTAATTAATAAGTATCTATACAACTTCAGGTGCTAAACCAAACGACTACGTCATTGCCTTCGAAGTAAGTTTAACTACGATAAAGCAATATAGTAGCTATTAATATCTGTAAATTATGCATCGCATTTAAAAAACCAAAATACGCACCTTTACAGGAATGTATATTTTTTTCCATTTCATTCCTATGTAAAGCTGAAGAAGAAAACTGGAATAGTGAATCAAACTTTACATGACCATAATCAGATTATCAAGTGTTATGTAGTATGAAGGCTGCTTATATGATTATTTTGTGCATATGTATTAGAGATTCTAAAATTTAATTTCTTCTTAAATAAGTTATCGCTCACAATTCTGCAATATGTGAGTACGCACACACAAGCTTCATCTACGGTGTAAATTGTTTATTACATCATTATCATTTACATCACCATATTTAATATAAATCATCACAACTAAACGAAACAACATATAAAGAATTATTTTGTGCTCAAAAAGAAGCCAACACAAACGATATTAAACTAAACTAGGTCAAAGTTTACAGGTACACAAGATACACACTCTCGCGACATCATCCTAATAATTACGCTGAATTAGCTGTTTACTACATGCGCGACATACAATAGCATACACATCTCTATACTATATAGCACAATCCACTAATGCCTGTTAATAATCATCATAATGATTTTAGAGTTAAGTGAAAGGGGAAAAATTATGCACTAGATACTATTTATCATATACTTTTAACGTTTTTGAAATCTAAACTTTTATTTGTCACAAATGGATTAACAACTATCGTATCAAACGGTTTAGTTTAGTACTAACGTCCTACCTTTAAGTATAATATTATTACGATTTTAGTACAAAGTGTAAACAGTAGGATTCCAAATCTTAAAATATTTATCCCTGCATAGCAAATAACAAGAATAGAATATTTTAGAGTAGAAGTATATTTTACAGTTTCTCAGATCCTATTGAGATAAATATCACTTAATTTCACTGGTACTTACAGTACATTACATTGTAAGTAATTGATTGGCAATTGACACTAACTATATTGTTTAAATTTTCTATAAATCGAAATAGCAGACATAGCGTGTGGATTCATATAATGTTTGAGTACATTGTTTCATGTACATTGAGTACTTTGGTTTAAAAATTGGAAGTAGATTTTTAGTAACGTAGAACAACATTTATATTCAGTCATGATCAGCATCTTCCTGGATGGAAACGCCTAATTTATAAAGCTTCTCTCTGAATCTACACAAAACGGTAAGTACAGTTTAAAGTTTAGCTTCTTAGATTCTTAGATAAATGTAACACGCACTGCATTAAATCGTACGAAGTCGGAGTGTGCCTTCTGGAAGTAAATAATTTTTTGATTCGACTCAGAATTTGTAGAATGTTGTACATGATTGTACTTTTAAATTCGTTCATAAGTAAGCTCTGGTTGACAACCATTCAAGGTAAAAACGATTCCATCCTGGCAAAAAAATAAAAATAATAAATTAGTAAAACATTTCAAATCATACACTGAATCATTTACATTACTTAGTGTGTGTACATCGGGTACATTACATAATGTACATTGCAGACTGAAAAATTGGAGAAAATACATCGATTACATACAAATATTAAAGCCCGAAGAAAATGCTATGAAGGTGCTACTACCGAAATTTTCAAAGCTAAGACTTAACAAATGAGATTGTTACACTTACCCGGATCAAATTAGGCAAATCAGACCAGAATTCGTAATGAGGAATCATTTCTTGCCCTTCTGCACCTCGAAGATATTTGCGGACGACAATACCACCCCCAAAGTACACCAAACATAGTGTAAAGAAAAGGATACAGAAGATAGTTCCTCCAGAGTAGCCAGTATCAATCACAGCTGGGGCAAGAGTTGTCAATGCCGCAGGAACAGCAGTAGAAGTAGTAGGAGTACTCATTGCTCTATTCTTCAAAAAAATACGTTTTTAATTTTTTATAATAAGTAACTTCATATTATATACTTTTGTAACGAGAAAGATTTTCTCTCTTCTCATAATAATCTGACGCGAATAGTAAATGCCATGTTTCCAATATTCAATATTTTATAATTTAACTGCCCTCGCAAAGAAAGCTATTTGTTTGTAGGTATCTAATAAATAGGCACCATCAAACGTAGTTTACTATAATTTAGTATCCAAAATCCAAATACTTTTATTTCAAAAATGCGAATAACCACCTGTAGCCTAGAATCAAGGTATGCAATTAATTTCTATTTAGAGATGCTCATTATAATTAATATCTGCATACAAACCATCAATTTAGTTAACTTTTAACTATATCTAATACTGCGATGTGTTTCTTTTGCTGTAATTAGCATATCTAACAACACGTAATTTGTTTTATGTACAGTTCTCAGTTTAGTTTGATTTGAACTAGCAAAAACTACTAGCGATTATAGAAATTGTTTTGACTCTTACCTTTAGATCGTTAGTTTTTATGAACAATATGCCTAGATTCCTGTAACTTTTCTTTTCAAAAATTATCTTTGTACTAAATGTCAACTACTTACAACTTACTACGCAAAACTTTAGTACGCAAATTACAATTTCTCTATTCTACTACACTAATACGATACGAGGAGCGGAGCTATGTAACAAAGCATTTCAAATCTCGTGTCAGGCTACTCATATGATTTACTCGTTTCTCACCATAGATCACAAAATATTGGCAAATATCTTCAAAATTCATGAAAATTTATTGCTATATATTTCGCATGAAAATAGGAATTTATTATTCAGAAATCGATGTAAGTAAATGTATGTGTACATACTGACATGGCATAAGCGAACTAGAATAGACATACAGGCTAAAACTTTGCCTTTCCAAAAAGTTTACCCAAAATGTACCAGCATTTCTCTGAACTGTCTCAGTAATGAAATTCAGCGTATTATTTTAAGCAAATTTTGTAAGCAATTCCATTTAGCTAGTCACATCCAATAAATGTCTAATAACTGATAACAAATCAATCAAGATAAAAGCTGTATTATTTCATATGTGCGCTATGCTATGTTAGGTTGAATCTCAAAGGATATACATGTATTTAAATTTATTCATCGACATACCTCCAGTCATATCGAGAATAGAATATGAATTTATTTAACTTAACTCATTTTGCACGAAATAATTAAATATGAAGACTAGTAAGCTACAGCTTTTAAGCTAAAGATGCAAATAATCGTTTTGGTGGATGTCTTTATAATTTTTTTGGAGAATGCAAACTTCTTTCGATTCGATACACATACAATCATACAATACATGGTGCTATGAGACAAAATCACGACAAAATAAAAATACCATTACAAACTTGTAGCATATAATATATGATATGATTACACATATGCCCATCAAGCTTATTTGTTAAATGGTATTAAAAAAAAGACAGGATTGAAATAGAAACTATTAACATAACATAAATATTAATAAAAATATATCATATGTAAAAATGCTGAATACGCCATTTATATTTGAGATATTAGTTGTACATAGCATGAGCGAATAGTTTACGCTTTTGTTTTGGGTATCGTATAGTATAAATATAAATTGAAGCTCTCTATTTACAAAGAAAAGAGGCAAGTATGCTGTATTAATGAACCAGAGTACCATTTGAAATAATTCAACATTTGTTTTGCCATAAACAGTACCGTACCAATTGAGACAAAATCAAAATGTGATGGAATGAAATGTAACTAAATTATTGTGTGACCGAAGACGACTACCCGACTAGTAATTACTACAGCCTCTTACTGTGTACGTAGTTTGTTGGTAAATCTGGCAAACAATAACAAAATATGAATTTACGGAATTCGCATGAATAAATATACAAACATCACATGGAAATGATTGACACATTTCTTATCAAAACTTTAAGCAGTTTAAACTGGATTCCAATCAAAGTAATACGACTTGGGTAAGGATCAATGTGTATTCTGGTACTTCGTTAATATACATTTACTACGTTTGATAGCCTAGAAGGTATTGAATGAAAGATGTATGTAACAAAAATAGTCAGAGTTATGCCGAATGTCAAATGTCAAGCAGTAGCATATCTGCATGAACTTTATAATGAAAGGTGATTAACCGTAAATAAGCCACTTAATAACGTTTCCCAAGACTATTTGTATAAGAAAGTAAAAATTAATTTCATGCTTTTCCAACTTCAACTATATGAAAAAAGTGAGCTGAAACTGATGCATCTTCTGATTTTTACATAGTACAAGCAGACATATTACATCATACATGTGTGTACAAGAAAATAATCGTAAAATATACATATTGTAGAGTAGACTGAATTTCCTTGGGAAAAAATCATGGACTAGTTCGGTTTTATTCATAAAAATGAATTTAATCTTATGGCCCATAGAAAAAGGTAAATTAAGATTTACATTGACAAAGTTTCAGACTTGTGTCGTCAAAAATAAAAATATCTGGGCAGCGGCAGCGATTACATGCAATACATATATAATATCGTACATGTATATTTACAAACCTATAAGACGAAGAGTGACATTCAATGAAATCCGCATTTTGTAAAGTCTTATTTCACTGCTTTCCACCTCCACATAAACTTGGAAACGTCATTTGCCATAGCTGTATTATTTACAAATGACTATAGTGCGAACAATAAACATTTTCAGCATATCACACACATAATTACATAATTTGTGACCCTGGAAAAGATATTTTATGTAACCAAAATCTGTTCACAGACTTTAAGTAGTTGTAGTTAATATTCTAGGACATTATTGCTTTTCGACAAAAGCTGAACCACATTTGTAATTCCAGACTGTACGTGAGAAGATAGGGATGGGGAATAACATTTCATTGTACTAGATAAACCTTAACTTATGCTTGCCTCGATATGTGAATGTAGAAGTTGTCAATGTGCAACTGAAACGAGTGATCAACTCTATACTGGTTCTCAAATGAAATTGACATTAAATATTAATGAATAATTTATTATAGAAATGATAATATATACAGTAGTAGAGCTAGAAATAGTTACCATTAAAATGTAACAATACAACAGTTTAAAATGAATATGCTATAAATACGTCACTTCAGTTGGTATTGAAATAAACAAGACTAACGTTATAGTGGTACAGGTTTTTAAAATAAAACAAGACATGCAACTTTGAAAATGAAATAAAACTTTCTATGAAATTAGCCCCTGTTTGTACTACGATTCCATCTTGATAATTTTCTACAAAGTCAAGGCTGGAAAGTTGCATCTTCTTAATCAATCATTCACAATCAAATAGCATTTTGCATTTAAGAAGGTATAATAATATAAGGAAGGTATACTTAGTGAAACATTTCCACTGATTATAATTTAATGAAAAAATGCAATATAACGTCACTAAAAGAGTGAAGGTTAAAAATTAAATTTTGACTAGTTTGTTTCGATCCATTCTGAAATTTTAATACAATCGATAATAGCATAGTGCATAATTCATGACTGCATATAATGGTCTAAATGGAAGATTATTTCAACCTATTCAATTGTTAAATGGGCTAAATCTAGTTTAAGAGCATAATTCAAACTCCTGTTATCGACAAGAGGTGAGAGTTACTCTGTTACTTGTGCGTAGAAGTTGCGACTTTAAATAGTGATACTTGTGCAGTTTGTTCACGCTATATTGTCATTAATCCGACTCGTGTATCTCTATATTTTCACAGCCAGCGATATTGAAATTGAACAGGTAAGAGATTTATGTTAGCCTAACATCATCAATAACCGATTAGAATTCATTATTCACTTGAGTATCTATGTACAAGCACAGAATGTATAAGTACCTATATCCATTAAGTTTTCCAGATTTTACTGAAAAAGAGTGAAATAAATTCTGTTGACTCATCTTGCTTACTAATTATTGTAATTCACATTTCTGTAATTTTCTCTTTTAAAACCCTATTTCGGCTGTTACAAATTTTAAAAGTTATATATATCGAAACTTTAATAGTTTATAGCACAAAACAGATCTATAAAAACTATCTGATACCTTTGTTACCGAAATTGAAATGTTACTGAAACCTCAATTCATGTTGGTCCCATAAAGATGCAAGAAACGAAATTCGGGTTA
Organism: Tomocerus qinae; assembly: GCA_020055645.1. Classification (NCBI taxonomy): domain Eukaryota; kingdom Metazoa; phylum Arthropoda; class Collembola; order Entomobryomorpha; family Tomoceridae; genus Tomocerus; species Tomocerus qinae. Next base: position 25,777,138 of record CM034549.1, read on the forward strand.
TTTTTATAAGTACTTTTCGGGTCTCTTTCAAATGTCAAAGCACGCGTGTTTATAGGGTATGTTTTATATTTATAACAATACAATATACATCAACTGAACTATTTGCTTATAAAATCTCCACAATTCCCAACTGTAAGATTAGTTAAGTCTAAAAATAATCTAGGATTTTGGTGACAGTTCATGGTTATTATCAGTATTCTGATTTGGAATGGAAGATGTCAAGGTGTTTGACACCTTGATACTTATCAAGGAATTGTATGCCCGACTTCTGCTATATCATAAACATTGTGTATTATAATAGTGATAATCTAATAGTGATTAATCATTAAATTAGATTAATACTCTCGGTTCAGAACGGTTGAAAAAGTGCCGACGCACGTAGCTTCATATAGGAACCTTACAAATAAGTTTGGTGCATTGGCTTACATAATAATATGAGGATTAGAAAATAATTGTCGAACTAATTATTAGTGTTATGCTTAGAAAAAACCTCATTGTTGATAGATGAACACTTGCAATAAAACTGTGATTAAAAGAAATAGGGAATCGATGTAAATTCTTCAAATCCCTATACGGCGAATTACATGATATGAAACCATACCCCTATATAGCTACCAATGATGATAAAATGGATGCAAATGCCCCGTAAAATTGAACCGTGAACTTTTGCCGCAAAATGTGCTTACACGGTTACAAGTACCAACAATTGACAATTACAAAAGCAGCATAAGTAATGTCAGCATATTTTTATCTTCTCCTGGCAGGCAAACTTAAATATTAGTACTTATCTGTGCATGCAATGAATTGTGGAGATTACCGACTTTGACATAACTGCTTATTGTGTGTTAGGACTATCAAACTAAACAAGCTCCTTTTCACATATTCCTACAGAAGAATTTTCTCCCCTGAGTAGATAAAAGCCTAATGGACATTATTATGGCATCCACAATGGTTACAAATCCAAATAATGTAGTGAGATTGCTTATTGCCTACCTATGAATCCGTCCCTCCTCAAGTTTCTAATGCTTCTGGCTACAAATAAAAGAAATTACGGAAATATTGAAGTCGAAGGAGATTGAATGTTAGTATTTGTTCTGCTTACGTACTTACAGGAAGCACTAAATATACAATCTTCGGTATACATCTTCTGTATTATGAAGGCACATACAAATACATTTACATGATATCAAAAAATTGTTTTTCAAAACCAAATATTAGTAGTTAAACTCAGAATTTGTATTTATGTTTACATTTTAAACAATTTATTGTGTATAGTGAGTACATCGTTTAAAGGTGAGGAATACTGCAATGATTTTCCGTAACCATAAACATGATAGATTACTAGTACATGAATACAGTAATAAACCTAGGTTAATAATTGAACATTTACATAATGGTGATAGTTAGTCAGGATTTTTTTCATTATTTTAACTTTTCCCTTGACACCGTGATTAGAAAATAGTTCACATTTCCATTTGTAATTGAGTATGAAAGTGAATGAAGACGACGGTAGGAAAAGTGGAGAGATTATCATATTGGGTTCCTATCTGTCGATTATAAAACATATGATAATAGGTATTCAGCGAGATTACTGGCGTTTGCAGCCCCTTGTGTTGTGCTTGTCCACGTGGGTATGAACTGAAACGAAAAGAATCATAAAACGTCCACTTTTCCCATAGTGTTTCGTTTTTGTGGGATTTTGATGAATCTGTCGTGGCTCTCTGTTAATGTGATATGGTTATTATCGTACCTCAACTTAATAGGTACATATAAAGAGACACTTATGGTTACGAACTTGCGTTTTTGCGTTATATCAGTCTTGTTTTCGCATACACAGCGGAAATGTTCAGTTTGAGTTGAATACATAAAAAGTTCTGGCGATTTTTGCTGACAAATATATTTTGCATGTATTTATCTAGATTAACTAATTGGTTTAAGCCCTACCTTGGTATTTCTCTTACGCACGTATTGTTATTATAGTATTGACCTGTTTAAAAACATTCAAGGAGTATCAGGGTGATTATTAATGAGCCTAGGAGTGCCTACTCATTCCTTACATAGATAGTAATTGGTAGTGACATTGGGATTGTGTCTGGTTTTAATTTGAGCTAAAAATTATTATTCTGTGTATGCTATTAGATGACAAATATAGGGAATGACATAACAGAATGTCCGAATCATAAAATGGGAGAATTAGATCACATCACTAATCACGAATGAAGTGAGATCAATTTGTAAATATCTAAGTAGAATGCTCTAATTAGATTAGGGTTATGGTAGCTGGATTGCCTATAGTATTAAAATTATTACAGGTAAATTACGTATGGAGAGTTGATACTGAGAAAGAAATTATATGAATATTTCATTGGATAATAATCTTTTATGATAAACAGTAACAGAAACAGCGTGACCATGGACTGCGACTGATAAATCCATCAAACGTCCGTTCTGTATATATAGTAATTCAAATTCAACCACAGTACCATAGCCTCAAGTATTTACAGACTTTACCTGGACTCTGTATTCATATTTATACTTTGTCAAACAACAAAACCTCAGCGTCTCAGTCAATGCGCACTTTTCTCCCCTGCTCGACCATATGCAGCCTACTAGTAATGGTTAATAGTTTCTCAAAATCTTCACTGTGCTAAAAAATCTAGGTTTATGTCAGACAAAGGCCGATGTGAGACTTTTGTGGAGAATTTGTGCTGCGTGGATCGTGTGTGCGTGTTATGTCATTAATCAGAAATAGCGTTACATAGTGTCTGAAAAGTATTAAGAAAGTTTTGCAAACTTTCTTGACTCGCAAACTTGTTGCTTACCAGATTGAGCATTTAGTTATCAATTTCAATATGGAAAATGAGATTTTTGAATCCTCTGCTCTCAAGAGAAGATACTGTAGGGAAACTGGATCTAACAAAAACTCACGAAGAAGTTTCAAAATAAGGAGGAATTTTTTATTTATCGTATGGACAATACTTTTCGCCTATTATAGTGTAAATGCTGAAGATACGGGTGCTTCCGGTGGAGCTGCACAAGTTAACTTAAGTAACTTTAACCAACATCAGCATCAGGAGCCTGAGGAATTAGGTGATTATAGTATAGTTACTATTCAACAGTATCTACAAGAGCAATCTAGCAAATAATAAAAATCCTAGTTTAGATTTGTATGGACTAATTTTCACAACTTTTTTACAGATGTGGATGAAAACATTAATTCTCCAGCTGACACAGCATATAACAGTAAATATGCAAGATGGGAAGTTCCAGGTGTAAATTGTACTCCTCCTGGAATCGATGACTTTCCTCCTGACCTTTTTACCCAACAACAAAGACAAAATGGATGGGTTATTTTCCACTTTTTGGTGTCTCTGTACATTTTCTACGCACTTGCTCTTGCCTGTGATGATTATTTTGTTCCTTCCATCGAGAGAATTTGTGAAGGTATGTATTTCGTGGAAGTAAGTATAATTTTTATATTCTGTTTCATTAGTTTAATATACCTATTTTTGTATATAGAATTAAAAATCCCTTCAGATGTAGCTGGAGCTACTTTAATGGTAATTGACACTCACAATTTTGAATTAATTTTAATCGTTCATTGTGGTACATTAGAATTAATTGGTTTTATTTTTTAACCATAGGCAATTGGAACTTCTGCAGTAAGTATAAAAAACATGTTACGTCACATGAATATAATATTTTATGTAAATGTAATTCTTACATGTTCTAAAAATTTCAGCCTGAGCTTTTCACAAATATAATTGGAACATTTATTACGCATGGAGATATAGGAATCGGAACCATTTTAGGTTAGTTCATTTTGGTATTCCTAATTACCACACTAGTGATTAGTTACTGATGCGTGAAACATTTCTGCATGTATGATATGTACTAGGTTTTGTTTTTGACAATCCAAAATATTTTGTTTTCTGAGAACAGTACAGCAAACGTCATGCGTATAAATGTTTTCGCTGTAATATCCATTGAGATTTAACTGTATATAGGCAGTAATTTCAATACCAAACAAACTTGGTTCAATGTAGTATGTTCAAGAAACTAAATTCGTATTCCAAAACGAACTCACAAACGAATTTGTAGTTTAAATAGTTAATGCATGGAATTTTTATGATTTCAGGCTCAGCAGTATTTAATATTTTAGCTGTAGCAGCTGTCTGTGGCATTGGTGCTGGAATGGTAGTTATCCTATTTTGTCCTTGGACAAATATTTAAACTTTTATTTACATTTGCAGATTAGGTTGTTTGCAAATGCTTATTTTGCATGCAAAAATGCTGGAGTAAATTGAAAACATGAGGATTATTTTCAGGTAGTTCCACTGGAATGGTGGTCGGTGACAAGAGATTGCATTTGTTATTCAATAACTGTTGTCTTACTCCTATTTGTTCTGAGGGATGAAAAGATTTATTGGTATGAGGCACTTACCCTTGTCCTAGTCTACAGTTTGTATATCCTTGGTATGACACGATTTCAATCTGATATTTATTTTCTTTGTCCCATGCATGGCTTACAATTGCAATTGCATTTTTATTTGCATAGTGATGTACAAAAATTCATTCCTGAAGAAGGGTGCCGAAAAACTCGTGATGAAAGCAGAACGAAGACTTCGAAAAGATGACAAGGTTGAAACAACTTACACTGCAAAGCCAGTAGACACTAGCTTGGGTGAAACTCCAATGAACGGTTATCGCAATGGAAATGGTTCAAATGGATTAGCACTTCAAGGTCCTGATTGTGTGGAAACTCGAGACGAAATGCTTATTGAACAAGCTGTAAGGCAAACACAGGATGCTGCAGAAGACGGAAAAGGTAGCCGTTTTTTTATTTTCCTACCAGGTAATTTGCAAATTGATTTCTTCAAATAACACTTTTGAAATTAGATGATGGTGGATTGTGTCATTTACCATGGGATGAAGGATGGAAAGCGTGGGTGGAGTTCGTTGTAAGTTGGCCCATTAAATTGATGTTCACAATCACAATTCCCGACTGCAGAAAGGTTCGTTGGAGAAAATGGCACGGTGTCACATTCACAATGTGTATTGTTTGGATCGGAGGTATGTTATCACTTAATAAACAATTTTAACTGGAAAATCAAATTTTAACTATTTTTTTCTTGTTTTTTTCAGTGTTGGCTTACATTGTGAACTTTCAAATGACTGTAATAGGTAAATCTTACGAAAATTCTCTATCTTCAATGCTTTTCTAGTTTCAAGTTAGTAATAATTGTTTTTCTCAGGGCACACTTTAAAAATTCCCGATTCCGTCATGGGACTGACAATAATCGCTGCGGGTACATCTGTTCCTGAAGTAGTTTCGTCCGTAATTGTAGCAAGACAAGGTAAAATTGAAATGAAACAAAGAAATGTTAACAATATCTAATTTTGTTTTCTAATTTTCTATAGGGTTGGGAACAATGGCTGTTAGTAATTCAATCGGATCAAATACATTCGATATTCTCATGTGTCTTGGAATTCCGTGGTTGATTCGGGCTTCTTTGATTGCTAATGAGTCTGTTAATTACGTACAGATAAATTCTACAGGACTGGAATATTCTACCATAATGTTGATATCTTCACTGGTAGTGTTATACATAATTCTTGCATTTAACAAATTTAAATTAGATCGAAAAGTTGGATTTCTTGCTCTGATCCTCTACGCTGTATTCTTAATAATGGCATCTCTCTTTGAGTTAAACGTTTTCTTTACTGTAAACCTCCCCACTTGTCAGTATCATATGGATTAATTCATTTCTTCTCTTTTATGCATTTTACCTGAGGTTTACATCGTGCACACACCGGTATATTAAATAATATTTCTATTGTTAATATTTATGAGTTTATGCATTATGAACTGTAATATTATAGGCATTTATGCAAAGATTCTTGTATATATTATTGCCATGCATGGTCTACAAATATTTTAATGTGAGTAGTGAGTCAAATGTGTCTAGGTCTACAAGTACATTTATAAAATACGTACAACAAAAGTTCCTAAAGAATCAGAACGTATAATTGTGTCTGTATTCTATATAATATGCTTGTTACAGTTATTATATTGCTAAATGGGCGATTTAGTATTGTGTATATAATACTTAATGTATGAATGTGTGGATTTTAATGAATAGTTTTATTTTATAGTTTCATTTACTCATAAGTGCATTCCCTGGATATAATTGTTTTTAATAAATTGTAAATTACACTACTAAATTCCTATATTGCACTTTTATTGCAACTCGTTTAGTCTAGAAAAATGGTTTTTGTCAATGTTCAGTGCAAAATCATGACTGCATTCCCATTTTAATTTCTGAATGAGTGCAAATCGTATCTTCACTTTAAAAGCATACTGACTATGCATTGTAATTACAGTATAATGGGTTTAGTGTAAGTGAACTGCCAAGTACGTACTCTGCAATTTTATAAAAATAAATAAACAGATAATTATGCTGGAGTGAAATGTTCTCTTTGTATTTTTAAACCCTTCGGGAATCAAAAGCACCTTTCAACCAACCTTATAGTGCTGCTGTTATAATATAAACACGATGAGATACCTTGGCGGTATATATTCATAAGTTTATCGATTGGAAAATGATATATTTATTGAAGATATAGATAATAAACAATCCTGTTAGGCAAACATTTACATTCATCCAGGTACGGAGGTGTCAAAGTTCTCGTACACCCAAAATAACTGCACTTTTATATGGATTTGATGCCTATAGTGATAGCATTTCATATCAATACTCTATCTGTCTCAAAGGAACGTGTAATGGATTGATGCGTATAAAATTTATAATCCATTATGTGCTGACTGAGGCTAAAAAACTGTCAAATATCATTTTGAGTGTCATTATAAGCCCATGTTATTTTTACAGACAAGCCAACTCCATACATACTCTCAATTCAAAGCGGTGGCACACCAAACCTTGTGCTTATCTATCTTGATAGGTCTTGCTTAAAATAATAAACATGTATACCTCTCGTGAAACAACGCACAAGGTGTACCTACCATTGCATAAAACTGCTATTAAGTGTAAATAGGTACGTAGAACTTCAATATCTGTATAATATCGCACACAGGAATTGTTTTACAGGCGTAAAGGATTACACTATACTGGTATTTAGTGGTTAAACACTCGCCAAACTGCACATTCGATAAGATAATGAATAGGATAGTATACTTTACCGGTATTTGGAAAGACAACACCTGGTTTACCAAAATGGAGCACGGAAATCTTAGACTAGATAAGTAGATAAACCCGCGTTTCTTACATCTTTTCTCCTTCGCTGTCTTGAAAGTGTATCCTGTACTTCAAATAGGTAATTATTCGCTAATACTATTAAACTTTAAAGCAAACAATGAAAAATTATTTACATGTAGGAAATTTCCAAGATTTCCAATTAGTTAACTAAAAGAAATAATTTAAAATTCAGTACCTTACGGCTACAATTGACATGGGACTGACATTCCAGTTGGATGACTTAATTCAGAATCAAGACTTTAGAGAAACTTCCGAATTTCGATCATGGAGACGGCTACATATCTGCCAATCAAAATTAACAAGTGTGGGAGAAATGGCAACTTTAATGGCATTTTTCTCTGTGGTAATGTTTTTGCAATGTTTTTGTTTTCAATTTAAATGAAAAATTAAATAATTAAGTGTATACTATACCAGAGCCGACCTTAGACCGTTAGACCGTAAAATAAATGACCACTAAGAATTCGATACGTTTTCCTATATATTCGTATTGCTATTTTTGATTTTCGTACTAAAATGGCAAAATTTTTAACGCTTAGGGCAAATATTATTAATTTTTTTATAGAAAATAGCAAAATGTTTAATTTTAAGGATTATTACTAGTTTCTCAGAATTACTGTCGATGATACAATTACTATTTGCTTTCCGCATTATGGAAAAAATGTCAATGAATGAATCACGGTGAATGATACTATTTGTTTTAGATATCCGCAGTAGAATTACAAATCGCCGACGGAGATGCAAGTCCAAATCTCATAATAGCCTTTGTCTGTGTAACGTCTCTTCAAGTAGCAACTACAATCATAGTGAAAGTCATCACTGCTAGTATTCTTCCGTCAATGCAAACTGTAGCTGAGACTTCGGACTTTACAGACTCAATTAGATCTCCTCATGACCAATTAATAAATATAATTGACATTACGTGTGTCCTCGGACACACTTTTGCGCCGTTTTTATTCTGCCTTGATATAATTTTACTAGCTTGGATAAAATTTAAGCATTTTTCATTTGAAGCCCCTGTTGCAGTGACAGCTATAATGGCGCCTGTCCAAGTGATAATAATTGTATTCGGGGTGGTTATGTACAAACAAATTATTGAATTTAGACGAGTTGAATGTCTAGTCCCTAACCGAAGATATTCTGAAATCGCTGAGACTTGGGATGAAGATGATAGTAGCTTCTCTTCAAGGAGATCTTCTCGTTCAGAGAACTCTGGACTACTCAGCTCTTACAATTCTGTCTCTTACGGAGCAACATTTCAAAATGAACATGTATTTTATTATAATATGTCCCAGAAAGCATACTCTGATGTTTTCCGATAGTTATACAGTTACAATCAAACATGTTTTTACGATTTGTAAAGAAAAAAAATATTAAATTGTCTTTGTTTTTTTGTTATTTCTAATCAAGACTTGCGTCATTAAATTCTATCTCTTGAACTGCGTTATCTACAGCTGTCAATAGAAGAATGCTATATAGGTTCTGCATAATATATTTAAATGATTATTTGTACATCGTAAAAAATAGATTCTGAAAATATTTGCTACAAGGAAATAACGTCAACAGATTTTACAGACTAATCAGCTCATTGAATAGTATAGGGAATTCTATTAATCTCTATATAACAATTAAAATAAATTCATACTAAATTCTGAAACCAAAACAGGATTAGTCTCTTAACGTGAAAAATGTAGCAATAAAACGAGCATTGATAGCGGGATGTTGTTATCATTGATATCTCCCTCAATTACTTATCAAATGCTAAAGTCTCAATGTCAGTTAATGATAAAGTTTTAAAAAATACATGGTCATGTGTGACAGACTCATTAATTCTGCGAGTTTGCAATACCTACAGAAATGTGTAGGCGTTCCTACAACGCAGTTTTCTTTGGGATACGTAAACAAATTAGGAAAAATGAAAGTTAAACCAATTTTTCAGCAGCCGATTTCAGAACAATATCGTTTGCAACAAAGGCTTATGAGAAGCAATGCAAAATTATCTAGTGCCTGCAGAATAGCGACAGTTTTGTCATTTTTTACCCTTGTGAGTTTTCCAATCTGGATCAAATTCAAATTTTTATGTTACCAATACTATATAAATATAATAAAGCGTAGTAAATTATAAATAACTGTTTTATAATGTACAGACTGCTGCTGTTGAAATGAATATTCATGATGGCGATGCACGTCCAGAGTTGATAGTAGCTTTCGTCATTTGTGCATCTCTTCTCATCTCTACAACGGTATTTGTACGACTTGCTTTCTTGTGGATAATTCCTCGTTTTGAGACAGCAGCTTTGATGTCGCAGTACTCATTAGAAGAATTGGACAGAGTTCCCCATGAAAATCTCTTACTGTTCATGGACATTGTTTGGATACTAGCCACCACTGTCGGTTATTTCCTTTTTGTACTAGAATTTATTCTTTTATCGTGGATTAAATTTCAACATTTTACAGTGGGTGCACCATACAGTGCAACTCTAATTATGACACCTGTTCTTATTGGAATTACCATACTTGCTCTAACTTTCTATAAGAAATTACTAACAAGAACCAAAGTCATTCGGGAGGCTAACAAAAGACGAAGATCATCGTTGGCACTGGGAAGTATACATAGCAGCTCCCACAAAGACACTTTTGTTTGTGATTGTGATCTTCAGGTGAAGCAGCTACAAAATATTTATGACGTACAAATAGGAGCATCTTCAGTGTGAAATGGTGCGAATGCTTTAAACCAATTCGAATATGTGTATGTTACCCTATAGCCTATAGTAAACCATTAAAAAATTACCATATGATAGTATTTAACAAAACGACTGAAAACATTTGTCATAATTAATTCCAAAGTCCTAATTTTATTGTTGCATTATTTATTTATATTGTACAAATGTAAACACAATAAATTAAGGTCAAACGATGCAATAAACCTGAAACATGTTTTTCCACCCGATTCAGGAGTAGGAGCAGTGTATTAAAAGATTAAAACCAACTGCAGAATATGCAGAATTTACTTCAAAAATTTTCTTTTGGTCTGGCCATTGACAAGTTTGTTAGGCTGTAAAATTGTTAGACCTACAATTTAGGATTACCTACACTAGTTTACTAGTATATTCTAGATAAAAGTATTTCTAAATGTTTATTTTTCGACAATAATAATAAAAAATATTCCATCAATAATATTTGATAATACTTTTATACTTTAGCAAGCACAAACACAATTGTATGTTTGAAGTGTATTCAACATTACAATTGAAGTGATAATCTGCTTATTGCCTGATTGTAATGATGAATATCAATTTGGCACATTATTTCATTCTACGAACATCGTATAAGTAGTATTATGTGTGCTTGGTTTATGTTATGCTACACGGAAATTAGCATTGCTTAAAAACGCTAGTGTAGTAAATAACAAACATCGAACTTGAACTCGAATGAACTTATTTTCATTATATGGTAAACCTTGATGCTTTTTCTGGGCTGCATTCTATACTAATACACAAAGAAAATTAGCCTTTCACTAATTGAAACAACGCACAACTGCATATATTGCAGAGGTTCAGTCACATTCACATCAGAAAAAGGACTAATATCATATCACAGCGTATCGTGATTGCAAACAAAGTAGGTTGGCATTACATCTTTCATTATTTTTGTTATGATGTTGGCATAAGCAAATCAACGACCGTGTTTGGAACAAAATGAGTATAGCTAAGTATATTATGTTTGTTTGTAGTTTGCACAATAAGCTTGTCAACCTGTCATCGTGACAATTGTGACATACAAGCCTGCAGAAGTATATACAGTCTTGCTTTGATTGCTTGTACATAAGTTACACTTTAGATATGGATTTAATAGGATCAAAGAGATGTACACTTCCACTGGTTAGTATTAATTCCACCAGTCCCATACTAAGCCAGTTACCAGAACATCACTTGCAGGCATACCACACATAAAAATAGGTTTAAATATAGACTGACTCTACTACATGAATGTAACTGGTTAATTTCTTAACTATTTATTTAACGATTTTATTACACAAATAGCTTAAACTTAGATTGATTGGGCATTTCATTTCCGCTGATAACGACTCTGTAGGTATTTCCGTTGTTTCCAATCTAAATATATCTGCCCATAGGAATATTGAATTTGAAATTCATGGCACAGGTAAATTAATGGAAAGTCATTGCATCCAAATCTATAACATGGCCTTCTAAATGCGTCTCTGATATGATATATATATATAGCAGAGTAAAATAATATCAGACAAATATTCACTTTGGCTGCATTTGCGATTTGAAATCATTGTCTGATTACATAAGCAGTACAATAATGACGACCAAATAGAGGCATAATTCTAAATGCTGCTTTTTGGACAAGGGCATGTTGGTATTTCATATATTATGCTACATTTTTGCTGAATTATGTTTTTTTTCAATATTTATTCCTTTTGTACACAACCAACCTTTCACTTGGCATTAGCAAGATTATATGATCTATTATTCATCAGCCAAGTGGGATAATATGATGATTGAATGCATACTTTTATAATGCAAACGCAACTATTGCATAAGGTGGTACCTAACAAAACTACGTGAAACTAGAAACGTTCACAACGATCTTCGCATATTTTATGCATACCTAGCTTGAACTTTACATATGCACACATTTTGCAATTAGTATAGTGCCACGTAGAGCATTGGTATAATAATGCAAATATAAATATTTAGCAGCTTAACATATTGCTGCTATCACTGTATAATTAATTGCTAAGTAAGTATAATAAAATAATTTACATCTATTACTGCTTACTTGGAAATGTTATCTCCATTGAATTTTGCTACGAATGATCTGCAATTTCGCCGTATTAAGCATTAACAGGATCAGATAAACTAATACCAAAAGTAAAAGGAAGATTTCCGCATAATGTCACTTCGATTTTTGGTCTAGGGCACAGAACAGTGAACATTTCAATCATAATGCATCCAATTTCCTTGCAACACGGGGGTGCTAGTATGGAATGCTAGTACGTATTGAATCAAAGCTATTACATAACAGAGCTTTAACCCTAGTAAACTCATCCGAAATCTAAAATATCAAAATTTTTAATTAGTGCCAGTTACAACCTATGGAAATAATAATATGATATAGTATAATAGTAAGCAGTAACAGCAAGAAAACCTAATTCAAGCAAGACGCACTTGACTTTCTCTTTGTGCGTTGTCCAGCAGAAAAATGTTTGACCAATTTTTCACACGTTCCATCACAATAGTTAGCGAAGACGAAAATTGCACAGAATCCAGTCTAAGTGAATTTCCCCCAGATCTTTTCACCCAAGAACAAAGACAATCAGGATTTGTTGCACTTCACTTCATTGCAGCTTTCTACACATTCTATTTTCTAGCCGTTGTCTGTGATGAGTATTTCGTCCCTTCGGTTGAACGAATTGCAAAAGGTAAGTTACATTCTCACATTCATGGTCGTTTCTCTTGCCATTTACTGGAATCGAGTTTTCTACAAAATTGCCCCATCTAAAGTTATTTTTATCACAATACACATGCATCTATTTGTGAATGACACATTCGAGAAAACCTAATTTATTTATGATCCACATTTAGAATTCCAAATTCCCAGTGAAATAGCAGGATGCACTGTTCTTGGAATTGCAAATAGTTCACCAGAACTATTTACCAATATCATCGGGACGTTTGTAACAAAAGGAGATCTTGGATTGGGAACGTAAGACTCAAATCATTTTCTGAAACGATGATCTACCAATTTTACGGAATCATCTAAAATGCATAAAACTGCTAAATTATAGGGTTTTAGGGGCCAGTGTGTTCAATATATTTGCTGTCGCAGCCTGCATTGGTCTTGGTACATCTAAGGTTCGTTAAATTTTTAAACATAAAGCTAAATAATTCCATACGTGCTAAATGTAGATTGTGAATATTGATTTCGGCTTCATTTTAGGCTGTAAGTATTCAATGGTGGCCAATTTCGAGAGACTGTTTTTTCTATGTGGTAGCTATACTGTGTCTATTTCAAATGCTCATTGATCATGAAGTAATGTGGTGGGACGGGATGACCTTGGTGTTACTCTACTGCATCTATATCTTGAGTAATCAGAATTAGTTTGAGAAATTATTTCTAATTATTGTGATAAAGATGGTAGCCAGAGGTAGAGAGGGATAGTCGGGAGAAGCATGAATCAGGTGAAGATGCCACGGAATAATAGACGGACAATCTGCAGTACTTCTTAACTGTCTCTCTTTATTTCTGCCATCTTGGTGCAGACTTACTTCGCAGACCGAGACCAAACGACTGATCAACTGATCGAGTAGAAAGCCAATCCTCTACTGATCGACCTGATCGAGTAGACTGCCAATCCTCTACTCCTCCCTACTACTGACTTTACAATCTCTTTTCTGCTTTCTGTTTCGCTACCGCTCAACAGTTACAATCAGCCAGTCTCCCCCGTGCGCATGTCGCACCTTATATTATTATAGTACAATAGTATCCCCTTATAGATAGTACATTAACACTACAAATACTACATTATACATACTATGCTAAATAATTAACTTTTTTGTTTTTCTTAGTAATTTACTTCAACACTCGGCTTCGTTCATTTTTTAAGCGTGTGATTTTCAAATCTGAGAGACGCTATACATTCAACAAAGCAAATCGAGACAAAGGAGTTACTCGGTCGAATGATAGCACAAACACTTTTAGTCTTAGTATAGATGACACTACAACCATTTCTTCTGTAAATGAAGACGATCTTGAGCAAATACCTGACATAATAGATCAAGAAGACGAAGATCGTTAGTATCTCTTTTTAAATATAAATTGGTTTCAGTTTCAGCATGATTTAAAACTAATTAGTTTTGAAATTATTATCTCTCAGAGACTCTAGGTCTATTTAAACTTCCATATGGAGAGGGATGGACTGTTTGGGCACATTGGGCAGTTGGCTGGCCAATTCGTGTCATTCTTAGGTTTACTGTTCCTGACTGCAAAAAAGCTAGATGGAAACGTTGGTATCCGGTGACATTTGTCATGTGTATTGCATGGAACACTGCACTTTGCTATTTTGTGTCATTTATGGTCACTTGCATTGGTGAGTTTCTTCAAAGGGATGTTTTCACTTACTCATGAGATGTTTTTGTCGTTTGTCGTATCTAATTGTTCCGGTGTTTTTCTCTCAACTTGCAGGCTACACATTTAACCTACCCGACAGTGTCTTAGGCTTAACTGTGATAGCTGCTGGCACAAGGTACCCATTACACTTTCTGTCTTATCCTACTGATAACAGTTTTTTTACCATTTTTATTCTTAAACCTTTCTCTAATTTATTTTCCAGTGTCCCACAGGCAGTCAGCTCCATAATAGTAGCACGAAAAGGTATTTTTACTCTATATCTCTGACTCTGTACAAATAATCTTGATTTACAAGCACTATATAGCAATTAGCACACAATTATGGCTGTATAATAATTCTACACGTGTTTAATTTTTTTAGGACTCGGTACAATGGCAATGAACAATGCGATTGGCTCAAACATTTTTAATTGTCTTATTTGTCTCGGTTTTCCATGGCTAATCCAGATTCTCATACGTTTGAAAACGTCCAACCCTTACATACAGATCTATTCTGAAGCTTTGTATTATACGACTCTTATGCTAATAGGCTCCGTCGCTATCCTTTACATTATGATTGCACTAAATAAGTTTACCATTGATAGGAAAATTGGATGGATCTCTTTGGTTTCATATATACTTTTCTTAGTAATTGGATCTTTGTTTGAACTTAATGTTTTCTTCCATGTGAATCCTCCCCAGTGTTGACATTATCACACTGAATGACTACAAATGAACTGTAACTTGATGTTGAATGCTCATAGTTTGTTTAATCCATATTTTCTCACCCTTACAGAATAATACTGTACGATGTACGATGTAATTGCACAGGGATATGGCTAACCTAACCATGTTGGATTAGCAAATGTATTTATGTACCTATATAGGGCTTTATTAGCCACCGACTTTACATTTAAGGTTTGTTATATAACTGACCGTAATAAGTTTCGTTAACTAATAATAATTAATACTTGTACATTCATGTTAAATATCTAACACTATAATTTCTAACCCTCAGTTGAAGAGGTACAAATAACAAAAAATAAAACTTGTTCCAAACTGATGTATGCTATGCTTGACGTTACCTGCGAACAATGAGCATAAGTTGTATACATTTACTTGACTACGTTTATCGTATAGATACCATAGGAAGACACTTGAGCTTAACATATTGCAAACACTTTTTTATGCCCTTTACTTACAAATTGTCTAAATAGAAAATATACAACAGAAGGTAGACAGCGTAGAAGATATCTCAATAGTGTATGTGTACGTGCTTATACTTACGACGAAATGTATATTATGCTAGATTCTAACATCTTTATGCTATACAGCTTATATTTGTATTCGTTTTATTCCAGGAGAAGATAGAATTAAGATAAAAAATGTCTTGGAATCACTACATGTGCTCATACATTAACGTGTTGTAGTTCAAGGACAAAGTAATGCTACACTAGAAGATATGCTACTTACTCACATAGGTAGTATGGTCCTGGTCAGTGTTGAAGAGAATATCATTGGTAGTTGTCCAGAAAAAGTATCTGAGAGTGCCGGTTACATCTAAAAGGAACGTAATTCTGGCCAGTACATAGTCGTAATCATCTGCATTAATTTTATTTTAAATACAAAAGCATAGCAATTAAACCATGTTAAGTAATCTTCGAAGTTTACAATTTGTGATACACTCTTGTGATGTGCTATTTAGTTGATAATCATATCTACGCTTACTGCAATCAAGTGAACTAGTTTACATTTCAAACAGTACAGATTTAAGTTATATTAAATCTTTAGTCCTATTAAAGTGAAATCCTCTTGCAGAACCTAGTTCGTCTTGCCTATTATTGCTAATTTGACAGCATGTAACGGGAATCATTTACAAGTGTACACGCACGCTGCTGGTTTGATATTATGTTGAGTGTGGCATGTACCTATAATGTAACTGACATTACTATCATTATAGGTTATTATACATATAGCTATAATGATTAGTAATGCACAGTGAACATGCATTGTTAAGAAATGTAGAAACCCGTAAATAATAACACTAATTTCGATTTCTATCGCTATTTTGAGATCTATCAAACTGCACATAACTAGATCGAACTGCACAGATTCTCTATCCTGTTCAATGAATAATTCAGCTGAAGGATTTATCTGTGTTTGTTCAAAAACTGTATTCAATATGTAAAATGTCACCACAATAAATCTGGACTGGTACTCAAAGAGCTACGAAGACTACTCACATTCACATGATAACATAAATGCAAAGGTTGTGGACTGCGATGTAGAATAAATAAATCCTTGCTATCAGACTGAACAAATAATAATGGGTGAATAAACAGAAGTACATATACTGATGACGCTTATGCATGGGTACGGAAGGTGAAAGTGATAAGATTCGAGTTTTAACATGTGACCGAAATTGAATAGAATCTTACAATTAACTCAATTAGATTGTTCATTGTATTTACTTACATACTACAAGCACTCTAACTTAATGCAATAATTACCTCTACTAAATACTAGTTCAGTTCGGTTGTAATTACTTTTTAATTTTTGGCAATATCAGTTCATTAATTCACAACTTCATGGAGCACAATTAAAGAAGTTAAAGAAAGCCTAAAAGATCAAACGGACAAATTTAATCCACTCAAAACCTGCAGTTCTTTTGTGACAGTTTTATTTTTATTTTCCTAAGAATCATGATTACAGCTAAGGAATTGGAAAACGGCGAACAAAGACGGCTAGAGCGTCGGCGTTTTCTCAAGCGTAAAATAAGAACGAAGAGAAATATTCTCATTTTCACTTTCTCGGTATTTTTTGCCTACTTGAGTTTATCCGCCGAAGAAGTTGATTCTGCATCAGTTGCTTTCGATTCCCCCCATAACATGATGCCTCCGTTTTTTGGCTATGGAGATGAAACTGGATCATATAATGCAGGTATTTTACCCATACATAATATTACGAGTATAGTTTTTATTTAGGAAGAATTTTTCTAAAACTCCGAAACGATACTTACTACCCATACAAATCAACAACTCAAGCTCAATGCATTCGTTACTCTCAAATCCCAAGAAATGATTTGGAATTCTATAGAGTTCACGAAAGAAAGAAAATAATTTATTTTACCATCAGACAAAAATTAAAATTAAAAAATGATTCTCTGCTAGTAAAATAGTTTTTCAAACAGTATTAAATCTCATCAATGATGATTTCTACTTAGTTTTATTGCTGTAAGGTGCAAAGTTCAAACAGTATTACAATCGTACCTAGCTGTCTAGTCTTTAAAAAACTTAAAAATTCATTCTAGTATTTAGCCTGAGAACTGCAGGCCACGGGGAATACTTTGGATGCATTACACAATGCTTGTTATAATGATAAATATTTTATGTAACGCAGTGTAGAACATGGTTGTATAATTTAGTGCAGAAATTTCTTAATGTTAATAAGTATACGGAAGTATAGGAGATATATTGAAGTAAGTTGATGTTGACAGGTGGAAGGTTGTTAAGAGCGTCTGCTGTAGATTCTTCCGGTGTTTCTCAAAGTGCCTCTTCAAATAATAATGGGAATAATGCGGACAAAGTTCGTAGAGACACTAATGGACGGGATAAAAATGAGCTCGAAGCTGTTCTTCGAGTTCCAGGAATAAATTGCACTCCGCCAGGAATTGACGACTTCCCTTCAGATCTTTTCACTCCTGAGCAAAGACGACAAGGGGCAGTTGTAATACATTTTATTGTTTCCATATACGTTTTCTATGCCTTAGCTCTAGCCTGTGATGACTACTTCGTCCCGTCTATCGAGTGCATATGCGAAGGTTACTAATTTTATTTACTACTTCCACTTTACTTCCGTTTTAAAAAAACCCGGAACATGATTTATCATTTAGTGGTACCCCAATGCTTTAGGACAATGCCCAGACTGATTCGTTTGTACCTCCCGTGTCCTATTCCTAACGGTCGCTTCTGGTCAGCTTGAAAATGCCATAATTTTGTAAATAGTGGCCAAAAATGTTCTAAATATTTCATATTATTATGCCCATGGTATTTTATATAGAGATATGGACAAAACTAAAAGTTCTGGCTCGTAGCTACAGAGTATCTATCTTTTAAATAAGCCATCATGTGTATAAAAATCTAGTACTTTTTTTACCATTTTCCCCTTTCTTTTACCAATAAACCTATTTGCAAAATGATTTTACACCTCTTTCCACTGAAATACATTTTAATTCTAGGAAAACTGAAAAAAAGCTTGAGAATTCCATTTTTAAATTCCTGCAATATTTTTATATTTTTGCATTTTTTGCATTTTTGCACTGCATGCAAATTCTTGAGATTTTAACTAAACGATTCATTACAGGAAACGTACCCTTACAATATTTATGCGTAAACCAATTTAAAATGCATTACAATTTCCGTATTCATTTTTTAAATATTATTTCTATTCCAGAACTCCATTTAAGCTCCGATGTAGCCGGAGCTTCATTCATGGCTATTGGGACTTCAGCACCAGAGTATGGCTATGAAATATTAAATTACCTCATTTCTCATTTTATTCTTGAAACAGGATTTTCCTGTTTAAATTAAAGTGTTTCTAAAATGAAACAAAGAAATATCATTTGCCTTATTGAGGTGTAGTAACATATTAGCTTCTAAATTCGTAATGATTTTGATATCCGCAGGTTGTTCACAAATATAATAGGTACCTTTGTTACAAAAACAGACTTGGGAGTGGGAGCAATTGTCGGTACGTTTTTTGTTATTTTTTATTTATTTATATGTATTATTTGTTGTTATATACTTTGACTGGTCTGTGGTTTTAGGATCCGCTGTGTTCAATATTTTGGCAGTTGGAGCTTGTTGTGGCATAGCAGCTCACTCGGTAAGACTAAAAAAACGATAACAGATTTCGTCTCGATGAAACATTTCCGAATGTTTACTAAGTGTGTTATTTAATCTAAACCACTAAACATTTGGGAATTTTCCATGTAGGCCTTGCCCCTGGATTGGTATCCACTGACACGTGATTGTATTTTCTACTCTGTATCAGTCGTGCTTCTCATCTTTGTGCTGAATAACCGACAGGTGTTTTGGTACGAAGGACTGGTGCTTGTCTTGGCGTATCTTGTGTACTTAGGAGGTAATTCAACTTATACCACTTGTAAAATGAGATTTGGGTGCAGTTGTATTGACTTTGGGAAATGGCTATTGATATTGAGTGGAATCTGCAGTTTTATGAAGGTTAAGTGAAATCGGTTAGACGTGTGAATGTGGGCAGTGCAGAGTTTGGTATTATGGATTGCTACAGCTCAGTTGTTAAGCTCGTACTAATTGTTGCAGTCAGAGAGTGATGTGACATGGAGTGATGTGACTATCAGAGCTAGCAATTTGGGAAAGTGGACAGAGTGAGCTATTTGTGGGTTGGTTCGTTCAGTGATGTAATGAGTGGAAAGTGAGTTCCTTCTTCTGGTTTATTACCATGTTGTTAACAGGCATGTAATTTGCTGCTTTAATATGGCTTTTGGTTCCACGCCTTCCTTTCTCCGTCTCAACCGCACTGATGATTGTAAATGGTGAAAATCCCCTTCGAGTACTATACGTGTTGTACCCGAGTGGATTGCATAGATGCTTTTCATTTCATTAGTGCGACGGAGACAATGTCGACAATTAATCTTCTCTGTCAGCTTTTCCATCTCCTGACATCATACTGAATACGTGTACCATAATGTGCTTTTTACCATTTTCCTGTATTGATTTTAAACACTCGATGCTATTCCTAAAGCGTTCTTCAACATAGTTGTATAATATTACTAGGAAATTGTGTACCATCAGGCATAATACGTATTTACTTTTGTAGTCGCTTATACACATTGTTAAAATGTTGTTAGTTGATGCAGATATCATTATTACAGTATATAATTAGCATTTGTATACTAATTCTTGTAAAGCTTATGATGACTATATAAATGTCTTCCACTAATGGCAACGCACTCTCGTTTCCCTCTGTTTTTCTTTCGGAGACGTTGTTTTAATGAGCAAATGAGAAGAAAGCAACTGTAGACATAGAAATTAAGTAGCAATGATGAATAGGTATGAACGATGTATAATATAATTGTAGTGCTTGATGAAGAAAGATTTCTTCAATTTTTATAAATCTTTTAAGCTTAAGTAGTTCAAACTAGTTTAATTGGTGTTGCGAAAATCAACGAAACTATTTCTTTTTTACAGTCATGTATAAAAACGTAGCATTCAAAAGAGGAGCGGAGAACTTGGTACATAAAATTGGGAAGAAGTTTGGATGGAGTAGTTGGATGTTGACATCGTCAAGAAGAGGATCTCTTGTCTCTAGCCGTCGTGTATCTATCAAGGAGAAAGTAACCTCGGAGCAAACACCACTCTTGGGTAAATAAAATGCAATTCCTTTAAACAAATGAAAGGTTGTGTGAGGATGTCTGAAAATCTAGAGCAATTCTCTAGCGCTGTATAAATTCTGTTCCAGATTTACATAATAAGAAATTTTTCTCTTCAATAAAGGTTTTAATGATAAAAAGATGTGGAGTTGGATATGAACATAAGCACGCTCAGTTCAGGTGTTAGATAATGTTTGCCATCACGGCTTTCGTCTATTTATCCTTGTCAAGACTGCACTGTGACACTCGTAAAGTGCATGCAATCACCAACGGCCAAAAATAAAGTGAAAGTCATGGAGAAAGGCAATTTTCTATGGAGAAATATGACTTTCTTAAAGCCCTCGTAAGCTATCTTTTACAAAGCGTTTCCTGTAGACCTAGAAATACAAACATAGGTAACTGCGTACTATTTTTATGTTTGTGCATTGCACAATCCAAAGACACAAAGCAAGATAACTTTTATTTAATCTGACTTATGAATCCGTCGTTATTTGCCATCTCAAACTTGAAAATTACCTTTTAACTTACTTTTTATTGCACTCCGCCATATTTCTATGCATTTAAATGTTAGTTGTCCAATTTTTCTACAGAACAATTCTGTTTTACTGCTTTTCTGCAATTGGAAACATCTTTTTTTACTTTCAAAATTAGACGAATTTCGCTATTAACACAAGAAGCTATTTACTAAATAGATTTTCACTAGTTTGTGTTGATTACATGACAAATTCTATCATTGAACAAAGAATTATCAAAAAACTCAATAGAGACGTAAAATTGAAATGAATTTCCGTTCCCCTTTTGTTTTTGCAACTCATCTGCAGCAATAGACGACTCTCCTCTTTATTGAACAGGCTTACTTCTTTGTCGATCAGTTCTTCTCATTTTTCATGGATGACAAATGAGGGAGTTTGGCCAACGTTTTCGCCTTTTTTATCATACCCTTTTGTAGACTGTGTAACTCACCTAAGTCTTTTTTTGCTTTCGTTTGGAGAATGATCTATCCTTTATACTTTCTTTTGTCGTTTCCTTATGCAGTTCGTTTCACCCACCACTAGTTGGTTAGTAGAAGCTGTAAATCCCCTATTTTAGTGATAGTACAACCTACAACGTAGATGCAATGTACTTAGAGATAAATATGAGTGAAAGAATATGAGTACTTAACTCAACTATAGGTATATTAATATGATATGAAATATTAAAGTATGTCTCCTATAAGGTTTATTTGTGTAGTAATGTATTATCCTGTAATAGCTTTAATGGCTATCTTCTTAGAATGTAGTAATTTTTCAAGAGTTTCTTGATCTTGCACAGTGGTGAATTGAAGTGAAGGGAAGGGGAGATAAAGAGAAAGCACATTATGTAAGCCTAGCATAAGAGGCACACATGCTACACAATTCAGAAGGCTAAAGCAGCTGTTTTTTATCTTTATTTCTTGACAGACGGCAAAGGTCGGAGTGGGAGGACAAGTCTAAGTCAGAGTTACGACGCTACTGTCCCAGTTACACTGGGGCATGATGATGACATAAATGACAATGAAGATATGACTACCGAAGCCATGGACGAGATCCTCATTGCAAAAGCATTGCATAAATCGGAAAGTCATTTGGAAGAAGAAAAAGGTACTTTTTCTCTTTTCTTACCTCACTAACCAACAATAAGTTAAAATCGAATCAGATTTTATCATATAACCTTACTGCACTAATATTAATACAATTACAGTGCAGTAGTAACTATTATATGAAGTGAAAGTTTAACTAATTATACTGAAAACTTTCGGAGAAAGTAGAAACTCAAATGAAACCATTTATTCATAGCTTATGGTTATTAATTCTGTATATTTAATTGAATCAGAAGACTATGCTTCGGCATCTTATCTCATTTTATTAATAGTTCATTGCCATCGGCATGAGAAAAGTGCTCTTAGAGGAGAAAAGGAAACAGTTGTTTCTAATATACCTTTCCTTGTGGTCTGGGATACCTAAGTATAATATAGATTGTATATAGCAAGGAGTATTAAACTGTTTCTTAAATATAAAGTGTTGACTGTGTTATTATTACGTGGTTGGGAAATCTAAGGAACACTTTGCTCCGAGCCATAAAGAACATCCTACCGAAGTAGACAGCCTCCTACTGAGAGGTGAATGTTGAAATTTTAATGAGCAAACTGTCGACGGATGCGAGTTGAGCACAAAAGTAAAGGTAGCCAGAAACAGACTTGTCTGTCTGCAGATGCATAAGAAAAGTTCTTATACCTACACAGACTTGAATAAACTACTAAGGTATTTTAGAAAAGCTATAGGTAGTTATTTTGAGTTGTTACTGAACTGCAGATGCGAGTTTCACTTACATAAACCTACTATATGCTACATAGACAAATCCAAGACTCGCCCAAGCTGAAATCTAAGGGATCAAGTACTTTACTTTTACTCATATTATTATTGGCTCTGTTTCACGTGCAATAATACAGATAACAATATTTCGCCAAGATTTCTCCAAGTTACACTCTCACAAAAAAGAAATCAAAGGTTAACAATCTAACTACAATTGTCAGCTACCTACTACACTAGTAATTCTAACTTTATGGAAGGGCAACTACCTTTTATCAGAGATAACACGGTCCTCCAGGAAATTTAATACTCTAATCAAATTTGTCATTATGGTTGATATAATTCTACGTCTCACCTCGAGGAGTTACAATGAAACGGAAGCAAAGTTTATTGTACTTTTCATACAGCTCGAATTTCAAGGTACAATCTAGGGAATTCTAACGAAGACTGCCCTGAAGATAAGGAAAAGTCTTCTAGGTTTAGTATCACTAAGATAAAATATGCGTACAGTTTTACTTTTACCGACGTAAGTAGCAGGAAGTACTATCGTCGACGTTTATTATAAGTGTGTACTACAAAAACGTACAAAATGGTAGTGCTTGCTACTTAAGTGTCTTTATTGTAGTGTTTCATTTGTACAAGTATCGTGTCCTCATTTCGCCAGAGTGATTTTGTTTACCTTGAACTTTGAGATGTACATTTTATGAAGCCTTTGGCTTTTTTCACTTTGAATTGGAAAATATTAATGTTTTACTATGTACAGCTCGGAGATTCTTTTGTTATTAAGTTGTTGGCTGATACTGTACAAAGTACAAATACAGAATGATATTTCTTAAGTACACGTGTAAAACTGAATATAGAAGTTTTCGTCACTATACACGTCTTTTCTCGAAACATCAATTAGAATTCCTTTACGACCGACGACTTCCATGTTCAAGGATTAGTGTAGCAAAGTTCTGTTGTTTAGCAAGATGGTAAAGCCTTATTTAATGGCCATAAAATAATTAATATCACTAGAACGCATTGAGGGCATGGGATTTGAGACTTGCATCATCTACTTGACTATACCTGTAATTTAATGGTGTAATAAACTTGGATAAATATGCCTAAAGATTGTGTGGTTGATTGTCATTATCAATAGGTACTTGGAGTAGACTCGTAGTTTCGGTAGTAAAATTCTTATTATCCAATAATGACTCCAGAATACTGGCATTGAATCCATGTGAGGTAAGTAAGCATCTTTCAAAATGAGAATCTCTGCTTAAGATACGAATACGAACGGTTGGTGTAAGTGACACAATAGTTAGCACTATCAGGAAACTTTTTATTGTAGCCTTATTTTGCCCGAAAAAGCAATTTAGTATGGTGATCATGAAAGCGTGTACTTGAAGTTATGTGATCTGGCATTGGCTTCTAGTCTCCGAGGTCTCATACTTTATCGTGACTGGATTTTCCTATTTGAATTTATTACTCTTCAGACGCACCATTTGTGCTGAAAGTCAAAGAAGCTTGCATTTGAAGAAATTATACATCCAGGTTTTTTAAACCAAAAAATAAATGCAATAACAGATGGGGTGTCTAGTACGTTACATCATTCACAAGTCCATAAATTAGATCAAGTAAAGCATACAGTATCTAATTAACAATGTTAAGGAATTTTAATTCTACGAAAGTTCTTTTTACATGTGCGTAAAGTTGCAAATAAATTACGAATAAAAAATGAATTTGGAATATGATGTATTTCGTAGGTGTGGCATAAACATAAAATTCAACCTTAAATTATTACTTCGCACCAGATGTGCACACTATACATCAGTTTGTATAAGGCTTGATTATTTTTACCAAAGATTCGAATCGAAGGTGAATTGAACACTACCTTCAGTGCCAGAGAAATTAGTCCTTATCACTTTATTGCTTTGAATAACGAAAGCAAACATGACATATTAGTTCTTATGCATGTTATTTCGATAATTTATAATTTTATTTTATCAAACTGAGGTACTAAATCTTTCATTAACAATTAAATTGAAATCAATTTCCATTTAACAAGGATACAATGAAGTGCTTCTTTTGTGAAACGGAAATTCCATTTCTTTCTTGTATTTCAAAGCATTGTATCTCAAGCGTTGACGGTGACATTGAAGAAAAAAGATGAGCTTTTGCTTTTAGATCACATCTCGAGTAGGCTAAGGCTTCAAGTATTGTATGTTTTGTAAAAGCTTAAAAGCTACGCCAAACCTTGTTTACTCAGAACTGTTGTGGTAGAATATTTCAACGAGTTGAGGGGAGGGAACAAAAGCTAGTCTCTTTAAATTTGCTTCTTGTAAAGGTTAGTTGATACAGAGTGGCTGTTGTGTCGCGAACAACATCGTGAACAAAGGACGACGGTGAGAGTATATAGTAAATAAAATAAAAAGGACTTTTGGTGTACTTTGTATTTTATTCCTTGTACTCGTTGTATTAAGTTGTTTGCTATGCACAAACAGAAATTGCTCTGTAGAAGAATTACAGCTTCATCTTGAGACGTTTTGTGGTGAAGTTTTCTATTGAACTCATTTTTTAACCCGCATGTTTGGTTTTTGTTGACTTAGCAA
Organism: Tomocerus qinae; assembly: GCA_020055645.1. Taxonomy (NCBI): domain Eukaryota; kingdom Metazoa; phylum Arthropoda; class Collembola; order Entomobryomorpha; family Tomoceridae; genus Tomocerus; species Tomocerus qinae. The sequence goes on from CM034549.1 coordinate 25,802,884, forward strand.
AGTTTTCTTTCGTTATTCTTTCCCGAATGCTTTGCCTTATTACTACCTATCATACTTTATTTTTGTGAATATGTGTCCCAGGTCATTACATATTATGCAGGTCGATGCTGTCACCCTTTGTAAGTTAGTACAAGGTGCAATTTCTAAAATGTCCCTATATATTTAGCATGGAGGTCGGATCAAGATGGGAGATTGCACCCTAGCCTTTTTAAGGCGTACAATGATTGCTGAACTTGTGTATAATTTTGGGATATAGTAAATCGAAGAAGTGTTATGGTTTCATGGTCGTCTCCAATAAATATCACAACAGAAGAAAGTGACAGATTTAGTCAGACGGAGTGACTGAGTAAGTCTAGATTAACCTCAAAGTGTCACTGCTGTCACGCAAGATGCATTCAACTCTGTTGTCTGTCTCCCGCAGAATAGTTGTAAGTTATTGTCAGTACAATGCCCTATGCCAATACTGCTTTGTCGTGCCTCCTTGACAAGATTTACCTATTTAAAACAGTCAGTGAAAGTTTCTCTCATTATTCTCTTCTTCTACAAACCTTGATTCTGACGGAAACTTTCAGTGGCCTTTGAGGCGTATAAGAAAATGTCATTCAGTTCACTCCACTGACTTGGCTTAAGTCAACGTCTATTCAAAAGATCTTCTTTGTACTAATGAGCAGGTTAGGCTTGCAAATTAAAGGCGAAATTAGCCTTACTCAAGATATTACAATATTTCTTGCCCCTTAATAACAATCCTGCTACAATAATTACACAATGAATGTACTGTGTACACTCTGAAATCCGGGAATTCAAATAATGTACACTAAGCCAAAGTTACCTAGTTCCGAGTTGATCTTTGTTCTTTGTGTATAATTACTGTAACATTTGTTGTAAAGTTATAGTTACAACTACTAGACTTTATCAACGTTGATAGAATTCAAGGAATTACTGAGTAATCATTTATTTTTGAAATTTCAGAAGAATGGGGATTATTTAAACTTCCCCGAGGACAAAGTTGCCTCGTTTGGTTCGAATGGATTGTTGGCTGGCCAGTTAGATTTGTTTTTACGTGCACAGTACCTGATTGTCGGGAGAAGAAGCTAAGAAAACTCTACCCGCTTACTTTCATCATGTGTATTACGTGGATTGCTTGTAAGGAAAACTTTTGTAAATGTTTCTAGCTATTTTGGATCAATTTAATTAAAATGGTATCACAATTTAGCCTGAATGCTCTCTTAATGTTTTTAAGTATGTCTATTTATTTTATAACTTTGGTTTCAGTGTTAACCTACGTCGTTTCGTGGATGATGACAACAATTGGTAAGCTTTACAAGAAATTATTGTGCAATTTTACTTAAGGGTAGATTGAAGATTAGATAGAATTAGTTAAATGAGTGTGCAAGTGACAAAAACCACGCTCTTCAGGTTTCCCTTCTGAGAATAAACAAATCCATGGTTTAGCAATTGTAATTCCAATTTGGATTTGTTTGGTTATAGCGAAATAATAGGGCTACCCACGCATGGATTTGAATAAAATCCATGCTCAGAGTTCTCTTCACGTTCACGCTTTCACTTAGCTGTGCGAAGTATTATTAAGTAGTAGCAAGGAAAGTATTTGCGTGTGGTGGTGTAAGATAGAACTTTGTAGAAAGCTATAATTAAGAAACTTGTACAATTGGCTTGAAGGAATGTTCTCGCTGAGAAATGTGTCACAGTGCTTTACTTTCAGAAAGAACGGACATCGATAAAATTAATTATGGTTTCATCTGAGGCCGTCTGTATGAAGTAAAATATTTTCTTTAACTTTCCCATAAGACTGCAATGCAAGACTATCTAGATTGTCCTCGTTATGTCCTTACTTTCACCTTTCACAATGTAAACAATTTTTGGATGAGTGGAGCTGAAAAAGATTTATTTCCCTGAGAAGTCAAGTCAAGCCAGGAGAAATTAATTCCCCTTGTATAGCTATCTGCCACGGAATATACAAATTCAAATGCTATAGGTAAAAGAGACTCTTGAGGACGGAAATTCTATGATCACTATCCTACTATATGCAATTGGTTCTATGTCTAATGAAAAAGTGTCTGTATGTGCCTGGCTTAAAGTGAAATCAATATTCACGGAAAATCAACTTTGAAAAAGGACGGGGGTGTAGTTGTAATGAATGGCTTAGGTAAATAATATAAATGGCACAATTACAAACCGGGAGTTCTATACATACTAAGTCAGAGAAAGTGCTAACGTAGTTGAAAATGCACATCATGAAAAACATTACACAAGTGAACTGGTAGTTAAGTATTCCGTTTAGTATTGACTTTACCAAGTTACGAGGTGCCATTTATTACGAGAAGGAAACCCAATGTTATCATAAGCCAAAATGCTATCTCTAATGAAAGTCCAATTATAATTATTACTACTGAAGGAGAGCTGAATGCATTTGTTCATACAATTCAAGTGAACTAAACTTTTCCTTAATTATTCATTAAATTTTACATCAACAGTGTTTGTTATAATATCTCTTACAACGTTACAAGTACATTAATGCTCTACCAAAGTTTCATTGCAGGGGGTATAGAAGGGCAATATATAGGATTAGAGTAGCTTCCTTAATGTACCGACTACAATTACTCCGATTGTTAAGGAAATTCGATTTTATGTAAGGACCGGAAGAATCATGGCGCTAGAAATTTCACCTGAGCAGAAGAAAGTGGAATTCCCCAGTTATCTGCTATATGGACTAGTTAGACTCGATGATATCTCTTATAGGAGCAATGAAGACGGAAGAAAGATCGAGTGATTGGCTGACATGACAGTTAAACTAATTGGTTTCTTAAGTCTTTCTCAACGTGAAAAACAAATCCGTCTTGTCTACTATGGGATGTGCGCTATTTAGGATAGATTTTTCCAAGTATATTCCATATAGGTAACCATGTTTCTCCGAAAAACGAGAGTTTTCCTAAGAATTACACAATTCTATTGTATGTATGTAAGCTAAAAATACGCATGGCTTGATCAAACCCTATTATGATGAGTATTGTATTGCCCGTTATCATTATTGCAGCTTATTGTTTTAGAAGAATCTTCAGGAATTATAAGTTTCCGACTGTTGTCGAGTTTTGACACGTGTCTGTAGTTCTGATTTCCTAAATGCACATTAGAATCTAGAAATCACCTGATAAATATTTTTCTTCTGATCAAAATTCTTTTCAGGCGTTTCTACAGCTGAACTTTATTATAATTGCATCAGTGATGCTGCAGAGTATACCGAGTCTAGTCAGTAGATAAAAAAATGTGGTATAGATATGCATAGCTGTAGACACAACAGATTTTGCAAACAAAAGTTATTGTTTGAGAAAAGCTAGTTCTATTGAATACCTGTTCTTAAATTGAAAAGAAATATTTTTGGTAGCTGAAGCTTCTTCTCGTTTAATACGATGTTATAATATCGAAGTAAGGAAGAAATATGGCAATACAGTCAGCGTGGCAAGATATTTACGTAACTTTTCATCAATTTTCTCCTGTCACGCTCCTATTACAGCTTTTGTATTTTGTTTTTTTGCCATAAAGCCGGGAAAGTTTATCAGGAACACGAACAGGCTTCCATGACGCACCTGTACAATATTGGAAAGGCTAGCCCAAAGTTGGGAGATAATGTGGTATCTACCATCAATGCATGTAGATACTTATTTCGGAGGAGTACTAAGAGCATTGTACAACATTCTGAAGGAAAAAGAAGAAAAGATGAGATCGGGCCATCTGATCGATAATTCTATTTTTCAGGGAGGAAACTCCCGTTAGCTTTGTTCATTGTGACTCTGACGTGACATATTTCCGTCCTGTCTACTCCATTACTATGCAAATATTGTGAATGACAAACTAGTACGTGATATTAAGTTCAAGATGTAGTTGTAGTAAATAAGTGTGTATATGTAGGTGATGGAGAACAACCAAATGAGATGTGCAAATACATCTGCCTCCTCTCCCATAAAATAGAATTATCTAATACTATTTCTATTCTAAACCATGCACAGGAAATAACATTCGGGCAGCTATTCACACGTGCGTTATCCTTGACATGTCCTTACAATTCTGTGATATATAACCAAAGATAAGTACCAACAGTTAAATAATCCATCACGTTTGTGTGTACTCCATAAGTATCTATACATGACAGCGTGTCTTATTAATCTTTGTCTTCCCTTTACTCCTCACACTATTCTTTCTAGTAGTAACCACTACTCTTTGAGACCCACGTCCTTATCGGATGTCATCTTCTTCCACTAAAACTCAAAGTCCACAATATTAGAAAGTGGAAAATGATCACATACGCTTTTCATCTCTTCCGAAATATCAATATACGTCTTGAGACTCTTTCTTGCACTATCTTATTAGCACTATGCTAGTCAAAATTAATTTAAAATAATTTACTAGTAGATTTTACAGCCCTAAGTTCAAACGTAAGCGTTTTCAGTTTTCCTAGAAAAATATCTTGATGTTTACCTTGTTTTCTTCTGATTTCATCCAATATTACATGCTGGCGTTTTGCATTCATATGGATTTATTTCAAAAATGAGGTCAAAATCAAAATTAAGCTTAATTCCTCCCACAAGTTCATGTCTGTAATAATTTCAGTATGCTTGCAGATGTTTCGCACATGTCCCGTTAGTAATATTGTACTTTCAACTTTGGTACTATACAAAGCAAATTATGTGCATCAATAGCGCAGAATTCCAATTACTTGTATTGTATTAATAACTTTACATGTAAACCAAGTAGCCGAAGCCCTTGTAGTTGTTAAATTGTTTTTCGGGTAAGTAGGCCAAGTACAAAGTACAGCTTCCTTTGTGGCGGCTTTATTTCAGAAGATATATCAACAATATTTGTTATGCTGGAATTTTAGCCAACTTTGACTGTTCCACCTACTTATTCAAATAACATTTATATTCCAATGTAGTAAGTAGCAATAATGCATAGTTTACGGTCTACTTAGCAAGATGTAATACAAAAAGTACAGTACAGACTGTAGAAACTGATTATTAGAACTTTCTTTGCATGCCAGTTCAGTGTCAGAGGAAAAGAAATAAGAAAAAGATTTTTGAAATCACCTGAATCATTTCGTACCTATGAGAAAAGAGCTGAAAACAATCCAATCGTTGCTAATATATTTTTTACAGTAGAATGGATTATATTGGTTGAGACTTTGAGACTAACATTTTGCTTCATCTCCGTATTTCTTTTGCCTTTGCCCCTTGAGATTTTTCTAGACATTTAGTTTTTCGTCAGTGAACCTAAGCACATTTTTGAATAAAACCAAGAATGGTTCAGAAAGAGCGATATTCGTTTTCTCGAGGTGAAAATGGCTAGTGTTGGTGTTGATTTGACTAGATTTGCTACTTTCCTTATGCAAGTTCAGTGAAGGATTTATAAAATGAAAACAAACGATAGACAGTTCCATTCTGCGAATTCAAAGTTTAAACCTATGTTGATTTTTTTGGGCAAGGTATTTTCTCACAGGTAGTATTATGTTGAACAATGGAAAGTCTGTGTGTAGGTGTGTTATAACTTTTTATTCTTGAAAGTTAGTGTCAATATTATCGCAACACTTTATCTTGAATTTTTGGTTTTCATCAACCTTGCTATGATAATAAAAATATTAGAGCTGTATTCTTACTCTTGGTGGATCTCAATTCTTTGACATGATGGGATTGTGTAGCTATGTTAATTTCAAGGACCGGAGTGTGAGTGTATTTCTAAACGGAGGAGCGAGGAAAGCCAACAATATTATCACGGAATACTATCGACAGATACGCAAGCAAATCCTGTGAATATTTTTACCCTGGAGAATTTCCAGATGAAAACGGAAATATTTGCATTAAATTATGCAACTGCGTCTTGTATGTCTTGTCAGAGCATTTGGATCTAGCTCAACGATAGTTTCTAGGCGTAAATTTAAAATCCTAAAATATAAGGAGAAAATTCTGATTTAATGTTTCGTGTAAGCGTGACGGGAAAAGCATTTCTTTAATATGCATTTGAATTTGTAGGCCACACGCTCAGTATTCCTGATTCTGTGATGGGACTCACCTTTATTGCCGCCGGAACTTCAGTGCCTGAAGCCGTTTCTTCAATCATAGTTGCTCGTCAAGGTAAGCTATAAAAGTTTATTAATTCCTTTTCTTTCTCCAGATCAAGTTCATAAAAACTATAACGTAATAAAATAAGATCCTTGATATGGGATTCTGAATAATGGAGATCATTATCTTGTTAGTATAGCCTATATGGGGAAGGGATAAGGAAAATTGTTTTGACACATAAATATTTACCATTTCAACTTGGACCATTCCCAACCTTATGCGAGCATTAAGTGTTTTCTTTGTTCTATGCTAAACCTCTTATTTTTTACCAAAGGGAATAAACAGATAGCGCAACTCCCACTATTTCCTTCTATCACCAATATGTTTTTTTCATTAGTGTGTATATCACAATTTATTATTATTGTCATTTTCACTGTCCTTGGACACTCTGATGTGAAAGTCCTTGTAGTAAGTGCAGCAAGAAGGTCTAGAGTAAATCTAATAACGTTTTCTCCATCTCTGTTGCATATTTACACAAGTTATATCCTATATAATGGTAGATTTAGCTTAGGCATCGCTTTTTCTTGAGCGGAAACCCAGAATTGGTAAATGTAAATGTCATAGACCAATCGAGTTTGCAAATAATTGTCTCCAAATGTTTTCTACCAATAGTAATAGATTCCCGTAATAAACAACGTATCAATATAATAAGAATTGCCTTACTTGATTTGATATTTGGTCGATATTTCATCTAATTTTACTCAATTTGAAATGTTTATATGCTGTCTCGATACAGAATTAGAAATAAATTACTAAATGCTTGAGCCGCAACTGGTAAAACATATTTTATGAGAAACTAGAGCCCCCAAAATCTCAGAGAATGAAGAATTTTTGTATTTGAATTGTAATCAGCCTGAATTTTTGACAGACCTACTACATATATACCTTGTTGATTCTTGCAAACACAATATTATTACACAAATATTTGTGATAGCGCCAGGCTTTCTACAAACCAAATACCAAATGGGCTGTTTAAATCACCAGTACTGTAGTATTGCCGTTTTGCCAAAAATTGTTTTCCACATCCAGATATCCCACCAACCTGCTCAAATGCAATCTAATTTTAGCAGGGAATCGTATTTTATTGACTTGATTTTCTGAATATGCTGACGTACGCAATACCTGCCTTACATGATGAGTAAATAAGCACGAGAACTCGAGTATGTATAAATTGCTCTGAAGGAAATGTACACAATAATCTGTCTATAAGTAATCTATCTGTATAAATTCGGATTTGTTTCTGAATGAAAATAGAATGTTATTGGTGGTAAGTTACATCTATGAATTGCTACAAATCTTAATTAGCAAAAATTGTTTTTTTCAGGTTTGGGATCTATGAGCATAAGTAATTCAATTGGGTCGAACACGTTTGACATCTTGATCTGTTTGGGTTTACCCTGGCTAATTCGTGGCTCGATGTTGGCCAACGACGAAATTAATTATATTCAAATTAATTCCGGCGGTTTGGAATACTCAGCAATGATCCTGATGGTCTCTCTCGTGGCATTCTACCTACTGTTGGCGTGCAACAGATTCGTTTTAACTAACAGAATTGGATATACTTTCTTATCCATGTATGCTGCCTTCCTGATATTCGCATCGTTATTCGAGCTAAATGTATTCTATCCTATTAATGCACCTACCTGTGAACTGTAAATAATAAATATTTAGAAATTCACATACAATGTGCAAATTGACAAAATAATAGGGTAATTTTAATTAGTTTTTGCAACTATAATGTACAAAATATCTAATATTAAGGGCCATATTATTCAAATGTATAAGGAATAGTCAAGTTAGATTTGATAAGTGTCAAAGACAATTTTAAGTATATATTATCAAATGGACAATGTAACTCGATGTACTTATTAAATGTAAATGTTTGATAATAGCTGAAATTGTACCTATGAAATGTGTGATGATGAAATTAAATCAAACAAACGAAACCTTCTCATCTTTTCCATGCTTATTATTTTGCGAAATGCAACTACATACACTTCTATAAGCCAGAGTCATAAATAATAACATGTAATCCATAGATTTTGTGGTTCCTAGATATTTCTTACCGCAATTCCCGTTTAATGACTGCGATTCGGAATAATTTATAGTAATTTTATTACGCATTGAATTTATTCACAGAAGGAAAAATTGCGAATAGATAGAGTGGGGTTTTATTTATATTTCAAGAATTGCCAATATTCCAAGAGGGCATTGATGGCAATTGCAATGAGCATATAATATCTGCATCTCATAATCATATCATCTGCAATATTTCATTTGCTCTACTTTATCATCACGTATCCAGAGCAGATGCCACGTGAGAAGTAATGCAAACAGTCATACAATAAGTTTAAGGACGGTTATTCTGGTCCGGATTCATTGTCTTTGAAGTATACTTGTTTTGCTCTACTATTTACATTAACGAAGGACAATATTAACCGATAGGCTTTATTATGGAATTTAAATCATTACATGATGCAGGTAATACTGCTTAGCAGGTTGTTTAGCTAAGTGCCTACGTGTTCTCCAAAAGTCTCAAAAACGAGGGATATCTAGAATAATTAATTAAAGTTGACGTTTCCTTACAGCGACATCAAAATATTCGTCCATGGATGATTGCTGCTATGTTTACATTTCTGTGTTGACATTTGGAGGTTAAAATAATGATGTTTATTTTCTTTCGGAGGAGCCGGCTAGAGTCTATACGATTAGATTGCAAGTGTACATTCCGAAGTGGTACTATATTGAATAGAGATGATAAATACGCAGTTCCATATCAGTTTGTCGCATTTCGCTCACTTCTCTGGAATATTTCCCCTAGAGATGAGATGAGAATACCTACTACGCAGTACTAATAAAAGATCATCCACAAAACTTGCAGACTCTTAAAGTATAGTAGACAAGTTATTACAAGTATGTACTTATGTACATCCTTGACATCTGCTTTTTGTTAACCAATTTCGACATGACTTTGGGACTCTTGAAGTAAATATCTGTTTTAAGCCTTGCAACGATATAATCATCCATTTTTAACAAGTTTACCTAGGACCTGAAGTTACAAGGTTACTGCTCTGTTGCTATTACCTAGGCCCACATAATGTGGGCCTAGGTAATACATACATCATTGTTGCAAAATATAATCCGGCTATCTGCCTTAAATTAAAGGATGATTTAGCTCCTTATTGCTGTAATGATACATAATACATACAACATTAGATGCTATTAATTATTTCCTGTAAGACTAAAAGTAGAAATTCTCAAGATGATTAACAATTCACAAATTCTGGAGAAACAGCGAAGCGGAAAGAAGAGTCACCTTAACTGAACGTTCATTAAGATCATTATGAAATATTCACCACTTGCTGCGCTTGCTGAGCTACACCTGTAATACTCCATTGCATTAGTCCAAACATTAGTAGATAGAGAATGTTAATAGAGGTGCTAATTAATTGATTAAGTCGAGTCACAATTATAATTAAGTGCAAAACTGCGTCTCTAAGAATGCAGCTGACTGAAAGCATTCCCAAGAATTTATCCTGGAAAATTAAATTTCCGCTAGTTCTACAAATCAAGCTGTATGTAGTATATAGAATTAGTTGCGTAACTGCATAATGATTATATGGTTTTTCGACTTGTCTCTGACAATCTAGTTCCGATTAGCAAACAGTCCCAGTCCTTAACACAAATTAATAAATTGAACTCATTTGCACTCGCTTTTGAATGTTGTATACCTACTTATACCTTTTACATTGTCAATTATGGATTTCAATCATACATGTAAAACATTATGTTGTTTATGGACTGTAAGCTGTAACACTAACACGATAAGAGCCGTAGATAGCCTTTTTTCTTTTAACTTGTGTACACACAGTATTTAGGACTAACTGCGGATGTGCGGATTGTGTTTCGGCAATGAATTCTTAGTACTTATATGTTGTTAAAATTACCTGTAATAAAACTGGCCTACTTTTTGGTAACTGTTAAGGGAAGATCAACAAATTCTGAGCAGCAATTAAAAAATCTCGGAATTTGCGTAATTTGTAGTGTATCTCGAAGCATACTGCGAGCCTATAGGACTTTGTTTTCTTTGAAAAAGAAATTAGGTATTCTACGTAAGTTTGTTTCAGTGTGGGCCTAGGTTTGGTTTTAATGAGTAGGTATTGAATGCCAGAAAAGCAATTTGTACTAGACGTGCGGACATGAAGGGAAATTGTAATATTGTGTACATCCGAACAAGAGTTAAAAAATTTCGTGGTACATAAAAGCGTGTGCCTTTTGTTCTCCGACTTTATTATCAGATAGAAAGTTTTTCTCGGCAACTCTCTCCCGAATATTTTCTACATTTCAACTTTGTTGATTACTTTCTTCTCTATTGATGTTGGCGCTTTGCATGACTCAGGTATTAAGTAATGTGCATACCAGTTTGGCTGTTCAGATAAGAAGCGGATGTAACTTCTGAAAGAAGCATTATCTAGATAGCTTGAAAGAATTACAATTGGGCAGAATGACGTAAAGAGTGGTCATGTTGCTACTCCTTTTATTACCGACTTTTGTGTGTGGGCCAAACAAATATGGATGAAAGTCTTCAATGTTCAAAGCACCAGCTAATGGTAAATACACTATCTCTTTACTCCCTCTGAATTTAATATTTGCAAGTTTTACCACTCTAAGTGAGCTTTTATTATGCTCTCTATAGGGAATGCTCTATTTTTATTATTAGTGCAAATGAATCTTCAAAACGTTGCATAAATACCTACTTTTCTGAGATGTAGTTACTACGGAATAACCAATAGAATAGCACATGAAATTAAACTTGGCTAGTTCAGTAGCAGGTAAACATCATGTTTATTATAACTCTACGATGACATTGACAAGTCTTCTAAGTCTAACCTCTAGGGGGAATCTTGACACTATAAAGCTAAAAATGTGCCCACAGACTAGTAATGTAATTTTTATGTAACTATACATAGGTAAATATCCGTAATAAATACTTAGTACAGACCTGATACCTACATTTCTCTTGTAATTATGTATAATTATTATTGGGTAGGGTAATGAATTAATGAACAAGGGTTTTCATATTGTTTCAATGTAGATTTGTAATTAGCCAAACAATAGGAGACAGTAGGCTGTTGCTTCCGCGAGGAAAATTAATGGATTTTCTTAAAACAAGATCGGAGATGCTAGTTTGTTAAGAACAAGTATTGAATTTCAATGGCATTATAGTACAAAACTCCATTTAGCTCTTTAACAACGGTCACGGCTCCATAGATATAAATGTACTACATAGATATACATTTATTGTCTAGCTGCATTTGTGGATACCAAACCGTTAGGGAAATACATTGTACTACTTAATATTCTGCATGAATCTGTAATCTGTACTCTAATGCATATTTAATATGATAAATGCTTTACTTCTCATTATCAATGTATTCGTATTGTATATGACATAAAAGAAATGAAAGGCTAGTTTCGTATTTGCATAGGTAATTGGAAAATCTTTTACACCATTTACATTTATACAATTGTGATGAAATCCCTTAGAATATCAAAAAGTGTATCTGTGAATCTGTCATGAGACAATTGTTAGCAGTCGCAACACATACTATTTTGATCTTGCCCTAAAGTAGTACATGAACAATGGTCTATCTCCATTCTAATACTTTTAACATTTCGGTTTATTCTGAAATCATATTATATGTATTGCCTAGGGCCAAAAATCAACTGAAGTAGGTATTAAGCATTTGCAAATGTGTTCAAGCTGAAAATATGCTATTTTCCATAGTTTCCAGCCTTATAATAATATATAAAAATCCCAAGTAGTTCCTAAACGCATTAGATGTCTACGATTTTGTCCATTGAGAAATGTCCATCAAGGTTCAATATCATATTATGGGTTTTAGCAGCAAATTCCTTAAAATGTCCTCACCTTGGAGTACATCTACCATCAGACAAGGGAATGGCGTTGTTTCGTTTGAAGTCAACTACCCAAACTCATTTATAAGTTTGAATTCTATCTACTAACTAACCTTTGCTATTATTAGATTGAATATCTGATGTCTATTGGGGAGTTATCGGTCATTTTTTCGATGAAGAATCATAATTAGTTCTGTAGCAGGATCATTAAAGCCGTCGGAAGTAATTGATATCTACAAAAAAGTATTCGTGGAGACAGAGGAAAGAAATACAATATATGTCATTGCGTCGGAAAGCGTTATTATCGATAAAAACAACTTATCTTGGGTATTATTATTTGGTAGTTTGCACATAGCCTCCTCCCGGTGAGATAGGTGTCCTTACTAACAGTAGCATTGTCTTATCCTTCTAGTACTGGGCTGATAGCATTACATCGACAAGGGAAGAGGAAAGTAGTAAACAGACGAGACAAGGCACGAAAGGTTGAAGGATTGTATTCTGTGAATACCTAGACAGCAGGGCAGATGAGATAGTTTGTTAGTAGGAGAGAATGATAAAATGTTTATTCTCATTCTGCTGTGTGCAAGTTTGGAGTTGTATTTCTATCCCACTATTGCACCGTCAACATTGGAGAATACTAACATGTTGGTACATATGACGGATATTTATCGGAGAGAAAAGATGTTTTCCAGCAGAAGAAAGTGTTAGTAAGTTGAGTGATCCAGTCTATTATTTCTAGCCGTGTTATTCAAGCAGTCGTACTATTTGGAGTAGAGTGCGAGTCGATGGCCGAGCGAGCTCTAATTTTTTCTAAGTGGTTGGATGCTCCCGATTCATCACAACAACGTAGGAATAGGAAACACAATGCAATATTACACTAGGTAAGTAAAGGTAAGCAATATTGTTTGGTTACATCTAGAATATCCTCCGCACGATATATATTTAGACAATATATACGCAACAGAATATCGTATAACATATCTACCGACCTTATTTCCTTCCATTTCCATTAGACAAATGACCTTACATCAATTTCTACCATCAGACCAATCTATGTCTGTATTTATGTACATTCATACATATTCTTAGAGCTGTTACTACACTTCTCATAATTCTTACCTTCCCCATCAGCTGTATAAACACTCTCTGTAGTTTACTTATGTATGAACACTGTAAGTAATTTCTCCAACCAGCCTCTCGTGAAAGCGAAAAGAAAGGTGAAAGTGAAATATTGAATTTCTTTACGTTTGCACTGCAACTCGACTACTTTACACACAAATAACCCAAGAAACTCTGGATGAATCATTTGCTTTTATTAATAAAATCCACTGCCTGTGTCTAACATTTCCTACATGCACTTTCATTATGCTAATAGTTACCGCGTCTTTGTTTTCTCCCCTTCTCAATTAAATTCTTTCTACTCTCTTCTTTTAATGACGTAATGGATATCTGGCACTAATTAACGAATACTGTTTAAAATAGTCATTCTCTATTGATTCTTTGAAGAATCAAACAAAGAAGACCTAAAAATGGTAGAAATACATTTTATTACAATTCCCTCTCCCTAATCCAGAGGAATCATATATTGAACATCTTCTGTTTAATTGTGAAAAGTACCTAGGTAAGAGTAAATAATATATTTCAACTTCAAAGCATTCTTTGTATTTTTGTGTAGTATTTGCAGTTTGCAGTAGAATTTTCAGTGTTGTTTTAATTTACAATCAGGCCCCATTGGATCTTTTACCGGAAAATCTCAGTAACATTTACGGCTGCACAAAACAACTCTGTGTCAATTATAATATGAGCTCTGCTACAATTGTCCACACATGAGTCAAGTCAAATTAAATTATTTTATACGTTTTAAAACGGTAAATTAAATAGTAATCTAATTCTGTAGCCCCCCCCGAAATCCATGAAAAGGGATATTTTTCCACAAAATGTCTAAATTTTTCGCGCGCGTTTTTCGCCCCAACTCCCCGAAACGAATTTTAGATACAGTGCTTCAGTATAGATCTCCAGCTTAGGTCTCCAGTATAGATTTCCAGTATGCAGAATAGGTCTCCAGTATAAGTCTTCAATATAGGTCTTTCAGTAATGGTCTCCAGTATTGGTCTCCAGTATTGGTCTCCACTCTCCAGTATATGTCTCCAGCAACCCACAAGTAACCACCGCGTAGGTTACAACCTTCCCCTATCAGTAGAAAGTTGTAACATATTTATAGGTGTCCGCGGAACTGTCAGCTGTCAATCGAGGTATTGCAAAACTTCGTACGATGGATAGAACCAAAGTTACATTGCTTTCTGACTATTTTTAATTATTGAACCACTCCCCCCAATTTGGGGTGTGACGGATGTTTTACGAACTCGGCCTTCTTTATTACCTGTAGATAGTGCCCTGAAAATTTGAACATTTGTTTTTTTAACTTGATATATAGTAGATTGTGTTATTGTATATGCAGAGTCCAAGTTTTTCTATCGAATGGGAGAAAGGCAAAGCTATGATGTAGGAGCATAAGGTAAAAGTAAGTTTTGACCGATTGACTGATGTTGGAGAATGGAGAGTGGGGGTTTTCTTTAGGACGAGTGTGTGATGAAAAGTCAGAACTCAGGAGTCTGACTTTGGTTTGTCCGGAGTTGGGAAGTAATGTCGGGCTGTAGTGAGATGGTCTCATGCTACGGCTCATCACATCCCTTATGCTCCGTTATTACGTTAGGTTAGCACATCGTAGTTGGTGATACACGCGTTGCTGCAGAAAAGAGGAGTTCGGCAGGGACTTTACATTCAGTCGTCTCTCACCAACTCACAGAAACGCACGCAACTACACAATACAATATATAAGCTAAAAGTTCAGCTCTCAAAAATTCCGAAACTTTGTGTACAGATATTTTGTAAACACAACTTGTTAAGAAATTACTTTGGATTGTGTCCCTATTCCCCAAATTAATATCCCCAGACAACTCCACTCTACTTAGGGTATTAAATCCAAGAAATAGCAGAAATACCTAATCCGATTTATTTTCAGTCCAAACTAGAATTTACTAGACTGTGTAGAAGAGACCTACTAAATATGACGTATTATGTCAAGTGAACTGATTTATGTGATCTCTTTACTTTCTCATTATTACGTGATACTCTAGCTTGTGGCCACCATTTGTAAAACCAACTGACTGTAATTGATATTAGCATAACAACCAGCAACTACATTTGTCTGTAGATGCAGTTGGCAATGAACTTTCGACTGTTGAGGCTATACTAATTAGATTTGAATGTCTAAGTTTACGCTTCATTGACCATAAAGACCTCACGTCACGTCAGACTCATTCCGTGTAAAGTACGTACTACCTACCTCTACACATCCAAATTATTCTGTCTCTATTCTCGACTTTGCACAACTTCGCCTTCGAAATCTGTCTCTAATATTATGATTTTAGCTCTTCATTACATGTGTGTATTATTGCACTAACTGTAAACTCTGGTTCACCTGTTAATTACATGATACTTTACAAACTGAATATTATTTGCTTACTATTAGAGTGAGCAAACAGTTACGAAATACGAATATATTTCCATCTCTATTATTTTTCTACTTCTCTAGTGTAAATTGCGGTACTAATTCACTTTCAGGTGTGTGTGGACTCCAATTGCGTAAAATTATTTTTCCATATTTCTTGCTAATTAACAGGAGCAGCTCATTTTACATTGCAATATTGCTCTTCTAAGCAAAACAAAGATTCTATTAGTGTCTTCTTTCTAGTCATTCGTACAACTTCGTGCCAAAATACTCTTGCAAAAATTGACTCAAACTGTGAATTTATTTAGTGCATTCACATCTCAGAAAAAGTAATTCAAGTGATCAATTGCTGCTTGCCTCAAGATATAAAGTTTAATTGCAGCTTCTTCCTAAAGGATAATTTATTTTCGAAAAAGAAATTCGAAATTGCATACATTCATTAACTCCGGCCTACTACTACAGACTACGGAGGGTAAGTTATCCTTGCACTAGTTTTCGTAGCATGCATAAATGTTTTTAGTATTTGTAGTTATTAATGTTCCTAAGAAATGGATATTGTTGCAAAAGAATGATAAAAATGTATTTTGTAGAATGGTATTTATACAATAGAACAGAAGCCTGCTGTAGGCATATTCATTGATGTTGAATCAACAAAAATTCGTTTGACTCTCTTTTCCTTCGCAAG
Source organism: Tomocerus qinae (assembly GCA_020055645.1). Classification (NCBI taxonomy): domain Eukaryota; kingdom Metazoa; phylum Arthropoda; class Collembola; order Entomobryomorpha; family Tomoceridae; genus Tomocerus; species Tomocerus qinae. Next base: position 25,819,124 of record CM034549.1, read on the forward strand.
TTGTTGAGCAATGATTGCTGGATATTGTCGAAGAGAAAGTTAAAAAGGCACTTTGCCTTTTAATTGCCTTTTCCTCGAGTCTTTATCTGTTGTCGAGGAAAATATTTCATGAGAATACTAAAGCCCTTCCATATGGACATAATGACTACGTTTGTGGAACTACTAAAAGTCTAGTTAATACTTTTGCCAACTAAAAATGTCATTTTACTCAGAAACTATTACAATGGATATAAGTAAGCTTAGTGGAGGCTTCGGAGAATAGTCTCAACTTCCCCACATCTCATGTTTAGCGATTCTTTCTTGTACTCAATTCTGTCGTGTAGAATACAATGAATAATCAGTTGAATATCCAGGCAATTAATGTTCATAATGGTTTGTAAAGTTTTTCTGTGTTGAATTCATATCTAGTCTAGCATTCCATTCTTGTATAATATAGCTTCTCGGAGAAAAATGGGAGCATTAATGAAAAGTCGAATGAGAAAGTAAGATGCTAATAAGAAACAGGATTTTCTACTTGTTTCCACTCCGTGACTTTTGTCTAAGGCGTTAGAAAGCTGAAGACGTCGCAGATTCTGTCGCATGTTGTTCTCTAATTTTTGCATTTATGCATAAAGTGTACTGGTTTATATATGTAATGCTATTATTAGTTCAGTATGCCTAAATTAAATATTATTCTGTAGCTAAAGGGTAGAATGCAGAGTCTGGTCGTTTGTTAGAGTAATAAAATGGAGAAACGAAAGTTAAGGAGTTAAGCTATGTGTAATTTATAAAGGGAGCCATGTGTAATATTATTCTGTTGGCAAATATGTAAAGAAGTGTCATACTGTTCGTAGTTTTGTTTCTAATGTAATTTGTATCATTTATCTAGGGGAATGCTGCTTTTAAGATAGTTATTTAGTCTGTATCTTAGCTTAGGAAATATGTAAACTTAGCATAATGTGATACAAGGGTGTACACAGAGACTAAACGACCAGAGAATGCAAGAATGATGCCCAACTTTCACGTTTAGTCATCTTGTGTCTGATAAAGTTGTCCTTATAGTTCTTGTGTGTATAAACAGTGTATCTATATTTGCATACCTAAATAATTTTCTTATCTGAAATGTATCCGCGATAGACATTCATGGAAAGGAGATACTTTAAATTAGGAAATAGTGATGCTTCTATTAAAAGAGTTAGTATGCTAGACAGACATCGTTTGTGTTCCAGTGCACCATTTAGGAAAACACCTTAATTTTAAAGCCAGACTAAACCGTGCATGTCCTTGCTGTAGAAACTGACATAATATGTTATTTCCCGTGCTCTGCATAATGTAGGCACTTTAATGGGAGCTGATGCTGTTGTGGGTGTTTATCCGAAACAAGGTTCTCATCCTTCCTCACTGTCTTCCCTCTTAACATGCAAATTGCTCCAAAGCAACTCCCTACCTACTTAAAACAGACATAAATACATCCACATACCCTACTACAACTAGATACATGTGTAGATTATCTTATTTTACTCCTTCCAACTATGGATTTCACCATAGACATCGAGTCTAACCATGAGCAAGGCTAGGAACAGGAAACAAGTGAACTAAATTGTTATCTATGAATATCGATGTCATGTATGTATCAACCGACGTAAATACTTCATATTTTGTACACTCTGCAAGAAATCTAGCTCAACTCCATCTCATGCGAAACTCTTTCTCACATCTGTATTTATAGGACTTCAAATCTGTGTCTACACTTAATATTTACGAACTCTCACAAGAATAAATCCTCCCTCACAAAATTTAAAACCTATCCCGATCATAAACCAAGAAACTTGCAAAAATTAAACAAATTTAAACCGGAAAATTCGTTAGAATCCGTCGAGGTGAAAGATAGAAATACTTATGATGACTATAATTTATACGTAATATAAACTATTGTGATTTATATACAGTGACTGCTTGCTCCTAATCTATATGAATTATCGTGGTAGAAATCTATCAGTACAGCTCTTGGAAATAGAATTAATTATTACCTATGACTATACAATTGCATGGATATTATCTCAATGAATTAGTATTGCAACTTTGGATTTTTCACAAGAAATTCATGTGTAAAAATAAACATTAAAGTGAAAAGGAAAAAGGTTCTGCATTTTTAACATGCTTATACTGCCTCCCGTTATATAAAAAGTCAAAACTGATTCTCTTTGTTCATATGCTTAAGTCAATAATAAGGAATAAAAATTTGTTGACTATGAAGATTTAGTAACTTACAATTTGTACTAAGGTATTTGTTACGTTTGTATTTGTTGGATTTTTACCAAGAGTAGAATTGGGGGGAATGAAGAAAGTATCTTTCTTTCGCAAAGTCTTTTATACTAACATATGCAGTTTGCCAAACAAAAGAGTTTATTGACTAGTGTAGAGTTCACATTTCGGTGTTAAGTTATCGGACGAGAAGATATAATGTGTAAGATGTAACATGGGAAAGCAAGCAGACAATCTTTCACTACAAATCATATCTCCTCTCATAAATCTGAGATTCTCCTTCCACACTTGTACCCCATGTCAGTGTCATGAAAACCTCATATCACATAACGTAGTAGCTGTAAACATTAGAGGTGCAGTGTATAAGCTACTAACTTCAACAGTTTATCTTCCTATGAAAGCATGTGTTGTCTTCCTACTAACTACCAAGTCCCCTATACACTCTCTGTTTTTGTATACATTGGCTAGAACAATGGCAGACTTAAGTTAACATAACAGCAAGTCTAAGCCTACTTCAACGTTGGTTAGGAATGATATATAACTTATTTACAGAAAACAAAATATCACGGACACACCATGGTTTATGTTCAAAACTAACATTACTAACTTACAACTCCTTTAGGTAGCTAGCTACCATGTTACTCCTGTTATGTGTTACTCACAATATATTTAATGTTGTTACCGGTAGTTTTTGTTTTACTTATTCTATGCGTAGACGATGTGCAATATCTTTACGAAGTAAAAAAGAAGTCTCTTTATGTGTAGGTAGGTCACAGAAATTATGAAAACGCATTTCATTGCTAACAAAGAGAAAATAGGGACTTTCTATGAATCTTCTTTTATCAGCGTTCATTTAGACTACCTACAATATATTTCTATGATCGCATCTATAATCCAAAAATTGGATGACGTAATAAATTCTTCGTAATAATTAGTAGCAGTAACCAGTTGCAATTGATATTATAGTTTCCTATTTTAATTTCTAATAATCTCAGAGTGTAAATCCTGAAACATTTTTATGGCAATGTTTTAGCTCTTTTGTATGTGAAACTGGCATTTTCTGCAATTTTTAGAGCATTTTCGAGGGCTAGCTGGTTCGAAATCTGTCTTGTAAAACAGAAGATTTGAACATTTGAACCCCTTAATTTTTAGTTATTGCCATTTTTAGTAATTAAAAACGGACTCTCCCGTCTGCATTTACATACAGCTGGATTTCTTAGATCCAAGCACTTTTTTGGTATGCCACTTAGAACGTGAAATTGGAACTTGAAATGCCATGCACTCATTTATTATTCATAGATTCAAAATTTGAAGGCATAAGGATGTTATCTGTTGAATCAGATGAAAGAATGCCCAAAGGAGTAGCACATTTGTAATTACTAGGCAATCAAGAGAATTAACTCGTTCAGCTAAATCTTTTTCCCAGAGGTGAAGGAGAGTTGTGGGGAGAGATGAAATTCCGCTAACATGTGTATCAGAACAAGTAAATCTTTTCATGTCGACAACTCTTATGCCTCATACTCAAGTTAAACGAAGAACAATTGTATAAGATTGTACGTATGTAACAAAGAGAACATAAGCCGAATCTGACAAATGCAGGTCATGAGAGCCAATAGGCTAAGTCTACCCCATGCTGTTACTATTCGATGATATCAGTCAAGTCGTGCAGAAAGATCATTTACAAAAACTATCAGGTTAGTTATGGAAAGCTATAGGACCGCGGACAGCTACAAAATTTCTTTTCTAAAGGCATCAAGTCAGCAGATAGTGAAGATAAAAAAGTAAATCTAATTCCCCAAAAGCTTTTGCTGTTTTCCAGAACGATCTGATTCGATGTGAAGTTACTTTCTACTTATAGATCCTCGTACACATAAATACGTGTTGAAACGTACGAATGTGACTCTCAAGCACCTACTTACCAACCTAATAATATTTGACAACCAAATCAAGTTGTAATTACTAACTTACAATCTTCTCATTGTACATTCAGAACCCAAGAGTCAGAAATGAATCTCTTCTCCATATAATTAACATTCATTTCCTTTCAAAATGTAATCTAAGGATTAAATACGATTATTACAATAAAATCTAATTTTACGTTAGTAGGGCACAATAATAAACACACTCGCCCTCATAGTGGAAAGTATTAGCAGTATAACTCCGGCACTTAGAAAATCTTCAGGAAAACTATTAATAATATTATATGCTACTATTTTTCAACGATGTTAATTACAGCATCCTTTTTGTAACAAAAACAAAGCCTATAGTTTTAAAAACTGTACGATTGTTGATTCTTATTCCACGAATACTATACGTCATAAAATCGTTCACGGTCTATAATGAGATAGTTAAAGCACATATTGGAACTAATAATGAAAATAGCCTTAAGATTTGTATTTCAGTCGGGAAAAAGGTAGCTACTGCAATAATAAGTTCATTAATCTTCCTGGTGCACAGGCACAGACTTCTACTAAATCATGGAAATCATCACCGATGGTATTGTAAAATATCCCATTAACCCAAATTAAATCATTTAGTATAGGCGAGAGAATAGATATTTATAGTAATGGATCTATCTGTGGGTTTTAATTAGGATGATGTCACAGTTAAGTTGAAGACGTGGTGTAGGAGAAGTAGGGGTGTTAACAAGGGAATGTGGAGTAGGGAAACAAAGCGAAGCAGAGAGCAGGATATAAGAAAGCAAGAAAAGGCTTATCTGGTTCGTGGCACGACACAGATTCAGCGATTCACAGATAATCCTATGGAATCGGGGGAAAGCGAGGAGAAGTGGATTGGAAGATGCAGTTAGTGTGTGTGCGAATGTACGTAGATATCTTATGAATGTATGTACGTATGTACACTGCGAAGTGAAGTGGAAAACCTTAGAAAGATTTTCCATTTATTTTATCGGGAAGTCTAACAAGGGAATTGAAAGAGATGAGAATGAGATGAAGGCAATTGCTAAGTAAGGCATGGATATCCAAACCAATCCCCAAAATGTGAATGTATCTTCACTTAGTACAAATAGAACTTCTTGCAGGATGTGTACCTCTCCTATTTTATGTACACTACTCATAGATTACTACTCCAGGAAAACTAAGTTTTGCCTAACACACAGAGACTATCTTTAATACATTTCCTATCATTGCAACTCACAGTCTCATCACATCGTAAACTTTTAGCAGTCTTATTTGTAGGTAATAAGAAATCCGAGTGTTGTTCGAGTATGTCTAATGCACAGGATGAACTATTTATAGAAGAAGATTGTTCACTTCACCTCTTTATACATCTTTTATACTTGCTTTTTGCTCAAAGTTCGAAGATCAATGGATCAGTTACTCCGCTGCTGCTGCTATCGGGAAATTGTCTACGGTTGACGCGACGCTAACTTTGATGTAGGTACTCGTCTCACTCTCTTGGATATTTAAACGATATTGCATTTGTTTAGCTCCGACTTGGTCTCATCTGTTTCCGAAAGGTTCCCTCCACTAAGTATTTATGTAATGATCATTGTATGCATTCTATATAGGAGGGATCTGGCAAGCATGGGATACATATACAGAGTAGGCTATACAATATGACATTAGACTTAGTGGCCCAGAGCGTGAGAGTGAAGAATGAGTCTGAGTTAACAGGGAGAAAAAGAAATGCATTTGATGCGATTATAATCTTCACTTTTGGCTTCGGCTCTCTTATCACGCAATAATTCACCAAGTCAGTCACTGACTCCAACCGCCAACTTTCACTCAACTATATCCTCGCTGCTGAGATTTTGATTGGCGGTTTTTGACGGAGATTAGTTTTCTCTCTCTTGTTTTTGATGCCCTTTTTCACACTCCCAGTCATAAAAGTAAACAACTACATACATCTTAACACCAAAATCTTTCAAAGCGACCGCAGCAATAGTCTTAGAGTTATGTTATCCCATCTTTACTATTACTGCACTTTGCTTATCCATCCATACAATCAAATGAACTCTGCAAATCTAATCGAAAATGTTCTTAACCCACACAAAGTACACTCTTTAATGTACAGACAGTTGTCGCGTGTGTAAAATGGGATACTGCATTATTCAGGGCGCTGACCTTTTCTATTAACTGTTCTTTTACATTTTGACTTCCTGACAGGTTGTGGCTAGTTAAAAGGTCAATCTAATAATAATGATGATCGGTCTACATAATGTCTCATCTTAAGTACTAGTACAATGATGTCCTAGCTGATAAGGCGATCGTGATTTCCTCTAGGGTGGGTAACAATAACTTAAGCTAGCTAAAGCGACACAATGTCAACGAATTATTGAAATTAGTATTCTACTCGCTCCTTAGTTTAAGTTTGTTTTGAAAAAACTATTTAACCATGCTTCCATTAAATAAATTAAATTAAGTAGTAAATTTTTTTTGTAAGGCATTGAAATTTTGACATTTTAAGGTGAGCAATGTTCGAACACGTTTTATGTCGTATGCAGTTTTTTGAAATTAGCGTAGTACTTCCATGCTTAGTACACAACACCTTGAACATTTTATAGTAGCTGTAAAAAAAATTATGATTGGCTCACCTTTATTGCCTGTAGCCGCAGCATGCATACAACATCAATATCAACCGATGGACATATTGTGTACTAGAATCCTAATAATATGTCTGATGAAAGCTAGCAAAATATAGCTATTAGCTACGGATTTGGTGATGTAGTTTGTCATAGGATTAATGCAACAAAATGTTGCTAATGGATTAAGAAATTGTCCAGCCATGTACTATTAGCCACTAGTACAGCATTTGGTACAGCATAATATAAGTACAAATAGGCACCCTTTTATATAGCTCATGCTTATTATGTTTCCTGATTGTAGGGTAAGATAGCAAACACAATCGCATTTCACTGATGCGCGATATGTTTCCTTTCTTCCTGCCATTAATATATGATTTATGTGAAAGCCTATCGAAACTGATGGATAAGCTACTCTATTAATAATTAAGGTCCATTTTGGCAATTATAGGTGAAAATCTACATATATTTGTTGAATTGTAGCATTATATATACTCTGAATATAGAGAGCTATCTAAATAGGTTAGTTGTGCCTACTGTGCCATTTTCCATTAACAGCATGAGAGTGAAAGCTTTGGAGAGGAAATGAAAGTAAAGAGAATGATGGTCAGAAGGAGTTGAAATATGTTCACGATCTGTCATGAGAAATGAAGGTGGGTCATTAATAACAATTTACAAAGCAGCAAGGGGCAAGCATCCTCTCCTTTCATCTCTCTCTCTGACTCTCTATGCACTGCAGAAAAGATATCTTACTATAAATTGCTCATATCATATTATCACTTTCAGATTCCTCCTTCCCCTTCACTAGAGGATGCATACAAAGACAATAGTTTTCACTTCCTCACTCGTTCTCCCAAATGCATTCAATGTTGCAGGGTTTTATGAAACAATTGTTTTGCTACCTGTACTATATTTACTAGTCTAGTCGTAAAAGAATATAATAGTATCTCCGTATTATGGATACTGCAGGTGCTTTCTCCAACTAAACTCAACACAAGTATGCATTGTACTATTTACAGAGTATAGCATTTGAAGCATTACATTGCACATTCAAAATACTATCAAAATACGAATGCATTTCAGTTGCTCTAAGCGGATTAAGTAAAGCAAATATACTACGCTGTTGCTTTATAATCTGTTACTGTCACGGGATCCGAGCTGGATGGATCTATCAGAGCTCTACGTATTTCTATCTCAAAATTCAAAAATTATTCAGTTACTAATTTGTATGTTTGCAAATAAATTAATATTTTATAACGCTAAAACATATTTTGTGACCTGTAAATTGTAAGCAATAAATTATTACTATTTGTGTAAATCAAAATGTTTGGCTTCACACTCTGCAGTTTTCCTTTAACAGGGATGCATAAAAGATTTGACTGTTCCTATTTAATCTTAACGTATATAAATCGTATATGACAAGGTTGGTATATGTGTTAGCACTGTAGCAAGCAGATTGTAAGCAAGTTGACGTAGGGGGCACGGAATGATAAATGCTTCTTCTTGTAAAATTATCCTTAGCAGAAGCTCAGCTTGACTTACCTATCTATATTCATCTATTGTCCGTATAAAGCCAATATAGCAATGTCAGCTCAATTTGAGTCTTATAATAGTAGATCTGAAAAACGCTTTTAAAAAGTTCTAGTTAGTTAACGAAAGACACAAAGACATGACAGGAAGCTACAAAAGTGACTAACAATGGTATAAAGTCTCGGTGTACATTTTTAAGAGAAAAGAAAGCTTTTACGTTTTCTTTTTTGCAGTCTGCTTGTCAAACGCGAATTCCGTCTTTAGGGAAGACAAAAAATCCAACAAAAAATACTATGCATGCGCTTTGTATGCTAAGTGATGTATAGTATTAAACTCTTCAGAGAATGAAGTACGTTCTATTGTCTGATTTAGGTCATTTTCTATAATATCACATCACAGCAGTCAACATCTACTAAATTAAATGCATAGCTGACCATAAAAGGATTTCAAAAGAAAAAAATCTACTTTGATGTAAAATTGTACTATTTTATTCGTTAACCTCAAATTGTATTCGTAAATTACTCTTTCAGCATCAGCTTGATGAATAATTTATGATCAGGGAGGTTGATATATTCTCGTTTCTATTTTCTTACGAAAAGCTACGGAAAATTAATACAGATTTGTTTGTCAAAGTTAGTTGCAAAGTAATGTAGAATGATCAAAAAAATAAAATGGTTATACACTGTTGGAAAATAACTTTTGAATTATGTGGGTGTACTCGTATACTGAAAATGACTAATTACGGCGATTCTACTGAAGAAAATGAGTGTGTAGTAAATATTTTGCGTCTTTTCAGGTAAATGAAGCGAGAAATGGCTGTCAAAAGAATCTGCAGTATGATTTTCTTCCTCTTTCTGCCCACATCCTCATTACTTTTGTCAACTCATCAAAGTCCAAAAATAGAGCTGTCTATATTTCAAAGCAGCAAGAATAAACCCACCGCCAAATTCGACGAGTATAAAAAAGAGAAAACATCATCTTCGTCATCACCATTACTGCCACAATTTTCATCATCAGTCTTCACTCCTTCATCCCCACACAACTCAATGGGAAGTTCCATAGGAAAGGCCTCATCAATATCTCCAGACTATTTATCTTCACTAGGAATAAATTTGGATGATCCTCCTACCCCTTCTTCAACATCATTTTCTTTCAGACGACAAAGACGAAGCCTCAGCCTCTATTCAAACACAACTGATCCTTTCTCCACAACCGATTCACAGTCGTCTAAAAATACATCCACAAATACATCCACACTTGATTTCAAAGAGTCAAATAACGTCAGTGAACCTTGTCAGATGTGTCGACATCGAACTTATCTTCCAGTACATCTTTACAATTTAGACACATGCTCATACTGCTACCAATACATGAGAAATATTTCCTCTTTTTTTGGAAGTCCGTCAAAGAAACTGCCATCGAGAATGACCAAAGAGTGGGATCCGGAATTAAACCAATTTCATTACATTATGAAGCTGAAAGTAGCTGATGGAGAATACGTAAGTGCTTTTATTACCATTTCATCAACACTCTTGTAGCATTAGGTCACAATTAGGTGTTATTAATGTCGTAATTCACATCCTCATTTTATGGAAATGAAAATGTACACTTCGGGTGTTGTAAAAACTGAATTATTACTGTTCGTGAGGAGACACAAATTAATGAATACAGCTAAACTACTTACCACTACACGTGTTTGATAAAATGTCGATGTAAATCATTAAAACAGCCAGAATGCAATTTTTTTCTACTTTTCTGTCCTTTAGTACATTTTATATTCACAAGCGGTGCTGATAATGATTACCCACTTCATTACATTTACTTATTAAATAAGTCTATGGAAAAGGCTAGGACCAACCAAAGTTTGCAATTTCCTTTCCCCCTATTAGAGTAAATCCACATTATTATAAACAGTATTGACGCAGAAGAAATGCCTTATAAACAATGACAATGACTAATACGTGCACTGCATTTTGAATCTAATTGGCCCTAAAAGCATATCTGTGACTTATTGAATTAAATTCTTTTCAGTTTTATAATTTGTAATTTTCGCGAAAACATCCTTGCAAAGTCATTACCATAAAAGCAGGCATGTTCTCCAGTTATGAAAGTATTCCGTTTTATTCAGTTGCATCGTAAATGGCAATATAAAATGCAATCAACCAAGTAGGTTGTGCATTGGGTAGAATCTAGTTTTATAAAAGAGAGTACCGAGGAAGAATGAGGTCAAAAGTGACACCGTTTCCAGAATAGTATTTTGCATATGATTCCACAGATTAGTGATCTAGGCCACTTACTTCACTGAATAAAAGGCTTCCATTTATTGCCCTATCCACTTTTCCTGGATAATCCGAGCATTAAATGTTATACTTTCTACATGTAAATTTTTGGTGTCACACTTTTCCCTACAAATAGCAGTAGTAATACTAGTATGGACGGTTAGCTCATTATAGAGAGCATTAATGGTATACGTGAGAGCAAGAAGGTTGTTAGCTGTAAAAGTAGGTAGTTTTTGTACACATTTCCTTGTCAGTTGCATTGCACGACCCAAAACCGCAATAAATTCGTAGGGCATTATTTGAGTCAGAACAGTTTTTCACGGCACGTTACCATCATGAAAAGTTGACGAGAGTTCCTTTTAGCCACTAATCTTACCTAGGCAGCTATAAATAGCTCTACTTTCGGATGTCATCTCGAAGATCTTGTTTAGCTCACCATGGAATGGGAACTTATATTCTACTGACTGTTGCTAATGCCTGTACATGTTTCCCAAATAAATAGGTAACCCTTATTTCTAGCACATTCCCCAGCAAAGCAGGGTTTAACTTAACAGACTGTGACTCATTATTAGGTAGTTAGTATTTAGTAACCGTGAGTTCTACAATTTAACTAATGGGTATGAAGCAACATCTTTTCGATAGTTCATATATTACTCTTCCTGAAAAAGCCGTAGCTTAAGTCCCCAGATTAAATTGTTGGAGTAGCTTTTAAGAGTTGCTAAAGAATGCTGAATTAATAAACATTTGGAATTAAGTGGTAATCATTATTGACTGCTGCTAATCTTTTCTAAACAGGTTATTGCAAATGTCTCAGACCCAGATGCAAGAATAACTCAGTCTTTCGTAAATAAGGATGCTCAAGCCAAATGGGTAGATTGCTGCCTGGCTGCCGAGCGATGCTGCAAAACTATGCTAAAAAGTTCCTATCATCAATCAGAATGCCTGCGTAAGTAACTTTTAATAACTCTTTGATTTATGTCTAACTCTTTATGTCTATTGTTATGCATCTATTGACCGAAGAAATATTTATTTATACCTAGCTAGCGGACATTCCATCTGTTTAGCTAATTAGATATTTAGAATAATGAAGTTTAGAAAACCATTGGCAGCTAAACGACCAAGAATTATTTGAACATCAATTTTCCATTTTCTAAGCTGGACTTTCACTTTTAAATATTCTATGCTATAAAGACGTATACTGTTCAGAAAACTTCAAACAATAAATTATTTATTTAGACTTTTTCCTTTGTGGTATTTTGGAAAATATAGTATGTAATAAAAGTCATGCAGCACCTTGTGCTAACTCCATCACTGCGCAAAGAGTATTGAAAGGTCGGGGAAAGTTTCATATGGGAATAATATTATAAGTACGGAGAAAGTACTATATTCCCTGTCTTGTTTGACGTACTGTAGAATATTATTAGATTATGTATAGTACTAGTATACTGTCAATTTGACTCGCAAAAGTTTGATATGTCCAAATTATGTTTATATGTGTGATGTATACATATAGTAGAATTTGCATATCTTGTGACTAAAGAAAACTATAAATTATTGAAGACTTTACAAAAAACTGAAAAGTTGTTTACGATGCTATTTTTTGTGTCTTGTGGTTAAGCAATTGTGCAATGTAGCATGTTCTTGTCTAGTTTTTCGGTTGAATAAGATTGGAACAGAAGCTGTCCGGACTTAATAAAGATATATTCAGTCATCAATTGAAGTATTTATGTATATCATGATAGAGACGTAGTCATTTCCGTTTGAAAAGATAGGGAGAATAAATTCTATTATTATTAAGTGAGTGAAAGATGGAATCAAAGAAGAAATAAAAGGAAGTCTTGTTTGAGCATGAAGAATCTATTGTCAAAAGTCTATTAGTTACAAGTGAAGCACAACAGGGGATATTGATATTTTATCGATTTATTATTTTTCATCAGAAAATGAGGGACTTGACAATAACTGTGGACTGAATTGAGAGGATCTTTATTTGATTTCTTTAGAGCTGAAGCGAAGCCGAAATTCTTTTACTGTTTTCCAATAATATTGTATGTTGAGTTGTTGTAGTACTCTTTGGCTTTGTTGGACTTTGGTTTAATAGGAAAGCCAGACTGTGTCAGTGGCTGCCACTATTTCTGCTGTTGGTTGTTTGCTGAAGTGCATTTTTGTATTACAGAAGTAAATGGTAGGGAAAGTAGAGAAAAGGTTCCGGCTTTCAATGATGTTGATACATTACATCTTTTTTATACCCTAGTGCATTACAAACCGTGTGCCTCCTAGTGTACAAAATAAACCATCGATTATGCATCCATGCGAATACTCCTCTATAAATTCTTTAGACCCATCTAATAGTGTTGTGGTGTTTAGTTGGGTTACATAACTACATTTTTATTTGCACTCGTTCCATGCTTGAGTAATATTATGTACACCATGTACTCCATTCCTTTACATTTGATACACGATGTGAACCATGAAAATATTAAGAGGACTTTCTCCCATATGATACGCTCCTTGAATTCTCAAGAGATGCTTTATTTTTGTTTTATCTCGTTTTAGTTTCGTTTTTATTAGAAAATACAGAAGTTAATAATATTTAATTAGCCGTGATGTATAGACAGGGATGGATTTTTGGTGAATAGAAAAGCATAGAGTCAAGTATGTGCGTTGATGTGATATTATTTATCTAACCTCATGTTAATGCGACGCTCTTGCGATGAGAATCTTGTTCTAAGTGTCTACCAGGTAGCACTTGGCTTGAAATGGCCTGTGAGACTCTAAAGAAAGCAAATGGAGTGTATAAAATGTGAATGTACCGTAATTCATTGGAACACATGTTAAGTTAACGTCCCATACCTCAAAAGCAAGCAATTTGCTAAGAGTACCTGCTTATGCGGAATAGGAAGGAGGAAGCAGTTAGTCAGTAAAGTAACATTCTCCCAGACATTCCCTTCTTGTCGTGCTTTCCTAACAGTGCGTTGTTCTTGTGATTGATTGCCCATTCAAAATTCATACCTTGTACATTCTTATTTCGGTCATAATCTCAAACTGACGCCATGCTTTCCTCAACCTGCTGCTCTATCGGCACTATTGAATCTTGTACATTGTCCCGGTCAAAAACTAACGCGCTCCCTAAGTACCTACATGATATTCAGGACCTTTAATAAAATTCAATGTGTTTTTTATAGTTCAAAATATAACACTATCTCTGTCATTCTCTGTTATGATTATTTTTACTGTAACTCGAATATCATTCAGCAGAGAGCAACTTACTTGACATTAGTATTTACGGCTGCATTATGAAAACACTCCGAAAGTATTTTTATAAGAAAACCCTTTCATTTCTGAAAATTGTAGTCTAAATTGGTAAACAGTAGCTGAGTGATGGGTAAATAATCTTGAGAGTCTTTAGAGAGTTGAGAAAATGTTTTGTTTACTTATTTGAACTTTCACTTAGGTAAAGGTTGACAAAAAATATTTTAAGAATGCTGGGTTTAAAAACGTTCAAAGCAATTTCTGTCACTTTGAGATGATACCACGAGTAAGTTGTAAATAATTGCATAGAAATTATAATCTTAGACAGAGTGCCTGCTAAGAGAGTTTCTTGTAATACTCACAATTAGTCTGACTGCTTCAATATCAGTTGCTTGTAATTTGTAGGAGTGTAAAAGGTAATTTTAAGTCTTGTAAGATCCTCTTGGCCAAGTAATTAGAGCTGAAAGCATAATGTTTTGCAACAAGGATGAAACCAGGGACTAAGAATTCCACTTTGTGAATTTGAAATCAAAGTCCATTAGCTGTAAGTATTCCGTTGCATAGCTTAATAGGGCACATACACTTACTTAGAATTAACGGAATGCACAATGCCGACGTCGAGAGCTAAGGCTTTGGTTGATCCGCCCTTAAGGCTTACATCTGCACTTTCATCATCATCAACTCACACAGAACGCATTCATTTCTCTTCTTCATGTATAACAATAGTACCTGAGCTCGCTACTTTCTTCCATGTCCTTAGGATTTATATATTTCTCACATGGTAAATACATTGTAGTAGCTGCACAACAGAAAGTAATCGATAAACTTCCTGAATACAGTTAAAATGAGCCACTAACTATGAAATACAGCTAATAATCGGACATCTATACAGATACCAACTGATAAGGCTTCGAATAAGTAGCTAATTCATTTTCAATGTGCGCCAAAGCCCAACTGCGGCCTACTAACGATAAGTAGCAGAGATGTTCAGCTATAAACAGGGGAGTGAGTATAAGGGTTTTATCCCATTGAATCTGAATCAACCGTTACATCCTTATACAAGGACAATACAGTCGTGAATAATAAAAGAATATAAATAGAGTACGTAGCTCTACATTGTGTTGCTCTCACGCAAACTACTACATATATAGCAAATACGCCTTATGAATTTGTGATGAATCACTTTCTCTCTACCTTTCACCCAAACCTTTCTCTTCCACTTTCCTAATGTTTTCCTCCTAAAACTGTGAGATGAAAATATGAAAATATACTCCAATATGCATTTGCATAAACCATATGGGATAGGTAACTTGTCGATACATTATCGTGTACATTTAATTTAGAAGTGCTTTGCATTCTGTTTTACTCTACACCAACTTCTATGTAAGAAAAATGGGTTAACAAAAAATTCTTTACATCAGTGCCAACTGTGCTGATTTTTTAGACGTCGCGTCTGTTTCATTACTAGATTTTTAGCTCGCCTGAGGAAACGAGCTTATAGAACCGCACAGCCTATCCGTTCGTCCATCCGGACCCAAGATAACTTTTGATGCATTGAAGAAAGTTTACCAAACAGCATAAACAATGTCTATGGAACGGTGACGAACTCTATTGTGTTTGTTGGCTCAAATCGGATCATAGGTTGCTCAGATACCATATACTGTGCATTTGCTTTGTCTTTTGAAAGTCACACTAGAAGGACATCAAAAAATTGAGTTTCGTAAAAATGGTTAGCTAAATAGTAAATTGCAATTTTATATTCAAGGAACAAAATTCTAAGCTCAATCTTAAGGTTTTAGTTCACACCTGCATAGCAACCATAAGGGATTATCAAAATGCATGTTAAAAAATGTTTTACATCGGCTGCTATTTCTCCCGGAGGATCAGTCCGATTTTTATGAGACCTACATTTTTGGAACCGTGGACTATCAAGGAACAAAAGGTGGCTTTCGGAATGTTGATATAGTTGCTTTAAATGGACCAAAAACATCAACGTTTTATGAAAAACTAAAAATGACTCCTCTATTTTGGGAATTTGATTTTTTAAATGCATTTAAAACAACTATATCAAAATTCCGAATGCCACCTTTTGTTCCTGGATAGTCCACGGTTCCAAAAATGTAGGTCCCATAAAAATCGGACTGATCCTCTGGAAGAAATAGTAGCCGATGTAAAACATTTTTTAACATGCATTTAGATAGGCCCGGTTGCTATGAAGGCTTCCGTGATGAGCCTCCTTAAGAAAGTTTATCAGTAACTTAAGACCACCTTTCGTCAAAATCGGTGCCAGGACATCCTCATCTCAAGACTATATGGTATTACCTTTTGTCCATCTTGTCGGTATGATCATCATCTTATAAAATTTGTATACACCAGCCGCTTTCAGTGAAGATTTTCCTATTTTTGACTTTTCGACCAGTATTTCTTGGAGGTTATTTGAAAGTCGTTTTTTACTGCATCAAAATGAAGTTGTTCATCATATTTCTTGTTACAGTACTTGCAGCTCATTGTTTTGGTGGTAAGATAAGGAACATGCAATCTAAGTTTTATCATTTGATGATTACACAAAGGGATGAGATTTCAGAGTGAAAAAACATTTATTTAAATTGAAATGGTGCTGATTTGAATGTAAAACAGCACGCAATTGTTACATGTGTGATCCACCGATTCCGGATTGCGGAGTTGATAAGGAAAAACTAGAAAAAAAGGATTGCAATAGTGGAAATGGAGATGCGGACACTTTTTGGTGCTCGTCAGAGTGGAAAACCACAGACGGAGAATCAAAATTAAGAAAATATTGCTTATCAAAAGAACAAGTAATGCAAAAAAAGTTAGAGAAAGACTGTAAAAGGTATGACGGAGGATGCACATGCTACTGCGACGGGGAATTGTGCAACAATGGGAATTTGAGTACTTTAGCCACTGAATGTAAAAAAGCAAAATACATGGTAGGAACTACTACAATTAGAAGCAGAAGTGGAAAAATGATATTATCTCCAGTGTTGTTGTGTTTCATCACCTGTTTTCTGTCACTTGCTTATCTAATGCCGTGGCTCCTCTGTTAAACCAATCCTAAATTGATTCAAATCTAAATTTAATTTGATCTGTTATTTAAAAAGCATTCCACCCTCTGTACCTTTCCTACCTTACATTAAAAGTTGTAAGACAAATAATAATATGTAATAAATAGTAATAAGTTGACAAATAATAATGATAATCATAACTATTGGAACACAGTACCCATACAAGAGACTACCCCGGCTGGGAATCAATTGCCCCAGCCAAAGTTAATTTAAGAAGAAGATGGAAAATGTTCGTGGGTGTAGCTCTAGCTCTAGCAGATACATCACTCAATAATAGGAGTAGTTATTTGGCAAAATTTTAAAGAAGTACAGAAAATGGTATACTGTATTTTGATAGTCATCTGAGTTTTCCAAAAAATGAGTCACCAGGACCTGAATTACTAAAGACCTTTAAATCCTAGACAGAAATTTGGAGTTAACCACTAATACAGTTTAAAAGGTGAAGAGTGGTTGTATACTTTTTGTCTTATTAACTATTACTGATTGAAAATTGATTTAGATAGAACTATTACTACTTTTGATTGTAAAACTCAGAATGGAAAAACGATGCAGCCTTTACGTAGTTGTAAGACATTTACCTAATGCATGTACGAGTGTGTAAGAGATTTCCTTATATCGATCTACTATTCGTATGGAGTTGGAGATCCTTTTACTAAATGTTCTCATTTCATCCCTTATTATACATGGCATACAATCCTGAAGGCAGTAATACCCCAGACTACCTTTAAGCTTGTCGGTCTTGTTAGTCTTTTCTCATTCCACTCGTGTAAAAGCAGAGTCGCAAGAGCCTTTTAGGAAGCAGTTTTTTTAAAAGCAATCTTTCAGTATTTTCCTTGACTATCCACAGTAATCTAAACACATGCCTACCTCGTACACTTCGATGTATTGCCTCTTGCAAAGGAGTATTTTTGGATGCTTCTTCCTATTGTATCCCAGCTATACCAGCACCTTTTCGCTTTACCGTGGCTGATAAATGAAAGTACATGATGCAGTTACTTATATGGGACATCACTCTTTCCCTGAACATTAATCATGTCAAATCTTTGTCATGATGGAAGTTTCTCTCTACCTTTTATTTTACCGATAGCCTGAAAAACTTTCAAAGATAATAAACAAGACCCTACTTACCTTCAATCAAATCACTTTCAATGGAATTCGCTATCAAATTTTCTAAGGTGTTTCTTTTGGGGATTTATCTTTTCACCGAACGTACGTATATGTACCTTCCGTCATCACTGAATATTGTCTAGATTAGGTTTATCAATAGTAAGTCGTTAGTAGATGGTTAACATCTATACAAATCATTGCATAATTTCATCCTCTTCTTACAATATTATTATAGAAAACGGTTTCTACATATTGGCTGTTGATTAAATGGATTCAGCAATGGAAGTAATTCACTATGGGTGCCAATTAATGAGCCTGTAAAATAAAATAATGATGCCTTTAACTTTATTAATTATGGTAAATTTAATGACTCGTCTTTACGCATTAAAGGAATGTTCCTTTGTTTAAATAAAATGTCATTAGTATTATTGTTGAAATGGTTTTCGGACTTGAGCAGCTTTGACAGCATTTCTATTCGTCCATGTTGTATGAGAACTTAATTCTAGTAGATTTTGAGTAGCTGCACTGTTGCACAGTTGCAGTTTCAATATTGTTGTTTGCAGTAATGCACCTGAAATGAATTATGTGTCTGCTATCTACAATATGATTCGAAACATGCCATTAAATGCAGCATGTGCATGTGCAGATGAATTACTGAATGTCTCTAACAGTCGGTGGCTTTTTAGGCATTAGACCACTATTTTGATAAGATATCTTTTATTCAGGTATTCTATGAGAAACGACTTGACAATGATATACGTATTGTCTGCTTAGTATTCAGCCTGAGAAAATTCAAACAAGGTCAATCAATAACACATCATTAGCTCTGATTGTTAAGGTGTGTAAGGTAACTATTGTGTGGAGTCATTTAGATTGTCAAATATAGTAAGAGTAGGAAGTATAAAGGAATCTGCATGCATATGCGCTTAGTATATAAATGTATTCAGATCTATTTTAGTAGAGATGTCTCCACTTAATCAAATTCTAGTAATTATAGCTGTAAGATTCCTATACGTAGTAAGTTAATACTTTATGCATTGAAATATCCGTTTTGATTTTCAAATGAATAAATTCGAGAATCCTGATATAGAGAATACGAGAATATCAATGCATTAGGCTAGATAGAAAGTATTATATACAAAGAAAATCAGTGCTCTAATTAGATATAGATCCTTTGTAATACTAGTAGATAAACTTGTACAGATATTTGAATCCCTGGAACAAACGGGAGAAAAGTGAAAAACATCCAAAAATAGGTAGTGAAAGTTGAAAGTGGTGAAGAGTGAAAAGTGTCGGATATATCTAAGTATTCTGGGTATTAGTTGGGATGAGAGAAAAGTTGGGAGAGAAAGGCATAACTACCGGGTGGTTCTTATAGAGCTTTGTGTTTTATTGCTTTGACTGTGAATTGTATGTTGTAGCACTTGTTCAGTATTAGACGAGACAAGATTGGAAATCTAATTAGCTCAAGATCAGTGAGTTTCTTTGTGCCAATAGTACTGCAATCTTCTTTCTCGCTTCTCATGTCACTTAACAATGGTTCGAAATGTCACCGCACAATGCAGTCCCTTTTCAACTGATGACACACAAGTAGGTATAGTTGATAGGTAATAAACCTAGCAGACATTTTCATTTCAAGCCTATCTAAACAAAGACTGCTAGGACTCTGGTTACAATAAATCTACTTTATGCCTCTACAAGTCCTATTATTTATTATTGTCCAAAATTTTCTGCCTGGTTAGGACTGCTCTATATTTTTATACTTCTGGCACGTGCTACGCTAATATCAATGAGTCGTTGCTCTGTCACACTCGTCTAAATCACTTGGGTGGTTATTGAAAGAGAAATGTGTCAAATAAGGTCGCTACATTGTGTCTTTATCAGCACTGACGTTTAAGGACTGATGATAGACAGTAGAAAAAAGAGTAATGAAGGTCCAGAGTAGAAAATTGTGTTAAATAATTAAATCATCATAGCTGATCCCCCATGAGTAACGGAATGATGACGTTAGTTCGATCGCGAGGTAAAGATGGTATGTGGGCTCCTGTGATAAATTATTACAAAATAACCTCGGAGTGAATGAACCACTATGTAATCAGTTCAGTCCAGCTCATTTATTTATATGCTCACAGCGGGATTGCTTACTTCTTACAGAGCGGTTCGAAATTAGCAAAAATCTATGCTTTCTCTCGCACCATCACACATCACGTAAAACTTTCACCCAAATTTTCACTCATGAGCTAACTTATTAGTAGAAAAACTTTTGGACTTCTCTGTACAATCTTGTTCTACTTATTTACTACTAAACTAATAATGTCGTTTGATGATGTGCCATATTTTATTTTGTTTCGGAATTCATTTGGGCTTTTGGGAAATTGTAATTATTTTCTTGCTTCAAGCTGTTGTCGTTGCTTTGAGGCATGACCTCCTTCAATTTATTGATACCACAGCATGAATACTCACCATCCACACTTCTATCCAAAAGTATTGACCCTTTCATGTACTCGTACACATGGTACTTGCCGTTTTGGAGTTAGATAGTACGTTTATGTAAATTCAAAGGACGTGTTACTTTACTATTTATGGTATGGATCGTTGAATGAGGAATAAACTAGATCAAATCTTTAATTTATTTCTATGTAGATACACTTTATGGCATTATTGAAACTTGTGAGATACGAGTATTCACTATTTTAGCAATAGAATTATTTTTTCCATAGAAAATGGATGTTGTTGGGTAAAATACTCAAAACCTAATTAGTTTTAGTGTTCTTAATTATATAGTAATTAACAGTGTAAGTTTATCCATGTCGTGTGTACGGTATCTTTGGAGAGAATCATTAGTAATAGATATCATAGAGATGCGTTTGGAATCACGGAACCCTAATGGGTGTCTCGTGATAATTCCTAGTAGAGATGTACATAGAAACAGGGTTGATTTTACAACTATCTATGCTAGTTATGCAGAAAGTAGGTACATTTATTCTGCATCAATTATTAGGTAGTTAAGCAAAAGATACGTATTTTGGCAATGTTTTGGTGTATAATTATTTCGGGTATATGTAGGTGATAGGTGGGAGAAGCCTCATCCGCCCAGATAGCGGAAACAAATTATGAATAATGAATTAACAGGCCACATGGAATGGTCTACGTTATTCCGTTTTTATTTGTATTCATAGCTCATAGGAAAGGAGTAGTAGATAAGCCAAACGGTTGTTGCTGTCATAGAACGTCAAGTAAAACAACGGGTCTCACTCACAGCAGTCAGTCTGTATACTATATAGATCTTAAGCGGGACGTGGAGAGGAAGTGGGTAAATGGCTATAGGGCATTTCGTATTGTTAGACGAGTTGTCATACGTAAAGGCAAAGTTTCGTGTATACGATAAAACAAATTACATTAGCACATCCGTTTTCCAACGAAAACAAATAGAGAATTGAATTGAAATAAACATTTGTAAATTGAAGCAAGCACGAAATGACGAATTCGAGGCTTTTAAACATCGAGCGTGTAGTGCGCAACCAATTTGTTACTAAATTAATTATTCCCCTTTTTCCGTTGAGTTATGGTATAAATTTATAGTTGTGGTACTTGGTTTGTGTACAATCTTATTTAGTTGGTTTTTGTAATATTTTGTGTTGTTCAGATGGAGAAAAACTATGTCCGCCCACATGGGATGGTTGGCAATGCTGGGAGGCAACTCCACCCGGAGTGAAAGCAGAAGCCTTTTGTCCTCCGTACATCTACTCGATTACTGAGCCGTCTTCTTGCAGTTGTAAGATTTTTATCTTAATACTATTCTTCCCCCTACTTTGCAACATTATTGTCTATTTTCTTAATGTAGTCAAACTATTTCCATATAGATAATAATAGTACATGGTACTAATATTCTTAATGTAATAATCTTGGGAGAAAGTTTTGCTTCTGTGAATTATAACCGTCATTTATTGGCAAAATATTTATTTCGGGAGTGAATTTTGAAAACTCAATTGGATGAGTATTCTTCAATTGACTATGACTCTATTGGTTGAGACAGGCTGAGTTTATTCAGAAAGGGTATAATTTGTGGGTGGAACTGAATGTTATTGTCTTTTATTGCAATACGATGCATTGTGAGCAACGATAAAGAATATTGATCGAAAACATATTAGAGAGCAACATGAAACAGAATTGGGGTTCTTGTACATTCATATGTATTAGTGAAATATCGTAAGTACATATTGGAGAAAGCGTAAAGTGAAAGTAGAAAAGTTTTCAATGGGCCATTAACAGAATGAAGGGTTTGGATAATCCTTACAATGACTATGTATGTATTGGTATAATCGTATATTAACTTAAGTGTTTCTTTGTGACTTGATGGAGCTGGGTTGTGTATTGGTGAAAACGGTTTGCTTGTTATAGCTTTTTACAATACAAAGATAGGGGACTGCGTAGGACAATGTAAAATTAGGTTGGTTTGTTGTGCAAGTTGTTGTGGAGGAGGAACAGATAGCATTTCCCCAAAGAAAGGAAATAAATGTTGCTCTCTCTCTCTGGTTTGGAGTAAACTGGAAAGTAAAAGAAAGTCGACCTTCCAAAATGCATTGTGGTTTACTGCTGCGTTTCCTTTTGCCTGCCGCTATCTTTGCTCTAATGCTTTCTCCGACAATGATACAATAGGGACCAATGAACAAAAACGATGGCACAGCGATATTCAACTTCACTCTAACCATGAATGGCATTTTCAACGAACCTGGTCTTCCGTACAATTATTTCATTTCACAGCGATAACACTCTACAGTTATGTTGTCAGCTCAGATAAAATTCATAAAGTAATTCACCACTGAGAGACTCTGCCAACAGATTGGCAATTTAAACCCCTACAACAATCTGGCAATATACCCTCAAGACATGGTGAGATTTTTTAAAGCACGTTTTCACTGCCGGCACAATTCATATTTGATTTCATCGTGGTGAAAATAATCTTAGGAGAAAATTGTTATTCATAGTGCAGAAAATATTGAGATTTCATTAAATCAAGGCGGGTTGCTCTGCTACAATCAACGTGTCAAATATCATTGAATTACATTCGTTAAATACACAAAGGGAAATCAAAGATGTGTCTTTATGATGACCGAGGATAATAAAAACCTAATGGCAAAGACTGAGATCATAGAGGGAAGGCATGGGGAGCTTAACATCATCTTTCACGCTTACAATGCTAGAAGTTATGACTAGAACTTTCTCAAAAGACGGTCTTTTATGAAAGGGAAATGAATGCCCCCATGATAAAAGAATCCCTATATATAATAGCTATGTCCATCAGCCTAGTAAATTTGATATCCTCCTGTCGAATCTTTTCTGATAAAAGAAAGATACCATACTGTGAAAACCTTACTGCGAAATCATGTTTTCTCGTGACTGTTCAAATGTCATCAAATTATATTCATTGGCACGGATGGAGGAATGAGAATTGATCGGCCACACAGCTGGAACTAACTCCATCATGTAAACAAACTCATTTTCACCCGAATTCGTTTTCTCACCGGGATAATGACCTGAATGTAGAATGAATGTAAAATGAGTCAACTGTTGACCGCTTTTAGTCAGTTCTTCAGGTGAAAATAGAACACTAACGCAATAGAGAGGAAGTAACTGGCAACTCATAATGTTATCTCTGTCTGTAATACTGGGGCTATTTGCCACATTTACGCATGCATTGAGGTTTCCTCCAAAAGACAAATTGATCAATTTCAAAATTCAAAGTAAAAAATTCAAGTTACAATAATATATTCATTTTTACCTATAAAATTTTTTACACCTATTTTAATCAAACATTTAAATAGTACTGTACCTGATAAAATTTATACGTAAAAATTATTAGGGATACATTTAAAAGTCAAGAGCGATTTTCCTCGACAATTTTCTCGGTGATGGTAGCTACCTTAAAACAAGTTCTGTAAGTAATAAAGAACTAAAGAGTTTATTCTGTACTGTAGCAGAACATAGAAATGAGTAAATAGTATCCGTTGTTTTCACTACAAGTGATTTATATGCAGTTCTTTAAAGTAAACCCTTCTGAATCAAAATGTATATAAACAGTAGAATAGGAGATGTACTATAGGTTGTAGATTAGATGGAGAGTTGATTCAACTGCATTCTAAGCTATCTGTATTTATTTGGAGCACGATGAACTTTTGAACTAGAAACTGTGTAAACATTTTTAGCTGGATTTCATTTCATCAATACCCTGTAATTGGTAATTCAAAAAGATTTTATTTTTCGAGTACGTGAACTGAAAGTGAACTAAATATTATTGTAAAATATATGGGGTAATAAGATCTAACTTCTAAGGAAACTAAGATCGTGCACTTTTCATGCATGAGCAAATGGCACCTTTAGAAAAGTAAGCACATCTGATTTAATAATAGGAACTAGTAATTGCAATTAGATATTTTTGTCTTATTTCAATTGCACTTTATGTGATGCTGACCATGATAACTTTTTGTAGTTTCTTAATTTGAGTGAAACTTTGTTGGTAGTTCTTTTGTCTTTGTTTTTTTTTGGATTGGTCATAGTGATAGGTACATTGAGATCGGAATTTATACGCATTAGAGTAATAATAAGGGGAAGATAGTATAGTAAAGGCGTCATAGGACAAAAAATAAGGTAAATATTGCGGCATTGAGCAATGAACGACAGCCTGAAGGCTCTCTCAGGGGAATTTCATCTGGAGAAAGTTCTCGTCTGATCTTTGCTCTTGTTGTTCTGTAGACCTGACTGAGTGAGAGCTCCGTTCAACCTCCCACTTTCCAGTAGACTCACAATCAGAGCTTTTAGCGCAGTTAGTCAGTCGACTATTTTGAGGATGTACTTCTTCCATTTGCTGTATGTTGTATGCAGTGTAATGCAATAAGAGTAATGGCATTGTGGTCCTAGTGGTTTCTTTTGGTTTTCTCCTACTTCAATCTTCTTGTCTTCTCTACAGAGACACACCAACCAAAGTAGCGGAAGTTCTCACTGATAAAATACTAAAACAGTAGCACAAACTCAACTTACAATTGCTTATTTGGAATCTACAGAATGACGGAATGTACTTGACTATACACTTTCCAATAGAGTGATTGCACAGTTTTCTCCTCGCATTCTTATATAACTATCTTCGCAGTTTCTTTGCAACTCCAAATTTTTTTATCGAAAACAAGAGAAATGCCATTTGAATAAACAGCTCCTATTAAGGGCATCGAATTGAATGTATTTTCACTGATAGGAGATTCAAGAGAAGCTTTCAAAACTGACGGAGCTCCCATTTATTATTAAGTTATCATATTATCCAAAGAGCATTAAACAAAATCCATTTGGAGTCTTTTACCATTCCTTCGCTACATTCATGTCTATTTTCGTATTAGATCGTTTATAGACAAAACTTGCGAAATTCAACATTCGTTTCGTAATGTACTGAATACTAAACAGTATAAACTACTGATACGTAAACTTTACACATACCATTTATTTGAATAGTTGGCCATGTTGATAGCATTTCAGCCTTAATTATTATTATGCTAAAGTCTGACTGAAGAAGACGTAATATTTGAGTACACTATATCTTACCCTATATGAAAAGTCCATACAAATAGTTCAACTTGGTAAACACAAACAGTGCCTCAGGCTATCTCCATGTCTTGAAGTTTATATTCTAAATCCGATTTCCAGACTCCTTGAGAGAAAACGCAACTAATGATTAGGCATATTGTTTTTATGCTTTTGTTCTAATTTTATACGCTTGAGAAATACGATTTTCCTTCCAGGCTAAGATGGACAGAGTCCTATTACGCAGTTTTGAAATGTATTTGTGTGTTTGTAGTGATGGCGGTGAGGGAATGTTTACCTAACGCAACGTGGTTCAAAAACGTCCGAAACCAAGAGTGGACCAATTATGGAAAATGTGGGAATGCAAGCGTGACTCTTCAGTGGAATCGAGCTTACGTTCATGTGGCAGCTTATTATATTTCAATCATTGCTATCACCCCTGCACTGGCAATTTTCTTTGCCTACAAGTAAGACTTTGTCTATCAAAATGTAGCTATTCATCATTGCTGCACGATCCATTTAATGCCCAGAAGGCATTTTTTGCGTTATTACTGCTACATGCCCTAGCTAAATCTGCTATTATTTTTTTATCAAAAAGACATATCACATCGCACTGTGCATTATTATTTTTTGCACACACTACAATGTAGTGAGAGTGAAGCTAAAGATAGGCAAACTTAGCTTTTTTAGAGATTCATTTTAGGGATAACATACCGGAGGTAATAGATATTACAAAATTTACAAATATTTATATTTTCTAATCCTACTTGAGACTTCCTTCCTTTCATTTTGTAGTCCGTTACAAAGTGATTTTATTTAGAGCAACTACATATTAATCATAGTACATTGAGCCAGAAATTGCAATTTTGTAATTTGGAAATCTTTGTTTGATTTCTACTGCATTTTATTCCCTTTCGGATTTGCTACCATATAAATTATACAGATCATACTAACTGATTTCATTTAGGGAATGATAATATTGTAACTTATAACATTATCGAAATAATATTTGAATTTTGAAAATGTAAATTAGCAGAATACAGACAGTAGGAATAGTCTGTACTATTTAACAGTGGGTGTTGCACATTTTGAAATTATTTCTCTTTTGTTGTGGCCTGTGGTACATGGCAATTAAGATCCTATGCCATAGACAATTATTTACTACAAACTACAAAGGCTATTGAGAATTGAAATTGCACGATGATGATGAATGATCCAATTTTCCATTCTTTTCTAATTAGATCTTCCAGCAAAAACATTGTGCTTATTATGCACGTTAGTTTTAGCAGACATGCATAGCAATCTATATAAGTTTTGTGGTTTACTTTCTCACCTTGGTCATTATGTAGTTTTTAATCTGAACTAATCTCCCTGCATGGGAAAATTAATCGTGTTGAGAACAAAGATTATAATCCACAGGTAGCGACTAGCGAGTGACAGATAGAATTAATATGGAAGGTCAAAAGAAAACTGGAAACCTGAGCCACATCACTATTAATATTGCAGAAACTTTCTACTGTTTTCAAAGACGGATATGTGCACATCCTCTGTTTGCCCACGTTAATGGAGGCAACATTTTTCATAATTGTACAAAGCTGAAAGGTTAAAGTTTATCATGGCTTAAACATAGGAAATTGCAGCTCGTGAAACTTAATGCAAATACTGAAAAGGAAAATGTTGACTTAGAGTTGCTACATTTTACGTTACACAATAGATGAGTTTTAGTATCTCAGTGCTATTAATAAGCTAAAGTTGCTCAATTTTATTTGCAGGCAGCTGAGGGTCCATAGAATTATTCTTCATCAGAACCTACTCATTTCTATGCTGCTAAATGGGATTCTGGTCATTGTTTTCAAAACAACAGTCATCCTCAATGAATTAAAGTCTGGATCTGATGGCACTGATGGGCCAACGATAATCAGCGAAGTGAGATGCATTTTCCTACTACATCCACATTTACAACTAATAGGAAATTAATTTCTTATTTTGTCATTATGTAGAATGGAATTGGTTGTCGGCTCCTCTTTATTCTGACAAAATACTCTCGAATGACAAACTACATGTGGATGTTTTGCGAAGGCTTTTATCTCCATAAGCTAATTGCTGCCGCCTTTGCAGAGCAGAAATCTTTACTCGTATTTTATCTCATTGGTTGGGGTAAGTTAAATAATCACAATTGAAGTCTCTATATATATGTATCAATTCACACTGTTCAAGTATTCCTCATCCTTATCTGGATAGTTGATAGTAGGAGGTAATTACCAGATCACAAAAAAATCTCCATAAGATTTAAAATTAATCATTTTATTCTTTTCAAAATTATATTATTGTGTTAATTGCTTCATCATTGTTTACAAAATGAAAATGATAGAATTGATTAGTAGTCCTAAAGTTATGTATAGCTTCCTATTGATAAAATATTTCAGCAAAGACTATAATAGCCTGTGAAAGTTGTTTATTGTATGTTGGTACCTGTGTAAGGAAATGACAAATGCTAAAGCCAACTCTGCGTATATGCAACAGAAGAGGCAAATGAACGTTTGACTGTTTCAATTAAAGTTTTGCTTCCATTTCGCAGTTTTCCCAATTATTCCTACAGCAGTGTATGCTGGCTTCCGTATATATGCAGCTAATGACCGATGCTGGGTCGTGCCACAGGAGTCGTGGGAGTGGGCACTGAATGGCCCTAGTTTACTCAGCCTTTTGGTAAGTAACAAGTTTCCTTCTAACTCAATTAGTACTAACAATAATCAAAGCTAGTAATTAAAGCAGCCTTATAAATTGTTTGTTTTGGTAGCAGAATACCTGGGTATACCTTAATACTTTTACCTACCTATGCTCATTTTATGTAAGTTACATCATAGCCATAGCTTTACCTCCCGTTAAGGTAAATATTACTACTGCTTTCGGCTTTCATTTAGTAAACACTACTGAGGAATATGTATTCAAAGGTATTACATGTATGTACCGATATTTTGAGTAATTTGATTACAACAGCAGGCCGTAATAAAACTAACAAAATTAGTCTGCAAATTACAAAGTCTCTCTGCATGCTATTACGCATAACATAATTCATTTATGCTGTAGCTCATGTGTACTAAAGGCGTATAATTAGATTATTCTGTTCCTGATTAGGAAAAAGGAGAATTACATGGGCAGGCACTAATGCATACAGCAAATCACTGCCTGTGTAGATTCTCCGAAAACGCCTCACTGCTTTTAAACTTTAAAGGCACAAGAGGTAACTCTATTAAAAGGAAACCAGAAATTATTGTTTTCAATGAAATTCCTTGAAGGTTAATTGAATCTTCTTGAATATTATATTCAAGGACACCTGTCAGCTAATAACATACTACACGCATGAAATACCTACCTCAATCTAATCTTAAATGGTAGCAGAAGGTAGGAAAACATACAAGGGGCACATTGACATTGGGATACAAATGCCTTTCTTATAAGATTTAAGGCTTTCTCTAAGTTTTATGACAACTGCGTACTACAAGTTTCAGTTTCCTTTAAGTTACTTAATTACTAGTTCTTAACAAATAACGTTAGTTCATTCTCCGTGGTGAATATTATATCATAACTCTCTTTTTTATTACAGATTAACGTATTATTCCTAATTAACATAATTCGAGTGTTGGTGACGAAGTTGAGAGCAGCCCATGCCCAAGAGCCAAGTCAGTACAGGTATCTGAAGTAAAGCTACTATTTCACATAATAAACATACCCAACTCACCCATCAGTAATCATACTAGTAATACTATTACAGCTACCTTAGGTTCAGTGGGGATGAGGTTCCCCAGTTAGAACAGTCGGGGGATCAGAACTTAAATATGGACACTCAGTGTACTCCTAGTGTTACGCGGTATGTATATTGATTTCAAAAATATGAAATTTGGCAAATGATCGATGAACGTTGCCATAAAAGTGTAAATAACCCAAACTAATTTGCTAACTAACCTAAGATAATGTGACAAGATTGCGCGCAGGCACAGTATCCTATGAAATTAATAGTAACGGTTAACATACTCCCAAACAGTTTCATTAATGGTTAGGTAATGGGTAAGTTATGAATCATAGGTGAATTTTCGCATTGCTTATAAGACAATAAAAGTTGTAGCTGTAGTAAGTAAGCAAAGTTATGCTTAAGCTGCAAAATTACAAATTATTAATCAAATGAGTTGAGAAGATATCTTACTGTTAACATTTGTTACACAACCTCTGCTGATTCTATTGCGTATTAAATCAACAACTATTATATTATTGCCACTTAGAAAGTTAATATGATGCTTATTATTTTATTGCTTAAATAGTTGTTTTCAAACAGTTATTGCTGTTTCCTTTCGTGTAGATCAAATGTTTGGTAGACAATGGATGAAGGATTTTCATAAATAGTATTGTGCCCAGGAGATGTAAATGATAACAATAAGTTCAGAAGCCGGAGGAAAGCAATACAAAAGGTCTTTGTAGGTATTGGTGAAAGTATCTTCTTTGTCACCCTCAGAAGTAGCTAACAATTCCTTGCTTCGTATTAGGTGTAACTTTATCTATTGAAATGGTCAATGAAATTTCAGTAGTCATTTGGCAATTATTTTGACCAAGAGCTTTTTGATGTTCGTAAAAGTAATTAAAAAGGGAGACAGTCGTAGATAGTAATACACACAATTTTACAATAGCGTGCATCAAATATTGACTTTTAGAAACAGTAGAATTGTAGAGAGTATTGGGTAGTGCAGCCAGTAAAAGTCACATTGTGATTTCGTCTTTGTTTACTTAACTTTCGCTTTGCTTTCCATACTCTGCACTCAAACTCGTAACTAATTCGTGGCAATGAAAACAAATCTCGGTACTGACTTTTACATTAAAATGTGCACTTACTCTTCTTTCGATTTGGTGCCATTGCCACGTTCTACTGAATTCTATTATAAGTTTAGGACTTCATGCAGGTGTAAATCCAGCACGGCTTCCATTAGATTAATCTTTTAGTTTAAAGAACTGAAGATTGCTTCTGTTTTTCATGCTTAGCGAATACCGACTTGGCTTACTTTACTTTGTTTATGCTCTTTGTCAGATCTAGCGAAATCTAGTTCCTCTTACACTTGAAATTCATTGGTGGGCGGTGGTAATTTAGTTCTTTAGTTAAACGTACTTAGAAAATATCTCATTAAGAATTAGACCTTGATAGCTTAGACTTATCACGAGGACTTATTAATGACTTGTTTTAGGATTACACAAACTAAGTTTATATAATAACGAATACAAGATCAAAAGTGAGAAGGCATATTTATTTTAGTGTAATGGCGGATGTTATCTAAAGTAGGGCAAGGAAACCCAAACATCCTTGTTTGGTTACATTCCTATTATTTATTTAATTCTTCTTAGGCTTATCACTATTACAAAATTACTGCTGCTCTTCTAACCCAATCTCACTATTACCCCTTACCAGCATTTATTAACAACAATTCCTAAAAGCTAAGAGAGAGTATTGAGGCAAAATACTAAATATCTGTGATCCAAATTCTAAGTAATAATGTCTTTAAGTAGTCACATGGGCTTTTTGTGTATCTTATATGACTATGTTCATGTTACATAACCAAAACCTAATGATCACTAAAATGAGTTTAGTAAAGTAAACATTCTCTATCTACCCGTCATTTTCTTGTAAAATCCCATTACAATTACTTTGTATTGCACTCACATAGTGTGTACATATAGATATTTTGCATAAATTTGCCTAGGATTAGAGAAATCTGTTGAAGTGTAATTTCCTTGTACCAAATGTTGGACATATTTGTCAATCACTATTAAATAACGAGTGCTTTCTGGTGTAATGTATGGAGGCTTTGCTTTAACATACATTGTAAAATCCATGATAATGGAGTAAACGTATAATTAACGAGCAACCAAACCACTCGTTTCCCTTATGAAACTTTCAAGGGGGTTTTTGCTTTCAACTTTGTAGAAACTCCGGTGGAAGTAGTGAAAATTTTACTTTGTATAGATGAAAGATTTATATGAAGTTGATACAACTGAAATGGATATTACATACAAATCAATGAACATTGTAATTTGTAGTCAAGAAGTATCTTTAAAATAGAAATACAATTATTAACAGTTTCAATCAATTGTAGTTTGCGAGTGAGATCAAATTTGAATTTTTGGTAAAATTTATTCAATATCTTGAAGAGAACACTGTAATATTACTGGACATTATGTACAACTAAGTTTAATTGGGAAATATAAACGATTAGATAAATTGGAAAGTCTTTCCATCATCAGTTTGTCACCACAAATGGAAAATAAAATATTAACTTTGGTGAAAGTAGAGAGTACTATTGCAACCATGGCCTTGTAAGAGTGACATTGTGTGCTGTGCTCACTGTAGCGTACAATTGCTCGGCTATATTTACAAAAGAGGCAGGGGCAGTTTATTTCATAGAAAATTATATCATTTGCATGTAGGTACTCTGTATGCATAAGTAGATTCTCTGTACTTTACTCAGCAATGAGATTTATTGATTTTTATTTCTAAATTGAGAGATATAAATTAGAGCTTTTAACATTTCAGAACGCTGTAGATTAGGTCAGTGTAGTAGTAGTAGAATACTAGTTTAGGTCTTGTTGTTCGTTTTTAGCTCATTTATTTTAATTTTATGATGTATGTATTGTATTCTTGATTTTAATTTCCTTATTTTGAGTTGACAGGACAGGAAGTGGTCCCCACTGGGCTGGATCCAGCCCACATAGTCTCATTGCCTTTTATGTGGTTCGTGTGCCGGCTGCTAATGCAGGGCCCAATCGTCGTTATCCTGCCGTCGTTGTCCAGCGCTCGTCTTTCATAAATTGTTTATGGCAATACACTTTTCCAAATAGTGTGATCACTTTTATGTATGATTTCTGCTTTTTCAGTTTTGTGCTCTTCTTTTGTTTTATACTCATGCTTCTTTCATTTGGTTCATTCTGTGTGAGGCCTGGCCACTTAAGTTGTGCATGCATATTATAGTAACTGGACGTTTATTTAGAATCTCTCAATGCCACAATCACAATCTTGAATTATAGATTATTAGCCATTTGTAATAGTAATATCAATATTTACATCGTAAAATATAGATCCAAAAGACAATAAAGGAAAGCATGACTGGGAAGAAACCTACAAATCATAAGAAGAGAAAATAATCCAATCAATCCAGAATCTGTGTGGAAGCCTTAAACTAAACCAAATCATAGTTTCTTTTAATCCGCCTGCAAAGCCATTTTTCTGCCATGGCCATGGGGGTTTAATGTAGTTCTTGGTAGCTTAGCTTGTTTTTCAAATAGAATTACGACTACAAAAATTAGGAATAAGAACAAAAATGTAATAGAATAGTATCCTCGAATCTTATAGTTTGAAATGCATGGAAGAATATCTATAAAATTCTCAAGTTTCTTACCCAATAAAAATATTCGCCTTTTCAATTCAAATATTATGGTGTAAAATCTCTTATGTTTTACGAACCAACTATTGTTTGATACTATCAGATATAGATGAGTTATTATGAAATACCCTACTAATAACCTTAATATCTACTATATCTACAATCTACATAGTTTATGAAGTACGATTCGAACTTTTGTAACAGTTTCCGATTTATCAAGTTCTAGTAACTCATATCGGAATGATCACACAGTGTGAATAAATCCGTCTTATTGATTCGATCATCTATGTCCAAGTTTGATTAAGCATTTGGACATCATCTTGTTAGATAAATGTTCATGTCCCGAGTCACAATGGTTCACAAAAGCAAATCTAAAAGTATGAAGTCGTCAACCCAGTAATACTTATGTTTACACACGACCAAAAATACTTATAAATGCCAAAGTAGTAGATGTACTAATACTGCCAATGCCACTGAAAATTGTATAGTTTGTGTGAATAACAACATAAAAGATATAAAGCTGTGTCTAATCATAAGGCTTAGGTCATTGTATAGGGAAGTAATACTTATCTCTGCATCAAATGATTCTAAAGCACATAGGGACGTGCCTGAACGTGTCTTATACCTGTGCACATGTCAGAATATGCCAAACAATGCCATCAGAGTGATTTCTACAAGTTTTCGTATTAATCTTTAATGTTGTTATCTGGATCGCAGGAAAGCAGTGCGAGCAACTCTGGTTCTCCTTCCACTGTTTGGAGTCCACTTCATTGTGACAATCTATCGACCTCCGTCCTCCACTGGAGCTTGTCTCTGGACTGAACTCTATTTCTACACTAACGACATTCTTGATGGACTTCAAGGATTCCTTGTCGCCCTCATTTTCTGCTACTGCAATGGAGAAGTAAGTTACAAATCATTTCTATGATAATCATGCTTTAGAGTCAAACTATTATTTACCTTGCGTTTGTCGTGGTTCTACTAGTAAAATATTTAAAAAGTACTTATGTGGTTATAGTACCGTTAAGCCTATTTCCTACAATTTATAATGATTGTCTCTCGACACTCTCTTCTATTCTAATGCGTGGGTGTACCTATCTCTATTATTACATCTTCAAGATTGTCTAATATTCTACTTTTGTTAGTTACTCTAAAGCATGGAAAATAATCCTTCGCTGCCTGATTAAGTTTGTTATTCTCTATTATCCATCTATTATCTTTTCAATGCAAGTTTAGACATCTTCGTTTGCTCGTGAATTTCGTAATATGGCTTTTTGGGAGAAGAGCCTCTCCTTGTAATTTAATGATAGAAGAAAGCTAAGAGCTTAAGACTTGATTTGTAAAACTGGTTTTGTGACTTATTGTTCTTAGTAAAGCTGTGAGAAAGGTAGAAAGTAAACCTAAGGTAGGTTACCCTTTCGATCTGAGAGATCTCCAAACTTTGGCTTAACTAAATAAATGTTCCCAGTATCAGGTAATATTTTCTACGAACAATCCACAGAATTTTATGTCACTTATTGTTTCTGCGCCCAGAATCAAAAGTTATTATTAGGATGTGTTATACAAGATGAGATTTATTTTGACGAAATCGAAAACCTATCTTCCATACAATACGCAAAAGAAGTAATGTGTTTCCCTTAGCCAATGGAACTCGGAATCAGAGCTCGCTCATAAATCCTGAGAATGGTGTAGCTCACGAATAGAAATCTACAGATTTATTTAGCATTTGTCTCCGCAATGCTATAGTTCGTGGTGATCATAGCATTTTATTAAGCTACACAGCTACAGTATATTCTAGTAACTGGGAAATAAATCCATGCTCTGTAAACGAAATCTGGATTGCCCTAGGTTTACCTTTTCTTTTGATGAGTTCTGTATTATTGCTTTGGATGAACAATAGGATCATGCTGTTTTAATGGCTTTAATAAAGTCCTCACCACTGATTGCTGTGTTTTAAATCTTTTGATGTGAGATGTGTCGAATAGGAAGCCTACGGCTTTTAAGCTGGCAAAAGCAATGAATTGCGTGTTACTTCTGATGAAATGAAGAATTTGATCTAGTTAAATAACAACTATAACTAAGAAATCTATATATGGCAATATAATAAATTGTAATCGATTTGCTTGCGACTTAGCATCATCCGGTCACACAATAAAGATTTCGGAGTATTTGCTTTTGCATAGCTTGCAATTTCATATGCAATTAAAACAGCAGATTTGAACACATAATTTTAGGTGATTCTTTATATCGTGAGCATGAATTACTTTTGCCATTTCAAATTCATTCAATTCCTTTTCAATAAGGAGGCTGTAGAAAACATTCCTCCTACTTTTCGTTGTAACTAGAATAAAACAGAAACATCTATGTAAACTTTCAAAGATATTTCTTTACGTACTGTTTATATGATATGTTATGCACAGGTTTCAAAGATTTGTTTACACAAGTCATGCAATTACTGATCTATAGGCATTGTAATGGTTTCTTGCAGCAGGATACTACAAAAATGCAGAAATTTGAGATATTTTAAATTGTTTTTATCTTGTGGAATCTATCTGGCAGTGCTGCCTACTTAGAATAATAATGATTATGTATGGCTTTGGAAGAAGTTTTACAATTCCCTGTCTGATTCTGCTTCCAAAATACTACAAACTGCTTCCGGTGATTGTCAAAAGCATTTCATTGCATAACCAACCACTACTGTTGTAAGAATTATATATGCACTTGATATTATGCGTGGTTGGAATCCTACAGATGGTAGGTATGGTTCATTGAATGATTATATTTTAGTAAGTATAGAGTTTTCCTTGAAGAAATAAATGTCAAAGGTTTTCCAGGAAACTCTTATCGACAAAGGAAAGTTTAAGGCGCACTCAGGAAATAGTTTATTGAGTTTTGACGTGGCCATCGGAAAAGAAAATGATGTTATTAGGCGAATTACGTTGTTCATCCTTCTGTCTATCTGATTATTGAGTTGTGTGGGATTATTTTAGGTTTCAGCTCTGCTCAAGAGGACGTACACTCGATGGAAGGAGCAACATGTCAACGGGTCGATGTGCCATCGGCAAAACCCTTCAACAAACCTGCGTTCGAGAAATAGCCGAGGTGGTTCGATGCTAGGACGCTCTGTTGTGTCGACGCACGTTTACTCATCAGTGCCACCGTCTCCTGAGCCCAACAGCACTTCGACACAAAATGTCTTAGTCACATTAGCCCCTCGAATTGGTCATTCTGAGTCCAACTCGTCTCTGAAGAATCGTGGTGGATGTAACAACAGTTCTAATACGCTGAACGGGAAGTCTCCTGTGAGCGTGAGTGTGAATCTCTATGTTACAACAAGTGATGCCAAGAGTGGTAATGTAATGTCAGAAACACGACTTGCCCATCCTGGAGATTCCCTCGAGTTGAAAGAACTGGAGGGGAAGAATCAAAGCCCAAAAAGCTGTCTTTCAAGAAATGGTCAAAGCAACGAGCAGCAGCTTTAGTGTCCTCGCCCTAAGAATGTCTCTAATGTGTTTACCGAACAAGATCATGTTGATCGCTTCCTTTCCTAAAAATACAGTTTATTTTACAGGTAGTCCTATATAGTCACACTCGATTTGCACAAGAGTGTGTTTATTCTTGTGTTGTCTTGTACCACTTTTGCTCACTACATTTCTTTTTCCTATAGAATACATGTAAAGTAAGAGATTTGGTTGGAAATGCTTTATTTGTTTTGTAAGGAAAAGACTGGTGAGTGTAAGTTAAGGTCTCTATTGCCATTCTCATCAACTTATGTTTATGTAAGTGCAGCATGTACCTATGTAACTTATACTGCCAAGTGGAATTCCATGTACTGTTTCATCTTCTTTATTTATTCTGTTTTCAAAAAGTAGTGCACTACTGTTTTTATACATACAAATGTACTTTATGCTTGTTTATCTATCTACGATAAAAAAAGGATGCACACAGTTTTGATCTTTGGAGATCACTTACCTAAAAGCAGGTCTGTATTTTGTACTAATTGAGAATCTCCTAGAAGTTGGTCCTAATACTGACAGCATCGACTTGTCCAATGTCTGGAACCAGAGAGTCGATCTGTCCAAGTCTAATGGCTTCACAGCCTCCTCAGTTACGACTTGTTTATTTGAGATTCGTGTGAGATGAATAAAGTCAGATGGAATGTCTGTGCTTCGTGTTTGGCATCCTTAGTAAATTGTGCGAGTGGACAACCAAGTGTAATTGAATTTAAGTAGCTACTGCCGAGTGGGTCAAGATGTTTCTTTTCCAGACGACATTACTAGTCCAGTCCACGCGCACTGAATTAAATACACAGACTTACCAAATAAACAGTCTGACAGTTCAAACGTCATCATCACTATCACTATTCAGTTACATGAACCATTTAAACTTTCAATACAAAACTTGCGTACTCTCCTCCAGAACCACTTATGTGAATGTGCAATGCAATTTTCTTGTTTCTAAGCTTAACTACTGATGTGACTTGAGCGGATTCTCAGCACAAATAAGACTTCCTTTTATTTTTCTGTTATTTGTTTTACTGGAAGCAAAGAAACTATCCATGGATGACTAAAATGAGTTGATAATAATACACATCTGTGTATCTGTAGTATTTTATACTACCAAGCAAGGGAAGCTCTGTACTACCCGCACTAACGGATATATTTATACATCAGAATACTATATACATAAAGACAAAACATTCTATTTGCCTCGTGCGTTGACGCTTTTCTGTGATAGATTAAGTAAAAAGCAAATATTATGGTGTACTTAAATGTTTACTTTTTATTGCCACTCTAGATTACAAGAGTATTTACTTAAAGCAACTGGAACATTTACAAGTGTCCAGTTTTGCCTAATTTAATTTATATTTCAAACTCAGAACGATAAAACGTTAGTATAGGTAGTAATTATTATTTGGATTTTGATGTACCTGATTTTTCATTGCTAATCATTTGTCAACTTCGACATTTGAAAATTTTAAAACCATCTCCACCCGATACCTGAAGATTTGTACTCTACAAAAGGAGAATATTGATTTAATTAAAACAAGCAATGCTATTGTACTTTGATGATCTTCATATAATGATACATATTTTCTTTTTTTTGAAAATAGTATAACTGTGACTTGTAATTAACTATAGTTGGTAATGTAATCATAGGTAAATAAATATGTAAATGTAAGTAGTATAACTATAGTATAGCTATATTGTAGCAGGTAAGAAAAAGCTAATAGGTACCTTGAGACTTGAGGGTTCTACTGAAATTGTTGTCTCTGTAAAATCGCGAATAATATCTGTACTGACATAATTAAATCATATGCTAGCCACAAACATTTCCTGTTTACTTTGATTTGTAAATTATTCTCCCCACGGAACAACGTGAGTTATTTTAATAACAAATCCTCGGTATTGCTTGCATGTAATTTTGTATACGCAAAACATAATATCTTCAGGAAAATAGCCTTGAAAATTCATAAATTACCTACTAAGAATTTTTAAAACAAAGAAAACCTTAGAAATTTTAGCTTCTAACCGTTTTAGAGAACTTCCCATCGTTTCCCCTTTGAACTGTCCTGATGTGTTGTAATGGACTACCCCGTAATATAAAACATTCCTTTCATACCAGAAATATTAAGGTAGTAGTTCGTAGTGTAGACCTTGACTTTGCTTACATACACAGATATCCACTTTTGATCCATGTGAGTTGCATTTTTGAATATATGTAGAATTATTATATTAATATTGTTATGAAGGTATAGGCATGGAATTCTATTTTATGCATCCATAAATACACAATGGGGAATCATTTCTCGGGAAAATAAGTACATACATGTACATTTTAATAATTATTTACTACTATGTAGCCTATTCATCACCACAAGAGCATGACGAAGAGTTGAAGAGTATCATCAAACTGTTTCGCATAAAAGTAGCAACTGATGCCTCCCTTCAGCCTCGATCTAGGATCCGCAAAGCTTACACTTCATGCTCTTTGAATTTTGGATGCTATTTATACAATTTGTGTACGTAATATATTTCTTGGTCTACCTAACACAAGAAAAACAAGTTTTCTCGGCTAAAAATGAATTTTACAACAGTTCACCTTCGTTCTGTGGTTCATCATTGTACATTTTATTTGATAGGTACACTCTTTTGCGACGCTGCCCAAGATAGCAGTTGTTATACAATGGAATCCATACTTATACTTAATAATACATGATCATTAGATTGATAAACGTGTTTCAGCTTTATTTTTAAATCAGATTTTCTACAAAAAAGCTTCACAACCTAGAATGTTGTATTTCAGCAGTTAAGACAGATATACAACCCTTATACAACAAACATTATTAATTCCTTATACACTGAGATATAGCTATATAGTAGAGTAATAATTTTAGTTTTATATATACACCATAATTTCGAAATAAATTCGAAATCTTGACATGAAAAAATAATTAAAACATAAAGAGCTAAACAAAACAACTGTAAAGCAGCGCTTTCTCTAAAGGGACTAAATCACATGAAAACATTACATTCACTATTAAATATAATGTCTATTCAAAATAGGTACTACATGTTTACCACTTTAATTTGCACAAACACAATTGAAACACGTACATTAAAAAGGATTACTTAAGTAATACTTAATTACATTCATTTCTACGCTAATACTTCTGTTTTCCCTTGAAAATTGAAATTCCGAATGTTTTCGTTTCGTATTCGTCACTGTCTTCCTCTACAACAGGTTTCTTGAAAATGTCCAACCCACCTTGTATAACTCGATGTGGAAATCCAATAATGCCCCCATGGCTATGCCCAATACTCCATGAGTTTCCTCCACTAATTTCCTGTCTCTGTCCACCGCCACCCCATCCGTTTTGTGGTGGTGGAGGAGGGGCTGGTCGACTCCATCCTCGGGTCGTTGTCCATCCTTGTGTCGGTCGGGGAGTTGTCGTCGTTGTGGTAGTAGTCGTAGTTGTTGTGGGACGAGTCCATCCTTGTGTCGGTGGAGGAGGTGGTGGTGCCCATCCATTATTGTTCTCCTCCGAGTCATACCTGTTAATAATAATCACAGGTTGTTGGGGCGGAGGCCTGTGACCACCCTTGAACAAATGTCTCCGAACTCGATCTTTGACAAGGACATCTTTGGAATTTGGCTCTTTAGTTTCTAAAATAGAAAAATGAATTATAAGCAAGATATATTTTAGAATATGCAGTAGATTATGTAATACTGTGTTGTGCCTTACCAATTATCCAGTTTTTGGCATTCCACTTGAACGGTTTTTTCTCAGATGTAGGCTTCTCCTTTCCAGAAGTATTTACTAAGAAAATAGCCGAGAACAAGATGAAAACAGTTAGTAAGGTGTTTGTTTTCATTTTGTGACAACTGCAGTGTACACCTGCGACTATTGAAGAAAACTTTTTCCTTTGTATATAGACACTTTATAATTCGCTCTTCTACCTTTGACCAACAATTGAAGATTAAAATAGTTAGGTCATTTGATCTTTTATAAACTAGACAGAGGAGGAATGACGTCAGAATACGGCATAGGGATCTAAAAGGTAGTTTTAACGAAATGTAATAATATTTTTACCATTATTGCGTACTACTTAAGTAGTACCAGTATTACGTGCATTCATGATCCATGATTCATCATTAAGATAGTTTATTTACCACAACAATTTTTTAAATTACCGACTAGGGATGGTGAAAGATCGAGACGATAGTGTTTAATGAACAGGTATTTGCATTATTTTGCGCTGCTGGCTATGAGATATATTTGTGTGTTAATGATACCTACACTACAGACTCATCGCGTTTAGCTACAAGTTGAGACTGACTTTTATAAACCACCAACTTTAGACTACGCGTGTAAAGGTGCTGACTATACAGACAACCATGAACGATAAAACTCATAAAATTGTGTTGATACACTTTAGATTCATTTTGGTCTTACTTATATACTTACAACTTACAACAGAATTTTGCACTATTAGCCCTGGCAGTATACAAGAATTTCCACTTTTCCTATTTTTTTTGCAACAATATGATATTCATGCAACCAACCAGTTTCTCCTTATTCTCTCCCTATCGTGTTTAATAATATCTTTTATTACTTTTATTACTCAGTATCTGCCTTCAAAATGTTCGTCCGTAGCATGCGTCATACTTATCTTTGAACCGGATTGTAAAAATTTACTCTTTTGTGGACGAAATTGTGTATCAGTAAGTAAACATGGGAAATTCCATTAAATTGCATGTGCCTTACATGGTCCTTAAATATTGTACCATGAAAACAGCCTCTGTTCCAAATGTACCATAAACTACAGACAGTAGTATAGTGTGTTAATGGGACGAAGGTGTTCAGGTGCATGTCTCTGATGCGTCAAAACTTTATGAATCAGAAGTCAAAACAGCAAGATTATCATAAATATGCTTTAGATCGAGAGAACTTCCATGGACTGCCTATACAAGTGTTCATTCTACCATGACCCTGACATCGGTTGCCCTTGAGAAAAAATTCTTCGAATTCTACGCTGCAAACTCGTGAAATGAAAGATTACAAAGAATTTCAAAGGGAAGAGAGTGGAATTTGTAGCATTAGATGTGACCAAGTGCAAATAACTTGAACGAAATTCCGGTCCAGTGCAAAGAATTTATTTCCCAAACACCGATATATTTGAATTACAGACAGAGACATTGACTAGTACGCTATTACATACTTTAGTTTACACTTTACAGCCAGACGGTAAAGAAAGGTACATAACATTTTTATTCTTTGTAAAGGTACGGAGTAGAGTAGAGGTATATCGCATCAGAGTACCTGTAAAGTCTCTCCATTATACTTTTAGTACAGTTTAATTAATGTATATACACTATTAAAGTGTAGTACATTAGTAAGGCTGAACCCGTCATTAAAAAACTGTTTTTAGCAATACTATTAATACAGTTGTTCATATTTTTAGTGTTTGCAATTTCAGCTGCACTTCGTACATATCCGCAAAAGAAACATTGAATTCTGGTAAAAATAGAAGATACACGCAAGCTAGCAAAACTCAATTCAACAAGCCGTGTAGCTAATAGGTTTAGTTAAGTGTGCTGCTATATTTATTGTTACTTCCGAAAAGCAAAGCAGCAAACCAAATTGTTAACCGAAATAGATTTGAGATTTGCATTTCGTATTATTGCATTATGAATTTGTAGTTTGTGTGCGGAGTAGAGTAGATTCTTGGTTATAACCATGAAATTGAATCAGGACATCGTTATAATCTCTAGTGATAAAAATGTCCAAAGTGACAGTACAATAAACTTTTATAATGTCAACAAATTGTACCAATAAGAAACATACACGTATTCTGTAAAGATCTGGCTGACGTTTTCAGTTGAAACATTCGGCATGCTGTGACACTGCATTTCCATAGAATGGCTGAGTTATAACCTATCTTCCTTGGTTATAACTTATACCTCCATTCATGAAACTCAATTACTCTCCCTGTTAACTTATTATCATTTACATTAGTTGAACAATAAACACGTATAAAACATAATAGCGAAATGGTTGACATACTGTTTGCCATTGCATCATTGACACATGGGAAATAATCAAATATAATCGTTAACTTTAATATGAAAACTAGAATTCGCTGGTCATAAAAACCAAAAGCAACAAAGATTCTGTGCTTATTTAGATTTTATTAGTTGAAGAGAAGAAGGAACTTACTAGAG
This sequence comes from Tomocerus qinae, assembly GCA_020055645.1. Classification (NCBI taxonomy): domain Eukaryota; kingdom Metazoa; phylum Arthropoda; class Collembola; order Entomobryomorpha; family Tomoceridae; genus Tomocerus; species Tomocerus qinae. The sequence continues at coordinate 25,861,872 of CM034549.1, forward strand.
CCCTGAGGGAGGCCTTGGAGAGAGATCGTTGTTCAACGATACAATGGCTCGCATTATATCTTTGTTTATAGCTTTTTTATACTATAGTAATACATAATACGTAATTCGTTAGCATATATTATCATACTAACATATACCTACATTATTACTCTGCTTCGTAACATTAACGTTTCGCTTTTCATAACACTTTTAAAGTTACCACATATTATAATATGCTTGCAAATCCAGATTATCAACACTATGTAGTCTTAATTCTTTAAGGATGATGTATAATGTAAGTACTTCTATAGGTAATCATAATCATATCATGTAGGTATATTTTTATCGACACAAAAACTTCTATCTTTTAGGTTTTGGTAGATTATAATATTGTGTTCCTTACCACTATGACTGTCAGATAACCCTCAGACAGAACAATTAATAGACAATATATAGATATACACTACTCCTACACTAAATAGTTAATACAGAATTGGAATAGGAGGAGGAGGAATGTCATGATATATATGTAAGTATTTAAAGCATTTATGTTTACCATTGAGATTTTTGCGTGCGATTTTATAGTTAAATTATTTAATGCATTTACTAGAAATGGACCATAGTTTTGCATTTGTCATTCCATAACTTGCGACGATTCTTTAATAATTGTAGTCATTTCCCTTTCGTTTCCCCCCGGAACTTCGCTGACTGAAGACCCTAACCCTTGCTCCTCACTTGGCGACTCTGGAATTGAATTACTAGATGCTGTCGTAACTGTATTCCACCAGCTCGAAAATGCTCCTTTAGCTTGACTCAATGCGCCTCCAACAACTTTCCCCGTTGAAGCTACGGCTTTTCCAGTATTGAGAACTGCTTGGTTTAGACGTCTTCCTCCTTCTGAATTATTCATTGTGCTACAATAATTACATCACAGTTAATTATGCAATTAATCCGAATGCATCATAATAACAGCTTATAAATAGCACCACGAGCCTGTCTGAACCAATTAATACTTTAGAATTATCTTACTGTGAAAGTCTCAGCTTCATATCACTCATTGAAATATGGCCGTCAAAGGGATGCCCAGGGCAAAGAGCATAAACTCCAGGAGTATCCCTCTCTTCTGAATTAACATAGTCGTTCCATTTTTTCCAATGATAAGTATTTTGCCAAGATGCTAAAAATGAAGCTCCAAAGGAATCTCTGTGACGGCTTATCTCTTCTGTTTGACTAGTCCTCATCAAACACATTAGATAGTACTTAAATTGGGCTCTTATCCACTCATCACCCCCTTCCCAGCCTACTCCATCTAGGAATGTGTCACCATCTGATCTTCGACCACTTTCAGCTGTCACTTGCTTCACGATATTTTCAGCAAATCTTAAATCCTGAGTAGTTGGCGTAACATTTTTCTTCAAAATTGGATCCAGAATTTCAATAGATCCATCTTGCATCTATATAGCGATCATTAATAAATGTCATTTACGATCGAAATTGGGCGAGTTGGATAAATACATACACAAGAATAATTATTTGGAAAGTACGCACAAATTACACTACAAAGTAAATGAAAGCATCAATGAGTACCTCAATGACAACATCAACAAGATCTTTCTTTTGTTTAAACAAAATATTTGTGGCTCCAACCACAAATCCTCTGACTCGGGAATCGGTGAGTAGATCAAGATAATGCAGTGACAGGTATGGATGACACAAATAACCCTGTTAAACAATCATCACAATCGCCATTCGGATTTTTTTAAAAGTGCACCTTAATCAAAGACGATCAGAGTTACGATATTGGCTACGATGTAATCATAATATATGCAACATACCTTTGTAAATAATAACAATGGAAGCCCTGCATCAGAGGCACTCATCTGAACAGCTGTAATAAAATCTGGCGTTTCTTCACTTCTTTCGGACCAAACTGATGTCTCAGTTGCTTCAGAATCCGGTGATTTAAGGCTTCCATCAAAACTGGGGAATGTACGATCTTCTAATGAATGTTTATTGACATAATCCGACGTATCTCCTTCTTGCTGAATTTGAGAATTACTGAGATCCTTCAATCTTTTGTTATCTAGAGTGCGGCTGCTACTGCTGCCGTTGCTGTCTTTATTATCTCTAGAGGGGCACTGAGTATTCTTAGAATTCAGATTTGTGTTACTTGCCGGTGGAATTGTATCCATACTTTCTTCATCATCCGATTGGTTACTAAACTGAGGAACGATGGATAAGGTCTTAGCTGTTCTTACACACGCCGACTGATTGAGACCATATTCCAAAGAAAATGGAAGTAGAGAGATAACCGTCAAAAGCGCTGAACAAAGTGGTCCGACTGATGCTCCTCTAAATAGTATTCGTTTTTCCAGCAGTAATAGCTTAAATAGAGTAATTATTTGATGACGGAAAATAAACACTAGTTCGCGGGGTGATAAGCCTGAAATTGATAGAACATTTTTATAGCAATTTTATAATTTAAAAAAAATAATTTTAAATAGAATTGACTACGGAGAGAAATTTTTTAGGAGAAGAGAATGCAAACAGGATGAGGGAGAAGTAAAAAAGAATTTGAACTCCATTATTAAGAAAGACAAGAGAATTCGAAATGCATGAGAGAGAAATAGAAAATAATTTGAACCGGATGAGAAAGAAATATACGAGAATTTGAAACCAACGAGAGAGAAATTTAAAAATAAGCATTCGAACTGATGAGAAAAAAATTTAAAAATAAGAATTCACACTGAATGAAACAAATTCGAATTGGAAAAGAAATTGAAAATTTGAATTGTGGGGAGACATTTCAAACAATGAATTTAAGAAAAATATTACGAGAGTTCGAATTAATGATTTCAATTATTTAATTTAAAAAATAAATTATTTTACTTTATTAATACACTACAAAGATTTAAATTTTAAAAATTGACCATTTCATTTCAGAAACACTTATTGGCATTTCTAATAAGTGCTACATAGCTGACCTAAAATTATACATACAAATATTAGTAACTACAATCACTTACCCACAAAAGCTTCCGGTGTGTCTAAAAGATCTGACGTCAAGCAAGCATTAAGATTATGAAATGCCTCCTCCAAAATGGAAACTTGATCGAAATCTCCTTCGCGAAAATATGCTGCAGTTATGAGGGCCATTTTCACCTGCCAAGTTGTATATTTTACTTTTAACGTTAACAGTTGTTTTTTTAAATACGAAGTACAAATAGTAATAATATTATTATTATAATAAGATCACCTGTATATGACCATACAACGGATACTTGCTGAGGACGCATACAGACTTTTGAACTGTACTGCGTGTAACATCATCCGGTTTGTTTTTCAATTTCTGTATAAAGTTCAAATGTTACCTTAATTTGATAGAATTTTGACCCAAAAATGTTCGCGTTTCATCGCGTATCAAAATTACTTGGGCTTCTATTGTTTTGGTTCTTCAAATTGAAAAAATAAAATTATTGTAACGTACATTTGCATCTATCTGTTGATAACACGCAACTCCAAAAACTGTTTCATTAGGATTCTTTAGCGAAGGGAGATGAAAATAAACCGTATCATGTTCAAAATTATGGGCCCCATCTGGCATTGCTAACGTTGGTAAATGCTTCCATGCTGAATTTTCAATTTCGTTTTCCAATGGAGGAAAAGAATACTCAATCTGCAAAGACAAAACGAGAAAATAATAATTACATTGACACTGTCTTTAAGATCGAAAGTTAGAAATTGATCCTCCATTTTTTACTGTCGATAAAAACATTAGACTTAGACATTAATTAGTTTTAAAATGTGTAAGCGAAACAATGATTGTAACAGATTTTTGCTTTTTACCTGACATCCTTTCTTATGGTGGAACCCGATCACTATTACGTGTTGTATTGGGAAATTTAGATCCATTTTAAAAACTGGTTTCGTTAGCAGAGAAAGGTATCCTAAAAATATTAATCAACTCGATTTATAGCAAGTGGTAACAGAAATTAATAATAATTAATTATTATGCATATAAGACGAGTGTAGAATTTTTCATATATTGTTCGAATCTAATATATAGCAAATTATTATATAACTACACACACCCTCGTCTTCCACTAGCACCACCAATCATATTTTTATGCTGTGGTTGTATCCATACCTATAATTTATAGTTATAAGTTATAAGATAAGGTATTCTGCACAATGTGATACTTATTTCTTTCTACAAGCTGTTTAACTGCCTAGAAATCAATATTTTAGCGATAAGATCATCCATATAGTTTTATTTTATAGCATTTTATTACAGCATGACAAGGCCACCACCCTGCTGTAATCAGCAACATGCAATTAAATGGATTTTTCTGAGACTGCTTTACTTTATTGTTTGTAAAATTCAATAATGAAATAAATAAATAAATCTACAAAACAAGGAGACATTCAGGTTTCGGACATTACTACTGTATTGATACTGTGTGTTATTCTAATAGATTTAATTGTATTTTTTTGCAGTTAAATCCGTTCATAAAAAATGAGGACGACTAAAAGTATACAAACAACAAAGGGCAATAGCCGTTCATCGTATTATCAGTAATTGGCAATCGGTAAATCAATTTTACCCTAGTTAAACCGTGTATGTAAATGTAAACGACCAATATGACACCGGAACTTTCTTCAATAATCAATCAGAAATAGTAATTATAATAATTATTAATAGCATATTAGTAATCTATTATCCTCACACAAACTTTTAAAACCTAGCTAACAAGCACGTGGGTGTGTGTGCATTCCCAGCAAACGGAGAAAATTTAATCCGGAACTCCTGTTAATCTTAAATAATTTATTATTTAAATGTAATTCCCTTCCGCTTTCAACCGACAAGAAATTCCACGGGTCTAATTTCTTTCCCAAATACAAAGTACTATTTTGATATACAATTTTGAATTTGGTATCTAAAATGTCAAAATTAAATATCTGTTGTCTGTTGCTTCTTTTACTTACAATGAAAACACGTCAAAAGTCAAGGGGCAGCTGTCCTAGTGAACTATCCAAAAGTTGAAAATGACTCCACTAAGTCCACCATCCTTATTAAGTTGGCATTTGATAGTTTGCTCTTCTCTGTTCTCGTTAATTCTAAATCCAATTCCAAATATTTAGCCTGCAATTAGCAATTAAAAAAACCAACCATTTTTTATTTACATTCGACATTGGATTTTGTAGGATTTTGGATATTATCAATTATTATTCAATTATTTATTAACGCTACTTAATGGTTTTTGTAATGTTGATGTTGAATGTTCAAAAGGTTTGGAAATTACAATCTTTGATCTTAAATCTAGTTAAAAAAACTCAACCTCGGCCAAAAAAATCAAAAATGGCAAAATAACACAATCACAAAATAACAATAACATAGCCAATAACATAACATAACCTCTGACCTCACTCACCCGCTTCTCGCTGTAAAGTGCAAACCTCGATAACTGATAACCCTTTTTAACACCCACAAAGTTAAACTGACACAAACAAATAAAATTATTTGTGCTTTGTGATTGTGAGATTGTGACAGCAGCACAGCGCAATTATTATCCTTGTTTTTTAATCTTAAACTATATATATATTATTATAACTATATAATACAACTACATAATGTGTTATTATACACAAAACAACTGAGATGATAAAAAATAAATATTGAAACATATAGAAGATATCTTTGAAAGTGATGCCAAAAAATACATTAATTGGCGTAGTGTAGGCTGTCATTGAAGTACGTACAATTCAATCATTCGAGAACATCTTTCCGTATTCCGTTCGTTGCGTTTGCGTCTGCGTCTGTCTTCATGTATTAACGTTGAGCAGCATGTATATGGCTGAAATGAAAGCACTCTGGAAGTTATCAGACACCGCACCGCCAAAACGAATTTCGGGAAATAAAATAAAACCATGCAAAACTGGGAGGAAGTAGGTGGTGGCGGCTACAAAAGGCTTAGAAATTATTTTTGACGGCTACACTTTTTCCGATTAAGAAAAATTTCTTGGCGGCTACACTTTTTCGGACTTAGAAAATATTTAGCCAGGGTTGCGTTTTGTCCGGATGAAATTGGTTTTGTCCACTGGACAAAACCATTTCGTCTACTAGACATAACCATTTTGTCCGGATAAAAACATTTTTTCCAGTGGACAAAAACCATTTTATCCAATTTGTCCACACCTCCCTATCCGGATACCGCAACACTGATTTAGACGGCTACACTGACGGCCTGGCAGCAACAGTAAGTCCCAAAAAGTGTAGCCGTAAAAAAATTTCTAAAACTTTTGTAGCCGCCACGACCTACAATCAGGGAATATACCAAAGTTGCGTGAAATGTAGGCTTCTTGGGATGCACAAATAATATAGACGAACCTAAGCACCATTTGTGTATACACCAAGGTTGCGCGAAATGTACGCGCGCTACCTTGATACACACGCAAATAGTATGGACGACCAAACGACGTATTTTTACTGTAAGGAAAAAAAGTAGCGTGTAAATGTACGCAGCCGTGGTACATACATTGTAGGTTCGTACCTACTATTTGTATATGTTTAAAGTAGCGTAAATTTCATGCAACTTTGGTACACACACCAAGAGTACGTAAGTTCGTCCATACTATGTGTGTAAGACATTGCCATATCTGATAAGTTCCGATGTACAGTATCAGCGGTACAAGCCGTACCGGCCTACTCCGTCCGCCACGTAACCTCTTGGTAATGTCTTATCTGAAAGGTTCCGACGCACAGCATCAGCGGTACAAGCAGTAACTGCATACTCCCTCCGCCACGTAACCTTTTACCTTAAGGTTACACGCGGTACGACCTTACTTACACGGCCACGGTACGTCCATAGTCCATACGCACTGTGTGTAAGTAAGCTTGTATCCTAGTCCTAAAGCGAGACACTGCGAAAAGACCCACGCACAGCCGACTTTCGGTCGAAAGCCCAAAATGGTTGATGGACGCGGCGGCAGACCGAAAGTTGGGTCTATAGTTTCGCAGTGTCTCGCTTAACGGTTGCTGCGTGAATAGCCAACTCGTCCCATGTCATTTTGCCTCATCCTCTTCGTTCAATGCGGCAATGTAATAGCGGTAATAGATATGGATAGTTACATCTCATTTCTAGACCGGACGTTTCCATACCTATCCGTGTTAAGAAATTTTTACTTTTTTTGATTGGAAGGAATGTTGGGCACGTGGTTTTGGTTTTGGCCAAAGATTTATTTTGGCTATTTTTGGTCAAAACGAGAATTGAAGCTAATATTTTATAGATTAATTTTCGGGCTATCCCACAATCCCAATTTTACCTCTACTAGCCTTGCCACACTCCCACCCCTTCCACTATTTCCACTTGCTTGCTTCCTAAAATATTAATATTTTAGCTTTCGGCGGGCCGTTTCGACGCTCTAACCTCGCAAGTAGCCGTGCGTGGAAAAGGCTCACATAATTGCTATTTTTGTTACTTTTCTGGCGAATACCAGCATACAAAGACGGAGGAACGAGGGAAATACGTGTGGGACTATTAATGTTTTCAATAATGTACCCCAACATATACCTCTATGTACTAAATTTAGCACATGAAGGTATGCGTTGGCGTACATTATTGAAAACATTAAAATTATGTAATGTATCATGTATGTGCGTGTGACGTATAATATGTATACGGGACAAAGGGAAAATATAATATTGTGCAACGTTAAAAATGTGCACATTCAACGTATAAAGTCAGATACGAAGCGAACGAAATACAAAACGGATTTCGGCTTGGCGTTTGTTAGCAGAGCCAGTGCGATTGGTCTGTTGATTGGCGCTTGCTGTTTAGTTTGTATTTTAGTGTTGTCTCTGTCATTCCGTGTGCGGCGTGTCTTCTTGCAGTGTATTTCTTCACTCAAATCAAAAACTAATTTTTATTTTGTTTCCGGTTGGATTTCGGAAGTATTTTGTAACGCGTTTAAACCAAGTCAAATCCTCATCTTAAAATGTCAGATGCTAATCCGGTAAGTAGAATTTTTGATATTTTTATCAAAATTTTGAATATTCGGAAAGTTCAAAGGCAATACGTACTTTTACGTATACTCTGACTGAATAGTCTAAATGAAGCTTACCTGTCTATTATGGTTGAGTTACGTTGCGGATTGCCCGCGTTTTGCTATCTTATTTCTTTTAACTATAAAGATTTTCTAGTACTACTACACTACATACAGGTCCCTATTTCCGTAGATTAAAAGTGTCTTTCCGTTACGTCAATACGTAATGCTAGCTTTTGACTTAATTATTATTATGCAATTCACCAATTTATCTTTTATTACTGATTACCAATAATTATTTGTTATTATTTGTTATTATTTGTTATTATTATAATATATCAGTCTGTTAAAATGCAATCAACCAGGTATTATCAAATTATTTTAATGATTTATTTTATTGCTGTTATTGGGTTGGGTTGCTGCAAACGGGACGCAGTGAGCAAAAATTTTCTAAGTTTTTTTCCCAATGGAAAATCGTACCCAAATTTTTCTAAGTTCGTTTCCCAATGTAAGAAAGACGAATTTAGTCTTCAGTGTATAATGTATAATCACTTTTTAAGCCACCCGTCACTATTTTTGCCTTTTTTCTAACCTAACCTAATAAAAATGAATAATAAATGTTTGGTTGTTTCAATTTTATTAGGTTAGGTCAAAAAAGAGGCAAATAGTGACTAGTTTTGAAAATACTTAGCTGATTTTTGCATTGTGAAAAAAACCTCGTTCACCTATCCTTCCGGTTACTGCGTCCATCTCCTGCACTCCCCAACACTAAATTCCCTGTTATTGTATCCTCAATTGCCTCAGAAAGGGTGACTTACGTAATAAATTACCCCACCTGGGTTCACCCGCACCCAAAATGATATGAAACGAAAACATTTAACATGTCCAATTTTTTTGCCTTTTAGTCGACTTTTTCAAAAACAAAAAAAGTTAAATACCACGACGTTCGACACCGCTACTCTTACAATTTACCTTATTAAAGCGCGGGTCAGGATATCTAGTCTGCTGTTCGGATCCGATTCCGATTCCTACGACATACGAGGGAATTACTCCTAAAAGACTTACTCCTATCCTGACTCCTAGGATTCCTAAAAAATTCTTCTTTCTCCAATGCCAACTTATTGTTTTTAATAAATGGACCAGTTGGCTATTCACGCAGAGCCCCATCAGCGAGACTCCACGACATTAAAAAGATAAACACAACAGCCGAGTTTCGGTCCGCCGCAGTGTCCATAAACCATTAGGCGGTCGGCCGAAAGTCGGCTACAGGTCTATCTTTTTAATGTCGTGGTGTCTCGCTGATGGGGCGCTGAGTGAATAGCCAACTGGTCCATTGTTTAAGAGTTGCCGTTTATACTACATCTAATCGTGACTATTCGATAGAATTCGACAAATCAGGGCTGAATTTAGACAGCGGTACTTTGTTGCCGCTGGGAGGTATGGGGGTTAGCGACAACAGTGGCGACACGCTACACATTAATCTGATTTCCTCTGTTGCCGCTAAACCTAATAAGCTCAATGCACTATAAGAGCAACATAATAGCGATGTCTCTTTCGCTGGTCAGTGTTGCCGCCAGTGGTTCTAGCTGTGTCGCCGCTGTTGCCGCTAGTGGTTGTAGCGTGTTGCCATTGTCTCCGCTGTTATGCTGTTTTGCCAGTTGCCGCTAACCCCCGATACCCCCCAACGGCAACAGCGGCAACAAAGTACCGCTGCCTAATTCAGCCCAAAGGTTGAATTTAGACGGTACTTCGTTGCCGTTGTCGCCGCTGTTGCCGTTGGGAGGTACTGATTTCCTCGTGTTGCTCTTAGAGCATTGAGCTCAGAGCAGCAGTGCTTTTACCTTTAGGTTTAGCGGCAAAAGAGGATATCAGATTAGGGTGTCTCTGTTGCCGCTGGCTGGTCCGCGTTGCCGCTAGTAGTTGTAGCTGTGTCCCCGCTCTGTTATGCTGTCTCCGCTAACCCCCGATACCGCCCTGCGGCAACGAAGTACCGCTGCCTATATTCAGCCAAGTAGCCAAGTAATTGACCTTTTCACGGTTTCCCGTTTGGTGGGCAGGAGGTAGGAGTTATACATTGATTTAGTAGGGAATCTTGCGGAAAAGTGTTAATAACTTTTTAACCAGAGGAGGTAATTACCATGTGTCAGCGAGAAAGATGTCACAAATTTAATGCAGATTTCAGCGGTATAAGTCTTATTCTTCTACGATAAGTAAAACGAGCGTTATTGCGATTTTTCTGAGACAACCTCTTTGTATGAGGGGAGATCGCGAGTTTTGATTGAATGCCTGTGTACTTATTGTGTGTAAAACAGTAGAGACGGAAACCTAAGATTACTATACAAAGAGCCATTAATAGCGATCTCCCCTCATACAAAGAGGTTGTCTCAGAAAAATCGCAATAACGCTTGTTTTACTTATCGCAGAAGAATAAGACTTATACCGCTGAAATCTGCATTAAATTTGTGACATCTTTCTCGCTGACACATGGTAATTACCTCCTCTGGTTAAAAAGTTATTAACACTTTTCCGCAAGATTCCCTACTAAATCAATGTATAACTCCTACCTCCTGCCCACCAAACGGGAAACCGTGAAAACGTCAATTACCATCCTCTAAATGAACCTTGGTTAACCCAACTCTCCCGCGTTTACATCGATATTAAAAATCGAATCAAAGAGTGGAGATATCTAATGTGTTTGTTCAATAATGATGAACAAAGAACAAGTAATAAAATGAAAACGCAATAAAACTTAAGCCCATATTTTTAATAAACACTCCCACTCTAATCTCCACTCTTTGAGAGTGTAAGGTACGTATTGAGGTACCTAAGGCCCATATTTTTAATGACTCGACTCCCACTCTCACGCACGTTTTACGCACTTTTTCGAGAGTGAAAGGTACCTCAATACGTACCTTACACTCTCAAAGAGTGGAGATTAGAGTGGGAGTGTTTATTAAAAATATGGGCCTTAGTTTTCCTACTTCACTACTGAGCCAATCCGTAATCTATATTGCCATTGTTATGATACGTATATACATATTCAGCCATAGAAAATATACTTATTTGGTGAATTCAGAATTCGAAGTAATATTAATTTTTGCTATTATTATTATATGTACAGGATAAGCAAGACGGAGGAGATGGCAACTCTGAGTACATCAAATTGAAAGTGGTGGGCCAGGACAGCAATGAAATCCATTTTCGTGTCAAAATGAGCACTCAAATGGGGAAGCTTAAAAAGAGCTACAGTGAAAGAGTGGTAAGTTCTTTTTCTTTTTAAATATTAGTATATTCTTGAGTATATTCATATATGCCTGTATGCCTCACTCACGCAATTTTAAAGTTGATTTTATAAGCCAACATTTGCTTTTAATTAACGCAAATTGTGTTCATTGTTATGTGCTTGGCGCCGAACCAATCAGAAAAACTTTTGTAATTGTAATACGTCCCCCTATTCATGCATGACTACAACGACTAAAGTTTGAATGAAAATTGGACCATTTATAAACTGAATTACACTATTGCATATTGGCTAATAATATGGTTAACGTGCGTCCTTAGCTATTTCCTACGAAGTAGGAATTTTCTACAGGAATAAATGAAGTAAGGAGAGCAGAAATAGTGCGTTGTTTGAGCGGCAAATAAATCCTGTGCGAGAAATAAAAGTCGCATGATTTATCCGCTCTGTCGTTTTCCTATGCTGTGTACTATTTTTGAAATTCAAATTTTATTTTTCGACCATTTCGGTCATAACTCTAAAACGGGCACGACTTTTCCATAATACTTTCTAATTGTCGTGCCATCCAAGTCTAAAGACAACCCGCCATGAAATAAAAAAGAACTATTTTTTAAACCGGGTGTGTGACCTTTATAGGGCAAAATTGTAAAATATACCATGTCCGAGCTGCTTAGCATATCTTCATAAGGTCTCATACGTCCAAATTGACCCCAAATTGGGGGAGTTATTCACAAAACAGTGGTGTGGGAAAATACATGTAAAAGGAACCACTAAGGACGCACGGTAATTACAAATTATTACGGACATATTAACAAACCTCTTTATAAGAATAGTGAAAGAATTCCATGCGCATGTCCCACTTTATGTTTATGTAGAGTAGAGAGTTGCACGGGCAGGCAATTTAGTGCCCGTACGGGCACGGGCCGGGCAGCTGCCCGTACGGGCTGCCTGTGCCCGTGAAACTCTCTAATGTAGAGTAAAAGATGCCTGCTTTTATCATCAAATCAGTCGACGACATACTAATAATATTTTAAACTATTTAGGGTGTCCCCATGACCTCATTACGATTTCTTTTTGATGGACGCCGAATCAATGACGACGAAACGCCGAAACAGGTAATAATAATGTTTAAAGTCATAGTCATAGCTTAATTTTACATCAAAAAGTTTAGACTATTTCATTAAAGCAAAGTTCATTTCAAATCAAAACATTTTGTTTGATATTTCAGCTTGAAATGGAAGGTGATGACGTAATTGAAGTGTACCAAGAACAAACGGGTGGATTAGGATTTATGACCATCTAAAAAAATTATATCTGCAATTTAATTGGTCTGCTATTCAGAAATGATATGACTACGTTGCGTGCCTAAGTTAAAATTCTTACATTCATTTACTATTTGATGTTAGTATATTGCATCTATAATTTCTATAAACTTAAATAGCTTACTTTACGAAATAATTGAATTGGTCGAATGATTTTCATGTGGATAGCTTTGAGTACTTTTTATTTACCTCTAATAAATAAGTTTATTAAATACATTGACGATTGTTTTGGTATTCAGAATATTACGATGCACATCTTTAAAGTTCCACTTTGTTGCGCCCTTCTTTCTCCTCGTCAGTCAAAAATATAGATGAGTGCAAATTGACAAAGTTCTGTATTTTTAAAGCAATTGTTCGTTAAATGTAATGGTAGTTCTATGTTGTACTTATATGTTACGAATGAATGAATTAAAATAAGGTGAAAAATTAATGTACACAAGGTTAATGATATACTAAGGTAAATAGCTTATGGGTTACCTTAAAATCTTTTATAGATCTGTCACCCGTATATAAAGCAGGCTCATGTCTTTTGAAAGCTGGAATAAAGAAAATGGTTGGGTAGCCTTTAATCTCATAGCCAGGTGGCAAGTCGTTAGCAACACCATCCATTTTAGTGAATAATAATCTTTCCGAAGACATCTGTTTAGCTACTTTTTTGTAAGTTGCATCAAATTGTTTACAGTGTCCGCACCTATAAATGAATTTTATGATATTTTTTACTTGGTAGAATTGATGTATATTTGTTGCTATTTATAGCCATTACTTATTTTTATGAGATAAGTTTATACCAGGGCGCGTAAATGTAGAAGACAACATCTCTTTCCTTTTTTGATTTCAAAATTTCTTTTTCGAAGCTATCCGCGACAATAACATGGACTTCCGTTTCTTGTTTTTGTGGTATAGGTAACGATTTCCACACTGGTTGTAATTCCCCTGTAAAAGTTTCAATGCAACGTCAGAAAATAAGTTTTGAAACTTGTAAACGAATATTAGTTACAAAGTTACAACTTAAAACCTTCTGCAGCGTTGTGTACGAATGTTCTTAGGTCGCTGCCATCAAAATCATCAACCGGGTCCATTTTGTACTTAAGACGATTATTGTCATACCAAACCACATTAACATCCACTCCAGAATCATCGAGTTTTACGGCTTCTAATTCTTGAACGTAGTCATCCTCATTAGCGACTGCAAATCTGTTATAGAAGATAGAAATAAGTGTATTCATTCTCTATCCATTAGACTTAAAATTTTAACTGATGAACTCACGTAATTTCTGGAAAATCTTTTGCAACTTCCAAAATTTTACTTCGTGTGATCTCGCTACTTTTTTGATATTGATGGTCAAAGTTGGCATCGTAGTATATGACCACCAAAGGACGGACAGAGTAGAAATATTGTTGGTTTTGTTTTGTTCGCTGGCCTACCAGGGGCCTATAGTTGGCTCTGATAAATTCGGCTATCTCATCCCCTGATTTAGTTTTCTAAAATTACGATAAAAATTATAAACCCATTTAATTAGTTGCGCGTATCAAATAGCTAAAGGTTGGATTATTACGATTATTTCAATTTCACTAGGTGATTCGGTTAATTAATTCCTTTGTTTTTAACACTTCCCCAATTCCTTAAATTAAAGGCTACCCACCACGATTCATATCTTTCTGAACTGAGGGTGTTTTATGTAATCAAAAGTAAACCTTATCCACTGGATATAAATGGAAATAATTGTGTATATTGCATTGTCAATGTAGTGAATCATACATATGCCTGGTTGCATTCCAGAATCTACGTATAAGTAGGAAGTATTTGTTAGTTTCTATATTAGCGGAATTTCCTTTGACCTTCCGGTCATTTTCTGATTTTACATTTGTCTTTCATTTTACCTATCACAAGTAGATTTCATTCAAAGTTAGAAGTAGTTTCTGCAGTTGTGCATTCACATTAACTAACAAAAGTTTTGATTTTTGATGTACTTGTAAATACTTACAAAATACTTCCTTCCTGTACTAAACATTAAGAAAAATTAATGTTGATTAGTTAGTAGTCCTAGAAAATAATACGGGATGTCATTCAAAACTATTGGTCACGGAATTCGGCAACTACATTTACATACTACAAGACGAAGGGATTATTTAAACAGTGTCAACTGCAGTGTATTATCAAAAACTAAAATGTTACTATACCATACCTCATATTATTGTGTGTAATGTAATAATTTCTGCCCCCATTGTATTATAGGGTCAATTTATCGAATAAAATAAAATCTAAAATGTATAGTAATATTGTGGAATGCCAATCTTTGTTATTTTGCAATATGCATTCATAAGGTTGGTATCAGAGCCAATGTCATAAAATAAAATACATACATCTTTGAGAATCGCCTCCTTAATTTCATAGTCGGAAACGAAGACGGTTGCTTTCTTGACAATGACAGCCTGTCCTTCTGTGACTCCGAAAGCTTTGCCCACCTTTTTACTAAAAGTGTGAACAAATCGCAATGGTTCTTCCCTGAGAAAATTTGCGACAGCAAAAAATTCTTGGTAGAAAGGAGAATCTCTTGACTCAAAAACTCCAATAATGGTAGGGATATATCTCTCTATTCTATTTTCCACTTCCTGGACAGACTTGCATTCTTTAGTAGGACTTTTTCGTTGTTCTTTCATGTAGGATACAATTCCTTTGTGGTCTCTTGGGCCTTTATATTCGAAAGCTCGACCATATCTGAAAACATACATTGTCGGCCAGCCTCGTACTTTAAACTCGTCTGCGATTTCTTTGTGAAGCGTTCCTTCTATTTGTGTCAGTGGTATTCCCCATTCTTTCAGTTCTTTTGCAGCGTTGATGTATTCCGGTTTAATCTACACAATTAATGGGTTAAATCTAATATATACATCAATAAATAGACACTCGTAAATTATGAAATTATTTACACCTGTTGGCAATGCTTGCAGTAATTTGCATAGAAAAGCACTAGAACTAAAGGTTTAGTCGCCATATAATCGGTGAAGTTATCAGTTGATAATTCCAAAACGGTTGATGGAGGAGGTCGCCATTCCGGACTAGCTCTCGTTTGCATGTACGTTATCAGGCCTGAAAATGAAAATTAGGCTTCAAAGTCCGATTCAAATTGAAGCAGATGGAAATGATTCAAACGATTTACATGAAACTTTTTAAAAATTTACCGTCAGTGGACCTTTCCCCATTAAATTCCTCCTGCTTATTTCCATCCTGGAAAAGAATGATTGTTGGGAAACCTGTGATCATGTACTCTTTTGCCAAATCAGTTTCGACTGTAGCGTCTACTTTTGCCAAGGTCAAATTACTTTTCTTCAGCTCTTTTGCCGCTGCTGAAAATTGTGGTTCCAGAAGTTTGCAGTGTGTACACCTTTTAAAGGAAAGTTAGAGATTTATAATTCGTACATTTAAAATATATAATAGATACTTTTTGAATCCACTAAAAGTAGAAATCTTACCATGGTGCATAGAACTCTACGAGTACAAATTTTCTTGAATGTATAACATGTTTGAAATTGTCCCTTGTCAATACAGCTACATCTTCCTCTTCCGCAACTTCATAATTCCCATCAATATTGTCCAATATTTCTACATCTGAAAAAAATTCATTTGTCTCATTTACCTTATGATTATAGCAAGCAATAATTTCCATTGATATATTATACTATATACTTACCTCCTTCATTGACAACAAAGTTAGCGGGTATATCTATTTTTACATTATGTTCTCCAGCATCCGCCGGTAAAACAGAAAGGAAACACGAACAACTTAACAAGAAAAAGATGATCATTGTCATCGTTTGCAATCTAGGATCAAAGTCAGAAGTCCCGTGTATGCATACGATTAAGTATACCACAAGTGTCAAAAATTTTGAGGGGGAGTACAACCTACAAGAAAAACTTGGCCGGTAACTATGAAAGTTTTGTTTGATAGGATAATATAGCACTGTCACTTGATAATGTGTCTACAGTGATTGACATTTGGTGAACCTAAATGAGAATTTCCCAAGAAACTTGCAAGTAATAATAGGAATCAGTGAGATTTTCGTGCTATAACATTTTAGCTGACAATTGGCGTAATAACTGGGAAGAGTCTATTTTTATTTGCAAATTATTGAAGAAATGTCAAAGGATTTGAATGTCTATGATTGGAATTTTGTTCATGTGATTTGCACAAAATAGTTGAATAGCCAGCAGGGGAGTTACTTACATACGTTACTTTACAAATGAGGGTTAGGGTCAGTTAGAACACGGCAAGGTTTACCTTGGGGGAGTTTTACAGAACTCCATTTCTACCTTAGGAATCTAAGAATGGTGTACAGCGGGGGATCTTTAGTCGACAAGCAAAACACGTTTTACATGCATAGCAGTAGCTCAGCTCATTCTTGTTTAGTTACAGTAAGGAAGGTACTTGTTAAAAAGTAAAGGTATTCCGTTCAAAGCCAGTACCTTCCTGCATTATACAACTTGATGGTGTAGGAGACTGTTTAAAGCCACGATGATGGCAGAGCAAGCAAAAGGTACTTGATGTATAAATGTAATGTAAATAGAAGCAAATGCAGATTCCCGAGTAGAGTCAATGGCCGAATGAATTCAACACAAGTTTTTGCATCCCACAACAAAATGCATCCCCTAAAATTTTTTGGCTGTTTGCGCCGTAAGCAATTTGGCGTGTGTTATATTACTTGCAATATGTGTTTATACAGTATTTATTGTTTTGCTGGTGCCTTGTCTTGTGTATCTGCAGGAGAATGATGCATACTACTTAACTCAAATGTGCTAAAGGTGGTACTTCTTCCTATTTATTATGTATTGTGTACATACAAACTAATATGTATAGCGTAGATTGCTACACGGTTGTTATGCTTTATGACAATTAAGTTTGAAATAGACAGGATTCGCCTAGTCATGGTCCTAGCACTGGCACTATGTTGCTGAGTTTGGATTGTCTGCGATCTTATTATGATAATGTGTTGTGTCTGTATAAGATAAGTAGTAAAAGAGATTAGGTAATGTAATGTAATAGCATTTTCTCTTACAAATATCACAATAGAACAAAAGTCATTTAAGAATTATTACTTTCATGCATTGCAAATTGCAAGTTTGCAAGAACATCATGTATCAAAAGACGGGCTTAGCGGAAAACGACTTTACCTGTCTTGTTTATGTGTAATGGGGGAACTTTATATGCATAGGAAATCTCATCTCACACTCTACGGTACCACTACCCAACTCCATTATCAAACCTAAACTTCAATTCAGACTTTCAGCCAATTCTTTACCTGGGAACTCTTAAGACCACTCACCCAGGATCGAATTTTGGATTCTCTCTCTCTTCTGATGAGGATTTTTAGAAAGTAGGACTACATAAGGATCGAGAGTACCGTTGCTCGCAGTTTACAACGACAATTTAAGGTTAGGTATTATGATTTGTTTGCCAAATTGTTTAACTTAAAAAGTTTAAGGGGCAAAAATTCACACGCAAACATTCTTATAAACTCCTCTACATAATCAACTCTACTATATTGCTTATCACGCCCGAGATACTGCATTATTATACATATACCTACGCATAATGACATTTATTACGGGCAGTGCAGCAGAATGGCATTTACTTTTCTGGTTATTATAACTACTTGTATACTTAAATGTCATGCCCATAATAAGTCGCCGGCAAAATTACAAGACTCTAACTACAACCTCCACCGCACAAAAAGTTGAATGCTTTAATGAAATTGAGACAAAAACACTAGACACTATGTATTTCTTTAATACGTTTTCCCATATTACAGTCCTTCATAAATTTTCTTTGGCCAACACTACCATTACGTACTAAGATCGTTAAAATTATGGGATTTTAATTAGCCAAACATTTTCAGTCATGTATCTCTGCTTCGAAAACTTGTACCACGGTCGCTGACAAGACCAATTGTCCCCAAAAACTTTACAACTGACATCATTAACACCTATATCATTGTTTTAAAATTAGAATTAAAATTAGAACGATACTTTAATATATCATGAATGACTGAAGAGATATTCATTTCTAAAAGACGCATTGCGAAATATTGCAGATGAGCCTATAGAAAAATTCTGTGATATTTTCCCGTAAAATGTAATGCACTTGTTATGGTATTTGGGTGGATCGAAATGCATTTTATCTATGTAGACTGGGATATTAAAGTTGACCATGTCTTGTTATCTGTGAATTGAAATAAGGACCATGTTGTTCACATTAACAAGTAACTCACGCGTCTCATAATCCACATGCCAAGTACATTTACAAGATCATATCCAATTGACACAATCATCAATGCAGAATGTGATGAGATAGCATGGTGTAAGCTGGGTGTAACTGGGCCACAGATCATGATTCTGAGAATTTCTGTAATGCAATGATGCGTCTTCTTAAGCACAGCAGTATTACTTGTATTCTCTACTCATCATCATCGCACGTAGGCAGTGGGCCTTGTAACACTGAATTAAATTCACCAAACCCTTTTTGTCCAACAACTTATATATCAGCAAGTATTCTTTCGTGACACTTATATCGTCCTGTGCTTTACTGCAAACTATTATATTAAAGAATGTGAAACTGCATAGCAAGCGCTACTGATGGGAAAAGCATGCGTCCATTTAAATTGTAGTGAGATGGGTGTCCTTGTTTGCGTCTCCCGATTGCGACTCTCCTCTATTCAGACGGAGAGAACATGCACTCTAATGAAATAGCTTTGAATTAGGAATCATACTTTATAGTGTTTATACAATGATTTGGTAGATATTTTCTGCATCACTATCCTCCATTTATCAAAACAAACATTCATTAATCTCAGCACTACGTAATCTACGTCAGATCCTATTTTAATTTGCACGAGTCGGTAATTAGTCTGAATTGCACCTGCACCGACATGGCATAATCTGTTTACTAATTACTTTAATAAGCACATTCGCATGTCATTGATGATTGTTGAATGTCATAATTACCATGATTAAAATAGTCCATTCATCTCTCAGTTGAGGAAGGTGTGCAAATAGTTGGTTTGAATCAGTGTTGACAGTTGAGGTATGCAAGTCAAATTAGAGATTGGCAAATGAATATTTGATTTGACATTTGAGATTCTAATGTTATTGCTATTCATAGTGCAGTCATCCCATAAGTGGATATGAAATCGGGTTTGCTTTGTGTACAAACGGCATAAATAAATTCACAAGTGCATATTTACTGACAGATATATTAAATTTACATATAATGGGATGGAGTGCATCGCATAGTTTACATAGCTAAGCCCAGAGTTGCTGTACATGACAGAAATGTAAATGAGCTATAGTAGATCTTGATGAAATAGTAGTAGAGATGGAAGAGTGAGATTATGTGGTTCATGTACAATAAGTCACAATTACAATAAAGGGGTAAACAAATGAATTCAGTCTGCAAAAAAACGTTTTCTGTATGCCATGTGGTTGTATTATGTTTTGTGTTGTCATGAAATAGGACGGGGAAAAAAGTTTTTGCTCATTCAATATAAAGAATAGTAGATGTTCTTTTATTGTGAACAACAGCATTGCGGTAAAAAGTGATTTCTGTATGTAATAGGAAAATGAAGATAGCCATGCACTTATAAATAGCTTATGTGCCTATTTGGTGGTGTTACCTATGTAGTATTTATAAGAGTGTCCGTTGGGCTCTATTAGTATTCTTATCGCCTTCCGCGCAATTTAAGCACAGTACTCGTGTACTGGGTCACAAATAATTGCATGGATAGTGAGTGTATGGCTTGACATTAAGTTGTCTACCTCAGCACTAGTAGACACATTAAGCAGTAAGCGCATCGTTAAAATTTATGCAGGTGATGGCAAGGTAAGTATAAATAACCATGATAATAGTAAGTAGAAGTACTTAGAACAAGTATATGTACAATATATCGATGAAATACTGCAGTATGTAATCTCGGAGGAATATTCTGTTGTGTGCTACTTAGCATTGACGTTGTAAAAATGAGAAAAAGAGTAGCTAGCAGTATTACTAGATAAGGTAACACATAGTTAAAGAAATCCAGTCTAAGTGCATGTCAAGTGCATGTCGACGTGAGTTGAAATTAGAATTGGAAAACTTTTCTCACGTATACTTTGTATAATCACTGCCTTATTACGTTTTGCATTTTTTGTCTGTTTTTATACACATAAATGTGACACAATCTCATAACTACCTTCTTTTCAACGTACGCCCAACTCACACAGGAAATACAACAACCCATTGTAACTATACATGTTGAATTTCCACGATTTCACATAGCTTCGTTTGCGGAGAATGATTAGCAGTAAAAATAGGGGCTAATTACAGGCAGAGTGATGCAATTAATATTTGAAAATAAATACAATTAAGAGAGTTGCTCAAGCGTAGCATGAGGGTTGTTGTAAATTTCCACGAAAAGGTGAGATATACTTCTGTAGAAGACTAGATACTAGAAGCGGGTATTATAGAGAATGGCGGAAACCCGGTCTTTGTGTTTCGGAGATGATCTGTGAACCATCAGGGGAGATAATATGGACAAGACGCAGTCGCAAATGTAGATTCCATTTTTAGCTTGAAGGCATTGAGTCAGTCGGTGGGCAAAAAAACTTTATACATGGGAAATTGAAATGGTAAAGCTCTCTTCTCGCAGAGATAATAATATGAAGTGACTATATAGACTAGGATGTATATGAATAAGCTTAATACCCATCACCACGTAATATCTATACTCTATCTCGTCTCCCTCCTCTAGTATCTGTTAGTAAGCAATAAACCTTTTGTTCTGAGCACTATAGAATGTCCCTTGGCTACGGAAATTCTATATGCACTTCTTGTTCTTTGGGTTTAGTAGTAGCGGAGTGTGAGTCGAGCTAAGGTTAAAGCCTAGCACTTTGTGTGCGTTAGTTTAGAGTGCCTATATCGTTATAACATCGAGCCAAACTGGAAGAGCATGTTTGTCTGTTAGTATGTAGTGGAGTTTAAGTAGATAGAGAGTACCTTGCCTTGGTGCTATAAGTAATAGCTAAACAACATCAAGCCTTTGTAAGTGCCAGTTGTGCGGAGACTTCTTCAAGCTTTGCCTACTAGTCTAGCTGGGCCCAGCTTCAACTTACCATATCAGCTGCTCCTCTTCTCTCTCTCCGTAATCTCCTTAGTTTATTTTACAGGAAATTTTAGTTTGAAATTTCATTTCGAATCTTTCAACCGCTCTTCTTAGTCGTTTAAGTGTTCTTTCGCGTGGCCAAACAAACTAGTGCAAGCACAATAAGAACAAGCTCAAAATACCATAACGAGTGAACCTCCTAAATACGTAGAGACAAAAATATTATTATCTCTATGTGCCCATTTACTAAAATTGTGCTTGTGTATATCTTCTTTGTCGGTTACCTTCAACGGGATTATAAATAGGATAAGATAAAACTTAAAAGTGTTTGTTAATTTCTTACATCTTGCTCTCCTCCACATCCGAAAAATAAATTACAACGCAAAAAAAGTTCAAATATTTCTCTTTCTTGATTAAAACATTTAATTTGTATCGAGCTGTGTGTTTACATGCAAGCGTTTGACCTGAAACTCGGCTCCTCCATTAAAATTGAATGAATTCTCTTTACTTTGTTTGTGCATGGTGAGTTTCTCAGTTTTAGCAAATAAATATTTCATATGCCTGCCTATCAGAATCTCATATCTAGGCTGATGTGAGTGAATACAAGCCAAAACAGGACACTGGATTTGAATAAACTGACAAAAGGAAAGGAGCGATTTCATATTCATTCACGTCAAAGAGCTTTGGAAATATTGACAAAATGAATGGGTAATGAAGCCTCTAAGCTACTCCAATATTTAACTCGAGCAAAAAATGGTATGTAACTAATATCTGTCTTAATACTTACTATAATCATTGTAGTATTTGCTATTTCCTTTTTCATAGTTTTTTTCTTGAGTACAATGCAATTTAAGTTGTTTGTGTAAGTTGAAATATACATAGACACACTCTCTTTGGAATATTGAATTAAGTTATAGCATTTGCCTCAAATTCCAATGCGAAATAATGAATGAGGAGTGGGAAGGATTATGTATTGATTTTTAGTAGTTATATATATGGTTGTTTCTACAATTGGTAGATACCTTACTTTTATTAGGTAGCTCCTATTCATTCATACGAATTTATCTGACAAATAAGCAACACAAACGTTAGCATTAGACGTCTTAACTGTCTTAACCGTTTCTATTGGCCATCTAACATTTCATTATCTTTGATAAGCTTTGTTTATTTAAGACAATTGGGGTTTCATGCCTTATCACTTATTCACAACCTAAATGCACCTTTTACTTAATCCTAGGTTGAAATCCAGAACTGGCCACGAACCTTCATTTGGGATTGACTAGCCTCACACAAGAATAAATCCACGGTTAACATGTACAAAGCAAAAAATAGTCGATTAATATTTGCCAATACAGTCTGTAGAATTCAGATTGCATGAAGCCACACTTTTCTATGCGGTTGGTCTTTTTTTCAAAAAAAGTAGTTTCTTTGCCGTATTCTAGTGTTGTGCCGGTGGTTGCTATAAAAATAGTCGTTTGTTCGCGGTAAAACTGTACCTTTTCAATATTAAACCTTTTCTAAGTGGAATAGATAGTAGTAATTGTGTTTCGTAGTGAGGTTTCTAGTACTTAAGCCAATTGCAACTACCTACTTCATTCAAGTATGCTCTTGTAACCAAGTCTTTGACTCCTACTAAGGATATACCTATTTATTACTTCAATTTTCGACACGTACTAATAGCATCTAGTAATAAAAAATAGAATAATATCACTTGTACACTAATTATACGATACTTGTGATCTCGTTTAGCATTAAACAAGTATCGATAGACTATACTTCGTAGCGAGAGTACTAAATCATAGCAGAATTTAGATATACTTTCATACAGTTTTTGTGAAATAGTGAGTTATATGTCTTAGAGACTTTTATGACAATTTTAAGCAATACAAATCTTATCTCAAGAATCTCAAGTGAATTAGATAATACACAGGACTGAAAATTACAACGTAACAATGTCTTCAAAGACTTCGCAAAATCTACAAAATAATTGTGCCAAAGGAAAGCACAACCCAGTGGATAAATTCGAAAACAAACAATAACTTCCCTTCCAATTTGTCAATCTCAACTCTGCTGGACAACTGACGGTAAGCGAATTATTGAATATTTAAACATTAAATGATACTAAGGATGTCGATAATTACCATATTACTATGTCAAAGTAGCATTAGTAATCAGATTAGTAGAGCATTATCAAGCAAGCCGACTGTAATATAGATACAGAGAATATCTTTATGAGCCAGAATAAAGATTACCTCTTCTAAGTAGCAAAAATGACTAACCGTGTCAATAAGTCTTTAATGCATTAACTATACTCTATTAAGAATGTGAATGGAAAACATTTAAATATTTCAGGCACTAATCAATATACATAAATAACTACTGACTATTGATCCATTTAGAGTAGCTTTATATCTGAACGTTACACTGGCAGAATTACTCTTCTCTAAACAGTGAACTTTAATTTTAAGAACTTAACGCAGTTTTTTACGCACAGAAATAACATTTGGAGTATTCTATTCATTCATCGGAGCAGAGAAGTTTTAAATTATTCATATGGAAAACTGAGTTTTATGTTAAGTAGTCTCAGGTGATTATTTCACTGCTACGGATGTAATAGGATTTAGTATACTACTTATGAATGGATAAAATATGCGTATATTTACACTATTACTCTGCTGCTTGCCATCTGTGAGTTTCCAAGCAAAAAAATCCAAATTACCTCATTAAATTCAATATTGCTACTTTCCTTGTAATTTTCTAGGCATTTCATTTTGGTTTCATTTAATAATTTTTGTGTTCACCTTAACTTGAAGCATTGTTACATATTACTAGTGTTTTGTGGGATTAAGGATGCAGATGCTCCTCCACCAGAAAGAATTACACAATTTTTGTTATCAATAAATTACACAAGAAGGCTCTCTTTCCTTATATTCTACCTTGGTGCCTTGATTCTGGAGGAAGATAGTCCATAAGTGGAAATATAAAAGAACTGGATACAAGTTTTTGTTATGGGTTTGGTATCTATCTTTATTATTATCAGTAAGTTTAAGTATACTTACTAGGTAGCCAAACGCCCACCTAAATAAAGTGTAATAAATACGTACATCTCAGACACGTATCGATTTTCTAAGGCTTTGTATTATTTGGTATAGTTAGTAGCTTCTATAGATATGTTAGTTAGCTAGTAATAAGATTAGTTGGTGCTCTACGACAGACTTATCTAAAGTAGCATGTAAAAGTGTTGGTTGGGTTGCCTCTTGAATTTCCTCTTATTATTATAAGATCTATGGATAAGTGACTGCTGGACTTCCTCTCTCCAACATGACATGGCTAGTTAATTCTACAGAGAATCAGAGCGTAAAATGATAATCCTAATTTTAATCCACTATAATTTTAAATATGCCATATAGCTATGCATTTAGTCTAGAAAAGGCATTTTTAATCTATGAACTCATACCAGTTATTTGCGTTATATGCACTATGCAGAAGACATAATCCCTAATAAAGAAGTTTACTTCATGGAGAATCATTCAATGCAAAAGCTTATGCAAGCAGATTTTGACTCATTCACTATTCTCACACGTAGTTACGAATTTCTTGCTTTTATTCTGAATGTGCATATATCAAAGAATAATCCTCACTTCAAAGTATACCTACAAGTAATACAGTATAATATGTAAAATCCTTTTTAGAATGCCAACTCATATGCACAAATATCAAGGTATCATCACACTGGTGATAACTAAAGCTGTAGTATAATGTATAAAACTTGGAATTCTGCAAAATTGTAAGAAGATGGGCTAAGTCATGCATGCCAGGTTATAATAATTACCATTTCGCTATACTGCATTACTATTTTAGCATACAAAAGGAACGAGGCACGGCTAGCATAAGAAAAGCTTGCTCTAAATAGAAGTAAAATGTCAATCCAATTACGCTAATAAAAATTATCAAAAAGTAGAGCGTAGGTACCGATAAAATCCTGTCTTTACGTGTGTTCTTATGTCTATTACAATAAATAAGGACTTTGATGCAGGTTCATAGTTCATCCTATCATATCTCAACCATTTCCGTAATAATGACATTCAGTTTCAGATATGTAGACTAATAATATTATCACTTTACATGTTAGAAACTAGGAACAAAAAATCTCAATGCTTCGTGCTGTGCTAGTAAATTTAATTTAATGATGACGCACTATCAGAATAAGTAGTTTATATATTTGAGTAATTTTACTGTACTTGACAATCACCCATAAGCTTTACATAAACATAGAAAATAATCAAGTGAATGGGCATTTTAGTCTGATAATAAATTACCTATGTTCTGTTGGATGTAAATATAGTTTTCAATTATAAACAAGTGGTGGGATTGGTAGTAGAGATAAAACAAGTATGAAATCTCAGCTACTTAGCATGTAATTAAATTGGAAAGGAACAACGAACTAACTAGAAAGCTATATATGTATCTGCATCCGTTTTCACTATTATTTGCATCCTATTAGCCACAATCTGGTTTGTCTCAGATTAGTTGTAAACATTATTACTTATGTTTATTATCTGTCTCACGTCCTACAGCATATATAATCGAATTAGACTGTTCTGAGAGTTGGAAATGGCGTGAGTTTGATGCATAGAAGTAGTATTGAGTTACCATAAAATAGAAATGTAGGATCTAAAGTAATCAATAGTTTCTGGTAAGGTAATGTAAACCGCAGATATTGCGCTTGTCACGCAAGAGAGATATCAATGTAGGAGATAAATGTATATGCATCAACTGTTATCAGCAAACAGAGATAATAGTAATGAATAATGAGTAATGACAGGACAGAGTCACACTCACAAGACAAGTTTACGCAGATTATCATTACCGCAGTGTTAGAATTCTCAATGACTATCATTTGCACCGTTTCACTTTATCTTTGTGTTTATGAATCAAGTACAGTAGGAGTAAATTATATGCAAAGTAAATTAAGTTAAAGGAAAGGCAAAGGAAAACAAGCTATGCTCACACAATCAACGTATTATTTGTATTCTGAGTTAACAACAACGAGATGCAAACGAAATACACAAGTAGGTAAAGGCAATCTCTTTGTTAGTCATCAAAGTCACTCTCCCATCTCTATTTACCCTGAAAGACAATAATAAAGTATTTATTCATTAAAAGTGGAAGTTCTACATGGTTTAATGCTCACTGCTTACTACTGACTTAATTGTTAACGCTCAGCTGTACGTAAAGTTTGACCCGTTATTATAATTAGGAAGCTAACGTCCGTAACGATTAAGAAAGACTCATATTATTGCTACTAAGATCGTATTATGTAGGTTACGATAGAATTTACAATCTACCGTAAAATCCGAATTAATTCGCCCCGTTCAAAATAGTTGACCCCCTCCGGGTCAACTATTATATTTTCACGATAACAAGTTCATTCAAATAATAGTTGACCCTCCTCGAAATAATTGACCCCCCTATTTTGTATAGGTATGAGAGTTAGTTGGATGGCAAGAGTTGGAAAACCAAAGTTAGTCCACTAAAAAGACTAAAAATTCGTTGTACATTTTTTCGTTTCAGACGATTTGGAGTTAATTAAGGGCTTGAGGGTATATTTAGTTTATGCCAAAAGATGTATGCCAATTTGGGGGGCCTCCCTTGAGGGTGGTCATTTTTTGGGTAGGGAGACCCTCCAGACATAACGAACCTAGCCGTTTTAGTGGACTTTTTGTAGGCATCTTTAAAAAGTTTGAACCCCGTTAGCGCTACTCTAACCTTTGAAAATAATAGTCCAGGAGAACGGAAAGGGTAACTGTACCGACATTTTCTTCCAATGACATAATGGAGATAAACTACAACTGAATACACTTGAAACATAACACACACTTAATATGTGTTATATTACTTATATTTCCCTCATTTGACACTGCTTTTCATTTTTACTTTAAAAATTTGGCCTTCCAAGAAAAGTTTTCGAAATTTACCTTCAAAAAATAGTTCACCCCTACCGTATTAATTGACCCCTCCGGGGTCAACTATTTATTTTTCGCTCGAATGACATGGTTGAAACAATGGTTCACCCTGGTCAATTAATTCGGATTTTACGGTACTCTTTTTAATTTGCTTATTAAGTAAGTTTGTGCATTTTGTTATGTAAAGACAGACAGGTGCATTCTGACACAGTTGATGAATAGCCTTGTTTAATAGATATTAAATAGACGGTTGATTCTAGTACGTCTAAAAGCGTGCTGCATGTTAAATGCTCCATTCATTACTAGCTGCAGTTAAATGTGCTGCTCCATTAAAGGTATTTCCTTGTAAAACTATTTTATTGAGTGTATGTACTTCGCATTGGTTGAGATTGCCACACACTTTCATTAAAATACTCTACTATTACAGTTTTGTTGTAAATGTTGTTATTGTTGGAGGCTGGTCTCGTTACCACACAATTTTTACAAGTGAGACACATATGCATTTCTCTTTGAGATGCAACTTCAGATAAGATTGAAAGTGATTGAGATAGTTATACTTAAGTAACAAGTGATAGCAATTTTTGATAACATACGTACCAATTTGCTATAAGCTAAATAAACATTCATTAACATTGTGTAGCCATCAAATTAAAAGTCGATCCTCATGTTACTCTAGGTACAGGCCAGGAATGATATTTTCACCTGTGATTAGCATATCGTATATTTACAACAACTACAATTACAATTTCTGGTTTTTTATAGGAATAGAGCATGAGAGGTATTCATGCATAGCGCGGTAATTGCAGTTTGCATTAATTACTGCAATTTTGATGGCTTGAACAGAGCGTATTGAGATCTAATTGCATTAGTAAAGTTGATGGAGTAACTGGTGGTGGTTCACAGTTCATATAATTTACGCTTGTTGAAATATGACAGTTAATTTTAGCGAAGCGTTGAATAACGAAACAAATATTCATTTATGTAAGTATATTACGTAGCTTGGTAATGACAATGTAGACATAAATATATGATTCATAAGGCTCATTACCATGTCTGCTTTATTGTATCAACCAATGGGGAAAATGCATTATTGCGCAGAGTGGCAAGATGGAAATAAATTATAATGGTTTACACTTTGTATATGGAGAGTGTATCCTTATTTTTACTAGAAGGACCATTTATTAATTGGGGCAAAGTATATCTCAGGCCATAGTAAATGTAGTAATGGATCGACAAGACAGTAAAAATATGAGTTATAAATTCAGCGTCAATTTAGGCTCAAGGCAAGACAACTCGTAAAGCTGTAGCTGTTTGTAAAATATAAAATGTAAACTAGTATTTAGATAAATGAAGTATAATGTAGTTTTCCATTGGTAGAGAAAAGTATGTGCCAAGTCCGGAGACTTACATAATACATGTAAGTGGTGTACTTTAGTCAATGGTATGTAATAGTATTGTGTCTCTCTTGATGTACCCAGAGCTATTTAGCTTGAACTTGGATTCTTGACTGCTAGAGAGATAATAGGACAAATGGAAAATATAATTTGCCATTCTTTATGTATGCAATGCAAATGTACGACGTAATTCGAACTTGTAACTAATGCTGGGTTGTTTAAGGAATTGCATTAGCTTAGTTAGTGTAAATTAAATTAGGAATAGGATAATTTATTGCATCACTAAGGATAAGTACAATGGAATGGATAGTATACTCTGTAATGTTGTACGTGTGCATATAGATATTAAATCCATGATCATTTTAGCATTTAGTAATTTGCAGAGCCGACTGTAAGATAGTGCACACCTGTACTGTAGACAGTGATACATTTCTGCCGAGGGCTAGTTGCTAGTCCTGGTTGGCTAAGGTTAGGTTTAAGTCACGTCAAATAAAATGAATTCAAGTTTTACTCTAGACACAGGGACACATACGAAGAAAATGTGTTAGTGGAAGGTATTAGGGGCCAGGCTAAATACTACCATTTATGTGTATGTAGTTAAATCCTCCAAATCCATTAGGCATACTTTACAAGGCAGTTAAATGTTAATTCGATTCGAGGTTGAATTCTCTTATGGTTCAGGTATGTATTTTTGATAAGCCCATCGAGTGTCTGTATACATACAATCAGTTGCTTATCTTTATCGCGCATTTTAGCAAGAGTTTTCGTGTAAAAAAGAAACACGTTGGTAGTGGTGAACCCAAGCTCTGTGTTTTGCATACCTATTTCCTATTACACTGTAAAACGTTCTCTGATGTCGTATTTATTACAATTACCCTATGGTGTGAATACTAAAACCCAGGTTCAACTGAACTTACTGATAAACTGCATTGCTCTACCGTGTGCTACGAATATTATTACCATCCTCAGTGGAGTTGAGTCTGTAATAACGTAAACACCCCGAGTTCAGTGGTTCTCTACTAGTTCCGTTCCCTCTCTATTGCGTATAAACTCTTTCAATATAAACTCGTTACCATTTTCTTCTACACGGCCATATTCACTACTCTATAGGTATATACACTTATTTTTATATACAATATAATAAAACGTAGCAATTTCATGGACATCAGCAGGATTCAAGAAGTAAATGTTCGAAAAGAAAAGCCAGAAACGCACGTTGCATCCTTGTTCACACACTATTCTATAGAAGTGCATTGTATTTCCTGAACATTCATGTACTAGTAGCTAGCGTTGAGTGCTAAACAAACTTGTGTGTGTCTGCTATCTTTTTTATCTTACATTCAATACTCATCTAATAGTTAAGGGTGGCATATTTTATTCTCACTATTAAACTACAGATATCATTCAGAAAGATATTTACTAATTTATTACGCTATAGTACTACTAACAGTATGAGTGGAATTTTCAAGGCATTTGTTATCACTTTATTGTTAGTTACCTCTATAGTAGACGTAATAGGTACGTCAATTCAAACACATGCATTTCCACTAACAATTAATTCAATTAGACAGATACCACAAGACGGTGACATGGTTCTGTCATTCTTAACCTGTGCGTGTCTCTAATAGCTATGTACATATTAAAAGAGACAGTATTAAATCCATGTCTTCCTTTGTTCTGTTCCTTTACATTTACCATCACCATACTTGTTTAATCTTATCATACAAACACAAAAGAATGCTATTATTTGTATTCTTTAAAAAGTATTATACGTTTGACCGTAGTTATATACATCCACTTAGAGTGGAAGGACAAGATATAATCTTTAAGTGTAGCTTACTTTTCCACCAATTGTATAGTATCTCAAAACATTATACAAAAGGTACCATCAATTCTTTATGAAGACCATATGTGTATGACATGCTATCAAATAGTACATGGCTTAAATATTTTTACTCCAGAAAAAAAATATAATTACGATGTAATGAGCAGTGACCGTTTAAGTATGTCGTGGTAATCCACTAAGGTATGTAGAATTGTCTCCATAAAAGTAGCTTAAATTGTAGGTGCATCGACAGAGAGGTGCTATTTTTGAATTCACCATAGAAAATGAAAGAAAGGGTCATAATTCATAAAGTAATATAGTAGAAAGTTACAATGATATAATTTTCCAATAATATGGTGCATTTATGTTAATCTACCTTGGTACTTGGCTGAGACTAATAGTTAAAACATTTACATTTCTAATGCTAATGTTGTAATTTCCAAGAATTATTACTCTTTTATGGCTATCTACAAAAGTACACAAACAAAAGTTTTCCCTAGTAGGTTGAAAGAATAAACACATGATGATGATTCACAGAGAAATGTTATTACTTATGTAATTTATATTTGTCATTACAGTTACTCTTTTATTGCCAATTGGTGTGCTGCTGTGGAAGGAGAAGCCAAGACGAAATCCAAAGTACACAAGGAGAAAATGAATGTATACTAAAGTACATATAAATGCTAGATGTACACTAGAAGAAGTTTGTTATTAGGAGAGCGTTTAGGATTGTCAAGAGAAGAGTTAAAGGAGGAGGAAACGGAAGTGAAGTTGTTAAATACCTACCTGTTTGAACATTAGGTTAAGACAAGTGAGTTAAGTAAGCAGTCGACTTAACTCTTGTTATTTGATGGAGTGAGACAACGCCTAAGAAGGGTCAGAGGAGACGAAGCTTGCAAGAAAATATTATTGAAGTGTGCTATGGGATTGTAAAACAGGAAAACGACACGACAACAGCAATAAAATACTCATAGTAATATTAGGAGCCAAATTAGTATTCTGTCTAAAGTACGACATAAGTATACTGTAAGTGCAAACAAGTCAAGCAAAAAGCTGAATCACCAGCATAGAAGAATTTACATTGGAGAGATATCCAACAATAAGAAAATGGCCGAAGCTTAAAAGTTGAGAGAGAAGAAGGATTGATCATTAAAATAAATGCTGACTTGCACTTGAGAAAGGACGACGAGAGATTACATTGCCATTATTGCTGATTTGATTAGATTTCAGTTGATTATCCTAAGTATCAGCAGGAGCAATGAAAAGATTCACTCAAGTTGTACTATTGGATGGTCTGCTACGGTGGAGCTTGGATAGCTATATTGAATCCCTCCCGCAATTCCTCTCATAGACTTAGACAATTTATTATTGCCATTATTACTTAAGCCAAGCACAGCCAAAAGATATTTAGGAGCTCAAGTCCAAGTCCAACAGACACATAAAGAACGAACAAATTATTACATTCGCCTGTTTACAAAACAGTTTACTTTATTACTTTACCCAACAACATGTTTGAGAAATCTAAACGCAGCTTGGTCGCAGCTACAAGGGGTGGAACTTATCGAGTCAGAGACTCTTCTGTTGGTCCTGGCTCTGGCAATGTCAACGGAAGTTCGTCTGGACTCATGCATGGAAGACACAAAGGAGGCAGACCCAAAACTCTCAATGTCACTGTTGTCTTTCTTGATGATAGTCAACACACTTTCGAAATTGAGGTACCTTTCCACGCAAGATAAATACCCTACATGATAAAGGCTCTATTTAAATAGATTTATTCTACGATTATTCCCTTTGTTTTTTCCAGAAATCTGCCAAAGGGTCTTTACTGCTGGATAAAGTATTCGAGTATTTGGAATTGATTGAACGTGACTATTTTGGTCTTCAGTTTGATGAGTTGCTTCCACCTCCAGAAGTCGTTTATCCATTAAGTAGTCCACATTTGGTAAATACATACTAATAAATTGTTATAGCTTACTATATCTGTAAAAGTGTTAATAAGTAATATACGAAAACATTGTAAGCATTAAAAATGGCTTTGGCATAGCAAATCAACTGAAAATGGCTTAAAACCAATTTGGTTGAATATTTTGATTTGATTGTTTTGAATTTTAACCTGTAGAGATGGATCGAGTCTTCTAAGGTCTTAAAAAAACAAATACGCTTCACGAAACCGACACCATCGTCAAAGAAATCGTCTATAAATTCAACCTCGTCTCAAAATGGGGGTGCCAATATTGAAGCCAAGCAGTCCAAACCCTCAGTGTCCCCTCCTCAGATCCCCTCAGCTACCGTGTACTTTCGGGTTAAATTTTTTGTAGAAGACCCAGCTCGACTTCAAGAGGAGTACACTAGATACCACGTATTTCTCCAGATTCGGAAAGACATAATAGAAAATCGTCTGATAGTGAGTCCCTCCACGGCTTGTCTCTTAGCGTCATACGCCGTCCAGTCGGAGCTCGGGGATTTTAATTCTGAGGAGCATGACGAATTCGGCTACTACCTGAAGAATATCACTTTGCCTTGTCATGGACCAAAGGCTGAAGAGATTCTGCGAAAAATATCTCAGTTACACAAGTTGCATCGTGGTCAGACTCCTGCAGATGCTGAATTCAATTATCTTGATCATGCAAAGAGACTCGAAGCTTACGGAGTCAGTTTTCACAGAGTCAAAGATAATGCCGGGAAAGATATAGAAATAGGAGTCTGTTCAACTGGAATTTCAGTTTATCATAATGGTATCAAGATTAATACATTTAGCTGGTCCAAGATCACCAAAATTGCTTTCAAGAGAAAACATTTCTTTATCCAGCTGCGTCGTGAGTTGGTGAGTTTTCTCTGAAACTTATCTTCTTCAACACGATTTCCTACTTACACTATAATTAATTTACATTGTGCACATTACCTTTATGTATTCTATGCGAGATCCCATTTCCTTTTACTCAACAAAGAACTTTAGTTCTATCTTATGACGTAAATGTAATGTTTCAGTTCATTTAATTAGACAAGATAACTTCATTAGTGTACTTAGCCTAAATTCAAGCTTTTGTCTCATGATAAACTGAACACAGCAAGAAGCATTTCCTTCCAGAAATTACGTATTTAAATCTAATTTTCATGCAATATCTTTCAGAGCGAGGACTACGACACGCTGTTACTGTTCGACTGTTTTAGCTACCGAAGTTGCAAGCGGTTATGGAAGTCCTGTGTGGAACATCATGCATTTTTTCGCCTAAGTGCCCCACCTCCACCGAATCGTCGGCCAACTCTTTTACTCTTAGCCCTTGGCTCCCGGTTTCGTTACTCTGGTCGCACAGAATACCAAACTAGAGAAGATGCCTGTTCTCGGAGTCAAAGTAGAGAACGGGAGCGTAGAACATTTTTTAGATCACCCAGTAAGAAACTACTTTTTATACGCCAAAATACTGCATCTATGCACAATGGAAGTGGGGCTCATGGAAGCGATCGGGACAGTCGGGACAACAAAGAAAATCAAGGACATTGTAGCACGAACATACAAAATATGAGCCAGAGTCAAAATCTAAGTCAGCCTGCAATCGGCATTGTAAATTTAAAAGAGTCTAAAATTGAAAATTGGAGCATGATGGGAAAAGCTAATAATGGAATTCGAGCTTGTGACAAAGTCAAGTCATCCTGTGAAAAAGAGCCTCGTATGGCCTGGGCTGAACAAAATCTTTCAGATGAGTAAGTGGAAGAATAAATTTCACCATTAGGCAATAATCTATATATATTTTTCCGTGAAATGTCTAACGAAGTCTTTTGATGTTGTAGCGAGGGTGGCTTTCTGGATTCTGGTAGACCTGTTGCTCAACCTACTGATCCTCCTGCTCCTACTGCTATCCATATCACTCTTCCGACGAAAGGGATTGCTTTTGCTGACGACGATGAGAATTCTGTATCTGACGTAAGTTTCTTTTGTGTACTGTGAACTCGAGTTTTATCTGCATAATTTAAACAGAATTTCAAGCTCTAGCAAAGAAAATTTAGCTGGAAATGCTCGTTACTCATACAAGTTTCTCTTTCTTCTTTTCCACGTAAAGGACGGGACAGTATCGATCCGCTTGGAACCTGACAACCAAAGCAAATTCGGCTTCAACGTCAAAGGTTTGTACTTCTCAACTATTTTTCCTACAATCTGCTGTGTGCTCAATAAAATGTGCAATGTATCCATATTATTGCTTTTATGTCCAATGTGACTATATGTACCTATTTACTATTAAAGGCATGGAATTTAGTTTTCATTCGACATTACAAAGAAACCTGTCTTGCAGTGAGCAGATTTCGATGAAATTGTGAGCTACACTAATCGCTGAGCTATACAATTTTGTGTCAAATCAGTATTTCTCAATATGCAAGACATACGGTGTAAGGATTTACTTATCTTAACAGGAATAAACGGCAAGACATAAAACTGCAATGGCGTATCTTTGTTGGCCTACTTCCAGAAAATTTCCGCGCATAAATTCCCCCTAGCTTTCCAGTCAATATCCAATGTCGAAAGTTTTATTTGAATTGTTCGAAATCTATTATACTAACTTATTTAACCCACCTTGGTTTATTACTTTGCTCACGACACGACTGATACCAAGCGCTTGTTCTAATTCTAGAAATTCCTAAATGTAAATTGATCAAGTTATTGCTTTTGTAATTCTTGGCCTGGTCTTCGCAGAATTCTTAGCTCATTGAATTAATTACCATTTTAATTGACCATCAATTAGTTTACCTGTACCACTTCCCTAACCTAAACTCTTTATACAATGGAAAACAAAAGGCCTTTTCTAGAGACGAAATATCCAAGACGAAAGCCGCTAAACAAATAATATTAAGACATTTAGTTGCTGACCTTATTTAACTAATATAATTTCTATTTGTTCACAGGTGGCTACGATATGGGTTGCCCCGTATTGGTTTCCCGTGTTGCGCCGGGCACTCCTGCAGATCAAGGTTACCCTAGACTAAACGAAGGCGATCAATTGATACAAATAAACGGGAAAGATACTCAGACCATGATTCACCGGGAAGTAGTCAACTCAATTCGCCATGCAGCCACAGTCAGAAAAGAGCTAGTTTTGCGTGTTCGTCAGAATGGTAAATATTGTGGAGTCATTGAACAAACTTTTCCAATTTAACATTCATTCTATAGTTGAATTATAAAGTAAATATTAACTTTATACTCATACAAATATTTCTGCGAATAGTGCGAATACCTAGTAGCAAAAGATTAGATTTATACATACTAATGAATTTATGCATTAGTATATTTACTTATTTCTTCCGTGCGTAATAAAAAGGTCAACTGAATGCTTTCTGCTTTGTAGTTTACACGACTGAAGATTATGAAGAGCCAGCCTTCCAATACGTGCCGGATGTGCCTCTGATTCACATGGTATCTCCTACAGGAGAAACTCAAAGTGCCCTCTCCTCTTCAATGCTTCTTTTGGCCGAAGCAATTGAAACTGATTCGATCTCTAGTCAATTCGAACTGGTTTTTCGACGTAAACCTGGGATGAATTGTGATGTTGCGAAGCTACCTGAAAATATGGCTAAAAATAGATACAGAGACATATCTCCATGTAAGTTTACTTAGCATTACAATATGTTACCAGATGAGAAGAAATTGCATGTACATTCCAGTGAAACGTACTAATCAGTTTATCCATTACTTTTCAGATGATTCAACCAGGGTTTTGCTCCAGAATTCTCCAACCGGAGACTACATTAATGCTAATCATGTTAAAATGGAAATTGCTGCTGCTGGAATTGTAAACCGATACATAGCTACACAAGGTTCAGATATAAAACTACTTTATCTACTGAATAATTTGATCTCTCTGTCTTGATTTTGATAGTCGTATAACATTTTCTATCTTTGAACAATACAGGTCCTTTGTCAACAACCTGTGTAGACTTTTGGGTGATGACCTGGGAATCACAAAGTCCCCTTATTGTAATGCTTACACCTATATGTGAAAGGGGACGAGTAAAATGTCATCCTTACTGGCCGCAACTTCTCGATTCTTCTGTTGTTTATCACAATATTGAAGTCACAACAATTCAAGAGAAGAATCTCCCTCATTGGATTCAACGTGAGTTTCAACTTAGACATACTGAGGTAAGAACACATTTTGCTTCATCTAATCGTTTATATTTTATATGAACCAAAATTTACCTTGAAAATGAAATCATTTAGACTGAAGAGGAACGCACTGTTCTTCAACTACAGTATCAATCTTGGCCTGATCATGGAGTTCCTGAGGATCCTTTGTCATTTGTAAGATTTATGGAACAGGTATGATCCTCTACTCTATTTTATGTAAGAAAATCAAAATTGGGAGCTAAAACTTAGAATTTTGAAACTTACGGGATATTTTTTCCATTGTGCACAGGTTCGTGAAGCTCGTGTCGGTTCAGTTGATCCAATAATAGTTCACTGTTCGGCAGGAATAGGAAGAACGGGTGTTTTGATCCTCATGGAGACTGCTGAATGCCTCATCGAAGCTAACCAACCGGTTTACCCTTTAGATATAATGACCCAAATGAGAGTGCAAAGGCCTCTCATGATTCAAACTTCTGTAAGTGAATCTCCATAAAGCAATTCTCTTTAGCATTGAAGCATAACGAATGATAGTCATTAAAAATTGATTTTTTGTGTGTGCAGAGTCAATATCGTTTTGTGTGTGAAGCAGTGCTGAAAGTATATCAGCAGGGAATTGTAAGGCCGGTGCCGGAATTTTGTATGACTTCAGGTTCTCCTTTGCCAAGTATGATGAACGGCCGCTCTGGTACTTACGCTTCTTGGTTAACCTCTTCGAAAGCCTAAAAATTTAGCTAAAGAAACAGAACAGGTACTTATACTGTACCTAAATTGATACATAAATTGAATGTAACCTCGAAGTTACATGGCGTTAATTATGTTATGGTATTATATTTAGTTATAAAATCAGTTATCGAAAGATGGCAAAGTTTTTCTTCTGTAGTAATGATATCATGGACACATTTCTATTTACGATGTCAATTATGTCTAATTGGTAGCTACTAATTATCAGACCTTACTGAATAAAACATCAGCTAATATTTAATTTATGTGACTCATCTTTTACCAGTGGCCATTAACACTTTCCTTACCAAACCTTCCTCACGTAGTTACCTCAAGAATTAGATACAAATGGTTGTGTTATAGTATCGTTATATTATTATTGTGTTTCAGAGTAGATGACGCAACTACATACACTTTACATAGAATCTTAATTGTACTAGATACTACATATTGTGTGTATTACCTTTACTTGTGACGTTTTCAGTGAAGTTTTTGTCAGAATATCTATTTCAATGATACAAAGTAATGTAAGAGAGCATATAAAAGTCTCCAGAGTTATAATCATACGAAACCTGTATACGTTCGTACATATAGAAAATTACTACCTTATTATATGTCAATGTTTGTAGGGCTTCTCAAGTCAATTTATTTATCTCTAGCTGACATAATACTTTGTTGTGATATTTGTTTAAGAAATTAAGTTCGTAACTCAATAAAAATTTCCGAATAAAAATTTATCCACAAGTATTACCTTTATTAACATCACAATAGTCCCATCGTAAAATTATTTGCAATTATTTGCTCGCACATCTTCCATTGTACACGTTTTGACGATAATTAAATTACTCTGTATCTTAAGCACATAAATTACCAGATTATGCAACAATTGTCCAATGTATTTAATAAATACGTTTATTAATTGCATGGGAAAATTATCTGGACCTTGAGGTACTGGTTCACGAATTTCTTAACCCATAGCATAGCACATAATCGAAATAAAAATTCGCTAATACTTGCAACAGTCTCTAAAGATAAATTAACTACCGTATGCATTTTTAAATATAAGTAGGTATCCCCATTTTCTTGCTTCATTTCTGCATTTACCGGGACTGATAAGGTCATTCCATCAATACCGTGAATAAGGATGATGAATATTGAAGATTTGATCCACCAGGTAGAAATGTGGAGTAA
This sequence comes from Tomocerus qinae, assembly GCA_020055645.1. Classification (NCBI taxonomy): domain Eukaryota; kingdom Metazoa; phylum Arthropoda; class Collembola; order Entomobryomorpha; family Tomoceridae; genus Tomocerus; species Tomocerus qinae. Next base: position 25,900,794 of record CM034549.1, read on the forward strand.
ATGCTTGAATGTAGCTGGTGTAACCACCTAGTACATAGGAAAACATAGCAAACCCAATTACCCGTATTTCTTTACCTTGCCACGATATCTAAAAATAAAGGTCAATTTTTACGTCTTTTGCAGCCATGAATACACTGCTGGCCATGAAAAATTGAAGCAAATGTACGGCAAACAAGGCAATCCAGCAAAACTCATAAACTAAATAAATAACAAATTATATTCAAAGTAGAACCTGAATGACTTTATTTGAATACCAACTCAAATCAAGTAACTCACAGTATATGATACATCCTTCCAGATTATGGAAAGTAAATTTTGTAAGGCGGAAGAAAAAGTGGCAAAGATGTGATACGGCAAATACCTACATCAAAATGCAAGTCATTTTCCTTTTACTGGCACTATGATCATTTTGATAACTTTAATCTTGAGAATCAACAATGGAATCCCATACGTTATCTATGCATGCCCTTATCTAGTTAAACATAATAGATGGTTATTTTTACATTATAAGTATTGAATTTTCTTACAATATCCACTACTGCGATATTTTGGATTATTTCTTGTCCTCCAAACTTCTTTTTGGTCTCTGTGTAGCCATTTTCTTCTGATTTTGTATTGGGAGTAGACACAAGAACAGACTCTAGAATTTCAATCTCACTGTCTCCCATATTGATAATTAATTATACCTCTGTATGATTAATCTGCAATCAGTGTAATCTATTCCAACGAAACTCATGCACTACAACTGGTGTGGACAATCTTTAGCAAATAAATACTAAACCATACCGAACTTTAAACTAAATACTAAATAAATGGTTTTAATTATTATAGTAAGATGTTCTTGTTCTTAATGTTCTCCTTCGTGCACAATGACAGGTAAACGACTATACCTAAATCCTAATTGTCAGATGGAATATAAGAAAACTAAAATAAAAATGGAGCAGAGGCTTCTGTTTTATTTCCGAAGATCTAAAGAATCATGCTTAATCTTAAACAAACTCAGAACAATCTTACTCTTTGAAAAATGTAGGTATAATCACGTATAACCTACACACATTTCCTTAAATTGTTAGCTATTTACACAAAGCCGAAGACATTTGGAGGTGAACCAATTGCAAGTGATTTTTGGCTAACTTCATCATGTCTAGTTGTACGATAAGTATGTAGAATACATTTAGGGTATTTAGTAACTTTTTGAGAGCTGAGAGATGAGGTAACTAGACCACCAACCGTGATATCACTATACCGCATTTTTATTACCTACCTATATCCTAGGCCCAGGACCTAAAATTTATTTCTATTTATCATAGCAGCTTGTACTACTTATATTCAGGAGATACATCAGAAAATATTATTTCCTAAACATTTAACAGTGGCAGGAGTAGCTATCGCTTTGCTTCACAAACTAAGGCATAACTTGGCTTGAAGCAAGAAAAAATTAGATTTGTTTGTTTACTTACACTAGACTTTCCTGGCAAATTTCTGTTTGGTTAGCCATGTAATCGTAATGCATTCCAAGCGTGTGTATCCTGCCGACATACCTAAACTGAAGATACCGATAAATATAACTTTATCAATTGTGGTACACGGGTATTATACACGTATACACTTTCTACAAATTCCTATCCAAACGTTATTTTTCTACACTGTACCTTATCGGCGAGTACCCAAAGATCCAAACTAAATAATAACTGAGATTGTAATTGTAATGTGCATATAATTTAGCCTCAAATAAAAGACTATCTAAATTCGAAGTTCTTTAGTCCATGCATCTCATACCGTACCACTCTCATTGTACCAAATTAATACCTTTTTATGTATAGTAAGAACAAGAATTTAGTTTGCAAAGTCTCTTTTCAGGTCTATTTTAATAGGCAGTTGCTAATCATAATATTATCAATTTCATATTATCTTATCTATGCATCCATCTTATCTATAATGCATCAATAAGTCCGTAAATTAATTTTATGGACTTAGCTTATACATCACAACAGGACATACTACTACAAGCACTATTATAAGGCTATGGAGCTTTTGGGGTATAAATCTGTTCGATTTAAGCTGGAAAGTGGAAAGTAGTCCATCTGATCTGATGTGAACCGCGAGATCGACTTGGGTTGAGATGAGACTATATTATTATTATAGCTGGATCTCTCTGCTGTCTGCTTGATAAATGCTGAGGCAGAGCCATAGTCCTTCATCATCCATAATCCATTGTACTGTACACCGTTCATCGTAAGCTCATCATTATCAAAATCATCATTCGAGATCGAGAGCCGAGTTTGGAAGTAAGTGTGAGTGAGTACTACTACTGACGACGTGACCTGTGACACTCGTGTTTCGGATTGACACAGGAGTGAACACTGGAACACGGACCACAAGACCACATTACTCTCATTACCGACGTGATAACTTCCCTTGTTCTGGTATTTACTGATCTCGTACTTGTAAGGTAAGTCATTTCCTATTCTTATCCTCAAGTTTTATTAACATTTATATTCAAAAATTGATTTATTAAATGTCCGTGCAGGCAATTATGAAATTTGAAATTAATAACAATAAACAAAGGGTTTTTACTAGATATCCGAAGATGGCAAAAAGTAGACCACAAAGAAATGTGTCTAAATCTAAACGGTATGAGGATGAATTCCCGACCGAATTGAAGGTGAAGACCAAGAAGAAGACGAAGAAGATATCTGGAATATATTCTGAAATAACAACAGCGTCATCAACAGATATAGTGAAGAGAAAGTATAGGGATTGGGAAAAAGCACCGGCACATATAAAAGTAGTAGGACTGTCCGAAGATAAAGCTGAGTATGAAGTGGAGGCGATTCTAGATCGACGGAGAATAAATGACAATGGAGAAAAAGTAAACGAGTATCTTATCAAATGGAAAGGATGGAGTCCGTAAGTGTCTTAATTAACTCTATGTAGATAAAAATGCTAAATATTATGTAAATATGCTAATGGGTTTAGAAATACTGTGGCTGGATTTAAACAGCGAGATTTCGTTGCCTCCGTTGTCTTATGTCAATGTCCCGTTGTCTACTGAGTGTTGATGGTTGAGTGTTGCTATTTAGTCTATTACCCTAATCTGTTGTCTTCTTTGCCATCAAATCTAAAATCTAATACTGGCTCATAATCTTCGGGCACACTTTCGTTCAATTAGGTTACGTTAGATTCCTTGAAAACATCCGATACAGTATACCCATTTTGTATAATTGAAACCTGTATTTGATTTAGTGGCAACGGAGGCAGTTGCCTAAATCCAGCCGGGTAGCTAGCTATCTTTACTCTACATAAGCATAAAGTGGGGCATGCGCATGGGATTCTTTCATTATTCTTGAATAAATGTTTGTATCTATGTCCGTAATATTTTGTAATTAATGAGTAAGGGTAATATTTTGTAATTAATGAGCAAGGGTAATATTTTGTAATTAATGAGCAAGGGTAATATTTTGTAATTAATGAGCAAGGACTAGGCTATCAGTAGAGTCCAATCAACGGTCTATGATATTCGGGCCAATGCGCAGTCGCTAGAAATTTACTGATTTCAACATTTTCTAGCACAATTTATGTGCTAGGATTCAACTAGTAAACAAATAAATGACTAATCATCTTCAATTGTTGGAGAAAGGAATTCTAAATTGCTTTCGTCTTTTATTTAGGAAGTACAACAATTGGGAACTTAGTTCAAATCTAAAAGGTTGTAGAAGTTTGATAACCTCTTTTAATAAATTGAAAAAAGCCTCTTGTACTAAAAATGCGATTACCCCCATTCGCACATCTAGCACACGGAAAAACAAAAAGGCTGAACCTAAGCCAACGACGCCAACGACTAGTGTGAGTGAGAGTTCAATTCATTTCCAAAGTTGGGGTTTTTTTCCTCCTAACACTTGAACATTTTTATGCAGAATTTGTTTAGTCTGTAATATTTTCTATTAATAATATGTAGTTTGTTAGTTAATTTTTATGTATTATGTGACGCTTTTTAGGATTGTTGCGACGCACCGAAAGCCCGTAAAAGCGGCAGGGCTATTGCTAATGCAGTTACGACAATTGCTGGTCCGGGTCCCAATATTCGTGAATTGAAGGTAGCGAAATCGGCAATGGTTCAATTTTAATACTGATACCGCTAATCATACCTTTACTGTCACAGCAACCTTTACTGTCAGTAAGGGTTGCTGAGAACTACTCATTACAGTAGATATCAGCATAAGATTAAGTACAATTAGTTCTTGTATATTTGCAGAACAAGTTTCATCCTGTAACATCTCCCCAGAAGGAACCTCCTATAGATGTCATTGGATTTTATGTGGAAGATGAGGTCCAGATGGTTGAGCTAGTTTATGAAGACGGCATCATTGAGTCCTTTGTGCTGGAAGAGGCAATTAAGAAATGGCCGATACGAATGGTACAAATAAAGAACTTGTGCCGCACCCGGGAATGGCCAAGTGGAACTTCAATATCTAATAGGCCTTGACGTGATATTTTTATGTGATACAGACCGCATAACTCTTTCATTATTGACTAAAAATAGTATCGTATTCTAAGTTGACATAGACTTTGACTAAATAATAGATAGCTTTTTAGCTAAATAACTTATCCACATAGCTTTTTGTATAATACATCTATAGATTTTGTTATTGTTTGATTTCTCTTTTGGTGGCATTTTTTCATAATTTAAATCAATCCACGGCTTATTATACATTCATTGTAATTCACATGATAGAACTTAAAAGTCTAATGGTATACATGTATAATAAAGCTTGTTATACGAGTAGATTGTAATAGGTTATTGTTAATCTCTCAAATGACAACGATTTTAGATGGTAAATAGTTCATTAGCAAATATTTCTTGTAGCTTCCGATTATAATGATTCCAATTGGTCTGCAAAGGATTTCAGTTACTATAAGGGACAAGATGGCTATTTTTCTATTTCCGTACTCCATCAAGCTTAGGACTATTATTAAGTCAAAAATTAGAAATAATACAAAAACGAACGACCACTCTCTCCAGAATGAAAAGTTGTGAATGGCTAATATAGGATCAGTATTCATCTGTAAAAAAATTAAAGGAACATTAATAGTTTATTCACCATTATCTTTTATGTCGAGCGCTCCTACGTTTTTGAACTAATAAATATATTTGTATCTACCACTAAGTATCCATTGTCCAATTCTTATTGAATGTCAAAAAATATACATAGATAAAAGTATTTTTATGTAGTACGAATTTCGAAAACATTTTATTTTGATAGTAATAATTTATATTGTGTTCAAAACATGAAGTATTTAATAATTACTAGTCACATAATACTGACATTGAATTTCGAAAGTTTAGGTTTAATTTGGACTAACCTAAACTATCCTATCCATAACAGAACATGCATGCAACATAAGTACATTTCTATGTCTGTCCCAGATTTTTATATGGATTAGTCAGAATTTCTAATTGTTCAGTATAACCCCATAAATTGCAAAAATTGTTTATTATTGTACCGCAAGGGAAACCTGACGTAGTCTATGGGGTTGTCGGTAATTAAGTACAAGTGCTGTGCTTCTATCTTTTTTGGTGTTAGTATTTTAGTTATTACAATAAATAGTACATATAAATCATGTAGTTAATAGTTAAAATACTTAATTCTGCGTCTGGGGTATTGTGAGAGAGCAAACAGGAGAAACCAACCTTTCCAGCACTCCAAAGTAATTTAATGGCCATCGACATTTGGATAAGAATCACCACAAAAATGAAAATGCAATAAATTGTAAAACGAATCATTTCTGTAATTAAAAATAGGAATTCCATGAATTAGGACAGCCTATATAGTATGAAAGTTTGTATAAATGAATATTAAAAATGTTCATACTTTCTTTATGACTGAAGGGTCCAGGAATCAACTCAGTTCCGTGGGAAAATTGGGATATTGCATAGCACAGCATCCAAATTGCCAGAATCTGTTTAAAAAATTTAATTATGCTTTTAATCCGCTTATCAAGAAACTTAGGTACCTTATATCAATTTCAAAGCCAAATATACTGACTTTTTCACAAGGCTGTCTTTTAAAAGAGGTTAACTTTCACTTTATAGGGTGACAATCATTTAACGATCGATTTGAAAAAAGAATTTATTGCACAGTTATACTTACAATGTCGATGATAGCCACAGATTTGGCTATTTTCTGCTTCTGGCCAAGGATCATGATTTTCCGTCTCAATTATTTTTCAAATAGTATTTGAAATCAATTAATAGTAATGCACAATATTTATATTTGCCTTTATGACGTAATTTGGTTGTTTGACTGTCGGACACGACCCAGTCGAGGGCAGAACGGAACTACATATAGATTTAGTTAACTCATTTTAGCCTTATATTTAGCCCACTAATTATCTGTAACAGCCCACATTACATTGTAGACAAATATTGCCATTGCATTTTTAGTTTGTTTTTATTGGAGAATATGTTTATACTATTTCACTGATTAAAACCCCAGTTTACACATGGTTATGCTGAATGTAAAGAAACGACTACGTACAATTATCTTCTTACATTATTATCCATGTAAAAATTGCTGTTACTTCTTTAATTTCGGAGACTCCTTGTGTAACCTGTGGCAGGCACTTAACTAATGCGGGGGTTTAGGTGGCAATATCCCAGTTTTATAGACTTAGACTTGTTAACCTTGATCTTCTTAATATTGTATATCCACACCAGTGTTTAAGGATATTATTCTTCCCTTTCAGACTAAAGCTCTTCCCAAATGTGCTGTTTAACCTTTTCAGTGTAAACAAAGTGCCAATTTCAGTTTTCTCGCTGAATTTTTAAGAATTTGTTTATAAAATCTCATCGAAATATTTGGTAGGATAGTATTTGACGTAAATCGAGGTACGTATATGTATATTATCAACTTACATGTATATTTAGGACTAGGACTATGAGTTCTGCATACATGACTATATAGTACTATTACTAGTAGTAATTGACGGGCTCAGTAGGATAAGGGTCTTAGATATTTGCAGAAAAAAATACCATAGTAACCATAATTTTGACAGTACCTGAAGCCCGCTCTATATGGGAAAATCATTACAACACCAAGCAATTGTGTTTAAAAGTTACCACTGCCTATTTTTGCGAGAGCTGCAGTTAGATAAGGACATATTTTTCTCGTTTCAATCCAATTTAAAAGTTAGTAAGTTTAAGGGTACTTAATGAAATGTAAAAATATTTAGGTCTGTAATTTTTGGTCCCTAATCATAGCTCCCTGCAGCTTATGATTTTTCAACTTATTTGTAGCTAGCTGACGTTTTCGACCCTTTTAATCTCATGACATCAAAATGGGATTGAATCTGCAATGCTGGGATGCGGTTGGATAGCAAAAAAGACTACATTCATTTTGAAAAAATAAAAATTTAGATACTAATTTTTCTAGACTATTATTTAATATTATTCAGAAATGGGCATGCAAAATATTTCGGTCGTATATGTACAAAAATGTAAGTGAGCAAAAAAATCCAGATAAATCATAAAATTAAGTCTAGGAAACTGCAAATAGGAATGCATTTTTGAATTTCAAAGAAGACCGATTCCTCAGATCATTTTAGAACGTCCAGAATTAAACTTTAAACCAGAAGAACCTAAACCAGAAGGTTTAGGACAGTTTGGCTGGAAGGGAATTTTTGACATCATTTTTGGAAAATGTTTTGTTTTCGTTTTCAACCGATTGTTGGATGGTAATGTTTGATAGTTGAAGTTGTTTCCACAGCTTTGATGTCATTTAATTCGAGGAAATATTGAAAGCTGTAGCAGTGAGAGGCAAATTATCTCAAAATATCATGTGGTCACCAGCTGCGTATCAGTAAAAGATTTTTCCAAATGTAACTCTCTTGGAAATCTTCAAAAGGAAGATAAATTATTATGATAAATAATTCACCACTGACTCCAGTCTTTTAATACTGAATCAATTAAGAGTAAGTAGATCATAGCTTGTGTAATTGTAAATTTTGGGCTTGGAAAATAGTTTTGTAGGCGGAATTTATAAATAATATTTTGTTTGAAATTATACATGAAGTTATAAAATGGACTACTTTAAGTTTTTTTGGCCAAACTAGCCCATCACTTACAGTAACCTCTTTTACAAGGTGAAGGCATAGAGGGATATTTTCCGATTTTGCACCCAATTCGAATTCTACATACCTATACTGCCACAGAGAAGTAAGCGTCCAAGCCGAAAGTAATCATGGTAATTTGGTTTGGGTGCCTACTTCTCTGTGGTAGTAAGTATAATACAAATTGGGTGCAAAAATTAGGGAAACCCCCTCTATGTCTCCACCTTGTAATGGAGTTGATATTAAATAAATGCGTTACTATAGAGTGGCAAATTCGAGGCATCTTACTCTTTTAACAATCAATATTCCGGATTTATCCTGTTGCCTAACAGACTTTGTAATTCCATAAGCTCATCCTTCGGACAGGCTAAAAATTTATTATTTGTTTGCTAATATCTAAGACCCTTATCCTACTGAGCCCGTCAATTAACAATAGGTGGGTGAATTATAGTATATTTTACATAGAAAACATTACTATTGACTATGTTTTACAACAAATACATTTAAGGGTATAGTTTTTATTGTAATTTTGTAGTTTTCCTTTTGAAAGGAGAAGCTATAAGGAATACCTTCGCAAAACATATTCTTAAATGCTGTACTTAAATGATTTCTTGGTTTAAGATATCGTTTAGTTATAGTAAACCATGGTCTCAGTGTGGGTCGAAATCGGCGACTATTTAATTTCATTTGTTTATGTTCTCATTTGACTTTTTGGCAACCCGCTGTGTTTGATAAAGCACGAAAGATCACGAGTAGAGCAGAAATATCGTAATGTATCTTTAAACCATTTTTCTTATGTGTCGATTTGCAAATTAAACTTAGTTTACTAGTTCAGACAGCTATGCAAAATGTGATGTATCTGGATTTTCTATATTAAGAAATGTTTACTATGAATAATAGAAAGTAGGATGATTAATGGCAATTATAAAATAGTAGTAAGCTTTTTAGCTAACTTAGTATCCCCTTATTGGTGGTTGGGAGTAGTCAGACAGAGCCAACACTTCACAGTTTATAAGCAATTGATGTATGTGTTGTGGATTTCAACAGTTAAATGGTGTTTGACATGATGTGATGACGAATTTATGAGGACCGAGACCCAGACTTCCACAAAGGTATTTAACGTATCTCAGGAACACTAAAGAATAATATGAAATGTGAAAATGTATGTCAAACTGTATTTCTCAGACAGCTATTAATAACTCACTAACAGATTTCACTCAACAGATCAATTAATTAGATAAATAGAAGTATTGCCTCTACTATCTGTTCATCGCCTAACCAGCTTTCGTGGTTTCAGAATTCCGCCAACTTGTCTACATAATTATGCAATGACGAAGAATTCTATTTTCGGAAAAGGAAATCCGCTTATATGCAGATTTCCTGGACTGTTTGTATTGATAATATTTTTTATTATAGTAAGACATTACACAGAAATAATTACACCCACAAGTTGGGAAATACAGCCTGCGTAAAAATTATTATAAAATTGGTTAGTATACAGCCGTAGTATTGGACAGGTTAATTAATTCAGTACTGAAGGTATTCATTATGTATAATCAAAGGTATTTAATGTGATTGGTAGCAATTGGTATACTAACACACAATTCAGCCTGCAGAAAAATGAGCTACGTTTGCAAATCTTGAACAAATGACTTTACTCCCCAAACGGCAAGAAAACGGAAGACGATTTCTATTATGCCAACTATAATAGTGTAATCATAGAGGAAGTGGAGCTTTAGCAGGATAATTATTGGAATACAGCATAACTTCAGTACAACTATTCCCATAATTACTCTTGATGTTCGTAGCCAGCAGTTGCATTTTTGGATTGCGATATACGGATCCGTATCCAAAGCCTCCTGTTAAAGTCATGAAATTAGTCCCATATAAATTTCTTTAAACTTTCTTTAATAGGTAATTACTTTACTAAGTACAGAGCAAGTTATATTTTTTAAGTTATCTCATTATTTGCTTGCTTAAATGATAAAAATCATTATAGGTATTCTTAATAGCATAATGATTTTCCCAATTTACAATTATTCCGGGCCATAGTGAATTCGCAATGTCGATAAGATTACTTTTTCTTACTTACACAGCTTTTCAACAAATACATACAGTACAAATTACAAATCCAATCGAAATGCAATATTCCGTATTATACTCACATCTGTCTGATCCAATTAATTTCCCTGTGGGCTTTCTTCTATAATTCCCCTTTCCGAAAAGATGGTTTTAAAAAAGTATATGATTTGTATAAAATACTTACCAAGTTGACTGACGCATATAATACAGCCGCTACGGCCACTTGCCAAGCATAAAACAGTAAATTAGCAATCCACAGGAATACAAGTAATGGAAATGTCATATGATCTGAAAAGTCAATAGCCAATACAGAATAAAATTATTTATTCAGCTATAGGTTTTTCTTTGTTCTTTATCCTTGCATTTTAAATTAGCTCTCGAATATTTTTGAAGAAATAAATTCTTCTATGCATAATTGAAAAGTTGAGAAATAGAAAAATCGCAGATCCTATTAAAATGATTACACACAATTTCAGATAACCTGTCTTCATCAATCCATGCATTTGTTGCTCACAAGGTACTTTAAATAAATACCATGACGACCTAACAAGGTATGCTTATAGTTTTTAAAAAAATCTCTCAGAACCACTAATGGGGATCAAGGAGAAGGAGCCATAGAGCATTACTCAATGGCATGGGGACGCCTGTACATTTTCCCCATAAGTGGTTCTGAGTGAATATCAGTCTCCACTATAAGCATACCTTGTTAGGTCGCCATGGTGTTTAAAGTACCTTGGTTGCTCAGATAGCACATCGGAATATCTAAGTAACAAATCCCTGAAAATACGAAACTTTGTACTCAAAGAATGTAGAAAGCTCACTTGTGTCAAGAATCTTTTCTCGTTCTTCATGGAAATAGTAATGAAACATATAAAATGTTGAATATATAATTGCAATTACAGCAACCACCTGTTTAAACAAAGATTAATCCTGATTATTAAAAGACAAAAAAATTAATAAACAATAAGAGAGAAGACACTTTTACAAACATTATAGTACAAAAACAACTTACAACATCCAAAATGGCTATTAGCTTTACACGCGATTTATTCTTCCAGGGATTTTCCGTTGTTTCCAATTCCATAATTCATGGATTTAGGTTATCCAGTCCAGCAGAGTGCCTATGATTTCTGGTTAAATAGCACTTTTTTTGAATTTCTTACTGTATGTCGAATTAAAAATACTAAAAAATAAGATTGATCCTTTTGCGAACTTTTAAAATCGTTATTGATTCAAAAAGAAGACCGATTTGGCGAAACAAAATGTCATAATGGCAAATCTAATCTGTACTGTTTCTTTTTCACTCTTAACAGAATCATGGCTTCAATGATACATTACTGAAAGATTAAATTGTACTAATGTTTGGATGTCTATACTTTCTGAAATGTAATATGCAGATTGCGCTTCGGGTCGCTAACACTTTCATTCTAATACTTAATATAATACTATTCATGCCCTATGATTCTCAGTGTAATGAAAAACAAACGTTTCGGTGCCTGCTATGAAAATATTCGGACTAATACATGTATACACTTATCTGTATCTCTTATTGGCTGATGTTTTCTGAAAATATCAATGCGTACAGATACTTCTCGATTCTTTGCGAATTATAACAGATGTCTGTGCATGAGTAGTATGAATTTTACATGAGTAGCTGACGGGAGATGAACTGATGTACAAACGGGCTTTCGCAAATCCCATATTTTTAGAAAGATTTTATGTCCATTATTTCCTGTGGGTCTCTGTCTTCTTTCAATAGTTGATGATTTGTTTGTATTAGTCAAAGTACCAAGTTTAACGGTGAGCCGTGACTCTGAGTAAACCACCGCTTCGCTACCAATCATGAGATATGCGCTGATCCAGATGATTTTACTACTTTTTCTTAACAAACCATGCTCTATGTCTGTTATTTAGCTAACATTTTTTACATGTCTTAAGTTTTTCTATCAGCACGCCATTAGTGCTACTTCATATATTATGTATTACAGCTATATACTTTCATCCGAGCAGACACTATACATTTTTGTAAACAGATGAGATAGTGATGCAGATGGATGTATATTTCTAGACATAAATAAATAACCCAAAGATAGCATAATAGAAAATACCACATAGGTAACCCTTAAACTGTAACTGCGTCGTATACCATTAATATTACTTTAAATTGTATTTTGTATCTTATTTTACATATTTGGGTTATCGATCACATTTCATTGTTCAGATGAAAGCCCTTGTTATATAAATTATGAGAAAACTCACCGTAAAATCAACAGCTATAATGCATTTATTAATAGTTTTTTAAGATATTATTGACTGATTGGAAGAATTTGCATAAAACACTCTATTCTATCGAACTTCCCTACATCGAACTAGGGTATAATAAATCCGGAGCCTGGTATAAAATAAGTTTTATGCCAAAGTAATTCTGGATGGAAGCAATTCCCTAAAACTGGGATTAAATCCGGCCTCCAATGAAATTTCATCTTCCTCTGCTCACTATCAGTGTACAAAATTTACCACTTTTTAACCTTTTTTACCATCAGTGGTAAAAATGCAATTAATGGTAAAAATGAATTTAATGGTAAAATTGGTAAATTTTAGCGATTGAATAGACAGCTGAGTACAGATGCACTAGACTTCCTAAGATATAAGTTTTAAAACTTTTTTTCTATGAAATATTTCCAATTAGCCCCTTAATGAATTAAATTAATTATATTTATTTGATTGTAAACCAAAAGTTATAAAAAATGAAGAAAGAAAGATTGTATTTGCCCATTTAAAATTGATGCTAATTTAATTGCAATTAATTTCTCAATCGGCAAGGGTTGTTAGCGCCCCCATTTGGTTGAATCCTACTCTGATTGATGAACACTTATCAATTTGTGACAACAATGATCATCTGCTAAGCTATTTCATACTTTTATTGAATAATTTTATTTAAAATTCAAACACGAAATTTAAATGAAAATATTTTTTTACCATTTATACCACTCACCACTACTTTTTAGGTAGTGGTATTTAACGTTAAATACCATTAAAAACCGCTTACCACTGGTAAGTTGTAAATGGTATTTTGTACATTGCTCACTATACTCTGTACCAATACTTGAAACTTGTACAGGGTCTTCACTTATATAATTCCCCCCCACCACAGCCCAACACAGAATAGCTATCAAAATGGTCGGTATACCATCTTGTAGAGAATCTTTTTGCAAATCTAACCGACTCCAACACAATGCAAATCGGTTAGGAAAAACCGGGTAAAAAAATTTTTGAAAATAAAAAGTTGAAAATTTTCAGAAATTTTCCCCGCTTTCCAACTTTCCGAATTTCCTCAGGTCCCCAGGAATTTTATTTTGGAATATTGTTTCCAGAATCATTATTAGAATCGCATTTGTGATTTTTCCACCAATTTTCATCAAAATCGAAGGTGGTCAATTTTTCAACTTTTTTGTGGATTACTCCAATTTTGACAAAATCTCGAAAAAGTTAAAAATTTGACCACCTCCGATTTTAATGAAAATTGGTGGAAAAATCACAAATGCGATTCTAATAATGACTCTGGAAACAATATTCCAAAATAAAATTCCTGGGGCCCTGAGGAAATTCGGGAAGTTGGAAAGCGGGCAGAATTTCTGAAAATTTTCAACTTTTTATTTTCAAAAAAATTTTTACCCAATTTTTCTTATTTGATTTGCATTGTGTTGGAGTCGGTTAGATTCGCAAAAAGATTCTCTACAAGATGATATACATACCATTTTGATAACTATTCTGTGTTGGGCTGTGGTGGGGGGAATTATATAAATGATGACCCTGTACATTTCGGAAAATCAAAGATATTTCATTTTAAAGAGTTTTATTTCGGATATTATCTCCGAAAGTCAGAATTCGTATCTGGAATCAACACTCAGGAGTTACAGTCAAAAGAGTTTTCTGTTTCGTAACTACACTGTATGTAAATTAAAATGGCAAGCTGGTCATAACCATAAATTCTCGCAAAAATTGCATATTTCCAAATATTCTTGAAAGATTGAAATTACCGACGATAAAACCATGCAGATGTGAATAGGTATCATAAAATCAACACAATTCAAAAAACACTATACCCGCATATATAGAAGATTTACATACACTGGTTATATTCTTCATTAGCTATCTTCCTTGTAATTTCAGCTGAATCATCCTATGTTGGGAAATTTTTCAAGTGCAGTAATTGATATGTCAACTCTCCATAAAGGGTATTAATGTATTAATCATGAAACCAATACAAGTGACAATAATGCATTTCAATTAAAAGATATTGATTGATTATGTAAAATAGTATATCGCTAATTACTTCAGCTTATCTCTACAAAAATTGTTGAGATATGCACATGGCAGAGGAATATCATAGCTATGTAATGTAAATACAGGTGGTATACACATACAGATTAAATTGATTTCATTCAAATGTATAGATAGCTGTGGATGTACCTTATGATTTACCTATTACGTTAGGTACCTCTATGTATTGATATTGAAATTGATCCTCATTTATTTGTCAGAGAGTAAAAGTAATTATCAATCTGTTATAATTCAGTAGAAATGGGGAAAAACTTTACGCTTAAAACATTGAACTGAACTTATAGCTTAAAAGTAAAAGTGTGTTTACATATTATTTCATCTTTTACTTTCTTTGATGTACCGAGAAAATCAATTACACGAACACAGTTACAGCATTTGCTTGTTCACAACATAAGCAAACAACTTACATACGTTAAGGTAGTGAATCTTAAGATTGGAAATTCCAGTGCCCGAGTTCAGGGCAAGATTTTATTGTTCAATTAAATAAATCGTGAACTTTATTTACTTGAAAAAATTTCTTAAGTGTTGATTTCTTATTTAGATGAAGGAACAAATGAATATTAGATGGATGATTTTCTGCTTCACACTCACATTCTGCATTTGTCGCAGTTTTGCAGTCCAGCTACGGAATGCTAACGGTAGAAAAAATGATACAAATGAAATGTAAAATAGATTTCTTTGGATTTATTTATTATTTGTCATTGTGTAGATTGTGGAATCGTGGGTGTAGGAGAACTGCCTTTTCTGTCTGTCGAAATCCCCGAATCAACTCCCCAGGGCCTAATAATTGCGTACGATACGATTCAAAAAATATTTTTTGTAACAGAAGACCTAATTTTTTAAAAACCGTTTGTACATAATTTTACGTTTTCTGATTTCCAGCACAAGAGATACATTTAATGTGGACAACAAAGCCCCTTACATTAAGGAAGATTCAATGGATTACATAGATATTCGCTTACAAGAAAATAATAACACTCAAGAATTCCAGCTCCAATTCATTCTCAAAACAAGTCTCTCAGATTTTCGACAAAAGAAATGGGATCCAGTTGTTCAGTTAGAGTTTTCTTTAGGATGCAAGAGGCAAGTGGGGGATTTACCTGAAGTGCAACATAAAAATTTTACATTGCTGATAGTAATCCAAGATGAGCCTATTTATGCTCCTGCTTTTGAACATAAAGATTACACAATCTACATCTCAAAAAATGAAACTACACCTGGCAGATTACTTAATGATCGTGTTCCAATAATCATCACGGATCTTGACTACAACAAAGAGTTTGCAAATGTGGATGTAAATTGTGCAGAGATAATTGAGGACGCAGATAATTGCCATTATGTCAATGTGAGTGCAACACCAATTACATCCATCGACAAATCCCTAGGCAAGAAATTCCAACTCAACATTTACATGGCTAAAGTAATAGACAAAGACATTACCTTCAGAGTAATTGCCACCGATGGCTTTGAGCACAATGGCACGGAATATTCCAGTGCTAAAATAACACTGAATGATAAAAGCACAGAAACAGGAGACAGTCATTTCCCCGTGGTTCCAATATCTTCGGGTATTGCTGTAGTAGTATTAATTCTATGCGGTGCTTTTGGTTTCATGACTTACAAAAAGACAAAAATTGAGAATACTCTAAGAAAATTGACAGAAGTAGAAATTCGAGAGTTTGAAAACGGAAGTGCCAATATTTCAACTGCAGGGAAACGCTCGGTAACTGTAGATGTTAATGCGCCAATCATGTCTCTCCCATATCAAAGACAATTTGATATTCCCCGAGAAAATCTCAGAATAGGTAACACTGCATAGTTTTAAATCTTTTTCTTTTCCTAAAAATATTTTAAAACGATATAAAACTTTAAATATTTTTAGATGAGACATCAGTGCTGGGAACAGGTGCCTTTGGGATCGTTATGAAGGGTTCTGTCCATCTTGGCCGAGAAAGTGTTGTCGTTGCAGTGAAAACTGTTAAAAGAAATGTCGGCGTTCTGTATTTTAAGGCTTTGTTGTCCGAGTTGAAAATAATGGCTTATATTGGCAAACATAACAATGTCGTATCTCTTATCGGAGCATGCACACACAACATTAGAAAACGTATGACCAAATTATTCACACTTTTCATTCTCACATGCCTGTATTTTAAATAAACCATAGTAACTGGTGTAAAAAAGTAACGTAGCAAGGACGGGAATTATACTGATTAATAGTATACAATATTCCCTGACTCATATATCTTACGAATATTCAAAAAAGCTAAAGTACCAAACATACAGAGATGTACAAAAGTCACTGGACCATAGGGTTTATGCATAGCACTGTCCAGAAATAGTAATAATTCAGTAAAATACAATCCCAAGTCCACGATATGTGATTTTCGAATCAATCTATTGTCAGTTATCTGTGCAATGCACCATTAAATGCTACGGTGAAGATAATGTCTTGATCAAAACTCCAACTCATTGACCGTTATACAATTCTTCGAAATTCAGCTCAGCCACAGTATATGAACGTCGACAGAAACCTTTGTCGTTTATCTGTATACTGCTGTAGGCCACGCGGAATTAATGCTTATTGATATCAGTAGACCAAACAGCAGTATTCGGAAAGAAAGTATAGTCATTAACAAGATGTCTTGATTGGTCCCATGGCTACGCCTCTCAGGGGCAAGGTGACGACATGCTCCAGAAAACTGGTTTCCCCCAACCAGTTCTTTCCAACTACTTTACCCCCGATTTCGATTCGGAGAACTGGTTGGGGGAAACCAGTTTTCTGGAGCATGTCGTCACTTTGTCCCAGAGGGCGGAGCCCTGGAAACATTCAAATCACTTTGGTCATTAATATATCAATTATAATAGTGTAATTAGTATTTACTGTCCACGTGTACTCAAACATTATGTACAATTCCTCCAAAACTCAATCACCGTATATGATCTTCGAATCAATCTATTTCGATTTTCTTTGTACTATTAAATGCCACGTGGAAGTCAATGTCTTGATCAAAACTCCAATTCATTGACCGTTATACAATTCTTCAAAATTCAGCCACTGTATATGAACGTCGACAGAATCCTTTATCGTTTATCTGTAAACTGCTGTAGGCCACACGGAAATAATGCTTATTAATATCAGCAGACCTAACTGCAATATTCAGAATGAAAGTATTTATATTAGTCGTCAAAATATCAATTTGTAATACTGCATTCAGTATTTACTGTCCACATGTACTCAAAAACTATGTACAACTCCATCATAATAAACTCACCGTATATGATCTTCGTATCAATCTATTTTCGATTTTCTTTATACTATTAAATGCCACGTGGAAGTCAATGTCTTGATCAAAACTCCAATTCATTGACCGTTATACAATTCTTCAAAATTCAGCCACTGTATATGAACGTCGACAGAATCCTTTATCGTTTATCTGTAAACTGCTGTAGGCCACACGGAAATAATGCTTATTAATATCAGCAGACCTAACTGCAATATTCAGAATGAAAGTATTTATATTAGTCGTCAAAATATCAATTTGTAATACTGCATTCAGTATTTACTGTCCACATGTACTCAAAAACTATGTACAACTCCATCATAATAAACTCACCGTATATGATCTTCGTATCAATCTATTTTCGATTTTCTTTGTACTATTAAATGCCACGTGGAAGTCAATGTCTTGATCAAAACTCCAATTCATTGACCGTTATACAATTCTTCAAAATTCAGCCACTGTATATGAACGTCGACAGAATCCTTTATCGTTTATCTGTAAACTGCTGTAGGCCACACGGAAATAATGCTTAATAATATCAGCAGACCTAACTGCAATATTCAGAATGAAAGTATTTATATTAGTCGTCAAAATATCAATTTGTAATACTGCATTCAGTATTTACTGTCCACATGTACTCAAAAACTATGTACAACTCCATCATAATAAACTCACCGTATATGATCTTCGTATCAATCTATTTTCGATTTTCTTTGTACTATTAAATGCCACGTGGAAGTCAATGTCTTGATCAAAACTCCAATTCATTGACCGTTATACAATTCATTCGAACGTCGACAGAATCCTTAATCGTTTATCTGTATACTGCTGTAGGCCACATGGAAGTAATGCTTAATAATATCAGCAGACCAAACTGCAATATTCAGAATGAAAGTATTTATATTAGTCGTCAAAATATCAATTTGTAATACTGCTTTCAGTATTTACTGTCCACTTGTACTCAAAAATTATGTACAATTCCTTCAAAATTGACTCACCGTGTATGATGTACAACGCAGTCCTTTTTTGGTTATCTGTACACTACTGCAGGCGATGTAAAAGTAATTCAAAATCAAAAAGTCAAAATAACCTTTGTCTTTTGACCTAATTCTTCAACATTCACTCGAATTTCCAAAAAGTTGTTATGCTACTCAAGAACCAACTCCTCTCCTGAGGAAAACTCCCGCCTTCAATGCACAGTGCAGACTTGTCTGTACTCTAGAAATCCACAGTACTGGGCTTGTTTGCGTATATCCTTCACTCCCCATCTAGCCCAGCTGTGCTTGTGTGTATTACCTTGACTCCACTCACTCATGCATAATGCATTGTACATGAGAAGTGAAAAAGCTGTCCGCACTAACGGACGGACAGACAGACAGACAGACAGACAGACAGATTGGTCATGGCTATAAAGTAACTACGTTACTTAATAAGCATATTTTTTTAATAGGGGAGCTTTACATTGCGGTGGAATATTGTGCAAATGGGAACTTCCACAATTACTTGAAATGCCGGAAGGAATCATTTTCTAACTTCGTCAGCGATGGGAAGCTGAATTGTGGACAAACGTAATTATGACTACTAGTAGGAAACTAATATTAAATTAAGTCTGAAACTTTTTTAAAAGTATCTAATGGAATTTTTAGAAACCCTTATGGAAGAAGGTTTTCATTTTCCAAAACAATTTCAACATTTGATTTGATCCGATGGGCGTATCAGATTGCAAGTGGAATGGAGTTCTTACGGAGTAAAAACGTAATACATGGAGATATGGCTGCAAGAAATATTTTGTTGGATGAACACAGAATTGCTAAAATTGCTGACTTTGGTCTATCTAGACGCATAGTGGATTATCATTCTAACTACTACCACACAAAGACTTCTAACAGTGTAAGCAGATAGATTTTCCGCAAGTTATTATACTATAAATAGATAAAATCTTCATTTGTTTCTTGTAGACTCCACTACCGTGGAAGTGGATGGCCCCAGAATCTTTGAAATATATGACATTCTCACATAAATCTGATATATGGTCTTTTGGTATCGTGCTATGGGAAACATTTACTCTGGGTCAGACACCCTATCCAGGATTATCATGGAGCGAGACTTTTGTTGACAGATTGGAGAAAGGACTGAGAATGACTAAAGCCGAATTTGCCTCTGATAATTTGTAAGAGCTTTGAAGTCATTTTTATCAATCTTAAAGCTAGCAATCCTGAATTACATCACTTATCTATGTAACATTAATATATCTATAAATATAACTATATTTAGTAAACGGTAGTAGAGTAGAACATATTTCATTATCTCATTACTTTATTATTATTTAACTGAATTTATTTAAAGACACTTAATGATGCAAGACTGTTGGCAAACGGATCCTGATGATCGCCCTGTCATTGACGACCTCAAACGGCTTTTGGAGCAGATGATGAATGAAATACTTCAACAGGTAACACAAATTGCATGAAAAACTAGTGATATTATATAACATGTAAATACACTCATCCATTGGTATGTGGTGGCCTGATTAATGGGAATGACAGCTTTAATGACGTTTTCTTGTGGTTTTCATAAACACTTCAGCAAGGCAACGGCTACCTCCGCGTACTGGGAGAAAAACAACTAATGTCTTTGAAAAGAGACAGCATTGATGAATATTCGATGCCTAATTATCAATACTACGTAGCTACAGAACTGTAATTGTATTTACAGCTACTGAAGATAGCTAATTTTGGATACCACGATTATTTGCTACTTATGCTATTACACAATATACTTGTACTGGCTGCTACACAACACCTATAGATTAGTGATTTATACCTCACCAGTTCTGGTTCTATCTGGTTACCAAAAATAATTGTTTTTACCAAATGATAACACAATTTCATGTAATACATACTGTATTAAATCAAATATGGTACTACATAAAAATCAACAATGATGCTATTTACCACATCATGCCATGAAGCACATCATACACCGTATCGGATATTGGGAGTAAGTAGTACACACTATTGTAGCAATAGTAGTACGTACAATTATTATTAGAAAGAGTGCTATACAGTTAATACTCTTAATACTCCATTTTTGGACAATCTTCTACAGATAGTTTTTAAAATATACTTATGGATATATACATACATATGTATCTTATTGAATTACTGCTTAAAATTGGTAGTGTGTGGGATACTGAATCTTATATTGTATTTCTTCTACACAGTACAATGTTATACAAGGTTGAGTTTCTCGACAAAATTAATATCTTGCTTAATTAAACAATCAGACAATTTAAAAGTACATAAAATCAAAACTATTCTACAGTGTAAGACTAAGCGGTGTAAATGCATGTGTCGAGACCAGTGTATAAATGAACAAAGTTAATTGGGCATTAAGTAATTGCAATTGTAGTTTATTGTTAGCTTCCATGCGAATGAAGTGTAAATGTGACATAAATATTTTAAATTGTAAATACATATCTTTAATTGCCCCATGTTACGTTTTGGCTTTAAACACGTACTACTGTACGTACCGACGTACCTGGCTCAAGCATTTACGCATAATATATTCACTGCTAATTATAGTAACATAATATTATTTGTCACACTTACATGTACACTGCATTCTGTATTGACTGTATTAGGAGATTGCATTGTTTTCATAATTCAAAAGTGATGTTTACTTAATGGTTTTACTTGGGACTTGACGTTTTTGATAAATACAGAAACGGAGAAAGAGCAAAAAGTTATTTGACTGTGGGCTCAAAGCTCATGTGCTTTTATCAATCATTGTTTCTCCAAATATACTATAGAGATAATATATACATGATTTAATAGATATGTTAATTGTATGCTCACTTCGTGAATGAAATTGATTAAATTGAGTTTAAAAGAAAGATATCAGTACTGGGTTGATATTATAATCAGCATCGATTGAGTAGGTATATAGGTGTGTGTAGTGCATCATTAATATTACTACATGGCTAAATATACAAACAAGATACTTTTACCATCTTTCACAAATACTGCAGAGCAGGTAGAGTGGTAGATTGCAATAGAGTACAGAGATACAGACCAACGCACTCTCATCAAACGGGAAATTATTCCAAATTGGCTTAATTTAACATGAGGAACTACATGTTTGCTAATTGAAGGTTGTGATATCTCCTGATATCTAGACTCAAGTTCAATGCGTTAGCAATGACCGTCTCCAATTTCAATCAATTTTCGTTGTAATCGATGAACTAATGGAATGAAATGTATCAGGTATTATCAATGTAAACGAATTACAAGTTATTTCGCCATCTCCCTTGCGTTCGTGTGTGCCATCAGCCAATACTACTGCATTCGACAACTACCTAGTAATCTTCACACCAACATTAGCTAATTAGCATAATCGATACATTCATCTCCATTTCATTACGTAAAGAAATAGCAATTTACTTATATTATTTTGTGCTTCCGGTATTTTTATAATTTTTTACCACACACATCTACATTAAAAAAGTATTCATATAAAAGTATTATTTGTGAGGAAAGTTAAAGTTAAAATTCCTAGATACCCAATATGCGGTGCATGTACGAGTACTGAATGTGTCTTAGTGATAATGCATATTACTATCATAATAGATTGCACCGAATTACAGTTAGGGGAACTACAGCCAGACTGATAATAATCATACTCTATAATAGTTACACAACGACTTCCATAATCCGTCCAAAAACATGTCAGTGTTGTTCTTTTCTACATTTTCTACACTACTAATCCTAGGAAGTCGGATTTTTGTAAACGCCCAAAGTGAGACATATGTGATTTTGACTTGCATATTTTAATCATAAATGATAATTAAAACTTTTCCTACCCACTTCAGTATTATGTGAAGCCTAGTACATAGTACATTAATATTTTCGATTACAGATTGTGCTTTACCTAATTCGATTACTTTTTTGGAGACGGATAATGACGTTAGGGTCGAAAATGCAACAGTTGGAACTGTTCTAGGGTACGTAATAAAATATAAAATCATTATTCCAACTTATTTTCAAAAATTATAAAAAATCCACGGTACAGTTACAATTTATAACTCTTTTTAACTACAGGTCATAATTTTATTATTGTGTATAACCCTCAAAGGGAAAAATTATTGTTCAAAGACATGAATTTTAGTGACAAGTTAACGATAGCTCGAGTATATTTTTCTTTCAGAACTGTTCAAACATTTAATGTTTTGGATATTGAATCGTTGGAAAACAGTCATGCGGATTTCATAGGATTTTCTCTGCATCATTTTAATTCATCCTTGTCTGAAATTGAATTGACCTTAAAGCGTCCAATAAAGAATGAATTGGACGATAAAGGGCGAGAAGGAATAAGAAGTACGGCCCTGCTGACTTGTGCAGATGGAAATAAGAAAAAGGTTATTTTCAATATAGGCATGAAAGATCAAAACACAAAATGCCCGCAGTTTAGTTCTTCTGAATACCATTACGAAATAAACTTGGACGAATTCTTCAAATCTGAAATTAGTATCAACACAACGGATGTATTTGTCCTGAGTCCATCAATTACAATCATAGATGAGGATAGGGATTTTAGAAATGCAGATGTGAATATTTCTGTTGAAACAGAATTCAAAAATTTTCACATCCAAACAAATATTCAATCTAAGATATGCCCCGAATTAGAAACAGCAGATCAGCACAGTTTCGAGATGACCCTGTCTCTGAAGAAAGATCAAATTTACAAACGAGACATTCAAAAGATGGTACTTAGGGTATCCAATACAGAGCCAATAGCGGATCCTTACTTGAATTGCTCTGAAGATTCTAGATCGAAAGCTAAAGTATTTATTCATTTCGTATCTGATGATAATAATACAATCCCCGTCATTCCTGGACCCCATGTAGGAGGACCTCCAATATTTTCCAGTTTTTATTACTATGCAGTCATTAATGATATAACCAATGCTGTAACGGGGAACTCTCTAGACAGCATCATTCAACCATCTTTGATCAACGCTTCAGATCCTGACAAGCTTCATACTGTAGTCTATAGAATTTTAGACAACGGAAACGTAGGAATTTTGGATATTGATCCATACAATGGGAGCTTGTCATTCAAAGCAGACTTAACAGAGGGCTATATAAATGGCCTGAAGGATCATATGGAAATTTATAGAATAGAAGCTTATATTGGAGAGACTTGGCAAAAACCCACCATGCAATTTTCAACCTCGCCACTTATCATTGTTTACGATGTAGAACGTTCAGGTACAATACTATACACTAAACAAGTTTACTGTGTTATACGATGTTTGTGTCTCAATCTCAACTCTCAACTTCAATTTGTACTTTTCATCCAAATATTTTAGACAACAGCACCGATGAGTGTACATCTCCGGTACCCACTGATGCTCCTCCAACTTTGACTTCCACGCAAGGTAAATGTATCATGAGACTTATTAAAATAAAACAAACGAAACTAGACGCAGGAATATTTAACAGAAAAATCTGACTACCTATTTACTATTTTTTATAGCATTACATACATTACAAAACAAAAAATACCATTTTTCTGGATCACCTTCCACTAAGCAATGACAATTTATTTACAGAACCAATTACTACAACTACCACTGGACAAAGTACTACTACAACTGCATTTACAGGGCCAAGTACTACTACAACTGCATTTACAGGGCCAAGTACTACTACAACTGCTTTTACAGGGCCAAGTACTACAACAACTGCTACTACAGGACCAATTACAACTACAGCTGCCACTACAGAAGTAATTCCTACAGCAGGACCAACCACAACCAGTACTACAGGACCACCAACCACTACAACAACTACTAGTACCACGACGAATCCAATTTCTACAACTCTGACTACAGGGTCAACTGCTACCTCCACAAATGCTACTACAACAATTGGTACTACAACTACGGAGGAATACACCGAAGTAACTACTGAATCCAATGGGGGTGAGTCAATGATATTTAAAACGCACTGAGGGGAATTTTATTCACAGCAATGGGCACCAGAAATATTTAGTTGTATTTCTGAAGACATAAGAAGAGAACACGCTAAGTATAGGTAAAAATCTTGTGTATAAACTTGGGCATAATTTAATTGTTTGCAGATAATACAACAACTGATACTGGAATTCCCATATCTACAAACCCAACCTCACAGCCTACAACATCTTATGGAACTACAACAGAAATACCTGAAATACCTTCTACCACTCCAAAACCAGGTATAATGCCACTATCTTTTAATCGCCTAATTCAATTGGGAAACTTTTGCAATTATCTTTTAATCGCTTAATTCTACAAAACTTTCCGAAATATTTATTTAAGGATAATAATCTCAATGAGGTATATTGAACCTGGTTTGGAATACAGAAAAGAAAATTGCATGAAAAGTTGACATTTGTTTCCTTCATTATTTTCAGATTGCCCAATTTGTAGTGCTAAAGGAGCAGAATTCCGTTGTGGAGGTCCAGGCATATTTAAAGACCCAAATCTTTGTAACGTGTTTCATCAGTGTGTAATGGTGAATTCTACATTACAACATTATCGACAAAGATGTCCACCTTACACAGGCTTTAACACGACGTCAAAAACATGTCAATATCCTCCGCAGTGCAATTGTTCTCAAACGGAAGTGGCACAAGAATACCAGAGTACGACCGCCTCAGGTATATATTTCATCTATACTCCCTATTTAAAATAGATTAGTGTCTTGCTTTTCCAACTCAACATTCTAAATGATTTAAATGAATCAAAACTGAATTTTTCATAGTCAAAGATGATCTAAAATTGAAAGAAAATATCGCACGCAAAATCACACATTTTGGATATGGGGACATAATATCTCCGCCAGAATCGGAATCCAATTGTACTGAATGCCAATGTGGAGTTTGTTCACAAGTATATCCAGGGGAGTCTGTCTGTGATGGAACATCTATGCTTTACCCCGATCCACATAGTTGTAACGTATTTCATTCATGCAGGTCTGACGACCAAGGAGGCTACATTGATTGTCTTATGCCATGCCCTAACAGTCTTGTCTTCTGTCCTATACGTAAAGTATGTACTTGGCCACACGACGTTGACTGTATGAAGTGACAATAATGAAAAACAATATACATTAATTTTTAATTTTACTTTCACTATTTCGATAAAATCAGTAAAATGTTACAAATAACCAAATTCACTAAATAAATTTACAATTACATATAAATTAGTGTTTCTGATAGTTTGCTTTTACTTATTCATGTATAACATAAATTTTACAAAAAGTGCTGTAAATAAAATAGATTTGTCAAAATTAAAAGAATTTTTCCTGCTTAATCAATATTTTCTTAAACGAATTATTCAGATAAATATTATATAAGTATTGTAAAAATTACGAGGATGTACTTAACTACTTATAATAGTTTTTTGTTTTCCGTGGTATTATGACTATTACTCAACATTGACCTCATTCTACAAGTCTTGAAAATAGTTGGACAGTTAGTATTTAGTATGTAATGTAGTATTTGTTTCCAGAATATTTTAGATTGAAAGCTTATCAATAATTTACAGTCTAAAGAAATTTCTCGTATTAATAATGGGAAATAATTTGATGTTTTCTGGTAACACTATTGTCTACGTCTATGTGTATATTAAATGTTAACATCACTGTTACAACGTTTTATCGTTTTGCATATTATACTAACACATAATTAGTGTACTGTGTACACAAACAATTTTATATTTCTGCTCTGCTCGAAATTGAAATATAATAGAAATAAAATGGAAAACCCACTTTACCTGGATTTAAACATAACCATAATAAAATAATAAATTAAATAATTATGTAGTTTACACACTTTACTTTAGTTCGTAGTATACATATACAAATAAGACGCAGACAGGGTGACGAAGACAAACCTGTTTTTTCATTGTAAAAATACGAATAACAACCTAGTTATAAAATGGGTTGTACGTAACCCAATGGGCCTTTTGTTGTGTCTGTGCAGTTTCGTGGGATGTAAAGAGCGATTTGTAGGTTTCACTCGCCTTTGAATCCTTAGCCACACTGTACGTACCTTTGATTTTGTCCGTTGCAGATGCCATTTTCAACTTCTTAATTGCAGATGAAGACTGTGCTCCGGTAGCCTCGATTGACGTGCTTGATTTTGATGTACTAGGTTTATCTGTCTCATCAATAACTCTGCGCTTTGAAGCTCCGCTTGAACTTTCTATGGGCGTAGATACAGAAACAGCATTCTTCTCATCAACTGCTGAAGACACAGTTGCTGACGGTTTTGAGGACTTCTTGGATTTTTTAGCTGCTACAGCTGCCCGACGAGTCCTCATTCTTTCGAGCATCAACTCAGTATCATTTTCCACGAAGGGATTAAGCACGATCATATCTGACACATCGAAGGGTTTCTGGCACCTAAAAGATATTAAATTATTTATAGCTCATGTCAATGTAGCAGAAAAATGTTGATAAAGACTAAAATATTTAGCAGCAATAAGAACATTAGGAATTAATCATTTAAATCTTGTACCTCAGGCACTCATGAGGTGCTGAAACGTCAATGTCTAGGTTTAATTTCTTGCTTTTGATCATCTCCTTCAAAGCTCTCTCACTTAAGACGCAGCCACAAGTCCATATGAAGTTGAAACGAAATCTGCCATTCATTTCCTGTCCAGAAATGGGACAAATCCATTTGGATTTGTGACTGTCGATATAACCATCTCCTTTTTCATTTCCAGTATCGGACCAAGTAGGATTATCAGTTAGCTTGAGTTCTTTGACATCACGAAGATTCCGAATGTGAGCTACAACATCGGATGAACCGTATTGACCATTTTTATCTAGTAAAGCTTCCAGGATTGATTCCTTATTGTAAATTCTTCCTAACTCACAAGCCACTATCGGGTCATGTAGAGGTAACTGTGAAACAGCACAATGCTGCCAGCGGAAAGCCAATTCCGACGTTTTGTCTTTCTACAATAAAAATGACAATTTTGACATTTGAGCATTTATTACAACATTCATTGCATCATTTTAGAAATATGGAGCAGCAGTAACCAAATTAGTATAGGTAATAGCTGCTGTAATTTTCACAGTGTAGTCCTTTTCAAGAACAATATAATTCTTTTGAAGTGTTAAACTTCTAATTTTGGAATTATTTACCTGTTCTGGCTTCTTCTTTGTTTTGACGAGTTCATCTCGCTTTGGAATAGTTCCTCCATCACAACCCATCTCTTTTGGTTTTGATTTATAACCGTTAACTGTAATAAAATTATCAAAATATGAAATCAATTTATTTTTGGGAAAATATCGAAAACGAATTACATTAGAATAATGAAAATAAAATATCACTTACTTAGAGAAGATAATGCTAATACGATGGTCTTCTCCTATAAGCTTCTCAAGAGCACTCTGACTGTTTTTTTCAACAAGGAATAACAACTAACAATAGCAAACTCGCAATTTTGAAAGTTTAATTAAATACCTAAATTTTAAACAATTGTTTACATTACAACTTTATTAAAATTTCGCGCTCAATCTCAGTCCAAGTCTTATGTGCGCTTGGCACTTTATAGTCCTATAATGTACATGGTGACAACTAAATAGTTGAAAACAGTCTAGGCTCTCTAACTTCTAAGCATAGGCTGCTACGGAAATGAGGTGACCACCATTGGAAAGACGACAAAATTTGCAATAAAATAGGCTATAATAAAAAATTTAGTGACTGCCAGTATTAAAATGATAAATGAGGAAGTCAAAGGACAAATTTTCGTGTTAAAAATCTCAGTTAAACACGAATTTTTTTTTAAATTACAACTTTTGCTCCTCAGCATTAGGTGATTTTTGTTCACAGTTTCCAACCAATTCACAACCGAATTACTAGTGCACCTCAGTAAAAATTTTTTCAAAGACAATCTTGGCTTTCAGTGACCACTCTTTAGGCTGAACTGCCGAGTAAAAGCTTGCTAAGGAGATTTGAGAAAGCAACAACTCTTAAACCTTTTTAAAGAGATTTTGGTGACTAAAAGAGCAACTCATTGGGCTATCCAATCTATCAGTAACCGATTTACACTATTTAAAATTATGTGGAATGGTCACTCAAAATAACTGTTCCCGTTTTTTCAGAAAATTCTTCATTCTTTATTCCTGATTAGTTAAACACTAATTATGGTCTTTGCCAACCAAAGGGTTTAACTCTGGAAAACCATTATCTAATTTCAATGGAAAATCAGCTTCAGATTTGGTTACTGACAGATGGAAAGTATTCATTAAAGACCTAGGACGATTGATTTTCTCTGGACGATTGATTTTTTATGCCATTAATTTCACACTTAAACCATACAATTACAGGCTAGCTTGCACTTTTTTTAAAAAAATGCCATGCCTGTAAAATTTGTTAAAACAATTTTTATTATAGCCTATTTTGTTGCCAATTTTGTCATCTTTCGAATGGTGGTAATTTCATTTTCGTAGCATTTTCCGTTTAGGAGTTACAGAGCCTAGACTGTTTTCAACTATTAAGTTGTCACCTTGTACAATATACAATCTCTATATAATAAACACAGAAGGAAAAAAACTTACCAATCTATCTATCTATATGTATGTGTGGTAGGACAGCTTAGGGAACCTGTATATACTGCGTAACGCTAAACCGACTCCCCCATGTGCAACGCAAGTGCTGACTGCAACACTTTTGAGTACCTCCTCCTCCCATCAACAGCACACGTAATATATGCATATTCCCTAGAAACAAAAATGCGCATGTTCACTTCCTCTAAAGCAACCCGCGGCACATCCCTATGGGGAAATTAAAAAATGAAAAGTGGGTGGGAAAAGCTCGCCAATGACGTCATTGGCGAAGGTTTATTTACATAGAGATCCCCAAGTGGGGGGAATTAGGGATCGGCTGTAGTCATGTAATTTTTCCACACATTTTCAATTGTTCCGAACCCCCAATAAATCGAATAATACACCATTCCTTCTCAGTATATTTATTCTATTTTCCTTGCTCTAAAGTACCAAAATGAGTGCGAAAGGTTCCATATAATCCACCCTAATTTTCAGCAATTTCGAATGCGTGAAAAGCTAAGTGCGTCTGCTGTTTCTTCATTTAAAAGAAAAATTCTCAACTTCTTTTTGATATTTTGATCTGACTGAAATTGACAATGGAACTGATACGCTTGTCTATATTATAATCGTAGACTTGATAAGCAATTGGTATTATGTATGTATGTCTTGGTAGGACGATCGTAAAAGCAAGATGCATATTACAAAAAAATGAACTACGCTCTGGGCTGGTATTAATTAGTTTTGAAATTCAACCAAAATGTTGACACGTAAATCTTTCGAAATTCAATAGCAGCCCTGGTGGCCTAATAATACACACACACGGTGCGATTCACGATTCACTCATGCTGCATAGTATAAAGACGAACTCATGACAATTTGTGTATGCGCGAAATGTACGTTCCTTCGGTTCATGCACAAATAGTACAGACGAACCTTGTACCATTTGTGTGTGCACCAAAGTTGCGTGAAATGTACGCTTCTTCGGTACATGCACAAATAGTATACTATAGACGAACCACGCACATTTGGTGTGTGCACATGTGTGGACGAGGACGGCTTGACAAGTTGGCAGGATCTGAAAGGACGGTCAGTTCGGATAAGAATGAGACAACATGGAATATTTTTGGCGTGTGTACTATGAACGCCACTTTTCTTTTCTGAATAGACCTCGAAAACAAAAAGATTGAAAGATAAGAAGACAATGAAAGCCCTCGCTCGACTGGGCTCACCGAGGTATATGTGTACCTATTGAAAGAGTGCACAGTGGGTCTAATTTATAAAAAAAAGTGGACATAACGGCGTAGTGTAGTGAGTAATGAGTAGGGAATATGCGATGGTTGAATAGCATGAATTAAACATTGTAGAGTGGCACACAAATAAATAAAGCACAAAACACTCAAAAATTATACAATAAAAATTTATTTTGAAATCAATATTTTTAAAAATTATAAATAAAAATAATAAATAAAACGGCTGGCCAATTTAGCCAGCCATTTTAACCAACCAGCCGGCTGGTCACCGAACACTGTTCATGCGGCTTTGGTACATACACCTCGGTTCGTCCATACTATTTTTGTAAGATATGATGCTGATGGATTCCGATGCATCGTATCAGCGGTACAAGCAGTACCTGCCTACTCCGTCCGCCATATAACCATTCATTCTGAAAGGTTCCAATCCACGGCATCAGCGGTACAAGTAGTACCTGCCCACTCCGTCCGCCATGTAACCTCTTATTCCGAAAGGTTCCGATGCTCGGCCACAGCGGTACAAACAGTACCTGCCTACTCCGTCCACCGTGTAACCTCTTATTCTGAAAGGTTCCGATGCACGGCATCAGCGGTACAAGCAGTACCTGCCTACTCCGTCCGCCACGTAACTTCTTACCTTAAATTTTCCGATGTACGGCATCAGCTGTACAAGGAGTATTACTCGAGTACTGTGAAATTCCAGACAATTTAGTCCTGGCTGTCCGGAAGAGGTGTGACATAGTGGCACTGTCTTCCGAAAATGCATGTGTTGGTGTGATGTGAGTTGTGTTGTGGTGGGGCACTAAGGAACTCAGTCAAGTAAGGTCGCACATGTTTGATGTTTCTGTTCAGCAATAAATGCGCCAAAGTAGATTCAACCAATATACAAACATAAACATTAAAGTTTATCCCCTGAACTCAATCTGAATCTGTATTTAAACAATTTCATCATTTTTGACACAAAATTCGAAATCTATTTCGTAAATTTTGTAGTTTTAATAGTGTGGTTCCTTTTTCGTAATTTTAGGTTGCTGAGATCTATTAAAAGGCCAAAACTATTGAAAACAGAGGTAATGTAATTTTTGAACTGCAATTTCTTTCCGCATTTAATTTTATATTTTTAATTTTGGAAATACACTTGCACTTGTCAGTTACTTGTGTTAAATGCTTACTAGTTAGGCACTTTTGGTGGGCCAACATACTAATTGATAGTCCACCACGTACCAGTACCACGTACCTTTGACCTTCTACCTGTTCTGCCCACCAAAACGTCAATTTATACCCACATTCTTCAGATTTTTATTTTTCTTTGTCATTTGTAGAAGGAAATTCTGGAGACCAAGTTGTCGAACACAGTCAGTTTTGACACTTCTGGAGAACCCTATCATGGATAATGATAACAATAGAAATGAGTATGAAGGAGATGATGATGACACGCCGATTGGGACCAGTGATGAGTATATTTGTTTCAATAAAGATGCAGTCTGTCGTTTGAAGCGAAGATTCCCTGGACCAGCTGGATTGCTTCCAACTATTTCTCCCAAGGAATTGAAACTATTAAATCAATCACCTCATCCACTATCTCAGCAGTTTTCCAAAATCATTGCTGATGATTCATCGGATGCTGATAAAGAAGTTAAAGCACTGCAGGGCATTATCCCGGGTTTGGAATCAAGATCGGAAAAGGAGCGAATTTATTTCAGAAAAGCCCCTTGGAAGGAAATGCTGAAACAATTGCAAATAAACGAAAACAGTGAAAAATGTCCATTAAAATTTATGAACATAAAGTGGATTCGTACAAAAGCTCTAAAAATGACATCATTTTTTAAAATTCCTTTCCTTCTTGTTGTACTCAAAGAAGCCCCGGAGATTAACGTTGGACGCGGAAAAGCTCACCCAAAAAACCCTAGTGTGAAATTAATAGACACTACCGGTAAGGTTTAACCTTTTTTTTTGTACGGTGTATACTTATGTTCATCTAAGTTATCTTTTAGTGTGCTGTGTGAAGTTTCTATTTGTGAATCTTATTTGTCTAATATTGAGTGATTTTACTATTTACTATTAACCTGAATTAGGATCAATCATAGCCGCAATGGATGCTGAAGTTATTGCTTCATTTGGTGAAGAAATGTTTCCTGGAACTGCAATAGCCCTGAGAAATGTAATACATAAGTAATTTTTATTTTAAAAATAGTTTATTAACAAAATTATTATAAAGATGTATTTAGTTTCATAATTTGATGAAATTTTATGACATGTAGGCTGGTCTTCTCCGCTTCAAGCGACAAGTGATATTGACCATTACTAGAAAAAATCTCATTTGTATTACTTCCTTAATTAACGATGGGGCAAAAACTGTGGAGTCCACAGACACCAATAACTTTTCCATTCTTCATGGAGGGAGTGTTCCTAAAGCGGAGGTGACAAATGAAAACGTTAAGATAACAAAGTTCTCTGATTTTGATGAAGATCTTGTTATGAAAGAATATAAAGAAATAACTAGTTCAAAAGTGGCTTCGCGAGAAGAAATGTTTGGATGTGCTGAAACTAATAATAAATCCACCAAATTATTCTCAAACATTGGAAATATTCAAAATAATACCAATTATGAACCTGGGAGACATAGTGTGGTTCCTACCCCTAGTGGATCTTTGCCTACAGTAACCAAACCTGCAATGGAAGAAATGGATATGTCTGTCTTTGATGATGACGATGACGAATTGTTCCAAGCTATAGACAATATTGATTTTGGAAACGAAGACATTTTTGGAGTGAAAAAGTGAAAATCATACTTTCATTCGAAGAAAATTATGAAATCCGAGTTTAATAAGTTTTTTGGTTTTCGATATTTTTAACATTTTGGGGATCAAGTTCTACTTTTAGGTAATATAAATAATTTATGACCGGTAACATCTGTGAGATATGGAGCAAAATGTACGTCTTTATTACATAAAATTAAATTAATAGTATCATTGTAAGTTTGTAAGTATAAGTGGTAGGTGGACGTACTTTTATAATTATATTATAATCTACTTACGGACAATACAGACACAAACGTATTTTATATAGACAAATACTACATACACAGTAATTAACTAATAATGCAAAATTTTAACACTTGATATGACGAATTAAATGTGAAGACGATTCACTGTCATTTCATTTGTTTCCTCGAATAAATGTTTTTTCTTGATTTTTTCTCGGTCCGGATCAATACTTGTATACATTGCTGCCATCATAATAATAATCTTGCTTACAATATCTATAATTTGTAAATATGTTGAATATTTTTCGTGAAGCTTTTGATATATTTAACAATGAACTCCAATTTCTATTTTAAATTTAGTTAATCACTTGTAAACAATTATGCCGACTAAATTATAATATGTATCGAGTCTGTCTCGTTTCGACAGTTTCTGTCTGCAGTTATTGTTACCTATGCAGTGAGCACACCAAGTGCGAAACCAATGTCAATCAGCTATGCGATATTGAATTAACACGGGATGCATTGTTTTGCATTCACATTCACGAGTTACCTGTAACATTTGTCTTTCCAATTACAAGGAAGATTTGGAACTACATTATTTTTTGCAGTCACTAACAATATCTACCGATATTCCATATTTGATTTAGTATGATAACGTTGAAACTACTAAAAGATAAATTACTCGTCTATTATTATATTCTTGTAAGGAGTGACTTGAGTGACAATATTTTTAACGGTTATTCTAAGTATTTACGTTTTGTAATTTTAATGACAGCTTCATTCTCCCGTGCTAAGTATAATGTAATAATGTGCTATTATAGCCTATTGTGTAGGCAAGTTATCACACTTTCTTAAATCTTGTCTTTCACTTTACTTTCTCATTTATAACGTTTTACTTTCTCTCATAACATTTCACTTTACTTTCACTCCAGCAACATTGTCAAGCTTTATACTCATCACTCGATTTCCACGTTTACATTCTGAAACATTTAACAATTGAAATAACAGTATTAAACACTAATAAATTAAATTCGTCAACACAATTTAAAAACGAAATCACCTATCTTTATTTTTTGCTGACAAGACAATTGAAGGAAAATTTTGCTTCTTGAAGTAGTTACACAGATATTATATTTTTCCAATAACTATATTAAGAAGGATTATTCTGCACAATAACCAACTTTGATTATATATTAGCATTATAGCGTAAAGTAGCGATTTGCTCTGACAATCACACATTTCACTTTTCATAGGTAAGTAGGTAGTAGGTACTTGTTATAGTTTTAGTAGTAGTTATAATTTAAAGAGTTGCTACATTGTCAGTAGAGTAACTACGATTCATAAATTACACGTATAATTTATGCAACGATGTACCACTTAATTCTTATGTCATTTATGTGTCATTAACTTAAAATTTTCGTGTCTTGACTTAGTTTGTTGGGTACCTATTAAGCAATACTATATAGTCAGTTTAATTAAATACGACCTACTTATAATCTATAAAACATGCTCACAACTCAATCCAATATTCCTGAATTCATCAATATATTTAAGAATAGTTAAATTATTAATTATTCCTTGTTATTTGCGATTTTCCGATCATGCCTTGGTACAAATTACATCCAACAAGTCGAATTTATTTATTTATAGTCGCATTGAACAGATAAATCTGACTGAATCGTATAACAATGACAATACTGAACTGGACCTTATTACTAATCTGTAAGATATTTCATTCTAGAAACATTCCATGCAAAAACGAACTAGTAGTACTAGTTTAGATTTAAATAACGTCAACGTTATCACAAAAATTATTTGATCACGAAAAAGTCCTATTCATACAGACGTTTGTCTCAATGTAAGTGAGTCATAAGGTTTCGGGGATGTTGCTTTGTAAAATGACATTTAAACACTTCATTCACTCCTGCGCACTATTTCGATAATTAGACTCGTCTTTATGTTTCAAAATGCGGCATAAGTGTCATCGCAAACATTTACAAAATGCTAATATAGTAAAGTACTTATTGTTATTGGGTAGTACTCGTTTCTATATCCGCTTATTTTATAAGGATAAATGCATTAAAGACGTACAGCTACAAGTACTGTAGGGACTTTATGTTTAATGTACAAAACAACATTACCGAACGAAATGATCCCTTGACATTGACATTTACACGAATGATGTATTACTATTGCCTATAAAAATCTGCACCAAATATATTTGTAAGACTGTAGGTACATGCCGCATTTTAATGTCTGAAATCTGGTTGAATTACAATTATGTAGTACAGTTCCCATGAGCTCACTAGACTCAATCAAGACCGTAAAACTGTACTAGGATAGATTAGCATATTTCAATGGAATATATTTATATGTAATAATATATCATCAGCCCACCATACGTACATTTTGATATCTATACTTACATCTATAAGATGTACTAATTATTTATAGTACTATACATTTCTATATGGATAACTGCCTTTATAATTTAACTCATATTTAAGGTACATGGGTCAAGTTAAAGGTAACTGCGTAATTCTTGTATCTTTAACTTATAGATTCGCACGCTTGTGCGAATACTTAGTTTAATTAGAGTGTCCGGAACCTCCCAAAGGACTTGCATAATTTTAGAGCACAATTAATACGCAAGTCTTCGTAAATGGGGCAGTTTCCAGAAAAAATGACAACTCCTGCACTGCTGTTGTATTCAGTTCGATGAAGAAATCAATTCTTCGGTTTGAACATCGAACTGAATTGATTAGGTAATACATTAGGTAAGGTACCATATAATATTCTGTTGTATTTAGACTACTTAATAGTAAACTATGTCTAAATGTATTCGTGTATTATGACATAATAACGTGTCCTCTTCCAATAATTATGTAGTAATCTCTATCCTTCTTTTGTCTTTGTGCCATTCATTTCGTTAGGTAATGTTAAAAAATTATTCGTACAACGTAGGTTAGTACACCAACTACAATTCATTCGTTTTTTGTTTGTAGTTCGAAGTTCACAGAGAGCTAGTTGATTTGTTATAAAATATCGTGACCTGCATTGTAACCAGTTAATACAATGCAGTAACATTATCACCTGATGACTATGTATCTCTACATTAATTCTACCTTCCTAGATGAAGTTTCTACCAATTAAAACTTTTTTTCCACTTTTTGAATTTGTAGTCTACCTGGCCCAATATATATTATTTCCTACTACACATAGTAACTATAGGGTAGTATTGGTACATACATACAGCTCAATAGTGCTAAGAGCAGAGAAATGCAATCGAAACGTAAAATATTTTTTAATCTGTATTGGAAGTACTATTTCTCACACTGAGTTAGTGTGGGTGCGCCTGGTATGGTATAAACCTTAAAATAAAACTTGATCACTCCATTAAACAAGCATTATATGCATACCAGTGCGACATTAGTTGCTGTAAAACTTTTACACAGTAAAGAATAATTGCTGACATTTAGCACGAAGACATTTTGTGTTGATTAATACATATAGGTATAATGTATCGGTAAAGTATTATGATTCATGTGAGATCATATTATTATACAATTGTCTATTTATCTAAAACTCTATACTATCTTCCCTACTACTATGTAATGTACATAAAATTATTGTATGCTTCATTTACACAGTTTTATGAAGTCTATAAAGTTATATGATCTGAATTATTATACTGTTTACCAAACATTATATCGTAACCAACAAAACTTACTTTGACTATGTCTAAAAAACAGTCAACCCGAACCAGACTGCTTTTGCTTCTTTCACTATAGTCACTGTTATAGTAAGAAATGGAGTTCATTAAACGCATCTGCAGTCAGATACCTAATTTTTCTATATATCTGTAAGTCATCTATTTACGTTAATAGGTTTTATTTGTAACCCATTTATATATAGTGGGTTTTCATTAGACTAATGCATAATTTACTTGGACCCTGGAGGATTTATGCATGGCCCTAGCATAAAATTCTTTGATTTACTTCATTTGAAATTATCCTTGAAATTACCCATCTGTTTTATATTTTAGTTCTCTACGCACACGTTAAATGCATTGGGCCATGCAGCATTTCCCAGTGTCACAAGTACATTAATTACAAGCCTTTTCATCTTTGTGTTCTTTCCTTTAGTTTTCGAATGGGTTGGGACACACAAGCACTCCGTACTCAAAGAGTAGGGACACTGCAAGGAATACAAAGTAGAGACCGAACATGACAAGTCCAAGAGCTTTGTTCATTTTCCAACGGAAGGCCATTATGGATAACACCACAAAGCATAACATGCCTGAAAGATATAAAAAACCAGTTCAGCCCATTTTTATTCCATTCTTAACAAATATTACAAGAGTCATCCATGAGTAATTTACCGAATAAAATGGAGATAGAGCAGAGCATTCCTTTAGCAGACACTTCGACATACGGATTTTGGAATATCCCGTACAGAAGCCATGGCAGTGGAAGACCGACAGTTACGTCAAAAATATTTGAACCTACAGATGAAGAGACTGCCATGTCACCCAGTCCTTTACGAGCAACTATGACGCTTGTTATCAGATCTGGAATTGATGTCCCAGCAGCAAGGAACGTCAGTCCCATTATCTAAACACACAAAAATTATTTGTCATTAATTATTTACTTTTACATAAACTATATTATTTACGACAAATACTGTTCAATTTTCCAATTTTTCATTTTCTACAATTGGTAATAAATCATTTCGGTTGAGTTGGACATTCAGCTCAGGCCCTCCCATCAATAACCCTACAATAGACATTTTCTTATGGATATATACGTACTACTCGTAATAACCATGAAAATGAACCATGAAATTTAACATGCGAAAGACGGACTTTAATTTCACAGAACTTGTACACAAGGAAATGTCCCAGGAATACCGACCTTTGTGTTTTATGAATGGTTTCCCAAAATTTATTAGCGAACCTCCAGAATAATTGTAGACATCCTGATTGATTGCACTGTATACGAACTTATAGCCCAGCCCAACATACAATTGTGGAGAAAAGAAGGTAAGAAATTGGAACTATTTTTGTCGAAGAAATTATACTTATTGCATTTATCAGATGACGACAGTATCGACCTCTGCTAATAACAGAAATCGATTTACAGCCCATAGCACATCTCCTATTCAAATGATTGATTTCTTTTTGCAAACCTAAATAACCTTGAATGTGAATAATGCAATTTAATAATGTCACCATCTCTCCTTTTACAACTTCTAAGTCTCATTCATTCCTTTTATTGTCAAAATTATCACCTCCCAGCGAGTCGGAAGGAATTAATAATAAAAAGCAAGAGTGATTGAGAAATATACAATCCTTCATGCACACACACACGACGACTCAATACGCTTCACTTATATACTCTATCCAAGATATCTAACTACTGTAATACTACCTTTTGTGTCGTTTTTACACTACAATACGCTACTACAATAGACTGTTCCCAATCCCCATGCTACATAAAAAAATACTCAGGAGAGTTAACTACCCAACTTATATATAAAAGAGATATGGAGATATTATACCATTTTCACAGTTAACAACAAAGGATGAGATAGTATACAATCGTACTTTCACAGTGTAAATAAAAATGTCACTTTAACGCCCACATTCTACATGAATCTTTTGATTTTCTTTCTCACAGCTTTCACCAAAGTGAAATTTGAGTAAACATGCCATTTTCATACGTGAAAGTTTAAAGAAATATTTTTGCATTTAGAAATGAACATTTTTATGAAGCAGAGTAATAACATTCCCCGATTATTGTTTCATAGGCAAAAAATCCTTTGTTAATTTGAGAATATGAATGAAATAAAGTACCAAGCTAAGACAATTTGACCTAATATTTATCAATGTGAAAATATACCAAACCTGGTTTTTGATTCTTGGTGTCTAGGTAAAACACATTTTAATACCATCTTTACTCTACATAAACATAATCTTTTAAACATA
The DNA here is from genome assembly GCA_020055645.1 of Tomocerus qinae. Classification (NCBI taxonomy): domain Eukaryota; kingdom Metazoa; phylum Arthropoda; class Collembola; order Entomobryomorpha; family Tomoceridae; genus Tomocerus; species Tomocerus qinae. The sequence goes on from CM034549.1 coordinate 25,940,438, forward strand.
AAGTGGGACATGCGCATGGAATTTTTTTTGAATGTATGTATTAAGGTTTTTGTATATTTGTCCGTAATATTTTGTAATTAATGAGTAAGGGTAATATTTTGCAATTAATGAGCAAGGACTAAGGACTAGACCTAGACTATCAGTACTGAGTCCAATCAACGGTCTATGAATTTCGGGCCAATGCGCAGTCGCTCTGATTTCAACATTTTCTAGCACACTTTGTGTGCTAGGATTCAGCTAGTAAAGTAATATACATATACTTTTTAATATATGAAAGAGGTTTTTTCGTTAGAATTTTAACAAGCAATAAATCAAATATCCTATTAATACCGGTTTCAAATAAATTGTATCCATATCCTATTCAGATAAGTAATAAAAAAGTATGTATTCTCTTAAATAGAAATCATAAGCCTAACATTATGTTCATTCAGAAATATAGAAAATTGGATAGCTATCTTCGACCTACTTACTATGAGCGTTTTCTTAAGTCTGAGTCTGATTGAAAATGTGAAGTTAACAACTCAGGAAAGAAAGGATATTAAAACATCGCATGTCATATTTATTGTCTTTTGTGTATTTAAAAGGGCTTTAATTATGTCCGTCCTCATGAAATTCTTTTTGTCATTAAGGTAGAGTTGATAGTTATTCTAAACAAGTAGTTAAGTGTAGTATTTTTGTATTATTGTTTTTAAAATCCACTTTATCATAGACTGTCAAGATATAATTACGTAGTTTCTATAAAGCCCATTAGTGCTTATCACCGTCATATTTAATGCATAGCAAATAAACAGAGAGACACTTACGTAGACTAGACACGAAAGAAACTTGAAAACATGTGGTGCATGCATGTGAACAACTATTCTACACCGAATGTGCTGACAACAAATGTATGACTATTACAGTGCTACTACCTACTTGATTATATAATATCGGTGGAGAGTTAAAAGAAGGCTTTTTGTTTAATAACAAAGTCAAGGATAAACGTTCAATCCTAGAGCAGTTACATTTTATCAGGAATGTCGATTGGTCCAGGAAATGAAGGAATGGCTACTAAACCCAATTTATTGCATTATTATTTATTTACGTATAGAAGAAAGCCTTTCATTAGATATGCAAACTTACAGCATCTTTTCAATTTGGTCCTACTGCACAAAAAGCAATTAAGAAATGTAAGTCATAGAAATGCAAAAACTGTGACTCTATGGGTCACTCAACTTAACCCGGCCTGGCCCCGAAATGACTCACTCTATATACTTCGTTAAGTAAAATCCTACAGATGAATATTGTTCAAATCAATTCTACCGTTAACGTTTTAAGTGACTTCAAGTCACGCAATTTCATCGTTTCACAACTCGCTGTACATAATAATGAAGAATATGGCTGATCGATTTTCTAATCTACTACTATGTAACCCAATGACTGCATTTTCAAGTAACGAATCCACTTCCATTATTATAAATACGCCATATGCTACAAACTACTTGCGTTACATGTGTATGATCCTGTTATAATTTTTAGGATGCAAAAACTACTATAAAATATTTAGTGCAAGATTTTCCTTGCTTTAACAAACGATATACTCCGAGCGTAATTCAATAAGTAAAAAGCAGGCTGAAACGAACGTGATAAAACTGCAGAATATAACTTGCATTCACCCTCACGATTACACTAATGGATTCTATTTGAAGGTTTCTTTTGTTTAGCCTTTGAGGAAATGGGTTTAACTTTATTGTTCTTCATAAGCACTCCGGATTTTCCATCTTTGTCCTTCAAGTCCTTTATAGCAAGGATCAATTACAAATTTACAATTCTACCATAAATAGTTTGAACCTCTCAAACATATAAATTAATTACGATTATTTACTGTGACAGAAGATTAACTGTTCCTGTAGATAACGTTAATGTGTCCAAAATGTCCAAAACTAAAAACGGAACAATTAGGTTATTAGTTAAATTATTTGGACCATTTTATTAATTTTATCCCTTTCATTTTGCAACATTTCTAATAATAATGCTAACAATAGAACAGGTCGATGATGAATGTATGCTCTTGACTCTTGATTGCGACCTCTAATATGATATTTGCGTTTCCCAGGTATGATAAATGATCGAGAGAGGCAGGTAGGATAGGGAATGTATTTAGAATGCGATTACACAGAAGAAATTTCAAGAATTCATTTAATTTCGATGTAAAGTGTCTTTCGGCAAGAACGAGCATGTTAAATTATTTTGCATGACTTCATCAAGCACTGCTTAGCGATTCTAGGGCTATTACAATAGACTCTAGGGAAACGTGGCCATTAAAATTTCACCATTAAACTCACCGGTGTCGTTCATTGCTTGCACATAAAGCTTGAAGAAAGCTGCACACAAAGCACATGGAAAAGAAATAATGCTTTCCTGTAAGTGCACAATAACATTGAATCGGGAGTGTATACGCAGAAAGTAGCCTAAATAATGTGTTTATAATTACTCTTCATTTATGGAGACATAAAATCTGCACGCTTACATCCCTGTACTTGGACTCTCTCATAATTAACGGCTACCTATAAGGCATGGTGGATTACGTGTGTTCCCTGTCCTATGTTCTAATAATACCCATTAAATACAAGTAAGCAAATGTTAGTCTTTACAAATATAGGTGAGTAAATAGGTATCCTTATTTGGGGTTCTTTCCCAACTCACATTCTCGGAAACGTGAAGTCAGACTCTATTAGCCGTCTTTGATATTTAACTTTGATATTTCGCTTTCTAAAGTCGACATAAAATGAAAGTCCAGGTACTCTGTGCTTTTCTAGAGAGATAGTGAAACTTGGCTTTTCCCCAATGCCCTACTTGTATATTTCCTACTCTCCTAATACTAATTCACTTTTACAGCTTCATTTAGAACAGAATACTTACTATAACATGAGAATCTTAATTCTGTAATATAACCAACTAGTAGTGGCTAATAGCTTAATAAAAGTTATATGCGAGGGAAAGTGGGGGTGGAGGGGATGACAATTTGTAGTGCGAAAAGCGGAGTATAGACACACTCCGGGCTCCTGCACACGCTAAGAATAGATGATACTTACCATTTTGGTTAGTGGTTATCGCTGGAGATATTATAAGGAGAAAAGTTATGATTGCAGAAAGCTGTAAGTTTTTGGCATTAGTTGAGTCATAAGTCAATTTAGCCACTCCCCCTACAGAAACGGGTCCCAAGCACAATTTAGTGAGTCAAAGAAAGCTTAAGTGTCCGCTGTTTAGTTGTGAATGTGCAAAAGGTTTAATGTTCAGTAGTCAAATGACCTTGAGTCCCATGCGGCTTAGCAATTAATAGTACGGTGAGCCTTTTCCTATACAATATTTACATAGTGGTATATATGCACATAATTACATATAAGAGTACACGTGCTGTGCTTAGAAGACCACCCTAAAGTTTAACATCTAGCAATAGCACACGCTAAGCTTTGTATTAGTCATTTAACCACATTACTACATTCACAGATGAATTTAAACCCACTCTGCAACTCAAAAGTCAATAATGCTACCCTATTAATAATAATTTGCAGTTCTAATCAGATTTTCGAGCATTAATAAAATAATCATTCTCTAATTGTATAGTGTAGACACCAGTTTGTCTCAAGATAACCAAATGAATCCCACCACATTCAAAATGTATAAAATTAACCTTCAAAACATTTACAGATACACTCAACGTTACTGTTACACTTTCAGAACTGTCTCCATTTACTTCTCAAGTTTCTCAATGGGAATCTCTATGTACACTTGTGTAAAGAGATGTATCATATTCTAAACTTTCCCCTTCATGTAACAATGGAGTTTATTGCCAGCATAAGAAACTTTCTTAGAGTACCCTATTACATAAATAAATTGTCTGTATATTTATATTTGCGTAGCCTAATAATAATGTTAGTCCTATTTATATAACTTATATATAGCAAGTTAAGTTTGCATCAGATTTAAGTAACTTCCTTTTATCCTCGCAGTTACCATTTACCTTTATAGTTTGCAGCTGTCTCTTTTGATATAGATGATATGCATGTTTAGCATATGCACGGAACTGTAAAGTAGTTGAGGAAGTGTCGCCTTCTTGCTTTTAATGTAATTAAATGAGAAACGACACCAACACTGAATGATGAAATAAGTAGGACTAGAACCCGCGTAATTAATTATTTTCTTTAGTAATTCCATGTAGAGGGTTATACAAAAGGGCATAGCATAAAGTCAAGCTCTATGCATATTATCCGGAAACCTATGCACTACATTTAGTTAGGAGGAGAAAGGAAAACTTTGGTAAACTTGGGCACTGAATCAAAACATGACGTAAAATTCGTATGCATAGAGCTTCAATCTTGGAAATAACAAGCCCTTTATCAAAGCTAAGCCTAACACAAACTTAAAGTCAATCGAGACCAAGTTGTTAAACTATTGAGCATACAGAGTACTACACAGCATACACATCTTTCTCTTTAACTTTCTCCACTTTCACTATGGAATATTTTTTCACCAATTCCATAAGTCCTACTACTACTACTACTACAGCTCACGACAATTACTCCCACATTCATTACCACAATTGCATTTCCGAGCTAGCGTGCTGATAAAAGTGAGCTGTGCACTTTCATTTTGGGTGATAGTATTTTGTCAGAAATTGTTTCAATAGTTCAACTTTCACTAGAAACGGAGTTAGCACTTCTTGTCGCTCCAAACGGAATTGTGATCTTTTCTGGTTATAAGTCTGTAAAAATACTTAGTGAAATATTAGTGTCATACTTTTAGACATTGTTCAAGTAATGGCCCATACTACATGCAATACGTATCGTATCTGTACTTACATAATATACAATGGCTACAACCTAACCTATTAAAGTACCTAGTCAATCTGATAAAACTTCATGGCACTATCTCATATCATCTAATTTTATAGGAAAATGAAATTTCCAAGATACGAACTAGAGTCACCTAAATACATACAGAAAATACCTATATAGAAGAACTACCCAAAACTACCCTAAATAACATTCCTCAATATGAGAACCAATAGCTTCCTTTGGAACGGAATACAAAATAGGGTACCATTATATATAAATCAGGATATAGCGACGATGTTCTTCGACCAATTTTCATTATAGTGATGGAGAGAGAGGTAGAAGGAGGAGGATTATATATAAACTGCGTGTCGTTGCTAGCGAGAAGCTGAAAATTCGATTTGTACACAAATGGAGGAAGACTGGAGCCAGGAGGAGAGCTAATGGGAACATGGTATGATTTAGGTCAGCAAGGTTTAATAGTTTCAGCAAAGGCTATTTATAAGCATTTTGCTCTGTTCTTATTAACTATAGCTATTTACTCTTACTTGTCTGTTCCAACGCTGCATTGAAACGATTCTACACATACATATTGTAATGCCAACAGAAACAAATGGGTATAAATACCCACTCAGCGTGAAATCACAAGATCCTAATGTCAAAACTCGACTTTTTCTGTCCCTGGCCTGTAACCTTCTTCATGCAACTCTTAACTTTCACTTCACATAAACATAAAACCTACATATTTGTTTACATTTACCTTCCCTATATAGTGATATATCTAATTGCCTAACGCCATTATACTAACCTTGTTCATACTGACCCTTATTCAGCTAAAATTAGTTAACTATTTTGTTCTATCACTCTTTTCCACATTTTGAACACAATGTAAAGTAGCTCTCGACAAATCACCAAGGGCGATTAAGCCGTTAAAAGATTCTTCAATTTGATAAAATGTTGGGGATTCGAACTTATTTGCATACCCATTGTAAATGTCCGCAGGAATTTTCTGTTTTAAGTAAAGTGGGAACGGCCATCGCTAAGCCTTTTAGCCATAACAATAGTTATACGTACTTTACACTTCTATAACGCAATAATATAGCTCCAACTTCTAATCTCGCGCATAAATATATCACAAAGTTTGTTATACCGTACTATAATAAGTAAGTCGCAGTTATTTTTTCCCAGAGTCGTAGGAAAAGTTTGTAGTTAGTTAGTATAATATTATGTACATAGTAGTGCTAGTGAAAAGGAGTCACGATCTAATTCCTCGTTCAGTTTCCTTCAGTTTTCTCATGGATTTAGTTAGAATATATTATATTATGTAACTTTTTCCAATGGCTGTTTTGCTGCAGAGTGAGTACACATTGTTCTCTATCCCACTATAAATGATACGCCTCCAGGAGTCTACATGTGCTTACTACAGATGAAAATTCCCAACTTCCCTGAACCAGACCCGAGGTTTCCGACAGAATTCCTCAAGTGAAGAATGAAAGTTTCTGTCTGCAGAGTTTTTTGGCAACCGTTCTAATCGAAATGGTTTAAAGACTGATTTATGTTTAATTTTCACTAACGGCTCCTCCACACTGATTCACAGATACAATTGGCAAATAGAGTGAAAATCTAATGAAAATTAGTATGTCAGTCCGTCACAACGTACTTACTTTCGAAATCTCACTTACGAACAATAAACAGGGAGTTACCTTATCATGGTCACTGTCTAACTGTCTTGTTTCGTCTCTGTGAATGGACATTGCATTTAATTTCAACTAAAACAGAAAATCACAAACGACGTATATACTATGTATACTTTCTCCTATTTCGCAGAGTAAACAAAGACTACGCTACTAAAAATAGACGATCCTTTGCTATTTACAAGTTTCGGATCGAAATCCCAGTTTCATTTAACTGTAAAGAGATCCCTCGTGCTTCTAAATAATAAATACTACCTGCCCCGAATCTTTCCTTCGTGCTCAGCAAACTTTCTCCTGGTATCTTTCTATCCCAACACTTTAGCCTTGTCCACACACAACAAATAATTCTCCTTCGCATTGAATGTCTTCCGTTTCTACTCACTCAACCCATGATCTAAGAACTAACCGTGTCGGTCAAAAAGGAAAGCAAAGGATGTGTCTAATAAACACACACATCCGTTATGTAGTATCTTGAATGTGCACTTCTCCTTTCTTTATTTGCTATTTCAACTTTTTTACTTTCTTTACTTTCCTCTTCAGTTACACAATACAAAAACGTTGTAGAGAAAGGAAAAGCTAATAGTTGTAATATGTAATTCATTGATTGCATAGAGCATTGAGGGAGAACTATTGCAATATTGCTCTCCGTCATGTTCCTAATGGACATTTAAGGAAAGATATTCCATTTGCTTTCACATACAAACTCTGTCAGTGGAAAATAGAAAAAAATAGCCTATATCTGAAGGAACTTTCTAGAGTATATTTTTCCTTGACGTTGGTTAATAGAGCGTAATGTAACTACTGCCATTGCATGGACTCTACTAAAGACATTGCATCAGTGCGCTAGATCAGTTAAGTCCACCAGACTTCAGACACTACAATTATACGGACGATGATAACACGTACGTACGTACGACTAACTTCTAACTACCAGCTCTGCAATGACAAGCTAGATCTAGGGCTTGAATGTCCTTAATGTTGTACATATAAATTTATATATATCAGGGAAACCACATATCTTGGCTGGGTGGGTGAGATCTAATGTAACTTACTAACGCTGAGCTCTACAAATCAACTTCACTAATGAACTTCCATCGGCCTAGAATTCAACTTTGTGAAAACAGGGAAACTCCATACCATTTTATCCTTGTGTATGTACGTAGGGCAAAAATAAAGCCAATTGTAAGTTTCGGATGAGAAATAAAGAGAGCCAATTACAGAGGTTGGCATCCCTAGCTCCATTCTTAGAATTGAATGTTCCTCAAGGTGTTGGAGGAGAACCGGAGGCTGTGACATAAAATGAAGTGACTCTCACATTTTCTTCTAGAACACTTCCATTATTCCGACCTCCCGTATGTATAACTCTTTTTGTTAAAGAAGACATGAGAAATCGTTGAGAAATAAACTGACTGTAAAAGCTGAAAACAAAGTCAGACGTTACAACCAGAAAAAGTGATTCCCATATACCAGAGGCTATAAGACTATAACTACAGCTTTGTTTAGCCATCCCTATAGTTTACATTTTATAATACACACAAAATGGTCTCTTTCCCCTATAACAACTTTCTTTTTTCCTCCCTTTAAAATTTCGCGAAAAGAACCGTATATATACCTTATGTCACGCTACACCATTTGTTTTCTCTTTTAAAACCCCGCTGAGCTCTTCTGAAAAGTTTGTCATATCAATTATTTCTCAAAGTCCTACCGTATCTTCCTACTTGTCTTATTTCTTTTTGGAATTAGATCTGACTACTGACTTTGCCTTAAAGTTTTTTGGTAGAATTTACTAATTTTTTGACAGTAGAACAGTTGGAATTTGGTAAAAGTGGTGCCAATAATGAGTCGTGAATTTAATACAGTTGGATCTAGAATGTAAGTAGAGGAGTATCGTTTTTGTGTACTGTAATAGCCAAGGGAATAGTTCCCTTGTCTCTAATCAAGTTTTACAATGGGTTTAAAAAGTTAAGAGCACAAAGTGACTATTTTGCATAGATAGAAGAGGAAATTGCATTGTGGATATAATTTTATGTATGGCATAATACACAATACAACCTGTCCAACTGACACAATGATTCCATTCTTGAGAGCAAGAGAAAAACATAAAAGCTGAGTAAACACACTAAGATTATGATTACAGTGAAATAACTATGAAAGATAAGCAATAAGAAACTGCAAATGGCAATTCAAGGCAGCACATAAAAATTTAACCGCTTTCTCCTTTCACTCCGTGTGAGTGAGTGAATACTGAACATTTACCTAATAGAATCTATCTTGGTACACAATGCACACTTATAGGCTTTGTATTCACTTTTGACTATAAGAAACAGGATTTTCGTATAGATGCAGAATACACTTACACGATTCATTGCTTTCTACTTTCTGTTCTCCTCCACTAAGACAGGGTTGAGTTTTTATGAAATAAAATGCGCGGAAGTCATTTATCAACCGAGAAACAACCTTGGGCTTCTTCCACAACTTGCCCAGTCTGGCCTAGACCATGCTTTTATATAATAATACTACATCCCATTTTATATTCATCCATGCATTCTTGTTTTTTAGCATTTCTGTTTTATTGGCGGTTATTACAGAGATAAAATATAGGTAAGCACACGATATCGTAAAAGTGAAGCTAAATGCAAGTTCCCATTTAGAAGATACTTCATACAATATACTACAGCCGTTGCTCCTGCACTACAATCTCCATTTTCTCGTCCTTCATGCTAATATGGAGAAAACCTGTTATTATGTTATAAATGACTACTGACAAATACTAGGACACTCTAATCTGATACCCCATAGTCGGATTACTCCATGTTCTGCTTCTGCTTTCACTATATACCTATTTATATCCTCCTTGATAAAACCCAAATTCACTCCACAGCATTTGCTTCCTATTGATTTCTACGCGTATCCCATTTTTTACCTAAGTCCCCTATTTAAACCAGGCACATTGACAACCTAAAAAGTTACCAATGCGTTCAAGATTAATTTTACTAGCTCCTAACTTACCGTTACTCATCCTGTTTCTTTGTACGATGAATTAAAGGGTTCATAACCAAAAATGGAAGTGTTTAATGAGGATCTGCATCAAATTCTGTAACAGACTATGAAACTAACTTTAGACACAAGTAACTTAATCTTCAGCAGACGCCTCCACCCAACGAATTGTTAACATGGAGAATGCAGACAATGCAGACAAAACGTGGGTGGAAGGTCTATGAAGTGACCATTCTCATCCATATGGCGATATTTGATAGGTACTATAATTTATGCTCCATATCAGTTTACTTTACATAATAATATGAACATGATCATTACCCTATTATTTTGTGTAGGAACAATAGAGTTACATAAATGGATATAAAAGCAGAATAATAAATAGACAAAGTGTACAGTGTAGGATCGCTGGAAAGAGGATGGGGAAAGTCACGCCATGAGTCATCGCCTACCACAGACTACAGACGTCAATGTAGGGATTAACAGATGGAAAGTACCGAATAAATCAATAAGCCAGGAGATTTCATATAGTAATTCGGTAAATACAGATAATATGATACTCGCTTCGTCTACCTTATTATTATGGTCCTTTTTATAGAGTAATAATGTAGGATGAACAGACAATGGAGGTGAGTGGACAAGTTATTTTTATGCTTGTCGAGTGAAATCCCATGATAGAGATGAAAATAGTCGTGGAGAGGATGAAAAAGGGATATAAGTACAAATTTATAGATTGTGTTGGTAGTATAACGGATTTCTAATAACACTGTGAAGTATATTTAGGTACAAGGATGAAAGTGTGTGGTGATGTTTGTTTAGTTGCATAAGCAAAGGATGTGATAGAAAAGTCCTGTTAAATGCATCCAAGTAGAAAATAAAAGTCATGTTTGGTGACGAGGAAAAGGGGTTAAGAGTCGAGGCAGAGCGAAAAAGTGAAAGAATTGGTAGTCGACTAAAGTATTGTCTAAGATGAAAGTATATCTTGAATTATATATCTTGTTTATAAAATAGTGATACAGATCGGGAGGTAAATAGATTTAAGAAGGTATTATTAGAAAATCTCGGATGCGGACATACCTCAGGTGCTATTCCAAAGGTTTCTCCAGTTCGGTCAGCCCACCAAACCATGAAGTAGCTGAAAACTGCAATCCATAGGATGGAGCCGATAAAACCCCAAATAAAGAATTTCTTTCCGCGTGGAGTGCGAGTGTCAGGGAGTGTCAGATACAGAGCGATCATGATGGGGAAGAGCAGGACATAAGAGGCTTGCTTTTTCCAGTCTCCCTTTGGCCATGAAATGTCCAGGGGCTCGTGACCTTCCACCTCCGCCTCTTCTAGTGCAGCGAGTTCCTATTCAAACACCAAAAAGCATAATACATCATTTTCCATCTCATTTATCATTTCGAATTCATTCAGCTGTTTATTTTATACGTGCACTTGTACAAACTGCACTACGAATACATATTACTTTGAATAATAGCACATTACGGCAGGGAAAATGATAGTTTTAGTATATCCCATTTGAAGCAATCTACTGGGTTTTACTGCTTTCTTTGTCGTACAACAGAATACGACTGGCTATTAAGGAAGTCAGAGAGATACGAAAGCCTGGTCTTTGTTTCTAGGAAAAGCATTGGAAGAAAGTTCATTAAAGTTTCAATCACTACTGTCTAATTAAGTATTTTGGAGTCGTCAGCTATATTTTTCCCAACTTGACGATTCTGCAAGTGAGACAAGGTCGATTTCCAACTTAAGTCACTCCGACTTGACATTTGAGACAATTCACGCAAAGTTCTCGTTGAGCCACAGCCACCACATTGCCTTACCTCATTTCAATTGTATTAATATTCTCTTTCGGGCCGTTAGAGAAGGGCGGGACTCTAGTCCAACCGGAATACTATTCATTATGAATACGACGAGGCCGGCTACTTTAAAATAAGTATACGTTTTCCCATTTTACGTGTCTTTCACTCCGCATGGAATCATTTATTTAATATTCTTTAATAACACTCCCTCGTATACACACGTTAATGTATGCCGCACTTTTTCATTGACATTCCCAACTTTCACAATCCCCATTGCACAATGTTTACATTTTCCTATTATTAACATCCTGAGAAATATGCATGTTGCTCCTTACACAAAATCCCACCTTTCCCAATTCCGTCTCTTTTGTCATGAAATAATTCGCATACTACATATTTACCATTCTACTCTATGCAAATACATAACAAAGGCAAATTGACAATCCAATTTAAGCTGTCCATTTATAGACTAAGTATATTATGCACTACTGCCTGCCAATGTCATAATGCCCATACCTACTACTATGACAGTCTACGTATATTCAAGGATTATATTTCCCTACGGTTATGTTTACTTTACCATTTTCGCACTTTCCTAGTCAACCTAAATGGCTATAAAATTACTTCGAAATGGACTATTCGAATCATTATGATTACTAATATGGATTAAGGGTGGAGATGGTGACACGCAATTAACCTTATGACTATGATAATTTCATCTGTCACCTCTTCCACCCACCCATTTATTTATTTAGTCTTGTAGCGATCTTTAATTACTTAGGAATTGTTTTCTATAAGGAAGAAGATTTTAATTCTCACCAAAACTACAAAATTCTGCACTAGGAACACATGTTCTTAAGATACCCCATTAAATATTCTGTAAATAAACAAAGCCAAAAATTTTGGTAATGAAATGTGTTAAGTTTTTGGATTATTGATGGTGGAAGGAGATTGTCAAAGCTGTGACTGTGAGTAGTTATGAATTCGTAAGGAGCATGAAATGCACATTCCCAATAACATCGCAAATATTCCTTATTTACGGAGTATCTGAAAGTACTACTGCCTCACAGACATTTTTCTATTTTGAAATGGCTTTAATAATTAATAAGTAAAAGGTTAGGCTGAATTATAGACACGGAAATACAGTCCGTTTCCACATTTGTGGAATTTTCATGGTCAATATACTTAATCCAATTGAGTACCACATGTAATTTTACCTAAACAATACTAAACATGGTACCTAAGCATATCCACGTGTCGTAGAAAGTTCTATTTTATATTTCTACGTATTTCAGAACTGATTTAGCTTGTGTTAAGACAGTAATTATTGAAAATGAAAGGTAGTATTTATCTATACAGACTCAAGAGGGTATCAACACACCATTCTTTAACCTTCATTTAAGAAGAACGATTAGAGCTAAATTATACACTTTTTAAGGGCATGCCACACACAAACAATAATTACTAGTAAGTATATGCATTAGACTTCCTCGAAGCATTATGCTTTTAAGGTCATCTATAAACATAGAGCTATTATCCATTATATGACCTGCACTACTGGTTTTTTAATTGTATCTATATTCAGAAATGATATTGCATTTTAAAATGGGAGAAAACTTGTTGACCCAATAATATTGCAGTTGTTCAAAAGTATGCAATTATTTAGTCTATTATGCAGAGCTCTTTTCTACTACTCATGATATGATAACCACACACTGTGTGAATAATAAGTCAATATATTATCCATGTCAAGGTACCTACCAGTTCATGTATAGTAAAATATTCATAGACATATCGTAATGGTTATAGATTTCTTTATACATACTACACAAACATACTGTTGCTAGTTGCTGACTTCCAAAACTATAAACTTAAACCCCTTCAAGCCTAATATTTAAATCAGCAATTACGATGTTACGAATAAGTTTCGCCCACTTGTAGTATTATCCTAATTGCGCAATTACTGTCTAATTCGTACAGGCCCGCCCCGAGCTCAATTGTCACCCTGGGCAAAATATAAATGCCGCCCCTCATGAACATTTTGACTATATAATATATTCCCGCTACGAAACATCACTTACGCGTTGAGGGCACCCATCCCCGAAATCTAAAACCTTTTTTTCCCAAAATAGCAAAGCTTTTCGCACCCCGCGCAATATTATCGGTCATATTTAGGACATTTTTGACTAATTTTCGTCAAAGAAAGTAATACCGTATTTAGAAGTCGATTTCGGAGGGGGCAATGATATCATATGACTATGAGAATATATATTAGGTAAAATCACGCGAGGCGCGAAAATATTTGGCTTATTTTGTCTAAAATGAGTCAATAATAGCCTAAAAATCACAAAATCCCGCTCCACAAATACATACACAAATATATCCATTAAGTGTAATTAGATTGTTTTGACAAATGAGTCAAAATTGAGCTAAAATCTTATAACGTTTCTAGTATAATATATGACTTTTATTTACTTCGAATTCCCTGATCTGTAATGACTCAAATAATTTTAATAGTAAGTAATATCGGCATGAGTGACCAGCGAATCATTTGTTTTGAGAACTATTTTTTGCAATTGATATTTTTATTAATTTTTAAACGATTCTCCAAAATAAAAATACAATTCGACAGAGAAAATTTTAATCTATTTGTGCTAAATTTGCCAAATTATATACCTATGCTAATTTTGGTATTTTGCCGCCCCCTAAATTTTGCCGCCCCGGGCGGTTGCCCTGCTCGCCCATGCCTCCGGGCGGCCCTGATTCGTAGGACTCCATACAGGCAGGTACTACCAATATAGCTCTACAATAACTTCAATTAAGTCAATATTTAAAGTTTAAATAATAAATAGACTTTATTGGAAAAAAATTCACTCTAAACACTTAGGTAGTCTCTAGTCTGTATTGAAGTGAACGGCCAAGAGCTAGAGAAAAATTTCAATATGTATCTATTGATGCATAATGCAAATAATGTAGGAAGAATATGTAACAAAGAATATTAAACTTCATAAGAGAAAGCTTCTGTGAATTGGAAACTGTTTTTCGAGGAAATTTCGCATTCCTCGTGAAAGCACTGGTGAACATAAAACGTTTTTTTCTTAGGAAAAATAGATTAAAGGTAGATATTGGCTAGAAAGAGACGGGTTGAGCTTTAACGTAAATAGTAATAAGACGTAGTTTACAAAAGTGAGTAGTCAGTATGTAGGGATTTGTTGGAGGAAGATATTGGGGTGTGAGGTTATGGAAATGGGTAGAAGTTGGCGAAATGAAAAAGATACATGTAATTCTGTAGGTATATTAGAGGGCAAAGGATGAACAGGAAAGGTTGGATTATTATCTGTAGTTTAGAGATAGATAGAGTAGGTGTAGTAATGCATAGATGTTGGGGCATGTCCGTCCAAATATGTTGAGTTGGATTATAAAGAGTGGCATGCACACACATGTTTCGCCGAAATGGTTCTACTTTATTCAACTGGATCGGAGGGAGAACATAACGGAAGGCTGTCTTTATCTGCTCTGTTACCTTTACACGGCTACTAACCTACTCTGATTGTGATTGCTATTGCTAGCTTGCTGAATCGACCGAGTTTCTTTTGAAGGAATGAAAATTGACGTGACATGCCAGGAATCCTAATCAATATTATCGATAAAATTTCCTTCAGTACCTTTTCTAGAATATTTCCACGTGGAAGGAGTACAAGGAAAGTAGCAACACGATTCTATCTCTACCAAACCAACTCGTCGGATGTCTTTCTCTACTACCAGCATACATTACCTTACTTAACTTTCTCCTGTCTAAGAGTTTTGATGAAGCAATGGTAGTCAGTCATTACCCGTTCACAGCATGTGTTATACATTGTGCTCATTCAACAAAAGGATGCTAGGCTTTACATCGTAAACGGACGCTGCACACGGATAGCTATTTAATAAATACAGTACACCCATAAAACCTTCCTGTACTTGACGATTATTCTTGTTTGCCTATGAACGAATGATTGACTGAGTCTTTCATCATACCATGCAATCATTTACCTAATCCACCCTTCTATCATGTCCGCTACCTCTTAAACCTAACTACCATTCATCTACATCATACAGACAGTTCTGCAACTCCCTACATATTCACTTAAATACACACGAAACCCCGCACTAATGTTTTCTCTCCTAACATTTTTCCATTTAATTTTACAATTTACAATTTTAAAAGCCGAGGAAAATTTTATATAGAAAATATATGTTTCTAGTTCGATGACAGGTACTATTATGCATTAAGTATGATGGAAAATAAATTAGCATTTTGTAATCGCATACTATATTAGTGCAGTAATGAAATAGAAAATAAAAATTAATTAAAGTTGAAAGTAAAGAAAACCGGAGGAGCGTCCCAGATGATATGGAAAAGGGCTAATATCTACAAAATTCAAAGAAAACAGGCATTTCTGTACAGAGAGAGGTTAATCCTAGTAAAAAGGAAATCAAGATTGAATGTACATTAGTTTTTTCAATATTGATAACATAGGGTTAATATAGATTGAGTGTGGCAGGTTAGTAGGGTAGCCAAAAGCAAGTAATCCAATAAGCCGCTATATTTGACGACACGACAGTATTGTATACTATTACTGCTATGGTTTTGGCTATCTACTGACTACTTTCTATACACAAAGAATTTCAGAAGGAAATTTTTCGTACGTACTTCGTGATCTCGTACCTGAGCAGTGGGGGCATCCCCATTAAGCTGATCTTCAATATCCACGGTAGTTAAAGGAACATCGGAAGGTTGAACTGAGGGCGGAACTTGTGGCGGGGCCACTGGTTTAGACCGGTTGTTCGTCGTCACCGTATTGTTGGCTTCCGTTTTGGCAGCGTCTAGAAGGGCCTTCAATGATGCAATCGCATGTAGCTGCGTTGCCTTCTCATCTACACGCCCTGTTAACAATCAAACACATAAATTAGTTCAAATCAAACGCTGGAAATCATGTTTCTACTGCAAATTGCCATCATTAACCACACAACTTCCCTTTACTCTACTACAACATAACTCTGCGTTCTCCGTCTCTACCTCACTATCCTACTTTCAACATATCAACCCACTAATAATACAACTAATGATAACTAAAACTATGCCACTCTACTACTACGCAAGGAAACTTTCTTCCGTGTTTCCCTACAAGATACAGCTACAACCAACATCATCGTATAACTTAGAGAGGGGACCAAAACAATCTCAATTTACAAAATCACCTTCTATTACGATTTCCCCAACTAAACCATTCTCTTGCAGTGCGGGCAGACTCGCCCTCGCCTTCTTGTGGGCATCTACATTTTATATTTCATATTATCATACCATTTTATTTAACTACCAATCTTCAATTCTTCTTGCTCTTCCAATAATAAATACAGAAATTTTTATACACCAAAATATTAACAAAAATGTACAGAATTTTAGTTTTTGTGCGTCAATGTTAAAAATTATATGAGAAATAAAATATACTATTGCATTTAATACAGATGTCTAGGATATCACAGAAGATACAGAGTTACTGCATTTTGAAAACATGCCGAGCGATTCTGAATAAACATTGTGGCAAATTGATTTGATCCCTGCTCTTCCAATTTTCCAGCAGCGATACGATGTATACGGGTAATTACACTTCTTCCAGTTTCGATAGTTTATTTAACAAGTTTATGTTTTCTCCAATAAAAGTCAGACTGTTAAGCTATCGATATAGAAATCCCCAACGTTCCGCTAATAATTGTAGTGTAGTTTGTACATATTATCATCACTCGCCCACATTTTCTACATTTCATGCTCTAGTAAATAGCAGTAACAAAGTTCTATCAATAAACTTTGAAAATCGCATGCCCCGAGAACGCACTACATAAGTTTCAAAGAATCTACTCTATATTACTAACATTTAATTACTATCTTATTTCTGCTGTTGTGTGGTTTCATTTAAGTCGATGATCATTAGACATTGAAAGAATATTAATCAACTGTTAAAACATCATGATATATTAATATATTAATAGTATATCGCATGATTAGAAGATGAAATAGTGTAAAAATAGGCGATGTAACATGCATAGAGCAAGTAAATTCATGGCCATGCTTTTTTAGATTGAGGAGCCAGTGGTCCATAATGCTGATTGTGCATTTGGCCAACGGCCACGGCGTATCATGCAGTAAAGCTATTTGTACAGTACCTTTGACATTGTAGTAAAGTGTTTGAAATGATTTAGTTGCAAAGCAATGTAATTTGGAATGTTCAATGCAGCTAGATTTGAACAATCCCAACCGCAATTTACTTGCTAGTATATAAGAGAAAGCATCTTTATGTCAACTCCCAGGATCGTGGCTGAGTATTAAAATGCTAATCTCACCTACAGCTACAGCCCATATAGATAACGAGCATTATTTACTTTTCGCAGATACCCTTGCAAACATTGCCTAGCTAACAACATCCTTCACTCTACAGTTTGAGACTAGTGTTTTTAACTGTAGGTACTTACATAGAACAGATTAGTATTTTTGCATTGAAATTATTTAAGGACTAGAGAAATCTAATCTCACCATCACTATAAAACGCTATTCCCACTGAAATATTTTTACATATAGGAACAGGAACTTGTAATGTAATGCACATAATATTTATTATGTAGACTCATGTATATAGTAGTTGAGTAGAGAGAGAGCCGCAATGCAGTGTTGCACTATATTGCCCAACTTAAGTGTGTATTATGCACTGTATGTACACAGAAGGGATTTTTTTCCGATCCTGTGTACATTCAGAATCCATTACCACTATAAGAAAAATGGTCGAAGCTATATTAGGGAAAACTGCATTCGGAGAAATCCTTGGCCTTTTATTGCTCTTGAAGCAAATTTAATGGCAAAGTCAAATGGGTAGGGTAATGTATTGACTAATGACAATTGAAAGAATATAAAACGAATCAAAACACGTGTTTATTACTTTACACCTCTTACGACAACATTATATAGAGTATTGCAAATAATTTCCCAAGAGAATTCCCCACAGGTATACAAACACATCTCGTCTTTTGCTACTCCTGACTCCTATAGCCTTCTAATTGTACACAATTGTAACAAAAGTGAATAAAAAGGGAAACTTTACAAGGTTGGAATGTTTATAATAGAAAACAGACATGATATGCTATGGGGTAGGAGGATTGGTTTATTAATATCTGTATTTAGGATTTATGTATGTCAAAACATTATGTAATGTATGAGAGTTGTGTAGTAAACACTTTCCTGGTTTGACATGGCACGTGTATACTATCTCTGATTAAACCTGTTTTTATGACGCGTTGGCTGAGTATAGAAATGTTGTTGTGCAAGAAGGGATTCATTCAATTTTTGGCACAGTACTACATGAACAGGGTCAACGTCAAGTCCACTTAATCCTAAAGACCAAAGACTAAGCACAATCCATGCCAACTTTTCACTAAACTGCATCATTACTTATTACATGTATATAGTAGAGAGAAAGCTGCGTATAATAATCTATAGAGATGGCTACATACATAAAGTAGAGTAACAATAAGTGCTCTGTCCGCCAGTCTGCCTCTCCCCCTTTCTGTAGCACTGACGGGATTATTTTTTCGCATGCACGAAAAACAAGCACACAACTAAAGAATATATATGTATCCGCAATGAATAAGATCCGTTGAGTTTTATACACTATAGTTACATTAGCTAAGTAAGCTAAACGAAACTAAGCCAGCTTGTTAAAAATTTCCTCTGCATACGTAATCAGTTTCTGATTTCGACTGCGTCAACACAAAGATACCTACTCCATTATTACTACCAACGAGTGTCTCTGCAGTACTTACTTTCAGATACCAAGCAATTACATGAGATTCTCCAAAGATTTCTGGCAATGCTCTGTCACAACGGATTTATTTACTTACACGATCCACTGATACAACACTCTCCACTGTTACTCGCATACTTAAACAACCCATTTAAACACTATCTCCACCACCAATGCATACGCTGCCCTACTAATCTCCTCTATCATGTTTTCATTCTTCGCCCCACTGATTACACACTTACTACAAATCTGAATTCTCATTTGGGGATAAGTCCTTGTTTACCACTAACCACACACACACAACATCTACATGTGCGACAAATACTTTTACTACATGCCCAACCAACTTAAGTACTACAGACTATTGCCATCATAATAAGCGACTTAACAGATAACATTTCGTCTAGCCACATTAGCTACTAATTTTCATCAATAACTTACAGACAATGGGTAGTTGTAGATCCATGAACATAAACTATGTACAATACTCAAGAGAGTATTTATCTTCAGTTTAAACGTAATGCATTTTTTGTATTCAATTTCCTTCAAAGTCGTAGCAAAAATTATTGGTAGATTTCCAAAGTAATCTTTATTGGTTTTGTTTAGCCGCTCAATTGGATGAAGTGCCATTGCCATTAGGGCCAAGTGTAGCCCTTTTGAAATAATATGGCTCTTAGCCATTGAATAGGGAATTTAATGAAGGATTCATCTTTTAAGCGATAGTTAGTCAGATTTAATTTGGTATTAAATAGCATTGGCTATTGAATGGTACTAAATATTCGCTAGAATAGTGAAAGACAAATGACACGTCTAAGGATTACTATATTATTATTTACTATTTTCTAGGAATTACAGTGAAACCCGCCAATAAAGTGAAAGTCGAGCTAAGGCAAAGGGTCTGGTTAATTCATGGCTCTTTGTTCAGTTTAACCTAAGATTAAGAAAACACTATTGAGTCTAAGTGTGTTGCAGTTGTCTTATCTGACGCTCATTAGCAGACAAAGTCACCGAAAACAATAGAATGAAATTAGCTTGCGGAGTCTTTTGTCCCAACAACCATTTCGAATGCCAGCAAATAAAAAGATCTATCTATCGTCTCGTACTTGCTACTATGTCTGGTTTCATCTGTGCATTAGCCTATTCAGAAACTCAAGTGATCCTTACCAAAAACAGCCTCTTAATTATATTAGCAAAGGTCTTAGTACTAAAACTATAAACCAGTCTCCACGTCTTAAGCTATGTATACTTATAATACCAAGTCTATAATATTTAGACTCCTTCTTTGTTCATGACTTTGAATTTTAGACTTGGCTCTCCAATTCTCATTTTAAACAGAAAGTCCTTCAAGCTCTTTCCTAAGCCCACTCAACTTTCTGATAACAAAATTTACACGAGATGCATACTGTGACTGTGAATCCATTAGAGATTATATTCTCTTGAGAGTGCCACATCATTTGAAACTTACGATTGCTATTTATTGACTCATTGAATAATGAAATTACTTTCTCTCATACTAAACATAGATTAACAGATTGATAATCTATGACCAAACTTATAAATCACATGAGTATCTAGTAACTTATCAAGGCTTACAGTATGGGACGAAATTACAACAATCCCTCTCCCATGTTCCTTGAGAACATAATAAATTGTTCTCTTAACTCTGAATAAAATATTGTAATTTAAGAGATGAGAAAAGTAATTTTCACTTTTTAAAATATCAAACAGAGACAATGAAAATTTTTAAATATCAAAAAGTAATTTGCTATTTCAATTTTTACACAATATCCAAAAGTAACTTGTAATTTTAGCTTTTCCAAAATATCTAAAAGTTATTTGCAATTTCCAAAACATCAAAAATTAATTTACAATTTCCAAAACATCAAAAATTAATTTGCAATTTCCAAAACATCAAGTAATTTTCAATTTTAATTTTTCTATTTTTTTGAGATTATGAATTTCCGCTAAATGATTATCAATTACTTACCTAATTTCTTCTGACCCACAATTACAGATTGTTATCTCAACAGAAATCATTATTACAGATGTATTTAGTGCCAGCTCATAGTGTAATAGCAGGAGTGTTTTATAATACTTCATTATGCATACTGAATGAATTGCAGCTAATTGTTCTCAAGGGATAAACAAAGATTAACAGGACATTTGTGTTCGGAAAAAAACTTATTTAAATGTATGCTAAAAGATAACTGCAACTTGGAATACATTTACGTATTTTATGTGTACAGATTTGGGAGATGTTAAAAGGGACAAAAGTAATTCCTGCATTATTTTGGCTTAGTGAATGAAGTGAAAGTGTATTCTGCCTGTTTCGGGTAGCACATTAGACTGGATCCAATGTAGCGACTAGCATTAGTCAGGCGAGTATAAGTCATTATTGCTTGACGCTTTATTCTTCATGTCTCATTGTCGGTGAAAGCATCTTTTTCAAGTTGCATTAGCCCTACTTTCTTTTATCACATTACCAATGGCAATTACAGCATGCTTGTTAAACTTAATAGTGTTCCCTACCTACTGGCATCATTATAGACCTACTTTCACATGAAAACTTATTTTCTTCTAAAAACAGCGACTACTAAAAGAAGAGTGTAATTATCTGAATCTTAGGGAAAAAGTCTAACAGCAAAATGTTCCCCATTGAAAGTTGGTCTGTTTTTGTACGTACACGCTATACGACTTACTCCAGATTCTGTGCAAACAAAACTTGAAATAGAACATCTGTCACTTTGCGTGAAGTGTTACACAATGAGTTACGTACGCTACTACATCCTGATACTATTATTACTATATATCTACTCAAATATTTAGTTCCCCATCACTATATACCAGATCTAAAGTAATTTATTGTATATTGCTTCCATTTAAGATCACAGTAGATATATGGCTTACATTTTCAACATACAATTTTCAATACTTACAATCCTGGCACATTCCACAGCGTCTATTCCCCTTTTATGGAATTGCAGACCGTAACAATGATTAAT
Source organism: Tomocerus qinae (assembly GCA_020055645.1). Classification (NCBI taxonomy): domain Eukaryota; kingdom Metazoa; phylum Arthropoda; class Collembola; order Entomobryomorpha; family Tomoceridae; genus Tomocerus; species Tomocerus qinae. Next base: position 25,962,582 of record CM034549.1, read on the forward strand.
TGTAATTGGAGCAGAATGAAAAACGTACGCTGTAGACGGTTACATGTGCGCAGTGCACACATCATATCTCTGACTTAAAATACACCACAGAACCACTTTATTGTCTGAGGAGCAATTTCATCAAATGAAATTTCCTAAACGTATAAATGCATCAGTTTCCGCTTGACATTTGTTACTAGTTTAAAAAGGTCAAAATAGAGCAAACGCTACGTTTACCATTTTACCTTTCTAAATAGTAAACAATTCTACTTCATACGAATCTACGATGACGTAGGTATATACCCAGTAGATTAGGAAGCACATAACATACTATCACACAATTTTCTTTCAAATTGTTACAACCTCCCCGAATAGATTTGTTAAGAGTAGCAGTAACTTATAGCAGTAATAAATAAAATTATGGGGAAATTGAGATCAGACGATTTTATTTTTTAACTGTAATCGCCCACCAGTTTATTTATTGTTTATTGAACTAATCATAATTGTTCTTCCTTTCGACACTTCATCAACGTTTGTAAAAATGAGTTTGTTTAGAAATGGCTAAAATAAAATTCGCTTACTTCGTTGTTCATAAAATGATAATTGAGAAAGCCGTGAATTACCAGTGGTGGAGAATGCATAGGCCCTGTTTGTGTGCTTACACGTATCTGCTTAATTTCATTAGCAGGGCTTAAGCTTAATTCCAGTCTGTGCTCTTAGCATCCTCAAAGTTTATGCAATCTTTCACGTTATACCAAAAGTTAGAGGGAGAGCGTGAGAGTCTGGATATAGGGGGCACTATGAAAAGTTCATTCATTTTGAGTGTACATAAGTTAGTTTCCTCTTCTCAAAGGATTATTTTCGACACATTTGCAATTCTTCTTCCTCCCTTCGGTTTCAAGTAGGAGGTCTGTGAGTTCTAACTTTGGCTATATACAATAATTAGAGTGGAAAAGAAAATGGTTAACGATGGGCTAGGGTACGTAGGGTGTGGTTGTAGAAGTAGGAGACTCTTGTGATATAATAGGTACTTGTGTCTAGTACTCATATCACACTTGGTACTTAGCTGTGCATACACATGACGTAGTAGATGATGGGCATAGGGAGCTGATATGTTTTATCTGTAATTGTGAAGGTGTTGAGTTACACGCAGAGTACTTATCCTCGAAAGAATAGAGTCGTTTGCTGTAAGGATCTTTTTCTGAGCCTCGGCATTTGGGTTATTTGTCGCAAAACAGTTTTGATGTCCAGCTATAGCGAGAGAGGATTTAGAGAAAGTCTCCATAACATGGTTTTATGAATAGGGAAGCTAATGCCAACCTTGACATTTTACGACAACCCATCAAGTCAACGACACAGCTCTAGGGCTGTGAGTTACTGTTTGTTTGTATTGTACAAGATGTACGAGGATTTCAGTGGTCTTGTGTAAATATGGTTGTTTACTTTAAAATATATCTTAAAAAGAGCTGTCACATTAGTCTGCGTCTGAGCCTGAATGCTATAATATTGTGCTCTACTAAATTATATTAGAGAGAATAAGTTGTCAAGCAGCAGCCTCTCAGAAGCCATGCCATGGCGTGTAGCGACATGTTTTTGTCCATTGTTACCTAAAGGGACGCTCGTAGTAAGTTTGCCAAAATTTGAATTTCGAAAGCTTAACATGCATAAAGATAAAAGGAGTCAAAAGTCAAGTTGTCGTAATGTTATATAATGTGCTCCACTTCTCTGAATACGATGTAAAAGTAGGACGATGTGGCATGGCGTGGCATTCACGAAATGAATAGGATTGTAAATCGAAACTAGTCCTTTGTGAACTCTCCAAGATAAATTAGAGGAGAGGAAAGTTATCGTCGAATAATGGAAATGATGTAGGCACTATATATACACAGATGGTTGCATTTCCAAAAGGTATGCAATTCTTATGTCAGAGTCCATTTGAATTTGAATGCCACGGCCATTGGAATTTCAACTGGGAAAAGGAGGGATCGTCCTGCTCCAGACAGGAGCAAGGTTAAAGACTCTCCAGAGAATACGGGCGAGGCTCACTCGGGGAAGCCAGAGGAGATAAGTAAGAATAAATGGCCATCCTTTCCATATTATCTAACACTCAAAATAGATCTACATATACCTATATCAGACTCGGATAGACATGTCCATCTATACATCTTCTTCTGGTACCTAATGTCCTCGGGGCAAACGAAATATTGTTAGTAGAGCTTTGTCGGTGGTAAGAACGTGGGAGCTGATTGCGCAAAGCAGATTTGATGCAGAGGTGAAAAGAAAAGCAATTTTTACCATCCAAATTACCGTCATGGAGTGGGTCAATCGACTGAATCATGAGTTGAAGGAGTCCATGTCGAAACTTTGTTCCTGAGTGAAGGAGAGGGATTGAGTTTCGACGGCCCCCGCCACTGTTCGGTGGTTTCAACGATGCGCTACCACGATTTGAGTCGTTTCCAGATACTGTCTGAACGCTGGCGTGACTACTCGAGCCGCCATCGCTGTTTTTCTGTCAAAAATCAGGTAGAAATTAGAGATAACTTAATTAGACATCACTTGACAAAGAAAGAGATCAAAAGTTTACAGACTACGGTGGTAATGTTGTTTTTGTGTTGTAAGGTACCCATCTTACCAGCAAAGTTGGACTACCTTTGTAAATAGAATGTGTCTATGCTAGAACTATGCAATTATGTTATTAACATGTATACACCATTAGACAACTTAAGTCACATTTAACCTACCTATTTCAACTTTAGATTTAAATTAATTCGTGTTTAATGTGCCTTGGTGTTGAGCATACGGATGAATTAACTTAATTGATGTGTTGATGTTGATGGGTTTCTATCTACATTTTTTAACGATGCAAATGTAACAAACATATTAAAGCCCCAATCGAGTAGCATGTAAAATGGGATGTAAATGTAAATTTTTGTCTATGGGAAATGGAGCATTGATGTACTAGAGCCTTTAGTGTGTGTTTACTTTTCAATGAGAGGACGTAAAAGAACACTTTAGCTTGTTAGCGTGTTTCTATTTAAATTAAAGGAACTGTATGGGCAGTGTACACAGTAGAAGTTTTATCGTGTACATAAATGGACGACAAGAAATATTTTAGGAACTGTTTACATTGGGGTTTTTATAGACAGTATTTCAGAAGATGTACTTAAGAGCGGGGAAAGTAAACTAAAACATTTGATAGAAAAGCAGAAGAGATATTTGCTGAGAATTAATAGTGACTACTTGAGTAGATAAACATTGGGACATAAAAGTATAATGACCTAGCGGGCTGCTATATAATATCGTAATAAATTGTGTGTAAAACAAGTTTTTAATGTTCTGCAACAGTTTTGATGGGTTTTCATAAGTTTAGTAAGTATGCAATTTCTTTGTGAGTATTGAAATAGAGGGACATGAAAAGATGGGAGATAAATTCCGGGAAAGTTGTCAACGAACACCTAATTATACTCTCACTAATGTCAAACGACTCTCTTTTGTGATGTTTATTGTTAATTAACAAGAGCAGGGCACATTTTGAAGGATACACTCGATCCTATATCTCCACAACTAGTCTAATCGCAGCAGAGAAGAGAAGGAACCAAGCCAAAGCCAAGGAACCGCAAGAAGTCATATATTGTAACAAATGGGAGCAACGCCTTAAAGGCCTTTCTAAGAATGAATAGGCACTCATTGCCTTTGTTCTCTTCCACCTAATGAAATCTTGTTAGAGAAAGTTATCGATACACAGCGAACAAAAATAATCTACCTATACGTGTCTTAAGTAGACAACATGCCATGGCGCTGGAACAATAGACACTCATTCTCTTTCTTCACATTGTTTTCCTTTACTAATCTCCAATAGCACCATCCGGATACCAAGAACGGATGCCTACGGACTAAAGACCTACTTTGATATCCATTAGCCTCACGAAATTCATTATTGGAAACAACTTGTGCTAACTAAAACTGCTTTTTTTAGATATCAACAGAATAAAATCCTTTGTACATTAAAGTGTGACCTGAATCTTCTTGCGCCAAATCCAACTGAATTTCTCCTCCAATGATATATCTCCATTTAATACAACGTAAAATATATGAAATGATACGTCAAGGAATGAATTTTTCTCGGGTTAAATCAGTTACGATTCACAGTTAGTTTTACGATTCACCACTGTTTTGCTATGTGAAAAGACCGGTTAAAAGAATTTTTAAACTCAAATTAATTGTGACCTGACAGTAAAGTAGGTTTATCTTTTGCAGCCTGTCTATGGTATAGGGAACACCGTAAAACTTAGGCCCATATTTTTAATGACTCGACTCCCACTCTCACGCACTTTTTACGCACTTTTTCGAGAGTGAAAGGTACCTCAATACGTACCTTACACTCTCAAAGAGTGGAGATTAGAGTGGGAGTGTTTATTAAAAATATGGGTCTTAGATTAGTCCACATTCCACATTCCACCAGCATACATTATACATGTGTTTGGAGTGTGGACTGTCTTTTATGTAAATTCGTATATTAAAATACTCAGTAAGCATATTTTATTTCTTCAAGATAAAAAGTCACGAAGAATTCAGTTTTTACCTTCGAAATTCACTGCTACCCTATTTTTTACTAATGCAAGCACCTACCAAAATTTTTTGGAACTCAAATTAATTGTCACAAACAATTACAGCAGGTCTAGGGTATACACTGTGGCATTAATTATGTGGTTGGTTGGCGATAATTTAACTGCAAACATCTGACTGATTCTAGGAATTCTTGATGAAAGCAGAAAAGAGACGAGAGTATGATAAAGTGAAGGAAAGTAAACAAGTTGACAGTATTGAGCATGAATTGAAAGTGAATGCATTTAGTAGATATGTGATAGGGTGCTAAAGAATGGGTTGGAGAGATGACAATGAGTCCTAAAAGGTAGTTTTGACAAAGAGAAAGTTATGACTCATCCCTGGATCTTCATGAGTAATTCATTAGGAGATACGTCAATTGAAAGGAGTATACGGAGGGAGACCACAATAGTAAAGTTGCTAAATATGCTTCTGCATGGGTTTGGCTGTATTTCAGAAAAGTGTCATTGTCAGGCTGGTTCCCATTCATATCAACAATCTAACTGAGAACAACATAGCCTTTATATTCGGAGATACTCAAAGAAAGACAAGATAATTCAACCTAATCGCATTATTCAGATTTGTCCACATCTGTGCAGCTTAGCGTTAAGTTTCTTAGCCGCTATATTGTTACTGCACACCATAATTCCATTCTCTAGTACTAGACTTAAATTCGGGATGAGAATACATGACAGTGTCTCAGAACCACTATATATTGTCATATTATGCAGTTTGACTATGAATTAAGGTTGACAAAGCATAGCAGAGTACTATAATGTATATTATGGTCGTTGTAGTAATAGGAGGAGACTATTTTCTCGGCTGTACTCTTTAGTCGTCTCCATCCTTTGTATTCACACAAGGTTTCATTTCTCAGCACACTTCACCTACATGTTTAATGCAAATATTCATGCAGTAGTGTTGTACGTGGGCTAGTAAGTATGTAGATAAGTACATACCAACCAAGCCAACACAAAGCAAACCACTTTGTTATCAACTGCCTATATGTGTATCACACATCACATCACTTTCTATCATCCATCCCGAGGAAACCAGAGGAGGGACATAGACACAGTAACTAATGTAACATCAGTAACTCGAGACGAAAGTAAAGTAACCCGAGCCCCTATCGACAGTTTTAATGCAACTGTCATGTCATACTTTCTTCTATAGCTTCTGTAATACAGCCGTCAAGTCATATCTGCATATATAGTGTCTGAGTATAGAATTTCCCTATTTAAAGCAAAGGTGTATGTACTAAGTATTTGGTTACGTATACTAAAATACAAACAGCACATCACGTAGGCCGAGGAGAGTGCAATATCTTATCTTTGGAAGTGGTAGTCATTGAATATGGCTGGAATCGACATGGCTTTGGAAAAATTGACTGATATGACATTAGCAGAGAGCCGATCATCAAAGTGCCACAGCACATCAGGCACCAGCAGCAGCATCTTATAACATCAAAAATACTCTTAGCCAACCATATTTGCTATCTCTTGTCATAACCCTCGAAAATGACCTCGAAAACGTATCATTTTTTCCTTCTTATGCAAACTGCATTTAGCTAGTGTTCTCTTTGACAAGTCTAATAATGGTCGCTGACATGACACTATCCTATATTTATCTCGTAAGACGGAACATGACAACTGAATTTGTCTAATGGCAGATTCCTTCCCACTTAAATACACAGTAGTACCCTGTAAAATTGTATATAGTGCTTACTAAGTGGACATTTTATGCAAATACGTAGGCATTATAGCCAATTCGATATATATGTACTATCTGAGTTAGCAAATTGCAATTATTTGCCGCGAAAAGAAACATTGTGAAGGACACCTGCACTCTGGACAATTTTATTGAGTGAAATAAATTTGTTTTTGTTTACTTGTAAAAGCAAATACAGCCAAGAATGTTATTTCATTAGTCCTAGTCTGTCACTCTACATTTTGGCCATAAAAGTAAAGCCCACGCAGTTAGCGATTGGCTACCTCAACCAGCTCAAATAGGAATGGAGTTGAATGAAATAGCATTAGACGTATAAAACGTAGAACCTTCCAGCAGGCCACAAAATATTGGTTTGAAATATAGTACACAAACATATCACACATGTCAATACATAATAGATTTCTTATTTTTCAGAGACTAATCCAATACAATCATTTTGGATTGAGGGAAAAGGTCATAGCCCAATGTATGGGGAAAGTGTCTGTGGATAAAATAGTACCTGATTGAAGCGAATTGGAATTTGTATGCTGCATGGTAAGTGAAATATGGTTCATTCACATCTGTAAATATTTAAGGTATCTTTTTAGAGGAATGGTCTTACACCCGGGCTGGAGTGTGGTTTTCATTTCACATTCAACGCAGAAAGTTGGATGGTAAAAGGTGCATCAGTTTAATGTGGTATTCTGTTTTCTGCTTTGCAATCTCCCATCGGATGAATAAGTGCAACGGGAAATAAAAAGACTACAGTGGATAGAATTGTGATGAATGGTAAGCCAACACGAATACATCATTAAATTGTTTTTGCTTCGGGATCAACAATACATAGGAAATCCATTCAGCAAAATTACTCCTCATTTTGGAATAAGCATATTAACCTGGCCTACATACTACTATACACCGTTATTAGCACCTGGGGCAGAGACTTACAACAACACCATATGTGTGTGTACAACAAATTACTGACAAAAAAGCAGCATGTTGATAGTGTGCATAAAGTGAGTATCATCAGGGAGCGATATATGAAAAAGAACAATTTTACTTAGGCTTGACCTCATTTACTTTCACTGCATAATTTATGACGTACATATGATGCTGTTTTGTCTTTCATGTGATTTGGTTTAACTCTATCCCTCCATACATACCTCCTGTTTCTTCTTCTGCACATAAATCACAGGGAGCCCTAAAGCAGAACAAGTTCTCACGCCAACAAAGTAACTATTTTAACAAAAAGACCAGCATGCCAGACTAAAGCTAGACAGGACGTAATAGAATAGACACAGACACCTTGCTTTAACGCATCGGAGAAAGTGCAAAATAAGTATTAGCTTGCCAGTTCACTGTTTTGTTGAGGTTGTCTTCTTCGGTTTTGACATAAAACTTGGATGTGTTACAAAATATTGTGTCGACCAGGGAACTCAACGCGCTACACTTAACTATCTAACTAAACTCATGTACTACAGACGAAGCAGAGATGAAATATTTCTGTCATACTTCTTATCCTACACTAAAATGCTTTCGTGTGTTATCGGCATCTCCACCAGCCTCTACTCACAATACTCCCAAGACTGTTTATAGTAATACTTTGTACATAAGCTGAACTTAAATTAAATACATTTTTACATAAATTAGATTTATGTGGCTAATGAACACTAAACTATATTTGGACTCTTATGTAATTACTTTTTGGATTTTCAGATAATACTGATAATTTTGTCAAACATTTCTTAAAATTGTTACTTTACCTCAAGAGGGCACTAATTAATATTTTTTGAAAATGATACTAAAATCATACCTACTTAATTATTTTTAAAATATAAACTTGGCATATTCTAAATTAAAAAAGTCGTATTAGTATTTTTTGCAAAAAAGCATAGTTCAAAAAAAGCCTAGGTGGTAGATTCGGAGTTGATCGTCATTAAGTTTAGTATACCGCTAACACATCATTGCTTTAGACTTGTTCAGCAGTATTGCCCATTTAGTGTATAAGAGGCACTCAAAAGAGCAGAGAGGAGATAGAGAAGGAGAGGAAGGAAAGGATAAGAAAAAGAGATATTACGAACAAACAAAAACAGAATTCTGCAAGTGGCAGCTGCTGTCTTAGATACATCAACAATTGGCTAGCGTACAGATATCTGCTAACTATTAGTGGAGGAAAACTTAAGGTTTGGGAAGAAGAAAGTAACTTGCTAACAACTACTACATAGTAGATGTAACTGTAATATCAAGTTTCCTTAAAGTGAGTTAAGAGTGGAACCTGTAAAAGACAGTATTAATATATCTGTCGTCCTGCAGTCAAGTATCAGAGTAACCTGCTAGGATTAGAGCAGCATTGGCTTCTTCAATCTTGTGCGTGCTATCATGGCATGTGAGCTAAATGTAGTAGAAAAGTCAAAAAGTAAAGTCGAAACACAGTAAATCCAGTCAAAATCCATTCTCAACTTTGTGCAGAGCCAGATCGGGATGAGCTAACTTTAAGTTACTTACGTTAAGAACGTTATACAGAACATTCTCGTACTTTGGACGTTGACGTTAAGAGAAAATACCTAGAGAGATGTACCCTATACTAGTAGTACATATAATTTAGTACTTTACATCCAAGGATACTCTCTCTGGTATAAGGATGGTAGAAAAGAAGTTGGGAAAGTTTCCCTTGCATTGTGTACGAATAAATGCCACTACATTGCATTCGGTTGCAAGTTAGTTGATGTGATTTGTTAGCAGAGCTCATAGTAAGCAGGAGTAGTCTTGTAATTGCATATCTGTCGAAGGCAAGAGAAAACTAAAGCCACTACCACCAAAGAAGAATTTCTTTACGTTTCAATACACCTCAAAAGAGAAAGTCGCTCATTTCTCAATCCTCTTTTTTTGCAAGGATGAGTAAATCTATTCTTCATTTAAACTCCAAAACAAGAATCAGCTTTCCGTAATAAAGAATAAAAAATGCTCTCCATTTATCACAAGAGAAGAGCCTAGAATCAAAATCTTAATTAAGATCCCTACCTTTTATGGATTTTCAGTTTATGACGCGAAAGGATTTCATACTTTCAACCTCATCCGTTGCAAATCTACATTTTTCTACCGCCTCGAAAGATTGATCCTATTATTAAAATGAAGATAGACTCATGAAGACAACTTAGTGGCTCTTCTCCCGCAACTCGCTTTGCCACTTGAGGCATAACGAGCCAACTCCCAGTCTCTGGATCAACAGAATTAGCATAAATGCTAAAAAATCCACTGTTTTACCAAGTTTTTCCTCATTATAGCTCCCTCAAGGAAATTGGGATTTCTTAAGGCGACTTTTCTAAAGTCTTTTGTCAAAAGTGAGTAACTGGGTCGCGCTGAGAATTAATGTAGAAAAACCTTGAGAAAATACCATTACAAATCAAACTGCAACTTTCGTTTACACAAACCTACTTCTAACTCAATTCAAGCAAGAGTGTATTCTGACTGAATACAGTAAAATCATTTTCAACACTCTTAAATTTTACAAGTGTAACAAATTCTATAGAAAGGTAAGATAATGAGACCCTTCACATTGTAAGTCAATACACACACTTGTCAAATTGCTTCGGAATGTTTCTGTCCCAAGGAGCATCCGTAATAATTGGATACATAAACACAAAAGTGTAGTATTATGCAAATTACTTTCTCCCGTTAGACAAACTTCAACATAATCTCGGACTTAACTGAATATCCAGGTTAAGTAATTTATTTCACACTATACCAAGCACTATCACTATAAGTATCATTCCAAATGATGGTGCTTGTCTAACACTAACGTAAGGTACTTTCACAAAGAAAATTGACCAACAAAATGAATGCTACATGTTCTGTGCATTAACTTCCCTATAGGCGAAAACAACCTTGTTGGCTGATTCAAAGAGTGTTAACCAATTATTTTTTGAACACTACATTTAAAGAGCGTGGATGCCACAATAATTACCTTCACCCACTTTTCTAGTAAATAATTCAATTCTTTGTAAATTAGCTACATATTAGGTACAGCTGAACAAGTCCATGAAGGGTAATTACATTTGTAGCTAGATAATCACTACCATTATTGTAGCCAAATGCTTGTCGAGTAGAATATGCTAACAGAATCAATACATAATCTCAAGGACACATAGCCCCGTTATGGGCGTCGGTTTCGTATCATGTAGACAACCGCATAGTAAAATGTATTGTATAATACTCTCGGACAATACTATAATTAATTTAGTTTAAATACCACCTACCAATACCAATGATCATAAGTTATTCATTGCCATAAAGGTCATATCAAGGGTTGTGCCATTCCCATGTGTAATTTACAAACAGTGCCCCAATTTAATTTTAGAATTGAAGAATTGTACTCACATTGGATCTGGCGATCTACCACTAAATTGACATAGAATAAATTGGTTAAGCAAGAAAATACTTTGCCGGTATTTTATTTAGAGCTTGATGTATGAATTTTCATTTTGTGCTGAGAAAATTGAAATATTTAATGCGAAAGATGTTGGTAGAAGCGTTTACGGTCGTTGAATAAGGAATGGATTATAAATCGTAGACGATATCTGTCATTTGAAAGTAAGAGAATAAATTACGGGAGGTAGAGCCCAACAGTTGCCCGAGCTGAACTGGATCTTCTATATAAAAATTGGCACTCCTCCATTATTTTGGCGTAATAGAGTAGAAGAATTCTTAGTTCATTTGCATTATTGAACGTTAGTTGTCTCGCCTTGATAATGGTAGGCTTGGTTTACGTCCCAACACCCTGACATCACATTTTTAGGTTTCCACCCAGCCAGTTTCATTCAGGACAGTGCATTATATCAAGTGGAAAAACTGATTAAGGAGGAAAAATTAATCTAAATCGATAAGATGTTTTTGGTTGAGTCACACATGTAGGTATAAAAAGATCGGAGAAAATGTAATCTAGGATATTGCTTTAGTTATTTTGTCTTTTATTGTGGGATGGTACTCTGCAGACTACATTATAGTACCCCGATGTTTGAAATTATGTTTTGGTATTTGGTAGTCTAACGACTTTATCAGCTTTGCTCCTCCGCTCTATTGGATTTTAGTTCTAGTACGATGATTCAGCGAAGGAGACAAAGTATATTCAAGCTATTGTTAGTATATGTGGATGTCAACTACATTTATTACAGTCGTAGCTGGTCGTTGACGGCTTATTTTGTGACACATGCAGAGCTTTTAGTTTAAGTCGCCCTCACTCTCCCCTTTTCATCTTGCCAAGAAATTGAATCTTTCAGAAGAAATAACTTGGAATAGAAATTCTTTCATCTGATTGCTTCCTCCGTCTTGTTTTACCCAGAGGCTCCTTTTTCGTCAGAGATGAGCACGATAGTAAATGCACGCTTTAAAAATACAACAAAAATTCTCGATTTGCGTATTCAGAGATCCCTTTCTCCTATTTCCTACGCATAATGAATCCGGATATGACATACACCTACACACATTAGGGAAAGACAAATGGGAATTACTAGACTACAACGGAAAATACCAAGGATGAGCTCAATAATGCTAGAATTATTGTTCGGATTCTACTGGAGTACTCAAGACATAATTATTCTCTGAATGGGAGAAGGGAAATGGAAAGCCGTCTTCAATTGTCTAATGCCGAATACCATGTCACTCTTTTGTGCGGTAATATGATAAAACTTTCTCCTTTTACTCCCACATTGTCCCATTGTTCTTTTCATCGATTTCCTAAGGTAGTAGTAGTACTGCGACGGATAAAATAACACTGCCGGGGCTACGGCTACTAAACCTTCTGTGGCTTTCTCTCCTCCACTTATTATGATAGAAAGACGTGCCGAGGACTTTGTTTGCGCTTTTCACCTCGTTATGTCAACAAAGCTCTCGATAGTGAAACTACTTTCAAAGATGACTTAAGCCAGCTTTTAAGAAAACCTTTGGATTAGGTCACGCCCTACATTCAATGTCCAAAATTTTAAGTAAACACTTCTTAAGCTTTCACTTTACCTACAACCATCGCCTAATTAATACTTCCACTCGTTTGAATCTCAAATCAGCTACCTCAACATATTAGTATGCAAAACGATTTACATGAGCACACTAATTAATATAAAAGTTACTCCAAAACCCTAAATTCCTCATACACATTTTCATACACTAATTTCAAAAATGTAGTGCAGCTGAGTTGCATTTACATTTCCCTGCTGGTAATATCACTATGCTAAGGTAATTTGGAGCAAGTGACCACTTGACAAATCCACAGGGGGTCCTTATCGCTAAGTGTTCCACTGCACACGTTTTAATTGCAAATTATAACTATACGGAAGTATAAATACCTACATCTATGACCTATGTGCAGAATTTGAAGTACTTATCTTGTAATCTGTAACAAGTTAACATATCCTTGCGTAACAATATAAATTAAACATTTTTATGCATATGTAATTATACAAAGAAGGATAAGAACCTCTTGAAAGAAGTTCTTACTAATTGTAGACTGTAAAATTGCAAGAGATGAGTTTTTGTGCTAAGGACGTGGATTGTTGAACATTAAGTACGTAGCTAAATTATGCTAAAAGATGTATTCGTACTATGAACGCATTAGTACTGCTAGAGCTCACAGGAAGGAAATACTAGCGAAACGGAAATAAATATCAAATTGTATTCCCATGGTATATACTTTCTTTGATATTGTAAAAAGAGGCTGTTCGTACCACGCACGGCTCTACAACAAAAGGAAGGTTTCAAAGAGTACAAAGTACACTCACAGCCCATTGACATTGCTACTATTTTATAGTACAATGAAATCCACACGTATGCAATGCCCACCATGAGAGTAGTACGCGGAATACAAAACGCTATATCTATTTAGTAAAATTCGCATAATACCTATAAGAATTAATAGCGATCTTCAGCATAAGGTTAGCAAAGGAGAAAACAGGATTCTTGAAAATAAAACCGGACATTTAATGTTGTAAAAGCAGCAAGTAAATATGCCTCGTATGCAATTCTAGAGCGAGGGTACCATTTCTTAATGCTACATAGAATTGTTTTTCTTTCGCAACACAAGACAAACTTGTTCTATAGATAAAATAATATAAGATTTATACGTCTATCATCTAGTAGTTGAAAATGTTGGTATATACACTCGACATCGACACAGATTCCAAGCACATTCAGAGTAGGCCAAGATATATTGGTACAAGCCCTTTTATGAATATGAAATAGGGCACAGTAAACAGCATGTCTCGATAGCCTTAACATAAGACTAGATACCTACTCCTACCCTTGTAAAGAAAAAGAATCTGGAGAAAGTAGAATAAACCACGCTACACGATGTACGCAAACAAAATAAAATCTAACGCTGTAACAAATTATCATGAATGTATGCTTTCCTTCTTAAAAATGACAGTGTTGCAGCTCTGAAGCGATCTTTATCTCATTCCATTTTCATCCTCCGTTACCTCATAGCCTACTTATTTCCACCAGCCAACTTTATCATTTCAGAAAATATCAAAGTTCATTAGGTCGACGTTGTCTCTCCATTTGTTCTGTCAAGGAATGAGTGACGCACATGATGACAATTAAATCTACACATATGAGTTCCCTTCAGCGATTCATTGACAACCTAAATTGAATCCATGAAAGCCTTTTGTCATTCCCTTCATATTACACTCCCTGGAAATCCAAAAAACATCATAGAACAATTATATCACACCCTACCCATGTCATTCAGACTCATCTTTTGTTACGTCTTCCCAAGTGAAACATTTTCCAGGAATCTTTCATATACTCACCCTTAGATTACTATACAACGTCAAAATATTCCATTATGCTCTTTAAATATAAACTTCAATAAGAATTTATAACTATAATTATTCACCTCTTTCATTTCACGCTAAGTAATATATAACTAACAGAAAATCTGGAATCTGTCTTGCGTTAAATTAACTTTCATGTTCACTATTTGACATTATTATGAGGGGATAAATAGAAAACCATCAAGAGAAACAACGAAAATCGTGCATGGATTCTCCATTTTCCAGGTTTTCGCAAATGTCACTTTAAAGAGCAACTTTGAAGTAAAAAGGGTCTTAAATCAATAAGCAGCTTAAAGGGAAAGTACTCCCACTCATGACAGACGTGGAGAGTGGTAATGACACAAAATCCTGGGTAGTATTAAACTTAAATGCTAAAGGGTAGTAACGAGTATGGCAAAGGACGAAAGAATTAAAAAGCTTAAACTGGGTAAGCTTTATCATTAAAATATGGAAATCAGCTCAAAATGTTTTTACACCGATAACGTTGAAAGTTAGTTAGAATTGGTCCAAAAGAAAATATCAGTTTTTAGTTAAGAGTAGGGGAAGTAGGTAATAAGGGTGAATGAGCTCAAGTTTCAGCAATTTCTTGTGAGACATGCAGAATTTTCTATTCAATCCAGCATTCTCTTTTCTGCATTTGATTACATGGTGGAACGCAGACGTCCTAAAAATCGATTGGGAATGTGAATTCCAAATGCAAGCTGATATTGAATATGAGTAAACTATAGATAAGGAGGGATATGTGGACAGAATTGCCAGCCCTATAGCGGGTGCTAAGTTTTTATCCCTTTCTTCAAAAGAGAATAAAAATACATGCGAGAAAAGTAAATTGAGGAAGTACTACTTACGTATACTACGGCGTTTTATAGCATGTGTGCTTCCTACATATAAAGTTGGCTGAATAGAAAAACCGTCTTAGATTTGCATATTTTAGCCCTTTTCACAAAGCAAATATTCGCAATATTTCAGTCGGAATAAAATCTGTCATTCACAGATAACCTTGCAAATAGAACTGAAATTGTCTCATTGCTACACAACAGAAATTCACAAAAACGACCCATTTCTCTTTTGCGTTCCATCAATGAACAGATTTCAATGTTTACACACAATCCTTTCCCCGAGTTGTATTCATACAATCTGACAATGGTAAGTTTGATCTATTTATTAGGAAGGTAAATCCAATTGGTTGAAAATATACTTGCAGTCTCAAAACGTAGAATCACTATGCGGCAAAAATATCCATTCTTTAAAATTCTAT
Source organism: Tomocerus qinae (assembly GCA_020055645.1). Classification (NCBI taxonomy): domain Eukaryota; kingdom Metazoa; phylum Arthropoda; class Collembola; order Entomobryomorpha; family Tomoceridae; genus Tomocerus; species Tomocerus qinae. The sequence continues at coordinate 25,977,954 of CM034549.1, forward strand.
TGTAAAATGATTGAAGAAAGTCATTTCTGTTGATACACTGTACTAACGAAATAGAAGAACAATGTATCTACAAAATATGTAGAATTAATAATATTTAGGTCAAGATAAAAACAATTAAACGTCGACAATATGAACAAATAGAGAAGATTATTATTTTTAGAGCCGAGTGTATATTGATGGATGGGAAAAAATGATGAGTGGTAAAGTTGGAATGAAAAGACAAATGTATATAAATAGATTTGTTCCGGGTATGGATCAAGCACTCAAAGCCATGGGATGTGAATGTAACCCTCGAAAGTATATGTCAGTTCGAATATGACATTTTTCATGGTCCCAAAAAGATAATAACATGTGGAGATAAAGTTTAGTTAGGACTGGAGGGAGAGAAGTATAGGAGGTAAAGATAAATACGAGGAATCCAATGGACATAAAAGAGAAATTTAGTTCTACAGTTTCCATTACATAACAAAACTGTTATTTAGTCAGGCCGTACGTTTCTACATACATAAAGCAGAAAATTCAATCAGTTGCCATCAAAGTATAGGAGGCAATAGCATTAGTTTCCTCAGAAGTACCCTCACTGTAAGGACAAGGATTCCCAAAGTCCCAAAGTTTCTCTTCTGATATTGATATTTCGAGCTGAGACTCAAGTTTCTGTAACGGAGTTGAGTTGACAGGAGCCGCCAAGTGGTAAATGTCAGGAGTCAAACCCTTTTCAAGTTAATGCTTATCTCTCTCGTATAGCCAACCCTCCCTTAGCCAATGTGCACTTCTACGCTACTTCTGATTGCCAAGTACCTATACAACAGGATCCCATTCCTAGGCAGCTCACTAAATATCCCAGTCTACTTACGATATGTAATATTTACATATCTCCTCAGAAAGATTCCATATTGAAATTCCTTTCCAAATCTACCCGTCAGCCGTTCAATCAATGTATGATTGACTATCATACAGTCCAAATCAGTCCAAAAGTTCTATTAACGTGCATTTTCTTCATATTACTCATTCATTAAATGCACAACTAAAAATACCAACCACATCACTCATCTCCCCCATATCACTCCCTTCATCCCTGTCTAAACCAAAATTAAACTACAAGAATCCGAATTAAACTTTCATTTGACGTCACTTCAAACTTTACATACTACTGCTGATAGCCTGCTAAAAATCGTTTACCGCATCGCAAATCAATTTCACCATTACAATTAAAAGTCAATCTCAAGAATGAAATACATTTCCTTCTACAAAGACAAAATATCATTAGGATGACGTAAATGCATCTGTCAAACTACTCATTTGCAAAGGCAAAACTTTTCACACAAAGCAATAATAAAAATTATTTCCGGGCTACATTATACTGCATTTAAACCGAACGTTAGCACATTTAAATTCTTAAAAGTGATATCTTGAAATAAATGAAGACATTTTTTTGAAAACTTAACATTTTTTGTAACCTAAATAAAGTATTTGAGGCAAAAGAGGTCTCAGTACATAAAATTTAAATCTGAGTACTGTGGAATAGAGTTGGGGAAATAAGGATGTCGTTTTGTAGTACGGATAGCTAGGAAATAGTGGAAAACTTGGTATCCATAATAAATTCAGTGCATCATGCATATCTGTACATAAATAAATATGTATGTATATTTACTATGTATATAAATCTAGAGGCAGAAGAGAAATCTATTTATGCGATGTAGAATTTATAGAAATTCATGACAATAGAGAGTGATAGTTCTTTGAAAGGGAAGCTAGTGAAAGGCTTTCCTCAACCGACATATCAGTATCATATGTACTGAGGCTCCATTCAACTCTATTTACATATATACATAATGTATCAGCACGACATAATATCTGGTTGAACCACACCAGTATGTACATGATCCTGAAACTTTCTCTTCTCCTGTTGTATTTACTGAAATTAGATATTGTTATGTATGACTATGATTACCATTTATTAATAGGATAGGGATCCCTCTGTGATTCCGATTGCTATCTGAATTCAAAATGGAATAGGCAAATGCAACAAAATCCCACACAGAGCAGACAAGGAGACTTAATGAAGGGAATGTGGTAGATGTATAAATAGATAGGCAGTCAAGATAACTGTTCACTCCAACTGAAGAATCACATTTGGCATTTCCATCAACCTGCAAACGCTATCTCCAACAGGGACCTACTTTTAATTCAAACTCTATAATTACTTTTCATAGCCACGTATTTAATATCAAAGTCTAAATTTAAGCCCTTTGTATTACAATGACGAAACATATTTTTTAAAGCTAGTATACTAGTTTTCAGGTCAATGATTTTCCAAAATCAGCTAAAAATAGTCTATTTCTCCCCTTTGGCCACACAAAATGAATATTCAGTTTCCTCTTATCAAAACACGCCCAATTCAAAAGAAAGCTATTATCAGTGATATTCTATGAAATACAAGTTTATGTATTTATGGAGTCTTTCTTCCACTTCTTTATGCAATGACTGCGTAGACCGAAATGAGTAGTAAATGACCAGTATAACATATTTGGTAAGCATCAATAATATTTATTTAATGATAACAAACTCAATTTCGAGGTAATTAGAATGTCAATGAGCAATGAGACTTAAATACTTCATCTCTTGAAATTTACTACATACCTTAGTAGGCATTTGTTTAATAGGTCGTAATTTGTAAGATTAAAAAAGTGCATTTTATTCAATACAGAATGCTTATTGACTCATTTTTGAAGTAGACGGTGGCATTAGAATAGAATAATGTTTTCATTAGAGACTGGGTTGTTCAGAATACTATTATTAGTTCAGAATACCAGTCAAAGCTTAGTATGTACATTGAAGTCGTGTGATTAGGTTACTAGGTAAGAGTTGGGGTTGTAGCTGTCATAAAAGATTAACGTCCATGTACATGCTGTAAATAAATTGTAGGTACACCAACGACAAGGTTGGACAAGAAACTATTTTGACAGTGAAAACCTGTACCTAATGCACTTTTAAATAATCAATAAAGTAAATACCCTAAAAGCCTACAAGGAAAAAAGGCCTGATTGCACAATTTTAGCTTTTCTAGTTTTGCCCAGTTGACAAAATTGTTCCTGACCCTAATGTACCATTCGTTGTGGAAGGGCTGAGACCTGCTCAAATATTTCGTTCGTTCTAGGACGATTCTCCATGAGATAATTCAAGTAAGTACCTTTTCTAGCAGCCTTATCATGCATAAACAGATAAATCCAGCTACTCAACTTGACAATATTTTTGCATGAATTCAAATCGATTCTTAAGGATCTATTACGTTCTAAAAGTTCTAATGTGTGCAAATGGTTGAAATTAACATACAAATGGATGATACAGCGAATCATTTATATTGAATGTCTATAAGGAAAGTATTTGTCATTTTTGAATGATATATACCAAATGATGATAGAAGTATTCTTAGAAAAAGCGAAAAGTTAAACTGTTACAAAGTTCCAATTCCAATCCAAAGTTATGTATGTATGATAACTTTTGATAACATATCATGAAGATATTCCCAAGACGAGACCGCAAAGTACAAAAAATTGAAGTTCACGAAAACTGAGAAAGGTAAACCGGAGGAGGTTGTCATATCTTTGGATGTGAAACAAAATTGATTTTTTTGTCCATTTATCACTGAGAGTAGAGCAATTTATTGTTAGTAAATATCATGTCAGTTCAGTTGGCTGAAGTAAATCACATTCAGAAATGGGTCTACTTTACAACGATACGTCCAGTTATACATTTACATTGCGTTCTGCCATAAGTTTCCTTGCATCAAGGTCGCTCCTTGACATAACGAAGGCTGCCGTCGATAGAGTCAGTTAGTATAGGTACCATTTTCGCAACCATTTCCTGAAATTTTGACATTTGGAAGTATTGCTCATAAAAATGGAGCTAAGCCATGGAAAGGTCTCAGTGAAATATTAAAGTCCGCCTATTACTCACGTCTATATGCAGGAAATCAATTCGATACAGCATCATACTACATATTATAGTATACTTATTTCATGCATTGCTTGTAGTTCCTAATAATTTTGTATTTCTACCAGGAAATTACTAGTTACCTATTTAGAATAAATACAGATAGTATCCCTTGCAATAAATGTGAATATAATAACTTCCGCAACCTCCGTTGCAAACAATAGAAAGTCTAACTTGTTCATATTTAGTAGATTTTACTTTGTACTTGGTGCTGCGGTTTGCTAATCGTCAGAAGACTTTTGCATACATGGACTAAAAACGAACGAGTATGGTAGGATATATAATGGATCAACGATCAACCTTGCTGCGGGAGCTTAGCGATCAAAATGGGTAATTCGGATTAATTATCAAGAAAAGCTGAAAGCTTGCAAAGCACCTTGCTCCTTTATAGTGCTTTCTCTCCAAACTGCCCATAAAAGAAGAAAGAGCCGATTGATTTGACTTATATACTCTTATACTTTGCATCAGCAATTGCTACTTCTACCTTAGCACCGAATAGTTTGCTGGGATTTGAGTTTATAACAAGGCTTTTACCAACCCAAAGGAGGTACATTTTAGTAATGCACTACTGCCATATTGGCGCTTGGATGAGCTCTAATAACTTTGCCCATATCATATCTCCCCCAAGGGTTAAATTGCAATGTGCACTCTAAAAACGGGAGTAAAGAACTTGTAGCTGTTCTGTTTTGAATACTCCTATACTCTTAGACACTATCCACATTAAATAGTCTCCTTCCTCCTCTATTTTTCATCCAATTGCCCTTTCTCAAAAAACTTTATAAGAATAACGATGACATAATATGCTTTTCACATTCTATTTTCAATATTAGTAATCATTTCATATCCATCCGCCACTCAGTTACTGCATTATAGTAAAATCTAGTACACTGCATTTAGGAATTTTCACTGGTGAAAGCCAACATTTCTCCCAAATTATAGCCGTTTTAAATCATGTCTTACTTTCTTCGTCAAATGCCATCCTATTGATGTGACCGTAAAAACCTGAACCTAGTGTCGCTAAAAAGTAATACAGGAAAACGGTTGCATTATAACTATGTAAAATCTCCTCCATTACAACGTAAAAACGTTACCTATCCACTTTATCAATTTATTCATTTCTTTTTGGACCATTATTGAACTAACTTTCCACTTTCTAAGAATATCGCAACTTGTAAACAGGTCCAAAAGCTAATGCACCCATTCTAACATCCATTTTCAACAGAGTCTTAGTTTTCACTCCACTACCGATTGAAACGCAAAAGACTTTCGAAGGACAAAATTGCAGGAGATGACAATTACATGTAATTTCATTAATTACGTATAACAATTAGGCAATAGGAAATGAAAAACTGGCTCAGTAATTTAAATTGAAGTTCAAATTCATGTAAAAAATATTCTATGTTCCACTTGTAAAATAATCACACATTCACATATGAGATCAATCATCTTTTAACGGAAATTAGAAATTGTCCACCACAGCCAATTCCAAGTAAATCTTAGCTAATTTCTATTCTACTGAAATCTCTGACTGTGTTAGACGCCCACTAGCACCGAAACCAAAAAGACCGTAGTCCATCTTTCCTACCTAGAAAATACCGTCAAAATATTTGCTTTTGTGTGAATTCAAGTTTTAATCTCCGCTTTTGATTGTCACAAGCATAAAACAATTTCATTATTTCACTTGGCTACTTTAGCTCTACACTAATTTTAAACGACAAGTTGCTTGATTGGTTTTCAGTTATTATCGAACATTTCCAGTTATTGCACTGAAAAATGTGTAAGTAATTTTCTAGAGTAAAAATAATAATTTTCTTCTAATATTTGGTACTCTACTGTTTAAGCATTTGACTTGAAACCTGATCTCAGTGGATTGGTCTTTTGATAATAATTATCACGAAATAAATGTCAGGATTTGTGTAAGTAACATGTCAAGGAAATTATTATACTAGAAAACGTTGAATTTGTATCCTAAAGTAATGAGTTGGTTTCTGGTAAACTAGATTTTGGGTAGGTATCTTTTACTAATGATGCAAAGTCACGCTGGGCGAGTGTAGCATTGGGAAAGCAGGAGTAAACATAGGTTACAAACTCTGATATCGGTTCAAATTGAACGAAAAGAACATTTAGAAGACAAGTGAAGGCAGATGCTGGGAAACGCGTTCAATGCATAGCAAGGGAAATCTATGTAGCATGCTGTAGACTTTTTTGTACATGACTCAACGTTACTTATTGTTGGTAAAGCTCGAAATAGTCTAGTTATGTAGGCTGACCTAGATTTCTAAAGAGAAAGTGCAGGAAGGAATTCAATTTTCTGCTTTCCGATTCCGACTTTTTCTTGCAATTCGAATTTTCGGATGCCTATGATCCTAGTGTCTGACGAATTTACGAAGCCTTTTACACTATTTATTTATTAGTGGAGATATCCCAACAGGCGAAATCGTTTCTATCCCTCTCTGACATCGACATTTCAAACAGAGGGTCATGTAATGTCGCAACGTGCAAAAAAGCGAGCCATGTTGAACCGAAAGGAGAATTCAAGAGACAAGTCGAAGGAAATAGAAGCCGACATGTTTTGTCGCTATGAAATGAAATATTGACTCCCACTTTGTAAATATTTCCAGAATAAAAATCTCTCCCTATGCTCTGCTTCAATATCCGGTCGTGATTCTCGTCTCACGTTGAAATCGCATCTGCTAATAAAAAATGACGAAATTCTCTATTTACCCTTGCAAATAGTGTATCTAATACCTACACTAATCAACATTTTCAGGGCATATTTGAATGGATTGCAAAGTTAAGTAACTCCGTGAAACGAGTCCCATTTTCAGGGATCTAGAACTAGGACATGTTTCTTGTTGTGGAGAATATTTCAGATATATCCATGAACAATCGGAAATGAAACGGATTAATAAGAAACTTGCCTGCCCTGGTTATTAAGGATCGACATAATGGATTCCATTGAAGAAATTTCCATTGTCCTTGTGACATGAACCATTTATTACCAACTCCCACTGTTTGCTGTTGTTCGAATACACGCATTCATAATGAAATTGGCTTTTGCAATAGTTAATTCAGCATGACTTGGGAGACTTGTTCCACTATAGCAATGGAAAATGTCAATAATCTTGCATACGCAACCCATAGGTAATCATACTTTGATATAAAATCATAATCAAATGCTATACGTAACGAATCAGCATAATATGTGCGTATTGAGCATGTCTGCAATTTGTATTCTCTCTGCCTGCAATGCTCATTGTGCAAAAGAGTACCTATTCAACAATAAATCAAATCTATCGTATTATTTATTACTAGAAAAACACAACAGGACGCTATGACTAACTGTGTAAGCAATTCAAGTTCAGTTTACCTTCTCTATTAGCACTTAAAAATAATGTTCTACATTTTATATATAAACGAAATGCTACATGGATTCAAAAAAGACATTAAGCACTGCCAACAAATGTTGTGCACACGAAATATCCTTTTGGCTATGCCTCTGTACACGTCATAGAATATAAAGTCAAGTCAAGATCATTGCTTTCATCAAATTCACCTTGCCCTCCTTTCAATATAGGGTCCAGTCAGACACAACGCCCAAACATGAATTTGCCGTGCACAATTCTCGCATAAATATTATTAGTAATTAATGTAGATATAAATTTCACTCTATGTTCTGCACTTCATAAACAGTAAACAATGGAGAACATGATAACAAAACGGAGTTTAGTGCTCGGAAGCAAATGTCTCGATAAATATACTTAATGACCACACTTCACAAAATATATTGCTGTTTGTATATGAAAGATATAGCATTTAGTATCTATAGTTTGATACATATTCCAGACAATCCACTTCAGATGTTGACAGTTACGTATTTTAAAGACAGGTTTGCTTTTCCCATTAAAACTGTCAAATTCCTTTTCTAAAGTGACACCCTTTTTTGCCAAATTCATTTGGGTAGTTTTGCTATTAAAAACAACAGAGCCCATTCACATTCTGTTTGGGTTTTCCAAATAGGAGACAAAATAGCAAGGAAATTCTCCGCATTTAAATCAGAGCCCTTTCTCAAATCTTGTATTTGGTTGTTGGTAATATGTATGCAGATTCAGAGACTAAAGTATTTCGCTTATTTCAAATCACTCAACTCATGAGCTAGAGTTTAGTTCATGATGTGACACTTCATCTCCATGCTGAAGTGTCCTTGGTGCGTAGCAAGTACATTAGTGGGTTTGTCATTCATCCCGGCTTAACTCATCCTTTTTGTTTCTTATCGTTTCTCATCTCCCCTCTCTTCATGTCATACAAAAGCCTCCTTTATTGCGTTCGTCACTTGCTACACACGATTTTCGCTATCTCTCCCATTTTATCAAATGCCGTCTCGTCTCTAAAATATATGTCAGTCAACTCAGAGTTTAACTATAAACACTACTTTGCTATTTACAAGAAAATCCTAATGATGTGTAAGACGCTTAATACTTAATGGCTGCCGTTAGCGTTGATTTTATACTTTGTTTCAGATAGTTTACACTTGAAGAGAGAGAGAGTGCCCGAAATATAATATTCTACGGTCTCCTCCTGCTCTACATACTAAGTCGCATCAATATAATATAGTTCACCTACTGTTCTATTTATGTGTTCACCGTGCCACCTACAGATATTTGCATTTCCATTACTATACTTGTCAGACTATAAGTTATAATAATACACCCATCCCACTACATCTTGAGTTGAGTCGAGGAGGAAGACACTTAACTTCTCTTTACTCTTTAGCTCCCATGTCACACGTACACTCTCGACTTGAATTTTGAATGCTGACGCTATGCCAGGACGGTGAGAGAGAAATTTTGATGTGAATGCATTCCCCAGGCTCTCATTTCATCGTATACTGTCATCACATCCACATCCCAATGCCAAGTGCCACTTGCTTCTACAAACTGGACAAGAACAATGAATAATGGATAATGTGTATTGCTTCCTCGTCTTCCCGTCCCCATTCACACAGACTAGACCCTCTAAAACAAGAAACCTAATCTTCCAGAAATATGATTCCCCGTGAAAATTCCCTAACACCCTGAAAACCGCTTACGTTTATAAAAACACTTCTGGGACCCTAAAAAATCTGTCACATCCACACAACGTCACATTTATGTACAGCTTTTCCCTAAGTATCATCGTTTACAACTTATCATCCCTTGTCACCTAATTCTCTAAACCTACTCTTAGTGATTTTGTTTACGTTACAAACATTGCCATTTAATCTACCATACAGTTTAATACCTATAAGCACTGCAAGAATTAAATTCCTACCCAAAATATCATGAATTTCCGTCCTTTGGAATTTTATTTGGGTTTTATCTTTCACCAGAGTGAAAGTGAAGTGAAAGTTTATTTTTGGGAAAGTGAGAAAAGTTTTTATATGGTTTAAAGGTGAAATTTCATTGGTGAAAGTAATAGAGAGCGTTATATTTGATGCAAAGATATAATTTAGTAGTAATAATTTTGATGCAGATGTAGCATGTAATTAGTTAATCGGCCGCATCTGGGTGATGTATTATTTATGTAGTGTTAGCTTGCGGCTGTACGCTTAAAATACTTATGTCACAGCATGTGTATTACTTATTTAGGTATGGCGGAGTAGTAGAACATGGTGCTGAGTAGGACAATGGGGAAACATTGCATTGTTGTTTTGTGTAGATAGGTAAGTTGTGTGTTGATAAACTCGAGTTTAGTTTTGTGTGTGGGCATTTCCATCTCCGAGTCTCGAGCCGTAAAATATAGGTATTATTTTGTAGACATGGATTAAAGCTGCTTTCGAAAGGAGCACGAACACAATAAGTTTGAATGGAAGAACACAACAGTTGTTTCATATCTGTAAAGATGAACCCAACTTTCTCTGACGAGATAAGAAAACTTAGTTACAATTAGTACAGTCTTTGGTGAAGAGAAACCTGCCCTGAAACGTCATAAAAGATAAAAGTGACTACATAAACTGAAAAGAGAAATCCTCCTCTGTATCCTGCTTACTGTCTCTACAGAGAGTACTAGGGCATTTATTATCTTACCGGTCACCATTCCTTCTCCTCCATGCACTTACATTGTACATGTACAAAACAGCCGCCCAAGTGGATATTATTTAAGCCTCTTGGGTATGAATCGAGGAACCAGGTCTTAATTCACCTATATAGAGTGGGATCATGCAATATCTTTACTTTCTCCCACACACTATATCCCAAAACACATTAAATATCATCCTGAATAGTAGACATGTTACAGGCTCGTTTTTCTTTTCTACATTCCGAGCCCTTATGATATAGCCTGGACTAGATTTTTAGGTAGTTATACAGTTTACAAATGAGCCAACAATTTTTTCAATTACTAAATGAAAATCAAAACGATGAAAATCAGGATTTTAACCAACCCTTTTGAAAATATCATTTTGTAATTGAAAGTCATACATATTTTGTGAAAAATTGAAATTACTTTGGTTAGGATTAAGTAGGACAGGGTTAGATAGATGTGGTAGATTTTTTTAGGATGCCAGGCGTTGAAATTTATTTAAAAAAGGTGTGATTGCACTGTGGGAATGGACCTGTAACAGATATATAGAGACATGTAATTTCTTTAGCTAAGACGAGTTCTTTGAATGGATGTGTTAGGGTGTCTGGTTAGTGCAGTAGTATGCAATATGCTGACAAGAGAAAAGTGGTTGAGTGAAAGCAATAGAAAGCCTTTCATCTTGCTCCTTGTCCTATTATCTGACGTGCGTGGTGGCATTCATCACTGCACACCTACTTGGAGTAACCACTTCTATAGATACAGATACTACCGACGACTTTGAAAAGATATAGTATTTTATTCACCATTATGATAACTCTCTCAGTCAGGAACTGAAAGACAGCTTTTACACCAAATTGGATAGTCCTCCTCCCAGACTCACCTACGTCTCTCAAACTCTAACGAAAGCACTTACAGTTGAAGCGAATTATCAGACGCTCCTTTGCTCATTCGTAAATAAAAAAGGTAAATATTCTTTGGAGTTCAAAATACCTCCAGCAATGTGGAAAGGTGGAAACCCCACGCTTTTATTCATACACAAAAAGCAAGGAAATATAAATATTATTACAGCTATGCCACGCTACATTAACCAACATACAAAAACACACACGAATAAGCAATATACATAAATATATACAGCTATGAAGAAGTTGGTTGTAACAAATTTTGTTAGAGCATACCATTTCTGGTGCTATGAGAATATCAGTAATAAAACTTTACTCAGCTTTAACTGTGCTGCTCCTGTTTAAGGAAAAGGTGACACCTGATGTTCTGATTTGATTTCTTGTGCTACAATGTAATGTAATGAAGTCAGGAGAGTCAGTAGTAAATATTTACTTGAATTGCAGCCTACAGCAGAAATTGTACAAATTCATCTAGCATGGTGATAACGATAACCAGATGAATTCTACCTTACACTACAGTACACACAGCCACAAATCCAATCAGTGTTCCAACTTCCAACATAAATTAGTTCTCTGATTTATACGTAAATAGAATAAAGCGATGGCTCTGCTATAATTAAAACTCGCCGAGTCTGGCAATTTGCAAATGTAGTACAGATGGGTAGAAAGAAGCTTCAAATTTCTCTTTAAATAGTATTAAATAACAGAGTGCTTTGGTATAGTATTCTAGGGAAAATGGTAAATGTAATAGGTATTTATTCGAGAGTGGGAATCACGCTTTTGTGTACATGTTTATTATGTACTTGTCTTGCACAAAGATGATTAAAGGGACTGTTCAACCTTGAATTTTATGGCGTGCTAAACGAACAGATAGATTACTTTGACTTGAGATAAAAATACTAACTCTATCTGTAGTACGTGTAGAAGTAACAGATAAAATTATTTCCAGCTACAACTGATATCGGATTCATTTTCATGGAGAGCATTCATAAAAGTGTTCCCAAAATAGAGGATTAAATTACAGAGTTGTAGTACTCTTTAAAATTAACTTTTATTACTCATTCTCTCGGTAAAGTATAAAAGTAAACAGGAGCCGTAGCGAAATAAAGTAGTTAACATACCACATTTTGTGGTAATCGCAAGCTAAAAAGTTTTACATCCCAGAATAAACTTTTTGGGAAAAATACAATGTTGTTTAGTAGGTAGTAGTATTTTTAGGCAACATACAAGGTTCTTGATTGTACAATAGTAGACTGTAATCAACACATGTACAAGAAATGACTTTCTTTCCAGTGCATTGAGCTCAGTTCATGTGGAGGTTATGCTTGTAATCGCCACAGGAAACCTGTTTTTCTGACTTTCGCATCAACATCCCAGTTTTATTTTAAATATTAAGGAAAGTTACCACGCAATTTCAAGTGTAAGGTACTCAAGTTTCTAGATACTACAATGTAACAAAAATAAATACCTACACAGCATGTTTAATTTGGGAGCATTGCATTGGAAGCCCTAAATTGTGAACAAAATGAGCTAAGTGCATAATACATACGACAACGAATTACAGCGATAAGTAGCTTTTTTACCATCTATGTACCTATACAAACTACTAGGAAATCTTTTCTTTAGTTTCCCCAGCGGTACTTTCGGGCTTCTAAGTTTTCTTATATGCACAAAACTGTTTGTTTGCTATCTTCTACGGCTTCTTACAATCTAGTGCATAATGGATGCACAGGAAACAATATATTATGTACCAGAAGGTTTGTATACTTTACAGAAAGTCATTTTCAACATCACAAAAAAAACACATTTCCTGTAACTTAGGATTCTTACGTGTTCTAATGTAGGAACACAGAAAACAACTGTAATTGGTGATTTTTACTTAAAATACCAATATTAAACAAGTATACTAATGTACCTATACTTACACGCTTGAAATTAAATACTGTACACTTTTATAGAGCTTATCTCATACCATTTTATTAGGGAATGATGAAAATTGGAATTTCTTCTGATTTTCAGTTCCAAATTGTCAATAAACATAATTTTACTCCAATTTGCTATAATGAACAACGCATGCTTATCTTAATTTTTAATAAAGATTTTTCTTAGAATCAAGGTACCACTTCCTGGACTTGAAACAACTTGGGAGACTCTCCTTCCTTAATTTTTAATAAATCTTTGGAGAGGATTTATTAAATTTTGTATACAAGATTAGCATACCTACTACCTACTATAGTATCTATCAAGAAATTGTTTGAATACCTTGCTCAGCTCAGCTCGGATTTAAAATTAAAATTGAGTTCTCCTTCCGTAGTGTCTTATATTCTTAGAAAAACCGCAAGTGCTACTGCATGGACGATATTACCTAGTTAAGGTAGAAGACAGAAAATGGTATACATTTAGATTCCCAACACAACCTTTTAGTTGTGATTAGGAGCAGGGGACGTGTATGTAAACGAAGGATGGTAGTCTGTTAAACTAACTGAGTCTAGACAAAACAAATATTGTGCATGAGTTTCTTTCTCCTATCAACCTGAATCTTTTATTTATATTGTCGTCCTTTGTCAATAGTATTATTTAAACAGGCATCCATTCAAACATGATTCAAATCATCTTCTTCTGCATCCTAGTCTACCGCCCACTGCATTGTTAAACAAGTTGAATAAGTTAATAAGGCCGCTAAAAATAGTTTTGCTTTCATGTAAACTTACATGGATTACAGGGTTACAGGAATAATATCATACATAAACATCACAAGAATTCGTTAGAGACTACCACACAAACAAAATTAATCGTAGCATTTGTTTTTACAATAGTCTTTGTACTATAGTTGTCTCACATCAACAGGATTACAAAATTTTACATTAGTCTCTTTCAGAACATCAGAAATGTTATTACTTGTACAAAGCCCACCTGCATGTACGTACTTGGAAACCTTTTATGTATTATTTTCTATTTCGAAGAAATTTAAATGAGATTGAATGGGAGTACTGTCGATTCTAGTTAATATTTACTTGCAAAATTCTTGTGAATTATTTGCTGCATTATTGTTAGTCTTTCATCCAACTTGTAGATAATTATAGTTATAACTAGATCATTGTCTATGTAGATATATGCATGTATATAGTTAAAGTTACGTAGTGACCCTGCACATCTTTCTGTTCATCTATCTCCAGTGCTTTTACAACTCTATAGATGAAACAACCAAGTCAGAAAACTTTCTACTCCACAAGAAACATTGACTTGTGAAGAACAAAAGCAAATGAATTATTTGTAAACCCACTTCTAGCTCAGGAAGCAACTTTTTGTTCTTGAAAGCCATGAATTCTCTTTAGATTTACTGCATTACAACTACAGATATCGAAACCTACTTTGCACAACACCCAAAGCCATTAGACTACCAAAATTCCCATTGTAAAATTCTTAGATATTCATACCTTTCTAAGTTTAGAACTTACAAAACTTACTATTCTCAGTACTCATTGCTAACATCTTTCCGAGTAACAATTTTCAATCCCATTAAGTAATACTAACAGTATAAAAGCATGCATTAAATATTTTCAAAACTATGAAATCTGACATTATTTTATACTATGGGCACGCCCATTTTATTTCCTCCATCTTAAAATGCCAGAGTTGCTGGGTGGAGTTTTGAAGTTTACAGTTTCAACTCGTTGGACGCATGATTTTATAAAATGTATCAATTTAACCCAAGTTTTCAAACACTTAAATGGTTCGTTTATGTTTTATTCTCATACCTCATCAGAATATAGTTTCCTGAAGATTTCCCCTGCTGTTTTTACTTGAAAGACCTCACATACTGATGCTAGTCAGTTGTTAACACATTTCTGTTTCTACATTTGTCTACCAACTCGTTATATTAGTAACTTCTAAGAACAGTATAAAGGATTTGTTACTTTCAGATAGTTTTGAAAGTTTTAAAGTGAATATCTTTGTATATGCCAAAATATTTTCGAGGCCGATGTAATTAAGGGTAATAATATTATTTTCATTAATATTAATCAAGGCAATAGAATTGTCACAATAATTTATATACAATGGGTACAAGTTTTCTTGTCTTCTGATGTTATTCATAAAATCCAAAATTCTTGCAATACAAAGCTAAGTAGTGGTTAATAATGGTATGGCTATACCATTTTGACGAGTAAACAATAGGTTAATGAGGGGTTGTCTTCGAAAACTTGGAAACTTGGACAATATGTTGCGGGTAAAGTAGATTTAAACTTATGTTCGATGAAGATGAAGACAAAGGAGGACAAAAGGAAGTATTACAATTAAACAGGGACACTAATACAAAGGAAGTGCACTGTATTTCTATAAAAAGGAGGGTTTGTGAATAAATAGCAGGCTGTCATGGTTCTTTTGGCTAACAGAGTTATCGTGTACTTAAAGTTGCTTTCGAGTTACCGAAGAAGAAAGGCTCACATACGCCGTAAGTGGATGTACACTACGAAAATGAATCACCCATTGGATGTGAAAACAACAATTCAGGAAGATTAGGAAAAGTAATATCTATAGTGGAAGATTACAATTCCGTAGGAGCTTTTAGGGATAGCCTTACGACAATGTGGATGTTTTGAAGGCTGTATGTAAAGATGGTGTATAGGATGCTATAATTTTGTAGTATCCGTAATGTGAAGTGTACACAGCGTCGTCCTCAAGAATCCCATTTCTCCTACCACTTGTCCTAACCCACACTAAATTTTATTTTACTCAGGGAAAGTTTTCCTTATTTTGCACCCAGCTCACGAGTCAAGTTTGTAATTTTACAAAGCTAGCTGAAGGAAAATTCTTGTAGTGTAACCGACGAAACCGAAAAGATATGATACAGGGTTGCTCAACTTGAACTATTTTCCGAAGAGGAATCTCTATTACCAAACTGTTAGTGATAGCGTGGACATTGATTGAATCCTCGGTATAGATAGCAACTATTTCGTATTCCCTAGCATTTATTTCCTCCCTTTATATCCACATACAGTCATTTCATTCGATTTGACTTGGCAGAGACTGCTAACGTGATGTGAATACAAAATACCTAGCAATTCTATTTGTGCAATTTCTTACCCTTGTTTCCATTGCAGGAGTAAAAGTTCCAATGCTAATTCCCTGCAATTATCTTTTCCTATATATTATAATGATAAGTACCTCCAGATATTTCATTAATTTTGTGTTTATAAGACTCTGTTCCATTTTGGATGATATAAATAGAAAGGATATAAAGTGAGAAAAGAAAATTAATTCAAAAAAGTTTCCTTTTCATGTAAATATCCATTAAGGGTTCTAATTATTACTGCGGAAGCAATTTTCCAGAACATGCTCTTGTTTTCAGCTCGTTTACATCTCGAATGTCTAAGGCTAGGCTATTCGCCAAGAAGCGAACCCATCAATAAAGCCAGAAAAAAGGTTGGCCGTAGTAAATTCAGAGTATTTTAATCTATGAATCTTTCTTTCACGTCAACTACATTCTGAATAAGTGTAATATCTGTCTAATTACATGTAGTAACTCTGAGCGAGAGTCTGATATAGGCACACTTCAATACAGTTGGTTATATTTAGGACTGGAAAGGAACTTTTGTTGGCATTTATGGTTATTACTTTTGACATGAGCCAAAGCAAAGAATAATAGTGTTGCAGTATGCGGACATGGGAAAGTTGGAAGAAAGGGACGAAAGGTCCTTGGGTCGAATTAAAGATTTTGGACAAACTCATGCAGTCACTTGCTGAACCATGCAGAGTTGGGAGTTCTAGGCCAAGACTTTTTTGAAATCACACAAGCCTTGTAGGCAAGAAAGACTTTCCCTACAGATAAATGCATACGATTTATGGATTCGCATCTTACATATATGTATGTATGACTCTCGCTAAGTTTTTCTCTATGAGCGTATAAAATGTCACTTTGAGCTCGTAAATTTTTTCAACTTGTCTTTTACGTTCCATGCACTCCTATGAAGCCATTACAAGTACACAGTTAGACTTATTGCTAGTATCTTACATAACAGCCAACTTATACCCTACGTGTAGGCGGCTCTCTCTCCTTTCAAATACTTCATTCTACTATTCCCAATTTTCTACGCTCTCTCTATGACCGGAGTTTCTGTTCTAACTCCGTCGCCTTAGTTGTTATTTTCTATTACTTTTAGTACTAATGGTTTTGTTGCAAAAGATTTTCTCCCAGCTTTTATTTATTTCTTTCACCCGTCAGATTCCTCTCTCTCTTTCTCTCTCTCTGACTTTCTCCAACCTTCATTCTTTTCCAATTACAATCACTAGAGCAATCTAACCATTCAGGTCTCTCCCTTAAGTTATGAATTTCAATTTCGCTCTCCCTCATTAGTTATTATTACCAACATAACCTAAAACTCTTACTAAACGACAAAATACTATTTCCTATACACAATCCAATGACAAATCACAAACTATAATATCTCTCACACACTTTCTCCACAAATTCAACTCGCCTTTCACCTTTGATCCTTACTCTAACAAAATAAAAACGTTTTATTTTTCACTGAAATTTAAACCTACTTGCTTTTTCTATTAAAATACGGATATAATATGGAATCATCATCGTCAAGAAATTAATTATTGCATTATTATGTCAATTGGCATGGCATATGACATATCAATTTAAATCATTTACCAGTGGGGTGACTTTATGAAAGTAATAATTTACGGCACAATGAGCAAAGACTACATAGTAAACACAAAGTGTATCAAATGGGTATGTGTTATTAAGTTACATTTTTGAACCAGCATGTGAATAGTTTTATGATAACACTACCCGCATACTCTGATCTCAAAGCACTCACTTGGGTTGGCACTTTGCTCACAGTAAAAATTATTTGTGTACATTGCATATGACGTTAATACGGAGACCTAGGGACAATTATCTGAGTAAGTGGTGTAATAACTGTACTGCTAATAATTCTGTCTGAACAGAAATGCTAGAACCCACTCAAGTTGTTCACCTGGGCGGTGGCTTTGTGTCATTCATTCAACTTCGTATCCCTAGACGCAATAATTGTTCAATGAACCAAAAGGTGTATCGTAAATTGAAGAATACCCTGATGAGAGTCGTAGTAAATAGTAGTTGTAATGATAGGTATTAGGTATAGCAGGTTTAGCTAAAATAGTTTTTTTATAACAACTTTAGTTACTAGATAAACTTTGCCATCATCACGATGGAGTGGATTTTATCATGAAGAAACATTGAAAGAGTGTATTAGTATTAAGATATATTATTTTCAGACAAAATGGAGAGTATTAGCTTAAAAATCAAAAATCCTAAGTAGGGTATGGTAGGAAGTTTGAAACGTGGTCTATTAATCATGATACAGAGCGGCTATAATGGTAAATTGGTCGTAAACCTAGACATTTCAGAGTTTTCGTTACATTTGCACTTGCAGTAAAAGTTGGTGTGTATGTAAAGTACCTCTTTCTTGACTGTGTACACCAGGCATGAGCCATAAATGAACAGGTATGTGAAATCCCATTGCGAAATACACCTACGCCCTAGTCTATGCTTCTTCTCTGAACTACACTGTCGAAATGGACAGTAGTGAATATCTGCTGTTGGTTTTGCAGAGTGAAAAGGATACCTTGAGGTTCGGTTCGGTGCACAGTGAGCGAGGTTGGAAGACGACCCCGGCAGCTTTCCTTTAGCTTTCTTAGAAAAGTCAATAATCTTAGATGGAGTAGAGAAAAGTTGGTCGGAGAGTACTACAAAAGAGAAGCCAAAGACTATCGACTGTTAGACCCACTTACTAGTAGTGTGTCAAGTTTCGGTTCATAGATTATAAAATACGTGTATAATATACGAATACTGATCTTGGTAAATATCTCGTTTGACCGGAAATCACTTGATATTCTGAAATTACAATTCGGGCGATTTGTTTGATGAGATGAAAAAAGAACAAATAAGAAAAGGAAGAAAATGGAGGAAGAGCAAGGCGGAAGGGAGAGAATTATTTTGGGGCTTATTTTTTGGCGAGGCCCGGAATTTGATAGAGAAAAAGAAATTTGCACCAGTGGTACTTACATATATTATGCTTTTCAATGAAAACGACTTGAACTAATCCAGTATATAGAGATTGATTGTAGTGTATAAGGCATACCTTCCTAACCTACAAATAGTTTGAGCAGACATAGTTTTATTGCTTTAACAGCAATATTATTCCGTCCACGTAGCAATATCTGTATTAGGAAATGTCTGTCGAGGTTGTTATAAAAGTTATGATATGCCAAGCTGTCGACTCTCCCCTGCCATGCAATCGTGTGAAAATGAAATTGACTTTAAGCTAGACTTATCACTATACACAAAAACACCTTATACTATCATGCATGAGGGAAAGGAACATAAAAGTATAAAACTTGAATAGATCTGACTTTTCATATTCTTTTCTTTACATATACATCAAAATCAACTCGAACGGATTTCTTTATTCCCAAGTCTTAATTTTTGTATTGCGGAATTCTAAATTAACGAGACTTTTGATGTCGTCACATGCTGACACTTGCAAACTGTGCTTACCAACACGTATTGGCAACGGAAGTACACACTGTGCCAGAACAATACTCTATGCATTAGGGAAATCTACTACTACGTATGCGTTGGTTTCGAGTTAGGCATGAAAATGTTGTAATGACGGACATTTTGATATCATATCATAGTTATCGATGACTCGCTCTACTTTCCTTTCTCCGTTCCATCGTCCGAAGGCTTTGAAATAATTAACCATTCATGAGTTGAGTCAAGAACCTGTGTGTCTCGACTTGCCTAAACTATACTTAGACCTCAAAATTCCATAATCAATCATTTATAACAAGTAATAACCCATCAACATGCTTATCGTTACCTCTATGTATAGACAAAATCCTTCCTATACCTTGCTCTACATTTATTTTACAGATAAATATATAGGAGGTACGTAATCTACTTCGACCTACTGTTATAATAGACACACTTGAAGAAAGCTATTACTTCACTCAGACACTACTAAAATGGAATAACAAAATACCTTACCTACTACTACTCCGTGCTGAACCTTAACCTTATATTTTCTAGATATTCAAAGGCCAATCACAAAGAGACCGGCACACTTTATAAAATATTTAATCCTTTCCACGGAACGACAATATTTCGATAAAATTGCCGATGACAGCACGTCCATGTTTAAAATATAAATTTACTACTCAGTCAAGGTAATGTGTAGATAGTCTAAACTTCTAAATTACCCAGTATTAATTCTATAAAATGTACAATTCCAATAAGTATTCAATTTTATGAACGATATGTAATTACATTAAATTGTAATCCACCGTCTATTGTGTTTTAGGTAGACAGGTTGAGTTTTTCCAACTTGCATTGAGTAGTTGTTGAATGATGTAATTGTAGGGTGTGCAATCATGCATTGAATATGTTTATGAATGTATGTAAATGAGTGTTTGCGATAGAGATAGATAAAGAAGAATAAACATAGAAACATGAAGATTGACAATCGCGTACGTACAATGGCACTTACGGAAACCATGAGATGATCCGTAGAAGAGACGCGAGTGACCCGATTCTTGTAAAGGACCCGTTTAAATAGTTTCTCAATTGATTGGTTGAACTTCATGAATGTGACATAAAGAACGTAAATGCTTAGGAGTATCAGAGCCTCGTACCACCAGATTTTACTGTCTTGGAAGCAAAAGATGAGTGTAATTAGAGCGATGGAGTAGAATGAGCAGTCTCGAAACAATGGCCACCAGGTCAAGTGCAGGATCGTCTTGGAGAACAGTGCACACATCCCAATTACAAAAAGGATGTTGAAAACAGCAGAGCCTAGTTACAATATACACAAAACTCAAATTAATATTTTATACACCAAAAACATATGGAATTATTAATTAATATGCCATTTATTATTAATATTTCGTTTTCAGATAAATTGTACTATTTATCTGTAGATTAAAGATTTAAACGTTGAGGTTTTTTAAAGATTAAATATTCTTTTGAATCATTGGAAGAATGAAAAATCGAAATAGCAATTCTGAGTAGACAGCAGAGCCTATACAATATACACAAAACTCAAATTACTATTTTATACACCAAAAACATGGAATTATTAATTAATATGCCATTTATTATTAATCTTTCGCTTTCAGATAAATTGTACTATTTATCTGTAGATTAAAGATTTAAACGTTGAGGTTTTTAAAAGATTAAATATTCTTTTGAATCATTGGAAGAATGAAAAATCGAAATAGCAATTCTGAGTAGACAGCAGAGCCTAGTTACAATATACACAAAACTCAAATTAATATTTTATATACCAAAAATATATGGAATTATTAATTAATATGCCATTTATTATTAATCTTTCGTTTTCAGATAAATAGTACTACTTAATCTGTAGATTAAAGATTTAAACGTTGAGGTTTTAAAAAGATTAAATAATATTCTTTTGAATCATTGGAAGAATGAAAAATCGGAATAGCAATTCTGAGTAGTTTGAATCCACAAATGTACGTACATTATTAAGTCTTATCTCCAGGTTGAACTTAACCTACTTCGGAATAACTACTAAAATAATGATTGCAGTATTGATCCTTCATGCCCAAGTATCAAAAGTAGAGCCAACTAACACAATTATGTCATTAACTTAAAGTACGTAATATGCATAGTCTCCTGAGTCTTCTTCTGGTCGAAGTAAGTCGTTATCCTAAAACTTGATTGTACCTATTAACTATGTCTTCGTCTACATGTCCTTCCTTCTTTAGGCTTTAAAAAATGAACGAGGTGTAGATGGAAAGGAAATTGTAGTTAAGCTACTTTGGATTGTTACTGCATATTGCCAATTATCGTTTAAGCATTCATTTCAGCCTGACAAAGTTGTTCCTTTTCCTTCATCGGCTTATTTTACAATCAATTGAAAAATTCGCCTTATTGACTTGGTTTGTATAAAGTATCCTTAATGTGGTCATCATAATATGCTTAAATATTCTTTTGGTATCATAGGATATACACAGCCTATAGAAAATGATACTTTCTTTGGTACTACTAATACGGAAGTAAAGAATGTAGTAATACAATACATAGTAGTATACAAAGTTGTAACGAACTATGTAATTTAGTAGAGAATATCTATCCCAGCTGTAGCTACAGGACTACCTTTCACTTCATTATTCAATGTCATTCTATCTACAAGTCCGAAGGATTGGGTAGATGCTCCAGTCGAGGAAAAGTCCGAATGATGAATGTTGGAATTGGAAAATCCAGAGCTCCATTTAGAGATGACGTAGAAATATTATTGCGAGACTACATTGCAATAAATGACAGAGCTATAAGTTAGGACAATAGGGAATTTGATATTGCATAAAATACAAGAGAGGAGTCCCCATTAAATAGTTATTCATAATAATATTATAGATATATAAATTATGGCTGGACTACTACAGGATAATCAACATTCTGCAAAGCAATAGAAAATTGCATTGGATACAAGAGATAGAAGTACCTAGTAGTTAGGCTTGTGTATCTATCCTGTTTGTGTTCTTTGTATGTCCAGTGAAATATGGAAACAGCAAAACACAATAAAAGAGATACGAGTAAGCGAACAGGCATGTCACCAGAACGAACGACATTACAATTACAATGTAATAGATACAACTGTAGTATGTGTGTTAGTCGATAGAAGTAAGTAAATAGCTTTGTAGCCTATAAAGCTAAAGCTGTCGCATCCTTTCCTATCGTTTTTTTACCATGACGTGACTTGGAAGCCCCGGGAAAGTACTGAAAAGCCAGCCAACCCATTTCCTTCACTGTCTCTTCCTCTCTCTCGCTTTCTCTCCGTATACACCAGATTGGAGGTCGGGAATTCAGGAGTTTCGTCTTCTCCCGAAACTCCTAATACCACGACTACCAACATTCTGACCCAACTTTGCTTAGAATCACATCTAGAAAAGAAAACTACTAGCTTGACCCTACAAATCAATCAAAATTGATCAACGACCCTTCATGGTATCTGCGATACCCAACTAAAGAGCTCCTCCTACTCAATGCACACAACTCAGCAGAAGCACCAAAACTTCTGATTCCCCGATTGTCAGTTGGATTACTATTACTACATAGACAAATTGTTTATACTCTTTGTCATATTGTTTGCTCATCTTCAAAGTGGTCAATACATACTTACTAGATATACCTATAATACCATTCCAATTCTACTTTAGTATTCTAATGTATATTCACTATTTATTACGTATTTTATTCAGGTTATTAAGTCATCGAAGATTGAATGAATCATGACACAATCTATCTACATGCAATACAAACGTAGAATATTGTTTCGTTTGCTGTCTATTATAATAGGAGATAGGGAGAAAGTAAATATCATTTCTCCCCATTATTTATGTGAAATGATTTTGCACCGCTAAAGATTCTTCTTTTACAATATAAATAGATACGTTCACTTTCAGATAGGTTTATTTGATACTAAAAACGTTTCCAATAATGCGGTATTTGAGATTCAAACATAAATGGCAACTTAGTACTTGAGACACGCACTCGTGTTCCTTTGATCTCTCCTCATACCTTTACATTGCAATTACAACTGTATGTAAAAAAAGATCAAAGCAATCGCACAAAAACTCTTCAAAATGGGGAAAAAGGACAAACTTTGAATGGCCATGGATTTCATTCACAGAATCTTAGACCACAAATCTGTTATACGTGTCAGAATTGTATAAAGTTGAGCTGAGTGAAAAAGATACTTATTTTTAACAAATGTAACGGTTATTCGTATTTCTGCTACATACATGTAAATGTTAGAGCATGATTTTCATCAAAACTAAGTACGTAATACCAAATACTCCTGCAACGTATATTAAAATAGAAGTTTTAAGACAACAGAATTTTAACTTACCGACAATGGTACCTGAAAAAGGAAAAAAATAAGTTGATTAGTATATTACGAAATATTGTGCATGGTAAATACTTACTAATAGTGCATGAATCGGAAAATGCCTCTAATACTAATGAATAATGATTAATAGGAGAATTTTCACGGTTAAGAATTAAGATTTGCAGGATTGTAATTGTATGGTTATTGTTAAAAACTTTTACGATATGAAACCAGTATAGTTACATGATGTTTTGTGATATTCTTAGACTAAAATTTTCATGTATCATTTAATTTTTCGAGTCGTGAAAGTTTCTCCTTTTTTATACTAGTCAAAGAATATAATTTTAGAAAACTCACCTATGCCTACATCATCGTGAGATATGAAGACTCCAATGACGCTTGTAAACA
Organism: Tomocerus qinae; assembly: GCA_020055645.1. Taxonomy (NCBI): domain Eukaryota; kingdom Metazoa; phylum Arthropoda; class Collembola; order Entomobryomorpha; family Tomoceridae; genus Tomocerus; species Tomocerus qinae. Next base: position 26,002,225 of record CM034549.1, read on the forward strand.
GTTCTGGAGCGCTTCCTCCGGCAGCCATGAAGGTAGCACCCGCAACATCATCCTTTATAATTATAATATTCAAAGGTTACATCACACGAAGAAATTCAGAAACTATATACTATCAGTTGCTAGCTATTAATTTCATTTCAAAAATACAGACTAAAGCGTCTAATGTAGTGAGTAGTGACTGACAGTTGATATTGTCGAATAGTATATCTATAAAAGAATCCTGGGCATGAGGTACCCAGTACAGTACAATAATAGTAGCAGCAATGAATAACATGAGGTACTATTACAAAATAAAAGGAAATTCTAGGGAGACGAAATAGAAGAAATGAATATACAATCTAATACTAATGTACAATGGTCTTTATAATAATACAATAAAATTTAGTAATCGACCACGAAACTTGGATTAGGATTTTCTCTTATACTGTATACGATTTGTTTTTGATGATTATTTACCCGTAATTAATATAGCTTGATGATTATACCCTATGCATTCGAATGTACTTGTTGTACTTGTAACTATCTGTAATAATAAGTTAGTATTTTCTTACTAAAATGAATTTGAACGATATCCGTAAAAGAACTTTTATCATAGTTTGTCTGAAATGAAAATATACAGCCTATGCACTAGAATAAACTTTCGTCTCATCGGAAAACAAGACATTCGTATCTTTGAACAGAGTATGACAATAAAAATAACTTATACCATATGACGAGGCCTAAGAGTTTAAAACAAGTGCAGGTGTAGGAAATTGTGAATACAGATAAAAATGGACTTTCCGAGGGAATTTTTATTGATACATAATATTAATGTTTAAATTCAAGTAGCATAAATATATGTACACAAGTATATAAAGTATGATTATATACAACTATTTGAGATTGATATTTCAGGTATCTTTATTATCTTGGCAATCTATGAAATATGCATCACAATATTACGGGTATTTCTTTGTAGATAAAAAAGTTAGTTTATGTTTCTTTATAGACTCAAAATAAATATTCATGCCATTTACGCCCACGGATACAATTTAGACGTATCAGGCACCTCGTTAAAAGAAGACCTAATGGAATACTTCTTGGTGTAATGGAAATGCAGACTTTTTATGCATACTACAATTTTCAGCGTTTTACTATCTTTCTCCATCATTAAAGGCAGATGTTTCCTTGCTTTTTAATGTCATTAACCATTATCACAACAAAGCGATACATAACAGGTTATGACCGTATCATAAAGCTACACAGCACAGATATATGTGATATATACCTAAGCCAGACTTTCTATATACTATTCTACTGATATTAATTAGTTATTTATAGCTTTACATAATACTAATAATAATCAAAACACCGCTTTCTAACTGACCAACTAAAAATATATGCATTTTAAAGTAGTCCAAGATTTTTATGTCATACATGCACTCTTGAAAGTGGAATACATAACATACAAAGTGCAAGTTGCTAAACGTAGTGGATGGAAGTACAAATACTGTATATGTACAAATACATTTTTGTATAACATATATAAATTATTATTCGCATTAGTACAAATAAATAATACACCTTTTACACCACACCTATATGATACACGAATAAACCTAATGCTATGATTAAGATTTTTAAGTTGAGCGAGAAAAAATAATTAAAACGGCAACGTATTCAACAAAATGACTGTGCATCATAAGAAACCGTAAAGTTGATAAGAAAAAATTGTTTTAAGTGTATCATCGGGCTGTAGACGTACAATTCTCCACTTTTGAGACTCATTGTGATTTCTTACACGTTCAGTTAATCCCCTTTCTCATAGATACATATATTTACCTATAATTTAATGCGTGCCATGATTTCCAACCAAACTTCTGTCTGTGTATAGGTTTGGAAATAGTAAAGCTACAAGATTAAAGATAGGTAAGTGGAGAGGATGGTGAGGTACTACAACGTGAAGGGAGTTATATCAAAATATTTATTTGGTATCTGATCTATACTTTCCCTTTAATGATAGCACACATAAAAATTAATGTTCTGTAGAGTAACCCAAATGTACGATGATTGCTCTCACTCTGTTTTCTCCGCTAATGTTTTACCTCTAATATACGTCGGCCGATCTTTACTTTTAAGTCACCTCTACACGTCCCATTCTCCGTCTCTTGCTGTTACACAAGCCAAAACGCCAGGGATATACTACATACAACTCCATGCCACATTTAGTTACCTAGTAGCTGACATTCTACCAGTCCTAGTCAAATGAACCAAGGATACTAGTACTAGCAGTCTGTAAGGGTATGTTATATCTAATGCAAGTAGACCCAGTAGTAAATAAGCTAAGAAGTACCTTACGAAAATAAAATAGGTCACAATTGTGCTATGCAGCAAAACCTTCCGGATGATATTTAGTAAATCATGTAAGATTTTGGAAAATGTACACAGCCATGATAGAAATGTATTGGCAACATGACAGAACCTTTATTCGCTTATAATTACTTCAGCGGACAGCGAACAATATTTGTGGGATAAACTATTTACAGGTCAACACTGAAATAAATAGAAAATTTGGAATTGAAAGGGGCTACTTTGATAGTCAGTGCCTTCAAATGATTCTGTACGAAACGTACCATGTAGGGAAGTAGAAGTAGTGTGAGTAGTGGGGTCGTGAGTAACGGAACAGCTCCTCTTATTTTTCTTGCCCTTTACGGCCCCCAATACCTTTTATTGGACCAATGGCGCAATTAGCTGTTAAGCTTACTCACGGCTCTAACGTCCGCACTCCTGGCTTTACTATATATAAGCAGCTCATAACTATTATTATTATTATTAATCACTTCTCATCCTGGATTGTTCCTGTCTCTAGTGTCTAGTGCTACCTCTTCCGTAACTGAAATTACGGCATTTTCGGTCATCTAGACCCCTATTTGTATTGTGTGTTTTTTCTAGTTTTAAATAAAATAGCTGTAGGAAATATCAGTTTTTCCAATTACACATTTATTTAAAACACATCACACTTTGCAGAAACAATCTAGCCATTTTCGGTCAACAGTTTTTGCTATTGCATTGGAGCTTACACATCTAGTGCAAGTCATCTCTATCGTTCATCTATCATCCTCACACACGGAACTAACGCAAATTCACAACCAGTGCACGAAACATTTGGTCCTTCGAGCCGGATACTTGTGAACCTTCACCTCGTGGGAACCACTGGATTTTTGTGGTTGTTTCGTCAGTTGTCATCGCTCGTCTGTCTCCAGTCATCGGTGCCAACCTCTCACATCCGTCGTCAGTCGCCTGCACTCAGTCGTCTGCCACTCATCACCCTCAAGTGTCAAGGTCGTCTGTACTAAGTCGTCCTTCACTCATCAGTCAAGTCCTAGGGTCTCCAGTCGTCTCTCTACGAAGCCGTCTGTCACTCATCAGGAAGTAAGTCCATTTCAAGTTTTCAAAAATCAAAATGGATTTGGTGAAAACCGATCGTCGTGCCTTGGCTCTCACTCTCTCCAGGCTGCAGCAACTCATCGCCATTTATGACGTCACTGCACCTCCCCCGTTGCATGAAGTAGTTCATCAAGAAGGAGAACTGCTGCAAGTCAAGGTTAAGTGTACGGCACTAATTGAAAGAGCAAGTGCCGTCGCAAAATCTGACGCCGAATTCCTCACCGAAGGGGCAGAATTCGTCGTCTTAGAAGACATGATCAGCAAGGCCAGCATCAAGCTGGCTGAAATAAAGAAGACCTTCCCTACAGCAGGAGGAGGAACTGGAGGATTCGCCGCTGGAGGAGCAGACATCAAACTGCCAAAATTGGAGATACCTTTCTTCAATGGTGACACCCAGAATTGGCTCTCCTTCCAGGACCTGTTCGTGTCATCCATCCACAACAACAACAAGTTATCTGGATCTCACAAGCTACAGTATTTAAAGGGGCTTCTCCAAGGGGAGCCAGCCTCTTTAATCAAGGACATCCCTGTGACAGATGCATCTTATCATCAAGCCTGGGACATCCTCAAATCTAGATACGAGGTAAGGAGGGACATCATCCGATCTCACTTCGACCGCCTCCTATCTCTTCAAGTCATCCAGCAAGGCAATCCTACCTTGCTACGGAAAATTGGTGACTCAACCAATGAGTGCAATCGTGCCCTGGAGGTCCTCAAGTTAACCCCAGAGCAGAGGTGGGACTCCATCCTCATTCATCTGATGTCCAGGAAGTTGGACACCGACTCCAGAGTGGAATGGGAAAAGAAGCTCGCCGCCGACGAACTCCCGTCCATATCAAAATTCACGGATTTCATCCTCTCTCAAGCAAGAGCCACAGCAGCCGGAGGAATGAAGCCGAAGCAGTCAGTATCAAAGCCATCTGCAAATTCAGAAAAGAAATCCGTGCATCTCAGCAATACAGAACACAAGTCAAGTAAGTCATGTTCAGTTGATTCTTGTGAAGAAATTCATTTTCTATATGTATGTGCAAAATTTCGGGACTTCTCAATCGATGAACGCTGGAATTTCGTCAAGAAGGCCCGACTATGCTACAACTGCTTTCGGAATGATCACGGGACTCAAGATTGCAAATCTACGTCGTCGTGCAAGAAGTGTCAGAAAAGGCATCATACTCTCTTGCACCGACCAGAAAAATCATCGTCTTCGTCTACTCCAGCAGCAGAGAAGAAACCTGAGCAGACACCGAAACCAGATGCGTCTCTCACAACGTCTCTTGCCATGAGTGGATCTGCAGCTCAAGTCCTCTTGTCCACTGCCCTCATCCGTGTTAAGGACTCCAAGAACAACTTCCAAGTGTGCCGTGCTCTCCTCGATGACGGGTCCCAAGCTAGTTTCGTTACTACTACATGTGCAACAAGACTGGGACTTCACAAGATGAACAAAAGTGTGCAAATTCGTGGTGTTGGAGGGATCGACGCCGGCCGCACAACTCAATGTGCTTCGCTCCAGTTCACCTCTTGCCACAATTCTCGTAAGTCCTTTTCTGTTGACGCTTTTCTACAGGAGAAGCTGACAGGAAATCTGCCTTCCTACCCTGTTCAGCCTCAGACTTGGCCCCATGTGGAAAATCTCCAGTTGGCCGATCCCAAGTTCTACGAGCCTGGCAAGATCGATATCTTGCTAGGTAGAGATGTTTACGATGACCTCGTACTATCAAGAAAGATGAAAGGATCTCCAGGAACTCCAACCGCCAGAGAAACAGTCCTCGGCTGGATCCTCGGAGGACCCGTTCGTCCCTCACCTCACCAGTCATACAACTATTTAGTCACTAACCATGCTATTAGTGACTTGGATGCTACCCTCCAGAAATTCTGGGAATTGGAAGAAGTCCCTTCTACCCGCCTTCAGACACCTGAAGAAAAAGAATGCGAACAGCACTTCGCCTCAACTCACATCCGCGACTCAACTGGTCGTTTTGTAGTCCGCCTTCCCTTCAAGAGAAATGCCAAGGAAATTGGCGAAAGCAGAACTCAAGCTTTACGGCGACTCAAGTCTGGAGAACGTTCCCGCAGCAGCCATCCTTCAAAACAAGATGAGTACAACGCTGTACTTGAAGAGTATCACGCTCTCAACCACATGGAGAAAGTGCCTGATCGAGAAGTGGTGAAAGCCACCCAGGTTTACTATATACCTCATCATGCAGTCTACAAGCCCAGCAGTACTACCACAAAGGTTCGTGTTGTTTTCGATGCCTCCGCTAAATCTAGCAATGGAGTTTCTCTTAATGAAAACCTCCTCATCGGTCCGAAACTCCAGGAAGATCTTTTTTCCATACTTGTACGTTTCCGTACACATCAAGTGGCTTTCACCGCCGACGTTGCCAAAATGTATCGGCAAGTCCAACTCCACCCTGAAGATTGCGACTTTCAGAGGATCCTGTGAAGAAGTCCCCTGAAGAGCCCATCTCTGACTATCGGCTGACAACTGCTACCTTTGGCACAGCGGCAGCCCCTTATCTCGCCATCAAGTGCCTCCAGCAACTTGCCTTGGATGAAATAGCTACAGATCAAGATTGTGATAAATCTGCAACTGCCACCATTCTCAAGGATTTTTACGTTGATGACTTGATGTCTGGGTCTCCCTCTGACACCGAAGCCATCAAAAAGAAGGATGAACTTCTTCGCATCCTATCTGCTGGAAACATGGAACTCCGTAAGTGGTCTTCCAACTCTAATGCTTTCTTGGAATCTCTGCCTGCAGAACTCCGTGAAACCAACTTTCCCCTCCGTATTGATGAAGATAATACAGTCAGGACTCTTGGACTCACTTGGAGTCCAGCAAGTGACATGTTCTCCATCTCGGTGGTCATGCCTCCTACCAGAGAAACCATCACTCGGCGGACCCTCCTGTCCGATGTCGCCAAGACGTTTGACCCCCTTGGTCTACTTTCTCCGGCTACAATCAAAGCCAAGCTCATCCTTCAATCTCTGTGGAAGGAAAAACAAGACTGGGATGAGCCACATCCCTCGAACTACAAGCAAGAATGGTTGGAGTATCTACAGGACTTTCCCAACTACAACCAGCTGACTATTCCTCGGTGCATTACAACGCCAGCAAGTGATTATCAGCTCCACGGTTTCTGCGACGCCTCCCAAGTGGCATATGCAGCCTGTGTCTACCTCCGCTCTATCACCACATCGAATGAAGTACAGATTCGTCTCATCTGTTCGAAGACGAAGGTAGCCCCTATCAGCTATGTGTCTGTGGCTCGTCTCGAGCTCTGCGGTGCTGCTCTACTCTCCAAGTTGATGGAGAAAGTGAAAGCATCATTGGACTTGCCAATAAGCAATGTCACTTATTGGAGTGATTCTACCATAGTGCTTGCTTGGATCGCCTCTTCCTCCTCTCGCTGGAAAATCTTCGTGGCCAACCGGGTGGCGAAAATCCAGGAGGTATCCTCTTCCAATCAATGGAAACACGTCCGTGGAGAAGAAAACCCAGCAGACTGTGCCTCTAGGGGGATCAACCCCTCGACATTAAAGGATCATCTCTTGTGGTGGAATGGACCTCAGTGGCTCCAGTCCTCAACTCTTCCTTCAATGGTCTCTACCCCAGAAGAATCGCCCGAAGCAGCAATTCTGGAAGAAGAACGGCCAAGTCTGATGTCCCATCACATTAGCTCCATCCCTAGCCTCCTGTACAAATGTTCAACATTGCTGCAACTACAAGGAGTTACAGCATTACTCTTAAGAGCGTTTCGTCAGAAATCTTTCAAGTCTCCTGGCCCACTCACCGTTCCTGATCTCAAGGCTGCCTTGGACTTTTGGATCCGGAAGGTGCAGACGCTGTCATTCAAGGAAACTCTCTCTGCTATCAAAAAAGGCGAGAGCATCCCCGCTGCAGGAAAGCAACTGAAAGGATTATCTCCCTATCTGGACAACTCTGGAATTTTGAGAGTCGGAGGACGACTCCAAAACTCAAATCTCACCCCGGATCAGAAGCATCCAATCCTCCTCCCAAAGAAAAGTCGCCTTACTACTCTTATAGTGGAACACTATCACAAGTCTCTTGGGCATGCAGGGAATCAGCTACTCTTGGCCTCTCTCCAAACAAAATATTGGATCTTAGGTGCAAGAGATATCATACGCCATCTCATCCGCAAGTGCATCCCGTGTCATCGTGTTCGTGCGGGAGACTGCCCAGCAGATGATGGGTAACTTACCGGCCCCTCGAGTGAATCAAACACGCCCGTTCCAGACTTGTGGTGTGGATTTTGCTGGCCCCTTTCATGTACTTTTGAAGAGAGGAAGAGGACAGAAGTCTCAAAAGTTTTACGTCGCTGTCTTCATTTGTTTTGTCGTACGAGCCATCCATTTGGAGCTTGTCAGTGACCTGACAAGTGAAGCATTCCTGGCAGCCTTCCGAAGATTTGTCTCCCGTCGTGGCCTCTGCACTGACGTTTACTCGGATTGCGGAACAAACTTTGTCGGAGCCTGTGCAGAATTGAAGACATACCAGAAACACATTAAGTCCTCCACCCTTGGCACTCATCTGAAGGAGTCTCTAGCCAAAGATGGAATCACTTGGCACTTCAATCCTCCCTCTGCCCCCCATTTTGGAGGTCTTTGGGAGGCAGGAGTCAAGTCTTTCAAGTATCATCTCAAAAGAATCGTCGGAGAACACACTCTCACCATGGAGGAAATGACGACTGTCCTCACTCAAATTGAAGCTTGCCTCAACTCAAGACCTCTCACAGCCCTGTCAGCCGATCCTAATGACCTGACAGCTCTAACTCCTGGACATTTTCTGGTTGGAGACGCTCTCATGGCCATCCCAGAACCGGATGTCACGAATCTGAAGACGAACACTCTCACTCGCTGGCAACTCACTCAGCAGCTCTACCAGCACTTTTGGAACCGATGGAGCTCGGAGTACCTCTCTCGCCTGCAGCAGCGGCCGAAATGGTGGTCTGAAAAGAAGAATATCGAAATCGGTGACCTAGTGCTCTTGAAAGATGAACGCCTCCCTTCATTAAAGTGGAAGCTTGGACGTGTTCAAGATGTATTTCCCGGAAAGGATGATTTAGTGCGTGCAGTTTCTGTGAAAACGTCGGACGGGATCTTCACTCGTCCCATCGCAAAACTCTGCCCACTTCCTATTGAATCTCCGCATCAGTTTTGTGCTGAGGACTGAATCTCCACAGCACTTCAGCTGAACTCCACAGCACTTCAACTGAACTCCACAGCACTTCAGCTGAACTCCACACCACTTCAGCTGAACTCCGCACCACTTCAGCTGAACTCCACACCACTTCAGCTGAACTCCGCACCACTTCAGCTGAACTCCACACCACTTCAGCTGAACTCCACACCACTTCAGCTGATCTCCGCACCACTTGTGCTGATCTCCGCACCACTTGTGTTAATCTCCACAGCAGTTTTGTGCTGAGGACTGAATCTCCGCAGCAGTTTGTGCTGAGTAATGACATCATCCCTCACTTTTATTGATGTATTATGTAATAATTAGCACCTAGTGTTAGTTTTGCTTACTTTTATTAATAAACTTCAATCATATTATCGTAATATTAGTATATATTAGTATCATTCTTACTTAATTTATGCTATTAATTCAGTTTTAATGTTCTTTTAACCAATGTTATTCTTTGGCTACACCCTACTCAATCATTTAAATGTTCTTCTCTTTTGAGATAGTATCTCAAGGCCGGGTGTAATGTACGAAACGTACCATGTAGGGAAGTAGAAGTAGTGTGAGTAGTGGGGTCGTGAGTAACGGAACAGCTCCTCTTATTTTTCTTGCCCTTTACGGCCCCAATACCTTTTATTGGACCAATGGCGCAATTAGCTGTTAAGCTTACTCACGGCTCTAACGTCCGCACTCCTGGCTTTACTATATATAAGCAGCTCATAACTATTATTATTATTATTAATCACTTCTCATCCTGGATTGTTCCTGTCTCTAGTGTCTAGTGCTACCTCTTCCGTAACTGAAATTACGGCATTTTCGGTCATCTAGACCCCTATTTGTATTGTGTGTTTTTTCTAGTTTTAAATAAAATAGCTGTAGGAAATATCAGTTTTTCCAATTACACATTTATTTAAAACACATCACACTTTGCAGAAACAATCTAGCCATTTTCGGTCAACAGTTTTTGCTATTGCATTGGAGCTTACACATCTAGTGCAAGTCATCTCTATCGTTCATCTATCATCCTCACACACGGAACTAACGCAAATTCACAACCAGTGCACGAAACAGATTCCTATCCTAAAAAATGTAATTTCTCATTGTGCAGCTAAAAAAACCATCCAGTAAACATTGAATCATGTTGTAAAATGACTTTCTTATGTATTCCTACATTAACGTATCATCTTAGCAAATTAATTTGGTTAAAAATCTTGGAATTATATATAGCTATATGACCTTCATCTTTATTTATTTAGTTAGTATAACTGTATAACTCTCATTCAAAGGGTTTGTTTGGGCACTGATAGAATTAGGCAAAATTAATGATTGGTTGACAACAATATGTTCATGGGTGTATTTGATTGTATTTTATATACCTCGTTGAGCACTGAATGAAATGGATTGAAATTGTATCTGGCAGAGAGTTGATTTCTCTAAAATGGAGTAAAATACAACACAACGCAAAAAGTGAAGTTGTGCAGTGTAGCTACGAAATGGGATTGTATTTTGAGTTGCTAAAGTGCAATATTGTTAGTTAGACTGATAGTTTGGCTGGGCCCATAAAATGAAGCTTAATTGGTGATTGCATGACTGCCGAATGTATAGTCGATGGTCTCTTGGACATTATAAGTATAGTGCACATATGTACACACGTGTAGTAGAGCAAGCAATGGTTAGTGTTTATCCATTCGAATTTTCAATATGTAGTGTTTTAATACAATAATAGTACTAGTAGTCTCTATAAATGCTTTGCCGAACATGTTTTCCATTGTCTGCTCGATATTTTATTATTATTTACGTGCATATAGTCGAGTTGAGAAGCAGGCACCAAAGTACATATTATACATCCTGTGAAAACAACAAACAACTAGGTAACTACTATATGGATGTGTAGCTATATTATTATATTTATTTATATTTGTGGTATTCCTACTATAAGCGCTATGGCACGGGAAGTCTGTCTGAAATGCCATGTTTTAGGATTCTATGTACGTAGTAATTTGCTGTAGTGAATTCGGTTTGTTTGCTCTGTATAGGAAACATTCATAAGAGTAAGCAAAGAAAGCATTTGGCTGGTCTTGATGTATTCATGAGTAAGTCTGTTTTCCCAGTAGGTCTACCTCTATACAGAAGCATTACCGTATTGAGTATTGTAATGTAATTCCATGGCAGGTTCTTATGACCAAGGTAGTTTACTCGGAGTTTTTCTGGTTCAATGTTCAAGTGCATGAGTTTATTCTAAAAGCTAATCGATATTCCTCGGTGAGAACTCAGATAAAATTTTGATTGCTAGATTAGCCATATTTTTATACACCGGCTCAATGTAAATGGTATTACAGAAAGCATTTGTAGGAACTGAGAACTCCAGTATTTTTGGTTGCTAGCAATCAGAGTGGGCCCTAGTGCCTAAATCTTAAATCATTACAAAGAGATTTGAAAACTCTTAGCAAATGCAAGGTATATACCTTCATAAATATATTATACCTACCTATCTACAAATATGCATAGTTTGTTAGTCAACATCAACAGTTAAACCTTTCGTTGATATTTTCTACTCCCATGCCATTAGCCACATAATGGCATGAGTATAGAAGCACAGGGCATAATCATCATTCTACCAACATTGGGGTTATATGCGTATCAAGAAAATATGTTTCTTTTGAAGTATAAAGAAAAGTTGGGAAAAATTATGACGCACAAAGTTCTGAGCATGCAAATATTCCACGTAGAGAAAGAATGAGCAATTTAGTAATTTTGTAGAAAGCATACCTGGATTCCAAAAATTTCGATGATAACATCTAAAGAGGGAACAAAGAACTCGTCGCAGACAATAGCCAGGGCTACAAACATATACATGACTCCCATGATGTACAAGACGACAGCTCCTTTTCTACGTTCCTCGACGGTAAACAAATCCGGAGGAAAAAGCTGCCCCTCTTTTCCATGTGACATTGCCTGTGTTCCATTTTCAGTAGATTCACTACTTGGAGTAGCTTCTTTACTCTCCGGGGAATCCTCGGGACTTTTTTCTTGTCGAGCATAATATATAGGGTCTAGCTTTTCAAGCTTTGCCGCTCCGGAAAAATGCATGTGAGTCTTTTGACCATAATAAAAGTTTTCAGGGCTTCTACCTCCACTAACGCCACTAATCAGTCCTTCGTCACTTAAATAAAATAACACCAAAGGGAGCACCCCAAACACTACAATGTTTCTCCACTTGGTTCGATAAACACGGCGCGTACTTCGAAATGTAGCTACGTTTTTCTTGAAACTGCTTTTATGACTTGGCCGACTTTCAGTAGCTTCATCCCCCGAACTACTTTCCGACTCCTCGACTAATTTTTCCATTTTGAATTTCAGTTGGTAAATACAGTACCAAGCGCAAATGTTCTTGCAAAAGTAGTGTAACACAACTTACGAAGTGGGTAATAGCTTTCAAAATGGTTAAAACCGAGTTTCTTATTGCCGACTAGCACACAATGTTATTCATTGGGGTACCCCGCACCATGCCGTAGCACTGTTTGTTTACTCGTGTAATAATACATATAGAAAGTGTTATACTGCACCGATAAACTATTTTGTGGAAGTGCAATAAGTGTAATCGTGTTTGAGGAATGGATTTCAATTTTAGTTAACTGCGTATTTCACAAACAATTGTGATCATTCCATGTGTTATGCACATACATAGACAAAGACTAAATACTTACGTCCGGATTCGTAATAACCCTAGAATATCTCAGATTCCCTTCAAAAGTTACTGCATATCTTGATGGCAAGAACTACGAGTTTTTGGAAAGTCACGAATCTTGAAAACCACGTCCACAATTGCTCTTAGGAAGAAAATTTGATAGTTATCTAGGAATTATTGGTATAATTTTCAGAACCACCACTGCCTTCAACAAAAACTAGCTAACACATACAAACCGGCTGCGACGATTATTGTGAATGTAAAGCGGAAAATAACGCGATTGCAATACGAGGTGCATTATACCAAAACGGATGTAGGAGAAAGTGAGAATGAGTACGTCAGGGATGGGGAAATGTAGTTAATAATTCCAAACACATAACCACACCTACAACTTCTTAATTGCTGAATGCACCATGACCTTTGCAGGGTCCATGATGATTCTCTACGATGAATGGATAACTAGAGAAGAAATTTGGAATTTATCTCCGCATTTCCATTTCAATTGTGGCAATTATCTATGGTTTCCGCCAATGAAAAATGTGAAAACGAAAATCTTTCCACTGTTCGTAAAACAAAGGTTTAAAAAATAAATAATTAGGTTACTAGACTATAGAGTTGGGAAATTGCGACGCGTTATGATATGAGTAGTGTCGTATGTGGTCTGCATTGGTGTAGTTTAGTGTAGCAGAGAGGATTTGGGTAAAGTGCTGGAGAAATGTTACTCGCCGGTCTTTCTCTACAGAATAGACTGATGATGTTTCCTGGGCTGACGAGTCACGACTGGCCGTGGTAAAAGCAAAACGGGTGTTTGCCTTCAGCCCAGTTTTGTTTCTTACTACTATTGCTGTTAATGCCCAGTTCTGTGAGTAGTGGAGGTTAGGCTGGGTGTTCTCCATTCTTTTCCCCTTTACTTGCTTTTACTCCAAGCTTTCCCCTCTTGCTTTCTCTCAGGCCTTATTCGCTTCATTCTGTTCTTCAGTTGCAGAGTAAAAATACTTTGATGCAAAACCAAGCTCATGCGTTCCTTCAGCCGCCCTATATATTTCTTTACTACTGTAGTAGATACGGTTTAGTAGTATACATATGTATCATTATATTTGTGGTAAGAACGGCTGTGTTTAAGAATAGTTGTGCGGTGGGATGTACACAAAAGACAAAAGTTTGTATTATCTTTTGGTTTTGTCAGTTTATGTCTGTATTACAGAAAAATACATGCATATTTATAATTTCCAGAGCTTCTACCTCCTCCGTCCGCTTCCCTTTCTCATGCATCCTAATTCGCCTAACGAACCGTTGCGTTAGTTAATTTGATTTTGCATTTACCTAGTAATATGTCACATATAGTTTCCTCCTAAAAGCATGAAAACAGGACACGAGTCTCAGTCACGACACGGACACGACAGAACCAACGTGAATGCCTACATTTAATAACGTCCTTTCTACTTCAGTCTCATCTAAATGGCAAATGAAATTTGTTGTGCAATTTAAATGGATTAGCATAATTACCTTCATGAGCTGACGTAACTCTTAATGGGGTTCTTTGTTACTCTAATTACTTAAAGACAGTACTCTACACTATAATGTTATGATACAGCTCCATCACTACTGTCTCTATTCTATCATGAACTACATTTTTATCCTCACCAACGTCATTATTACTTACCATGTTACCATTAATTCATTTTCATAAAACTGGTCATTCCTTGAACCTAATATTTATACTGTAGCTACAAATAGTATCGACATACTTAATATTAGTATTCTAATAATATCATCTTATTGTTTAGTACTACATACCTTACTAACGTTCCTATGCGTCATCCTCTCATCGTGTGTGACTTACATATTTAGTGTAGGATGCTTATCCTACTGAGAAAATGGATAAATAGTCTACCTAAAGACCTGCATCTCGATCAGCTACTACTTATAATCTTCCCATTATGGTATGTACATAAAATTGGGATAATGGGTAGCCTTTTATTACATTATAGATTTATATAAGTATACACTTACCACCAAATTCCTATAATTAATGTGGATACTAGGTTTTAGCTACATTTTCACTTGAATTTATATATTGTGAACTTCTAAGAATGTATAATGGAACCATAAAAATTATGGCTTCGTTTTAAGATTCTTTATCGTATTTTTGTGCTGTCAAAACTGAGTCTTGTTCAGCAGCCAAAGCAGTTTTCTCCGGAAAAAATTAGAACTGACAAGTTTCACTTAAAGCATTTGAGCTTTCGATATACAGCAAGACTGCAGGATGCTTGCCAATTTCAGTTTTTTGCAGTACAAAGTTCTCCGACGAATGCGAATGGTTGAGAGTTTGAGAGTACCGATAATCCGGGAATTATTAATTGCAATATCCAAAAATGGAAGAAATCCAAAAATCAATATGAACTTATGTTTTATCGATTAGACACAGAAGTCAAATAGAAAACGCACAACCTAGAGTATCAAAAATTAACTTGAGAAGTTCCAAATTGACTTTCAGATTCGCAACTAGTGAAATTAACCACTGGATAAATACTATGAGAAATTAGCTTTGAATTTAATCAGGATCTTTTGCTGACTGTAATTTGTAAACTGCAGTGCAAGGCTAGCATGTGCGATATTCTTTAGTCACTTTAATGAAATACGTACTTAAATACCACCCACAGCACAGCAACAAAGATGTTACTCATTGAAAACAATAATATGCAATAGCTACACATGCAATTAATAAGTATTGTTTAGTTAAGTTGTCTTTGATATCATTTAGAATGTTAGTGTTACTAATCATAAGTTTCCTAAAATAGAATCAATACCTACGTACCATTAACACTCACTTAGTGCCAATGCTAATTATGCTAATAAATATTATTTACGGTCAATGTTAGCTGTTGTACACCGCAGCTTAGCTATTTTCAGGTCAGTCATTCAAGCGAAGAATTTGGTCAAGGTTTTCAGCATATAGCTAAATTTTCCACTGAAGACCACATTGAAGGAAATCCAAATAGGCAAATATTACCATACTATGTGCGATCACAGATGTTGAGTAGTAATCAATGCTAGTTTAGTAATTATAATGATAGTTAAATGCATACAGTTAAAGTATTGAAGCATAGAATAATATGGAATTAAGATAATTACAAATTTTTAAGGATGCTAATGCAAATCATGAACAAAAATATAGAGATGATGTAAATATGTACAATGTTCACATAATGGGCTGCTATCGTCTTGAGATCTGGAGTGGCAATAGCAGAATTTTGTCATCATTTCCTTTTTCCTTAATAAATAAGGCCCAATTTTCCAAGAAAATTGTAATTACATGGTTTACCTAGAATCTATAGATACATGCTTATACTGTAATTTAATGAATTAGACGAAAGAAACATTTTTAGCAAATTGAAATGCAACATTGTGTAACTACAAGGTACTACAAGTACGTGTCGTATGCAACATGTACAATGTATAGTAACTTTGTAAAATGGAAATCAGTATATCTTATCTTAGTGAACAAGCAGTAGCATTACTACATTACACTGCCAAACATTTGTACGTAGGTACACAATGACTACGTAATAATTAATATTTCAATGAGTAGTATGCACATAGCTTCGCTGTATGGTTGTCAAGCTTAGTTTAGTAAATATTATGGAATGAGCTGACATCACAATGGTATGTAGTATACGTGTGTACTGAATTACTTGTTTAATATTGTTACCAGCCTTATAATAATGATGAATGTCTTGTAGTCTTTCTTGGAAGGCTAATCGCATTGTAATGTAGTAAGAATTATGTTTACCTATAGAGAAGAAGAATGGTAATAAATTGTGACACAAGAGAACGGATTCCAGATAGTACGAATTGTGTATGGCTTGTCCGGTTCGTTTGTGATTTGGTTTGCTTTTAGTTGCATCTTGTCTGTATTTTCTACTTTCTGCTTATTTTTCGTAACTTCCTGAGTTCCGTTGAAGATTTGGTAATAAGATAAGTTTGAAAAGAAAGAGTTGGTAAAGATTAATTTTAGTAAATCACTGCGCAGTTACGGAGGAAATCATCTTATGTTAATTCGAGTGCTTTTAGGACAGAAAACATATCAAGTTAATAAAGTAGATTTAGTTAGGTCATTAGATAGGTACTGAAGACAATTTTTTTCATGGCTCGATAATTTTTTAATGTGTAAAAATTAGATTACAGTTTATTTATAGTCGAGACATGTTTAATTTGTATAGTAGTGTAGCACTTCAGGTATTACTTTAGAAGTTCAAATAGGATTTTAAATAGATCGGGAAAGACGACACACTAGCAATGCTACTTAACCAACAAAACACATACAAGTTTTAATAGTGTTATTTTACAGCACTACTAAAACTTCCATGTAATGAAGAAAATGCATCCATGCACGGCTTTCTATTAAGAGTTTTGCCAACCCATGAGACGAAGTTTGTATTTAGAGTATAATGTGGTTAGATGTGTCCCGATGTCGAAAAAGTTATGGGCGTGTGCAGGAATGAAGCTATGGGACACGATATAGGTAATAATATGATGACACATATACACATGGTGAGGTTACAATGTGGTAAATGCATTTATTTTGTGCAGAAATGTTACGATGCAGATATCTTGAGTTCATTCTAAGATTATTTACCATTTCCATACTCGCATGCTTGGCTAGCCATCATACCATTCTAAAAGGAAAATAGTAATAGGATGATACGATTCACCATAACATATATTATTATCATCTCTAACCTTGAGAAGCAACAATATATTCAATAGAGAAGCACTCAGGGGTCTTCTGCTTGTTATTCCCACTTCCAACTTACAATTCATAGGCTTTGCTATAAAAAATCATTCTTTATAAATGAAACTCTGTTGGCACGAAAAATATATTATACCAATCCGTGTGATGAGCCATGCCAAGCGATTTCCGAACCTCACAATGGAATTTGTAGTCAATGCCAAAGGTTTCCGTTCAGTTTCTTTGATCCTCATTGGATAAACTTTTGTATTTCAAGGCACAGCTCTTCCACAATGGCATCTCAACCAAAAGTAATGAAATGAATAATAGTTAAAAAGATATCTATAGGTATATAGTCTATGGAGAATCATAAGACAATGTACGAATTTGAACTGAGTAACAGAATGCCGAAATATCGATACATTCAATCAAATTTCATATTTAATGACAAAAACAAGTTCCTAGAAATGTATGATCTAGTTACGAGCATAGAAAATCTCCGAGAAACGCCGCTTTTATATTTAACAAGGTCTGTAGCTTCTGAGGATCTAATCTGTTTGTGCAAGTGCAATCTGAGAATACTTATTTGACGAAATAATCTTTGCCACAAAACCTCAAAAGGCTGCGTCAGCAATATGAAATAAGTACGTACAACAGAAAATCGTTAGCAGAAATCAATAATGATTTGCGCTCTTCGGAAATGGTATACGAAGAGATAATTATAAGTGTGTAGTCCCTAGGTCCCTACAAGTCATGTCGCATATTATTTTAGTGATGCATAATGCATAGAGGATTTTCCCGAGAACCAAGACTTAGATGGGTTGCAGTTGCAGCTACGTATTGATAGATAAATTGATTTTTAGCAGATTCAGCTGTTCAGACTTGGATTGGGGCACTGATATTTTGTTATGTATGTTCTGAATATCAAAACATTTCTTTCCAAGACAGATTGACAAAATTCTTAAAAAGATACTGCTTACTCCTCAGTCTAAAATTCGTCATTGTTATTGCAGTACTTCATTCATAAACTGATAGAGAGATGGAATTTTCTTTGACGCCGTCGCATATGAAGTACACGGACGAAGTCGAAGTAAAGTAAAATACGTAATTTTAAGTTTAATTTTTTTAAGAGCCACCCTCTTTAAGGTTTTGTATTTGCCAAATAGAAAATTGTCATTCAAGAAGTGTACACACAGCACTCTGTCCACTATGGTCGATTGAACTGGAAGGACAAATAGTAAGTTTTCCAACCTAACTTTTCGAAGTCGATCCGACGGGCTTTCTCTTCAATATCAGTCAGGAGAGTTTTTTCACATAAATTCTATTTTTTGGTCTTGTAGAGCACTATTTTTCGATGTAAAGTACCTCTTCTGGCTGTCTTCTTCCTCCTCTTCCATTTCAGGCAGGCGGGATAAACTTGGTCATCAACATCAACGTTCCTTTTTCCAGTTGTCTGATTATCACTACAACTTCGAAGATTTTGTCTTGAACTTTTCTTGCTGAAGGGAAATCCTATGCTTTCATAGTAGAAACTTTCATTTACTCTTTAAGTATGTAACACGATTTAGGTACTACAAAGGTACTAAGATATGTGTATAACCCCTGAAACAACTTGCTGGTACCCAGATGAAAGATTTTTCTCCCACTTCTCTCTCTCTGTCACTATGTCTATGTACTTGCTCTTTTTTCTGAACTAACCATTCCTCCCACGACCACGAATCACTAAGTTTTGATCTAAAAACTGCTTCTCGCCAAAAGGAAAAGAAAGTAGACTTTTATCCTATATTTAGAAAAGGCAATACTAATATTTATTGATTTTTCGGAGTCCCGGAGAAACGTGCTACTGGATATAATAATATTATGATATTATCAGTGTTCCATTTTAGCCGGCTAAAAATGATTTTGACCAGCCAGCCGGCTAAATTGGAATGGCTAGTGGCCAAAATGACCAAAAATCATGGGTTTTCAAATTTCCCGCCAAATCAAGGATGATTTTGTAAGTTCACATAGCTCCATTTGACTATTTTTTGGCAATTTTAGCCATTTTAGCCACTGGCTAAAAAGAATTTCAACCAGCCGGCCGGCCATTTTAGCCAGCCATTTTAACCAACCAGCCGACTGGTCATCAAACACTGGATATTATAATGTATTTACTTATTAGAACTTTGAAAATTAGTGTTCATTCATTTCTTATAATATGTATATATACAGTTGTTAAGATCATTATAATACCATAGGCTCATGAAAATGAAAACCCTTGAATTAATTTTAGTCTAGATACGATAAAACTCATTTGAATCTCAGCAGAAGTACAATTGTGTATAATCACTGGACATAAGATACAATTACTATGAACGCTTGAACATAACAACAATCGTAAAAGCAATTTCCATATCAAAGTGCCGTAATTTTTATGCAACACTTCAGAAATAACAGCATACAGCATTATAGTAGTTTACCCGATCTAGAAATTGAAAACATTTTTTTTGCTAGCAATTTTTTGTTTCGTCTTTTGGCCAATTCACTTTATGACTTATACATATCAATTAGAAACTACTTGTTTACAGGTTATATTATTATTTCATTGCTGCCACTTCGTCATCCATCACATTCTTGTTATTTGTGATTCTAGTTATAACGTTCAATAAAATGTACATTATTACGACACATGATTATAGAATCCAGAAATAGATACAGGTACTGGAGATAATTAAATTTTCTACATTTACAAAAAGCTATAGTACTTGGCGTGGGAACATGTCCAATACTTCGAATAGGTATATAGATTCATAATAATTATTATACTTCGAAAAGATGTATTATACAACCATAAACATCCTAACCCAGCCACGTTGGGTACTAAAAGGTTAAGCACGAACCCGCCTGTTTTGATTCCTGAAGTTCGTGAATACTTAAAAAGCATTTATATAATATATACAAATCAAAGTCGTAAATGGAAAATGGAACCAAAACCCAATCCAATATACACTTCTTTACAAAAACGCAATACAAGGCACAGTTATAATGTATTCAGGATACGTTAATATACGTAATCTAAGCCCTTAAATTGATTCTAGGTATTTGAATTTATTAAACTTTATCAGCATTTGTATCATTTGAAATTTTCAGTTAATTTATAAACAGAAGGGTGAAGGCTAACCCCACGCAGAAAGCACCGACATATGGGCTCAGTCTCTCTCCTATACGGGCGCATTTCCAAAATGTTCCCAAAACTCTGAAAACCAACAAAAATGATTTTTACTTATTCAAATTTTATTACAATTTTTATTAGTGATTAGTACTTCTGCACTCAATATTCAATACTAGTACGTACTTGTGCTTTTTGAGCTTATGTTATGTAAGTCAATATGTTTTCACTTATGTACCCTGACCCTACCAAAGCATACCTTCGTAAGAATTTTAGTACATGAACATGAAAGTTGAAGGTATGCGTTGGGGTACATAAGGGAAAATATTAATTGCTTATGTAAATTAAAAAAAGGCTTACCCGGTTTTGTTTCTGTCCAATACGGAGGGCAAAATGGAATGGATATACGTACATGTGCATATTATCAATGCAATGACCGTCAGGAGACTTTGGAAATTAAATAAGGCCGACTATAAACATGAAATCATTAAACATGCATGTTAACAACTTTCGCTTCCAAAATTAAACACAGAATTTCATACTTAAATATGTATTCAGTCAGCCTCAGCCATACAATTGTTGTATACCAGGCTCGAACGGTTGGGTTGGTGCAATGTGTCCCTCTAAGTTAAAGTACCACGGACCCTCTATCATCTATCTCAGAATATTAATTTAGACATGAGCCCCCAAAGTTTCATCGGATCTTCATCGAACATGGCCTAGAGGTTACGTTTCCACCCTCCACACCCCCACCCCTAACCTAACCTAAATGAAATAAACATAATAAACGATTTTAGGTCCAAAACCGGTGGAATGTCATTTTTCCTCATACCACCGTCGGGGGTGGGGAGGGTGTAAACGTGACCTTCAGGTCATGTCCGATAAACATCCGACGAAAATTGGGGGGTCATGTCTAAATATTCTGAGATGTAGAGGGTCCGTGGTACTTTAACTTAGAGGGACACATTGCACCAACCCAACCGGCTCGAACTGCTTAGTTTTATTTTTTAACTAATAAATAGCATTATATCTCTATATATAATCGCAGACTTGATAAATCAATAAATTTACCTGTCTATATATGTATATATGTCTGTACGTGTGGTAGGGAGAACCAAGGAAACTTACATACATTACGTTACGCAAAACCCACTCCCACCATGTGAAACGCAAGTGCTGACTGCAAGACTTTTAAATACCTCCTCCTCCCATTAACTATGCACACGTAATATATGCAGGCTCCTTAAAATCAAAATGCGCAAGTCCAACAGTCCAATTCCTCTAAACCACCGAAATGAGTCGTTTCATATTATTATGATAACATCAAAATAATAATAGAAATTTACATAAGAAGGTTGAGTGGTGATGGAATGGGAATGATTACCGAAAGGGGACATTTCGTAATAATCGTCAATTATCGAATAATAATAATCGAATTTCAAAACTTTTAATTCAAATTGGTTCTGCTATATCGACAAACTTATTCAATTTTTTTAGTAGAGCTGGGTATACTGTTTACTACCCTGTTGATTCCATTGGGCCAGTTGGACCATCTTTTTGTAGAATGAAATAACAGTACTGGGAGCCAGAGCCACGATTTATTCTATAAAAATATTTATTCGTAAGTTTGTACTCATGGGATTTGTACGGTTTTCCAAAATCCCACGGGGAATCTTATTTATTTGATTTTGAATGGGAAACGTTTTGGTAAATTTTGGGAGTTTTTTCGAAAATAGAGTTTTTCATTGTTCCCTGTATTTGATGCTACGAACTACAGTTATTAATTTGGTGTAGGAAATTCCTTTTTATCAGGAATTTGGGGCTGCAGCTAATTTTTCCAACCACTGTACAACACCATACTTAGAAGTCGATTTTGGAGGGGCAATGACGTCATACACTTATATGCATTTGGCTATTCCCGCAAAGCGCGAAAAATTTTGGCTTCTTTTGTTTAAAATGAGTTAAAAATAGCCTATAAAGCGAAATATTTTGGTATTTTGAGAAAAAATTTTCCCTTTTCTTGGATTTTGGGGGGCTGTTCCCTATGCCCCCCTCAATACAGCCTTGCCACTGCCACTGCCACAGAAAATAAAAGTATATTCATTAAAATATAATTTGTATTTACAAAATTAACATAATAACCCAAGATAATTACCTTAGTGATTATTATTGGGACTGGGATGAGGTAGCCTGATAGTCAGATGTAAACAATTGAAATTCAATTTTTTTTCATTTTGGTACAAAATTCGACAATTTTGTGCCAAAGAGAACCAGAGGGTGAGATGGGGACTGATAGGGCAGAGATAGGGATAGCCCTACTGATTTCCATGGAAATGAAATAAGAAAAAAATTGAGTTGTAATTTTTTTGCTTTGACTATCAGGCTACCTGACGCCAGTCCCAATAATAGTCACTAAAGGTATCTTGATAATAACCTAATGGGATGTTTTTATTACTGTGATGGGTGGCCTGCTGAATTTCTTTTGAGTGCTAGATTTGCCCCTTAGCTGGGTTCACTTATTATTATAACATCAAAACAAAAATAGAAATTTACATAAGATGATTATTTTCTGATGGAATTGATTGGCAAAAGGGAACATTAATGATCGTAATGTGCGCATTAATTAGCATTTCAAAACTCCTAATCCAAATTGGTTCTGTTAAATGGACAAACTTATTTAGCATTTTTTAGTGGAGCTGGTTTTACTTTTTATTACCCCCTTGATTCCTTTGTGCCAGCTTGCACACTGTTTTATAGAATTAATTAACAGTACTGGGGGCCACTATTTATCCTTCAAAAATATTTATTTGTAAGTTGCACTCATAGGATTTGTACGTTTTTCCAAAATCCCAGGGGGAATCTTATTTTTCGGATTTTAAGTGGGAGCTTTTTGGTAACTTTTTGAGCTGTTTATTAAAAATGGAGTCTTTCATTGTCCCCTGTATTTGATACTACGATCTACAGTTATTGTTATAGTTTAGTAAATTCCTTTTTATCAGGAAGTTGGAACTGCAGCTAATTTTTCCAACGCTGTAGATTATAAAAGTATATTTAAATTGTTGTATTTACAAATTTAATATAATAACCTAGGGGAAATAACGATGATTTTTTCGGAATTGTTTTTATCACTGTGATTGGTGGCCTGCTGAATTTTTCTTGAGGGCTAGGTTCGCCCCTTAGCTGGGTTCACTAGTATGTAGATAATAATGATAATGCACGTAAAAATCCAAATTGAAATTGTTTACCATTTCACGTTTGAAGCTATTTTGAAGACAACAAGAGTATTATTTTGCACAGTAAGCAGAAGTTTCAGGTTTTATTTAATTAAAGTTTTTCAGTTAGTTAAGTTTGACAGTACCAACTAGATTTTTATTTTTTGGCTAATTAATACTAATACTACGACTACATTTTACTTTTTCATTGCACTACGTGCACAGTTGACAGTGTGTACAGATTAATGTACATACTGCAAAAACATTTCTGTTTGAGAAACTCCCGCGTGCTGTAACGAAATCCCACAACGTATTCGTATTTAGTCTGCTACATACTGTAACTCACTGAAGCTATTGTCCCCCCAGCTAACTTCTGTTGTACAGAAAAGATAGGAAGCCTATCCCTTCGATAGTAACTAACTTAACATAGGGTTGGATTTGTCGCCCGTCCGGTATGTGTTAAAATTGATTTTAACGTGTGAAAGCTATGTCCAGCCCAAGGAGTGTCAACAGTTTCAACAGGAGGGTTCAGCTAGGCACTTTGCGTGAATATCTATAAGGGACAAATCCTACCAGTTGTCATTGGCAACAATCGGATAAGGGACGAAGAACGTCCCTTATAGATATTCACGCAAAGTGCCTAACTGAACCCTCCTTATGAAAAAACAGCCAAAGAGAAACCAAGGGATACCCCAACCAGTTAAAGCTCCTTGGTCCAGCCCTTCTGCCCTGTACGAAAGTCATTTTGGACATGATCGCTAGGCTGTTTCCATAGATTTGGATAGATTGGACATCTCCATTCATTTAATGTATTGCATTTTTATGACCTGCGAAGGACAGACTTAAGAGTGAATTGGGTAAAAGGCGGGGCAATTTAAAAGCTCAATTGATTTGTTTGACAACATTGAGAATATTGAGATTGTCATATTGTATTAGGCAAGCGGCATTTTTTGTATTTGCCTCAGATTACCCAAATTCCAAATGTAAACAAAAGTTCAATCATGTGACCGTATGTCGCATCTAGATCTACAGTACTAGTTATTATTACTATATATAATCGTGATACAGATACAGCAATAAAATTTACCTGCCTATATATGTATGTAACTATGTGTGGTAGGACAGCCTAGGGAACCTGCACATACTACGTAAGGCAAAACTCCCTCCCCCATGTGTAACGCAAGTCCTTTTGCTGCGTTGACAGTAACACTTTGGGACACCTCCTCCTCCCATCAGCTGCACACGTAATATATGCACGTTCCTTGAAATCGAAAAAGCTAAATGCGCATGACTACTCCCTTAAAACCATCGAAATGAGTTGTTTCATAATTATTATAACAATCAAAACAATAATACTCTACTTAAGTTGATTATTCGTGATTGAATGAAAATTATTAGCGAAAGGAGGCATTTGTAATGATCGTGCGTATTAATTAGCATTTTAAAACCAAATAGTACAAATTGGTTCTGTTGTATTGGCAAACTTATTTAGCATTTTTTAGTAGAGCTGGTTTTACATTTTACTGTCCCCTTATTTTGTGCCAGTTTGCACACCTTTTTTGTGGAATTAAATAACATTACTGGTAAACAAAATAACCTTATTGAAGTACCAATGATTTTTTTGGAATTGTTTTTGTTACTATGAGTAGCCTGCTGAAATTCCCTTAGCTGGGTTCACTAGTATAATCTAAGGCTGTTTCCAGTTCCGGGGCAGGAATGTGAAAAGCATATAAAATTGTGTAATGGTTATAGACGTTTCCCACAATTCCAGGATAACACAGGCAGGTACTGTAGTCATTTCAATACCTATTCATGTTAATTTAGTGACCGGTCACTAATTGTGGGAAACCTCTATTCTCAGTCTGCACTCTGACCATGTTCAAAAATGTTGCCTTTTTATTAACCTTAATTGTAATTATCAATTATTGAAACGTAACTCATTACAAATTAATGATAAAAACATGAAGCTATGGATGATGGATAGTTGTTAGAAGTAATCAGTGAAACATTTACATTTTACGTATTTAAATGAGAATACAGAATACAGTACTGCACTTTGAAGCGGTTGCTGGAAGTATCAACGTAAATAAGATCTCTTCTTATTTACGTGATTAATAAACTAGTGACAAGGCCGAGTTAAATTGCAATAAACCGTGGTAAAAGCTGTAAATAAGCATCGGTAAAAGAAAATAAAAATGTTCTTCGCACAATACCTACATGATATTTCAATAGGTGACCTCCACAAACTCAACTGTTTCAGTGTAGTAATGGAAAATACGTTAGCATTGAATCACAGTGACAAATGAAAATGGTATTCATTTACGAGAATTAAAAAATAAAGATGGTAATTTTATCCCTAATATTAACATAATAATTCTTGCAAGAAGTGAATCGACAAACAGTAGTCAATTCAATAAATGACCTGCAGACTTAACATTTTCAATGCAGAAATTGAAAACGATAATATTAAAGCAGTGACTAACGATAAAGGCATCTCCAGAGCACAGTGAAATGAATGAAGCTCCAGGTAAATGAAAAATGGTGTAAAACTGAAAAGAGATCAATAAGTAGGTTTCCTAATTGAAATATCTTACAACTTGCAAATACAGTAATTAATTGAGAATTCGGTTTCAACGGAAAGTGTAGAACATAATGTCAGAATCAGCCGAAGCAGAAGTAGACCTGGCTGTCCAGAATCACAAAACATGGATAGGTATGACATCTCCCTGGTTTCATGAAAATAGTTCCGTTTTGGCAGGTCTACAACTTCATAAATCTCAGAATATAAATTGAAAGGTTTTTTAATTATTGTACCACATTGCTGACCTGAACACTACAGTTTCAATGTAAGTATTGAAACTACTGAAATATAGCTTAACAGTGATAAACGACAATTATTATACCCTCTCCTAGTCTATTGTCGAGAACGAATATCTCCACAGCACAGTAATAAAGTTGAAATGACGAATGGCACAAATCTAAAAACAGGTCAATATAGTTCAAACAATGATTCAAAGTCATAAACGACAATGAC
Source organism: Tomocerus qinae (assembly GCA_020055645.1). Classification (NCBI taxonomy): domain Eukaryota; kingdom Metazoa; phylum Arthropoda; class Collembola; order Entomobryomorpha; family Tomoceridae; genus Tomocerus; species Tomocerus qinae. Next base: position 26,028,671 of record CM034549.1, read on the forward strand.
GGCAAATGTGCCTTCACCTAGTCTTTACAAAAATTACAAAATGAAATAATCCGAATGAAAGAATCAACAAACCACAATTGTATACTTCATTAGGTCTCGTTAAGTAAGTTTTCAAAATTGAAAAAAGGTTATTATTGAATGACAGTGACTAACGCCGGGGCAAGTGTCTCCACAGCACAGTAATAAAGTTGAAATGGCGAATTGCACAAAACAAATAACAGGTCAATATAATTTAAATAATGGTGCACTATGATAAACGACAAAAAGTACCCTCCTATTCTTTACTTTACGAAAATTACAAAATGAAAATGATTCTCATGATAGAATCAACAACCATCATTGCATAATTCATTGTCTTGTAAAGTAATTTGTTCAATTTGAAAATATGATAATATTGAATGACTGACTAACGAAAACTATTACCCGGTGCGAGTGTCATCACAGCACAGTAATAAAGTTGAAATGACGAATGGCACAAAACTGATTGCAGGTCAATATAATAGAAATAATGATTCACTATGATAAACGACTAAAGGTGCTCCCTCCTATTCTTTACTTTAAGAAAACTACAAAATGAAAATGATTATCATAATAGAGTCAACAACCACAATTGCTTAGTTTATTATGACTCGTAAAGTAATTTGTTGAAATTGAAAATATGATGATATTGAATCAGGGTGACTAACGAAAACTGTTACCCGGTGCGAGTATCGTCACAGCACAGTAATAAAGTTGAAATGACGAATGGCACAAAATTGATTACAGGTCGATATAATTCAATTGATGAATCACTATAATAAACGACAAAAGGTACCCTCTCCTAGTCTTTACGAAAATTACAAAATGAAAATGATTCTCATGATAGAGTCAACAACCACATTTGGATGGTTTATTATGACTCGTAAAGTTTTTCCCGGGTTTGGGATTGGTGACAGGAACTTGATTTCAATACGCCCCAATGATATGCAAATTGGCTTTAGGCCTCTTATACTAGTGATGAAGAAGAAAACAATAAATTACTCCGAGGTCAAAGATCATGTCAACGTCATTCTCGAACTTTAAACTTGTTATTGTCTCGAAAACATATACTGAAAGTTTCATTGGATTATCTCAATCCGTTCAGAAGTTATTGATGCCATACACAGACAGACAGACAGACAGACAGACCGACAGACTGCAGGGGTGATCGCATAAAGCTATCGGTTACAAACCGATGCTTAATAAGGTACCACATATTTAGAGTTGATCCACATATTGCGTAATCAAAAATTTATCGGTTTTTAGAACCATCTTTTCCCTCTGTCATCCAATGTCAACATTTAAGGTGGCTGTTCCTCTTTTATTTCGAAATTCGAAATTTTGAAATATTTCAAAATTCAAATAAAAATATGCTTCTAACGGTAGCCGAAACCCATAGCCCTACTAACCGAAAAACTAACTGGAGATATAACCACACAATCGCAGTATTCGACGCTGGGCAGTATAATATTGCAATACTTCAAAATAACAAAATGGAAAGTTCCCAAGGAAGTTCCTAATTTTGAATGGTATGTAGCTATTTAACACAGGGAGCCAATAGCAACAGCAATCTGCACTGCAAAATCTTCATCCAATGTGCCCAAGAATTTGTTCATGCCATGAACTGGCTACATTTGGACGTAGAGGCACATTTGCATTTCCACACATTTCGAGTATTGCACTGCTATCCCTTGGGTGGGACATCAGTAACCATGGGATCGAATTACTACTGACTGTGATCAAGCAATGACACTATGAAAATTATGGCACCATCAGCGTTGGCATAGAGAAAAAGCTCTATGCTCTAGCTCATGTCAAGTTGATATCAGTGCATTGCTTCAATGTCGGATATTCTATGACTTGCACATCCGGTCAAGTATGAGGCAGTTTACATTTCAACCTTTTTCATGAAACTCTCTTTGCTATTTTTGATATAACTTCCAGAGTTTTACTCCGGTTTTCTAATGATGTACATTTTCGGAAAGGTAAACGCAATGGCTAGGATTTAATTTGGGAAAATGTTCGATTATTGTCTCAGTTTTTATACATGTCACACTTTAATGATGAAATCTGGATAGAAATTCGCATAAAATTTTGAACCATTGCTACTGCTAAATAATCAAAAAAATCGAAAATTTTCCCAAATTAAATCCTAGCCAATGTTTTTACCTTTCCGAAAATGTACTTCATTAGAAAATCGGAATAAAACTCTGGAAGTTATATCAAGAATGGCAAAAAATTTTAACATGTATTTTGATAGTCACCAGAGATTCCCAAATCGTATACACAGTCACCTTAAGGGAAGCGTATGAATCTGAAAGTGGGAAAACTCGATAACTTTGTATATAGTAAAATAACCATGGATATAATTTTCCATGAAGCAGAATAGTCAATTTATTGCACAAAAGTAGTTTGCAAGCTCTTTCTTGTTCTCTCTTCTTGCTACTCATATCACTTATCAACTTTGAATCTAAATATCTCCGAACCGAATTACTTATTGGGACTGTGTAGACCAATGAATTTTTAACTTTTTTTCTCTCGACTAGGTTGAATTTAGGCTACGGTACCTCGTTGCCATTGTTGACGGTAAACATTGTTTCCAATTCATCTTTTACCAAGGGCAACAAAGGCAACACTCTCATTTGGTTATGTAAAACTCATCATATATAACAAATCTAACCTAAATGAAATAAACAAATTCGACAGTTATCTATAAAAATTATTAGGTTAGGTTCGTTACATTCAAAACTGGTGGAATTTTATTTTTCCCCAGATCCCCCCTTATCATTTGTTTATTTCATTTAGGCTAGGTTTGTTATATCCGTAAAATATGGACCCGGTAGGACTATATTAATTTATTATACGATAAGTGGTAAAGTCATTGATGAGGGTGTTGCCGGTGGTAAGTGGTAAAGATGAATTGGCACCAACGTTTACCGTCAACAACACCCTACCGGCAACGAGGTACCACTGTCTATATAATCAGTCCTCGACTGTGAACAAACTAATTTTTGATACTGTTTTTAAGTTTTTATGCTGTTTTCCACCTCCGACACTTTGGAAACCCATTCCAGCCCATTGGAAACTCAATCCAACACAACTTTCATGTTTTCAAGATGTTTTTTTTTGCATATTCAAACTAGTTTGTGTACGATTGAAATCGATTTTTGAAAAATCAGTTTTACATAAATAAAGTAGGGAAGAGAGAAAAGTCATGCTTCATTCGTGGCCCTACCTAAAGGATTTTGGCTTAATCTATCGGGTCATCTAGACTTTAGACACCGTTAAAACATATACCAGGAGAATATCATAAAAATTTGATTATATAATTATATTCTAGCACTTCAGCATTTTTGACTGACTGACAAGGTGACAAGTACAGGCTGTTTATTCACTGAGCCCCAGTTACAGTTTTTTAGATCATGAAGAACATATAATACAGATTACATCCGACTTCCTTTACAGCAACCGAATCAACTCAAAAACCGATAGACCTACAAAAAAGTTTAAATAGGCAAACAGATAGTCCACAATCCCCTGCATTCGGCTCCGAAAGAATATTTCAAACATATTGGTCCAATCTGGAGGTATAAACGTTTTCGTGCGGAATTTGCAATTAATCGCAACTACATAAAAAAGTTTAAAATATTCTTTCGGAGCCGAATGCTGTGGGTTATGGAGTATCTTTTTCCCTATTTAAACTTTCTTGTAGCTCTTTTGGTTTTTGAGTTGATTCTTTTGGCGCAAAAAAAGTTAAGAGGCAATATGATAGTCAGATTAATTTTCCGGTTTCGTTTTTTGGTCTATATATTACCCGATTCTATTTAGTACTTATTTAAATGAGAATATGGCACTGTACTATCTAATATAATAAGTGCCATATCGGTATATCGGACAGCATATATAATGATGCCACTTCAACCTATGACATATCCACAGAATTATATTATAGTACCTAGTATATAGACTAGAAGCAGGAAACGAGCCTTTGCAGTTGGTTAATTGCGTATCAGAGGCGACCCACAGAAGTGTTAGAAGTGCTAATCACATAAACAATAGAGTTTATGCATTTGATTGGTTATTGTAGGCTGTTAGTTAAGGCGACCTAAAGCAGAAGGCCGAGGCTTTGGACATATCATAGGGGAGTCCGGTAAATGTCAAACTCTCTTATGGGACTTTCTCTACTGAACCCACCTGATGCGGGGAAGGGGAGGGGGCGGGAACCAGTCTATTTGCCTTGGTTGTAACCAAGTTATAACAATAATTTAGCTATAGTCTACTCTGTTGTATTGCTGCCCCAGCTCAACATCTAAGTACAGGAGGGTACACGACTCACTCTCGTCATGTAAACAGTAAAATCATTGACTTTTGTCGAAGTCAGAGCTGTCCCCCGTAAGGCCTATGCTAAAGTGAAAACAACGTATGTGAGGCTGTCACAAAGCCCTGCCCTGTGAGAAAGTCATTTTGGATATCATTCTAGGCTCCAATTTGATCTGTTTTTCACACCCTATGGAAACAGCCTAGAGATGATATCCAAAATGACCCTCACAGGGCAGGACTTGCTCTGATTGGTCAATTTCAAAAATGCATCGACCAATGAGAAGAGAGATTTATTTCCGTTTCGAATTTAAAATTATCTCCCTGGGCTAATTGTGCTCGGATCTAATTCCGACAGTGCTGTCCGAATTATCCTAGGGAGATAATTTTCAAAAGTCGAAATTTTTGCATTGCCCATGACCAACTTGGTAGTCAAGTGGCTTAGTAAATTGTCTGATCTGTCAAGTAATTATATATCCTTGGCTGGATTTGTCTAGAATCTATACCCAATTGCCAGCAAATGGATCTTGACAGTTTCCCTCTAAAAATGCCACAACTTTTGTAATGAATTTCATGGCCGACAATGAGTAATGAGGAGAATCGGCCACAATATCTATAGATATTATAATACATAATAAATCAGAACACGCCATTTCATTTCAAAATTTTATGATTTTCATAAACATTTTCAGGGGGAATATTTATTGCTACATTTGACTTCTGCATTACAGTAGTTTGATATAAGTATATTTTTACAGGGACATTTTTTACTTAGACAGTTTTACCCTTGCACTTGCAAATGGATTGAGAGGTGTACGATGTTACAGATCGCAATGCAGTTATGTACTTTATAGGTGCCTCAGGTCATCCAGTGGTGTCGATTTCAGCCGTCCGCCACGGACCGACATTTACTTCACTTACCATACATTCAATAATCCCATTGGCACATTGTAATTTAAGATTACCATATTTTCTAGTCTTTAGAGAACTTTACATAAAATATTAATTAATAATGATTATAGCAGCGTCACATATTAACCATTTGACTGTCAATCTTGATTTAATAATAATTAAGACTGATACAAAAAGTGCAATATACTTAATATTTATGAATAGTATATATAGAAAATAATGATTGCAATGAATAAAAAAGGTAAGAGTAATCTAAACTCTGCGATATTTGTGGCACTTATACACACAGGGTCATTCATATCAACCCTTATATCCCTCCCAGAATGGAACCTCATGGTTCGGGACCCTAGCAATACAGAGCTATCCCTCCCAGTCTAGTCTGAGAGGGACATTATATCCCTCCCCGATCTACTACACATACAAAGTCGTGCAATATACCATAAATCGTGTCATTGCTAATTGCTAGTCAAGTAATGGGTACTAATTTTTACCCGATATAGATTTTAATTAAAAATCTAGGACACTTCCCGGACATCAACCTTCAACTCACATCGCACGAGGATGCAAGCCCTTAGACGGAAAAAATCACTATACTTAAAACTTTTTGGTTATTTTGATTTACGTCTTCGGGTAAAAATTAGTGCCCTTTACTTTACTGGGTATGACACGATATATCTTGAAAACTGGGAGGCCTTCCATTCTCACACTGTAAAAGGAAGACGTTCTATTTCTGGAGAGTATACTAAAATTCAGTTGTGTCCAGAGTCCAGAGCAGCTGCTGTTTAGAAATTATTTAAGGCCAAAATAGTCCATAAATCGCCTGAAAATGAACTACAAACCCTCATATCACCATCTCGGGAAGTAACACTAATTTCGGATTGAAATTTGGAGTTTAGGCCCTTTCATATGACAAAGATTTAATAATAGCTTCTAAGAATTTCCCTTAAAGGGGACGGACATACCCTCCGAGGGGGATTAAATATCCCGCAATTACAATTTCGCCAAAATAAGTTCCTAGCGATGGTTTTACTGATTTTACATGTTTTCAGTGATTTTCACCATTTAAATCATTTAGAGAACTAATGGGTTCCAAAATATTGTGTGCAGAGGCTCTTTGAAGCGATTTCTTTTTTAGGTTAAAAAGTTTCTAGTCATTGCGTATGGATTGGATGGTTTGCTTTATGCTCTTTAAAACTTGGACATCTATTAGGACCGAAATCTAATTTAGCATTAATTTTAACCTGAAATCACAAAAAATTAACTAAATTATACAAAATTAGATTGCCTGTGGCTACATCATTTACGTATTTTTAGAGATTACTTCGAGGAAAATATTAATAGAAATGGATAAAAGGTGAGACAAGCAGTCCACGTTCTACAGAAAAAGCCTAATCAAACCGCAAAAAAGGGTCGGCCATGGAATCGAAGATAACAGCATTAAATATGCTCAATTAAGCGGCATTAAAAAGCCCCACCAAGCAGCAATAAAAAAGCCCCACCAAGCAGCAATAAAAAAGTCCCTCCAAATAGCAAAAAATAAGCGAGACAAAGCAGCCTTATAAAGCACGAAAAATGAGTATTAAACAACCCCGACCTAAGAGCATTAAATACGCCACACCAAGCAACACTAAATAAGCCCGACCAAGCAGCATTAAATAAGCCCGACCAAGCAGCATTGACCAAGCAGCATTAAATTAACCCCACCAAGCAGCATTGACCAAGCAGCATTAAATAAACCCGACCAAGCAGCATTAAATAAACCCGACCAAGCAGCATTGACCAAGCAGCATTAAATAATCCCGACCAAGCAGCATTAAATAAGCCTGACCAAGCAGCATTAAATAAGCCAGACCAAGCAGCATCAAATAAGCCAGACCAAGCAGCATCAAATAATCCCGACCAAGCAGCATCAAATAAGCCCGACCAAGCAGCATCAAATAAGCCACACCAAACAGCATTAAATAAGCCCGACCAAGCAGCATTAAATAAGCCACACCAATCAACATTAAGTATGCCCGACCAATCATCATTAAATAAGCCACACCAAGAAGCATTAAATAAGCCCGATCAATCAGAATTAAATAAATTCGACCAAGCAGCATCAAATTAAACCCCACCAACCAGCTTAAAATTAAACCCCACTAAAATAAATTTTAATAGTCAATATTAATCTATTTTGATTTTCTTCTGATTTCCATAGTCAAAAAATAAATTAATATTGATAATGAAAATCAACAGAAAATCAAAATAAATCTATTTTGCAATTCCACCAAAAATGTGTACACGGTCCCCTTTACTCAGGCGAGCTACTGTTACGGCTGGCCGTAGGTTTAATTTTTGGACCGCAGGGGGTGTGTCCGGTTTTGTCCGTTTTCGAACTCGACCTCGCATTTGAGTTATCGTGCTAACGGACGGACAGAGACACACAAACAGATCAGGAACTCCTATAAAGCGGTATTGCCCACCACTTAATAAGTGCAATCATCGTTTCATAATCGAATACACCGAACTCTACAAACTAACTTTTTGGTATGGTTTCCTTTATTAATTACTTAAAATAAACCATTACAAAGCGGATATATAATAGAAAAGGAGTTTATCCAATCTAAGGTAAAAGAATGTAACCGGTTACCTCTTTCGACTGACAAACATTGCCTGACCTAGACCTAACTAAAACTGTACCAAACGAGCTATTGTCTAGAACCTATACCCATTTGCTGGCTAATGGGTGTAGAGAGGTTCCATCTAAAAAAGTGCATCAGGTTTGTAATGATATTCATTACAAATTGTTGATGGCCGATGCGGAAATGAGGGGAGACGGCCAAAATATCCATGGTTATTATAATAAATAATAAATCTGAACACAGTATTTTCATTTCAAAATTTTATATGATTTTCATAAACATTCTCAGGGGGAATATTTATTGCAACATTTGACTTCTGAATTACAGTAGTTTGATATCAGTATATATTACATACCCTTTAGCATATATTATTACCACCATCCTAAGCTACACTTACTTCATTGCGTACTCAACTCTATGAATAATGCATAGCTATATTGTATGTATATATTATGTTATTGGATTAACTTTCAAACTATAAAAACAACACAATAGACTAAATCATCTTAATTACTTACTGTAAGGAGCAACTGTTGACACAATGACACAACTATTATTATGTTGACACAAAATAGACAGTAGACATACTGAAAGGTTTAGTAATTGTAGATTTTTCGGTTATACATCATCAATATTCAAGTCACTGCATAAAGAATTTTCAATTACATTACAGCATTTCCGAATAAATTATGTAACTAATTTTACTTATTAAATTATTTACCTACAATATAATTTATTTATTTGAAATTTTATAATGTATTCGGAATTTCTATAATTTATTCGGAAATTCTATAATTTATTCGGAAATTCTATAATTTATTCGGAAATTCTATAATTTATTCGGAAATCCTATAATTTATTCGGAAATGCTGTAATCTAATTGAAAATTCTTTATGCAGTGACTTGCAATATTGATGATGTATAACCGAAAAATCTACAATTACTAAACCTTTCAGTATGTCTACTGTCTATTTTAAGTCAACATAATAATAGTTGTGTCAACAGTTGCTCCTTACAGTAAGTAATTAAGATGATTTAGTCTATTGTGTTGTTTTCATAGTTTGAAAGTTAACCCAATGACATAATTATAACTTGTACTATTCATAGAGTGGTGCAGTGTGATATGATATGATAAGTGTAGCTTAGGATGGTGGTAATAATATGATATGCTGAAAGGTATGTAATATATTCTAATATCAAACTACTGTAATGCAGAAGTCAAATGTTGCAATAAATATTCCCCCTGAGAATGTTTATGAAAATAATATAAAATTTTGAAATGAAAATACTGTGTTCAGATTTATTATTTATTATAATAACTATGGATATTTTGGCCGTCTCCCCTCATTTCCGCATCGGCCATCAACAATTTGTAATGAATATCATTACAAACCTGATGCACTTTTTTAGATGGAACCTCTCTAGACCCATTTGCCAGCAAATGGGTATAGATTCTAGACAAAACGAGCTATTACATGATTTTCTTCAATAAATGGAATAAAATTTATAGAAATTTCCAGTATTTTACCCATGATATAGAGTAACTGTGGATATTGCATGGCTTTTTACGATGAATAGAACCGAAATAAAGGTTTCTCACAATTGCTTGCTGGTATGTAGTGAGTAGTGCTCAGTAGATGGAGGTATAACTTTATACACCAATAAAGCTGGGATTTTATGTCTCTATCTACTGAGCTCATAGAAACAGAAAGACATGATAAAGGTATCTTCCTATATCTACTGAGCTTCAGTTCAACTGGTGACCAGAAAGCAATTGTGAGAAACCGTTATTATATTACTTCAATTATTTTCAGTTTATGACCCGCTCCCCCAAAATGAGTTAACAGTGTCCCTGAATCTTCTTTATATCAAACGAGCAATTTTTGCTTGACTTTGTAAGATGAATATGGTCGTAGTTACGGCGATATATTCAGTTATTTTCCGTTTTGGCCCACTTACCCAATAACGGTTTAACTCTGTGAACAATTTTAAAAACTACTATTGCGTGACGTTACGGTGAATACAGAGAAATTTACTATTTTTAATTTCTGAAGCCCTCCATCGGGCAGAGGGTGGGTGGTGTAACTGATTGTGCCCATTACAAACTCCGTCCTATTTACCTCAAGATTGAACAGCCTATAGCTCCAACCATAGAATACCGATGGTGGCTGTGAAGCTGGCGCTTCACTATAGAAGACCAGCTTCCATAAGAGAAATGGTCCACACTTGGAATACACGTAGGTACATACGAGAGCCAATGAGAGAGCGGCTGCGTCCGACCAATAGCAAAACGGCTGCGTACCTTGTAGCAACAGCAAGGAACTCTTGATGAGAGATATACTTGGGAGACGTATAGGAGTTCCCATCTAAGAGACCTTCTGGCCTGGGAAGGTGTTCTCACGTTGAAATATGAAACTTTAGGAAGTCAATCAACTCCCTAATAGATGATTTTAAAAAATAATATTTTTAAAATATAACCCGCCGTTCGGAAGTTATGGCGGGTTTTCTGCCGAGGGGGGTTTGCAAAAGTTATCCCCGATTTTCTCGAAAAGTATTCATCCGATTTCAATGGGATTTTTTTTGTTGTGTTCCCAAACACATTCCTGAGAAGGGGTAAAAATCAATTTTTGGTCAATGTTTCAAAATTTTGAAAAAAAAATTAATCGAAATTTCGAAAATCACAATTTTTTGAAATTTGGCATAATCTTGCTTTTGGTATGGTTGTTATGTTATCTATAATGCATATCAGCAAAGCAAATATCCATGTCACTATATTTCTTATACTTATACTGCCTATTCCATGACCTTTTGCCAGAATTTGCTATTTTTTCTAAGTCTTCTTATCTTCTCTTATGTTAACGAATGCAGTCATTCAACATTCACAGAAAAGAGCGACAAAGTCACTCTTGGAAATATTGTGCTATTATACTATGTACAGCAGATGCATGAGTCATATATGTAGTCATCATCGGTTCATGACTAATGTCATAATCGTCACTGCCCCTTCTTCTCAGCTCCTGATAATGCTGTACACTTAAATAGAACTTCGCCCATGTTTGTGAGAGGTACAAAAGTCATTATTCTGTAATGCAGCCTCAGTTTCATTCTGTATTTGGAGTCAGTCACTTAACAGATTTGGGAAACGAGGTTCAACTGCAATTTCATTCACGGAAATTGTACTGCCCTTTACGGCAATAGAACCGGTGAGAACACATTATTTAAACATACCTCACTAATCTTAATGTTTTATTGTATTTTTGTTAATTTTTACTTTTTATTTATTGTACTTTTTCATTTAATTTTTCTAATTAAATTTTTTAAATTAAATTTTTTAATTTAGCTTTTTAGATTAAATTAAGTTTTAATAAATTTTAACTTCTGATGTTGAAAAATTTGACAACCACTAAATGTATGTGTCGTATGTAAATCTATTATTTTTAGAAATAATAATGCCACAATGGAAGAAATGTTGCAATCCGTACAGTATATTAAGCCATAGGAAAAAACGCATATGCAGACAGTTAAATGATTAAACTGAGCGATTTTAAACCTATTTATGCCAGGTGGAAAAGCAATGCAGTAATGCGTTGGCTAACAAGCGGGCGAATTATGACTTTTGAACCTATAACAATGTGTCCCTTTTCATGGAAATATATAATCAGGTTAGTTTTAGTTACCTAAAGTGCAAAGTTCTACATCAATATACTAAGGCACTAAACCATCTAAGTAGCAGGTTCCAAGAAAATTATTATTCACGCTTTAGGTTTCTTTGAGTCCCTTTTCTTTTGAATTATGACTTTTGTCCCTCTCACAAACATGGGCGAAGTTCTATTTAAGTGTACAGCATTATCAGGAGCTGAGAAGAAGGGGCAGTGACGATTATGACATTAGTCATGAACCGATGATGACTACATATATGACTCATGCATCTGCTGTACATAGTATAATAGCACAATATTTCCAAGAGTGACTTTGTCGCTCTTTTCTGTGAATGTTGAATGACTGCATTCGTTAACATAAGAGAAGATAAGAAGACTTAGAAAAAACAGCAAATTCTGGCAAAAGGTCATGGAATAGGCAGTATAAGTATAAGAAATATAGTGATATGGATATTTGCTTTGCTGATATGCATTATAGATAACATAACAACCATACCAAAAGCAAGATTATGCCAAATTTCAAAAAATTGTGATTTTCGAAATTTCGATTAATTTTTTTTCAAAATTTTGAAACATTGACCAAAAATTGATTTTTACCCCTTCTCAGGAATGTGTTTGGGAACACAACAAAAAAAATCCCATTGAAATCGGATGAATACTTTTCGAGAAAATCGGGGATAACTTTTGCAAACCCCCCTCGGCAGAAAACCCGCCATAACTTCCGAACGGCGGGTTATATTTTAAAAATATTATTTTTTAAAATCATCTATTAGGGAGTTGATTGACTTCCTAAAGTTTCATATTTCAACGTGAGAACACCTTCCCAGGCCAGAAGGTCTCTTAGATGGGAACTCATAGAAGCCTAAGCTGGTCTTCCTCTTGTTCCTTGGCTCCAACCGTTGGAAAGTTATAGTGGACCGTAACATAGGAATTTCCGGACGGACAAAGAAATTGTATTGTAATGCAAAACTACAGGAAGAAAAAAATCCTGTCAAAAATGTCTAGAAATTCTATTTTTAAAATGCCGAATTCGAACAAAGGCTACCCACACAACGGGTGCCCTTAAATTAAAACCCAATCATCTATATGCATGCAAAAGGGCTGCCTTTTTGGAACGCGTTTCAACTGCTGAGACTCCTTCTAATTCGTTTACTTTGCATTTTTTCTTGAAATCGAATTTAACTTTTGTTGGCTTTCTTCGTCTTTTAGACTTTTGCTCTTCTGCTTCGTCTACGTCCAATTCGTTGTCGTCTTCTTTTTCTTTAGTCAATTGTAGTTGACGTACCATTTTAATTTGTTGCCTTTCACTGATAGGTAGATAATGGAATACGGTATTTGCACAACTTCTTTTAGGCCTTGTCACAGTTACTACAGCCTGTTTTTTGGAAGGTCTTCCATTTTTCGTTTTAATGTTTCCTCTCTTTGAAGAAGCAGAAGAACTCTTGTCTAATTTTACGCCAGAACCACCAATTGGAGTGCCTGAATGAAAGGCAATAATAATATACCTTTATATAATTGCATAATATGCTTAAAACATTAACACGGTTACAAATAGTTACAATGCATGTTAGAAAATTAAGTATTATATACTCATACTCATGCATTGTATAATATGTAGTACAATATACCTACTATATACTATTTACTTTTTATGGCATGGACATCACTCCTAAAAAAAGGTGAATCTTCAAAAACGAGACCGGACGTATGCAAAATGTCTAGGATATATGTAATGTGTATTTTCATAAACCAAAATTTTAAGTTTTAACGAACCTTAACCTAATTTAAATTAAACTTATGAAATACGAGATTCTGTTGAGAAAGTTAATAGATTTTTACTACGATTTTCGCTTATTGTTAGTTTATTATTTGCTGCCAATAAACTCAGCAAAATATTACTGCGGAAAAATTTGAATCTCACTTTGAATCTGGAACTTTGAAAGATTTACGTGTTAACATTTTGGTTAGATTTCAAAATATGCTAATATCTAACCGCGTATTTAATTTTTTGTAATATGCATTTTGCTTTTACGGTCACCCTACCGCCCTACCAAGTACATTAGCCAAGATTTACATTCATACATAGATATATAGGTAGGTGAAATTGCTTTATCAAGTCTACTATTATATTATAGAGATTTGACAGTCAATCAGTTGTTTTAAATTAGGTTAGGTTTGTTAAAAGTCAAAATTTTAGTTTCTGAAAATACATCTGCAAATGCAAATGTCCGGTCACCGGTCTCTGTACACATTCCTTGTAGTAGCTTAATATACAGTGTAAAAAGTAAAAATACATTTGATTGACATCTTCTTAAGGGTCAGGTATATTCAAGGCTACGTATTAGAAGTACATAGAGCCATTTACTTTATGACAATACAGAAAAATACTTTTTTGGAAAACTGGAAACTCCTCCGAGAATACTGGTCGTAGAAAGACGAAAATAGTCTCTAAATTCGCAGAAAAACCTGGTTGAGGTCTGGTATTCAGCGCTATTCATATTCATCTCCAATTTCGAGATATTAAGGGTTTAATTTTAAATTCACAATATCTCGAAATTGGAGATGAATATGAATTAGCGCTGAATATCAGACCTCAACCAGGTTTTTCTGCGAAGACCAATCTTGTCTTTCTACGACGAGAGGAGTTTCCAGTTTTCAAAAAAAAGTTCAGGGCTGATTTGATAGTCGAGGTCAGGATCAAGTTACTTGGTAACCGGGACCCTTAAGGAAGGGAGGGAAGTACCAGTAATAATTAGTCAGTGGCAGTTTTTAGGAGTAATTCCCCTTACTTAGGAGCCGATTTCGGACACAATTAACACTAGTTAGAAAAAAATATTTACCTTTGGTCAATGATTGAAGATTGATTCTCTTAACAAACACAAATGGTCTAAGTAGTAATTTGCCATCTAATGCGATAATCTCTTCTGTGCTCATTCGTGCAGCAGGCATTTCCGAAATATTATTTAATGATGCATCAATCACGGATGCATCAACTGGCCCAAATAGTGACAGATCCACGTAATTCTCTTTGTTTGATACTGATATATCTTCTGTATCATCAATTGATACCTTAGATTTCTTTTTCCTTGGGAGTTTCCGTCTAGGGGTTATGGGCTTTCTAATTTTGGGTTTTCTAACAGCATCTGTAGGTTTGTTTTCGAATTTGTCAGTTACGGCAGTATCTTGGGAGCTCGTCATTCCGGTCGAAAAACAGCATTCAGTTTCGTTTTGTGGAGCTGCTCTGTTGCTGCTACTAAAAAGACCAGAGTGTGCCAGATCGTCTGTTTCCGGAGATACTTCACTTCTATAGCTGTGGCTACAAATGCTAATACAGCTTTCCCTGCCAGGTGACATGACACCTGCTAAACTATTGTCATTGGATTTGAATTTCTTCCCCGGGGGACCTGTTTCAATATCACTGTTTGGAAGGTCTACATCATCATCGGTTATTTCACCCAGTTTTTGTTCCTGTGCTTCACAGCTAGTTGAATTTCTGAATATTTTAACATTAGGATCTGGCGTAAACAAATCTTCTATTCCATTACTAGTTAAAAATTTCCTTTTGCCCATAGTTTTGAACATTTGTGATCCTCTGCTAATAATCAATTCTGCTTTTTTAACTCGTTCATCGTGCATCTTCGGTTCTGTCTCCACTACATCTGCAATAGATAACATTTCAGGTGATTTTGCACCTGAGACCAAACATGACAAATCTGTGATTGGCATTAGTTCTGATGAAGCTGTCTCGGTTTCATTGTAATTGTCGCTCTCGTTCATTTCAAAGCAATCATCTTGCATAAACATGGAAGGTACTAACGATAAATTTTCTGCATCCGAAATGGGCGATAGAGAAAGGTCTAAACCATATAGTGCATAAATGGTTTCTTTGTCGTTTTCTTGGCAATGCTGTGATTTTGCCTGAATAGTATCTGTTAGAATAATTTTGTTCTCATTTCTCTCAACTTTTTCGTAATAGTTGATTAAACAGGTTTGTTTATCTTGCTCCACTTCCACATTCCCATCTGCAACCTCCCCCACTGAAACCTCCTCATCTCCATCTACAACCTCCTCATCTACGACCTCCGCTTCCCCGTCTACAACCTTCCCATCTGTACCCTCCTCATCCCCATCTGTAACCTCCTCATCCCCATCTACAGCCTCCTCATCCTCATCTACAACCTCCGCTTCCCCGTCTACAACCTCCCCATCTGTACCCTCCTCATCCCCATCCGTACCCTCCTCATCCACATCTGTAACCTCCTCATCCCTATCTGTAACCTCCTCACCCCCATCCACAACCCCCTCATCTCCATCTACAACCTCCGCATCCTCATCCCCTTCTATAATCTCCTCATCCCCGTCTACAACCGCCTCATATCCATCTATAACCTCAACCCCGTCTACAACCTCCTCATCCCCATCCACAACCACCTCATCTCCGTCCACAACCTCCTCATCTTCATCTGTAACCTCCCCATCCATAACCTTCTCATCCTCATCTATCACATCCAAGTTCAAATCTGATAGTTGGGTCGCCGCAGTCGAGTCACCTGGGGCATCTCTACAATCGGTTTGAGAAAATGCATCCGTCTGATATGGACGAGATGGTGTGGGACATTTTGTCTGTAATCGTTTGTCAATTGCTTTATTGACAATTGCCTCAATTTGTGGTAAAGAGAACGTGTTCGTACGCATGTGTTTCTCCATTTTCACCATGCAACGAGCCATCTGGTCTAACTTATTTTCCAAATTTGATGTCTTCGGTTGTACACTTTGGTCTTCGAAGAAAGCAAAATTCACTTTTTTTACATTTACTCCGAGTGCTATATGAGTACAAAAGCCGAAAAAAATATTAATACCATACGAAATTTGCAAGCATTTTAATTTATAATCATAATCAGAAAAGTCCAACCGAAATGAATTCCAATTCTGGTTATACTGAAACGACATCTGCAAAAATATAAATTTTTCATGTTCCAAATCTGTGGTTATGAAAAAGAGGATCTCTTGAATAAGTAAATTAGGAATTATTGAAACCAATTCAGGTATCCGGATTGACCTTTTTGCTATTAGGCATTTGGTGTCTCGGAGTGGAGAATTGAAACTGTCATGTGTAAGTGAGGTACAGTAAATATTGACTGCTGTAGTGTAGATACAGATTTAGATTTCAGCACCCTGGCACATCAAATGTCTAACCTCGAAAAGGCCAATTCTTCCACTCGAGGCTAAAATGGCATATAATTTTATGATTAGACCTCGCTCAAGAAAAAATATCTTATAGAATCGCAAAGTCTGTCTGTTAGGGAACAGATTAACTCCACCGATATGGTATTGAGTATTGACCGATTTTGATGGAGAACATAACTCTTTAAAGGCGATTCTTTTTTTCTATTATTTACATGATGTAAACTGTAAAGTGAAAGTAGATGAGGCCCTGTTCTACATCAAAAAAGTAAAAATGGGCTGGTTTAAAAAAAATAACTCCTACCTGCTTAATAAAAAAAGTTAAAAAGGCCCTGAACTTAGCCAAAAACATCGTTTCAAATTAAAACCAATATTTTAATTGGATTCCCTCCCTATTTCCATCTATTAATCATGATGATTTACATTTCAATTTTTGAAGCTATGAAGTTCAGATCAGACTCTGATGCACATTATACAATATTGGACACCAGAAAGTGTTTATAGGACTTTACAGGTAACTATGAAACTTTCGAAGCATAAAAAAACTGAACTCCAAGTAAAGCTGAGTTAACCATTCAACCCGTCTCAGAACATTGAAGTCCTATGGATATACATACTTTTCCCCATACTGTAGATATCGCTAAAATGGTTGGTAAGAGTAAGAACTACGATGAGTCCTGCTTTTTACACCATATTTTAGTGGTTTTCCACGTGTAATCAGCCAGAATTGGAATTTTTGTTTCGGACAAATGGTAAATACATATTATTAAATTGCATTTTCTATAAAAGGCCAGAAATTATCGTTTTTTACCTTCAAATAATATTTTTCTTGAGTTAGTTGTGTTTTCATCCAACACAGGAACAGACTCTTGATCATTTTCAGCATTTCCTTCATAACTCAGGACCCTTGATATCTTGTTCTCTACCGCTAGCATAAATTGGGCGCTAGATCTCTCAATAAATATTTTACATTCGTCACAAAATAAAGATTCGTGAAAAATTGAGTAGAATGTAGCTTTCTTCAAACGAAGAGCTCTGCATAAGGCCACACTTTCGTTTTTCGTGAGTTTGTTGTGACTCCCGAAAATACTGCTCTTGACAATTTCAATGGCACAAAATAGACAAGATCTAGTAACGCTTTCCATTTTAATCAAGTTTTTCGTTTACACGTTTAAATGTAAGTTTTCTCAGAGTCCCTAAACTGCACGCTCGATATTTAGTTAAGCCTTACTTCCAGTTCAAGTTCCACGTTTTCGTTTTTCGTTATCTCCTACTACTTATTTTATTGTATTTACACCAATGCGAACTTTGCCAAGTGCAGTCGTTATTCAGAGAAACGCTACCCGGAAATCAGAAAATGATTCATTCACCTTTCCGATGAAAACATATAATAATATCACATTGCACCAATGTTTTAATTACCTAGACCTGACTGGAGGTCACCTTGTACTTTATCCCAACCTCAGGGTCAGGGTTCGAAGGAAAAGAAGGAGCAGGGTTACTATTGCTTAAATTTAAACCAGCATTTAAAGTATTACTTACAAATGTAAAACACGGAAAATATACATAAGTACTTCTAATATACCTACATAATTTTCTGGAAATATTGGACACCTCTATAATTGAGTATAGGGAAGATATTTCCCACTAGGTTTAACATCTCTTGATGGAGAAAAACATGGAATGTTGAAAAACTCGTATACGATATTGTGCGTAAATTGTACAATGTACAGGGTGTCCCAGAATGATGTATGCATGAATTTGGCCTTTAATAATTGACGATCGGTTAGGTGTACTACAATGATATATGCACACCATGTGAAAGAGCATGCGTTTTTTAGTGAGATTCCTGAATTTGAAGACCCTCCATCTCCAGGCACCGGCGTAATCGCTTCAACACTGACCGACCTGTTTTTTTACAATATTCCTGAATTATTTCCCATTTCCGTAACGATGCATTCGCGTCGTTGCAATAATTTTGCTGGCTTTTTGGCATAAACCTTAACCTCGACGATTCCTCAAAGACCGAAATCACATGGTGTTAAGTCCGGTTATCTTGGTGATCATGAAACCGGTTCTCACCTACCGATCCATCTGTATCTGTCAGAGAAGTGGGTATCAAACCATTCTCTAACAACAAGTCTGAAATGCTCCGGTGCCTCCGGTCTTGCATAATGAGTACTCTGATTTGAAATTATTTGAATAGCTGGCCAATTAGTTCATTTCTCATTTCTAAATACCATTCAATGCCAATGACTCAATTGGCCAGCTATTCAAATAATTTCAAATCACAATACTCATTATATGCAAGAGGAAATCCATCCATAGAGACTGCATACGAAATGCAATGCTCAAGTCTACTTCTGGAGTAATTATAAATTTCATATTATATTTCTATAATAATATTTACCGATCTATGTAGTAATAAAAATTTTCATTTCATAATGTGCCAATAATGGTAGTTCATAAAAGAAAATAACTCATATTTAGCAAGTTCGCACATTTACGTGGCGAAGTCACACGTTTAATAGTACGGGTATAATTTTGAAAGTAAAATATTTAAACAAAAAAGTTGTTTTAAGACATGCAACATTGTTATAGATAATACGTATTTCAGTTATATACGATACACATTAGTTTTCATCCTCAATATTTCTTAAGAATTTCCTTGCAATGAAAATATACATTTCATATTCATTTTTACCAGAAAAGCATTTATGTACTCGTTGTTATACATATAAAATATAAAAAGCATAATATTCAGAACTCTAATGTAAAGTCAGCAATTAAGTTTCGAAATAGTTTTCATTGGTACAAAACGAGTAAAGTCAAGGACAGACATTCAGACATGATATCTAAGATTTTCTTCGTGTTAAACTATTTTGTGTTTGCAACAGTGCTTGTCTTTCTTCATTTTCTGCATCTCTGCATTAGCTGCCTTCAATTTTTGATTTTCAGTCCGAATTTTGATTAAATCTGCAGTAAACATTATGGTATAAATTCATATATTTGATATATATATTTGAACATAAATGTAATAAGGTTTATGTATTTTAAATATTAATATAGTTACCCAGTTTCAATGCAATTAACTTTTTTCCGTCCGTTGGCTTTCTTTCATCAAGCAACTCCATTTTAGCTTCAAGCACCTCCTGCTTGAACTCATTTCGTTCAATTGTACTCAGGATTTTCTCTTTAATTTCCAAATCCTGCTTATTTTTCTGAGCTGATTGACTGCAACAGCTCCTAGAATGTAAAAAAAAACTCGTTTAGCATAAGTAATTAACTTTAACTGTAGTTAAATACAACGATATGAAAATCATGGTTAACATGACATACTATGCATATACCTTAATTGTACTTTTGGGTTATCATCATGCATATAGGTGATAGGTATAATATTGTTAATGGCTAGTTTAATATTAGTATAGCTATAGTAAATTATCATTTACACTACCCACTATATGTAGTAGTTGCACTTGTACCTTATTATATATTATTATTATGTTACTAGTGAACCCAGCTAAGGGGCGAACCTAGCCCTCAAGAAAAATTCAGCAGGCCACCAATCACAGTGATAAAAACAATTCCGAAAAAATCATCGTTATTTCCCCTAGGTTATTATATTAAATTTGTAAATACAACAATTTAAATATACTTTTATAATCTACAGCGTTGGAAAAATTAGCTGCAGTTCCAACTTCCTGATAAAAAGGAATTTACTAAACTATAACAATAACTGTAGATCGTAGTATCAAATACAGGGGACAATGAAAGACTCCATTTTTAATAAACAGCTCAAAAAGTTACCAAAAAGCTCCCACTTAAAATCCGAAAAATAAGATTCCCCCTGGGATTTTGGAAAAACGTACAAATCCTATGAGTGCAACTTACAAATAAATATTTTTGAAGGATAAATAGTGGCCCCCAGTACTGTTAATTAATTCTATAAAACAGTGTGCAAGCTGGCACAAAGGAATCAAGGGGGTAATAAAAAGTAAAACCAGCTCCACTAAAAAATGCTAAATAAGTTTGTCCATTTAACAGAACCAATTTGGATTAGGAGTTTTGAAATGCTAATTAATGCGCACATTACGATCATTAATGTTCCCTTTCGCCAATCAATTCCATCAGAAAATAATCATCTTATGTAAATTTCTATTTTTGTTTTGATGTTATAATAATAAGTGAACCCAGCTAAGGGGCAAATCTAGCACTCAAAAGAAATTCAGCAGGCCACCCATCACAGTAATAAAAACATCCCATTAGGTTATTATGTTAATTTTGTAAATACAAATTATATTTTAATGAATATACTTTTATTTTCTGTGGCAGTGGCAGTGGCAAGGCTGTATTGAGGGGGGCATAGGGAACAGCCCCCCAAAATCCAAGAAAAGGGAAAATTTTTTCTCAAAATACCAAAATATTTCGCTTTATAGGCTATTTTTGACTCATTTTAAACAAAAGAAGCCAAAATTTTTCGCGCTTTGCGGGAATAGCCAAATGCATATAAGTGTATGACGTCATTGCCCCTCCAAAATCGACTTCTAAGTATGGTGTTGTACAGTGGTTGGAAAAATTAGCTGCAGCCCCAAATTCCTGATAAAAAGGAATTTCCTACACCAAATTAATAAATGTAGTTCGTAGCATCAAATACAGGGAACAATGAAAAACTCTATTTTCGAAAAAACTCCCAAAATTTACCAAAACGTTTCCCATTCAAAATCAAATAAATAAGATTCCCCGTGGGATTTTGGAAAACCGTACAAATCCCATGAGTACAAACTTACGAATAAATATTTTTATAGAATAAATCGTGGCTCTGGCTCCCAGTACTGTTATTTCATTCTACAAAAAAGATGGTCCAACTGGCCCAATGGAATCAACAGGGTAGTAAACAGTATACCCAGCTCTACTAAAAAAATTGAATAAGTTTGTCGATATAGCAGAACCAATTTGAATTAAAAGTTTTGAAATTCGATTATTATTATTCGATAATTGACGATTATTACGAAATGTCCCCTTTCGGTAATCATTCCCATTCCATCACCACTCAACCTTCTTATGTAAATTTCTATTATTATTTTGATGTTATCATAATAATATGAAACGACTCATTTCGGTGGTTTAGAGGAATTGGACTGTTGGACTTGCGCATTTTGATTTTAAGGAGCCTGCATATATTACGTGTGCATAGTTAATGGGAGGAGGAGGTATTTAAAAGTCTTGCAGTCAGCACTTGCGTTTCACATGGTGGGAGTGGGTTTTGCGTAACGTAATGTATGTAAGTTTCCTTGGTTCTCCCTACCACACGTACAGACATATATACATATATAGACAGGTAAATTTATTGATTTATCAAGTCTGCGATTATATATAGAGATGATTATGATGAATGATATTTCATACCTGGAGAATGAGATGAAAGGCATTTTCTTAATGTTCTGAATTCAAAAATTCAAATTTCCAGTCTTATAACATGAGTTCGTAATTTTACCAGAATTCCTTAGTGCCGTCGTGTGAGTTTGCATGAATCGCAAAGAGTCTGACAGAGCTGTGATTAATTCCTTGATTAGCTGGCATTCCACTTGGATTCTGCAATTTGTAAACTGACCCAGCCAGGGCAAAAAATATGACAAAATATATTTTCTGAAAATTTTTGTCGCCAGAACAAACACTTTTTCAATTCCTCAGGGTAGAATAATTCTGATATCTACGACTACAGTTCGTTGACTGATATTTAGGAGAATGAATTGTATTAATAACAGTTTTCCTTGGTGTATATTTAGATCTAGTGTTGAACGAGGATGGACTGATATGTTTATTCAACAGCATGCGTTTCAAGAGAATACTAGTGGCAACTTGTAAAGGTGAAGCCAAATAGGACGCTTTACCTATACTAAGCAGGAGGGTCTATATTCCTAGAAATGAAATCTTCGACCTTCTTGTTATTAGCCACATACGCTTAGGTTTTTGGGTGACCATTTACCTATAACCTTATCTATGCATGCCAGTGCCACTTGCTTATCGCCGTCCGCGTTGTTTGTATCTGGATTCGTAAAGTATAAACAATCTGGGAAGACATTTGGTTTTCCCTATTAGCTTAACATTTTAAGAACAATATTACTATGTTTAGAACAATGCTACTTATAGTAAGTGAATGTAAAGCATATTATTACTAGGTATTTAGATTAAATGTAGAAAGATAAGTCTGATAATGTTAATGTTACAGTTTGCTTTGACTCGGTTTGTTTCAAAAATCACTAATTTAAAAATTCATGACTTTCGACAATGGCTGTTGACAAAATTGAATCAAGTCTAGGAAAAATAACAAATTATATAGTTTTTAAATAAATTTTATTTTTAACCTCTTTTTAGAAAATAAATACCCGATTGAATAAATGATATTATAATCTAAACTTCCAATGTAATCTTTGCGTATGAATTTTATAAATACTACTTTGAAAGATTTTGCTAATTGAAATCTATCGGATATGCAGTAAACTGTTTGTAAGAAAGTTGAAATCCATTTGTCACGAATTGTAATACAAATCAGTGTATTTTAAAACACACTGAGGTTCAGTAAAAACTGGAGCATGTGTACTATACTAGTAGATAGTGTACAATGTGGAATGAATGTAGTGTAATTCAAGAAGCAGAAATAAATACCTACACGTCATACTATAGTAGATAGTGAATGTTCCTACAAAATAATATTATATGCATTGAAAGACAATGTCATATAAACCTTTTAGAAATATTATGCAGCATCTTTTCTCCAGCAGTAATTCTTTTCTGTTGACCGAAATGATTGACATGGCACTTTACAAATATTTGAGAAGTCTAACTATACTAATGGCTATTATGTGGATTGTCCATTTAGATAATGTGCACATGTGAACCTCTTTAATTTGCTGACGTACATAGGCAAGGATAATTTATTTTTGTATCAACTAATGTATAATGTAGTGTAACTGATAGACATTTGTGTTCTCTTGTTACACAATTTGACGTAAATTCTTTCTCCTATTTGTATTTCAGTTTATACATTATTTGATTTTTCCATCTTCTAATATTCACACTTGTATGAGATTCTAACGTGCTAATGATTTACTGTAAAACGTCTTTCCGGTATAAAGCGATAACATAATTTTTGCACGATTAATGATTATCGCATGATACCCATATTTATGTATTACAATTAAGTGTACATAGTACATAAAAATAAATAATATAAAAGACAATGCAAAGTCAGTCTTGACACAATTTATTGTAAAACTATGAAACCCATTTTAGATATCAGTGAAATCTATATTTTTTATATTTCATCTATTAGATTGAAAGTTCATAGGCTAGTAGTTGCACCTGATTTGGCTTTTGGTATTATATACATTGAAAAGTTGGCATGCCTCATCTCATCTACCCATTTAGATTGTCATAATAGTCATAAACCTGAAATGAATGTATGCTTCTACCAATACGAAAGTTTAGTATTTATGTGTATTCCTTGTTTTACTCTTAGTAGCAGTTTCATTTGTTTTGAACACACTTACTCACGCTTACATAGCTCAGGGAAATTAATTATTTTCGAAACTATTGTACACAACAGAAAAGTTAGGATCAATAAATAAGCTGAAATGCGCAGCCTAAAACCTAGCTACCCGAAATGTCCTATGCCATATTTTTAGCTCGCCTGAATAAGGCAGCTTATAGAATCGCACAGTCTGTCCGTCCGTACGTCCGTCCGTCCGTCCGTCCGTCCGTCCGTCCGTCCGTACCCACGATAACTTTCGAACGCAAAGACGGATATTGACCAAACTAGGCAGAAACAATGTCTATGGACCACTGACGATCCCTATTGATTTTGGGGCTAATCGGTCCATTGGTTGCTGAGATACCGCGCGCTCACTTTGTCTTCATTTTGATAGTCAAAGTGAAAAATGGGCATTAAAAAGTTCAATTGCGTTTCCTATAAATTGTTAGGGGATAGTATAAAATATTTCACTCCGCTTCTACCAAATTTAAGATTTTATAGTAAAGCAAATAAAACCGAAAAGTAACTATAAGAGGACGGAAATAAATCTATTTTACATTTATATTCAATTTTATAGTCAAACTTGCATTATTCCAATTTCTATTGATTTTCATTATTAATATTGGCCGATTTTGATTTTCGTTACAATTTCATGGTCAACATTATTCAATTTTGATTTAATGTTGATTTTCATAGTCAAAATTATTCAATTTTGAATTTATGTTGATTTTTATAGTCAACAATTATCAATTTTGAATTTGTGTTTATTTTCATAGTTAACATTAATCAATTTTAGCTTGCCTGAATAAGGCAGCTAATAGAATCGCACAGTCTGTCCGTCCGTCCGTACCCACGATAACTCCCGAATGAATTGACGGATATTAATTAAACTTGGCAAAAACCATACCTATGGACTGGTAACGATCTCTATTGATTTTCGGGCAAATCGGTCCATTGGTTGCTGAGATGTCGTGCGCTCACTCTGTCTTGATTTTGATAGCCAAAGTGAAAATGGGCATTAAAAAGTTCAATTGCGTTTCTTATCAATTGTTAGAATGATAGTATAAAACGTTTCACTCCGCTTCTACCAAATTTATTTTGATTTTATGTTGATTTTTATAGTCAACATTCATCGATTTTGATTTTGTATTGATTTTTCAAATGGTATAGTTTCGTTTCCTTATAATATCAATGTCTGAATTTTTAATATGTCGTAGCTACATATATAAAGACTCAATTCTGAAAGCTTGATCAAAATCCGTACGTTCGGTTTTGTGTTACGTGTGACTTTTCGTCTACCAAAATGTGTACACGGTAACTTTTACTCAGGCGAGCTTCTGTTACGGCTTGCTGTAGGTTTTTAGATATTGCACAGATTGCAATACAAGTAACCATTTCACAATGACATGCATGTAGTTACCAATACATGCTAATACTCATTATTGGCTCACTATACTTATTAGTATAGTTAAATAATATGGTATTTGTAGTATGCAATGAATTGGTTGGTCATGAAAGACAGACAAATAAATATATTATTGGGTTACATTAGACATTTCTCCAGTATATACTTGCTTACAATAACATTTCAACATGTACTTACTACACACAGCTTGTAAGTATGTATAGATATTGAAGATCGTTAGACTAGCATAGTATGTCTTTAAATTGTTATATGACTCATACAATTAGGAATGTACTTAGTTAATTAAATTATATTGTTTATATGAGATAGCAGTTTTCCCCTTCCCTTTGCAATGGATAAAATGTTTTTATAACTGCATGTACTTGTTTGAAGATATTTTCTTTGGTAATATTATTACAGCATTATGTGTTAAAATATTTCAAATAGTATGTGTCCTAAGTTATAACTTAGTATCAATGTATTTAGGTACAGTTAAAAATTAGGACAGGATATTTCATGATTCATCATCATTAAAGATATCGTTTGTATTAAAAATGGGATCAACATTGCTAAAAGAGCTGTCCAGCCCGCCTCCAATTATAATACAATTGACAAAGACAATAAAAATGCAGTGTAAAGTTAACCTTTACAATTTATATTTGTAAGACAAGTCCTAATAATTTGTGTATAGCTTATCGTGTGTGTGTTGCACTTTTAGTGTGTGGACGGTTGTCCCTTTTCTTAATACTATAATGAAATCGGTGATTCATTCGGTTTTATCAGTCAAACCTCATACGATTCCTTCTTTTGTCGTAACACTCAAATGCTTGTTTCTTATCGCTAAACTCGATTTCAAAGCATGACATCGCACACACAGGCCAGTACATGTATATATGTAGAACGTCTAGCATAATATCAGAGCATGCTCTCAAAGGTCTCAATATTCAGAGTTGAGGTTGAGTCACGCAATCGAAAATGTAAATAGGAACTGTGACTCTTCTGTATGACGATTGTTTTCCTGTCATTTATTATAGGAGTGCTAGTGCTGTGTAAGCAGAAGAAACAATATATAGACATTTCTGTTTATTCTAAACCGTAATACTTTGAGATAATAATTTGGATTGTGTTATCTCCATAAGATGCTAAGCTTCCTACTCAAGTCAATACATTTAGTAAGAATGGAGCTTTATCATTCTATGTAAATGGAAATAGTTATTTTTAAATCCAAGATGATACTGATACTATCGGAATTGTTGTCAGACCCATTTCTAACAGTCTACTTTCTGATTTAATACAGAACACTTTTTCTTCAAATCTTAAAAACATCAAGTCCATGTTGTCCAATCTGGATATTTTCAAACCAAATAATCTCTACGAGTGTACACCTGTCATTCAATTAGGCACTTGTTACAAATCTATTCTCAACTTGGCGATTAACACATTTAATATAGTTTGTTTACACACCAAAATGGTTCATGGAAGAGGTTATAGAGTCTTCTCATCATCTTACTGCTGTAGCTGCTCTAGAAAAAATTATACTATTCGAAAGAAATCTCCTACAGCCTCTGCTACTAGAGAAATCTCAAGGTAATCACTTTTACATTGTAGAAAACCAAACTGCAGATAGTAAACGTTATATAATACAAAATTTATTATGATGTGTTTGTTTTGGGCTATTTACTTTAATTTTACACACACAAGTGTTCATTTGTGATAAACATTTATAGTTAATTTGTTCTTTTTCATTGGATTCATTCAGCCCATGTTATACTGCAGCTGTGCCACTCTCAACCATGGAGAAAGGAGATACAAAGATGCCAAAAGATTCAACGCTATATAATTTAGATCAATTGCCAATACTCGACCATGTGAATAAAACTGAGAATAAGGATCTTGACGAAAACGACAATAAAAATTCCCCAGATGAGATTTGGAAACAGATAGTCAATCAACACGGTATGTAATTTAGTAGAACTAGATTGCAAGTTTTGCAAATGTAATTTTTTTTACTAAAACAGCAACTAATAATGCTTACCTTTTATACAGATCATGAAAAAATGGAGAAAGAGGTTAAAAAGTTGGAGAAACGAATAAGAAATCTCGGGAAGGTTCATTCCAGTGACACCAACAGTCAAACTTCAAATATTTGCCATAGATATAGTAAAAGTCATTTTGAAAATAGGCCTAAATGTACTTTTCTGTGATGTCCAAAGCGTCCGCTATAACATTATGACAATGAGCTACATACCAATTCTACTATTATAAAGTCAACCTATACTCACATGTTAATACTTATATAACAAAATTATTCAATATATATTGTCTCCTTACCCTTTTTATTAGTAATTAAATTAACTGTAGCTTTTCTTCCTAATAATTGGTTGTTTCCTTATTTCTACTAATCAGAACGACAGACGAAGAATGATTTTAGAGATACAACCAGAAGAGTATAACTAGTGCTAGTTGTTATAGGCTGTATGTACTATATGTATGAGTTCAGTGTAGCCTGTAGAGTACTTGTCAGTTAAAATCTCATTTTCCTTTGTAGTTTTCCTATTTCATGGAAACACAACCTAACCTAAATTCACATCCGGTTTCTACATGATCATTGAATACTACATTTAGGTCCATACCTTCTTTGTCATCCTTTATCTGTATACCGAGAATATATTTACAGGAGAAATACATTCCCTTATGCCAAAATCCTAAACGACTTAAGTGTGAAATGGCAGAATTTTATTGAACAATACTCTTACGGATTTTTACTTATTATTTATTATTTCCTCTCTTGTTGTGTCTTTAAACTTAATCTGTATATGCTGTGAAGACCAATACCCGATCCGTTCGGATATGGTGAGTGGGATTAGGAGATGATCAAACTGAGTCTGGAGGTTATTATGTGAAAAGAAACTCGAAGATGATTCACTGTGTATGTATTTTTGGAATGCTGGATAAATTGAGTTTATTGGGATGGAGAATTATATTCAATGTTTTGAGAGTAGCTTTGTAGAGATTATACATACACTTGAAAAACCAAATTTGACGTATGGAAAAAAAACAAGTGTGAAAGAAACTTATATACAAAGATGTGTTTAGAGTGCACAGTTATTGTGTTGTAAGTTAGTAGTTTACAAAACGATTTGATTCAATTAGTATATTAAACACAGAGTGTGGAATGGGGAATGAATTATTAATTAGGTAGAGATTGGGAGACAATGATATGTGGATCAAAATTACAAATTTGTTGATTCGAGATGACAAAAAGTGATGTGGGAATTGTAAAAATAGCGTTTTGGGGAAACCTACAAAAATGTCAGCCAGGCTTGTTGCTGACTCAAGGTTCAAGACCAATCTTTTTTATCTAGGACGTCGGAGCTAATTCTCCAGCTCCCGACTCCAACAAAAGTTCAAGCTTCACTATCTATCTAACTATTTCTTATCGCTTATCTGCCTTCATCGCTAGTCTCAGCTTCATTTCCATAGAATTTAACATATTATTATTATTGGGTCGCTTCTAATGCTTACTATCGTTCTACAAATACAATGATTCTGGAAATGTACAGGTAAATAACCTAGCGTAAAGCAGCAAGGCGAAGCATAGTTTGCTACAAGAATAGGCCTATGAAAAGCGAAGCTTTTTCCTATGTTTACATAAATCTGCCTGACAATACCGTGTTAATAATACCATCTCACATTACATCAATTCCGGGACATGAAATGTACAGTCAAACGTAATATTCGTCATCTAAATACTGTCATCAATCACCATAATGAATTACCATAAGAATTATTTGGAATAAGGTTAGCAGATAGTAGCATATAACATTTCATAACATTCACTAAGACATTTTGAATATCAAATCTCAAGAATTATCAAATCTATCTCAAGTGCAAGCAGCAGCCGGTAAAAAATATTCAGTACAGAGTACAGGAAAGTATTAGCATTTGATAGATTCTTGCAGATATCTACTGTAGTTGATATTTGGTAGTCATACAAATCAAAACAAGATTAAAAATCGTGCTTGTGTCGCTCATTCTTAAAATTGGCTTCATACCCCTACATGGCCCTTTATTGTGTAGATTGGTTAAAAGCTTCATTATAATTCTTTAGGAACTGTAGGTACTTTAACAATTTGTTACAATTAAAGCAAGTTGAAGTAGGTACATGTTTTTGAAGACTTGAGGTGGCTTGAGGTAGAAATGTGTACCAACTGCCTACACTCGATGTAGACGGTTCTTAGTATATGTAATTTGAATACAGCACGCAAGTACATAATTATATTACACGGGAGGATATTGTTTTTCGCCATTGTATAGCAAGGGGAAGATGTTTTGTACATATTTTCTTGGAACTTTAGTACTGTTAAACCATAACTTATTAAAATATCTTGAAGCCCCATAAAACCCTTGTTGATATTATCATCTCTGAAACATGCTTGAACTTAGTTGTTCTAGTCTTATTAGCAGGGATTGTAATGGCATTTGCTTTGACTCAGTTGTATTGCTTATATAAACTTTAAACTCGTAAATAACAGCTTTGCTGCTTATAAGACCAAGGAGAAGAGGAGACTAATACAATTTCTAGTGTTCTTTTTGACAATAGAGTGGTACATCACCCATTTCCTGTCTTACGACAGACTTTCAATCAGGTAGTAAAATAGCAATATGATTCTTCCCTGATTCAATTCAAACAGTAAATGAAATCATAAAAGCAGTTGCCAAATTGAGTTCATCTACAGTATCCTACAGTACTCTATTCTTACTAGTATATTATTAATGCATCCGATTCTCATCCTTTTGTCAATACTGTGTGTATCGTTTGCATACGATATTCTAGTAGCAGTAAACACTAATTCACTTTACCATAGAATTTTCTCCTGCGTGGAATCCACTATGTATTTTAAAGTTCAGAAAGTCATTCCTAATAGTATGAATAATTTTGCTCTATCCATATCTACTGTTTCCATACGGAGTATCACCTCAAACATTTCTCGACAGGGCTGGGAAATAATTTCTCTTTGACTTTCCATCTCAGTTTCGTTTTCACTCTCGACGAAGCATATCTAAAATCTCTTTTCACCATTCTTAAGGAAACACCCACAGTCATGTTCTTATCGTTTTTCACCCACCCACTTTCTACGATTGATATATTCGGTATAGAATTTGTAATAACTCCCTTTGCTTTGACGTTTTCTCTCATCGCACTCATTCTTTTACTTACTTTTCTCGTTTTCTTACTCAGAACTTACATTTATTGTTTTCGCTTCAGACAAGTGGATCATTACCCAGGACCGTTCGAAAGAACTCAGTGGCACAGAAAAGCCTTCCGTCGGTGGACTCGATTGGTAAGAAAATATTTTGACATCAATAAATACATTAACCAGTTTAGCTGACATGGATATATATTGATAATATATAATATTATATATATACATACTGTATAGGTATTCATAATTTATGGATTCTTATGATTATAATCTGTTTATTTCAAGTCTCTAATTTGAAAATTATTTGTAAACTACCAGGAGGATTCTGTTGACGAAAATGAACCTATTTCGGACGATGACTTCTCACCGGACAGTTGTGGCGAGGCTATGGGCAACAATAACATGGACATGGCAGTTAGGCATAACGGATGTCAATCTAGAACTGAAATTCACAATACCCCGACTCTACCTGGTTAGAAAACTCTTGAATATACTCTTACGTGATTGGTGATTTGCTATTACTCTTTAATTAAGAGATTAATCTTTGTATTAATTAAATTAATCAGATTCTCCGTTTACACCGACATTATATCTAAACGATTTCAAGGAGACAATTGTGTGAACCTTCGTCTTTTGAATCGTCATTTCTTTCAACTGCTTTTGTCATACAAATGTTAAATAATTTATTCTTGTGAACGCTTCGTAAAGATTAATTATGCTATTTCAATTAACTCGTACTGAGATGTACTCTGTCTGTGGTTATACTTACCTAGAATAATTATAAATATTTAATACGTGTAAAGCACGTTAGGAATCCTATAATAATATTATATTATTGCAAATAGGTACGTATTACAGATGCAAACGATATATAGACAATATTATAATTGATTAACCTCCTTGCTTACACAGTATAATATTGTTTTGCTCTGTAAATGATGTAAATGCTTGTAAGGTGGAAATCAGTTGTGTTAATGTCATAAATTCATTTAATCGGACTTTACATACATAAATCGTTGATTGCATACGACTATAACTAAATATGATCTGTTCGTATAATACTTAACTCGACAATAAACATAACATAACAACTTAATATAAGCATAATATTATATATACAATTTATGGAAGTGTGAAGACAAAGTTAATCATACAATAAAGGAAAAAAAATGTTTATGTTACAAAATTATTTTTAAATATCCATCATAATTATTAGTCATTCTATAACATACTGGGTAACTGGGTATATAGGTAAATACACGAAATTCACAATTAGTTTCTTGTT
This sequence comes from Tomocerus qinae, assembly GCA_020055645.1. NCBI lineage: Eukaryota > Metazoa > Arthropoda > Collembola > Entomobryomorpha > Tomoceridae > Tomocerus > Tomocerus qinae. The sequence continues at coordinate 26,060,816 of CM034549.1, forward strand.
AAGAAATAATTTTGGCATTTATCACTGCTTCGTTTATGTTTTGGCCACAGTCAAAACATCTTTAAAAAAAACTTAAATGGCACTATTGACCTCTCCTGCCATTTGGTGAATTTTCATCGCTCTCGCCATCGTCATCATCTTCAGTCTCTGTAAATCCTTCTAAGTTAAAGTCAAACCAAACGCTAGTAGGAACATTTTGGCAACCTGAAAGCAGAAAGGGAACCTCCATAAAGAATTTGTACATTTTTGTCACGTAAAAATTAACGCATACATTTTAATAAATAATACCTTGATAGAGTGATCGAAGTTCTCTTGTAGTCAAAGGTGGGTTTAAATCACACGGTGCTCCTACCACACTGAGCCAACTAATTGAACCTCCTGATGAACCGTCATAGACAACAGGATTTGATTCTTTCATTTGTGCATTACATTCCTGTAGGATAAATAATTTATCATAATTCATCTTTTCAAATTAAAGGCTTTGTCTGTCAAAACCAGAAATTGGTGGGATTGTCTACAGGATTTATAAGTAGTGCATAAAAATGTGAAATAATTAACCAACCTCGTGAACTTGTCGGAGAGATGTTAAAGAACGAGAACTATTAGTCCAATTATTTGTTAATTCCCCGTTGGTCGTAATCTGATGAGGTAATCCCGCAGCAAACAGGATGACATTTTGATGATCGCTAGATTGTTTAAGGTAAGTCATTAAAATATCGCTATGACTTTGATCAACAACAATGACAACCCTTTTGGCTTCGCATCTGGAAATGTCAGCAACAAATTCTTTCGCGGTGTACATTTCCAATTCGTCAGCCTGGTAATCAAAGATCATATCAATTAACAACATATCACATGTATACTTTAATTCTACATGCAATGTTAAGAACTTTTCTTACAATTCCATTGTTATCCATATCCCATAGGAGCATGTCACCCTCGACAGTAGTTGGATTGTTCAGGTAGATGAAAAGCGAGTCGGCACAATGTCTCGTTTCGCAAATAGTTCTTATGTGACCACGAAGACCAGTTTTCATCGCCGACGAAAATAGCTGAGGGTGGGATCTTCTAGAATCCGAAGCCTGCTCGCCTAGTTTGTCATTAATGTTTAGATCAGGGTTGACAGTTACTTTGTTGCTGACCAGAGTCAAATCATCAACAGGTGATTTCCCATTGGCATAAAATATCTTAATGTTTTCTGTGAGGAATCCACTCTTCTTGAGATTGTCCTGCACTGTGAAGATGTTATTAAGGGATTGGAGTCCAGAGTGGAGCCGGTTCCAACCGCCTCCAACCAAAACTGCTCTATCACAAGTTTGGAATAATTTGCACCTTGTGCCCACACCTGTGTAGCTCGTGTCACACCTGCATGCACATCAAAGGGAATGGTCATAAAATTTGAGTGACATCAATTATTCTCAATTACATACTAAGTAGTCACTGATGTGTTAATTTTCCAACTCAGTGACTTTTGTTTACGTGTGTGCCTACCCTACAGGGAATTTCCAAATCTAACCTACATCTGTACTCCATTATAATTATATATTTAGATATTTTAACTAACCGTTTCGAGTTGGAATGTGTTGAGTCACAAAGAACTTTATCTGTTTCACCCAAACTTCGAAGTTTAGGACATGCTGCAAACCCTGAGAGTTGCATGCACTCCATTAAATCTGATGAGTGGGAATACGAACTGGGAGAATACTCAGGATATTCGGAAGATGAGCTTGTGATCGATGGATGAGTATTTGCAGCCAGGTGAACCGTGGGAAGAAAATCTACGTGACAGCGTCTTGCATGTGCTCCGCTCGTATGTTTTTCCAAGAGATTGGGACATCTCGGTTTTTTCGCCACCGTGATACACGACAGATCTACAAATTGCAAATAGTAATTATTACATACACATTATAGGTCACTACTTCCTTTCGAAATTACATAAGATTGGTTCAGATTCATTGAAATTCTGCCTGAGTCACCCCAAGTTTTCTTACAAAGTATTTTTTCATGCACAGGGTTGTCTCAACATTTGAGTTAACATTATATTATATCTATGTAGGTAATCTTTCCGAAATAAAAAAAACTTCAGATCCATAATCCATACTAATTACCAGATATTACTATATATTTAATTCCCATGGATCAAAAATGAAAACCTGAATGCAATAAAAAAAAACTCTTAAGGGTTGGTCGAAAGAACATTTTGTGCCATAATCATCAAACCAGTAAAATATATACAGGAGTAACTTGAATCCCTAAATTAATTGTAATTAACAATTAAATTGTTGTTAATTACCATGTAATTACCATAAAAGTATTTTTCTCCACAGAGTGAAACCTGCGGACCTTTGGTGATATAGGCGGTAAATAAAACGGCATTAGGGACTGATTACTGTGATTACTATTTGCATGTAAGGAGAAAGATAGGAATTGACTATCTGTAGCTAATGGGCCTTGCCTCTAAGGTTGTCCAGCTAAATTGAACTGGTAACAATTAGGTAGATCAAGAATGACATTGAATGGGGTTGTTTGTAAAGAAGGACCCTGAACATCTCGGAGCATGTAGTTAAGTGGTGGTGGTGGCCGGTGAGAATTATGAGGGCAGAAGCGGCTTCTCTTTGAAGTCGGCATCTTCAAAGAGATCCTGGCTCGTGGCACCTTTTGTACACACGGATGCCGCTCATTGAGGAAAAAACGCTTTCCCACGAAGGTCTATCCACATCCAGTCCTCCACACAATACTACAATACAACATCGATAATCTCCTCTTCACCACCACATAATGCAGTAGTTCAGTTGCTTAATAGTGAAATGAAACTACTTCCACAGCTTCAATTCAATTTTACTCCCAAATCTTTATGTTCATTTTATTTTCCTCTGACTTGACTTGGGATTTGAGATATTACATGAATCTTGCTCTTCAATTTTCAACTATTTTCATTTTGATATCCTTTCAATCATTTTCTCGCAGCAATTTACCCAGCCAACTGCTATCATCATCATTTACTTCTATGTAGGTCTATGAAGGTTTCCCGTCTACTTTGAGAAAAGCATGTCGATTGAGTTAGCATGATGTCTCATGTGCACAAAGATTGTTTACTTATTGCTCCACAAATATGATTCAATGGAATATGAGATGTCAATACAATATGGATCACCCAAGATTCTATAATTTACGAGGATACTATTAGTATAGTATACTTGCTATTAGATACTTGCACATTTCCTGAAGAGAATCGTGGATATAGTGCAATCGATAAATATTTAAATTAATAATATCTGCAGAGTCCGAGGATATTTATTGGATTTATTCACCTATGCTTGTTTTTAGTTAGTTTCTTCTAATAAAATTTCCAATAGAATAGCAGATAATATCTGATAAAAAAAGCCGTGATTTGTATACCAACATTAGTACTATTAAGAAAATTAAAATGGAAACACTGTACCTGCACTATGAATTTGGTGATCCTCTTTACAAAATCTTTGTTCTATTCCAAAATCGACATAGAAAAGTCCAAGGAAGTGTCCAAAGTTAGAATTGGGGTAAGGGTCCAATGCCAAAATCAAATCATGAGCTCCACTGGCTCTAACACTATTTGAATCGGGTAAAACAGCAAAAACCTTCTGTATATTTCTCCTTGTATTTAAAACTTTTCCATTGGAAGTCTCAGCGGAAGATCTTCCTAATAGGATTGAATAAGCCTGTTCCTTACTGTTGCTATTTTCTCTGAGATTCTGTTTGTTCTGCGCTCGTCCAATGTAAATAGCAACGGAAGACTTTTCAACAGAACTGAGTTTGAAGCACTGATCTTCACTGGCCAAGTTAGCAGTTGTACAGCGATGAAAATCAAAAAATTTAAATGCGGTTGAAGTCCATTTTAGAAAACTTTGATGTTCCAAGACCGATAAAACATTAGGCAGAGGATTGGTTACTGAATCTACGACACTATTTACGATTAATTTACTAGTAGCTTGAGAGACTGAAGGAGATATTAGAAAAATGATAGTAGAAATCAGTGCCAATTGCACAGTAAAGCAGTTCATGATGATATTTTGTGAGAGCTGTTGATGTGAGAGTGAAACGAGGATGAGTGACAAAGTTGGTGTGATTTGGTCAGACTGATCTTTTCTCTCGTGTCCCTTGTGCAGTGCACAATTAGTATTCTTGTCTGTCAGTTCAGTTTGACAATGAGACTTTTAAAGTCGGATTGCTTTTCTTTATTGTAGTAGTTGGTGTATGGGTGCACTGTAGGTACTAATGCGGAGGCAAATGTAGATACTTATGCATTTAGTTGTTTTGTAGAGTATCGGAAGACTTGTGTACAGAGATAGGAGGAAAAGCATTAGTGGTTTAGTTTAGTTTGGTCTCTTATTGGTTTGGTTTGCTTACGTTGTTAGTCGGTGCAGCTCGTCTTCCTCTCTCTCTCTCGTCCGTCTTCTGTGTGCAGTAGTTAAGGGAAAACGATTAAATGTTAAAATAAACAGCAGTATTGTCGGTGCCTTATATGAAATGAAAAAGGTAAAGATCAAAGGGGATTTGCCGACAATTGTGTGGCTGCTTTGAATGATGCCGTTGCGTTGGTTGGTGTTTAGCTCGCCGACGAGTTTAGTTTGGCTTCGCCTGCCGCGTCTTCCTTCATCACCATCAACACCAGTCCACCACCACAACTCCTATACTTACCTAAGTACTTACTAAATACACAGATCCAATCTATATTATCCTAACTGTTCAACTTCAACATATCAAAAATTGTCGTAGCTAAAATCACAAAGAAAATAATGTCCTTTGTCTTATTATCTTTTGATTAGAAATCAATTAAGAGAATCACTGGAATATTTCAAACTTTGTGAAGAACTACTACCTTGTACAGATTGAGATGATGATGATGTGGGAGCGTGAGTGAGTGTAAATAGTTTGGGAGGAGGTAGTAATGTAGAGTTATGTTTATTAAGCTGCTGCTGGTTCTACGCTACATTAAAGATAAGGCGAGGATCCGACAGACGAGGGTTGTGCTTTCCTTTGATTTCCTCCGGCCACAAGCCTTTCTCGTCCTTAAAAATCCTCCTAACTAACAAAACTCATTAATGTTCATATCATGTCAGTCAAGCTCCACTAGAAGGACTAACTTAACTTGCCTCACGTTTCTTTTGTTGTCTCTCTCTTCTTAGTTAGCTCCTTCTATTTACACCAAATATATAATCAGTCTAACACTCTGATACATTTACATGCATTTCCTTTATGCAAAGCCAGTTATAGATAACTTAGGGTTAATCCATTACCTTACTTTACATCACGTAAATATTTATGAATGAATCTTCTCAATAGTCACCAAACTTAAACCTAAATAATGATTTAAGAAATGTATAGAAAGTGCAAATCTTTTATGGCTGATGTAAATAGTAACATTGTACGAAATGATGTATACATTGTGTCAATATTCTCCATTGTTCTTCATAAATAGTATCTTTATACTTTCTTGTGTATCTTTTCGACATGTCACATTACATCATGTGTAAATAAATCATTACGCGTTTATGAAGTGACCGCTGACTAAACAATTATTCTCGTTTGTTAAGTGTATATTTGAACATTATGTAGTCATTGGCATTTTTGGGATTGTGAACTGCGAAGATATTCATGACAAGTCAGCGCAAAAATAAATATTGGGGTATATCCATTTCCACAGCTTGTGTAGGTTAAGAAAACTCTTGTACTTTTGTATCTACAATATCCAAATATCTACGCAATAAGCAATTGTAGACTTATTAGATCAGTTGTATCTTAGTAGACATTTAGTACTGTGTTAACCGATAGACGTGACATAAGAATTGCCGTTTAATTTCAATTTCAACACTCCATATTCGCCTTGCTTGTATCTAACTATAACTCTACTCTACATCATTATCATACAGACTTATGTATAATAATATCTCCAGAATATGTAATGTTCAATCGAATTTCGTTACGTCATAAGTCATAATAGGTATTTTAATACGTACAATTATAGTACATAATATCATTTATAAACTTAAGTATGATTATGATTAGCTTATATGATTGTCATGTTTATAAGTTATTGTATGGTTTCATTTTCGTAGGGCTCATTGATTTCACTCCAGAATTTTTAAAGGATGCTGAGTTTAAATGCAAACTATTACACAATTAATTTAGTAGGTATAAGTCCCTCGAATTACCTATTTTAATTTATTAATTTCATATTTAATTTGATAAAATAAATAAAGACATGATACAGTGGCATGACAATTAATTTTCATCTATCCGATTACTGTAGCTCTTCCGGTATTTGCTAACCACGCAGCACTATTTAGGGAAGAATATCAATTGATTTTAGTAACACATAATAGTCTGTTCCAAATAAGGATTGTTCAAAAATGTTTTTGCAAAATGTCCCGAAGTCACAATATTTGCAAATTGATACTCTAACTGATTTTTATATTAATATATTTTGGACAAAATTTATTTAGGTCAAATTTTGAAGCTCTTGCAACTAGCGTGTGCTTGATAATTCATATCTGGGCATGAAAATGGATGAATTGTTATATGGGTGGTAACTACAGTATATGTTATCATTTCTTTTCGCTTAAAAAGCGCTTCAACTTTTTGAGTTTCAACTGGACTGAATTGAGACAATCAGGGTTTAATGACAACAATTCGTTAAGCTGGGGTTTTCTACAAGGATATGTGAATGTGATGTGATGGTAGTGGGTTGTTGAGCATGGACATTATATTATGGAAGATTTTGTGTCAGATACCGGAGATCTTTTAATTTGTGTCATGGGTCAAGCTTTATCAAGGTAAAAATGCTAACGATAGTAATATAATGTCAATTTATACCAAGAACAATTGATTTGAGACGCATTTTATAGATCTGTATTTGATTCATATTAGCCATACTCATGCAGAAACTATACAAACCGTATAAGAAAATTACCTCGTATCTACAAAAGGAAATAAAACTAACTCTTCCGTACAAACTATTTTGGCAGATGCAGCAAAAAGTGCATAACTATATTTTAGCATATACACTGCTATCTTATGCCTTATATGTGCATCATGCGATGCATGTTCTACCTATAAAAAAATGCATCACACCTAACTTTATGCAGCCTGCACCAATAAGATAAATTACTGATGAAATAAACAGGAAGTAACTTGACACTTTAATGGTTCGTTCACACTGTGGAATGGTCAGGGACGACATATATTTCAATTTGGAAAGCTGCATTGAGTTTCAAACTTTATTTTATAAATAATTTTAAAATGAATACTCAATTTAAATTTCTTTTGATAATTGGACTAGGATTACTCAACTCACAGGTGATTTATGTCATCAATTTTTCATACACTACAAACTTGGCCTTAAGAGAAAATAGCTTTAGTTAAATTTTGGTAATCATGGTATAAATATTTTCTATTCCTAAAATATCCATATGTTTTGGCAGAAATCATGCCGAGCTGACGAAGAGCCAGAGCCAGAGGCTACTCCTAGACCAATGAGTATTTTTATAACTAAATGCTCCATTGAAATTCCGAACTTTTATCAGGATATTAATATTACTTCTCAATTTTGCAGAAGAGTGTCAGAAAACATACGACTTAGAGAAGGATGAAGAGGTCCATCTGTACCCGGAGGAATCTGAATGCTCATGGGACATTATAGTAAGTAGAAATCCACATGTAGTCCAATAATTGTTTTAAATATCTTTTCTACCTGAGACTTCAGTACCTAAATACAATCAGAGAATCAATCACAGATGTAAAATGCACTTTGAAATATTACATACCTTAGGGATCTGACAGATGCACTCCGGAGCTTAAATGTCACGATATAGACATTAGTTCCTCAGATGATTGCGAACAAGAATATTTGAAAGTGGTGGATGGTATCGGAGGAAAAGAAATTCATTGTGGTAGATCTAAAGAATGGAGAAGACCGATAAAATCCAGCAAAGGAGGTAGGGATCTCTACGTTTCCTATGTAGGTCCCCAAAGGGGAATTAGATGTACTGCAAAATGTGGTCGCGGAAGAAAGGCTGTACGAATTCCTGTGGTTGAAAAGGAAAGGAAAGAAGAAGTTGGATGTGGTAAGAAATCTCGGATCTTGCTGATCTTCAAGTATTTATAGTAAGAATTCATCAATTTTCAATACTTCTTTCTTTTAGTTTGTGGTGTGCATAATAAAAACGACCGAGACCGAATTGTCAATGGAGAGAATGCAAAGGAGGGGGAATTTCCTTGGCAAGTCGCTATTGTGCCTGTTGGAACTAACGGTCCGATCTGTGGAGCTTCTCTTATTAATGACAGGTATCGAAAATTCTTCTCAAAGCTCTTTTTAACATATTTTAGGTTTCATTTGAGTGTTTTGGTTGTTAAAAAGTTTAATTTTGTGACAGATTCATTCTGACTGCTTCTCATTGCTCGTGGTTCCAAAGAACACCTCCAGAAAACATTGAAGTTTTATTACACGCTTATGTTTTGGACTTAACTTTGATGCCGGATTGGCAGGATGTTAAACTAGGGTTACTAAATGATAATATTTCCCTCCCTCTCTTTACCACTGAACTAGTGCTCCGATTTCTAATAACTATTTGTGGAAATTTCAGAGAAAAGGGTTCAATCCGCGGACATGGATATCAATTAGACAATAGAACAGATGAAGACGAAGGAAGAATCAGATTAAAAGTCAAGAAAATTATCACCCACCCTCTGTTCACCGAAAAGTAAATTAGTCAGGACATCAAATTCATAGCACAAGTAATTGAAAACATAAGAATAATTTTTATATTGTGCATGCTTTCAGGTACGATTATGACGTGTCTTTGCTTCGGCTTGAAAAGAAGTTGGACTTGAAAACTTTGGGAATTGCTCCAATTTGTCTACCAAAAGTTGGGGACCGTGATACATACAAAGGGGAATGGGCAACTGTCTCAGGCTGGGGAAAACCAGACGAAAACGCTGGAAGTACCACTCGAATTCTTCAAAAACTTAAAGTTCCCATAATTTCAACAAGGAACTGCGAGGGTATGATGGACTTTGACCTGACTGGCAGAATGATGTGTGCGGGATTCAAAGAAGGGGGAAGAGATGCTTGCATGGTAATGTTATCGAATTTTACTAATTAAAATAGTAAACATGCTTTAGAGGAATTATACCTATTCCCTTCATATCTGTAGGGCGATTCTGGTGGCCCACTCATTAAAAAGCGCAAAAATGTAAAACAATTCTTTCAAGTTGGAATTGTATCCTGGTAAGTCAAATTATATTTGAAAAAGGTATTCCACATCTTCAAACGATGATCTGTGGAGTATTAAAATGGATAATAGTAATGCAAGGTTTTTAATAATTGTAGGGGAGAAGGTTGTGCTCGTAAAGATCGTCCAGGAATATATACACGTCTAACTGGTAAATTCAATATCGTTCTACTAGTAAAATTATCGAACTATTAATTAACTAAGAATTCTGTATAATATTTGTGACTAGATGTAAACCAATGGGTTCAACGTCACACCAGAGAAGCTGACTCGGTTTGGTGTAGAGAAGACCTTGAAGCCCCACAAGCCAAGGCCAAATCACGTCACCATCATTAACAAACAAAAAATTATTTTGAAGTTTATACTTTTGATCTTTAATTTACTTGCAGAGCAAAATTTAAAGCAATCATTAGGTACATTGGAATTATAGAATAAACACTTAAAACAAATATCACTGCATTGTTCAGGTAGAAATAATTTGCATTTATCAACGAGCATCAGCTGGAATATCAGCACCTTCCAGATAACGAATGACTCTTGCAGGATTTCCACCTATTACGACATTTGATGGAATGTCCTTGGTGACAACGCTTCCAGCTCCAATTGTAACATTATCTCCGATTGTCACTCCTGGGCAAATGGTAGATTGGCCTCCGATCCAAACGTTATTACCGATTTTCACAGGTCTGGCCAATTCATAATAATCTTCATTGTCTTGTCGGTATTTTGGATCTATGGGGTGGGTTGCCCCGTAGATGTGGACATTAGGGGCAATAAGACAGTTGTCTCCGATTGTTACTTGGGCACAGTCTAAACCACAATCATATGTTATTCAAAATGTCCAAGAGATATTAGTAAAATTTAGTATTCTGAAATAATATTAGTCTCTTACCCAAAATACAGCAGTCGAAATTCATTTGAAGGTTATTCCCGACGGTAATAAAGCAACCGTAGTCAACTCGGAATGATGGCTCAATAAACATTTTCTTGTCTTTGCAGTCAGGGTGGAATAATTCTCTGATAATCTTTTGACGACTAGCTTCATCGTCAATCGCAGTCGTATTGAATTGGTGAACAAGTTTTCTAGCCCGGAGACGCATTTCACATAATTCGGGATCAGCCGGACGATAAGGATAACCGGCTAACATTCGTTCTTTCTCTGTCAGGTGTTCATACTCTTTCAGATCCGGAACTGGAGGAAGTGGTCGGATGGTTTTAGACATTTTCCAGCAAAGTACCTAATTAAAGAATGAAAATTGCAAATCAAGGTTTATAGCAAATATTATACAATGTAAATAAGCACGAAATGGTGTAATTTATACTATTTTATGTAGCAACACGTACTTGGCAAATTACGTTCACGAGAAATCGAGATTATATTCCTTGTCTGGATACTTTGCAACTGTAGAAAATGTTAGTGCTTGCTCGTCTTATAAACACTGATTCTGATTTTATTTTGACTAGTTACACGTAAGCTATTTAGCAATACGTGTACAAACACTTATTGATATCTCTTTTATAATTGTTTTTAATGGAGCTAAACTTCAGTTTACATAACTTGAGATAAGAGCATGAAATGCTTCTTGAATCAGCAACTTGTGTGAATTATAATATCTCTAAATTGAAACTTGTGTGTTCATCAATATCTGTGTTTATCAATTTCAGTCAAATTCCCACAAGGTTACTTTTCTGCTCATACTTACGTATCTAGTCTCTAGTCTTGTACTTCATATAGCAGAGAATGGGACTATTTCCAGAGAGATACATAGCAGCTTACGAATCAAAAGAGTATATGTTACATTGAGTCAGTGCTATTCAAATACAGGTGCATTCGAAGATAAGGTTGCTCTTGTACATCTCTGTGTAAAGTGTACATACAGTGTGTAGGTACAAATAAAAATATATAATTACTATACACACCTAAAAAGGATTTTATCAAGTACACTTAACTATGATATTCTAAATGGGAGATACAAAAGCAAGTTGAAAGTTGAGTCAGGGTTCTCTAAATTAAAAATTGTATTAAAGACCGCTTAGGTAGACAAAACTTAGAGTTGGGTTTTACACCTCCCTGTAGAACAACCGTAAGGAATCTCGTGATGTTTCTGAACCGACTTGGTGAATAGACTTTAAAGTTTCTGCATTTCATGTGCAGTTTTATGCAAAACAAGTTGATTTGACTTGTTCGTCTAGACTAATGTACTTACCTGTTACTTATGTAATATATAAAATAAAGTGATTTGCAAGTACAGTGAGAGTCTCTCATTGAAATGAAATATCTTAAGGAAATACTCACAATCATCAATTGTACAAGACTAAATTGACTACAAGATCATTTTAATGTACTGTGGGCGACAATTGGCCTAATTTTCGGATAACATGGTAGGTACTTTAAAGTGAATCATCATTTCCATTGCGTTATCCTAATTTGTTTGAGTCAAATCAAGTCCATTTTGATATTAATACGAAGTAAATATAATACCATTATATATTTTAACAGATATCTTGATTGTTGATTAGTATTAATTGTTATTTCTTTTACAGACAAATAATTGTGGAAAACTCCGTGTTTACCCCGACTTAATTTAAAAGTCATGATTTATAGGATTAGAGTGAATAGCCCATTAACTAATGAACAGCTAACCTAAAAGCGTATTGAGAGCATCTAACTGACTTACATAAACCCCGAGAGTAAACGTGGCCCATGGCACAGGAAGATGCGACTTTGAAAGTAAGAAAATAAAACTATCGCTGCTTACACCCTGGTTAGACATAAGTCAACCTTATTGTCCTTGCTTTGAAAAGAAAGTTGGACAGGCAGCTCCCAAGACGAAAGGAGACTTAGCTAAATTATACTGGGACTGTTAATAATTAATTCAGCCGATAAAATCAAAGGTGAGTCATGTCATGTTCATGTCAATGAATTTTTCGCGTCTGTTAGTAAATAAGAGACAAGAAATAGGCAAGTTGACCAGACGAGGCCAGAGAAAAGCATAGTCTTACTAACCATTCTAAATAGTCTGAATTTAGTAGGGAGGATTATTATGTAAGAAACCGGGAGAAGAAGGGTGAACGCGTGTCCACTTGTTCCTTTCGGGTAATATTATCGAATTGCCTTAGATTTAGTATATAGTTAGTACCGGGAACATGCCAATTAGGCTAGAAGGATTTTATAGGGTATTATTTACACAGAGGAGAACACATGGTCCCTTGCGTGATGTGTATATTTATGAGTTATTCATGGTTTGGTTTCGGTCGTTCGGAGTTAGCAGTTTGCACTAGTGCCTTGTATTTATATTATTGCACAGGGAGGAATGTAGCGAGTTGGGCAGAAGGAGAGACGGGGAGTGTTGTCATGAAATATTGATTCAGCACTGCTATGTTATGTATGCTACTGTATTATATTATTATGACTAGTTCGGTCGGTGCAAACTTGTGCCGTAGTATGACCAATCCTGTTCCAGTCTGCAAAGCTTGTCTTAATACTAGTACTAACACTCGGAATAAGAAATCCGCATAATTTGCGGATATAGGTACATATTTGCATTGCAGAATATTTGTTTAGTGCTCTACTATATTGAGAAAACGAAAGCTTATAGACACTGCATTCTCAGCAGTATTGATTTTCTATGTTGAGATTTGAATTGTGTTTCTGACATTTTTAGCTAATTACGGGGACGAATACGGAGCAGATGAACACAGTGGCAAATATGGGGAGATTAAAAATAAACCTGAGTTATTTGCCAATCAAGGCCCACTACTTTCTCTATTTCGCAGGTAAGAGTAGTAATCAGTGTTTTAAGTATTCTGAGATGAAAAGTACTAATTGATTGAACATTTCAGGAACTGCATCCCTTTGGCCGTACATTTCGGTTTTCTCAAAACAAATGGGAATCTCAGAGAGCGGTGTAGGTTATATATTTGGAATAGCACCTTTACTCGGGTTGGTTTCAAAGCTCCTATTTGGAGCTGTGGCAGATCATTTGAAAAGAAAGAAGAAAATGTTCCTATTTTTTATCCTATTAAATCTAATGTCATTTCTATGTGTGGCCTTTCTACCCCTATCAAAGCCTGTCCGACCAGTCATACTTGACTGCTCCCCTGGATTCTCAGTATTCAGGCAAAATGATAGACTCAATACAAAATGTAGCGAAAATCTAATCGAGTCATTTTTGCCAGAAGATGTTCAAAGAACTCATGCCAGACGAAAATCAATGCCTGACGAAATGGACGATAGAGATTTAAGACATAAAAGCCCAAGAGTTAAAAGAGCTACCTTGGAATCCCAGCAGTATATTGAATACTGCACAGCAGAATGCGATGCACTCTTAGATCTTCACACTTTTCTACAGGCAGATGATTTCTGTTCAAATATATTATCAGATAATGTACCGCAATTGTGTCAGATAATGCTCAATCGGACAGCAAACAGACGACTGAATAATACAAGTGGTGGGAGTAGCTATGAGTTATTCAAAGCTCTCAACGAATCTTACTATCCTCAACCACCGACCATTAAAATGGATGTGAAAATTAAGGTTTGTGTTTCAAATATTTCAAAAATATCATTTTACACTAGAAAACTAATTATGACAACTACATCTATCATTAACTTAACTTTTATAGATTACTGAAACAATTAATGCCGCCGAAGACTTATTTCTGATTATACACGAAGTCTCATACACCAAAGATCATAATGATTATCACGGATTAGCTTGCAGTACAAAATCTACTCTGGATAAGTGTTTCTTGGACTGTCCCAATAATACAGCTTTAAATAGGCATTTAGAAGTTATCTTACCTGAAGAATCCTTACTGGATTCTATGAATTTCTGGCTCTATGGATCTCTAGTTGTTATTGGCTGGTGTGCAATGGCCGTTGTCACCTCTCTGGGAGACACTCTTTGTTTTCAAGCATTGGGTAATTATTTTCATTTGAGGTCCCCTCATTTATCTTATTCTTATCTGTAACATCTTGATCATGCGTATCAGCAGTTCAAGCACACGAAATGTGCAAAAATTGGGATTGTTTGTAATTTTTCTATTGCAATTAATTTGAAAGATGAGCCACGCCTCTATGGTCAACAGCGACAATGGGGATCAGTTGGATGGTAAAATGAACAATCATTTTATACATGGAATTAACATCAATTATTTCTAACATACACCTACAAAATGTTGTAAATAGTTATTGTGAATGAATATAGAAATAAAACAAATGGTCATTTAATTTCCAGGGGTGCTTGTTCTTTGATGGCTGGATATCTCATTGACACTTCCAGTGACGGAAAATTATTGAAAGATTACACCCCTTGTTTCTACTTGCTGGGTGGACTCATGTCACTGGACCTGGTCGTTGCCTACAAATGGCATGTAAGAAAAACTCAGAAATCAATAAAATTTTGTAGAAAATTACTTCCAGGATTAATAAACATTGAATACAGATTAGAGAAACTGAAAAGCCCAAATCAATCCGGCGTGATGTATGTTTCTTGCTGAGTGATTTGAGAATAATTGTCTTCATTCTTGCCTGCATCATTGTCGGCATGTGTACAGGACTTTTATGGACGTTCCTATTTTGGTAAATCCTTTGAGGAATTAATCTATTTTTTATGATTTCCAAAATAAATAGATGATGAATTGTATTTTTATTTAGGTATGTCGAAGACTTAGCCAAATTAAGTTCCAATAGCACTGATGCATTTTCAGCACCTTGCGACTACACTACACACCTTAAATTACTACAAGGTCTTATAGTCGCTATTCAATGCTTCGCTGGAGAAGTGCCGTTTTTTCACATTTCAGGTAATTGTGCTCTGCAAACAAAAGTCCTAACATAATCCTTAAAATCCTAAAACTTTAATTGACCTAGATATATTTTAATTGTTGTTTGTGTAGGGTGGTTCATTTCCAAACTTGGCCATACGAATTGTATGACCCTGGTTCTCGCTGCGTTTGGTGTAAGATTTATCATATATTCCGTATTAAACAATCCTTGGATGATTCTGCCCGTGGAACTATTTCAAGGGTTAACATTTGGCATTTTCTATGCTACAATGGCATCATACGCCAGTAAAGTTAGTCCTCCGGGAATTGCTGCTACTGTGCAGGGCATTGTGGGTGCAGCATTTGAAGGAGTCGGTAAGCAAGGAATAAAATCTAAAATATTTTGACTTATTGGCTTCTAATGCATTTAGCTTTGTACCTAACAAATGGTCTGTTAAATGTAGGAGTGTCTGTTGGCAATATTGTTGGAGGTTTGCTCTATGCAAACGCATCTGGAGAATTCGCATTCAGATTTTTCGGGATAGTCGCTTTAGTATTCAGTTTAATCCACGCATTAGCCATGTTTATCCTAAGTCGGAAGGTTACCTACGGGCTACCAGTTGGTAAGTGCTGTAAACTTTAAGAATATTTCAATCCGGAAAGTTCAGAAAATAATTATTTCGTGTATTTTGAATTTTATAGATCGAGCGGAGCAGGAGGGTCAAGAAATGTTCCGTATATCCGGTTCTGCTCAAGATGTTGACAGTGAGTAGCTAAAGGCGTATTAAATAATTATCGGTATATTTAATTGTGTTACAATCTGAAGACCTACTAACTTGAAAGTGTTGGTTAAAAATGGGGGAACGAGTATTGAATGAGAAATCTGAGTTGAAACGAGGTCCAGAGTTTTGACTATCAGTAATTGGCTAAAACTTTGTAGATGCTTATAACACATGCCTATATATATTGTGATAGAGAATCTAGTTTAAGTAGCCAATCATAATCTGCATGCTATTTATAAGTGTTTTTGATTTGACTGTGACCTTATACCTAAACTACCTGAACATATTAAGTTAGATAATCACCAAATATTTAAAATATGCTCCTTCTTCTTGTCCAGTTTAATAGTTACGGTGACTGGTGACTATAATTGAGATTAATTAATCAGAACTATCGCCTCTGAGATATTGTAGCATAGTTCACCAAGCAGAAGTTTTAATTATTATGACATCTATTAAGAAACGTTTTCAGCTCATCAATTATATTATAGCCAACCAAAATGTTTGATTTACGTGCAATATAGTAGTAGACAGCTGAAATGAAACGAAGATACTATTCTTGGTACTCATAACATTCATATTTGTGGTACATGTAGATTCATAGATCTATCTTGTGTAAATACAGCCTTTGCCATATACAAATAGCAGTCAGTAGTAATTTTTTATCGTAAGTGGTTTTGCAGGAGAATGATGTTTTACTCCGAAGGCTTGAGTTGTAAGTTTTTTTACGTTTTGTAGTTATTTGCTTTAGTACGTGTACGTAGCTGCTATGATATAGAGACTCGGTGATTTGATTTTGCTCATTTTTGTTAACATTATTTTAATATCACTTAACTTGTCATTAATATATTAGTGATTAGACAACTTTGTATTTGTTTTGTATACATATCTACATGTATTTATTTTCTGGTCAGAAATTAGACCTACAACTTGCCGGTTTGTTATGCCTGACTGACTTTTCAATAAAGTGTTGTTTCTCTAAAAGACCGTGTTCATTTTCATTCCTTTTCTCGCGTTATTTTTTTATATATAACGTAAGGTAATGCATTGAAAATAGTAACACAAACTAACTGCCAGTTTTGCTGAACCTAAATGCACCTGCTTATACACAACGCATCTTGCAAGTACATTTCGTGAATTGACTTTGGTGGATAACATTTTATCATTTTGTAATTAAAATGCCATTCTACAAACTATAGCACGCAATAACACTTCCTAATGTAACTTATCTGATAAATATCATGGCAAAAACGCAGATAGTAAAAGTGCTACTAACAAGTTGCTTTACGCATGGAAAATTGAAGCACAGAAATTGATTTGGAATACACATTGTTACTGGACTTAACCAGCAATGATTGTTAACAATAAAGTTTGAACAAAAATGCAATGAATTTACGATAAACCGGATGCCCGGTGTATGCCCCATTTTACTTCTTTTCAGTGAATAGGCCATTTTACCGGCTCTCCAGTGTATGGGTTCATTTCTCCAGTGTATTCCACATTCTACTCTCTCCAGTATATATGCCTCATTTTACTTGCTCTCCAGTGTATGCCCCATTTTACTGGCTCTCCAATATATGCCCCAGTATTTCACATTCTACTGGATCTCCATTGTGCGTCCCATTTCTTCAGTGTATTTCACGTTTTACTGGCTTTACAGTGTATGTCCCATTTCTCCAGTGTATTCCCCTTTTTATTGGTACTCCAGTGTATGCCTCATTTTGCTTCTCTCCAGTGCCAGTTAGTTCTCCAGAGTATGTCTCCACATGATTGGGTCTACTGTGGTAATTTCTTTAGGGTAAAATTAGATTTGTTCACCTGTTTAAGCAAATGTAGGCCAATTTGGCAGAAGTCATTTTGGCAAAAGCAAAAAAACCTTAAAAAATAACCTCTGCGGATAATTTGGCAAATGATGTTTTTGATCGTTCGGAGAGATTGGCAAAAAGTATGTACCGTTAATTTGGCAAAAGCATTTAGAACCATAATTCTTAGTCTTAGCGTGTTGTATTATGTATCCAAGTAGTGTAGCTATATATTCTATTTTAGTAATCTATGGAAAACCTAAATAGTCAAATGCAAATGCCTAGATGTCTTATCATGAGCTAGACTCACTCAATAAGTTTGAGTTCAGCTGTCAGTTACCTTCAGAGAATGGCCGAGTCTTCACATAAGTACGTTTCCCAAACACTCAACAAATAACCCACAGAAACTAGCCTAAAATATTGGTATTGTATTGAAAGAGATAAATGTTCATTGCTTTCTTGGTTTTACATGACATGCAATTGTATTGCTCACCTAATAAAAATTAGTGTTTGTACAAAAAAAATGCACAAAAATTCATTTTGCCAATTTATCCACAGCGTTTTGCCAAATTATCCACAGGCTGTTTGCCAATCTGTTCATAGGTCATTTGACAAATTGATTTTTGCCAAATTGACGGGCAGCCGTTTAAGCTTAACCGAGTTTATGTTTTTAGTGTACACCTTTCTACATTGTCCAACATGCACTTTTGAAAGAATAATTCTCCAGTGTTACTGTACGGCAGTGTACTGGCGTTTTAGTGCATGTCCCAATTAAAATAAATATCTTGCGGTAATAAAATTCAGTGCAGAGAAAAGAGAAGAAACTGTAAAATTATTTTTATGACTTGTATGCGTTAAAGACGAGCACAGTATTTGTATAAATGTAAATGCCACTTAAAAATGCATAGCCTTCAGCTAATTTGTTTTAAACAATGCTAATGCAGATAGTCACATCGATCGGGTACATTTAATGTTGTTCATGACTATGACAAATCTGATATTCATTGGATATGCATTGGTCCTATTTTCTGGCTGCAAAGCCTGATCTATAGGAGATCTTCGTATAAAAATCGTCATTTTGTGTTATGACATTGATTTAAAGAATGTGTTTGGAAATGCTTGAATAATATGAATGGTAAAAATGGTATATATGAATGATGTGAAAATAATTGTAGAAATTTTGTATTTTTGTAGAGGCTATGGCCAATTTATTAGGTAAATGAACCGGGCGACATGAAGAATTATACATAAATTCCATATTAGATGCACATATCCAGTACAACAAAATTAAAGACTACAATATATTAATTGATAGATACATTACTATGTACAATAAACAATAATATAATAAGTATTAGTTGAATACACTGTATAATTACTAAGATTTGAATGCTTATATAGTCTACAGATTTTATGGCAATAAAAAAGTGAATTGAGGTTTTGAATTGAACAATTTTCCATCTAAACAGACCGGACAGTGTGTTTTCAATTTTGAAATTTTTTTATTGTATTGTAGTACATTTAGGTATATTTATGTATGTAGGTAAATATTATTAGACAAGTAATCACTTTCTTTACAACAACAACAAACTAAAACCCTACGCTCATAGTTTTTAAAATGGAATGTTTTCTGCGGTGATTGTTGTTGTGTTGACGTTGACATTGTAATTAAAGGTGGGGTGTCCATTTCTGTTCCATATTTATTACTTACACGTATTAATTACAATAGTGAACCTAGTATTGAATTTATTAAGGTAATTAATATAGTTTGACAGTTAATGGAGATTGTTTCTACTATTTGTATTTATTTAGGTATGGTATGTATCTGTGTAATGCTTATTAACTACTCTCTAGCTACCTACACACAAAGATTCTTTTTATTTTATTACAATACAGTACAAGTAATTTATTTCACAAAGAGAACTCATTTTAACAGCTACCAATAATATAACTAAATCAGTAATTCAACAAAAGCTCTGAAAATACTTAAGAAAACAGAAAGTTTTCCTTCTCTTATGATTACGTACAACAATTTTACTTTATATGTTACGTTAGGTTTGTTATCTTGTGCTGATTGCATTTAATTTAATTTACATACATAATTACGAAAATTCAATACTTTACATTATTCTTACTTTACAATAATCTTTTTCTCGTCAAACGGAGGTACATTACATTTACTTATGTACTTATAACTATATCTATACAGTATGAAATAAGCAATTCTTTTTTAAGTAGAGTAGAAGTCAAGGCTAAACTCAAGTAACCATAATTTTATAAAAACTTGATAGATGAATACTTCAAATCTTCAACCAAATCTATAACAAAAATTTCTAACAGTATGCTAATATTTAAAAGACGAACAACACCAAAAACAATCTATTACATCGACGTGTATATCTGTAGTGACAAAGAGTACAACAATACAATGACATTCTAAAGCTTTTCTAATTTCTTGTGTTAATTTTCTTTATAGTCTACATAATATATATATTTATGATACGAAGCCCACAGCTTTTGCTGCTCAACTGCTTAAATCCAATTTAATGATTAGACACACTGATTTTTCGTTAACTAACGATAAGTGTAAGTCACATACAATAATATTAATCCTTTTTGTGGATCTCTAAAGATTTTATTACTTTATGCACTTATTGACATGACTTACGCACTAATTGTATTATGAATCTGTAGGTAATTTTCTAAACATTTCAGTACATCTAGAGTATATAGTAATTTTACTATAAGTATTAAGAAGATGTGCTCTTCTCTTTTAACTGAATACAAGATTAATCTTTTGGATTTTTTGTGTTTCAATTACGTTAGTGGTTTTTGGTCTTATCTTGAATTAGAAAAGAGCCGGATTCGATTTGTTTAATTTACGTTACCTTACGAGACGAATGGAGAGTGGATTTTTTGGAGTGTGATTGCAAAATACATACAATACGGTTTTTGATTGCGACGCAACTTCTCCCTTTTACCTTCATCATCACCAGTATTAAGTACTTACATTGATATATCCGTCACAAGATCAGATATTAATTACATCTTTTGCCTCACAATATCGTTTTTTGCAACTTTTTCAATCTTGGAAATGGATTGTTGTCGACGTTTTGGATTTTCTTCACGTTGAATTCTTTTAAATTGTCACATCCTTATAACTTGACATTATTAGGGTATACTTTGCTATAATTAAGTTTTGTAAGTTTAACTAACGAGAGATTTTTTGTCATAGTTAGCATAAAGCTTATTTGTTACATAACACGGGGCACATTAAACACATCAAATTAGAACATAATTAATTGATTCTCGGAAGACTAGCTCTGAAAACAATTGCCAGTTCAGTTAATGTCCATTATTCTCAACTCTCTTAATTTCTGTTTTTTTTCTTCAAAGGATATTCTTCCAAGTATCAATTAATTCATAAAGTGCTAATTAAATTACAAGTTGCTACAACTTGTATTTTAACTGCAGAAGAGATATGTGATAGGAGGATAGGATTCACTGCACTTATAGATATACAAGTAAATAGTACGTCATTATCTATTTAAAGGTTTGACATGTCGTGGGTCGATTTAATTCACATCTATGCAAAATTTTAATAGCGCACTCTACTACAGATAGTGGGTCATTAAAAACAGTTAAAACCAGAATTATTTACTTTAGATGTATAGTAATTATATCAGAATGAGCTTATTATTATTAGATCCAGTAATTTACTTAGTAAAACTTATAAGTGTTCCTACAGACTTATAGTTAGATTTAACATACAATACACTACACAGTTAGTGTAACAATCTTTTTTGCACAAATTGACATTATGTCCTGACCTGGCGTACGTATACTAATTACAATAGTTGTCTCCCAAGTACAAAACACCTTACTATACGTAAGCACATTCTATGGCACTACAAAACAATCGATTTTTTATATCTACAATTGACAAACTGTTACCCTAATGATTTAAATATACTCTATAGGCAGTTAAATAATGATTTTTCTGCAGTAGTATGATTAGTTTACCTGCAAAATACAATTAGTAGTCTACTATTACTGTACAAATGGAAAGAACTCAAGATTGTCAGCAAAATAGGAAATATTGCATTTATTCTCAAGTCAATTAATTTTCAAGCAAGCATTTAATGTTCTTCTCACCTTTCTATAAGATACTCGCATTGCTTGCATTCTTTTTGCTTTGCATTGCTTCTTTTCAAAATAAAAAATGTAGTGGATATGAAACTATGATTTTAACCATTTTTTGATACTATAGTTAGCTGCATTGCATCAGTGTGATCAGACGTAGTAGTAGTATGCATGTATTTTAAGGGTTCTCATGCTAAGCTATAGCTGCAGTCAAAATAAAACCCAAGTTGACTCTTCAAGTAAAATGACACAAAATTAGTACAGTAAATATAAGTATAACACAAGCACGCCCATCTAAATACTACCCCATTAACTATTTCAGTTACAGAACCCATTTTTTAGCTGTTTAATAACATATTTTTATATTCCTTTAACGTACAGCCTTTAATAATGTCCGAAAAAGGAGATAACACAACCAAATAGATATTATTACACCTTTTCCCTACACGTTCCTACATACGTACAATTCAGTATTGCTATTTTTATGTTTACCACTTGCATTTCTAGAATTCTATTTTGCTGATACGGAAAATATATGTTGATACAATACAATTCAATAAGTAATTAATTTTAGGTACATTGGAGACACGTAATAAAATACATAATACGCTTTTCTATCATACTTGCCATACGAAGTCATACATACAAGTACTTATATACATTTACATACCATGTATATGCATATGTGTGTTTTGTAAGGAGAGATATACAGAAAATCAATCACAAAGAAATATTCTCAAATTGCTGCTATTAAATAACAAGGTTATCTGCTAAATTGGATTCTGGAAATCACAAGCATTTACTTTAACCCTTGAACAAGAAAATTCCTATACTATGATCTTATGACATTTTTCCTTTCTCCTTGAATGCTATATACAGAGAAAGTATTATTTTCTTACTGATTTCTCCTTGGAATGATTGCGTCCTTGCATGTGAAAAGTGTAGCTGTATTTTGCTACGCTCTTAATTTCTTATTCTGCTTAAACATTTAGACATTGCAAATTAAGTGTATAAACTAAAACCCAACCCAGTCTAACATACCATCCAATATTCAAAATCATAGCAAAAAACCTAACTTGTGTTGGTAAATCTCTAATTACTAGTTTATGCATTTAAAGTGTTCTATATTTTGCATTTTAGTAGCATGCTAAACATGTACTACTTACTATGGTAGACATGTAAGTTTCAGTTACAATATTTCAAATGTGACGTACTTAGGTAGGTAGTTAATTTAGGTATATGCTCAAGTTATTTACCCAAGTTCACAGCACTGTTACAATTTTCAGTCCACTGGCATTTGCTTAAACTTATGTAACATTAATTTATCCTATGCCTAATGTGATGCGTGTCAGTTAAAGTACTCTACATTCAAGAAATGCGTAGAGCTACAGTACTGCGCATTGAACTACGGAGTAACACAGTACCTACCCTATAATTAAAAGGGCCAACTACTGAACAATCACACTAAATTACACTCTCGAGTTATAATTACGCTACAATGTTCCTTTTCTTTGTGCTGTTTTGTGTCACTTGAATGGATAAGCAGCTAATCCTATGACATTGTATAGGGGCAGTTACTGATATACTGAAACATTATCTAAGAAGTTTTCTCCGCTTCTTTAGCTACTTGTATTGAGGATGAACATTTAAACGTAATATTTTGTATGATTTTACTCCTTTGAGAATACATTGATGGGTGGGATTTAACCATATTCACTATCAAATTTCTCTTACCCGTGTTAACTGTCACTCTATAGTTTCATATAACCCTATTTGCATTTTAAACTACCAAATAATACCTCGCTACTATTTTTTTAGGTCATATTGATTTAAGTAACCGGATTTGCTTGTTATTACAGTAGTGTTTGATTTCCAGTTTTAATTTATTCACGAGCAGTTGTCTTTGCTTACGAATTTTATGCGAGCTGCACCTTTAAGTATGTGTACAGGTTGTATATAGTAATTGTATGTATGGATGTATAGTATAGTAGGAGTATAGGTATTATGTATTGTATTATGTATTGATACCTATATTCAGAAGAAACGGGAGGGAAGGACGACGACGACGCGACGACAGTACTGTACTCATTCAATTAATTACATAACTCCAGAGCATATCATTTAAAGTATTTTTTAATTCTTACGATAGCGTCGACGACGACTCATTTCTGTATGTAGTTGACTTGTGTGACTATTTTTGTGTTTACATTGAGGAATGATCCCATTCAAGTTCTTTGTTGTGTTTTCCAGAAGCCCCAGCAGTGGCAATTGCAACGGCGGCGGCAGCGGTTGCAGCAGCAGACGTGGATTGGGACGGACCAGGGCAAGGGACAGCCCGACTGGCAACTCGAACATCCTCTGCCTCGTCATCCCCATCAGAAGAAGACTCGTCATCTCGGTAACTCGATGCATCGTCGTCTTCGTCCCAACTTTCGTCACCTTCCTCGCCCTGTCCCCCTTGTGGCCCACTGCTTCCCCCCAAGTTCTGAAATTAAAACATATCAGTTCAAAGTACAACTATATTTAGTACAGTCAAACATTTCCTAACAGTCCTACACAATGTACTCATCCCTCAACTAAAAAGACTTCCTTCTACACCTTTAAATATACTCCTACGTACAAATAATCGATATCATAAGTATTTTTGAGTCTTTCGACTCGTATCATATCATATAAGTACAAGTGAGATAATTATACGCATTATAGTTACTAGAATAATTTAGTTCGTTAAATAAAGTATGTATATACATTTATTTCGTATCAACTTTTCGACTGTGTTACTGTTATTTTAATTAGTAGACATGAAAGGTAATCCGTCCTAACAAGACATATACGTCTCTCCATTAAAATAAAGACCTATAGTACGTAATCAAATCTACAAGTCAATCGTATTCTACAGAGACGTGATACCAGGATGAATTTACTACAAGTTTGGCCAGTTAAATTACAGATTTATGTATCATTCTATACTTAGTCATTACAGACATTTGTAACATCACAATCGAAGGGTATTCTCAGTGGGCATAATAAGTAATGACGTCTTTCAAAAGGTGTAATATCTGGGAATAAATTCAACTAATAATGCACTAGACGTACGGTAGAGTTTTGAGGAAGGGAAGCATGGAGGAGTTGCATGCATCCTCAGGAACTTTGTCAACTGTCTATAAAACTAATTCTATTTCGTGCTATCTTCTGCCAACAGGCTGCTCTCGTCCTAGATAACGAAGTTAGTCCTTTTAGTCCAGAGAGACTCAAAAATTCCTGGGAGTAGTATTATCTGTATTATAACGAGGTCTTCCTCTTGGAAAGATCCTCCACTTTACAGATCCATACCATTAGACATCGATAACTTGTTTACTACCATTTCCTAGCATCTGCAGTTCAGTTCAATTCAGTTTTGTGCACATCTTCCTGTAGCTAGTTAAAGTTACATACTATTTCCTACTTCTTCAGTTTCCTCAAACTTTTTCCCGAGTTTCATTGCATTGACAGCCAAATTCATTTATTGGATCAATAATATCATATCATATGCTCGATATGCGATATCCAAGAGGAAAAGTATTTATTGCGGAAATGATATTATCAATTCCACATCTACTAGCTACTCTATTTTACAACCTACATTTCCTCTTTAGTCAATAGTCAGTCTCAATCTAAACACGTCCTCTCCCTCGCTAAATGCACTCCTACACAGCGATTACTATGATTCCTACTTAAATTTTAGGTCACATACATTCGCGTAGGCTTTAAATATTGTTACTGCATATCTTGTTAGTAGTAGGAGAAACTGTATAGGAGAAAGATTCATTAATTTCAATAATAGAATTCCCGAGAGACAGTTTGTAAAGTAGTCGCGCACGTGTGCCGCACACACTCAGGAATGATAAGCGTTTTGTACATTTTCTCTAATGCTCGGAGGGCCCTGTGAGATCACCCACAAAACAACAGAACTAACGAGCTCTCATCAACTCAACAACAATAACAAACTTCCTCGCTCGTCTACTAAAGTAACAACAAACTTTAGATAGTTACCTTGCACGAAAAAATGTATTTTAAGTCACGACGAAAGGAGCAAAAACGTGAATTCGTGGAGTAAGAGATCTTTTGAGACATGAAATCTGTTTCAATGGTAGGAAATAGTACGTATAAATGTCTGGAGGAAAAACTAACTAGGATATCCCTATCAGTATACAGTGGTAGAAGAAGGACATGTTGTAATAATAAATATAGACTCTCAAGTGTTTACGTTAATCCAGAATATTATTATAGTCAATCGAAAAGTAGAGTATGCTTGCCTTGCTTACCTCCATGGGATTTACAGTGATATTAAGAGCAGAATCATCCCACGCCATTTCAGCATCAGCCATATCCTCCTGCTGAGATCGGTGATGAGCGGCACGGATTCGGATCACTCCCAAGACGATCATGAAAAGGAGGAAACCGACGCAGACGACAATGATGACAGTGACCGCATGACTTGCCCCAACTTGCTGACTCCCTTCTAGGAAATTCGAAGTCATGTACATATCTGGCATCATGTGAGCCGGCCTCATTTCAGCGTGGTGGTCGTCAACCTGGGCGTGAGCCACCATATTGTCCAGCTGTGCATGTTCTTCCGCTGCACGTTCACCGCCTGAGCCCAAGAATGGATCTTCTGTGCTTTTACTCAAATCTGGGTGGATAACCGTCAGCTGGACACACCAAACAGTAAATCATCATTAATTCCTCCTAGTGCCCAACATCCAAATTAGTAAAAGATAATTCTCGTCCCACTTACCGTTTGAACATATTCGTTTGAAGTGAATCGTCCATTAAGTTCAGAGCAGATGAGCTTGAAAGCTCGATTAAGGTAGTATGCCGGCTTCTTGTTGCTGTACTGAATTTGCCTCAAGACCTTCAAAGAAAAAATCGGAAATGTAAACAAAGTCCAAACTTTTACTTATTAACTTGTCATATTATTGCGGTACAAACAAATGTGTCAGTTCCCAACATTTTACGTCTTTATAACATTCAAAGGGTTTCAACTTTGAACTTTGTGTAAAGAATTTGTAGGTAAAACACTTGTGTACGTACATATCGACCTGAGGTGTATTGCACTGACGTAGATAAGCATTGCTCGTTAAGGTATACCTATAGCATTGCAATCGGAATAAATTTTCAACCCAGTGAACGAATATAAGGGTTCGTAGAATACATGACTTAATATTAATTCCACCGAGTTGCACAGAAACAATAAATAGCAACCTCTAGTACTTGAAATGGTTGAAAAATATGATTAACTCGGTGAAAAGGTAAACAAAATAGCTAGCTACGTAACTGTTGTAACTATTCCTCTGGGTATATACGGAAATACGCAGTAAATAAATTGTTTTCCAAGTGCATGCACGCTCCTACTTCTAAAATATATCTTCCATATCCATATAGGCAAAACGTGTACAGATAATAATCTTCTGGGGTTTCACCTTTGCAATTTCTACACGAGATAGATTTTCGTGTATGTAAAACTCTTCAAAAACTTTTCTGTAAAAGTAGGTTGCGAAAAGTGTGTACTTACACAACAGAACTACGTAGCATTACTTCTAGAACTATTTCTTCTCTAATAGTAATCTCTCTAACTTATACAGAAGACAAGAGGAGAAAAGTACATTTTCTGGTTATGTTCCTGGAAGAAAACAAACCTCTTGAACGAAATCGTGGAATCGATACGATTGATGTTGTCTTATCGTTTACACGTACATTCTAACTCGAAATGTACCACTAGATATCCCAGTTTTATATATATGAAACTGCTATAGTATTTCAGTTTCTGGGATAAAAGAGATGGTTATTAAATATTTACAGCTCTTAGATATCAAATAATCTACTCTTTAATCTAAGTAGATAGAAAATCTGAAATGGATACACTAGATCAATTGACAATTTGAATATGTTTTGGAAAACAGCGTTTCGAAATCCAAACCTATTCTCTGCATTGCCAACCACAGTAGGACTATGAACAGCTTTTCTTTGGATCATTTACGTAAAAAATATTTATTTTAACTAACAACGTATACTACGTCGTATTTATTATTATATATTTGGTTACAGCAAATCATTATTTCACCTGCCATATCAAGATGTAGAAATTCCCTGAGATATTTTCATGTTCCCAAAAACGCCAAAGTACGATAATTTTATTGTTGGTAAAGCTTTAACTTGTGGTGGTAATTGCAATAACATTGATTTCAATGCCATTGTAATTGCTGACATCAAAATATTGAAATATGGAGATAGGTAGTAACAACAGATAATAATGTATCCAATCCTTCAGACTGAATTTCAGGTGATTAATTTTTGCATTATGGTTTAGGTCAAAAATCTGTATCCACGGATAATCTGCCATATCATTATCATAGTTATAATTCCAAAGGTAATTTGATGTTCCTAAAAGCGCTAAAGTATTGGTAAGGTTTTAATTTGTGATAGAAATTGCAATTGGAAAATCATGATTTCGGTAATGCTGGCCAAAATAACCTTGAATTGGAGAGAATATCACCGGGTTTGGTGGACAGATAAATCCAATCCTTCAGACTGAATTTACAAGTGATTAATTTTAGCATTTTTGTTTAGGTCATATGTTGGTGTATGTGGGTAAGTAGATAAATAGTGTAGATAGAAGTTTCTCATCAATTACAGGAGGAGAGACAAGATGCATGTGTATGTAACAGATGATGTTACCTGTTCATAATTGTAGATCATATCAGCTCCAGTGAGAAGAACTCCATCATTCGTGATTTTCTCCACAATTCCCAATTGATTCAGCATATTTTCCGGTACGGTGAGACTTTCATGATCAGGATTGAGTGGAGGATAGACACTCACCGTGCAGGCATCCAATTTCCTCTCGATCACACTCACGGGCTCTCCTGGAAAATAGAAAAACACATCCCAATCCATCAATGACACACACATTGTAATCTATCAAGCAATTTCAAAGAGGAACTCACTCAGCCTGCCTGTCGCCCACAGAAAAATACATCAACTATCAATACAATACCATCACGTAGACAATAGACAACAGACTTACAATACACAACACGTAGCAAGCAACTAGCCAAAGCAAACAAAAAACAAGCTTCTAAACCCTACAACTTACTTTTACTAGCTAAAAGTGCAAAGTGGTAGAAGCAGTGCTCGAAGGACAGTGTGAAGATCACTTCAGTCTCTAGAACAACATCACTATACAATAGAAAATGAACAAATGTTGCAAACTAAAGTTAATCCAAGCCAATAAAGTTTTCGAGGCCACGTTCTACATATTGCATTAGCCCCCCGATAAATATTGATGCACATTGCAACTGTTTTGCTTTTTACACAATTTATCTCTAACACAAAAGTTTGCTTTTCATGCTTCGTTGATGTAAATTCCCTCGTTATTTAACGCTTATTGTTTACTGCCATGTCCTCTTCACATGCACTAGAAAATTCACGGAATCATTATGACAATCCCAACACAGTCTCATGATTACACATTCCCTTGTCATTCTAACTTCCCGAACTGTCTTAAATACAAAAGAAAATGCATCTTTTAAATAAATGATACTGCGATCTGATCTAGTGACGACATACGAGTAGAAATGTCATCCACTATTTATTTGGGCAAGTGTTTCGAATTCCAAGACGACTTACACTGCTATGCTAGTAATACCCGGATGAGATTGCTCAAGAGCGGACGCGTCAACCCCGATGCATCAACTCAACAGATAAGTTTAACCATTTTTTTCTATACCAAAAACTACAAGCTGATGTAAGTATACATATATATTATGGCAAGAGTAAAAAAGCACGGAAAATAGGAGCATCGATCCCAAGAATATACAGAGTTGGATACAGAGTTAGAGCACTTAGCAAAGTTGACTCGACTTTTCTATTTTCAGTTTGTTTTTTCTAACTCCGGACGGAAAGTTTACAAAAACCGTGGACTGCATTTGCTATAGCAGTTCATCAGAATTTGTTTGATTTTCTTCAACTTGAATAAATTCAAAAAGGGAAACGCATCAGAAGTTAGAATACTAAATGCAAAGTGCAAGTCTAACCTGTTTTGGGTTAAAAGACTCATTTTACCCGCAGAAAAAATTAGAAAGTGCTGTGGAAAAATGTCGTGGGAGGATTCACACACAGTGTCTGTGTCGATATGGATGTGCCATTCGTTATGCAGTAATATTAGTTATTTTTAGCTCCTTGTTTATGGACTTTCGTTACAAGGACTGACAGAGGAATTGCTAGTGTCTAAATTTTTACATCTAAAGTAATTATGATTGACATTTCCCATAAAAAGTCGTTTTCCCCAATTCCTCCATTCTATTACATTATATTCTAGGGGGAAAGTATCTTCTGCTCCAAAAATAAGCTAGCGTACTGCACACATCGCATGACAAATCCCTTAAGGCAGTCATTAAATAGATGAAGCTATATTTTCTTTCTTTTAACAACCTACAGAATAGATAAAATAGGCAATTATCTTTTCCTGATTGTCTCATCGAATTACATATACGTTTCTATTATCTACTTACGAGTTTTACTGCTCTAAATACACATACGTTTCAATAACTATACATTTACTACCATTGCACTGACGTAATTACGACATGAGCCAGAAACACTACAAAAAACAGCACTTAATTCACTTCTATAAATTTACATCACAGCTGTTACTCTGCAATACAATGATGACCCTTCTATACAAAATCTGCTTTCAGAAGATCCTATTTCCAATTCCTATAAGTATTTACTTAGGATATCAACATACGAAATTCAATTGCTTTCCTTTTGTATTTTTGCACTCGGGTTTTATCCTCTTCATCGTTTGCGTCAATGTTGACACCTGTCACGTCAATGACAAACTTGTTCTTACAGAAATATAAAATTCTAGATCTGAGGACTCTGGAGAAAATGTCAATTGTATAGAGTCTATTGTCTCCAATTCTAAGATCTCATCTCACATTATCAGTCTATACCTTTTCCAAGGACAATGAAACTAATAATTGACAGAGTTTTATTTTCCTTCAAAACTACACAATAGAATACAAAAGAAAGATTTTCCTTATTCGTATTAAATATTCTTTTCTTTTCGTAGCAACAAAAAGTGATCGAGTTCACCTGTCATGAATTGTCAAGTGAAGTCAAGTAGCAGCCATTTGCTTATCGTTATCATTACAAAACCAAGAGGTTTTCTACTGACTGAGGTGACAGGAAAAGGAGGAGGATTCTCCGTAACTTTGACATTGACATCAATACAAAACATCCAAACTTAGAATACACCATATCAAACAGCACCCTCATTTTTTGTACTCTCCTACGCATCTCACATTTAGAATTCGTAAAAACTCGAACAAAAAATTCATTTTCTTATTTATTTTTACCTAACCACACTAGATAACCCTTTCACGGTTATATTTGCATTTCTATACTTAAGAGCATATGAAAGTGCAAAAAGCATCTATCTTAGTGTATGGAAAAGAATGTATATTCATATAATGTGAATTACAGTTTCAAGCTGTTCCATTAGACAAACTACATGTATTAGGGTCGTATGCCAGCAATAAAGCAGTTTGAAATCGGAGGAACTGCCTAAGTACATGACAAGTATCGCACTTCTCCAGTTTCTAAATTTTAAGTATCTAACTACAAGTAACTAAAGTTAGAATACCAAGAAAATGCAAACTGACGTAATGACAACTTGTATATCTTGATCAAAATACATTCGTCATGGAGTTTTTATGTGAACTTGGAGCTATAGATAGAAGTACGTAGTTGAGTAACTTTAAGGATGTTATCAGGATATAAGGGAGAGAAGCGAGGAAGGAAGGGGACGAAGTGTGCAGTATTGTGTTACAGAAAAATAGCATAGCATCCAATCTTCCGGCTGGAAACATTTCACTGACGCTGACTGCTGATGAAAAGGACTTGGAGGATTTTCTTTGCCTGCCTGCCCTGTCGGGTTAAAATAGACGCACGATAAAATCTAACTGCTTCATGAAATATGCAGAGGCTCATAACCATCTCTATCGTCTATTGCTCTTTTATGAAAAAATCTTCTGGTTGTAAATCACTCAATTCATTACACGACAACGTGTGCGGGAGTCTCTCGTCAATCCGAGTATTCCAGCCCTATTTCTCCTGTATTGACTACCAGACTACGATACAAATATAACAACAAAACATGTCTTCAAAGACTTTGCTCCTGGAGTATGCGTCTTTATCGCTCAACATGTGCAAAACAAACGGGACGAATGGGAACTAAAAGCTTTTATGTATAATACCAAGAGTAATAAAATAAATAATTCTTTTTCCCTTTATCTTTGCAATTTCTCTTCCCTTAGGAACATAATCTTGTCTGGACTGTCTTAAGCCCTTTGCCTGCTTCTTCTTATACCAATTACTATATAATATAGTTCCATATTGCAAAATGCTACAACGTAATTGGCCCACTTGCACAGTCGACGACATTTACACTTGCAAGAGTTACTTTAGTCCTGAATTGAGTCTACAAAAATTATAGTCTGTGTATTGCACGATGCTTTTAACCTTGTAAGCAATATTATTATATGCATTTCACTAACTTGGTTAGTCAGACCATATTGCAATATACATCCAATATGGAATTAAAGTCTCAATGAAGTAATCTTAAACTGGCTAACAAACCTAATTAAACCAATGAAACTGCAAGGCCGTACAATTAGGACAACACAGCTCCCAACAGATACTATAATATAATGTAATATTTACACATGAATTCAACAACAGCCTGTTGTACTGCTGCATTGCATTCTTCTATTATCTCTATTCCCTATGATGCTAAAGGATCCTGCTCCAGCATCTTCCTCGCCTTTCATAGACTCATCAACTTGCAAAAGCCAAACTACCATTATAAATGTACTTGTATGTATCATACGAACACTACTGCTAACTATTTATCTCTACAATTAGGAAATGAGATGCTTTTATCTCATCTTTAAAGACAATCTGTAGATGCTGCAGTATTATAATTAAACAGTACAAATGAACAGAGATAGTAACAACAATGCAAATGTAGAGAAAGTAATCGTGATTAAAATACACAACAAGCTGCAGTAAGCAAAACCAGTACAATCTGCATCTTTGTAGTCACAAAAATTACAGTTCAGTAGGTACAACTGAAAACTGATACCTTACCATACTATTGAAAATTCCAATCACCTACATAATAGCTTAAATAAATATTTATTATTGCTTAAAAATCTAATTCATGGAATAAAAGCATAATATCTACAACCATTCAGCAGAAGGCAAAGTGCATAGTTAGATCTTCCACCCAATTTGTAGACTATAAAAATTTTAGGCAGGGCTATGTGAGAAAAACAGATAGTGTAGTTTAAAAAAAGTGGGATTGGGTGGAAGAGTGTACATAAAAGAGTCTTACCATTTCTCCACTCTTCATTGTCGTCCCTATCGGAGGAGATGGTGACACGCACATCAGAGAAGACGCGGACTCCCAGACGAAAATCCTCGTAATCCCGTGGAAGATTGCTCGTTCCGTTGATCTCAATTGTGGGCTTTTGTGGAGGCAAGACCATCACGAACGAGTCAGAAGGTATTATTTTGATCATCTTTCCAGACTCGCAACTGTTTCCATCCACGAATTTCAACAATGATCACGACATGACATCGCCAAACAAACAAAGAAACATCTCAATTAAAATTCACTTTGAAGATGTTAATCCTTTAAAAAAACTTTGTGAAAATAGCTAGCTGTAGGTAAAGTCATTTCTTCCTTTTCATTGCCAACGAACATAACAAATGGGTTCTCTCGCAATTCCTGCACAATATTAAGTCAAGACCTTAAATCCTTTTTCAAAGTCAAATGTGTCCTTTTCCTAGTTTGTTTTGGTAATTGCTACAGTTGATAGTAACTCTCTATCACATTAGCTAATCGTCTCAAAGATTTCTTTGTTTTTCTACGTTTCTTATGCGTAACTGCGTGTGGGTCTTCATTCCATCAAGTTTAAGAGCATTTCAAGTTTAGTATAGTTATATTACATAATTATTATGTAGCAGTAGTATTTCAGCAAAGTATTTTACGAACCCACATGGCATTTGTGTACATAGTGTTAGATAAGCTGTGTCAGACGTTATAGACAGTGTGCATGTACATTGGAAACAAAACATGAGTTTCAACTCAACGTAAGCATATCTATTTATCTTGACAACAGCAGTTAAGATAAGATGGAGGAATTAATTTTGTCTGTCAAAGAACGACGAGGCTCGCATTAAATCCCTTTCTTTAGCTTGGCTTTGATTCAATAATCTTTTTTGCTCCTAGTGATTGGTTGTCGACAGACCTAAATCTGCTTTCTGACAAGTTAAATTGATTTACAAAAGCCTATCAAAACTACGACCTACTCAATATTTTATCCTTGCCTTCTCTACTTCAAAACAAAAGATTTTCTTTTAATAAAAAGCAATATATTAGCATTATCCAGTAACTTCTGGATTATTACGAAGGTTTTTCATACTGGTAATAACTACTTAAGATGATAACCATTCCAGCAAAAAAATTACTTTAAAGGAATTGTCTTTATAATTTTTGCATTGTTTAAGACTTTCTGAATTTTGTCCGGGAGCAACGACCATGTGAAGAGTATCTTTAGAAATATCTTGAAAATGTAGCATTTCAGTTTGCTAACTGAACTAGTTAAGTCAAAGTAGGTGCAGGAAAGAAAGACACAATTTTTTGCTTCCTTTGTTGGGCAGCAAGATGAAATGAGTCCATGGAGATCGTTTGTCTTCCGGACTCTATAAAATTAGGTCTAACTATCATCTTCCTGTGAAACTAGGTTACATTACACATCCGACAGATAAAGTTCAGGAGGAGTTTAGTCAGATATGCCTCTTTCACCATTATGTCTCATTTCCAGAACACAGACTAGAGAAAACAAAGAAATACAGATCTTCTCTCTCTCCTATCTCTCCTACTTTGCTCAAATGAAAATGACTTGGACTCCTATTGTTGTTGTCTTTGTAAACGGTGCTCATTAGACTTCTGCTTAGCTTTGGTTCGATGCGAGTGTACAATGGAAGTAATAATATTACGCCGTGAGTAAAACGAGAGAATAGCACACGACGACTTCTGCTTGTTTCGCTTACATGACTTTTGTTGCCAGATGAAGATTTCTCCTCCCGGGCGTAGGAAATTCTCTCGAGTTGATGTACCCCACTCTTCTGATCAAATTCTCAATGTCTGTAGTGTTGTCACCCTCCACTGTAATCTCTGTCATATCTGCAACAACAAATGGCATAGGTCAAAATTTCAATCTCTCAAGAATTGGATCATCCTTCTCGGGAATTCAGTTCTGCTATCTGTCTAATTGCATATTCAACATAATACTACAGCAATGATTACATACATTATTTATTTTCCACCATACATATTCGAAAATATAATATATACTATCAAAATAATTAATGAACGACCAAACAACCTACTAAAAGTATGCTTTAAAATTGTTCATAGCAAAAACTTAATTAGCATTGCTAATACTCATATCATTCTTCTGCGATCTTAAACAAGACGGAAAAGCAAATAAATAAATAAATGACCCATTTGATCGCACAAAACAAAAGTTTGTCCTACTTTCAAAGTACTTTCGTTTCAATTTTAATCTTCGCGTGAGTGTAATTGCAGGGTTCAGTTAGATATGTTGTATGATTGCACGCATCAAAATTTGCAAAGTTAATGAACTGCAAAATAATCAATAAGCGCACTGACTCCTTGCCACGGGCTACACGAAGCCTGGACAAGTGGCTTTCTAATTTCCATGTTTATAATTCAATAACTAATAGTACTAATGTCTTTAATTTCCGTTGAGGGTAAGTAAACTTCAGAGGAAGTGTGAGCGTTATGTATTATTCGTGAGCATCCGTTTTTGACTAGAAAGCTGTTCTTTAGGTATGCAATAATTGTAATAGTAAATTAGGAGGAGGAAGGAAATAAATTAGGAGATTTATGGCCAATCAAGATGTGAGTGTATGGGGGTTTAAAAGAAATTGTAGCAGATTGTAGGGTATATAGAGGTTAGTGGTGGTAGTGCTATACTAAGTGGACGTGATGAAGTAAAAGGTGAAAGGTGTTGGTGAAAGAATGAAAAGTGAGGAGAGCTCAGCGAGACGGAAGAAAGTGGGTAATATAATCTAAGGGCAAGTGTAAACCGTTCAAATATCAACAATCGTAAAGTAAAGGGCATTGTGTGTATGTGTAGAGTATTAGTAGATCATATTAAATGTATATCTAGTAGTAGACAGGAGAGACAGAATATTTCGGGTGTTATTAAATGTGTTAAAGTAGAGCAGGGAGAGTTGAGCATACCAGTATTAGTCATAAGTTGCATTCCAGGTTGAACCACTTCCATGCCGGGAACTTCGAGACTTTCCTTGCACTTGTGCAGACAGCTCAGCACAGATGGATCTTCTTTCTTGCCAACGAGGAGCGAAAGGCCAGCCAAATAGCCACGGAAATGATGTTTGAACTTGTTCTCGGACCCTTGCCAGCAAGCCCCAATGCTCAAAGACGTATTAATCCCCTTGGCTGGATGCAAGGGCCAGTCATCAATCACCTCTGGATTGTTTTTATCCTGTTTCAACGGCTGCCCATCAATGTACAGTTGAACTTCGGGAAACTCCACGCTGACCGCAAAGTGATGCCACTCATCATCGCAGACCTACAGAAATAAGAAACATCCTCCAATCAACATCATTGTCCACAACGACCAACTAACTACTAATACCAGTCAACCTGAGTAAACATAACTTCATTACAAATGCCTTTATCTCTATTTATGGCCATATTTACTGTCTCTTCGAGATGAGCTAGGGCTATTACAACATCCGACTAGCCGCATTTCTCCGTATCACATCCACGACATCCCTTCTAATAATTTATTTTCATTACGAGCCCCAATGTTCTCCTATAAACTTCACTTTACTCGCCTCCACTCAATTCTACTCAGCTTTCCCTTTTCATCCTCATTTAACTTCACTCCAGCAATAAACCTTTGTCATTACTTTCTCCAAATGCCTACCGCATTACATCCTCACAACTTTCTCTTATCATTTATTTTTATTAACTACTTAAATCCCAGTTTTTCTTATTTAAATCTAATAAAAACACATAATGGCCCAATAAATTCACAAGCAATGTATTACATTACTAGATGACTATTGTTGTGAAATTATAAATTGTTAATCATTCGTAAATCGACGAATCTATTTAAGTGAAAGCATTTCTGAACGGAATTTTCAGTTAGCATGTGAATGGAAATGAAATTTTTCAAATTCCCCATTCATTTCGTCCAACAAAGTCATTAATCTACTGATGATAAAAAGAGAGTGATACCTGAGGTATGCATTTAAATCTAGGCCATTCTCGTCGCACATGCTTCAGCTAACTGACTGATTGTGAGTTCCCTAACTGAATTATATGTTTTACTCATCCACATCCATCCATTTCATCTGGAAACTGATATCTAGTAATTTTTTATATCATTCCCCATGTTCCACAATGGTAACTTGGCTCCACTGACTCCAATACGATGCGAAATGAAAGGAAATAATTCGATTTCACAGCAGTTTCTATTTTCCTCTTGAGCTTTCATTCCTTCCCCGCTCTCCTTGCCTCTGCAGTTTAGCAACTATTGACAGAGCGAGCAATCGAGTCAAGCAGACTCATACAATTCTCTCCCTCCCTATTCTATATTATATTACAAATCCATCATCTCCCATTCATTTTTCTATGATTTCATTTTCCCAACTTCAACAGCGAGTTATCCAACAGAAATAATATAATTACCCTAATAGTCCGTCTCTATTTCCATCCTTTCGTAGTACTACGTAGGTATACTTCGTGTACATAAATACCATTAACTATCTAATACTCTCCAAGGAAAACGTTGCGACGTTAGAAACTCTGCTCTAATTTCACTCCAATTTACCAAGAAAGTATATGCACTGTTAATATAGGAGGAAACAGTAACAATATCATACATATAGGCAATAACCCACTTTAAAAATTCTCGGTAAACATCGTACCACCTCGTACACACCTTTTAGTCAGAACATTAGGAGTGAAAACTAATCTCTCTGATAGTAGTTGCTTACAATGGTAAAATGAAATGAAAAGGCTCAATCAGGCATTTACGCATTAGTTCGAAAACCAAGTCAGTAGCCAGTGGCCAACTTGTTTCTGATCCACTGGGCACATTCAGAAGACTTAGAAGGAGTACCTAACAATTCATATACCAAATCACAACCTATATGATTTGAAACTAAAGAGTGACTAGGTAGAAACTGTACATGTATACCAAGTCGCCAGTGTCCTAAGATCCAAATTGCATTGATAAAACATATAGAATGTATTGAGGAACATAATTCCCCTTCCTGTTCCGTCTCTCTCCGATTTTCCCTCAAAGAAAAAAAGAGAAATTCAGTTAATAAAGGAAGGCTGAGTTAGGGAAACCCTTCTGTGCGGAACGACGAAGAAACTGATTGGAAGTCATGCTATGTGAAAGCCAAAGATACAAATATATATTCATATTGGATATATGAAATATACATAGTATACATACGAAGGCATGTCAAGAAGACAGAAAGGTAGGGAACATAATTTTATTAGATATTGCCAGCACCTTAATAGCGTGCTGTGCCCTTCCAACCATACACAATGAAACGTCTACGTGCACCAAAAATTACAACAAAAGCCAATCTTTTAGGAAAGTTCAAAGAGAAGCATTTACGCATTTGGCTAACAACAGAGCAGTAGCAAAGAATAATCTAATACAAATATTATATAAGCAGTGAATTGCATTCTCCGCTTTACCTGCCTACTCTTTTCATCCCATTCAACATATACTAGAGAATTGTGTAAGGTGAGTGAGTAAAGAAAGCCATGCCACGCACACCGTCCAGTGAATCCATAGCAGAGCCGAAACTCCAGCCGAATTCAGTTTAGTCTTGTATGTGTTTTCCATTTATTCCACCTATCTTGCTTAGTTCACCTTTCTAGGCTTTTGCTATCCATCCTCAGGCTTCCATCCACACACACATACCGCACCGCCAGAAGAGAAAGCAGGGATCGATACAATAATAGCAAAGCCAAAGCCAACATACATCACATGAGACGATGGCAGGTTGCGATAAGATATAATGTGCCTACCTAACCATCACATCACTCTATAACCCTTTAGCCTAGCCACCTACTCGATTATATATACCTACTTGGAATTATTTCAAACATTACCTTACACTCTCGTGTAACTCTAAACTACTCACTAACAGCTTTCCCTTCCCTACTTTTTCCTAACTGCACACACCACACACTCTTCAGACTTGATTCAATCTTAACTAGGCATTTGCATACAACGTCCATACGTATAACCGTATATTTTGTGGTAGGTACACGAGCATAAATATTCTGTTGCTCTAGTACTCCATTTTAGATTCGAGTAATGGATGTATTTACTCCTACAGCTACACCAGGCACTACAGCATACATAACTAATGTAGATAGATAATGCTACATTGAACTGACAAGAGTCCAATCTATAGGCACTTAACTGCAGGATAAGAAATAGCGACACAGATACATACGAGAGTATCTTTTTACTACTTACACTTCGTTTACCGTGTAATAAGTAGGTTGTTGATAGGAAAACTCTCCTCTAATAACATCTACTATACAGATTTCAAATTACACCAACGAAAATACATACAGTCTTAACATTGTTAACATTTTGTGTCTGCACCCGCCTTCTATATACCAGACACTTTAAACGAGTTTTATTCCACAGAGTGTTGCAAAACTAAATATGTGGCACAAATGCTCTCAAGGTGATTTCCACTAACTTTCTTCCCTCTTCTTGCTTAACTACAAACAACCATATTCTTTATTCTCAGCATCAAGTTTACATTGCTCTGCTTGATCTGATTTGTTTGCTGTAGTACTTAGACCAAAGTAACGGCACGACCCAACTACTTTAAATGAATGATAAAAAAACTCCTGACTACAAATATACCCATTGCTTTCTAATAAGTCAACAACCCAACACAAAAAATAGCTTCTTCAATAACGAATGGCTTCACTCAGTCATAATACCTAATCACAAACTGCGACCAACTACAAATATGAATAACAACCTACTCGTGCGAAACTAATTGTAATTAGTAAATGCAAAATGAATATAAGAACCCACTCCTTCAAAAAATCCTTTTGAGTACATTTTCTATAAAAAAATCTATTTGCCTTTCGGAGTGTTTACACATGAGTCGAAAAATTACGTCGTCAACAATATAATCTTGAAAAACAAGCTCCAGTTTACGTAGGCAATGCTCACTGACGCAATTCAATTTAACTCAGTTCACTTAACGATTACTTATCTAGACTTAACTTATGGAACGCACAAAGTTTTCTAAGTACTACCCACATACGAATCTTAAAGAAAGTCTAAAAAGTGCAAGCAAAAAGATATCATTATTAAGAAATGAATACAAGTTTGGAAAACCTGCTTACGTTGTGCTTGGTTAACTGAGATAATTGAACTTGGGTGAATAGCAAACATTCATTGAGCTCAGTAAAAGTGTGAAAGTTTGTTTGGTTTCTATTTGTGTATTAATTTCTTTTGAATATATAGCAATTTCATGATGAAAATTCATGGAAAATACATTAACCTTATGTGGGTTCTTGGAAATAAGAGATGAAAGCTATTGAGAGAGAGAGACTTCTTTGTAACTATCATAGAAAGTCGATTTATTCACGTAGTAGGCATGTAATAGTTATAAGTATGGATATGTGCTAACACAATCAAGTATCGCACGTGTAGGAAGAGAAAGAAAAGTCAGTCTTGTCTGGACTCAAATAAAAAAGTCACGTTGGGTTGACTCACGTCGCATTACGTTTACTTTTCTAACACGTCATAGCAATAGTACACTTACGAAACTAACTAAAAGTGAAAATGTGCTGACGGCTATTTGAAGTTGGGCACAACACAAAAGCTATATAACATGATATATTTATCACCCTAGCTATTATTTCCTTCACACTGCTACCTACCTCTCTCTCTCCTTCAATTGTACTATTATAGCAGTTAGTAAATCACTGTGTAGTTTTTGTTCTAACTAATTGACAATACATTTCTTTTCTCCTGACGATGCAACAGACAGAAAGGAAGGAAATCAATTATTTTAATGGAAACAAACATACTAGGAAGACCTTGAAACTTTCCCCGTTGTTAATGTTTAATTCTTAATAACTACTAAACTTACATTTCATAATCCTACCTTACAGGCAGACTTCTCGGGGATAATAGAATACATAACGCCTACGTAGATTGTCTAGTTAAAGCGAGTCAATTATTAATACGAAAGAAACACATTAAGGAACAACGCATATTATGATAAATCATATTCCCAGATGTGAACATACTAAATTAATAGACAGCTTTTTCTTTAACTAACAATAAGTACATAAAAGCTCAGCACAACTCAAGACTTTTTCTTTTCTCGAATGAACTTATAT
Organism: Tomocerus qinae; assembly: GCA_020055645.1. Taxonomy (NCBI): domain Eukaryota; kingdom Metazoa; phylum Arthropoda; class Collembola; order Entomobryomorpha; family Tomoceridae; genus Tomocerus; species Tomocerus qinae. Next base: position 26,102,160 of record CM034549.1, read on the forward strand.
ATTTATAATGCTACATTACTTCAGTAAGTGGCTTACATTTTACTGCAATGCTTTTCCCCATAAGAGTTAGAACTAAAAATCATAAGATGTTGCCAAAGCTGGCAAAAACAAGTTGAAGAGCCAGCGGGACAAATCAATAAATCTCTACTGGAGAATACTAGAGAGCTCTACGCTTGGCTTACCATTTATGTACATTTACTAAATGATATAAAATAAAATGAATGAATGAAAGCAAGAAAGAGTACAATACAATCATTTCTTTTCTCTCCCTCTCTCTAACTCCAACAAGATATCGATCAAACTTGGACAAAAGACAAAAGCATTGTTCTCAAGGTAAACCTATTCCCTTGCTCCAACGAACCCTCACAAATTACACTAACAAAATAACTACATATTCCTTATTACACAATTAAATCTTGCTTCACAAATTATTCACAATCATTCTTACGTGCAATGTCTACCATATTCTATGACGTAACGGTTTATTTCATAGGAAAATGACCTACCATATTTTTACTTCATGATTCATGACTTATAATTCAACTGTAAAGTCCCAAACTTATATCATTCAACTATCGTTTTCCTTTCTGTTACAATTTCCAGCCACGCTAAGATCTAATATTCAATGCAAACGTCATTATTATGTACCTAACTGACGATAATACTAGTTCAAAAGTTTGGCATAAATGATTCTTACTGTATTTATATGTACCTAAATAAACCATACATTGAATTCTACAGGTCGTTAAACCGTAATTATTTCTTTTGGCCACTGTATTTACTTTTCTTTTGTAATGTACACCGAAACCATTTAAGTAAAGTTGTTCCTAGTTGAAGTTATAGTGTATAGAATGCTTATTGCTTAGAACAGTATATACCTTTACCTACCTTTATGAATACAGTACAATAAAGTAATTTAAGCATGCAAAGAATTGAAATAAATAGGCACAAACAATGAAATACATTATACTTGTCTCCCTAAATTAAATTGAAGCTTAGTTCAATGACACTTGTGGAGCTGTCAAAATTCTTCCTAGTTTGAAATTTCCAAACATGGTAAGAATTTTAAGCAACTGTCTATGTACATTTTAAGTGTGCAATTAAAACGCTTTAATTTTCTGGTTTTATTTTGGTAGAGTAGTTGTGATAAACTTGTGCACATTTGAAAATGAGACGATAGTGAAAATGAAATGGGAGTGCATGTAGTAAAGTAATTGTGACTGAATTAATTCCAGCTGACGCAGGTACCCTTGACAGAATAGTTATGATTGATACATCCCAGAGAACGGAAGACCTTGTAAAAGTGTTTTGTGAACGACAAGAAACAGTGCGGAGAAAGTCACGAAACAATTTTTCTAATTCATCCAAGGCCTTTACTTGTGTTGAGGTATATCACATGTCAAGCTAGTTTCTGATCATTGAATCTGACTGGTTTTTAACTTGGAAAATAACCGTAGATGAATCGTAGAGTTTATGTTGTATAATGACATATATAAAATGTATATTGGACAGAGCACACGAACTCTTTTGTTGTAGCACAGCATGCATGTTCCAACTCGTCAAATTCTCGTTTACAAAAAGTTGTGTGCTTCATAAAAGGATTTACATTTGGTAGCTTGATACTTGTTCCATGACTGCATTATAATAATATTTTGCAACTAATAAGACTTACCTCTGGGATTTTGTTTGCATATGAATATGCAAACTATATTTACCTACAGCTGCCAACTTGCCATATATTACTGTGAGTTTACTCAATAGAGAAGTTCTGCTGCCACGGCCATTACAAAAGGTTGATTACTAGACTGGAAAGCGGAAAGCACACAGTAACCTACTTATCTACAGAATTGGGGTATTATGATGTACAAAGAGATATTCTGTGCTCAAGCATTATTATTTATGCATGCAAACGGATAGTGGTGAAAGCAGTTGCTCTCTCCACTTTCAGTTTGTGGAGAATAGGATATGACATTACATTCAGGACCACCCCAACATTTTACAAAGTTACAGCCAGAAAACTCAGAATTATTCACAATGCGTAATCTATATGGAAGTAACTTCGTTACACTCAAAGAAAATCTTAATACACCAACCGACCATTCTGAATAAAATAAAGAAAACAACCAAATCATCTCGACTTTTAAAACACGTCAATGCATCCTCTTAACTTTCTGCATAATACAACTGAAAAGGAAATTAAATCCACATTCACTTCCAAAGAGCTATCACTACTTGTAAAATTCATTTCCGCAGTTCCCTCGAGGATTCGACAATTGTAGTAAAACATACATTCTGTTCAAATAGGAATTTTTAGCAATTACTTCAATTTTCAAGGTATGTACGAAAACAATATCTACACAATTCTTCGAATAATAAATTCAATAAACGGCAGAAAAATGCTATTCCATGTTTCATTAAAGGAATTATTTAAGTAAGGTATCTTGAATAGATTTCGAATAAAACTACGTACTAAGATGTCAAAACTGCATGTTTCAACATGACAGAAAACGTGCAACAACAACAAAGAACTACGAAATGAAAATAATTAATTAATTGAAATCACGTTGAACCATGAGAGATATCGTATTTAGTATTATAAATGTGATGTTTTCTCCATTACAAGTAAACACGAAGTGAAAAAAGATCTCTGAGAATTGGATCGATATTAGGTACACAAAGTGTTCGTTAGCAATATTCATTACAAGTAAAGTGACACTTGGAAAGGTTAAAAAAGTTAGTCTCGGGTTATAAAAGCGTAATGCATTAACATTTTTATTCCAAACGAGCTAAAGTAATTTCTCGGTAAGTTAAACAAAAGCATTAAAGTTGTTGGTGAAAGCTGTTTAGTGTAGAACTTTCGACAGGATTTGCATGTAACCTCAAAATAACAAATGTAAATTACATAATGAAGGTTTTGTTAGGCTTGAAATTTAGTTTGTCAATCTAGAGTGGTTTAGTATTCCTCTTATAATTAAAAGGATCCAAATAAGGAGTGTACATTATAATGTGCGTAGGATTTTACCTATTGAGTGAAGGATTGCAACTAACGACCTCACCAAGTTGACTAACAAAGTTAATTACTCCTCGTTAATTGTATGTATTGAAATGAAAAGGTTGGAGAGAGAGGGATGGATTTCAGAATTTTCCACAGTATAGATAACTAGAGTGTTGTGGTATTTTGCATGATAGTAGAAATATATTTACATACACATGACAAATGCATCTGTCTACCAAGTCAAGGTAGATCTGGGACTAAACTATAGAAAAAGTATTAACAAGTAGGTTTGGTTGCTTTTCCTAACGCACTCATTTACGCCCTGCACTCATCTCATTTACACAGATCAGATCAGCAATCGTTAGACAGCCTGCTGAGTCGTGAGTATTCAAGTGAATAGGAATAATTTAATTAAAACGTCCATCACCCCCAGAGTTGCACTAGTCAAGTCTCTTTCCATTTAAAACCGAGTGAGCCAACAACAAAAGCATTTAATTGGAATCCTGTGAAATCGAAACCATTGACATCATCAGCCAGGACAATAGTAAACGATCTCCATAAGACTCTCCCTTATATATCACTCATCTCTTTCCTACTATTTATACACTACAGACTACGTCTTTTAAGGAGATAAGCTTTGATTTAAAATTACGAAATGTTTGTTAACTATAATTAAATTAAGTATTAAATTTCTCCTATTCTAATGAACATTATAATAAAACACAATCCAAAACGCGGTAGCTCTGGATTTAAGTATGGAATTTAAATAAAAACAGCAGTCAGAATATCTAGAGCATAATTGTATACCTACTCATCTAATAATTAAATGACAACACTTTGTATTCTCTACTAGATAGAGTGGGGGAATGATCAAAAGCATGCATGGCCTTCATTAAATATTTCGTATGTATCTATTTTGTGTCTTGTGTTTCCTCTTTAATCCTAAATACATTGCCAGTGACAATGCAACATAAAGAGAAGGGGGATTGTCAAAAGCTCCTTTTCCGATTACGAATCAAGCTCATTTCTAAATATCACAACTCTGGGAACCTTACACACAAAATTATATTTCGGTTGATATAGTATGACAATGTTAAGCGATAGCTATGACAAGGGAAAATGGAGAAAGCTTAAGTTTCCATTGTCATTCCTGCTTCAGAGAAAGTTCCAACTGCTTTGTAATTGTAATACGACAGTACATAATCCTAAAATAATTGCTCAAAGGAAACAAAAACTGACTGCACAAGTAAAACTTTTAACATAAAATATACCTGAGGGACTTTCCATCTCCATTCTGCAGGCCGGAAGGTATTCAAGTCTCCATCTGCATGCTCACGTCGCAACAGCAAGATCAATCGGCAGTTTCGAACAAAAAGGGCGAAATGATGACGGTTCATTTCTAAAAAACAAAAAAGTATGTTCATCAGAGTTTGTAATAAAGTTCCATCTAAATAGATTTGAATATTACTCAAATTGCCCGAAGAGAATATCTCATTGTCTTGGATGTACCTCTAGAGATTTTATACTTACTATTTCATATCTATAACATGAAGACAATCCTCTAAAAAGTACGCCCTGAAATTACATTTAAATGCCAATATTTACAACCAGAAGTTACTCATTTACCTATTTTTTATAATATCTATTAATTATTGTAGATTTTCAACTTTTGGCTTTGAAGGTGTTTTATTTGTAACATTCACAATTGCACATTATGAAACAAAATTATCATCAATGCAAATATTATGAGCTATGAGTATCAATTAAATTATGTAAACGAATTTTGTATATTTAACTTTAAACAGAATACTTTAAAGCTTTGGTGTTAATAGGCTGTTTCATTTTTGTGTACAAAACTGTACTGAAGAGTATAGTAGTGAGTTGAATCATGCGTAGGGGTCACCTGTAAGATATGCACATAGGGAAATGAAGTGGACGTTAAATCAGACATGACAAGACATGGAGGACTGGAATCATGTAAGACACAGATAGCCCTGTGATCCGGATGTGCACTACTGCTCACTTCTCGAGTCTCCTTTTCTCTACTTTATTTTATCGACTCGGACAATTCCCCAGCTACCACTGCTCTACAAATGCTTTCTACATCTATTAGTAAAGACGTAGCCTATTACTTAGAGATATAGTGTATAAGTACACCGTTGTACACAGTCAGAGAGCGAGGCGAGGTCGGAGAACATGAACTAGATATTTATTTAGAACAGACAATAGTATAGCAAATATATCTAAGTATGCCTAATGCTATGATATTTTCTACTTGTATAAAGACATAGAATCATCCTACAGCATTTTAAGTAAAAGTAGACAGCTATTACTATCAGAATCACAGAACCAATGTATCTTTCTTTATCTTATCTGAATTGCGACTTCCTCTCCCTCCACTCCTCTATACCCAACTTGCTACGGTTATCTTTCATTCTCAGATCTCTAACTCCACAGCCCCGCAGCGATCTCGTTCTGCCGATCCTTACAGTTATACAGATAGAATAAGGAAAATTTTATCACCGCACTTTATTATTACTTATTTTCGCACAATCCTTTCCAGAGAAAAGTCTGTCTTTACAAGTTTGTATCGTGTGAAACCAAAATCACGGAAACTGGCTGGACGGCTCTAGCTACTGGATTTCATTAGCATTTCCAAGAATCCTGCAATTCCAACTTGTACAAATCCCAAAGAAAGATCTACTACGTTAAAACGTCCTTAAATACAGTCACGCAAATACCTGTGCTTAGTTTCCTACTTTTCACGTTCCTAATATAAGTGTCTATGATATATGTAGACATAAATAAATTTCATTTGTCTACTATGTATACACTAATGCATTAGGACCCATCAATAAATGTGTATAAACGTATCTATATCTTATATAGGCACTGAATTTACTGATGATATCAAGTTCGCTGTGTATAGCATATAGTAATAGAGTTGAATTCAGACGAAAAAGTTGAGCCTCGATTTGAAGCTAAAAGTTCTAATGGAAATCACTCTTAAAATCTCCCATCTCAATTTTCCACTTGGTGGATTAATGCTCTTTGCTACAAGTATATTCCCTTAGCATCCAGATGAGTGAGGATGAAGATGTTGGGTGGGTTGCGTTGGGTTAAGCCACTATAGCTCTGCATGTTACATTAGAAGTAGGTTGGGTGGAAAACCATTGCATTTCACTTCAGCCGCAGAAGAGCCAAGTAAGTAATGCAGTAAGTGAATTCTTCTAAAAGTTAAGTAACTAAAAGATTATTTTTCTCTTATGTTAGTAGCTTTTAGTCCCGACTCCTTCACTTGACTGTTTTCTCCAGTCGACTCCAATCAAAGCCTCAAGGCAAGAGAGAAAACCAATGGAGAGCTACAGATCAGCTTGATCAGCTCATCACGAGGACTCTATTCTTCCAGTAAATTCAATACACCATACTAAGTCTAATATACCCTTTTGGTCATCCGAATACATACAGAGTAAATATAGATTTTCCATATGATCTGGCTATAGTAGTTCAATTAAATAGGAAAAAGCCTGCCCTTTCTCCATTTTCATTTTCGACTGTTTCCTTCCAGTTCATCTTCTTTGATTTGATATCCTATAGTAGTTTGGCTAGGAGGAGCAAACGAGGAAGCTCCCTCCATCAACGACCACCGTATAAAATCCAGTTCAATGTAAACATGGGAATTTACGACCGGAAACTGGATAATTGTTCATCTATTTCACCAGCTAACTAACTAAGCCATCAAATCAACGGTGGAAAAATAAAGCCAAGTCTTATAGTATCCTTTTGGAAGAGACTGGCTGGAGACAGTCTTTAACTAATGGTAATGGTGTAAGCAAAGTCTAGTCAATAAGTACTTTTCTCTCTCTAAGTAACCTTCAGACTGAGTCCAATTTCCTATTAGCGACTCCCGATCTTGCTCCGTCTACCTTCTTACCACAGATACCGAATGCACCACCGTTGCAATGTAATTCTGTTAGATAGACGTCAGTGTAGAACAGTAGGTATCTAAATGCGGTACTTTACAGAGAATTACAGTAGAACAGCCGGGCCACATTCAACTGAAGTGACAAAAACGACTCATTCATTTCCTCTTTAGATTTTACGACGAGTGCTATTACCTTACTACTTCCATCCACCATTCTATATTCTACAATACCTATTGCTAGAACAATACTTCCCTATTTGTATTTCTGTGGTATTTTCCATTGTGACTACCTCCATACATATTTCCGTATCTCTAATAATGCTCTCTCTACCCTCCAGACTCTACACTCCTTTCAATTCAACTAAATACACACTAAATTACATTACGACCAAGATTTTCTCTCCAAATATTGGCTTTCAGTTTGTTTTGTTTATAGAGACGGAGAATACCATTCCCCCATCCTTCCCATTTATGCTCTTCAGTTCAACTTCATTTTCAACATTGATGAAAGAGTCAATCTCATTTCCTATTTAACTCTCCTATTATTCCTTTCAGACCATTTTGCTCATTTTATGCACAAATGCTATAATGTAGCTGTTGCCGTTGTTCAATAGTCCAATCCATAAGATAAACTTCTATTATAAGTTACAAATTATTGCATATAAAAACTTTCTCTTATGCAAGCTGCATAAGAGAGTAAAGTACCCGAAATACTTAAACACGATAATGGCTAGCCTACAATAATTAAAATTGTACTAGAGAAACAGGAAGAATTTTTGGACAGTTATTATAAGGAGAAATGTCATAGAAAAAAGAGAAAGCCGCACCTAGTAGAGTGAAAGTAAAGGTAGAGAAAGTAAATGTGTTCTATTTGAATGCAGATCAGACTGTTCATTGCACTGTCTCGGTGGCTAGATTCTTTTTACGACCTTTTTATGATTTAGGTACTTTGGCATCGCTTCGTTTTCATTTGAGTCTGACACTGAAAACGATGTCCTGAAAAGAAGAATCTAGGTAAAAGCCACCTACTTGGTTTATGCAACTATTTCTTTCATTCGCAGTGTTATATTTACAACTAAGGTCCACCTTTATGATAAGAAATAACAGGTAATACAGCCATTAGGTGGTAGGGATATTTGTATGGTAAGGAGGAATGTGACAGAAAAGATGTGGACTAGTCGGAAATATAAAAAAACGATGAAGGGAGAAGTAAAGTAACTTACTGTGATCATCAGCATTGCAGATGATGTGCTCTTTGGTGTGTCTGTCGAGTTCAGGATGCGCAGCGTGTTTCATCCAAGTGGCAATTGTGAAATTCTCACCAGGATTGTGAGCCACTAGACCATCGGGCACTACAACAGCCGTGCTAGACCCATCAAATTCAAACATGGGGTCACTCTCATGTCCTTCGTCTGTTGGTAAGGATTTCGTCCATTCAGCTCCAAGTCCGGGTGTAGGCAGCAAGTCAATGCTTTCAGAACTTGCTCCTGCACAATAAAAAATACAGCAAATTAACATTTTACGAACCATTTCACTTTGTTGCTGACGTACTTGTACTTTCTCCAGTTTGATGCTAGCCATCAGGAGCAGCTGTTTATTTTTGCAAGAAGAGTGAATTACCTTTAATATCATGTCCGTCCATATCAATTTCAACTAACACTTCGGGCATTTCCCAAGAAAAACCTTATGCAACCTTGCATTAGATTAATTGCTTACAAACTCTCTCCGCGCGATGCTCCTGACTAGTAAATAGTTGTAAGAAGTTTTACATAAACTTTCCTATTTTCTACGTACCTAATGTAAGCTTTTGGTTATTAGAGAGAATGCCATTAGTAAAAGGAACCATTAATAAACTAACGTGACTAAACATCGCAAACTTTATTATAATAATGATTCCCTGTAGTAAGTAAGTAAAGTAGTCGTTGTTCCATTTGCGTAACTATATTATGTACTTTACATATAATCACTACTTCAAATATACGTATTCTTCCCAAATAGTATTTCCTAGGTGTACATTACTTTGTTCCTGTATGTTAACCATTCTAAAGGTTTACACTCATTTCACACCATAGCGGAATATTAGATAGTCGCAATCAGCCAAAGAAAATTAATTCTCTTTCCTCGCAGCAACAGCAGAACTTTGTTTACAGAACTGTTTACATTTCCCCTTTCATTACATCTCATAGCATTGAAGAATATTCTGTTGAACTCGTATCTACTTAGGGAGAGCAGAACCACAGACATCATCATCCCAGTAGTAAACGTTAATAACTTTAGGAAAACTTTATCTTCGCCACGTTTACAAATGAATGTGAAAACTTGATTTGACCCAAAAATTAGCATTTATTAGATTAAATGATAAGTTCTCCTGTCTCTGCCATAACAGAGAAACAGTCGACATAAGTACCTACTGATTTATTCAGATATTTTATATGCCCTAGTAAATATTTGCAGACACACAATTTATTTGTGCCACGTTTGCTATTGCTAAATGATGTATTATATATTAGAATACTTAGTGTTTAGCTTCTCTGTCATCAGAGCAAATTAACTCAGAAGCAAAAACAAGATATACCTATTTACATATACATAGTTAATTCTGAATGCCTGACCTGTGTTGAATGTGTCTATTGTGTTTCTCTGCATTAGTTAACTTGTAAGTGTGAGCGTGAAGCTATTTTCTCTTCTATTGCCAAATGATAATAGGGATTCTCAGAGTTAAAATGTACAAATTCCCACAGCACAGATATTATAGTCTATTCAGGTATGTGCGCTATGTGTTCCTGGAATTCATCTCGACTAATTACTTACTACATAGCTACACAACAGAATACACAAGTTGGGAGATTGACGTTTAAAAACAAAGACACTGTCTATTGTCGTTTGCATTGTTAGTTTTGGCATCCCTGCTCTCCTGGCTTGTACACCACACACAATGAACACTTCTGCTAGTAGCTCCTAGAGTCCAATATACCTAAAAAGGTAACCAGAAGGGTAATATATATAATAGTATAGGTAGCTTGGCTGGCATGACGTAACTACCTCACTAGCTTACCTTATTACGTTTGTGTCAATAATTAGATTATGTCATTGTACAATTGGAGACCCTACAGTAAAAGTTGGGTACAAAAGCCCATTACAACTACTCGACTGTCAAACAATAGTAAAGTCTGCTTTTAGTTAGTTGATGTCCTGTTCGTCAATAAATACTCAGCCTTCCCTATAACTCTCTTTATGTAGTTGAGATAGTAAAGATGAGGAGGTTTTATCATTGATTCGTGCCCTCATTTCTGTTTCGGTCCAAGGAATACTTACAAGGACAAACACTCGTATATATCAGAAGGGAAACCTAGGTGTTTTCTTTTATTGACTGAACTTAAATGCTCTAACTTGAGTTACCTAATCAAATTCGAGAGAAACACAAATAAAAGGTCTTATCGAACATAATAAATAAATTAAAGACTCTGCCCCTGCTGCACCTAAGTTTCTGTCTTATTGTTCATGTTAGCTATCCAATCAACTACTCACCTAACTACATTACGTGTCAGTGCAAATTTTACTTTCAATCATGGATCGCCCCTTAGGTGTTTACCATAATGATGGTGTGCTAAAAGCTAAAGATTTTTTGGGAGCGAATCTTTCTGAATAAAATCACAACCTCAAATTTACATTAAACAATTTCACAAGGAAAGGAAATCTTCTATATGTACTCGAAACATGGATTTGAATCAGAATTTACATTATACCTATTTGGAATATCTATTAGATTAGGATTTTGCTAGTGAGTAGATATAGTCCATTACGTAAAGTACATACGTATTCACGTAATAATGCAAAGTATCTCTAAAGCCTCAACTCTCTACCAAGATAATTCAAGACAGAGGCAACAGGGAAGAAAGTTCAAGCCAAGCTATTTGGTTTGGCTTGGCATGTGTACCTCTGGCGAGATGGAGATGGATGCGTTGGGTAATGTTACATGGATGTTATGTAAATGTTTTACATGTAAACAGGTCAGGCCTTTTTGCAACACAAAAAGCGATGACTCACAATGTACAATAGACTAGGGCATGTAAAACATTCCATGAATACAAAAATCCGACCAGTATGGTTGTCAATTGTAAATCTAACTTCGAGCAGATCCACGTCAAAGAAATGCATAGTCTATTGTATCTTTTCTATGTAAGTATGTCGTATCCTTACAATAACATTACAGCTATATTTCACTCCTTTTAGACACTCATTTTTTTAAAACTCCGTCCATTCTATCATAATGTATAGGAAATGTTGATACCAAAATAGATACGTAAATTAGAATCACAAAAATGACTTACCACAGAGTTTCCGTTGGGAATGTACTCCATAAGTGTCACGATCGCACCCTTTCCCTATATGTGTGGTAGACAATTGAAGCTTGGTTTCGATAGTGTTGATTGCACAGGGCACGTCACAAAGCTCCAAAGATGCTTCTGGGAACAATTCCTGACGGGATGAGCCAGGTGCATAGTCAATCCTTTCTGGAATACCTGAAACAAGAAATACACTCCTTTTTAAATTCACATTTACGCTCCCAGAACTATTTTACACAGGACAGAAAACCCAATTCTGTATCAATATCTTTCGCATGCCTTGCCACTTTATGCACTTAATATTAACAATATAACATACGTGTACTACATTTTGTTACAAATATTTTGCATTACGGATGTACCACATATAGTTACTATTCTGACTTTGTGTTTCTATATTTAGGTTGATTTGGAACTCAACATCCCACCACAGAAAGGAAATTGCAACACGATAAAAGTACAAGTTTACTTTTAGCTCATTTGATCTGTTTGGATATAGTTGCTCTCCTTCTGCATTTTCCCTACGAACAGCTATAGTTATCGATACGCAAGTTGTAAAATCCTGTTTATTTTTCAGGAGCCCAATTTCAATTCTGAAGAATAAAATCCAACTTCAATTTCCTTGCCATAATAAAACGTAGTTGGGGATTTTGAGCAAGTAATGCATACCTTCAGTGAGTTGCCAAACACAGACGAAAATAGTACTTGTCCAGAAGAAATTCAAAAAGATACTCAAAGATAAGAAAGGAGCACGTAGAGCTGTTCTACTATTTGAGAAATGAGGCTTCTTAGGCCATCCCCAATATTTCATTGTCACGCTCTCTACTCTGTCTTACACACTTTTGCACTTTCCCATTCAAATCCTCAAGTTCTCATGCTTCAATTGCGTTTCTATTCTTACTACCCAACTTTCCTCCCACCAGCCAACTGTCACTTTATCCTGTGAGCTACACAAGCACCTGAAACTGTTAAGAAGAAGAGAAATGCTCTCGTCCGACTCTGGACATTTGCATATCACTATCTTTATGGTACTCTAACATAGGTCCTTTAGCCAGTACTATAAACACATCTAAATCCACATTCTAAAATCCTCCATTTGAATTAATTTACGCCAAGTCCTCTTTGCTATTGATATCAATGATCCTATTAAAATATTAGATAACCTTTTCTTCACAGAAGGCTATCATATATCACACATATGTACGCTCACTTAGTACTTTTAATGCTAGTAGCTTTTACTTGAATGTTTCACCACCTTCTCCCTACAGCACAGGAGCACACTTCCAAACTTTAAATGTTATCATTAAATCCAATTGAACTAATTTAGGAGAGCTTTAGCAAGCATTTTCATTTGCCAACTTTTCTTCAAAGTTTTGACTCGTAGACACTGGTAAACTACCTTTAATCCTCATTCTTACTGCGCATTCGGATACATTTGAGCTTTTACCATTTTATTCTTCCTAAACGTTACCTTCCTTCCACACAGGGCCGGTTAATATGGTTGGTAACAAAGGCTCGGGCACCAAGTCAAAAGTGGAAGAAAAATTAACGAATTTTAGTGCCAAGTCTGCCTGAATTGGCATTAATTACAGTGCAATGTTTTAAATTATGTCTTATTTCCTGAGATTTAATTTAGCAAATAAATGAGATGTTTGAATTAATGGGCATGGGAAGCAATTTAGAGATTTTTCCGGGTATCATAAAACCCTTACCGGTTTTGCTTCAACATTCATATATTTGCTACAATTATTATTGCGTAACTCTTGAGGTATTGCTATTACTCATGTATATGAAGTACCCAGAGCAAATAACATTTCTTCACGTAACGTCAATTCATTATGATGTAAGAAACAGCCGTTTGCATTTATTGATCCTGCTTATGACTCATCTTCATTCTGACATGCGATGAATCCCCTTGACTTTAGTTTTTGAATTCTTTGAGTTTATACGGAGAAAAGTGGTTGATGAGAAGAGTCTCATTGCATTCCCACAGAATCATCTCCAAGCTGTTGAAAACACCAAGATTAAAGAACAACCTCGTCCAGATTAGTCGGAAAGAAGTACTTGCTATGCAAGTGTATACTCAAACACATTGGGATATAAAATCCAAACAGGAAACCGAATTTCAGTAGTGCATTTTGACATAAGTCCCTACCGCATTTACATTAGCTCTTTGTAGTTCAATTTACGGTTTGGTGAAAGTCTATAAAATTCATCCCTATGCATAGTGTGCGATGGAAAGATGAAGGTGGTATGATAGACGCATTGCAGTGACCGTATCAAAATTCAAATTGAAATTCAAAACAGATCAAAAGCACAGTTCCTGTCGGCATGGCGCATCCAGCCGTGTAAAGTGGAAATTGAATGCGAACTAGCGTGGCATGGAGTCCGATGGAGCCGACTTTGAACTCAACTGACTCACTCACTCTCTGCTGTGCTCTGAATAACTATGGATATTTAGTTTACTATTAGTGGATCCTGCCTGCCACGGATTCTCTCCCGGCTGTCACTACTATCTTTTACTATCACACGTAGCTCCCTATTATCATTTCACAGACTATCAAATATCACAAAATAATAAAATGATGCGCAATACTTTGTTATCCTACATTCCAACGAATATATGCAAACTCTCATCGCTAGCCAAAACCCAGTGGATAAATCACTCTGTATCTCTTACTGCACTTGCAATGAAACAAACATAAAAGACATTTTCACATAGATATTATACATACCAAACTCTCCTTCCTATTTGTCCATATCTCATAAACGATACATAGAACCACAAAAGTACTAGCTCAATGCCTCATTTTACTCAAAATTCCCAGCAAGACCTTACCAATAATTTGTAATCAGGGCGGAGTCACATACAATATATTATATAATAAATACAACTATGACCTCATTAATGCAACTAATAAGATAGGGATATTGCATTGTGCCCTGGTTTCAAAGTATTATAACTAGCACTTTCAATGAATTGTTTCAAACAAATTGAGCAAAGCAAAACTTTCTCCACAAAAATCATAGTAATTTGAATTATTTACCAAATATTTACTACATCGATCAACAAAGATTGAGGAAATGATATTATGAAAGGGAAGCAAACTAAATAGGGCTTAACTTAAGGAAATGAAGATGGTTATAATAAAGACTTAATTTCTTACATAGGAAGAAAGTATTATACAAAATTATGGCGGATATAAATAATAGGTAGTACGCTGAGGGAAAGAAGCTAGCATGACATGTTTGTCAGTGGAATAAGTTTAAAGAGACTGTACATATGAGTCTGGGCACTGAAGGCCTTTTAACTTTTTTTATTACATGTAAATTAAAGTAAATGAGGCACATTGCTACATCAAAAAGGCAAGAAACGACTAATACAAAAAAATGGCCTTTTAGTGTGGCTAAAAATGGCCGTGTACATTAAATGTAAACCGAATTGAGACAGAGCATAGCATTCAATGCGCATGCGTCAGTTTACGTTTATACTATAGTCATGATCATGATTTCTAGCGGTGAGATCAAATGTATGCTATGGTCACTGAAATTCCACCAGGATCTGTGGTAGCTTCTGGAAGCTGAGCATCAAGGTGGGAGATCCTCCCACGTTAATTTTCTCGGTTTCGAATTCTCGTCGAAGATAAGCCTATTGTATTGTGCCATATGATCCATTGTCTTTCTAGTGAATAGGGAAAAGATGTTTTGGAACAATAGACTATTCTATAAAAAGGCTATGGGTAGAGTAAAAAGAATAAATGATAATGTCTTCGTCCTCGCGCACACGTCCAGTTGCTTGCTCGTTCCTTTATTTACTGGCGGCTTCGTCTGAGAGTTTTCTTCCCCAAGAATAGTTCTTGGTGGTAGCGATGTTGCTGGGGCTGGCGCTGTAGTCTCTTCATCACAATCACTTTTAGCTATTCAATTCAAAGGAAGTTTCCTTAGTACATGCATACACAGCATATATGTGCACAGCAGTGTAGTGGAGAGAGGGATGCTAAGTGTAGTTAACTAAGACCCGTCATCCTTTGTAAATTGCGTAAAATGAGATGGAATTCTAGAGGTCTGCTTTGCTTTGGTGTAGATTAAGGCGGAATCTCTCTCTCTCGCTAACCAAGTATGTGTGTAGTATACTCAAAGCCAGGCAAGGTCTAAACAAGCGACTAGCAACGAGTTGGCAAGTCAAGTAAAAGTAGAATAAAGCAATCCATCATAATTTTGCTTTCATTCTCATTTGTTTAGCTTCTCTCTCGCTCCTGAACAAACAAATCGACAAATTAAACTTTGTCTAACGAATTCATGAATGTAATATCATGTGCGTTGTAGTATTTCGTGGGATGCGACATAAAATTATGAGTAGCTACATATAGGACCAATTCCAAGAGCCCCTATTACTCCTAAGCTTCTTTTATTGCGCACTAATCATATCATAACGCAACATTGTCATATTTAAACTACCTAAATACACACAAAGCCGTCTTGTACATACAATGAATCTCTTTCCTACACAACTGCTCTACACACCAACATAACGTATTAAAACTAACATAATCGCACTCTGACTAACAGCTCTCTAACGACTTGGATTAGTATACCATTGCTTTAATACAGTTTATGAAAGTCTCATCCTTAGATGAAATCTACTTTGACCAGCTACCGAAATGAACCAACCAACTGAACTCGACAGATCTTGGCTCTAAGACTCTAAACTATCGTTTCGTAGATCTAGACTAACAGAATCTACTACAGCCGTTGCTCACTCAGTTGCCAATTTTCAATCCATTCTCATTCCAAGTCTTTCTATCCATTTCTCCATTCGTGCTGACTGAATCGTAAATGACCTAATGGAAACTTCAACCATGTTCTCGTCTATTCTGTCTTCATCTATCCATCTTTCTCACACACTCCACATCCTACTTACTTCCATTTCAATTCATTACTGAATCTTACTTAAATCGCGATAATGATGTTTCCTGGAAATCATAGTGAATTTACAACGAGATAATAATACGGAAAGTTCCAGAAAATTAGCGCAACAGGACAAAACTTGCGAAACTACAATTCAATCAACTATTAGAGCAGAATCCCTTTTGCACATGAACCACTTCAGCCCGAATCTACTACAATCGTACATAACAAGGAATCTTTTATTTAACATAATCAACCAATCTAAAATTGTTGCTTATTGTGTCCTATTTGAAAATTCCTGTAGAGCCACTGGAAATAAACCTAACTTTAATATTCATAAATTATTGTGAGCTGAAAATAACTTTCCACTGACATTTATTTAATCCTCTGCGTATTGTATAAAAATATATTGCTACAAAACCTTAAAACAATTTGCTGTTCTTAGACCTGTAGATGAAGTTCTTCAAACCCCAGGACCTTCTTACATTCGTTTAATTCTATTTACGCCCTTTCAAATTCCGGTAAAACGTCTTTACCAATAGTTAAATAGGTACCGTAGTCTCTGTTTAGTCTTTCCCCAATTCTGTCTGGTTGCGATACAGATGTGTATGTTAGCTTTGCTAGCACTGCCCTCATAATGTTTCACTTTCACATTGCACACAAAACAGAACGTGATTTTCTTTCAGCCAAGGCATCTGTTCTAAATATCACTACGCTATTTTCTAACAGTAATAAAGTTAAAAATAGTTCTATTATTTAGGCATTTTCTTAAAAACAGCATTTTCTTATTGCATCAGAACCTCATCAAAGATTGGATATGTAATAGTAATATGTTAGAAAAGAAAAGATTTCGAGTTAGATACAATTATTAGATTTGGCTGGAAATATACAGTTCACCTCTTTATACATGTACATATATTGACGATTTTCAATTGTAAGAAAAACTATGACCCAGAAGGAAGAACAGTTAATTATATTCAAGATATTATAGAAAGTTGGCTAATATTAATGTTAAATATGGCTATAACATGCATAGATCCAAAACGAAATGTTTGCTTACAACATACAATGAATATAAAATATTAAACAAATCAATATTATTCAGCCACTGTAAGTCATAGAAATAAAATTGTAGGAAAATTACAATTGACCCATACATTTAAATGCAGGTTGAGAGGCAGCATTCTATTCTAGCTATATTCAATGATGGCTATTTTGTAAGTTATAAAATGTACTTGTAATATGTGCAAATAGCAATTCTGTAGACTATCGAAAACTGTCGTGTAGTAATATGTTGAAAGGGATGATGTTGGTGATGGTCTTCTTCAATTAATAATTAATACATCACAAAAGGCTGTGGCTGTATGTAGGTAATGACGTAACGCTTTGTGTTTGCCAGGATCCATATCCAAGTTTTATTACCATTAGCGGCTTAATTATGCAGTGTTGCGATAAGAAAAGCCAGGAGTCTGAAAGTCGGAACTGAATGGTTATGAAATAGTGATAGATACATTAGACGACAGTCAGTAACCCTGGATGGAGTGTGGAGATTGAAATCTTTCGGCAAGATCCAAAATGGAATATCTATTAAAAGGTCATTGAATTGTTAACTTACTCCAGCGCTGAGTCATTTTCGCAAGTCTATGGCACTAGTCATCAAGCTATTGATTATTTGCCAGATTAATAGTAACTGTTATGTTTGTGTAGTCCAAGCTCATTAGCATGCACATTTATACGATGCAAGTAGGGTTCGGAAAGTTTTTCCATATCTCACAAATTCATTAAAGATTAAGTATCTCATTATGCATTTATCTGTTCACTAATAATAATACATCTACAGTTACTTACTAATTTCATGGCTATATGCTTTGTACTAAAGAAAACTAACAGATTTCAGCATTCATCAGTTCACTCTTCCTTCATGACATGCGTTCAGAATAGATTAATTGAAAATGATTCTGCTAATCCTAACGATAACTGTACACTGTATAGTGCTCTAATGCTTTTGGCTCTTGTTCTGAAATATCCTCCACTTCTCACAATGTATTTACTTTAGTTAAGAAAATGCCATTAGTGTAATGATTCTGGCTCTGCCAGACTTTGTCACTGACATTCCAACTTGGGATGACATCAACCATGAAGGTATACAAATTATACTTGGGTGACAATAGTGAACTTTCAAAGAGATAAGTACAGCACTTAAAATAACACATACTACGCTACTTACGTAGTATATCATTTTTCTAGCTTTGACCTTTCCTAAAGTCATTTCAATTAACATTAAGAAAGCTTTTTTAATTGCCTCCAGACAGAAAAATTCTGTTTATGTAAATGATGCTTTGATCTTCTCCTTGTAAAGAGTCATTAGAGTGTAAACCACGTTTCATCTGCCCACGGTACTTGCGAAATTACTTTAGGTAATATCCTGCTATTTATATTACATTTTTTTATTGCAGATCTTTCATCTTAGATACAGACATGATCTTGTCCGCGTGCAAAAATGATGTCTGGAAAGATCACAAATCAAAAAGATATCAGAAAGAATAATCATCCATATCACATAAATGTCTCTTGAGACAAACGATCAAACCAGTCAAGACAAGATGAGCCAGTGGAGCTAAACAACTAAACCAAGTCGAACAAACCAGGGAAATACTCAACTCTATACTCATTTCATCTGCCCTGAATTGAAGTGAAACGAACCGAACCGTAGCAAACCGAGACCACATTACAACAGACCGCTCTTTATCCTTCCCTTCTCTAATGTTCTTTTCATATTGCAACAAATACGAACACAAGCTACAAGAAAACCGCACGTCAACTATAACCCAGATACATATTCCGCCCTCCTATCTAAAAACTAGTTCTATCTGTAAACCAAATTGTAGCTACTGATAACTCCAACTTCCTAAACTCCTCCATACTATCCACAGCTAATCAAAACCGACACAATACAATCTTAACTTCGTCCACTTCAACTACCTCTAATAGCAACCTCTATATACATAAATGACATTTATGGTTTAATACCTAACTGTTTTCTGTCAACCCATCATGTGGTATTACTTAACTACCGGCAAAATTTAGAAACCTTCAAACAATCGATTGCACTGTCAGCTACCTTACCTTTATTTTAAACAAGTCAACCTTGCAAATCGAAATGATTGCAATTCTAATTCATTCGACCGAACAATCTATGCCTAACTTTATTATCCTATTAAACTGTAAAGAAATTGCCAATAATGTGCACAACTATCTTTGGTACGATTGCTGAAATTGCTCAATTACGCATATTAACATCAAATGCAAACATATTTTGTACATGGTATTCTTTGGTATTCCGTAGAGTAAAACTCCAAACCAATTTAAGAGATTTCAGCGAAAAATAACTTCTTACAATCATACTTATAGATGCATTACTTCTTGTGATGATATCACAACAAAATAAAAATTATATGAATCAGTAAATACACAATAAGGACCGATTGTCTCAAATGTGTACATCTTATCATTATCACGAATAGGAATGCTTGTATAATCATTAAAATGTTTTAGCCATGATATTGGTTCATTAGGGCAGAAAAGAAAATAGAGGTTATTCTATTAAAAATGGTCTAGGTATGTTTAGAGATGGATTTAGTAGAGAAAGTACGCAGTTCATTGGCGTTAGTAGAAATCATATTATTGAACAAAGACATTTCTTTCTTTTGACTCTTTTATCTTGGGCATCAGTATTTTCTGTCGGGTCTGAAGCGTCAGATTCAGATATTGAATAGAAAGTTGGGATTGTGGTAGCTCCGGAGGGAAAGAATAGTCATACTTACTCTTCCTACTGACATACCAACCTAGGAAACCCAATATTCTCGTTAACACAAGTATTTGCTCCTCAATAAATGCAGATCTGAAAAATTGAAGAGTAAACCAAGCCAACAGCAGGTCGCTGTGTGAAGCAAATCGAATCTAACATTCTTCGTACAAGTTAAGTTTGGTGAATAGACCAAGTCGCAGTCAATTCCAGTAAAGAGAATCTTAAAGCCAAAGATAAAGCAGTTCAAGAATTTTCTGCTTTTCTCCTCAATGTACGCAGTAGTAGCTAGCTAGATATCTTTCTGTTTTCCACGTTTACTTTTGGCTTTCGCTCCGTCAGTTCTGTTTGGACTATAGCAGTCTGTCGGGGCTCTTATGGCAAAAAGCGTCTCCAACTAGGAATGTTCGCAAAGACTCAAGTCGACGTTCACGAGAAAAGTACTCAGATGGAAAAATCGATCGTCGGATCGACTACAGCACTACTAGGCCATCCAAGCAGATCCAGAGAGACCCGCCAGACCAGGACAATACTTTTACAGGGTGTTTAAAAATCCGGATAAGAAATTCTAACAAAATGAAATGTCCTCCGCTCTTCCTTTCAATAATGACAAATTTTCTACGCTTCTCCAAAGATAAAATGTCGTAAATGCTCAACTTTACCCTGAGGCTTAGACCTCATCTATTAAGCATCACAGAATAGTTTAAGCGAAAATGAAAGGGAACACTCTCTATCTCAGCGTATTTATGTACTTGAACATTCACTGTAGTGCACCTACCATAATAACCTTTGAAGACACAAGTACGCAGTCTGACTCTTTCTACTATAACTCAACTATAAAAGTAAGCCAACCTGGACTACTTCTTTTCACCAGCCCATAATTTAACTTATACTAAAGAACTGATCTACTATTCACTACAAATTCATTCAGACTCCCTATTATTGTGCAGCTTCAGTCAAAGCAAGATCCTTCACAAAGTATCTTATCGTCTTAGTGGTCTTGGACCTTTCAAAAGACCCAAATACTCCAGCCAGGATACATAATATACCTAAGTGCTTACTTCACAAGAGCTAGATTGCACTGCATTCATCCCTAGACTGCTCCCATCCATGTCCCTATCTTATATCACCCGAAATCTGTCTCTTTTAAACCTGTCTCATCACACCAAAAGTCTGCGAATCACACTTTATCCTTTTAAATGCACGGGGAATAAGGAGATATTTCTATCTCCAATACTAGACTTACCTATCTATATTCACTCAAACATCATGGTCCTATTTAACCCACAATGATGGGCTACTATATGACTTTTCTCAACTTAAAATTTATTTCTTATTACCTTATTGGACATCAACTTTTCAATATAACTATAATATAATCAAATTGATTCTAAAAATTGATCTATACCCTATAATTCCCAAATTAATACTTTTGTAACAAAAAATTTGTTATAGGCTCTTTAGCATTGTAAAGAAAACATAGTGATGTATTTACTGTTAGTGGTTGTACAATTTCTCTTATAAAGGTTCATTTAAAGTTTACATTTACAGAACAGAAAGGTAAAATATAATCTTTCCATCTATTATGGTACACAACTTTACATCAAAATCTAGATGTCATTAATCCGCTTAAGTATTATAATGTTCCTGTCTATATAGGTAAATGATGGACTATGACTATGATCGTCCATAACTTATAATATCCGCTTGTACTTTAGGAAGATGCTGACAATATACAGGAACTTGAAAGTACATATTTTGTCCTTTAGAATCTCTATGCAGAAGGTTGAACTGACAGAGAAGATCATTTATCCCAATTTCTAAATAAATTGAAACAAATGGAAAGAATTTTGAACAGAGTGAGGTGAAGGTTGTAAAGAGAAGAGTGACATTCCAATATACATACTTCAAAAAACATTGAGCTCGCAAATAAAGGAAATTTAGAGAATTGATCGAAAAAAAAGTTCAATTTACATTCGTGCCCTGCGAGTCAATAAAGTCAATATCCCTTCTCCAACTTGTGCTTTGAATTTTCAACTGCAGCTACGAACAAATTTACAATGCTAGTGCAGACTACAAACACTTCTCTAAAAGTGGCAGTGCTATTTAGTATTGTAATTCTCAACTAGTGCTTAAGAGTCTTAATGGCATCTCTTCAATATACGATATAGCTGTCTTGTTTAGCAAGAAAACACACAAACAAAATTTAATAGGTGAATTATAGAAAATTGTCAAGAAAATCAATATTTACATCTTGTTAGTAGACTATATCATGATTGTTTTGTGATGTGTACTAAGTATACATGGGAATGGAGTCTTTTAAAGGCAACGAGATGTTTAAAATTACGACGCAGGATGTCTGGCGAGTGACTTTGAAAAATGTAGTATTGGAAAAGATGAAATATGAATATGAAAGTTGACTGCTCCACTTAATTTAGACTGATATTACCTTTGACATTTATTAATTGTAATATATGTATAGGTAGTGCAAACATAATGGAGAAACAAGTGAAGTCAACATTTGTCTTGTCAACTGGAAACACTTTTAAGTACTCTATGAAAGTATCAAGAAAAATTCCACTAATAGTTGGCATTGTTCCTATGTGTAGTTCGCACACATACACACATTTGCACTTTGCACATGCCCCGTCGATATAATAGGAGAAAGTCCATATAGTAATAATCTACCAGCATAATAAGGATATTGTTGCTGCTGCTGTGCTTGTGCTAGGAGAACGGTGTGGTGGTTGGTGGTGAAAGAAGAGATCCAGTTCAGAGAAAGCAGGAGCAGACTTTAATATGATCTTGGAAATTGAATAATATGAAAAGTTTAGTACTCTCTCTTTTATTGACGTGAACTAGAGCCCTTATACAATTTGAAGTGGAGAAAGGAAACCATCTCGACAAGCCACTCTTTGAGAAGGTAACATGATTAACCTATTTAAAGTGAAGCCGTAACTGAATTGTCAAGTGGAAGAATGGTGTTCCGTTCTTCTTAAATTGAATGACTCTTTGTTGGGAGAGTTGAGACGAAGCACTGGAGCATCATGATGCGATGACAATAACTATTCTAACGTACTACAATGTACACTATTATAATGCATAGTCAAAACCAACTATAATTACACACAGGCCTCGTTTCTCCTAATTATCATTATTAAATTGATGTTTTCCTGATGTAAAACTTTTGTCTCGTCCAGCTAGTTCATAGTTATTCTATTTATGTATACATTACTGCTTAATAACTCGGTAAAGTACTTTTACCATCAACCTATCACTGTCTCTCTGAATACTATACTCAGTAATTATACATCCATACATAATGCAGGCTTAGGAGATGAAACTAAATAGAAATGTCACAAAGTGAACTTTTGCACGATAACATCATGATACTAATGGTGATGTGATGATGGCATTCATTGTCATCGATTTTTCCACTCGGCAGCTCACAGCTTCTCGTGCTGTCCCGTTTCTCTCTCCTGCTATGTCCTGCCATGTCCTTCATGCATGAATATTAGATATTCAATTCATACTAACTACAATCTCCTTTCACAACTTACCCACCCCCTAGTTACTAACTACCAAAAATTTAGTACGTCTGAACAACTCAAGAAATCTAAAGAAGCTCGCTCTGACCTGACTCTTGCCTGCCCTACTTTTCTTCCTCAACAAACTCGACCTTACAATTTACAAAACTATTCTACCTATAACATAGAAAAAATAAAACAACTCTCCCAATTCTATTATAATATTACTAATGTTCTTTAGTACTTTCTCCATGCATGTACCCAAAATTGTAGTAAATATGGTCGGATGTTATTGCCCAAAAAAACAATCTCACGATATTATAAATGTAATTTGAGAGCACAATACAAGATTTCTAGTAGTAGAGCTATTTAGACTATTGGAAATGGCTCGTTAGTAAGTATACTACAAAAAAAAGAATTTAAACGTTCGCTGCTTGTACTCTGGCTCCTTTCTTTTTCATTTCACTTCAGGTTCGTTTGACTGCAAAAGTAAAGCAGAGGTTTTTGGACGCTCCCCTATTTCTTCCCGTGCAGCAGTAGTAGTAGGAAGTGTATAATGGTAAAAGTCTGTCTACCCGTTCAAGTTGCTAAGTAAGACTGTATGCTTTCCCTCGGCAGCTTGAGGGCACAGAGAGAAAGCAGGAGATCTAGAGAGCAGAGTGGAGACTATGTCAATCCTTACGCTCATCCAACATTCAACATCCAATCCAATATCCAATATCCTGTTCTCTGTTCTTTTCTCTTTCTTCTCCCGTCTGCTCTTTGTATTCTGTTGAATCTATGCAGGCCCACTCTCTCTTTCTCTTGTCTCTGTTGAATTGAATGTTCAAATACTTTGTGATGGAGCTGTGTGCTCCTCGCCTTCGTGAAAAGCAATTACGACGGCTTACGTATATATCTCCACATTTTCCAATCCGAAACCGTTGTCTATGTCCAACTTTTATATATACATAATATACATAGGTATATGAAATGTACACTACATAGAATCCTACTTACTCTGTAGTGTAGTGTCCTATCTATAAGTTGTACACACCGCTACAGAAACAGTTTGCTGTAGAACAAATGATGAAAGCGAATTTGCTTTTCTTCAATCCTCATCTTCCACCCGTAATAGAAAGCAATGAAATGAAATGGAAATTCCATGCTGCATGATGAAAACTGTCATTTATCCTTTTGGCTCTTTTCCTTCTAGACACAGATGCAATCAGAACATAAAGGTTATTTGTCAGCCCAGTTGAGCTGATTGTGACTGTGGATGACTTGCGAGGTTGTGAACAGACTCCCTTTTATCTGTGATACGTACATATATGTCGAGCAATCAAAGTGCACGCTACAACAACTACAAATAGCACTTAAGGCCATGCATTCTGCCCTCCTTTAAAATTCATGCACATAACTAGCCCTCTATCTCACACAATGCGTACATCACCTCTGCTTTCTTCTAGTAAATTATGTAGGGACCTATATCCTTCAGGGGAATCTAACCATACATACTTTGCCAAAAGAAAACAATTTACTTTCTTCAAATCCTTTGAAATACCACGTGATCATATTATTATCATTCACAATAGCTACTATAAATAACATTGAAACTTCAAATTAATCTAACCGAGCCATAAACAAAGTAGAACGCTATAGTTTAGGCAAAAGATTTTAAATATGCATACCTTTACATAGTCACATACAGTGAAATAGGTCATACTTCTAGCTTCAGGCACAAAATACTTCCATTCACTGTCGCTGATAGTTTGTTTGATGCATAGGTAATACTAAAGTGCAGAATGCAGTATAATATTGCCAATCCATTATGAATCAGTATTTCCTGTATAATTTTGAATTCTTCTGCATCTGCAGTATGGCAAATTGCACGAGGATTCTTTAAAGGGGAGCCAATTTAGAGTTAGTTAATTATTTGGTGAAAGGGACATTTATTTATTCACCAAGCACTTAAGTTGATGTATATTTTAGCACTCTCTACCTACATATACCATTAGAAATGAACACTGTGCTCCGGGACTTGTTTGCTTTCAGAGACTTTGCAGTATACATTTGTGAAGTGTTTACAATTTTCCAAGGTGAACGTTTACTTGCTTAGAAATACCTTTGCTTTGGAGTGCTCGTATTGTTGACTCTAATATCACACTCAATGTCATTACTAAGTTATGGTCATTTGTAAACATTTATACTGTCTACTGAATACCATGAATGAATTCCAAGAAAAACTAAAAGTGCATTAACAAACGGACCAATATTTACACCTGACAAATAACTTACGAGCTACCAGATGAAGTAAGTAAGCACGCATGTTAATTATTTCCGAGCAAATCCATACCTATAGAGCTTGTGACTCCCTATATCCAAGGATATGTTAACTAATGTTATGTAAATTATACTCATATAGACAGATGAATTTAGAGTTAGCACTAGAATAATAATAAAGCATTTGGGTACATAATACTTATGAGTAGGCAGAGACAACTTAATTCATGTACATATGCTAATGTGAACATGTGATGAAAGGTTGGATACCTATATTATGCAGTATGCTTCCTACCCCACCTCAAGACACTCGCTACTAGTTATAAGAACTAGGTAATACAAAATTAATTTGAGAAAATGGGCTCATCTCTCTTTTCAGACGTAAAATGTCAAGGATGAAATAAAAGCTGCTATAAAGTTGGCGAAATAAACTTTGACCATATTTGTGAAGCTTCTATTATAATTCGGTTCTGTTCTATCTCCTCTGTAAAGTTCAAGGGATGCATAAGGATATTAAGTACCCTAGTATAGGCACGACGTAGTTAAGACAGATTGAGCTTTTTCTCTTGTCATGTAAAGTTAGGACAGCATTAATGCCATTTGTGACCATGTGATCAGTTGAACAGCTTGTGTTTATTGTCTGGATGCAATAAAACAAGAAAATCCTCCGATCAGAAAGACACACAGACAAAGACTCCATGCTATATACATACGTGCTATTACATATAATATAATGGGATAACTTGTAGTAATGAGAAATGCATCCTGCCGACATTAGCCATGACATGAAAATGAATTAGAGATTGACTGCAGATGTTATTGCATGCTCAAGTTGACTTTGATTATTGACACAATACAAAATGACCTTCGGTGATCAAATAAAATTCTATGCAGCATTTTCTATACCAATAATAGATGTAATAAGGAAGAACCATAGAATAAGTGTCTTTCTGCAAAGCATTTTGTTTCAGTGGGCAAGGCATGACTCGATCGAAAGCATCGCGGATGACGTTCAATTGAATAAAACATGACTTACCTTTCCATCCCAATTTGCACACTCGGCTCACTTTGATGGTGACCATCACGGGTGCTGAGCGCTTCATCCCACAATCGTAAGCCACCACAGACAGAATATGGTTATGACTTTTGTCATAGTCCAATGGCTCCGTGTTTCGAATGACGCCTGAAACCCATAGAAAAACATTGAAAAATTAGTTTCATTTTAATTATTGTCTATTCCAATTTGTACTACTTCAACTACACTTCTGATGCCGAGTAGATTCTATGTAGAAAGAGTACGTTACAATAATTGTCAGTGATAGTCCTACTCAAGGAAACGGATTGGATGACATTATTCTGTTTCATGATCAATATCAATTTCATTAGAAAACCAGATCTGGATATGCAGTCAAGCGCATGCTGTGCAAGATTGAAAAGGCGCAGGCTGGATAACTACTTGTATTTATATCTATTACATGTCTAGCATATGTATACACATTTTAAATATGGAGGAAAGCCAAACTCAGTGAGATCGTAGTTCGTGTACATTAATAATGTGATGACAAAATCATGCATACTCTCAGGTGTCTCCACTCAAGTTTCTATGTATTCTGGTTGATGACCACATAGCATAGCCAAGTCGCCTTTACCTCAATCAATCCCTAAACTCAAGTTTTTACCAAACAATACATGCGACAACAGACACAGAGCTCCCACTGTGTCATATCACATAACGTACCATTTTACTATCATACCCAATGATAATTTAATAAATTCATGATGCCTTTCCTTCACAATTACTTATGCTAATGTAAAACAAGTAATTTTGTCAAAAGTGAGATCATGATGTCAATGTCAAATCTCGCTTACCATCTTTAGCATCAACACAATTTTATATGACAAGAACATATGATGTCAACAATACCATATTTCATCTTTGGATCTATAACATAGCATAATATTTATACTGCTTCTATGTAAACTTCAATCCTATTTAGACTTAGTAACTTGTACAACCCAAACTTGTAAAAATTGGATCTACCAAACTAATATTCTCAATTATTTTCAAAGTGCAGAAAAAAACTAAAAGGCTTCAAAAATTTAAAATTGAGTTTTAGTGTTATTGACTTTATTTTATCACAACTCTAAGCATCTTTGTAAAGCCTACTATGTAGCTTACAAGTTCGCATTGGCTTAACCTTAGCATGACAATGGATTTAATAATGTTATAAAATAGTTTAGCCAGTAACATTACTAGTTCAGGAGCATTTTGTGGTGGAGAACATTCTACGCGATAAATTATAGGTTGAGTCGGAGTTTCAAGGCGGTAATCATCATTTTAGCAATTATCACGGTTATCATTACGATCACCACTATCATCATGTTAAGTTAATTGAACTTAAAATCTTTATACAATGTAAAGTATGTTTATACATCATTAAACCACTCTATGATGATATAACGATTCAAATTCAAAGATATATAATTGAACAAAAACAGATGCAAATGCACAGCAGATCAGATAAGCATCTGTTCTGGTTCTAGTGGTTTGATCATCATGACTGAGTAATGGAAAGAACACTGGTCATAAACAATAAGTTGTAAATTGCATCTCCTCGCATTCGCAACGCTCATCTATAATCTTCATGCTATATTACGTTATGATTATAGCTCAATTCTCCGTATTTGACGGGTTAAGTGGCTTAATTTCCCTGCCTTACTTGCCAACGATGTGATTAAGGATCAAAATGGAATTGAACATGGAGAGCCTTAGGCCCTACTTCATAGTTTTAAGTCTTCCCATTTACTTTTTGTAGACCAACTCCTAAACGTTCACCATCACCTGCTTCATTTTCTCCTTACCTAATACACGTACATTACAATTACAGAAAATATAAACATACCAATCTACACTCAACCATGCACTTCGCAGCAAGACAGAAAATCTTATTTATGATCGCCGGTAAACAACTTGCCTTAACATTTGCACGAAACCCTTATTTGATAGAAAATCTCTTCACATACGATGTACAAGTCATGTTAACCTCATAGCAATACCAACTCATACCCATAATAGATCATTTGCCTCAATAACAGATGCGTTTACAATCTTATTACGTCACTACTTGTAATATCTTGACCAAAAAACTTTCAGTGGAATTTTTTAAAGACTAAAAGAGCCTATAGACCATTTTCTAGGTTTAAAATTACAAGCGATTTGCAGAATATACTACTTATTATTAGTAATATTATAGACAAGATCACAGATTGTTAGTTCTATGTGACATGGATGGAATATCTAATTAAAATCTGAATTTGATAATAGAAGAATTAATTATGTCTTTGTGTAATGATGAGAGTGGCGTTATAGCACTTTTGACTTGAAAATGTATTATTGTTGAATTTTGAAAGTTTTGTTTCTGCAGTTGGCAATGGCATACGTTTGATAGACAAGTACCGTGTAGACTGAACAGATTGGTAAATAAAAGTGATAAAGCATGGCAAATATGAGAAATGAGGCAATTTAGGGAAAGTATTTCTCCATTACGGGGAATTGAAGCCCACCTGGGGTAAAACACACCATGATATCTTTTTCCCATCTATCCAGGTATTTTTATATTATGAGTTATGACCTCTATGTATTTTGAGAGAGAGAGTTTGAATAGCTACTAAAACTTCCACGGTCTAGTAGTTCCCCCGTCAATAAAAAATTCATAAGGAAGACTAGGAAAGAAAATCTGATGTATAGCATTACATATGTTGATAAATGTATTTGAAAATACATAACATGCACATTCATCCCACATAAATATAAATTAGGAGTAAGGTTGAGTCGCAGACATATATTGTCAGCTATTTCCAACCAAAACTGACTTTCGTATTGCGTAGTTCCTCCATGGTTGACATTCATTGTAGAAAGAGTGGACTTTGTAATCTGTTATGCTACATCACACAGAAAACAACACAGGTACCTATTTACGGAATGGAATGAAAAATTGAAGGTCAAAGCTGATAGTCTCTTTGACATGAACGCATTTACAATCCATATATATATCGTATAAAGTAAATATAGACTACAAAGTTTGGAGCAATATGTCATATTAGTGTCGCTCCAAGTCTCCCAGGTACAAAATGAGAATTAATAGCTCGTCTGTCTCTTTTAGTCATGCTCTTGTCTCAGATTCAATAGCATGGATGTCTGCCATAACTTCCATGTTTCTTCAGTCAGCCCCGAATGTAATGTAAACTGCATATTACATCATATTTATAATTTCGTATACGAAGTGGAATATGATTCCCATTGGATTGCTATTAAACTCCTACTCTTTCTCCTATAGCACCGAAACTACCAATTCCGGCACGACAGAAATAGTATTAAATGTCGAAATAAACCATCCACAAATACTGCACAGTTACTGCATTTGTATGAATCAAACTAATTGCAACCTGTAATTGCCCTTTGACATGAAAAGTTGAGGCATTGTGCTCTCGGTCATTATTCGCTTCCCAAGATGGAAGTTGAACCAATGTAATAATAAGTAGGACTACATATACCAAAGTGCAATAATCCTTTCAAACACTGCACATTCCATGACAAAGGAAATGAAAAGACTTATCTCGACTCAACTTCAGCATTCACCTACCTTTAAGTCTTTTCTGTGAAAGAGACCCCTTCCTTATTGTGTTTCACCAGAAACGGGATGAAAGAACTAGCTAGCCAGAAAAAGATTTAATATTGAAATGTATTTATGAGTTTTATCCTGTTTTCTATTTCACTGCCTATTCATGTGCTGTCTACCATGTTTCCTTCAAATCTTATGTACAATGTATATATGCATAGCTTTTATTATTTTAAATCCAAGCATACAGCACGAAACTTACATATAATTCCATATAATCAAATAGCAATGTATGTGCTTTCGTTTTATTTCTCTCGTATACACGTAGGTATGTATAGACCAGCACAGGCTGGTATCTAATGATAAGTATAAATGGAGAAAGTATGTTATATAAGTATAAATAAAACTGAAAGTAGGGTAGCAACCTGCCAGCATTGAATTTATCGATTCATTTCCCGTACGTTAGAACTCACAAGTCTTAAGCATGTAATTGAGTGCAACTCAAATATATAGTTTTCGCTACCTTCTTACAATCAATACGAACAATCTAATTTATCAATGAAAGCAATCACTGTTTCTACGTTTATACTGAACTACTATGGGAGGCTCCTAATTTCAAATGGAAATCAATACTAGTTGACTAAAGATGATGTTAATGCATGGTATCTATAATAAAAACGTACCTGCATTAAATAGTAATAAATTATTTACGTTCTTTTTTAACTACATGTCATACCATCACGAATCTCTTTTTGCAATTCAAAATATGCAAGAATGTGGCCATATGGCAGGATGAATATTCATAAGGACATTAAACGGTAGTAAATAGAATTAGTTATTGGTTGTTTATGGGCCAGGTATATAGGAAATTACCATAAAGCACAGTATGCAATTATTATTATCGTTTTACTTATACTTGGTTTAACGATAGGATCGACGGGTATGCAATTTAAATAAAATGAAGCCTGATCTTAATACTGAAGTGTCGTGGGAAGTCAACCCGGGTCGTTTCATCAATCCAGCAAAGTAATTCTCCGCCAGACTTGTTTTTCCTGTAGCTGGGGAAAAATTGTAATAAAGAAGGAATGTGAGAAAAGATGCAGCACCATAGAAATCTTAGATGAAAGCTTTGAAATGGAAACTTGAAACCCTAGAAAGTTATTGAAATCAAGCTGTGAACTATGAATCCAAAGAAGAATGGTAAGACATTCGAATACATTTCAGTCGACAGAATCATTTTTCTCGTTTAAAGACATTCCTTCATTATTTCCCATACTATTCACAGCCGTTCTCAGCCTATACACATTTCACACAAGAAAGTATTACCTGTCTATATTGAAACATTAAGTGAACTAATGATTCTACTTAAGCGCGTTAACCACATTAAAGTATTTCTCATCCCTAATGATTTCTTTCACATTTGTACATCGATTTTGTCATTTTACTGCCTCCATTATCATGGATTGCCTATATCTTCAATATACTGTGTGCTTACCTTTTTTATCAGTATATCAAATAACACATCTCCGTTTCTCAGAAATTCTATTCCTAAGCATAAGACCAATTACATTACTCAGTAATGGCAGTAGCCTATCTATTACAAGGCGTTTGATAATGAACAACCGATAGTTATGGCACATCAAACGTTATTTATCGAATACTTCATTCATGACATTATTCATATTGCAGCAGGTACAGTCGAAAACTTCTCCTTTCTCTGCTATTCATCATTTACTAATTTTAAAAGTTCTAGGAATCCCTTTTAAATTTGAAACTAGAAATTCAGAACATAATATTACTTTCAAGTTTCACCTTCAACTTGTAAGTAGGTGAAGTACTCTGAATTTGCACTTGATGTAGTAATTGAATCCTAGTACAAAGTCTTCAATCACAGGACTCATTCAAAGCACAAAGGATTCTATACACCGCTGTGCTATTATTTCTTACGTAACACATACCTTTATACTTACAAAACATCCTGCAAAAGTTATAATTACATAATACAATCCTATTGTAAACCTGTTAGCAAACTTTTCGCGATAAATAGAGCAGTTTTTGTAGTATTGATTAAATCTTTGTTCGTAGAAAATCATGAAAGCAGCAGAAAACAAATTCAAGAACAAAAAAACCAACGGAAACGTCTTAAACATTTGAGCTCAAAATGAAGAGTAGTTACATTTGTTTATGGTCATCAACAACGTTCAAACAAACCCATGGTCAGAATAGTTTATGTAGATGTCTGCTAATGGCCATCAAAATTGTGTATTAATTTGAACTACACTGACTGCTATTTAGCGACCTTGTAAATCTGTTCAGAGTTGAGAATAAATTAGAAAATTGTTTAACCAAATATTTAAATTGTGCATTGAGCGATGAAAATATTTTGAACGTTTAACAGGAAGTGGCCACAAAGATTATTAACAGTAGGTAATTCATTTTAGACATAATTTGAATGTATTTAGCTGTTGCAGAGTGTGCCAAATGAAATCTTACTCATGTCATGACCATAGCATGAAAAGAGCGGAAAGGCAGAGCATTTAAAGTCAGAGGAAATCCCCATAGTAAGGAGGAGAGTGAAGATAGAAGGGAAACCAAGCTAAGTAGACACAAGAGTCATAAAGTTTTACAACAACGTCATTACTTGTACTGTTCATGATAAAAGGAGTAGTGGTATTAACCGTGGATGCAGATAATATTCGGAAGACTAGGAGATGTTGTGCCAGCGCCAGCACAGTGCAAGTACACAAAGGTTGAAGCAAGATGGTATGGTGAAATTAGAATAATGAATTACAAGAAGGATCAGAGTCTGCAGGAGGAAGAGAAGGAACACGATGTAAGGCAGTGCAGAATCATATTTAATACTAATACGGCACTGGCACCTCATGGCAACTTTTAGACCATGTAATACCATGCCACACCAATTACTTACATAGACCTATCTATTTGTTTCCCTAGTAGGCAACAAAGAAGCAAAGATAAACAGTTCAAACTGATTTGATACCTACTATACCCTTACATATGTAAAATCTTATATTATTGCACATTATATCACTTGTCTTCTGCATACAAGTCAGATAGCTACATCTAAAGCCATTGCATTATTTAATGCTCGTCTTGAGCAACAGAAGGAAATCCATTTTAATATTTTTTTTAAACAACATCACCAACAGACGTGTGTACATATTTAGTAGTTCGCCTCTTAACGTTCTTCAAATAACGTGGCGCGTGGGATGTTAACCTAGAAAAACGGGAATTCTTATTGTTGCAATTAGAGAACATCTGAACTCGACTAAAGTACTAATTCTCTATATCTGCAGCAGCCTATGTAATGCTCATTTGTCTCCTACCAGTACAACCAAAATGGGACATTAATGATAAACAAGTGTCTTACTCTCTATGATCTCACTACTTAGGTACTTTACACAACCTTCCAGAAGATTCACCTACACTTTATAAGGATAACATTCCAGGGCATTATCCCGAATGACTAACTCCTTACTTTTCTTATCAGATGTTCAATTCAAGTAGATTACGATTTTCAACCGGATAAAACGAGTTACAAACACCTAGCTATAGAATATAACGAATTTAGCTCCAATTTACATTTACATACTACTTGTATACTACTTGGATGTCTCAACCACTAGAAAGTAACAATGTTTGGCAGACATGCCATTGAGCAAAATTAAATACAACGAATATAAATTGAATATTATTGAACAATTAGGTAAATAATAATATTATACTAGTAATAGGCCCGTTCTCCGAACGGGAAATGGGTAACCCCTTAATGGGGACGGTAGATCATGAGTATGCATTTGCATTTAGAAAAGTATGAAAATTATCGGATTAAAATGTTTAAAAAATTTCTTGCTGCATTGCTACAACATCATACGGCCGGGGAACAAATACAATGCTTATCGAATCAACATAATAATAGTGAACCAAATTCAACATCATTTAACTAAACACCGAAATTAAAGTAAATGTTGATTTTCATTATATTATGATTAATATTAAATGGACATAATATATAATTTTAAATCACCTTATCATTTTACATCACCCTGCGTCATTTTCAATTACCCCGTCATTTTAAATGACCCCGTCATTTTAAATGACCCCGTCATTTTAAATGACCCCGTCATTTTAAATGACCCCGTCATTTTAAATGACCCCGTCATTTTAAATGACCCCGTCATTTTAAATGACCCCGTCATTTTAAATGACCCCGTCATTTTAAATGACCCCGTCATTTTAAATGACCCCGTCATTTTAAATGACCCCGTCATTTTAAATAACCCCGTCATTTTAAATAACCCCGTCATTTTAAATAACCCCGTCGTTTTAAATAACCTCGTCATTTTAAATATACTTCATTGTGAAAAAAAGAAAGTTTTGCCTTAAAACCCAAAATTTTCTTATTTTCTCTGATAATTTGTCGACCCCTCCCCCCCTCCAAATTTTTTTCTGGCTACGGCCCTGGTAAATGACACCGCCAATTTAAATAGACGTCATTGTAAATACCTCGTCATTTAAAATAGACGTCATCGCAAATGACCCCGTCATTTTAAATAGACATCATTTTAAATAACCCCGTCGTTTTGAACATTCCTGTCATTTTAAATAATCTCTTTATATTAAATATTCCCGTCATCTTAAATATTCCGTCATTTTCACCTCTTCATTTTAAGTAGCTCTGTTATTTTAATTATCTACCACTATTTTAATCGTCCTCGTTATTTCTATCTATTTTCTTGCCCCGTTACATTAACTAACCAATCCTATGTCAAGTCAAGTCAGCCTATTCAATCCACAACCAAATGATACTAACTGAATAAACATTGCCTTGCTATTAATAGTTTGACTCCGCTGCGGTCGCCCCGTTCGAGGTGAAAGGGACACTAATCCCTTTACATGGCAGAGGCCTGCCTGCTTAAAGAGTAGGACTTTGTCAAATTTTTGAATTTCACTGGCAAAATATTTTCTACTGAAAAATAAAAAATTGGAGTGGCTACCGTCTTCATTATTAAGTCGAGTAGGTCAGGAAGAAGTTTGGTAAAGATCGGATGAAAACTGTAGGAGGAGTATTTGAACAAAGCGTGACAGATCGAAGCGTTTTCTCCCACTCCTTCAATGTTAAAATTCGAAATTCAAAAAATCATAAAACGATTTCTATGAAAGATATCGTTTTGAAACTCGAAATTTGGGGTTCTGACTATGATATGAACATCCAGTAAAAATTTGAAAGTCGTAGATTGATGTTAAAGGGTAAATGAATTGCTCTTATTATATAGATGTATGATGCAAGTAGATGTATTGTAATTTTAATTAACTGTAATGTAGTAATACTTTTGGTAGAACTTAAACAAAGTTAATTGTTCTAGGTGAAAATCGTAGTTGGGTTGGAATGACCTGAAGTGAAA
Organism: Tomocerus qinae; assembly: GCA_020055645.1. Taxonomy (NCBI): domain Eukaryota; kingdom Metazoa; phylum Arthropoda; class Collembola; order Entomobryomorpha; family Tomoceridae; genus Tomocerus; species Tomocerus qinae. Next base: position 26,137,973 of record CM034549.1, read on the forward strand.
AGAGTTTGTTGGCATGAGATAAAACGGTAGGGAATAGAATTCTAGTGGTAGTTGGGTGAGAAGGGGTAAAGTCTTGTTATGGAGTGAGTACGTGGAGATAATTTACAGAGCAATTTGAATAGCGCAGTATAAACTGAAGAGTAAACTTCCGTTTGCAGACGGATTTGATTGTATATTTGTCAGAGGAGTCAAGGGTCCATAAAATCACATGTAGCAGACGTAAAATTCATTAGTGAATTCCAGTTAAACTGAGTGTGAGTAGATATTTCAGCTTTAAGTTCGTAGTTCAGTTCTGGTGAACTCGGACGTAATCTAATACCCACTTTCCTCCATTCAACAGAAGACATTAATGCAGACTCTTGTTTACAAAGAGCGAGTACTCCGCATTTAGCTATATATTTAAGAGATGCACTTAAGAGGCATATAGTCATACAAGTGTGTACCTTTGTCTGCCTACCTCTAGCTTAGCCTTTCTCGCACTAATGCCAGGCCAATGTAAATTAAAGTAATAGAATAAATTGTTGTAGTCTGAATAAATATCATATATACTATCTGTAGTAGGTAGTTCATAGTCATGCTTATAGGTAATACGTGCTGACAAAATGTAAATATTATTATACTAGATATAGTCATTAGTATTAGTCGAAGAAAGTCTCAGGACTAAATCCAAAGACTGGCTGGCGAAAATTAATTTAAGACTTGAACACGTTTGCCGAGCCTGAACCAGCTCAACTTCAGTTCATATTAACTTAAGTTATTTAGCTTAGTGCTATCTGTTCGGGGGCTTGGCATATCTGTATCGTGTCGTGTCTTTGTACACTACAGTCTTCGCACATGAAGCCAATACTAATTCTACTTACTATGTAGATGAGTTCCACAATGGAATCCTTACTCCTCTTGTCAATTTACAACACAGAACTCATCTTTCATGCTCATGGCTCACGTCCACAAACTCAATGCATATAAAATGCACAGAATATAACATGCAATAAAACCGTGTTTAGCATACTCATAAGGATATTTGTACCAAAACACCACACCATAATATTGGAAACAAGTATCACTATCACATTTTATCTGCTACTAACCCTATATCAACAACTACAATGCACTCGTTACGTAGAGTACTACTATTATGCTCGAGTATGTACTTAGACAAGGTACTGTAACTCATTAGTGTAACTAGTCCTACGTTTCGAGAGCAGGAGCTATAAAAGACCTGTCTAAACATACACAATTACTTTCCATTGGCATCCTTAAAATGTAGAGATAGTACATGCTACAAAGTAATATCTATATACCTCACTTCAACTTATATAAATACATACAAGATTTATAGCACCAGTATGGTATATTATATATGCTGTGTGTTTATTAACCAAAGTAAGGATCTCGCTCTACCTAATTCCTATTATGTGTAGTAATGTGGTTTGCTATTGTGTTCCGTGCCGTGCAGAGTATGTTTCCTGCTGTGCATTTGCTTGCTTTCTCCTGAATGTATTCCAAAGCAGTACAGGGTGCTACAATTTACTCAAATAATTACAATTAGTTACCCGATAGGATTTCTAGGGCTCTGAAAACTCCGAACTGTCGCTCTAGTCAAGTGAACAATGCCCTGCCGGAATTAGTATTTAAACCAAGTTTGACTAGAATTTCAAGTTGCATTGGAGGAGGAAGAGAAAGAAAACGGCTCTCTTTTTGGCAGTTATATAAACTAATGCCACTGTGTACATTAGCTAGCTACTCCTGCTCACTACAAGCCAATTCAATACTTTTACATACTCCTTCTGCCAACAACTGTGCGAAGGAAGGAAATCTAAGCAAAGGGATGCTATTGCTATGCGATGCCAGAGGGATGAATATGAATGCTGACTGAGTGAGCAAAGCAGGCAGGCAGTGTGTTCTATGTATCTTGAAGAGAGTTTGAGTCGACTAGTCGAGTATTTGTACGAGACGAACGTGCTTTGCATGGAAACGCAGACAATGAGAAGGAAATTATTGATTTCTGCCTTTCTCTATGTACACACGGAATTATGGTAAAAGGATACGTACGGAGAACAGCAACACAAACTCTTATTATAATAAACGTACGTAGCTCTTCGTATTAGAATGTATTTATGTTGCATGGTGAAGGGGACACATCCAATAGTTTGTTCTTTACTTTAAGTCCAACATAAAACCCTGTAATTCAAAAGAGAGGAGCGGAGGGAAAGCAAAATGACATGGAGCAGCTCAAGTGCATTGTATTGGAATGCATACTTGAGTCGTGTCGAGACGAGAGGTGAAGAGGAATAATAATGACTTTCCTTATTTTCATTATACCCCCTATACTACCTCTGCATACACTCGCTGTACTACCATTGCAGTTCTACTGCATTAACTACCGTACACATAAACTATATAATGCATTGTGTACCATATACCAAGATATTAGTACCTTACATACCATAACATGTTCCACGAGGACAAAATGAAAGCAAAAGTCACTAGATTAATTTCGCGGTTCAACTCCGCCATTGTTAACTCTAATACCGCACCGTTCCTAGTCAGAAAAACCTCTTTGAAGCACCCCCTTTTCAATTCCCCTTTGCAAAATAACTTTCTCCATTTACTAAAACACAAGTGAAAGCTGCTCCCTATAATTTCTTTATCTCTCAAGTAAAATACCCTATCTGCAACCCACTACTATATTCAACACAATCTATAAAAAGACAAGGTGTCTTAAATCTAAACGGGGAACTGTAATTTGGTGTAACGTAGATATTTACTTCTGTACACCAAGAAAAGCATTACTTATACAGTAACAATGTATTTCAGCACAACTTGAAACAAAGTAACTGCAACATTTTAAAATATTGCACAAGAGAACAATCCCTTTCACAATAACATAGCCAGGTAGATAATAATGAAAATCGGGGTTTGTAATTTGTCGGGAGGTCGTAGAATGCGAGTCGTTTTGTAGGATCCGTTTAATGCTAGTAAAATGGAGTAAATGTCAGAAATTTCTGTGCCTAATTCTAATTAGTCATAAAAGAAGAGGGAGAACATTCACTTAGCAATAAAAAAGAGAAATTAATTCCCGTAACACTGCAGTTGGTATTGTAAAGAAGAATGTGGCGGATCTACCTCTGTATACGTGTCTGTCTGACTAGGTATGTAGTATTTAGTTGGACGGTGGCGGTGAATTATTAGCAACGTTATTTCTCTGTCCTGGACTGAATGTCTTAGTGGAAGTATGTAAAGTTGAAGAGGAAGCGGCAGTTAGTGGCTTCCATCGTTCCATCTCTTTGGTTTCTATGTAGAGCATATATTCATTTGTGGGCCAGATAGAGATATATGTCCATGATAAGTAAACAGGCTCCAGAAGAGTGTTATAGAAAATCCTTACAGTTCGTCTATCTGATAGTACATAAGTAGTAAGTACATTCCAAATCCTCTTTATTTCGTGCAATCAAAGTCTGCCTTGCCTTACTTAATGTATGTAGTCTTGACTTGACTCGAACTAAGAAGACGGAACAAGGTTTCCTTTCCTAACCGTATCCTTAGTCTGGTGGTGTATCTGATGGCATCGTATCTCTATTACATACTACTACATTGGTAGTAGTAGTCGTACTTATACTCATATACTATTATGCACAGCTCTGGTATGAATCTACAGAGTGGTTATTCCTTTCTAAAGACTAACTTTGCAAAATGGTCGGAAGTATACATAATAGATGAAGTAAGTTGGAAGGTCCATACTAGCACTAGAGTACCACTCGCTCCTCAAAACTACTTTACTTTCCTCTTTATTTCCATTTGAATGTAATGCGATGCCATTGTGTACATGTGGAGTGGCAGAATGGAGTGAAGTGGACCTAGACTCAACAGAGAACTACTGTAAACTACGTACGTACTCCACATCTCTGTCTTTCCAAAATATTTCTTCCTAATAAAATCCCGACTTTCAAAATAGATGCAGACAGCATCAGCACGACTACGAATACTACTAGAATAAACTATACCAAAACAAAATAACGAGGGAGATAGACTTACTCTTTTAGTAGACAAAGCAATAAGGCCCTGCCTATTCCATTTCATTATTCCTTTCCAAAATGCACCAGAAGATATAGATAGCACTATGAATACAGCTAGATACTATACTATTTTGGAAGATTCTGCGTAAATTAGTTTTCTCCTCTTTGTCTGCTTACAAACCAATATAATAGAGTCCGTCCCCTTCCTACTTATCACGTCAATTCAGTAGAGAATACTACAGAAACTAGAATCCTACTTTTACAAGTGTCTTCCACTAACTAACGTAAGTGTAACTTCAGATCACCCGCACACATGCAAATGAGCATTAATACTACATAAAAGTAGAGAGATATTCTATAATATAGCATTCCGCCCAGATGAGCTCTATACTAAAAAGGAGTACATGCATTTATTTGCATTTTATATACATGAAGCTAACAATAAGAGAAGATTGTTTGGATATTATTCGAATTCTCATTCACACACGCGTCAATAGAAAGCCAAGATCCCCAACAGCTAATTTGTGAGGAAGCATCCGAAGAACACTTGAGCACATTTCACTTTAACTTTTACAGACAGAGCAACGATCAGCGAGGAGTGTTCTTTTTCCCTTGTTAGTGTTTTCGAGATGGGAGCCGACATTATCATACACAAGAAGCGAGAGGATATATCTCCATCCCTTCATCTTCAAGCCAGGCCATATTATAGTATTGTATTACAATTCAGGCACTTGAGTCAAGTTAAGTCACGGCAGAGGAAGTCAAGTACGCACTGAGATAAAGGCAGGAAGCGGACCGTGGAACTCAACTTTGGTTCTCTTCTCTGTGTAACTTAAGAAGTATGTAGAGTCAGAGAGGATGGTTTCGCATCGTCTAACGTCTTGTCTCGGTTTTCTCATGGTTTGTCAAAGCACAAGTACAAGTGTAAGCTTTTTCTTTATTAAACTGTCCATCTCCTCGCAAACACTCGACTTGCACAATCGTCCTGTCCTCCACAATAGATATTTAGGAAAACTCACATGTGTCAGTTCACTTTAACTTCCTTACGAAGAAAGAAAACGATCAAAAGTCACAGTCAGACATAAAACTATCAGAATGTTTCTTTCTTCAACCCCACGATTTACAATGCTTCAGTGTTTTCTTACTTCCTTGAAACTGTACTGAGAAAAGTTTACCATAAAATCTACGCACCTGCTGAACTAAATGGCACATAAAATTAAATTGCATTGAGCTGCTCAAGTTTCAACCGTTCCCACTCCTCCATTTTCTTACAGAATCCAATCCGCTCCCCCAATTTTCATCATTGTTTCCGTCATTCAGAATTGTTCATTTACTACGGGCATAACATGCTTCTTTGTTCCAGCTTTCTTCATTCAAGACAGCCTTAACTTCCAGGTTAATCGATGAAGCTAACGGAAAACGGAGGTTATCTCCAGAAGAAAACCAGTCGTAATGAGTTTCTAAGCTGTTGCCTTACAGACCAATATATATTTCAAGGTGCTCTTATACATGCCTTCAAGCTGTGTACCCTCCATTCACCTACTAAATATCTTCGCGCGCACAATTTTCAAGGAAAAATATAGATTTTCATGTCTTTTCTTTACTTTCAAATTCACAGCTCATATCGCACAGGGCCTGTCAAATAACTTTTTCAATTCCTAAATGTTTACCCAAACCTTTATTGTTTTCCTGTCCAGTGGAACGAGGAAATTCCTAGATCTGTTACACAACTACTGGAAAACCTATAACCACAGGCATAGTCAATATCAATACAATATCGTAGTAAGTATTGAAAATATTGCCGAAATCCTATTAGGAATGCTTCAAAACACAAACAACAATACAAAAGCTATTTTAACGGAACAGTTCTGTGAAATTTTATTTTTAATTCGCATTTGTTCAAGCAATAATTTTCTATATACGCTATAGGTATAAAATGTATAGGTGGTTCTACTTCTATCATGGTAGTACTAAAGTTATTTCCAAAATTTAAGGCTTCTCCATAAATAAATTCACAACATTACTGCATAGAAGCGTAGTAAAGATGAGTTTGCAAAACTCAATCAAACGTAACAACGGATTTAGAAAACATGGAGCATTACTATCAAGTTTTTAGGTCGTAGAGGATTTTCTCGCATCTCTTCCTTGCTTTACTACATGAGAAAAATTCAATTTCTGCAAAGATGGATATTATTATGTGCATACGTAGCGTAGGTCGCCAATATATCACTGAAAAAACATGCATAACATTCATTCACTATCGGATTACATTACTTACACCAAGAAGTCGACTAGAAGATACCAATACATACATGGCCAGAGTAAACTACCTTGGAAAAGAGTTTCACTTTATATTACTACATATATTAGAGCCTAGGAATTGGAATCTAACCGAGCACACTCTCCCGAAAAGGATATAACATTGATGTGATGTGAATTCGAAGGGACGGGGTTATGCCGAAGGAATAAGAAACTAAGTAGACTGGAAATACTGAGAATGGTGCAAGGTGAGGTGAGGAAATTATATGATGTGGGATTTCTGGATTTCTCCGAGAAAAGACCTCTTTTTCTTTCTCTCACACTTCGCCTCGCTATCAACATCGGATCCCAGTGATTTACAGCTAAAGGCCAAATAGATTGACACTGACAGGACAGTCACACACATAGACAACTTTCCAAGAAACCATTTTATTTTTAATAACACTCAAATATATGTACCAACTACCAATATCGCTTCCTAGAAAAAAGGCAGCCCCAATAATTCAATAAAAAAATACAAGAATTCGGTTTTAGTCAAAACCCAGAGGTACGCTTATCATTTCACTTCCAACTCTACTCAATGCAACTTCATAAATATTATTTCAGCTTCCGTCTCATTCAAAGAGCAGTGACTTCATCGGCAAATAACCTTTTATTTTCTAAGAGCAATATGGAAAACCAATTTTGAAAACTGCACGAACTGACATGCAAAAAATTTCGAACCACCATTAACAAAGTGCACGTACTAACTTAATATAAAATTGTCAAATAAAATCACCTGCAGAGTACCAAACGGATAAAACTTGGTTAAAGCCTTTTATTATGATGTTAAAGTTAATGAAAAGTGCTTTGAAAATCGCAAAAGCCAGGAATGCAACTTATGCTATTTTGAATATGAATGAATAGGTTACTTTTCATATAGATATGAATATTCTATAGGTAAGTGCTTTTACAGCAAAATTCGAGAAAAAATTCATTATTTTGCAGCTAAGGCATCTTTGGTTGAATAAGTCAGATAACATCCGGTAAAGGATGTGCTCTCGCAATACATAACGAAAGGAAGGAACCAATTAATTATCCATTACGAAGAGCTCACTTAGGTAAATCAACGATTTTCCAGCCTACATTTCACTCTATGAAAACTCCAATCAATAGTTTTGCATTAGTACGGTATAAATCTCACAGGCGCTCATTTACCTTCCATTTACTTTCTCCGCTTTTACTTTTCCTTTATTGCGGACTTAATGATTACGGGCTTTTAAGAATAATTTCGTCATTCGACCTTATTAGATAAGACTAGTTAGTGGTTGTTGAAGACATTTTTCAATCTTTTATTGGTAAGAACGCATTTAGTACTCTCGTTACTACATTATTATCTTTATGCCAAGTTTTATTTCAAACTTTTAAAGGAGGAATAGAGAATTTTTATTCAATTTAATTGGAGCTGCCAAACAAAAAAATATTTTGTACCAAGCATTGTTGAGCGGTGTTCGGGGAATCGAGTTTTAAAGTTGCTTGACGTACCTACGTCATTTTATAATGCTCCTTCATTATATTCTATTCTATTGTGAAGCAAGAAAGGAATACCATTCTATGGAAATGATACTAAGTAGATGAGAAACTTGAAATGATTGAATGAGATGCTTTTTGTGAAAATAATCCGATTTATTCGAAACCCCTTTAATATGAAAGTTCTATTCTTACACAGGTACCTAAAGGAGGATTGAGGACAACGGGACAAATCTATTGATGCCCTCGGATTGTGACATAGATAATAGTGCTATCACATATAAAGGGGAGAAACACGCAGCAGCGACACTCGACATACTTAGTACTAATTTCGATGCTTGAAATACATAATGATAGGAAGTAAAGTTGTCCTAGTTGGGACCAATCCGTTTTTTGTTAACTCTGTTTGTACTTTGGCTACTATGTACCCATAGGACCTCTACTCGGCAACGAGAACTCAACTGTGTTCCACGACAATTTCAAGTGAAATCGATAAGGCTAGACAAATAAACGCTCAACTTACCGTCATTATCAATAGCGAAAGGCTGGTCAGTGGTAAGGATTTCATATTTGCAAATATCTCCAAACTTAGCCGTGCAATCTCGATCCGTTGCTTCGACTCGGAGAATTTGGTCATACAATCGTCCTTCATCAACTTGTTTAACGTAGGAAGGCTCCAGGAATGTTGGTGAGTATTCGTTGACGTCAACAACGACGATGTGGACAGTGGCACTGGAAAAAGAAAACACATCCGTTACTTTGTGCATACATGCAGATTACACTTCTAAGTGGATTAGTTGTGAAACTCCTAGAGAATTGAGTGAGTACTTAATGTAAAACGGAAAAAATGCTTTCGTTGCGTTTTGTCATACTTTGTGCTAGATGCTGATAATGAATTCAAGGTCAGGAGCTTGAGGTTCCATCCCAACTACAAGTTTGTCCTTCCTGCCTCACTTATAGCTTTTTAGTAGGTAAATATTTTTTATAGATCATTCCACAGTATGCAGAAATCGATAAGGACCTCACCAATGAAATTGTTAGACAGAATCTGTCACGGACATTGCAGGGGATCGAAAATACAGACTTGGCATTTTTTTCTACCAAGTAGGACGGTACAAGTGTCTGTCCTTTGAAAAGAGCCGTCTTTACTATTCCAAAAGAGTTTTATATACTACCTACCATATTAGAATGTATAGTCACGGAAAACGTGATGTTCCATCGAGTAGGTACTAAAGGGTTGATCACATGATTTAATTCTTAAAATTTTTGGTAGGTGAGAGTTGAAAGGGCGCATCAGCATTTTCATTCACATTCCCTGCACAAAGGAACAGGACGTCGGAATTCAAATTCAATTCTCATTTCCACTAAAGCCTTCCGCGTTTTTCTTTGCCTCTAATTCGAATTCCATTTTCACGAAAGTACATTTCTTGGCCACGTCGCAAATATGTACATAAAAAATGCCCACTACTACCCACATATCCATTTACCTTTTGCATTATATACTTCCCCACCGCAGCATTACTTATCTATTTAATCGGCGTAAGTAGTTCTTACCATGTGCCTACTCCTTACCTCCTCTGAGCATTACTCTAAAAGCCAAAGAGAAGAACCTGTAAGGTCGTCTACAAGTGAGTGACAATGACATATGGCCTTATCAAGATCATCACATTCGACTCTCTATGAACATCAGAGAGAGAGAGATAGAGCTGAGAAAGTAAAAAAAATTGCTAGTAACTTTCTCTCCTTTCTCTTAGAGGCTAAGCTGCGCACGGTGTTAGAGAAAAGGTTAAAAGTGAGGAATCATGCATAAATACATAGTTTCATTTAAGAGGCTGAACACTAAGTACTAGTATGGCTATAGTGGATCTATACGGAGATCCAGAGTGCTAAAGAAGGTCCAGGAGTTGAGAAAAGTGAAACAATGAGTTAGGACGAGCATCCTTTTCCTTTGTGGCCCTGGTAAACGAGAATTGGAAAGTTTTCAACTCGTTTCTATACACATTGCTTTGCCTTACGGCATACTTAGTGCAAGAGAAGATCAAGAGCAGAAAAAAGCACAACCGGATGAATTGCACCGGCAAGAAAGGACAGAGGAAGACAGGAGCTAAAACTAAGCTGGGGAAGATCAAAAGAGTTTCTAAGTAGAAGAGAATCTCAAGATGATAAAAAGGTGAAATAATTTATCGTGATCATCCCATTCCATTTCCAGAGCAGAAACACAACACTCACTCTCTCCCATCCCCAAGTAGCTACCTACCACCAACCTGAAACTAAAACTAACCAAAGTAATTCTGACTTTCGTGGCCCACGTTCCTTACCATAACTCCACTCTCCCACACATATCTATATGCACAATCGTTTGTAATACTTACTCCTAAAGTCTTCCGTTTCTCCTTGAATAAGAAACGTACTCACAGCTTTCACCAAGGGGGCATCCCTTTAAACTTTTATATACCTTTCCCCGAACTTCCTTCTACTTCCTTCAAATCTGAGTTTTCACTAGAGGGACTCTTTTGGGTGCCTTTGAATACGACTCTGTTCTGCATAAGCAAGCGTAGTTACATTTAATTGCATATATTAGGGTATAGTACTATAGTAGCATACATATTTGAACAAACATCCCCTTTCTCTGCTTTCTCTGGAACTTTCCCCAACTAACCCGTTAGTCGTTAGTTTCCTTTTTGCTTACTCATCATCTATATTTCCCTTAGTACACTGTGTGTGCTCAAACAGTTAGCTCTGCTTACTTTAGTCCTTGAGTGTACAGAGGGAAAACACCATTAGTTAGTAGTTATCTATTTCCTGTATAGTCCATCTACGTCTATGCCTATGCGTATACATTCTGATATAATAAATATCTATACGAGTACTTCTCATCCTACTCTAATACCCGGAATTCATCACGGACTGTAATATATAACATTGTAGTACATTGTACAGACTAAGTAGAAACAGGACTCACATTCCTCACACAGGATATCATAGTACAATACTACATTTCATTAGTCTGCCTAGTTCTGGTTACTACCATACAACTTTCATTCTCTCCTCCTCTGTCGTGTCCACTATTTCTCTTGTTTGACTTTGGCTTCATTATGAATCCTCTCAACAGAGCTAAGTATCACTCTTCACTCGAACCGAGTACAAACCCGACGGCCCTATCACATATCCCTTTTATACTAACACATAATATATGAACGTACTTTACTCTACTTAGTCCCACTCTCCTACACTTTAAACAGGATAGATTCCTCTGTCACTCCGTAATGATGGTTTTCAGACTAACAAGTAAACTAAAATGAATACAAGACCATGATAACGATTTCATATAAATTAACTCCGGATATTGCCAATATTTTATAAGCTCCATTTCATCGGATCAACATCCTTCTTTATTTATTCCATTAATCCGGTTCATCGATACCAAAAGGCCTACTTTTCGAACTTCAATAACATTAGTTTTCTTTCTTACTTAAATGTTGAAAGACAGAAATACTGTTGGAAGTTACATTTTGTTGAAAACTGTCCAATGAATTTTTACAGTAATTACAAAACTGCAAGTCAATTTATAAAATTTTCGAATGAATTTATTTTGTTATCTCTATATTATAATCACCGTTTTAGATAGAGTAATATATTTACCTGCCTATATATGTTTGTAACTATGTGTGGTAGGGCGAGCTCAGGCACGTATCCAGGAATTTGGGTAAGGGGGTCGCAACGAATAGTTATGGTAAAAACTGAGCTGCATGAGCAGGGTAGGGGGGCCCTATAACCTCTTCTGTGTACGTGCTTGGCCACAGTATCCAATATGCATGATTACGCTGGATGCCTACCTTTCGAAATTTAGTCACATATGCTGGGAGCTACTAGTCATATATAAATAGGTTCAAAAATTTCATGTCATCTTATAATGTAGGCAAATTACGATTTACCTGGTCCTGTCAGCTAGCAAAAGGTTAATAGAGTTGATTTACAAGAATTTAGGAGCGTTTTCTAAAGTATGTCAATTTCCATGCAAAATAAGTCAGACGTGACATTATAAAGGAATGAAATGGACGTGTGTTCATCGAATGCTGCGGTATTGATTAACTTGGACATGGAAGGTCTGCACTGTTAAGTAGAACTCGAACCTACTCGAATGAGCCATATCTTTCTGGTGGAACTAGAAGTTTCCGTTTAATTCCTGAAGCAATTGTGAAGCCAACTCATTTACAGATAAATAAGTTCTGCTGTGTATTACTTTTCTTTTAAACTATTAATGGACTGGTTGCGTATTTCCCAATTCCAACTTGCACAATACCTTACAGAAAGTTTATTGATTTTGTTTGAAGGTTATTTTTCGAAACTAAAGGAAACTAGCATCAAACTACAAATTAATGATTCCGTTTTCAGTAATGAACGAACCATTGAGTATATACTGTACCATTTGATAAACAATAGAAGCATAAGTAGGACTTCTCTGTAATAGTAAAAAAACACTTTAATATTTCGTAATTACTTTTTCGGTGCCCATGAGAAAATCTTGTTATGTTTTTTCTTGGAAAGCATTTTATACTCGGGGAAAGTTTACACCGCGTACTTTTCCTTGCCGTTCACGTATAACAAAAAAGGAATCATGTTACCAATTAGACCGTTTTCTGATTGTCGTCACTGAGTATATAGGAGGCAGTTACGAAACTTGCTATAGATATAGGCGGTACAGATTGTTTCTATTTGGTAACATCTTTAGAACTTGAGATTACTCAGAATAAGAAACCTGGCCAAATAATTAATTCTTTGGAATACATCTGCCATTCCCGTTTAAATAACAGCTCACTTTACTGACATACGAAATCAAAAAGAAGACATATAGGTAAGCCAGGTCCATTCCATACGGGAATAAAAGAAAAGTGAATGAGTGTATATAAGTACGTACTTGTCAGACAAATCTCCTCGGCAGCTGACTGCAGTCACGTCAAACTTGTAGTTTTTCCGTTTCTCGCAGTTGAGAAGCCGTTTGGCCCTGAGTTCCGCCTCACCTCTTTCTTCATCCTTCAGTATGATCTGCAGAAATAAAAATAAAAGTTACCGTTAGCACAAACTTCATCTTTTAAACAATTTTTCACATAACCCCGCTTTCACTAATGTACATAACCACAAGTTATTTCCTACGGTGACATCACAAAATTTCTTAAACTTAATCTAAGCTGTTTATTTAGAAAGGAGATACTGTTTATTTACCCAACTCACATAATAAGCAACCAATTCGAATGTACTGTAGTATAAACGATTTAAGAAAGATCAAGGTTTAATCTTAAAGGCCTTATCCTAAGTAGTGGTAGCATCTGTAGGCAAAAGTTTGTATACATTGAATTTTCTCATCTTCTCAAGCGTTGTTAATTCCTATGATGATACATAATATAATATTTATGCTATTTTATAGTTGGAGTAGTAGATCCCCCAAGTGTAGGTGTACACGAAATGGAAAGTAAATAAGTAGCCATGTTCCAATTTAGCAAAACTTGTAATCTATGTACCATGTCCTTTGAAAGTCATCAAAGACTTTTAGCAAATTAAGTTTATGGTTCACCAGATTCCGGTTGAATTGACATTAACTGACATTGGAAGAAACGAAGAGATTTAAGAGAGGGCGCCTATAACAAGTTTCGGAAGCTCTCAATCTTGGAAAACGACGGAAAATACAAGTTCTTTCACTTATCGCGAAAATAAAAGCCATTCTGACATAAAGTTGGGGAATGCTACTTTTGTGTCTTGTGCAATTGCAATGATATGTCTTGCCTTGTCCTGTCCCACTTGTAAAATTTGATGTTGACTTGGTCCAAATAGAGGAAAATTGGATTTCAGTTGGATAAATCAAATCGTAAATTGGTATATAACTACATACAGACATACATATGTACATAGCAGTAATGCAAGAGAAAAGAAGCGTCACCGTTTGAAAATCCCACAGAAAGTTTTTGATTTCCCTGTTTCATTTTAGTTGAATTGGCAGTGAAAGCCAAAGTGCGGACCGGGAGACGAAGACCGAATAATAACAAAAGGAATAACAAACGACTGCAATGCCCTTGGCCGGCTTTCTTACTGAACTTTTGCTTTCTTGCTAAATTCATCCAGCTGCATGGATACGTACCTACACGGGTAACACACATTCGTCTACTATCCACCGGGTAAGCCTTATTTTCTATATCAATCACTTTTAGCTTGCTCTACAATATAAATGTCAGTCATCTCATCGCTCTCCCTGTTTTATTATTCTGCTCTTAACCCTCGTTCGAATTTGGTCCTTTTAGGTGCATTGTAAAATCTTATGGCTTGGGTAGATTGATACTAAAAAGCCAGTTTGGTCGAATAAAATTTATGAGCATTTATGTAGATTGTACATAACACATGAGAGAGATGAGATGAGAGCTTTAAAGAGTTTCTCCTTCAGAAGCCTTCAGAATAATCCTTCTAAACAACTCGAGTAAGTCAAGTCAGGAGGCAGAGCCAAGTAGGACATGACATAAGACGGTTGAACTCCTATACTATATAATCTTATAATGACAGTTTTATACCTACTCAACGATCTCAAAGGGAGTATACGTAAATAAATATCCTAGATAGACTCTTGAGATTTAATTCGTCTTTTTTTGTTGCAAAGCTTTTTCCTAAGAGATATGCACGTCTGCTTAAAGTAATCCAATCCACCAAATTCGAAATTCAAATGAAAGAATCAAAGAGATTGCATTGCAGGCATGTATGTAAATAAGTCAGCTTCTAAAAGTAAAACCACAATATTTATTTGTATATCAACGACCGCATTGCAGAATATGTTCACTCACAGAGATCATCCAACAGAGTGTAGTAGTACAAAATTGATTTCACAAGCAACCAGTTGAGAGTTTGCAGTGTTTTAGTTTTCCATTCATGAATTACTTACAGTTACATGATTGTATTGTAGTATTTGCTCGTAAGTAATGAGAAAATCCTTTTCGTCCATTTACACAGCATAGAGCAGAGTTACTTTTTCATATTATTCGTTTTACTATCATTGTTTTTTTTTTGTTTTCACAAAAGAATAGAAAATTTCACAACATCGCGTTTTTCTCATTTCTTCCTCTTTAAATATTTTATTTGACATAGACGAAGCACTCTAAAAATTTGTGCTCCGAAAAGACGTATGTCTCCGTTCACTAACTGCATATATAACATAGGAGCATAAAATCATAATGGAAAAGGAAGTTTAAAGAAACCCTTGTTTGCGTTGTAAACACAGACGATGCAATATAAACTACGCAATGTTATGTCTCAAGAAAGTTTTTCCTTGGCTCTAAGAATCGTGCCATTGACATAAGAAGGAAGCTTCTAAATAAGTACATCTGTATATATAGATCTAGTAAGCATAAGAGTTAGGCTTACTGCAACAATAGTTGAGTGACTCGAAAGGTTCGAGTTGACATATGACATCTACCAAGAACAAGTATAAGGGGCGACAAATACAACAGGAGCAGCCAAGGGGAAATACTGTACAGACCTTCTGTCTATAACTTGTATCTTATGGGGAGTGTTATATATCATACTTAAATGTGCGAGGATATACATCCAAAAAACCCACAGTGCATATGTAGGAATGATATTATTGCTTGCACAGAATTTTGAATTTGCTCTGTCTATGTATTTATGCATGTCTAGTGTGAACTTTGCTAAGTTGAATGTTGAATCCACCAGCCAATGCAAAGCAATCCACCAAGAAAGGTAATATAGAAAGGAGGTAATATGTACATGACAAGACAAGGCAATGGGTATAACGAGATACACACACATCCATGCCAAATAAGGAAACTTTTCCATTTTGTCCCCCTTCTCTCTAACACTTTTACGTTTACTGCAGACTACATCTGCTACACTCGAATACACACTCTGCAAGTCTTACACACAATAATAAATGGGAAGGATGAGTCTATGCACTATATAGTAGCTAGTTGTTAAGCCTATTTCAAAAATGACAACTCTAACATTCAACGTTACGCATGAAGACTTTGAATTTTGGAAGCAGAAATTCTGATCCATCTCTCTCTGTCTCAAACGACAAAGCCACTGAAAACGACTAGAGGTTCAGGTTAGTAGTTCCTTTCCCATTTGAAATGCCAGTCAGAGTCGTATCGGATAAATACTATTTCAGACAAGGTATACTTACATGCATGTAAAATGCATATACTTTTTGTAGTGCACATATAGATACACGGGAGAAACAATACAAAGATTCTACTGGAATGAATGACACCGTCAGGAGCATTTGTGGCGTAGCCAAATGTCTTTTCCACTGTTTATACTCCTGTCAAGTCGATTCTAGTCAGGTTATATAGTAGTCAAGGTGGATATATAGACAAATACTTATCTGAGGCATCTTAAGTAACTTGGTGATGTATTAATGGATCCCATTTCATTTCCCACATCCCAACATCCCTACAAGAAACATTACCCTACTACCAGTCAACTGTGTCAAACTGCCTGTAAAATATTAGGCCACACTAGAGCAGCTATCAAGAAATATGACTTAGAATATTAGCGTAGCTAACATTCCCTTCCTTCCGCTATCTCCAACAAGGCAGTCTCTATAATAGGCGTTTGAACAATCAAACTGACGTGACAGCGAGATTATATACACTGATAAGCAATTTTCATGTTTCACTTCTCTCGAGTTTCTATTTCATCCACACCATAATGTGCTACCTTCTAAACACCGCGCAATAAGATCTCTATTAGCATCCGACGGATTTATATACAGAAGCTAAATAGTAGCAATAATAAGCAGGTAGCTAGCTATCTCAGATAAAATTCATATTAGAAAAGAATCGCTGCCGAAGTGAGATTGTAATTCCCACACAAGAGACATAACACCTTTAGTGGGAAGTTAAGTCAAGGAAAATGAGAAATATTAATTTGGTTTAGAGTTTGTAAGTACCTAGAAGGGTAAAGTACAAAACGTATGTTTGAAATATTCATTAGCTCATCTTGTGAAGCATCTTAGGTAGATCAGGTCACTAACACTGAGGACTGAAAGCGAAGTGGACAAGAGAATGTACATTATATGGACTAAATAACGATAAGTACGTGTGTGTATGTTCATGGGGAATGAACACAAATCCATTTGAGCACCTTTAGTTCATTAGCATTCTCCAGCGAGCCTCTCTCCTAATCTTCGTTTCTAAATCCTCCAATAAAATAAAAGTTAATGACATGTAATCATAATATTGAGGAGCGAGAGGAGGCTATAATATACAAATACAATATGCATTTATGAAGGTGCACTTAAGTTATATTATGTAAATAGTGCTGTTGAACGAGGATTATAGCCTACCTATTCTATATAGGTCTTGGCATATACATGCGGGCCATACATGATGCAACTCATCCTTTTCCTTATCCATTTTATCCCCTGTACAGTGTAGAGATATGTTAGCGCATGAAACCAGATTGCGAATGCAAATCCAACTACCTACCTCTAGCTGCTCTCCTAGCTCATGTCGTCAAGTCAAGTTAACTGAAAGGAAACCAAACCACGTCAGCCCAGCAAAGTAAACTTCATCCAATCTGCCTAATCGCATTGTGCTAGTAAATATGTAGTAAACGCGTAGTATGTAACAACTAACAGCATTACCAACAGAGTTTATTCTAACATTGGCTATAAAATGAATTATTGAGGATGAGCCAACGCAAGGAACATATTAGAGCTTTTTCTACAAGATGCAGGATAAATTATAATTGCTAAGAGCTTATATATTATTTAGTAGTGCCATTTTACTTAATGTAAATCATTTGCATTATTTTGTATTGTAGTAAGTAATCCCCAGACAAGACAGTTCATACCAGTAACTAATCTTTGTCAGGAGAGAGAATGAAACAGGCCATAGTATCCTTGTGATGTCCTTAGCCAAACTATCTGATTTAACAAACTAAGCTTTTCAATGAATTTACTTCCAAACAAGGCATTTGGGGTCAAAACTCCCGTATATCTGTAATACCTTCTGACCGAAACGGTTGTTTCAACAATCCCAACGAATCAGCATCAAGTCTGTCTGCAAGACCAGTTTTCATTTCCACTTGATCTTTTAAGAAAAGTAGAGCCGCGGGCTCAACTGATATAATATTATTATTATGTATACTTATTAGAACAATCCTAGTACAGCCTGGACTCGTATACTTGACTGGACTGGTTGCTTTCATGCATACCATCTAATACGTACTACTTGAAATCATGGATAGCAAGTAGTTTTCTTTTGTATCTATGTAATGTACTAGATTGTTACATGTGATAAGTAGGCACATACCTCAGTTGCATTTTGCATTGCTAACTACTAATTTCATGCAACACGAGAATTTGTACTTACACGATCACAAATAGTTAAATAAAATAAGGTGCCGGGATAATTTGTGTGATAAGCCGACAATAAATGAATAGGACAGACAACTGGCACATTGAAAACGCTTGCAAGAGCTACGACTACACACGAATAATAAATAGCGTTTTCAAGTTGCTACAATAAAATAGATAGATGGTACGCTATTAGGAATGCCAATCTGCCTATAGCGAACATTTTCTTAAATGGAAATGATTACAATCAAGGAATAGCACACACAGGGCCATATAGCCAGAAGTAAGAGACAAGGCGCCGTTTTTCTTGCTGAGCCACTATTACTAAGTAGTAAGACATAGAGACAGATGTTAAAGGTATTGCACTATAGGCAGAGTGCACAATGAGTTGAATTTGTTTATCTTTTGCCGAGGAATCTGCTCGCATCTTTGGATTAGCATTGGGGATAATTCTTGGATTGCACCTGCACATAAAAGTCCATTTTCAGTTTAAGATAGAAACCAGAAAGTTGATTCTATGTATTTTGTTTTGATGTCCTTTTGGTTCCATAAGGGTTTTTTGCACCCAATCTAGTTGATGTACTGAATGAAGTATTCATGAAGGCAAGACTCGCACTCGCAATTTGCATATTTCTCCGCACACTTTCAAAAGGCATAAGCAAAGCATCAAATATTTATAAGTCAAAGTCAAATCAAGTCTCCTCTATTCCCCAGCTCTGAACAAGTGCATTTACTACAACTTCTCGCTCCCTATCCTTTGCCTTGCCAGGAGCAAACTTATCTTAACAACCAGAGAGTGGAGATGCAGGATAGTAAATAGTATTAGGAGTATATAGGTAGTTGTAGTAGAAGAACTTTCAACCCACAACTCAGCAAGTGCTGAGAAAAGGCAAGCTGAATGAATGAATCTATTGGAACAATAATAATAATGAAATGAAACTGCCATAACTCTCTGCCAAGTCGTAAACGGCAGAGGAGAGACAATTCAGGGCAAAAGAAGGCAAGGCGCACACCAAAGCAACTTTCCTAGTCAAACTCACTTAGCACCATTTGATTCGAGAGAGAATAACAATAAGTCTGTGTTTTAGCCAGCGCAAGTAAACCAACCAACCTCTAGCCAATCCAAACCGATATCTCCAACAACAACGATATAGCACATAATATAGGAGTCCTAGACTTACTTACATGACGTAACCCTCCGAGTCTACATCACATCACCAAAGTGCTGTATTGACTATTTTCTGAGTGCATTACATACAACTGCTCTTAACAGTTAACTTAACACTCTTCTTTACTCTCTCAGACTCTCCCTCACTTCACTGCGAAATCCCGTACACTAACATTACTGACTCCTTCAGACAATCAACTTAAGCGTTAGCCATCGCCAAAAACCTCAGTCAGAGAAACAACCGTTTTTTATTTAAGCTTTTCTTTTTCTCCCCCTTACACTTTCTTCAATGCAACAATCCGCCAAAAGTTACTTTCAAGACGTCAATTCAACTTTTCCATGCACTTAAACCTCTATCTCCAACCTAAAGGTATATATATCAATTTTATCAGTTGGCAGATGATAATTACTCTGAAACTCTCAAGTTAATAAAATTGTTTGATTCTTCAAAGCCGAAAATTGGCGAAATCTGAAATTGCAGCAGAGAAAATATCTAGAAATAATTTTTACCTAATTTTTTATGTACCTACATATCTGTACAACGTTGTGGTCAAATGACCAAAAAGGTGCCTGAGCAAATTAATTACCTAGTTATTGTCCCACAGTAAAATCTTTTCAATATGAAATTGTATTTGGGAGAGATGAAATGTTCTCAGAATTGGCAATAGAAAAAAGAAACCTTGGATCTACTACCTGTACCCAGAGTTGTAAGATTTTAAGAGTTAAGGAAGGAGTGGAATATCTGACACCACATAATAGAAGTGTAGCTACAGAGTGGAAGTTTTAGTGTGTAGAAAATGACAGAATGCATTTCTTGAAGTATTTCTCATTGCGTAGACACGCAAGGAATGCAGAATGCAAGGGTATGCAGAGCCCAGTGTTCAGTTTCAAGTTGAACGAAGGATGAGAAAGCGGGAGCTTAATTTGTAGACCACATATGTGGTGACTATTAAAAGCTTTTCCTTTGTAGCCAAGAGTTGCAGTAGTAGTAATTGGAGGGAGCAGAGTTAAACCCGGGTAGTTATAGAGATTCCATTTGAAGCGGAAGATTCCTCCAGTTGCTTTGTACATTAGAGTTAAAGTTTTAGACCCTTATGCATAATGACGGCCATGGTCATAAAATAAAGTGTTCCCACACTTCACTCTTACAAATATAAACTTTTCCTGGCATTTTGTTACTTGTAACAATCTGTGTAGTACATCCAACTAGTTCATTGGCTATAGAACAGTCGTGCGTAAAATTCCCTACATTTCTAATGTGGTATTATTTAGTTGGAACGATACACATGTCTTTGTACTTTATGACTGCATCCTAAATACATATCTGAATTGGATATATGCATTTACTGCATTTATACAGACATTTGTATTGTATATAGTGATAGTAGGTACTTATAAGTCTTGTTTATATCATGTGCAATGCTAAAATTCAATCTCTTGGGAAGCACTAAGAGTGAATGGAATTTTCTATGCAAAGTCCATTTGAGCTCGATTTAAAACAAGCAGTTTGAAGATTTCTTCTCAGTCAGTGCATTTCGTCTGCAGACGGACAGAGCGAAGAGTGTTTTTAGTTTTTACGACTCATGTGTGTGCATAGGACATGGTAGAATAGAGGAGTGCAAAGCTCATGTTGTGATTTTAAGAGTTAGTAAAGCCCTTTGACGTTTACTGCTTGAGAGAAGAGAGAGACGCAGACAGTTTAGACAAAAAGATGTTAAGCCAAGGTAGTTAATAACTCTCAACATAAAACACACTCTACCATAATATTTTCCTATTTTAGTTTTAGCAATAAAAGTTGAAGAGCATGAAATCCTCAGTTCGGGTTCAATCTTCCAATGACTTTCAACATTCGACAGCGGGTTTTAATGCTTTTTTTAATTCACACTTTAAGTTAATTCACTAGTACTAGCTGAATAGATATAATTATTTTTTTGTGTAAGATATGCAAGGAGGCTCATAGCTCCTAATAAGCGATAAATTACTCAACATGACACTTGCCACTAAATAGAACAAAAATGTTTACGCACCTCCGCCCAACCCTTGTCATTTTAATTTTATTTTCCAGCCATTAGCTTTGTGCGTATTGTCTGTCTTGTAAATTTCTAAAGCATACACATTTCTAATTTAGCTCTTGTCTATTAGCATCATTGTTTAACTACGCCCTTCCAATTCCGCATAATCAAGTGTCATCCTTTACACTTTACAGTGGATTTTACACTTGTTCAATTGTAATTAGCATATTAGTACCTTTGTAACGCGTACTTTAATTTCATGCTGCATGAGAACCCCATTACATTTATGCAATGGCAATTCGTGACACTCAGTGCTCGATATTTCTAAGTTACATGTGAAACGTGAGACTAACACGAGTTACAATACTATATAATAAAACTAAATTACAATATATACGACAAGATTACGAAATGTTAACTTTGAAAGTTTTGTTGGTATTGTCTAATGGACAACCACTTGAATCTGATTGTCATCCTTGGAAAGTAATTACAATGCAAACATATTTATTCAGCTGTTTCTCAAGAATCCTATCTTATAACACACGTTGTTGCATTGCACCTTGCGAAATTGAGATTCTAACAGCTACATTTAAGTTCATTAAGCATTTCTATATAAGGGAATGTAGGATAGTACCTGTTATAGTGCCTATAGTACAATTCTTTATTCAAATATCACTAAAACTAGTTTTTAAACCTACACAAAGTGTTTATATACATAAGAGTACTAGCTTCTCCAAGTAATGACACTTTATCGATAGCTGCGGTGAGATAAACATGTAGAGTAATGTATAGGCAGGAAGTAAACGGGAAAATATTTTCAAAGAATTCATTTAAGCGTTTGAACATTGTATGTTGTTGTATTTACATAGTTTATGGGGATAGCACTAATATCTTAATTGAAAGTTCTTGTTTGGGATAAATAATGGGCTGCTGATGCTGATACGTCATTATTCTTGTGTACCAAATACGTAGACGCTGTAGTTGGAGAAAGAAAAATTGGTGAGCCAAATATTGACACGAAAAAAACAAATATGTACCTCTGTGATGTGTTTACAGTTATTTTAGGGAGAGAGAGGAACTTTTGTAGTTTGGGGCTGCGAAGAAGGAAAGGCTTCATTTGGCAGGGCTGAAAATGCATAAGCATGTCTTTGCAAACAAAGTCGAGAACATTAGGTAATGTTAGCTTAGAATGGAGTGTGGAAGAGTGGCTGTAGGAAAACGTCTTCACTGATGAGATGTGCATTCCATAGAATCCCCTTGAAAAATGAAATGTCCCTCTATTCATGACAACAAAAGCAAAGGGAAAACTTGTCTTTTCTCGTAAGTTTATAAACATCTCTTGTGAAGTTGTACACACTTCCGTCGCCTTCCGTCCCAGACTTTTTACAAGTACAAAGAGGAAAATTGAAATACTTTTAGGAACTAGGAGTAGCTGCCTAAAGTAGAGACTTGTATTTTATAGTTACTTAACTTTAGAGTAAATTGTATCTTTCTGGGAGAATCTAGTCTAAGACATCATAGCAAAAGTAGTAGGGGCTATAGAAAAGAAACAATTTTTCTACACACAATGCAATGTATGGCCATGGAGTAATGTAACCTCCGTTTCATTTCCTATCTCCTAAATTCAGGCAGGAGGATACAGGTAAGAAAAGGAAGATGTATACTGAAAAATACAATTATGTCAGAAAGTTTTTCGTAACAAAGTTGTAATGTACCTACAAAATACTTGCTTCACAGGATAGGCTATAAGGAAGTATAATATGACAGAATACTAGTAAGTTACTATGCGGAGGATATTTGTAGGGAGTGAGTAGAACTTAAGCTGAGAAAACGATTTTCCCAGTTGCAGTTATAAGTAAAGATATTTTTCCACAAAGATTGTACTGCATCCACGCTGGTTTATGTTCTTCGTTGCGAGGATTTTGAGTAAAGGGATAGTTACCTACTCGGAATATATCTCTCTTTATTTTATGATACATATAATGGAATCATACTCTGAGTGCACAAATACTCGGTGAACAAACCAGACACATCTCTAAATTTTCTATCTCTCCACTTTCCTCTATTTCATCTGTAGAGCAGTGTAGAAAAGCTACTAAAACTAGACAGCAAACAATGTCGGGCTCAGAAAAGGGACACAAATGTTACAGTGTGCAGGAGAAGGACGAAGTTCGTGGCGAACTGGGCGACTGGACAGGACAAGACACTAAGATAGATAAATACAAGAGAGTGGACATAAGTTGAGCAAAGACAAGACAGGGTAGAGCAACGGAGAATAAAACTGCGTCTTTACAAAATCCTTATTTCAGGTTGAGGGAAAAGTACTAGGCTAGGCGTGGATGAAATAAAACAGGAGACAGCAGGAGTGTCAACCTCGAACGCGTCCTGAATCCCAAATCCTCACAAAATGCTCAAGCAATACTCAGTAAACGGCACTATTTCTTTATATTGCTCCTTTCATACACAGATAGATAGAAAGTAAAATCCCTGAAATGCTACACACAACATAATATCGGGGACTATCACTATCGTCTGAGATCCAAGATGCAACTCCTTAGACGTCATGTTTACACTATGAACAAACATACGTAGGTAGTATACTTTCTATTCTACAGATGAAACTCCACAGGAACCTTAAGCCAAGGACCGACATGCTTTCTGCATTTCTCATCCCCTTATCTAGCAATCAGATTGCGAAATTCACTCAGGCACAGTTAAGTACACATCATCGCCTTTCTCTAACTTCCTCGAAAGTAGGCAAAACGGTAAAGAGACGATGACGATCCGTCCACATTGTCTTTTCAATCGTCCTGGAATAAACCCCGCCCCTTTTCACCCACTCGATATCAACACAAGGAAAAACATTGAGACAACAAATTCCATACAGCTGGGAAAAAAATACAATTCCAGTAAATAGAGAGAATATTAGTTCCATTCCATTTTCCCTCCCGCACTACTGCCACTGCCTTTTCTCTGTTCCAAACTAATATTCCTTTATCTACAGTCAATAGTGGGAAATGGCCAATATTGTGTCATATGTGTGAAGATGCAGATATACACTGCGAACACACATACTTATTATTTCTCTGTTTCCCCACTATCTCTATCTAATGCTGTTTCCACTCACCAAACACAACTATACAATTAAGCATTTCTTTGCCATTTTCTCAATGTAAATTCACATTGCACATGAATTCACATAGTCAACACTATGTATTTGATATCGTGTTTGGAAGAGATGAGCCAGCCGCCAAAAACCTGTCTATATAGTCCATAGAAACACATCAAAATATACATAACCCTCATATTTGCATCCAGGCACGTAGGAGACAATAGAAAAAACAATCTCTGAAAAGAGTGGCAACAACAAATGCAGAGCAATATGCGATGGGTAGTTGTAGTTCCTAGTTGGCAGTTTGGCTTTCCTTATAAATGACACAGACACGGTGAGGATTTTCCCCTCCTCTAGCCAAAGTTGTACAATCGAGGAAATGAAAAAGGAAACCAGAGGAGGAAACTTGAATTTCAGGTCCTTACACACAAAATAGTAAAGTCTTGATGCTGTCCTACAATGGATGCACAGATGCATGAAACTTGCTCTTTTCCAATGATAGCATTAGAGAAAATGAAGAAGTTTTCCCAAACGAATACAAAGTAATCCAATACTCAATGCTACACATAATATACACAATCAGCTGCAGTTCACTCATTTCAAAATACCTACTTTTCCATCCCTAGAAATACCATCTCCGTCTAACAAGTGCATTGTACTTAGTTTATATAAAGGTAAAATAAGTTTATACGGGTAAAAAAACTACGATGTAGGTATTTCATGGAAAAATATTAGCAATGCAAACAATAGAATAATAAGAGAGTATAGTGTATAGGACTAGAATTATTTCCTGTACACAAGGAAGATAGTATAAAATAAGATGTGATTTTATGGTTCCTTACAATGGTCTGCCACGTAATTCCACGAATGTAAAAGCACAGGAGAAAGTGATGGGATGTGATGTGAGTCGGTCGAGTGAGCCAGTCAGACCGACAAAGAATGGCACATCACATCGTAAGCATATAGATTTCAGTGCAGACAGCATCTCTCTCTCCTTCATACAATAAGACTGACATACGAGATTCCATTGTATTTTCCATTCTATTGCATTGCACTACATGAGCATACACCCCATTCAGCCAGATACAAAAAGTATATACTTAGACTAGTAAAAGATGGGATTATATATGATAGCTGCAGTTTTCCATCCTCCACTATATCTCTTTATGGAACTTTCTCCACAGCTACAATTGGATACTGACTCATACTCATCTCATTTCTAAGCTTTTACTTTTGACTAGGATTGTTGTGTAGAGAAAGAAGGACGATGACGAGTCGGGGGAAATAAATGAATTGAAATACTGCTAGAGGGGAGGGAGCTCATCCTCTGTGAAATTGTGGCAGCTTGCTCTTTCTTTATGTTCACAATGTTGCACGAGATTCTAAAAAACGTTTTCGGGCATTGATTTTCTTTGAATTTACTACGTTTATAATCTGCCAGGTTGTGGACGTCCGGGGTAGAGTATTTTGCATCAAATCAAAAGTCACAACATGCACACCGGGCCTACATACAAATTCTGGGATAAACTAAATAAATATAAATCCCTTCTTCAGAGTACTTTATAGACTATAGATTGCAGTAGATGTATTAGTAGGGTAATCTTCTCTTGTTTAACTTCCCATTGAAAGTCTATCTATAAAGTTCACATTTGGAGGAAAAGAAAACGTTTGAATAGAGACAGCTCCTTGAAAATAGTTCTAGTATAGTGAAGAGTGTACACAGAGATCGTTAATGCCACATGCAATGGAATTTCTCCCTTTCCCTTCGATTTCCTCTATGAACATTAAGTTCTGAGTTGCAACCCCAAAAAGAGATAAACCCGAGCTGTGTGAGAGACGAAGAACTAAGTAAAGTACCTAAGTAGCTTTAGAAATTTCTTCCTGGAAACTAGATATAAGTGAATATAGAGTCTGTGACTTTGTATGCATCTCTAGTCTGACATAAATACATATTAGCTACAAAAGACAGAAAAAGCCACTAGGGTCCGACATCCAACCTCGCCATTACGATGCCACAATGAATAGGAACGTAAACGTACTGTCTGATGTTAAGTAAGCACCTAAAAGGAATATCATGCATAAGCCTGCATGGCCATCATAGAAACATCCCTAAGAAAAGTCATAATATCAAGGATATTGTAGCTACATACCTATATATTATCCTTCATCCCTAGTAAATGCATTTATGCATACACTCTTTAATATAGAAGCCATCGGATTCAGGGATCATTTCGGACAAAAGAAAGATCGTTCAGGTCCGAAATCATCTGGGCCTTAGGCTGGAATGAGATTTCTGAAAGGTACTAGAGTGAACTAGCTATTACTTAGTTATATTAAACGAGAGGGGAGACGCAGATTCTAAAGAAACTACAGTTGGCCTGACCTCCCGACAACTTCCTCTCAAAGTAGTCCATATACAACCCAGCCTCACTTAGCTTGGTATAAAAATCCGAAGAATGGAATATACATATTGGCTATAACAAAGAAATATCATCAAGAATGCAGAGCGTGCCATAGGAGCCATGACACATGGAAATATTGGATGGATGGCAACAAACGAGGATGACTCCTTTCCAACTCGGCAATATAATATATTGGACGTTATGTACTTCTCTTTAACTCTTCAGGACTATCTCTACGTGCACTGCAGTTACGTACCCAACTACTTTCTCCGTACAAATATATCTTCCTGTGAGATCTCTTCGATCATGACTTTTTTACTCTACTGCATTCCTAGCTTACACTCAACTCTAACTCTCCGTAGAAAAGAAACTCACGGGGAAAACCAACCACAATTCAAACTACGGGGAAAGCACTTCTCTACCTACTCATACTCGTCACCCGTCTCATGCCTCCTGTCTGCTATATCATACCCCTAAATGTTGGGAAAACCAAAGAAAACCACTTTTATTTAGACCAATAAAATATGCAAAATATTAGACGCACATCGAATCATATTCCAAATTATTACTTGTACAAGAAAACCAACTTGAAACTGAATATTTCAATATATTTTAACAGTTCATACAAACATTTGTTGAAAAAGTAACGATCGAATAAAGCAGATTTGCTAACTATATTCTGCACGTTGGGAAACAAAAAATTATCTTTTAGTACATAAAAACAGTTTAAAACGTTCAAATCCAATGCAAGTCAAATCAATTTTTCAACTGATTGTGAATAGAGTCGTTTGATAAAAATAGTTACTTTTGCCTATTTTTGTAAGAAATATAGATACAGATTATCATCATTGCTGCTAAACTATAGCCACATAAGTATTTAGTGATTCGAAAACATGGATCAAAAATTTTCCTTATAACTTATAAAGAAATTCAACGCTTTCATGAAAAAATGAGCAATT
The DNA here is from genome assembly GCA_020055645.1 of Tomocerus qinae. NCBI lineage: Eukaryota > Metazoa > Arthropoda > Collembola > Entomobryomorpha > Tomoceridae > Tomocerus > Tomocerus qinae. The sequence continues at coordinate 26,165,767 of CM034549.1, forward strand.
TTTTCTTTTTCTCTATATGTATTCTATGTCATTTGACTGCTTCAGAAGTCGGAACCCATATCCTTTAGATCGACCTACCTTCTCAGTGCCTTGAATAGTTATCAAAGTTAGCAGAACGTTGAGAAACCGCCTACAATGCATTTCTAAGAACAGACATCAATATTATATGAAATGAAATTCTCCCGGTTAGCAATCACTACAAATAACTATTGAATGAGTAAAGTTGTTATTAAATTTGCTATCAGAGTTTGTAATTTATTCATAATGTGATGTGTAAGTCGTAAGTAGGGAAAGTGGTAACGCAAACGGAATGTGCTCCTACGCAGAAATTCCTGAGACTGTTAGCATGAATTACTATAATCAGTAGGAAAAGCCACAGCAGAGTTGTGTATGCATGCACACGCTTTGTAAATATATATTTACGTGGCTTTGTGACGAGAAGAAGAGAAGGGGGAAGGAGTCGGTATGAGGAAAAGACACAAAGTAGATTCAGTTAATCATTATACTGTGTACTGCGAAGGACGTTATAGTTGCAACCTCGAACTATGTGTAGTAACTAGTTATTCATGAAATGACATATATAGATTGTAATGAAGTTAGAGGGAAATCTTAAAGTATGCAGACTCTTAGAGATACTTAGAACAGCCCTTGCCTCTTGAGTGCAGTGAGTGACGACTGACTTGACTAGCATATCACAAACAAGACAGTTTAGCCACACGGAAGGGAAAGTCGCCGAACGCAGAGAGAGCGTACTTGCTAATAGTAACAGAGTAAAGAACCCTTCCTTCTTCGGATCGATAGCATTCTCCGTATATGCAGGAACATTCAGCAAAGAAAAGCAACCTGCCTACCTAACTTGCTCTGTAGCTGCCTGCCTGCGTAGCAATAGTTTATTTCCCCATAGCTATGAGTATATATGCCCCATGCACCACTGCCCGGGTATTTTCATCCTAACTTTCTCCGCGTACTATTATATACAACTGTCTCGGCTATACACACTTTGCATCGTAGTACACACTTGTACCAATCCATCCATGCTATACTACACATATCTTAACGCTAACGTTACCGGCTTAAGTAACTTGTACAGTTCTCTTGTACGTTCTTCTTATATAGACGACTGTAGTAATATAGTGACAGTTGTGCTTTCCCCTCCGTTTTCCCTTTCCCTTAACTTCGTTCTTTTCCCACTCTAACTTAACGTGCCATCAAAAGAAGCTACCTAAAGTAACGACAATAGAAACATGCGAGAGCAGCCATATAATAATACCACACGACAGCCAGTAATATCTGCTAAACTATCTTTTCATTTCTCCCCACCTACAACTCAACTACAAAGCAAGGATTTCATGTATTAAACTGCCCACCAGATAATTCCTCCCTCGCAGATCCTAGACACTGAATTATGATTACGAATAAAACAAATAAGAAATGAGCCCGCATACTAAACAATAATTACACTCTTCAACTTTGAATAATATTATGACTCAAATACAAAAAAGCACCTGTAGACACCGCTATTGCAATATATTACCAGGCATAATTTATATATGAATAATATTATTGCACATTACCAAACTTTCCTAAATCAACATTATTTATTAAATACGAATAATATTTTGACCTGCTTTGCATTTTAAACAATTGTAATTAATCCTAAATAGTTAATTTTTACTAATAAGGAAATTAAGAATGTTTAGTTCGCCTTCAACAATCTTTCAAGACTTGAAAGGCTCCACATGGTCATTGCCAGCTGACAATTATTGAAATTTCATCATTAAATGAACATTTAACTGGGTGTACCTGTAGTTATATAAAAGAGGAATAATTCATTCAGCGTGATTTTCCTGCACTTTAATGGGTTCTCGAGTCTACACAAGACGCTTTCAACGTAAAATTGCAACTTCAGGACTTGTAATACCAATTTGGATTATGCTAGGCAAGTTTCCATCGATGGTGCATAGTGCATATCAAAGCATTTTCGGAATAAAATGGATACGAAGCATTTTGGTACTTTTCAGAGTGAAGATAGTACTAAAATGATGGGGTTTGAGCAAACAGTGGTACATGAAGTACTTTATTTGACAGAATTTGATGTTATTAGGAATGCATAAGATTATTTGTGAGTAACTGATGTATTTATAGGGATGAATGTCTATAAATAAGTCAGAGAATGTACGTCTACGTGAAACAAGCGACAAATTATGAGAAATTATTATTTCTCGCTTGAGATCGCTCTATCTCCGGTTGAACTCATCAATTTATATTTCCTTGAGTGAATAGAAAGTCTGAGCTATGCTCGGCTCTGTTCTCAAAGACTATTACTGACAATGACATTATGGAAAGAGCGTGGAGTAGTTACGTATTATTCAGGAACCATTGGCATTCTCCGCATAAGCGAGCATTTCACAGAGTTCATCTCATCTTCTCTCGTCTCATCTCATCTCATCAGATCACATTACATTACAATTCGTTTCGTTTCATCTAGGAACTGACTGGGTCTGCTTTCATGTTTTACAGGCTTCCTTCCTCTTCCCATTCAACTCCGTTTCTCCACCAGTCGCTTTCACCGAAAAAAACCACGCAGACTTACGTAATAGGAGCTAACACGTGTATTTCCGAATTTCGGCTATACACACATCATATGCTCAAAATGCAGTTAGGCAAAACTATCATTGGCGTATTAAGCTACGGGCTATTTGTGTACACTCAACTTTAGATCGTAAATTCACTCATTAAAATAACAGGGCGGGCGGGCGGATAGGAAAAGTATATCCCCTCGAAAAGAATGGTAAATACGCCTGTGTTAGTAGGTAGTAGTAAATAAAGGACTTAGCCACTGTCTGTATACAGGTTTCTATCTTTCTTTATTACTTATCTGTAACCGAAAGGGAGTTCAATTCGTAGAGTCGAGTTCGAGTGGAGCGTCTACCGCGGGTGGAAAATAAAAACGGGAGGACAGAGCAGGAACTCCACTCCATATATTTCTCCACGAGAAAAAGTTTTCCAATTTTCGCCAAATTGCTTGTCATGCCAAAGAATCAATGACATGGCATAGCTCAACCATATAAAAAGTTGAAAGGAAAAGGCGGAAAGCGAAATACAGGTGCTTCTTTCTGCCTGTCTCTACTTTGTACAGTAATAGACTGCTCAATCTCTCTACTATCTCCTCCACTAAAAATTTAGCTATTTTTTCAGTCTATAGACGTTTATGGGAACTGCGCAATGTTATTTAACATTTTCTAAGCACCATTGTATAAGACTTTGGCTTGCCTCCCGATTAGGAACCAGTTCGACATTTTCCCTAGAAATTGCAATGGAAATGTTCATGATGAATTCCTCCATTCATTCCGCACTAGCTAATGCATTGTACTTTTCCCAGACGAAACATCAAGGAGCCTACAGTCCCCCTTTCTCCCTTCACCAAACTCTCCTCCATTAAAACTAAAAGCTAATAATGAGAAATTAGATACCTGATTCTAAGTTGGGCTGTAGTGTCTAAAGCCCATGTCTTACAGTTCTAACTGCTGAGAGTGCCTATTGGAGAGAAAGAAAGGCGACTGAAAGAGTTGTTGCAGATGGTAATTTGGACTAAACCACGTAGCAAGATAACAAGAGGAACCTGCCTAACGCTAACTACCTAACCACTCTTTACTTATCTGGCCACGGCCCCAAAGAAATAAGAACATAATCCAACCAGGGCTCTTTATTTCAATTTTCCTCACTTGGCTAACTGTAGAAAAACAAGTCATGGAGCAGATGAGTTCAATTTTTCTTCAAAATGATCCCATTAAAAGTTTTACACTTTTTCCACCGGGAAGGGAAACGTATTTAGCTTTCTTTTTTGTTGATATACTATTTTACAAAGGTTAGGAATATCTATAAAGCATCTTGTGTATTGTTTGACTAGGAAAATAATTCTCGTGCTCTGCTCATTACTACAACTCTAAGTGTGAGAAAACTTAACCCCCAGTGCTGCTACTTCTTTACAAAATACTAAAAGTGTAGCGTGGATATTAGAGTCAAGATGAAAGTGCTCAAAGGGGGAAGCGAAAACGTTTGACAGGCTAATAACGTATTATAAAGCTCCGGCAGAAACTTGGTAAATAACTACCGTAGGATATATTGCAGACATGACATTTTTCATAAATGATAGTCCGCTGAGGAAAATCAGTGCTTGAATGAACATTAACGAGGAGAAGGGAAAATCCTTGCACAGAAATACTTCGTGTAGCTATAAGATGTGTTTTCTTAACTGGTTTTTATAAATAGCCATTTTTAAACTACTCAGGTTCATGTTAGTTGTTTATCTGTATTGTTAATGTTATTCAAGAAACTGGGGGATTCTAAAAGCTTTTCATTCCTCACCACTAAACTTTCCCCTAGAAAGTTTCTCGACCTGCCCGGGCTTTTCTGGGCGTGGTGGTCTTGTGCACTGTCTAAAGGTGAAATATTAGGTTTTATTATACACCAGAAATACAAATGCACGGTGAATGTTTAATAATAATGAAGGAGAGGGTAGAGACCCTAGCTAGGTGAGAGTTGGGATACAGAATACTCGATATTGGGGAGCATCCTAAATAGCAATAAACTTTATCGCAACTCATTTCCTATAGTATAGAATACTCGAGTTGTTCGGTGTGAAAATACTCATTTCCCTTCCGATGGGCCGCAAAGTCATTAGACTGAAATCGAGCCAATGTTCAATATGGAGGAGAAATCTTCTTCTTCCTCTCCTCATCCATCACACTCAAGGAAAACAGAACAGTTATCTATAACAAACTAAAGTTTATGATTTCTTCTTGTTCTCCTAATAAACATTCACTGAATTACGTTAGTCACTTGCATAGATACTTATCTTGAACTCACTTTCGCATTGCATTGCACTGACGCTGATTTATTAGTAGAAATCCCCCCGAGAGTCACACCATTTCACCTATCTCTTCTGTCCCCGATATCACTCTGATCTATTTTGGTGATTGTGTTGAAAAAAATCATGTCGACTCCTTTTCCAAATACTCTTACTATTTCCTTATCGATCTGACTTTTCTATTTTCATTCTTGGCATTCCATTTTACGCCTCATTTCAAGAAACTATGTATAAATCAACATACTTATAGTCTAGGAATAAGAAAACCAATGAGGTAGCCTTTTAAAAATGTAAATTAGTTTCAAGTATCCCCGTTAATTAGAACCTTACAACTGCAGTGACCAAATAAAGCGAGAAATATCCGTTTTCTGTTGACCGCATTTTTCCTTTTGACATAGTTGGATGTTGTCACCGTCGACGATGGCTCCCGACAGCTGTCTATCGAATATCCTTTCGTCTACACGAAATAAATGCACCTGCTTCTTGAAATTGGAGCACATTAGACACAACACAACTGTGGTAAGTATCGTTTACTACAGCACATTTGGGTATTCAACAATCCAAACATCTAGACGAAACTTCTGTCATCACATAATCCAAATCATATCCTATCAACGTATCAACTCCCACATTTTTATACCTATTTCCAAAATGTATCTGTATCTGCACTAGTTAAAATGCTCTACTATATCTCAAATAGCAATAGTAAAACAGTGGGAGTACTAATACAGGATTCCAAATGAGAATTTCCATCTAAGGAATTTGTAGCAGTAGTATGGATAGATCCTCCTTGCTAGACTGTCTGGATGGAGAGTCCAATATAAATGAGTAGTTGACTAGTAAAGCCAAAACAGTGTTCCATAAAGTCAAAACTGAACAAATTGCCATAGCATAAAAAGGAATAACCACCGCGTAGAAACCAAGTTGTAAACATTAAACCCTTCATCGCACATCTTCTATTCCCACAGGGAAGATTCTTTTTAAGTGCCTATCTTATTCCTTGTCTCTGCTTACCTTATTTCTTTTGGTCCCAGCCTACGGAAACTCACTTCACTCACTCAGTCCAATAGTCCAATCCAACTAGAGATAAACTTCTTTTCTATATCTTGCAGATAAGCACATCTTACTTGCTCAAATACAAACTTTCAATCTAACTACCTAACTACTATCATATAACATCTTTGAAACTCAAGATCAGTAAACGTGCTATAGCAAATATAACGTATTAGGTACGATAATATATCATCTATAAAGCAAAGATGGTATATGTATAGTGATCTTTACATTGCATTACCATATGCAGAGAACTTTCTTAAAGGTACTTAAATAAATAGCTAAGAATCGATCCTTTCTTTCATCAGACATCAACACCAGCCCAATTCTACTTAATATTACATTTCAAACTACTCAACGCGTACTCTGCGGCAAAAGGAGCCTTAATAACTACTCGATTCTATAGGCTTGTGAAATAATAATCTTTTCACAAATATCCAAGTAGTAGGTGTCTGAAACGGGTAGTAGCCCCTATATACGTTGTCACACATATCCCATTCAGATCGTTATACATTTATATTGCTTATGTGTTTTTGCTTGAGTAGTTATCTGAGTTGAATCACTAAAATCTACGGAGGGAGGGAGAAGGAAAAACTTGGAAGGCTGTGTGCTGGCTGTGGGTGAAAGCAACGTCGTAAACAGGTGCAAGATATCATCAACTATTTTTCTATGGTTGTCTGTAGTCCACCAGACTATTTCTTATTGGCAGCCTGGCTCCTTTTAATTCTTCGCGCACATGCCGACGGCAATCATGAACAACTAGACACTAAAACTACAAAGATACCAAACATAATGCAACCAGCAGCCCCAACCAACACGAACTACTTACTTTCGGATCTTCCGATACCAAACTTCCAACTTTTATTTCTAATCTCTCATTTTTTTCTTTCCTAATACTTTCTCCCCCTTTTCATGCCGTTTCACTAATAGACTTCTACCGGCTTAACCCAACCATCCCATTTTCCTCTATCTTCTAGATGAAATACTACTATGTCATATCTTTTCTTCTCCCATTCCTATCATAAAACAATCTAAACTTACACGAACGTCATAATATTACTTATTTTCTCACAGATCATCATTTCATTTTGTTGTGCTAGGATTTCAGGATTTCTTGTAACACTTTACCACAAAATAGGTCATTGTACTTTTGGAGACACACTTTCCATCTCCAGTCTCTTGCAAAATTGGAAAACAAATCTACCGGACTTTGTGGGTTCAATTCTATCAAATGACTAATGAATCTGTCTCCTATTGGAGATAATATAAATTAATCCGTTCCATCAATAATGCAACAAACGCGAATCAGTAGCATAATAATAAAATCGTTTGAAAAGCACATTTAACTTTTGAATCGGATAATAGGGAGTTTAAGGATGTTATCACATAACGACGTGTTTTTGCGGGATGTAGTAAAAGGGAAATGAATGGGTATATTTTTTACATACCAAGAAACAACTCTTGCGTAATAGTTTGCATTCTCCGAATGCGTTAGTTGTGAGCAAAGTGGTATGGTGACTTTGTACACGCTTTAGAGAAAGGGAAAAATGTGTTTAAAAAATGCTGGATGTAGATTGTGTGGAAGGCTAATTTCATTGGGAGGGTATCCGACTGAGGAATGTGGACTGCACAGAAGAAGAAAAATAGGCGTGACAAAACCAACTATTAGCACGGCTGTTAGCTCAATCTTAACACATTAATTTTGGCACCCAGTGTTAACACTTAGGATGAAATCGGCTTTAGAAACTTCCAATATCAAATAATGGTATAATCATAAATTTCAGGGTGACATGACATTTTACGGCTCCGGAGATAGCACATGGAAATTCAATGAGATAGTGGAGAGCACATTCAATTCTGGCCACCTAGTCACAAACCACCTACATCTCCGATAGGGCTATCTCATTTCCCCGTAATTTTAAAGCTTGTTTTATTGTAAATAAACGATTCTACGTGTCTCTTCTTACTCTTCCTGAATGTAAATGTGGAATAACTGGCATAAACACTCAGAAACATTGCAGGTATTAGCAGAGTTGTAAAAATACAAATTGAGATATCGGGAATAGACCAGTTACAAACACACACATTGATTACCACCACAAGTGAATACGCAACTCTTATTTCAATACACCACTTCTGTTTATTTTCCGGATTTTGGAAAGAGTACAAAATCCCATACTATATAGACAGTTTGGATTATGCATTGGCAGAGAAAAGCTAATCGTAAGCTCGCCCAAGTTACAATTTCCATTCTGTACATGAATACATTGAAACATTCTTTTTAAGTTGAGCGAATCTGTAACGAAATGAAAATCTGTGGAAAATGTCACCACACCCTGTGCGTTGATATTAAACTGAAAATCCGTCTTTTATACACTGACAAATTTAAGCTTTAACTTTGTTATACATTCAAGAGTTCACCTCTGCTTCGTCTTCTCCTTTGTCCCGCTCTGGTGACACAAAGACGATGCAACTTGATATTCCTTCCCTGCTCTACACTCCACTGAACTCAAATATCGTCTAATGTCGATATCTCTACCCAGCACCTGTCTGTACATACTAAGTATAGTGTATATCAACTTGAAGTTCACACTGGAAGAGATCACTTGGATGCAATTCATATTTATCCTACTTGTACTAGACAACAACGTGGAATATTTAAAACATTCATAGTAAAGAGACACTTAACGAGATAGCGGCTAAGTAGACTAGACGTATTTGTTTTTTTAACTTGGCTGTGCTTCGATATGCATTTTTTTATTTTCTCGTTGATCTACTTGGCTCAATTTTCAGGGAGTCCGTTTGAAAATAAAATCCTCTTTCCACAGATATAAATAGTTTCTCTTCGTTCAATATATTTTGTGTCGTGTCTGAAATGTGTCTGAAATTGCAATTTAACAAAGCGCAAGATGATTGGCCAAATTGTCATTATTGTGCATACTCAATTGTACATGTAACATGTGTGAAGCACAAGTGTGCTAAAAAAATTACAAACATTTGCCATTTGCATACAAAATAGTGCATGTGAGTCATCGTGTAGCTGGCTATCAGATTTGTTCTAGGTTATCAGACTCTGCTATTTCGGCAACTTGAAAATAGCATTAAGGTAAATCAAGGTTTGCCATTTGAACAGTCTTCATGCTTATGTTTACAATTCAATCTACTTTGATATGATGTCTGGTGTAAGTACGCAGGAACTGGCTCAAGTATGGATTTGGTTGTAGTGAAACTTGAAAATAAAACTTCCTGCCTACACAGAAAGTCACTCTGACTCTACCTATTTTAAAAGCAGGGTACACATAGGTGAATAAATGATCCCATGTAATTCCATGTGTCCCAAAGCAAAGCAACAAGGGAGCTTAGGATTAGTGTCCAATCAAATAGTCACTTTAATCATTGCTCTACTCTCTCATACTCCAGGAATAGGGAATTAGTGCGATAGCTAAAGTAAATAAAGATAAAATATGCTGCTACACAATCCCTGACAATATCGTAATGAAAATGAGGTTTTCTGATGAATTAGTATACTGCATGCGATTGGGTAGCGTGTAATTAGTCAGAAAAGGGCACCTTACACGTTTATCTACAAACTAGCTTCACCTTTGATGTTTACTAAGCCACGGGTGCAAATAATATTAAACGTACGTATTTAGATTGCACAAGTTTAGCCGGTTTAGGTAAAACAATACATTATCCTACATATACTTAGTTCAGAAAGGTTAACATGATTTTCATGGACATGGTGTAATCAAATACTGATGACGCACGTCACAATTAATTTGCAAGTAAATACAGCTGTGAGATTTAGTTAATAACTTATTGGAAGTTTCTACGAAACAAAGCCAGTTTAACTCAGAATACCAGATTGAACACAAATAAATCCCATTGTACAAGGGTTAATAAAAATCAATTTGAAAAAATAACTTTTCATATTGACTCAAGATAGGAAAGGACACAAATAAATAGGTCACAGCTTATGCTTTTAAAATCTTTTCCGAAAGATCCCGTTCCAATTTTTCCTGATCAAAAATGTTTTGTATCTACTAAAGTAATCAATAGGGGTAAATAAATATTTTTTGTTGCATGTTCTATTGACGACATATCATCTCATTCCTTTTAAATAAAAATACGACGATAATTATGATTGTCAAATGTACTTTGGCAAAAATTATGGTTTGAGAAGAGTTCCTGAGTATTCTCTGTGGTGGTGGGGACATGTGTAGAAGCAGTATGCAAAATCCCAAAGTAAGCTAAAATCCCTACTGAATGCCTTAGTGGTCCATAAGGACACTGTCAGGAGAGCAACGGATGTGTAGTTTTATAAGCCGTTTACATTTCAGCGCAGTACCTACATGGCACACTGCAGTGCATAATATAGGATAGCTTATAGACACTATAATAAAATTCCAGTACGTAGAATGACTATATAAAAGAGATAGGGTTGCCATTACGTAGGTAGAAGGACAGATAGTAAAAGTGAGCCGTATATCTTTTAGTGACTCTTGTAGTGAGGAGGAGGAATATGTAAACACATTGGAAAGAAGGCTTATAGAGCTGGATGGTGCGGTTAGGTAGGAGGAAGTATTGTAATATGAAAAAGATGCATGACACCGTATTTACATGTTCATTCTCCATAGGTGCTCCATCCGCATGAGACGTAAGCGATATTAGCCATTATTATGAATGCGGCTACATGATGTTGAGGGAAAGTAGTAGTACGTACTTACTCCTGCGTAGCCTGAGTAAGTAACATAAAACATAATATAGAATTACAATGGGACTGTGAAGCATAGTCGTCAGAATAGTGTCCAATAATAATACATATGTAGCGGGAGAGAGGAGAGCACAGGTTGTTAGCTTTGCTTTTACTTTATGAAAAGCCAGTGAAATCTGCTTTGATGTGATATGATGTGAGTAAGCCGTTGATCAATAAAAACGGATTTCCTAGAGCTACTACAGCCTACAGACGGCGCATACACATAACTCCTGTTTCTCCCAAAAGTTTTTCTCTTCTAGCTTACGGAATATTACGAGCTAGTACACCTACAAACTTTCGTTTTTACTGTGAAAGGCAAATGAGCTATTCCTCTCATTCAACAAAAACTAGGAAAACTTTAAATCCTAGTATAATACAGTACATGGCGAAAGGAAGTTGCTCGCACACTCACAAAAGTCATGCATAATTCAACAGAACTTCAAAAATTAAATAACCAAATCAACTCCTTGCCCTTTTCTCACTTCCGGACTCTGTCGTACCATGCCACGCATGTAATATGAATTACATTAATAAGATGAAAAAAGCTGATCTCACTATTCTAATCGTGATGTGGACTTGAGACATAATAAACTTTAAAGTAATTCAGTCTCGTACGCAATGAATTCTTGCAATGCTGAACAATCCAAAGCTGCACTGCATAAATCAACATTCATCTATGAATAATTCCCAAATCTTCACTACAGGACACTCACCCTACTCAACTAATAAGGATTCCACATGGCAAATGCAATGCATAAATCAGACTTATCTATCTCAATATGCAAACTCCAACATCACGCACACAAACAATAGCTATTCAACAATCCTCACTAAATATTCATGTAATCTATACCTTCAGGCTAGTCTTACAATATTAAAGATTCACTTTTCTGTGCAAATAATTCCAAAATCTATAACAAAACATATGACATTCCCCTGAAATTTTCATTTTCAAAATTTTTTTAAGTACATTGTGTGGATCTGCATTGAATTTTCACTGTCCTCCTTCTCTAGTGCTTCCACTCTTCAAAATACAACATAATATTCTCGAATGTTTCATCAAAAAATATCTTAGATACACTAAAATTTCACTACAAATTTAATATGTTAGCAAATACTTATTCTGCAAACGACTTAGAATAGATGTAACAGTTGGTCATTGGTCATTGGTCGAAAAATAGTAATTAATGTCATTACAGTGCATAAAGTGTAACAAAATGACTGTCAAGACACTAAGAACAATTATGGCTTTATTTTCTACACAAAAGTTGTCATTACTTTAAATGAACTTGACAATGTATGCAAGATGCAACACCACAAAATATTGAATTCAATGAAATATGAAAGACTTACAGGGCATTGTAGTTTGTAGAATAAAATTTTGGTCGAGTGGGTTTGTTTTACCCGTTTTAACAGGGAAGGCATTAAAGTCGTAACTTATATAGCGCTATAAAACATTTCCAATTAACTTTTGCTCGTTTTCACCTTGAAAGTAGTATATTATTAGCATTGTGTATGACAATAGCATCCTGGTTGGTAAATTGCACATGTATTTCACAGGGTAGTATTTCGTGACGTGGCAGACAGATATTATAAGTACAATGCATGGTGGTTAACAAAAAGTCTGACAACATGATACAGTATACCCATGCCAGTCATTTATAAATTATCGTGTGCAGTGCATTATTAGTTTATGCACTTGATGGAGTCCAGCGGAGTGTCCTGCTAGATACTCATTCAGATGTATACAATGACTATGCTCAATGGATAGCTGAACAATGCTCTTCATTGTTGCATGTAGTATGCTAGTGCTACAAATGTTGTATAATACTTAGTGTAATTATACTTTTTACTACTATTTAGCATGTATAAGCATAGAGACAGTTAAAAGCAGGTAGGTATTTTTCACAATCACTCAACCTTATCTCCTTATCACATCTGAACTGGAATAATTTACATAACTGTCAAATACTCAACCTTATCTCGTGCTATGTAACCTTAAGCGTAGTTATATTGGATGAAAATCTGAAAAAGATTTTTTATAATCAAAATATAGAGGAAATCGAATTTCCGCCAAGAGATTCATTCTTTCTTCTGGTCACAGTACCTAATTGTAAAAAAAACGTTAAATGCTGCATGTAATCAGAAGTGATAAAATGGTTGATATGCATTTACATAATGGCATCTTAGGTAACTATTCTTGCTTTAAGGTTGTATTTGTGTGAGGTGTTGTATGTTAGATAGGGCTAGATGAAAGCTGGTGGAAGAAACACAATAATGCACTATTATTTTGATTTATGTAACGAAGAGAGACGCTGTCATGATGGGTAAGATAGGAGAGATGTAACTCTCACTCCGACCGAGTGCATAGTATAGCAAAAAAGAATTCATATTTCATATCTACTTATAGGATACGACAGTTCGATATATCCTGTAAAAATCCTAAGTGCATTTAATTTATGATTATGTACACATTACATCGGGGAGGGAAATATTCACGAAGATCCCTACGAGGAAAGGACCAAAATGGCATATACAAAGTTGCTTCAAGTCACACTGCAGCACAATGTTCTCTACGTGCTGACGACATATTTTCTTAGCTTATATGATATTTATGCATGGAGATGGGAGATGCAATATTAGAATCTAAGTCTTTTTATGTATCTACTCTGGATTTAATAAAAGAAGAAGCCTTCCTCCTCTCATCATACCCGTTTTTATGGACAAGACTCTATCACACCATAATATTGCGTATGGAACACGATTACTAAATATATCTGCATAGAATTAAGCTCCTTAGTTTTTCTGGTCTTACGAATATACATGCTTCCGAACAATCCGAACATTGTACATACAGTATGTATTGAAAGTGGGTATACATAGGAGTTTATGGGTATACATAGATTTTAGTATCCATAGCACTTTCATTGTTAGTATACAGTACACAAGTTCAATTTGCAATTTTTACCAGCCAATTATTATTTCATTGTTCGTCTCTCTTTCCTTCTTTTCGCAATAAACAATGCGTTCCTTCAATCTGAAGAACTCAATATGGATAAACTGTCAATAAGTGAGCGAATTAAAATTGTAAAGATGCGGACAACAATGTCGTTATGAAAGGTGGCTGAGGAATTCATTATCCTGGAAAGACAGTTAGCATCAGAACAGTAGCAGTTACCACAGATCATAATGATCATGATCACTTGATCTTGATCATCATGGTCACTTGATCATGATCATCGTAATCACTTGATCATGATCATCGTGATCATCGTGATCACATGATCATCGTGATCATCGTGATCACATGATCACATGATGATGATCATCGTGATCATCGTGATCACATGATCACATGATCATCATGATCATGATCATCGTGATCACATGATCATGATCACTTGATCTTGATCATCATGGTCACTTGATCATGATCAAGTTTAATCTAACCAATTCCTAACTTGTATGGCATAATGTGGGGGAGCACCGCCTTGCTGAAACCAAATGTTGTAAGGATCCACTCCCTTGGCATCCAATTCAGAAATCAAAAAATTGTCTTTGTACTTTTGGTAAGTTTTTGACGGAACCAGTCCTATCAAACCGAGCTGTTCTGATGCTAACTGTCTTTCCAGGATAGTGAATTTCTCAGCCACCTTTCGTAACGACATTGTTGTCCGCATCTTTACAATTTCAATTCGCTCACTTATTGAAAGTTTATCCATATTGAGTTCTTCAGATTGAAACAACGCATTATTTATTGCGAAAAGAAGGATAGAGAGACGAACAATAAAATAATAAAAGGGAAATCTGGCTGGTAAAAATTTCATATTGAGCTTTTGTACTGTGAACTAACAATGAAAGTGCTATGGATACTAAACTCCTATGTATACCCATAAACTCCTATGTATACCCACTTTCAATACATACTGTAGTACTATCGTCAAATATTATGATTGACATACCGAAACACACTTCATATTTAAAATATAGTCAAAAATATATTTTGTATTGTTATACTTATAGGTTTAAATATAATTTGTATTGCTATACTTTTAGTTTTAAAATGCAAGATGTGTGTTAAGTCGTTGAAAGATTTCAAATGGAATATCCAACACGAATTTACAAACTATTCAAGTATATGGGTAGCATTCTTCATTTCTTCTCATCATCTTCAATACCACATTGTCATGAAATACGTTAAATCAATCACAACATTTAAAATCAATAAATTCTTAGACCCACCTGATTAATTTAAGCCACGAATTTAGTTTCTGCTGTACATTATCTGATAGCTTAAAAAGATGTAAATGATAACTTTAATCTTAGAGAGTATCTTGCCTTTAACATGAAAATTCTGTTGCACGAACCTACCAAGTTCATTTACATAATGTATATCAAGTATTTACTTTATATGGTTAGTCACTAGGAGTAATATCTTTTTGTTCAAAGGACTTTATTCAACACAGAAATCGTATGTTCAATTGGAACATGAATTGAATACTAGCACACGGTAAGCATGTATCATTCTCGGGCATAAATTCCCAAGATTCTAAAGAATTGTGCAGCTGTCGACTGTATTAAAGTGTTAGGTAAAGTTGCATCAGCTACCATTTTGTGTCACCCAATATTCATAACTCATAGTATACAAATATTAGAATGTATAGATACAGATGTTTGTAATCCTTCATTGCTATCTTAGTGTATTATTGTAATATATTTTATAGTTATAAAGATTGATTTGATTGTGAGTCAGAGAAAAAGAGTACGTCAAGAAGTTGGGTATAGGAATTTGAATAGTAACTTGGAATTTAGTGCCGCCCTGCATTATAGTATTATGGAGTCTGGTGAAGAAAAGGCCATAATTTCCCATCTAAAGAATCCTTTCCTCCATTTAAACTTTTCTTGCTTTTTCCTTCGAATTTGTGTGACTACATACTACATATACATTCTTTGCATGCTAATGAGATTTTACTCTCCTCTCAGCTCCTGTCACTAGTGTCAAGAGACTTTTCTGTGCTGAAGATTCGTTACTACCTCCTCCACCTAAGAACCAATGTGTATGTGTGTCCGTGAGAATATGTAGCACATTACATCGTTTCTTCGTTAAAGAAACTATAAACCAAAACTATAAGATTTAGGTGCACACTTCCCATTAATGGTGTATAAGTACTAGGCACCTTTTCGGCTACTACTCTCTTCACTCCAAATAGAGAGAGTGAGAGGATGAGGATATAAAAGTGCCAGGGACAGTCAACCGCCCTTTTCTTAGAATACCTTCTTTTTCTTAATGAATCTAAGGAACTTAGACAGGAAGATCCTAACATAGGAGCAACTGACTTTGACTCGAGTTTCATTTTAGTCCTGCTGAGTAGGTATACGTAACTAGACAGTAGAAGTGTTACAACTGATTACTAGTTCCCTTTCTTCCTTTCAAGATTTAAGTACCTAATGTACAACACTCTTAGTCCCGAATAAAGAAAGAAGACGAGATGCAAAGTAATTTGCTCAGTGGTGATAGATAAAGTTAACGCTAATGTCACAGCTAGACTTTCAAAGAAAGTCTCTACTAATTTCCCTCCACCACTTCTTTCAGTTACAGTTTATGTCATTTAATTTCCCTACTATAAATACACACTCCTATGTCATATCTATACTACTATATGCTACAAACTTACAAATTGCAAATTATTTTCAGTTTCATAAACCAGGAAAAACATAGAGCATCACTATTTATATAGGAACCAAAAAGGTATCTCGAAAAATTCCAAATAGCGTACATGGCCAACCATCTGCAACATCTAAATACTAATCGTAGTAATAAATACCCAACTTTTACAATTAATTATTGGCACTGCACATGTTAATTTATTTAATAATTCATGTACGGAATAATTTAATTTATACATTTAACCATTGCAAAAACATAATAGAAATAGAATAGGACATATGATATAATATTAATATTAATGATTGAGAGCAATAAACTTTACATAGTGTGTTCAAAGATTTCCGAATGTTTTAAACTGCTAGATGTTGCCTATTGGTCTCGTTTTACTTTAAAATTCCTTTAAAAGCCCCTGCAATTTACAGGAAATGTAAATTTAGTAAGACTTCACATTTACCTCTCCTTTGGTTGTTTACAACGCAATAAATTAAAGAAACGACGTTAATAAATCCGAGTCTGTGAATCTGGAGGGTTCTAAGAAGTTTTTTGCACTAAGGTTCATGAATACAAAATACAATTCACCAGTTACTTACTATCCATTAAAGCCGTTTAAGCCAGGTTCTAAATAAGAGAGGAAAAAAAGTTGATTGCAGTTGGAATTTATAGGTATGTATATGTAAATGTATTCTTAGTTTTTAGCTGATTGATTTTTTGCGAATGGATGGATCGGTAAAAACTAGGAGGAAGTGAAAGAGGAATGGGCAATATGTATCAACAAATAAATTCTAATAAAGAGCATTTACCAACATGAGCACTTGAGTCGATTAGCGAAGTATTTATAATCACAAGGAAAACGATAGTTAGTCCCAATATATCATAGGATTTTATGTGTGAGGGAAAATACATAAAATTTTCGAACACCTACCACGTAATACTTTATTTAGTTTATAACTTTGTGTTTCCCTTTCAACTACTCAGCTGAAGCCAAGCATAACATTCACATCCTCACTGCCTAACATATAGTAGGAGAAAAATGTAAATTATTAGAGTCTTGCACATAGAGATTCCATTTCTTAGACGTTACGCAAGAATTACTTGCATCTAGCTTTATCTAGTGGATATTTACATCTAAAGAGTATTCTCTTTGAATCCTGTATGTCTTCCAATTTACATCCATAACTAGTACACTATATAAATAATCTAGTGCAGACAGCCTAACCAAGTTACGCATTACATTAAATTATAAAGATGAACATGAGATTGTGAAATCCTTCATGGTGGCATAGGAAGACATTTTTTCTTGGCAAATCGCCCGTTATGCTTAATACTTGTAACTACTACTTACTACTATTGAACGGGGATCCCCATAGTCTGACTGATCAGATTATGTAACCTTACCAAAGCCAAACGAATGTATGCGTATATTTAGCTACTCACTTAAATCCTTCGCCTAGCCCTACCCTTTAGATACTTAATCATGACTATATCATTTATATTCTATATATAGCGAAATATGTATTAGAACCATGCGGAAAGTGTTGCTCCATTGAACCCGCCTAGTATCTACTTTATTACAAGATACAGGAGAAAGTTAAATTGTAGCTTATGTATCATTGTGTCGTGTGCACGCTTCACTTTAATAATATCATGTAAGAGATGTACACGTATGATATTTGCGTGAGAGTGTGGGAAGCTGTAAAAGAAACGATGCCTATCAAACTTTCCTTACTTACAATCTATCTTGACATAGAGAAAAGTCTTCCTATACCATTCGAAAACCGTGCAATTTGATTTATATGACCTACATTTTTCTTCCTATCCTACAGAACATGCTCATCTTTAGGTAACAAATTCCATATGGCTGACAGTGAGAGAGTCTGTCATGTCACTCCCCATGCACTATCATCTACATCCCAAATATTATACTTTGCTCCTTATACGCAGCTTTTTTATCTTTGAATATTCAAACAAAAAAACTAGACGCGCAGAATTTCTGTTTATTTCCATAATTATGTATAGCGAAGAAGCCCAAACGCAAAAGCATGTGTAATATCTCGTTTGTGCAAACATTACCAAACGCGTGGCCCTGCCTTGTTCAACCATAGCTCAAGTAACATAAGACAGACATGCCAATTAGGAGAAAACAATTAGGAACTCAAAATTGTTCTAATGGAAAAATAACCAAATTACTCTACAGTACACACAATTATTATGACCGTGGCATTTCCATTTTCCCTAATTAACTGACAACCTAACTACTTAGAACATTGTGAACTTCACTACTACATATATCAACAAAGACAAAGATGTACATGATGCCTCACTCTTCTACACGTACGACATAATTGGCAAACTTAATCACATTAGATACCTAAATTCTATAGATAATCAAATTATCATGGATATACTTTAATATCAAATTAGGTTAAGCACTTAAAAGCAAGCTGTAGTTAAAATAGATTATATTCAAGGCTTATCATCACTAATTATTTGTTGGTCAAATGTCAAATTTTTTTGAGCAAAAACATGTTTGAGAGTTGTAGTTACAAATTATTAACACAATGAAATGAAAAAAGAATTAGAAGAGAAAAGAGTTACAAAACAAATCTAAATATACCTTGCTGATAACTTTCAATCTATTTATATTAGTTAGAAAAATTAATCGTAATGACATTATTTTTTATTGACTGTCTACACATGCACGAACGAATTTGTCTCCTGTTAATGAGCGTGAATAAGTAGCAGTCTTTTTCAACTAATTACGTCCTACAAAATGCTTTAACAATGGTCGGATCATTGCTAGAACATTCATGATCATAACAATAAGCAAAACTACTGAGAATGTCTGTTCATTCGGAGCACTTGACTCCATGCTGATTAGCAGGAGAATAGTTGATAAATTACTCCGAAACTGTCCTCGAAATAATTCAAGTCTGTGACTCATCTTTCGGTAATTAAACTATTCATTTTACAATCATAGTGAAACATTCTTTTTATAAACCATTGACGTAATGAAATTAGTATCTAATCTCAATGATAGTGTTATCTGCAAGATAGCTTGTAATTATACCTACCTGATAGTGCCTACTACAGAAGACGGGCAAAAAGCAAATACCTACAGTATAGACACTAGAAAAACATTAATAACTATAATTTAGTACATGATAGCATGTGTAAATACATGATAAATAGTAGCATCAGACATATTATATTTCAATCAGTTATTGTTTTGGATGTGTATAATAGCACAACAATAGAGAGAATAAGGATCCCAGAGTACAAAGCCTGTTAGGAGAGAGAAAATCTTTTTGTTATGGAGAGGACGACGACCGGGTAGGTAACAAATAAATTGGCAAGAAACGAAATAGACATGCATGTCATAGTAATAGCGTCTATCCATAAATGCTTCTGTTAGTGTTCCGTGCTACTTAGCACAGGGATATTTAAAATCGGAACGTGTGTTTAACTATTTATTATTCACCTTGGTGTAGATATAAAACTTTCAACATAGAATATCAATGTACGTATAGCAAAAAGTTTAGAGAGCTATGGCTATTGTATTTGACTGTTCACACATCGCAATACAGAAATACAGAAAATTCATGTCACTGCTTTATAATATAGGTATGTGCTTATTACTTTATGTCGTAGGCATACTTCCTTAGGTATGTGCCATCCCTTGGAGTAAGTATTCTCATTCACGAAACAGGATTTAGTTGGAATCCCATATGGCTTCCACGCAGTTAGGTAATGCTGAGTAAAGTGCGCAACAAGAATTTTGCTATTTGACATAACCTTTTTTTTGTCAACGGAGCTGAATGAGTTCCCTGGAGTCCTGCATTCCCAGTACTATAGTATAAGCATAGTAGGAGTCGCTAGTGCCTATTTCGACACATCGTAATAACTGCATGTTTTATTGAACTGGAAAGTTTGCCATGCCATGAGACATGCATGTCTTGAGGTACATATTTCATTTCTCGCCATACTTACGACGATTACTTTCCTCGTATGCCTACCTAGAGTATTGATTGGGAACGATAGTCAAGGAACGAACTTCACCATGATCAATTGTATATCCATATCATTGTTTATTGCATTATTTGCTGTATTTGTACATAGGACTGGTATGGTGTCGAATTCAGATGTGTAACTTAATTATAGACACTATATACACAAGGAATATAGTTTGAGTAAATATGTACAGTAATGTGAAATATTTAAGCCAAAGGCTAGATGCTCCGTCAACCCGTACGAAATGTGAGCAAACACGGTGTCACATTCACTTTATATCGAATTCCGATATCGATAAACAGCTCTGTCAGACCACAGTCCCTTTCATTCCTTCATTGCAGAGCAAAACTATATACCAATCAATAGCATTTGAAATGTACGTGTCCAATATTCCTCTACATCCTTCCGACCATTTTCCATGCATATGTTATCATATGCTAAATCGACTACATATCTTCCAGCTATTAATCCCAATTCCATCAACTATGAGTACACCTGCAGCGAAATATCCCTACAGACTTATGTTCCCATTTGCACGCGTGTGTCAAGTCAAACGTGACTTTACTTACTACTGCTAAACCCAACTCCTATCAATCAATATAATTCAATAACAATACATTGCCTCAAGCAAATAGGCAAACTAACCAACAAACATTCAATTTATTCCACTCTGAGATACTTTTCATATTTCCAATTTGCATACGTATTACTCTACAGCAATTTATATATTTAACCTAAAGCATTATTTCGTGTAAGATACACTTACACAAAATATATAATGCATTCATCCACATCTGAACCTGCTCAAATTGATTTTAGCATTATATTTACCAACATTTAAAGCGTGAAAGTTTGCAAATTCGAGTCTTATCGGAGTTGAGAAATTTATGTCACTGCCGTCATTATATAATTCTCAAGGACTTTCTAGAATACTTACAGCTGTATAATGACAAAATCCTTCAGCCGCACGTGATTCCAAAATGATGGAAAGTTTGTATTAAATACATTCAGAAGATACACTCTCGTTGTTTAGCATACTCTCTTCCAGAATACATAAGGAAGTGGCTTACTAGTATCTATAATGCTGAGTGACGCATCAAGAAAGCATAAACATTTGAAAGCCATGGTCGATGACTACTATTCTGTATAAATAGAAGCCCACCTGGTCGAGGTTTACCTTTAGGATTAACCTGTACACTCCAACACTTAGTTGGTATGTGTAATAACTTAAGCATTTGTTTGTCTAAGTTTGAAAATATGTAAATTGCTTCCTTTTCCAATAAATACTAGCAGAGTTTTCTCATTTCACTAAAAAATGCGTAGGCATCCTGCCTGCAAGAGTGAAATCATTTCTGTACTAAGTAAATAATACTTTGCACTTGGATGAAACGCTTTTATTCATAAACCAAATATATTGCATACTTAACCAGAAACTTCAAACACAAACTTTGTACATGCTGATGTAAAGTATATTTAATGTTCTCTCCATAAATATTATGCGGAACAGCACGAAGCGCATCAAACTCCATTCTTCTCCCAGTGCCAATTCCTCATATTTAGCCATTTTATGTCTATGCTTAAAGATATGAATCAGAAATGAACAAACTCTTTACTCTTACTGAGTAAACAATGCCAAATGATATTCGGTTAGATGAAATCTTTGCATTAGACTTTTCTTACATCATTCTTACGATTCCCAGTAATGAACTGGCAAGTAAATATACATTTAGCTTCAAGATGTCTTTAAAAGCATCAAATATAAATTAGTTACTACACTTTTAGGTATAATTTCAAAAGTGATATACTAAAATTGTAGTCTTGGCCAGGATTTATTATTTAATTGAATTTAAGTTCGTGGAAGAAACACATTTGAAGTTTTGATACGTACTAGATTGTTTTCAAACCTTCTAAGTTTCAATTTCTATTGGAACTAAGCTTCCTGCTTACGATTCTACTTATTGAATACAGAGAAGAGTAACAAAGGATTGCAAACAATGAAGTAGTCAAAGCATGCTTATAGATTTTACATCCTGTGCCACAGAAAATACAGAATCACGATTTTCTTAAACAGGATTTGTGCTGTGTCTTTTAGGTACGGTGTTGGTGCTCACAGTTATAAAATGGTGGACGCAATGGCAAAACGCCCATTTATGGCCGAAACTATTTCTTTTATTATTTTTATTGAATTGTAAACAGAATACGTCATAACTACGAATATAGCCAGCGTCTGCACAAAACTGCCTCCTGCTACTTGCCAGTTTATCACGCAAAACAATAACTATTCATTAGAGTTCGGCACAAGATAGAATGCAGCAGTACGGGAAATTGCAATGAAACTTGTTTGATCGTATAAAAATTCCACGGTTCACTGAAGGTTAATGTTATTTATAATTTCACTTAACGAGAAACGACAATTATTCATTAGATTTTGCTGTGGCTTGAATACCCTCCACGTAGCCGAGTACAAAGCTCAAAAGTTATTGCTTGTCCAGGCAGATTTACATTCATTTTAACTACTTACTAAATTAAGCTATTGTTGATCCAAGCACAAAACATACATGATGAATCAAAACTTGCACCAAATGCAGATTCATCCGGATGCATGTAGATATTTTTATGCAATTACTAATGGAAATGGTCCGTGAATAACTTTTAAGCAATGCCAACTATTCCAATCCGTTTTAAACACACTCCACAGAATGCAAGATAAAATTTTAAATGCAACCGTCTCCACCAAACGGAGTGTTGGAACATTCCCAAATGGAAGTTTGTCGCATACATCACATTTACAAGTTACATAAATTAATATGTTACGCTAGCTTGCAGTTTGTTTATGAAATCCTGTAACAACATTTGAAGCACCTTTCTATACTTCACGATTTCTTCATTTTGCGCATCTTGAAACGAAATTTTCTTGAAAAATTAGCATTCATCCACTTATCTGATGATTACTTCTGTAGTTCCAAAAATTATCCTTTCTGGACTATTAGTACACATTTTTCTTAACGATATAATTTTATTTATAATGTTTCAGGTATCTTCGAAATGAAAATTCCGAGTTATAAAAAATGCCAATTCTTAAGATATCCATTATTCTTTACTTCTACAGATAGATATGGTGATACATATGCCTATTCTATTATTAGTATGTATTCTAAATTCTAATAACTAGCAATTGATTATAAAGATACAGAAGTCTAAAAGTCCCATTTCGGTATTATAATATCAATTTCGGTGTAATTCCAGATTTGTAATTTTCGAAACTACATGCGTAATTTAAATTCGGATGTAACTTGAAAATATTCTTATTAAGGTATAATAAAAGCGAGGGTTTCTATAACTAGGTAGGAAAAAGTTTCTTTAGTATGTCAGAAAATTTGAAAGCTGGTTTTACCGTTCCAACGTCACGTTGAACAAAGAGAAAGTAGTCATAATCAGAACAAAGAAAAGTTGAGAGGAAGAAAATAAATTATTGCAACGTAATGTAAGTTTGTAAGACAGAAATACAATGTAGCTAGGAGGTAACAAACAAAGCGTACGATGAGATGATGATACTAAGGATAATGATAAAGGGATGATATATAGTGTATCCATATGCATACTACGTAATTGTTTGGTTTAAGAAGGACGGAATAGTAAATAATGAAACGTATACTAGCCGAAATAACGAGTAAAAGTAGTTGGCTGATGAGTTGCCAACATGTCACAATTATTATTACACGCATATTGTTAGAGCGAGGTCCTTAGGCGTTTTCATAAAAGGAGCATGAGTTGACTTACATAAATAAGTATAGTCTGTATGCATAGAAAAGTTAAGTTTTCATTCAACAATAAAGAGTTAAGAGTTAATGCAGAGTCTCATTATTTTCCAAGAAAATTTTGCGCTTTATTGTTATATCACATGAGTCATGGTCATAAACACGAAATCTGTTCTGTACATGTACAGTACTAAAATCTCTAATTAGTAACATTTGTTCAGCATTGGCGAATCTGTGTGATTAACACTTACTACAGCTAGGGCCACTAAATAAAACAAAGTGTATACTTTTAATATCTGTAATTAAGCTTTGAAAATCAATACAGCAGAAACTAGGACTTTTTTGGTGTATTTTCCTTATGGGGAATTGCCAAACGTCTTATGCCGTAATAAACGCTTAGATAATTTAAAAACTCAATTCAAATTTATAATATGTTGAAAATGTTTTTCGCGTCATTATGACCAAATAAGGTCTTAAGAATTGACGAGCTATAACATTTTCATCGTTCAAGTAGAGAATATAAAATGATATCGTTAATTTATCACCAAGTAAACTTATACATCATCATAAAAATTTAAACTGTCCATCTCGACATTCTTTGAAAGTTTTATCTCTCGTTCTAAGTTGGAAAACTTGGGATGAGCGAATTAAAAACACTAGTGTTAGCATTTTATGGCGCTACTATTAGAATAAGGATAAAAGATCTGGAAAAAATGTCGCAGTCATAGACAGTAATATATTAGTGTTTCCTTATAGAGTAGCACAGATGTATTACAGTAGCTAGACTATAAATTACTATTGTCAACCGTCGGTTTTGCATTTCAGTTGCATTGCAGTACAAGGAATTTAATTTAGTGAAGACGAGTCGAAGTGAAGCTATCACGATGCTATTGTATATGGAAGGAAATGAAAACGGGTGAAGTCCCCATGGGTGATGCGAAATGTAAGGTAGAGAAACGCAGAGGACCAGACTGGAGGGAAATAAATCATTGCAAATTGAGAATGACGCCCACGTGTAATTGCTAACACAATACCATACACCACAACTAAATACCAACTCATATACATATA
The DNA here is from genome assembly GCA_020055645.1 of Tomocerus qinae. Taxonomy (NCBI): domain Eukaryota; kingdom Metazoa; phylum Arthropoda; class Collembola; order Entomobryomorpha; family Tomoceridae; genus Tomocerus; species Tomocerus qinae. The sequence continues at coordinate 26,190,951 of CM034549.1, forward strand.
AATGCTATGTATAAATGATCTATGTCTGCTGCAAGGATACTTTCATATTCTATATAGTTCTATAGGGATGATGGCATAAGAGATTTTGTGTTGAACTCTTTAGAAGAATAATACACAGATGCAATTGTATATCTATCTCTGTCTGTTTGTAATCATAATAAAGCTAAAGATACAACATGCACAATGAATTATAGTTGTAACCGTAAAAAGTAGAGCTGATTCTGATTCGGCTTGTGCGACGAAAGGCAAGTCAAAATCAAACTAGACTACCATTAGTTTCAGTCTCTGTGGTATCTAGCATGACATCAGTGCAATGAAGTCACTTCGCTTCACCCACTTTGGGTTTTGGTTTACAAATGATATGACAAAGATCAACTAATGCAATGTAAACTGTATATACGCCTGAACATCTCGCACATTTTCTTTATTATCTTTCCTAGTGCAGATAGGTAACAAACGTCATTTTCGTGGTGATTCTGTGGCTTTGCAAAGTGTGTATGGTACAGAGCATTGCTTAGGGGCTTCGCTTTGTAATGAGATCATCTTTAATGAGATGAAGCGTCTGGGTATTCTTAGAATAATTGCAGTATGACTACATTGCGATATTAGTTAGGCATCTCGCAATATACTCATCTCGTTCTGTGAATATGAATACACGTCCAAATATTATTATCTTCTCTCCCTCTCCTGCTCACACATCGCAGCATTACAAATTAAGTACTGCCTGCATATATATTTGAGCTAAAATGAGTTACATTTATGTACATCATCCTAGAGATATGAGACTATATAGAATTCGATTCCAAATCTACCCTACCCATTTTATATACACTGCAGAATTTCCCTCGAGTCACACTAAGTAATCAGGAATGGGAAACGCAGATTTTCAATGTAATTTACTGAGAATATGATTGAAGTTTTAACTCAAATTATGCATGAGCCATAAAGATCGTTTATCTCTCCTACAATTACAATTTATTCATTTTAGGGAAATTCCGGTTTGCATTCTACCTCCAAACGTAGTTAACTTAAACGAAAAATGATTGCTGTTATTTTTTGCATATCGCAACTATAATATTAACTCCCCAATGAATCACACCTCACAATGCTGATTATAACTCTGATCTGAATTTTGTTGCCAAACCACATGAAATTCCATGCGTGAAATCCTAGATGTAGTATTCTTTAATAGTCTGTATTTCGCCAATGGCAAATTGGTAATCTGAAGATGGTCGGGATGTGAGTGATGTATCTTGACACTAGTAGTGTGTTCCATCTCTAAAATCAAAGTGTGTCTATGCAATGGGATTTAGGACTGGGGGATGTGAAACTATAAATTCTAGGAATCGCGAAAACTCAAGTCATGTTTTGCGTCTAGTTTTCCACTGCATATATGTAAATTAGTCAACTTGTACGAAGAACTTTGACTCTAAACAGCACTACATGTCAATGCATCTAACTACTTTAGTACATTAGATAGAATGCAAGCACTAGTAAATAAATAAACTACGTTTCTCAGAATAATGAACCAGAAAATAGGCGCCTATTCTTTGACGTAGATTGATTAATGCGAAGCAGCATAGTCTGCCTTATTTAATCACTTGCATAAACTGACAATCAACTCAGGTGATTTAAATCGCAAGAAATGAGTTCTTGTATTACAAACTAACCAAGGCGAATTTGTATCTCCTCCCCGACACGTAGCAATATGAATAACATACGTGATGAATGTTGTTTAATAGAATTGTCGTCATTCGCAAGTGCATTTGTAATCTTATGGATTCATGTACATTGAATTGGTGTGAGTTGTACGCAGATTTTTATTCTTCCTCTACCTTTCTTACCTTTTCAGATCTACCACTACATCTTGTCATTTTTTTTGCAACTGTAGTTTTCTGCATTTAGGTAGTTAACTAGCAATTGTAGCGTGCAGACTATCCCCAAAGACTTATAGGTAAATGTTTCACAGTCTCCTGCTACTTACTACAGACAGGCTACACACGTATAAGGAGTAACCGCTAAATTAACTTAGCTAGATGCAATACAAAATGCAGACTGTGAAGATAACAAAGTTTAGCTACTGACCTCGAATGGCGTTTCGCCATGGTGTCGATTGATGATTCGGAAACCACATATCTCCGCTCCGACAGCTCGGATTTTGGGTTTCACTTCAACGACAAGTTCATCTTCGCGAATCAGACCATGGTAGCCACTATTCAGATCTGCCAAGTCCAGGTGTGGAGCTAAAGCAAACAACAATGCTCAAATTAATTACCAAACTTTGTAATGTGGTCGCATTAACTGCCACGCTGCTCTTTACCTCATTAATAATATATCATCTCTTGCAAATTGGGTTTATAAAGCAATCCTTCATTTCTGTAGCAGCACTATGTACACAATAATATCCTAGACTTGGATTTATTATTAGATTATTCCTAACCCTAAACTCAACCTCTAATTACTTTGCGCATTGGCACGTACCATGCAATAAATCAAATGTTATTATTATTCAATAGAACTAAATGGGTACCATTTCAGTAGAAAATGTCGGGCTACCTCCTGTGTAAATTCTCCTTTGTGCTATGTTTAACAGTTAATTTGCAATTCTAACGAAATGTCTCACCTCATTATTTTATAATGAGTATATCCATTACAGAAAGGTAGACAGTGAAACCGCAATCCAATAAGTAATTGTAAACGCTAGATTTTCTCCATTTCATTACGGAAATTTCCATGCATTGTATTCTAATAAGCTGGTGGTACGGCAGGTAGAGATGAGGATTGGCAACGTTCGTTTTGGCGTGAAGTAACATGCTCCTCTCATTACCTCATTTTTATTTAGCGAAAAATTTTAGCAATAAAGTAGCAGTAATAGGGAGTCGTAAATTTGCATTTTACATGCCAACAGATACATCTCGCACCACCATCCGTGTGCAGTACTTTGTAATTTCCAATAGACCATAGAGGAAATCCCTAGGTCAAGTTTTTATGGGCAAATCTAAGTTTTTTGTCCTCATAGTTGCAACCTGTCCTGCCTGTCTACTTTGTTGATCGTAAACTATCTTAACTAACTAGGTACTTACTTTTAGACTTAACTCTCATTGTTGTTGTTTTATTGTTAGCTTAATTGATGAGGCATGTTACTGATCTTCATATATTCCCCTGATTTCCTACCAAACTGACTATCATTACGTTATGGTTTATACAAACAAATACTAATATCTAAAGCAAGTCAAAATCTTGCTAGAAAAAATTATGTGAACATAAAACTTATAAAGTTCTTGTAAATAATGCCATATAACAGAAAATCTACACCTAAATGCGCAGTTACAATTTTACGGCCATTCTGTGATACAAATAATATTAGAACCCGAAGCTGAGACAAGCGTCTTTAACTTGCAATATTTGTTCTAAGTATTAATGGGGCATTTTACGTCTCATAAATCATCAGGAGTACCTAATTATACTACTGCGTAAATATTGTAACTTCTAATAAACGTTACTTGAGCAGTAACATTAAAATATCGTACTTGTATCTCAGCTTAATTTTTAATTCAGTTTATTACTTTTACCATTTTAAATTATATATAGATCCAGTAAACGGATGTTCTTTAAATGCTATAAGTTAAATAGGCTGACTTTAGTATTGAATTAGAATCGATTGCAATGAAGGTTGGCTATTATTTAGTGTAAACAAAACGATGATGAAATTGTAAATAGTTTTCTAGTTTTCTGTTAGTTTTGGTTTCGTAATTTGGGTAAACATTTACATTTCGGGTTTTAAATGTAAAAGGATGTTTGTGTGATAGTAAATCTGTGAAAACAGGGCCAAAATAATAGTGTTTGGATTTAGTAATGTATATGAAGTGAATAAATAGTTGTGTAAAGACGGCGGAGGAGCGCAATGCCAGGGAATACCATATCAGTGTCGCTGGTGTGCTCGTATTTCAGTTCATGAATGCTGACGTGACACTTCCATGATCAATGATCCAAACTAATTTTGGCACAAAGTCAAAATTCAATTTACTGCATGGTCTTACTCGGAGTCCTCTTAGCCGACAATGTTATTGGGATGACGGTGCAGTGCTTTGGTGTGATACTGACACTAGACAACTAGACACGACTGTTTGCATCTAATCGTTCTACCATCCCCGAGTAAGTACTATGGTATAACGTCTGAGATATCTAAACACAAATATAGGTACTATCTTTGTACAATATAAAATTGCACTCATTCATCCTTCTGGGTGTAGCCGTTGGGTCTTTGAAGCAGTAGACATTTCTGGGACAATATATCCAGTATCAAAATGTACGTAATATTTTTCCGTCTTGGAATTAGCCTATCCATAGTCCGTGGTTGGCTATTAATAGTTTAGAAACGTTATATTAGGTATAATTCTGGATATTACATTGCAAAATTTGTTTGTCTAGGATTTTGTTTATTGTCGGAAAGTTTCTAGATGATTTAAATGATGATGTTGGGTGTAAAGCTGTCGGGTAAGCTTGAGTTGGCTATTAGTAGTTTGACATGAGTCGCAAACTGACTGGATGTAGATACAAACAGTAGACAAGACAAGTCGGGCAGAAGAGACATTAGATATTCCTCTATCTCATCCGCTCAAACAAACCAAAGGGCGATGCTTTGGTCTCGTTAGCTCTCGACTGGCATCATAAGCATCACTTCCCTCCAAAGTATTAGCACTAACTGCTTTTCTCGTTGACAAATGGTAAAAATTTATCAAGAATGCAGAATGGTGAGCGAAACAGGGAAACACGGGTATTGTCGTCATCATAGACGATCAGCTTTGACTTGACTTGACTTGTCGTGACTAACTTGACTTTGAGTTAAATGGAAAGCGTTACGTTTTGTCAAGAAAGAAACTAGAACGACGACCTCCCATGCAAAGTCGCGATACTTTCACAGCAACTTCTCTTTAATTCGGGTTTTAACACCCAGGCACGTATTAAACCAGAAAATTTGACATATTTTCTAATACAAAAGCAAATTCTCTATAATTATTTGGCCAGACTCTCTCATTTCATCCGACTTGGCACAATGGGACGGAATTAAAGAGCCACCCCTTCATTTTCATCTACCTAATTATACCATCCTTTAGTTACCTACTTAGTTGACACATTTGTAACTCTACATTTGACAATAAATGCTGTATTTAATTTATAACTACTGTAATCTTCAGACTCTCACACTCTTGTCATTACTATCATCAATTCACACGTAAACACGTATTTTTCCACAATGTTTACATTTTATGTTGCATCATTCATTCCCAAGAAATTATTTACTTTTCAGACGAACATAGTTCACCATTATCAAAGGCCAACCAGGTTATCTAATACTCCCTGCTTAGCTATACCATTCATATTTCAATGCATGTTTATATTTACGGCATTTTTTATTGTAGCATAAAGTGCAAAACAACAAATATCTGTTATCCTTTATATCCAATTGTAAACCAACTTATTTCAGTTGTACATTGATATAAACGCTACATTAACCTACTGCTAATGCTGCCAATAAAAATCACAATCAAAGCAAAACAAACATTACTCAAGATATTGTTAGAAAATCGGAAAAAATTAATAGCACATCGTTTCTAACCGTCTACGTTAAATACACAACTAAAAGTAGGGTGATGATAATAATGCAAAAAAAGTGAAATCAAGGAGATTTTACTCAAATTCAAAACTTTAGTTAATAAGCTTAACTTCACTTTCCACTTAATATTTCGGCGGAACAAAAAACAATACTGAACATACTATCGATTTAGGTGAATATTGTTCTTCTAATTTAAATTGGAATAATGTTTCTATAATTTTTTGTGTGCGATTTTCTGTAGCTAGCTTATAAATCTAAAAACTAATAAAAAATGTAAATACCTCTTTCAGAAGAGCTCCAGGCCCCCGCAATGAGAGCAAGGAATAAAACCCACCGAAACACCATCACAATGGCACAATAGCACAAACGTCCTTCCTCTCCTTGAAATGGGTAATTAGTATTTTTTTTATCAAAAACTGATAAACTCCACAAAGAAGTTAGAAACGAACAATGAAGCTTATCTTTTGCCAATCGGCTTTGTAATTTGGGTGTTTACAAGATTATGTGACTGTTAGCAAATAGTAATCAATCAAATGAAAACACAATTAAATTCATTAAACTTCCGCTAATTGCAGGTGAATGTAGCACAGAGAAGATCCAATTAGTGTTTGTCTCGACACTAAAACTGTGTATAGTAAAAGATGTTTTTTATACGACGAAATCCGTAATTGGAACAGACTAGAAAATATGTTGATGTTTGGTAGAGTTTATTTGAGTTGTAGTGTGTTTGATTTGTATTTCGAATTTCGATGATTACGTAGAGCTCATTATCAATTAAAATGATAGCGCTCGATGCGATGGAATAATTGATAATTCCAATCGCCAATGCAATCAATAAAAAATCTCACCCCAGGAAAATAAGATAGTTTGTAAAGGAGGTGTATATTGTGCAGCCGTAGCCCACAAAACAAACTGGATGTCCTTTTCTTTTTCTGCCAATAAAGCAACTTTAACTTCTAAGGAAGATTCTTTGTTACCTTGTATTTGGTGGTGTGGTGGAACACAACTGACGGTATAAAGAACACAATTAACTGCGTGTCTTGTTATACTGTCTGTAGTGTGTGTAGCCGTATCATGTGCTGCTGAGCACTGAGTTGATTATAAGTGTTTGTTGTGTACTGCGACCAAGTGTACAGTGTACGGAATCTGTTATGTTATGATTATATGGGAAAGAAGTAATGTAAGCGAAGGTAATGCAATTGCAATGCAATGCTGATTGAGTGAGAGGACTGAATCAGTTGACTTGCTTGATATCGACTCTACGATACGACTTCCACTTTGGCTATGTCTTTGAAATCTTCGCAAAGGCTGACTACTATGACTTGAATCCATGCAGAGCGATGCAGACAGAAAGGGTTTATATTTTCCTTTACTTTGCTGGATGCATTTCGACCGTGCTGTAAAGCCTTACCCAGCCAAGAACGCAAGTTTCCTAGGAGGAAGCCCAAGTCTGTGGCATGCGCGTCATTCTACTTACATTTACTAGACTACTCTTATGTAACCATATCCTTATAATATCCTGCTACAGCTACGGCTACTTTACTCATGTCAAAACACTACCGAAATATATCAAAGACTCTTCTACATCCGATAATGCATACGACCAACTGCCACTGCCTCCTCATTATTTCTACTGCTACTCTTCCCTTCCTCCGATCCTATTTTTTACAACTCTTGCCATGCATACAATCTAAATAATTATATTTATTATCTAAAATTAGCAATAATAATAATATGCAATTCATAGCTTGCATATTATAAGTTGCTGTCATTTACGATATTTCCTTTCATTGGGAAATATTTAACACCAATGATTCAATGTAGATGCATATATGGAATCCCAATCTCCTTGCATTATGTAAATGATAGATAGATAAGGCTAATTTGGTTTCAATTATAGAAGTTATAAACTAGACTGTGATACAATTAGTTATAGTCAAGCCTGTTAATATATTAGTACTTAATTAGTTTCTTTGATATAATCTGGATATTTTTCATATGCTAATGATACAAGACTTTCTGATTATTAGGCTACCGTAATACGGAACCTTTCAATGATAACGATAACTATCCCTTTCAGTTCTGGGAAACACAACGAGTGGTTCAAAACAAATGTATAAACCTAAACTGGCGCATTATCGTCAAAACTTTATCCTAAGATTAAATCATTGTATGCATTGGTTGTGGATACGGCAAATAACTTATATAGCATAATAAACGGTTTAGTTGTATCAATGTATCTTTACTTTCATTCGGATGTGTATCGCTAACAAAATATCAAATAATTCCTGGAATTGTTATTAATTAGTAATCCTTAGTAGTCGCCTTTGAGTCTCCCATTAGCTATCATAAACTCCGAAGCAAAACAACTTAGTTATGAATAAAACCCGTTATTGTTTATTGAAATCCATATGTTATGTAAAGGGTTATATTATGAACTTTATTGCGCTATATATATATTATTTGTTTCAAAGGTTTATGTTACTAATTGCCAATTGGTAAGCTGAAACTCCACAGTACAAGTACAGTTGAAGTTTGATGTATCCTTACATTCAATGTATACATAAACATAGCTCTTTAGAAATTGCAGACGAAATTTAATATGTAGGGCTTCATTCATTACTTATTATAACATGCTGCATGTAACTATTGTAGTAATAAGCGAAATGCGTCATCGTCTACGACAGAAGCGTGCCTTTTATTGTCAAACAATCAAAAATACGTTTGTTATATCACAAAAGATTCACGTTATTAATGTTCCCAGACAAAGGATCAAACTCACCACAAGCAAATTGGATATTGCTATTTGTATGCGTATGATAATTTGGTAATATATATTTATAGTCACTGTCTCCTTTTGGATTTATCAACTCCTTTTTAGTTATTAGTAGACATTTTTTTAAGTCGCAAAGATCTGCAACAATGTTGAGATGGGAGCAATGACTTTAGTACTATATCTGTGGTTATTTTTGATTACGGTGAATAGCAGATTAGGATATTTGAGTTTGTATTACCCGTTAGTATTTGTTTAGACTTATTTATTATCGGTCAGGCAAGTTACATACAGAATTTTGACAATTGTGCCCTGCGCTCCTTTTTGCATAAGAAAAGTAAGCGTTTACATTCATAAACAAATAAATATGTATATAGACTACAATATATTTGCTCCAGAAACAATACATACACACAAGTATGAATCATTGAATGAGTAAACCAGAAAATAAGCAACCCTGTTAAATATTGTCTAACTATTCAACTTACTGAATGTGTTTGAGAAGACGCTGGTTGCGACCTCTTTTGTATATGCATAGATCGCAATTTTTGCCTATGTAAAGTCAATTGCTATTCGCAAAGCAAAAGTGAAGGATTCAAGCTATGCAAGCATCGATATAATCGGGTATGAAATAGCAAATTTTAAGATTCCCATTCTTTTATCACCGTTTTATCTACAATGCTATGCTACTTAAACTTGTTCGGTGCAAAGTGCAAAAAGACATATTGCTGAAAATTTTAAATGGTTCTCATACTGAATTTTATCTTGTACATGTCCACTTCATGAAACACAGGAATGAACTCACATTGCATGTACAAATGCAATGCAAATATGCTAAGCCCTATCTACAGATATTATAAAGGATAGCTTTACAGAGGAGTTATGTATCGCATACTTGTATTATTCTACCGATGATATATGTATTGTAGTAATTTTACATGAGCGTATTAACTATAGTAGGGCATCGTTATTCAAGATTAGTACATAAGACTTTTTTCTTTAATACTACCATAAGGAACTTTCACCAGCGTTTGTCGTTTCAGTACTTGTGAGATTAGTATGGCTTTATTCAGTACTAAAAAATTCCACAATGTTTATTTTTTGGCTTAAACTTCACTGTGCGTAACAACTTCAATGAGTTTCCCGAAAGAAAATCATAGAAACACTGCTCATCGACCAAATCCATTCTGCATTCCACTATATTATAAAATTGATAATGAAATACAGATACACATCAATTTTGGCTGCACAGTTAACTCATAACCTTTTTAATGTAGAATTATTAGCAGAATAGTGTGAATAGCATGATTCACAGAACGGCATACTAGTTTGCTGCATGTTAGGATCTGCATTTATGACTAATAGTTTTTAGAAATAGAAAAGTTGCGGTTTTTGTACTAATGAGAAAAAATAATGCTGTCTTGCTTGTGATACCAATATCCTATGATATATATATATGTTTAACACATCTGTATGAGACAATCTAGAATATTCTCATTATAATCAATTTATATCATCATTTAACACTATTACAACGTAATACTTATGATTTATTATTACTGGAATGGTTTTACATTATTAAAATCAATAACAGACGGATCAAATGGTTGCCCTTTGAAAGGAGATCCATCCATGTCCCACGATTTCTTTAAGGTCTCTAAAGTCTTCTAAAATATTAACAGATGAAAATAAAGTGAGGATTTCATGTGAAATAAAAAATACAAGTTTACTGAATATACTTGTTTTAAAGTTACCATTTCATCTGAAGTAGGCAGTCCCATTTGCTTTCTCTCCTGATTCCACATTAATTCTTGAATTTTCATTTGTTCCTCTTCTTTAAGTTCTTCCATTGGTCGCACAGCTTCAATGTTTTTAATATCAATAGGTTCCTCTCCTTCTATTAACGCCGTCCACCACCTATAGCAAACCAAAATCGACGATTAATGTATTTTTATTTTAAGGCTTTCTTCTGGAGAAGATTAGCGATGATTATGCAGGTCATAATCTCTACTCTCCGCTGTTATACATCACAATAAATATAATATAATAATAAATACCTCTCTTTTTCCTTTTGCAACCAAATATTAACGGATTCTCCGGGAGATAGGTTCCAATATGATTCATCTTTGACGACTGGAAATGAAAGTTTTCCTTCAAAAATAGGATCATGTGGAGAAGAGGCCAGTGAGACAGATAAAGAATTAGTCCCTATTGTAACTTTGATTTCTTTTCCTTTCATTACTGTTACCGGTACTTTTACGTCTAAATCCATTATTGTCTGAGACCATGTGTACTTTTCTGTTGCTCTTCCATTATATGCATCTGATGATAAATTCGGGACACTTGATTTTGATGAAGATTTCTTTGCACAGGAATCCCTTGAACTGTTAACAACAGAAGATTCAGCTGACATATTGACAGGAACGACGGATTCGTCTGTATTGGTAGATGTGTTCAATTCAACTACATTATTAGATCTCAATTCTGGTTCCACTTGCATCTTGTATGATTTCCATTTGTGGAATTTGGATAATATAAATTTCTCGGCATGTCCTTTAGGAAAACCATATGATCCTCCTTCAGGTGGACATTCCATAAAAAAATCCGTTCTGAAATAAAAATTTCAAGACAATTTTCTAAAAACTGCTCAATTTTAGCCTAAATAAATATGCCCACAGGCCCAATCCAGCTATTATGACTTAAACCTTACCTTCTAGCAAGAAAACTGAAAAACTCGTCCACAAAACTATCTACATTTCCAGTATTCCTTAGGACACATTCGAAAGGTCCATCGTTTACTGCAGAAGGCTCCATTGTAATTATTTATTTAGATTTTCGTCTTCAGTGAAATTTAATTTTCTTTAGATAGATAAAAAGTAATTTAAATTTTAAATGAGCTTTATATTCTAATAAATATTTTATACCATAAAAATACTCTTTTACTTCAGTTACTTCCACTTACCTTGCTTTTTTCCTCCGCGTACTCCTAAAAACTCAGCTAATATTTATAATACTGAATAGTAAATAGTGCCTTAAAAATGTTTTTAAAAAGACGAAATTAGTCTTGATTGTTGATATATTATACACGCTTTAGAGAACCTTACCCCAATCCCAACTTCCCCCAAAGATAGTATTATTATATGATGGTCAGGCAGAGACAGGGTCAGGTCCAGGTCAGGTCAGCATCAGAAGAATCAGAATCATGTAGGCTTTTTTATTTTTGTTGATATATTTTGTTATGTATTATTATTGGCTATTTATTGGCTATTGGGATTGGGATATTCGGGAATAGAATTTCCTATCCTTTACTTTACCTCGCACAAAACAAAATTCACGTGCTCTTCACTTCTATCCATTACGGACAGTGAAGTGTGTACCTTGATAGTTGTAGCGGGAAGGGAAATTACTATCGGGCAATTTTTTCAGCCGTTTAGGATGTTTATTTTGTGAAAAATATGTCAGAAATAGCATTTAATTCATTTAATTTCTATTGTAATTTAAAAAGTGTGACTAACTTAACAATTTAACTGATAAACATTTTACTACTACTCCGTTAGTCCGTTGAAAACAGTTGACAGTAGGTAAACAAAACACGTAAGCTTAGTAAGCTAAGCAAGCATTATTGCTAAAGTAAACATAACATACGTACAGATCTAGACATTTTGGTTTTAAAACTTGTGTTTGTGATTGTCTTTGCTTAAAGTTAGGTAAAAGCACAACGGTGGCCAATGAAATGACCCTTCTTGGGTTGAATTATTGAGTTAAATGGTAAGTATAATACACATAATGTGTAATGTTGAATGTAAAAAATTAATATGACCATAATAATAATAACCTCAAAAATATAAATGTAATAGAAACGCTTACCGAGTTCTATTTTTGCTGTTGAAGAAAATGCTATTAATAAAAACTGGTAAACTCACTGGTAAAAATAACTAATAAAATGCTTAAATTCAAAATTAAGCAGATGGAGATATAGAGAGCTACTGACTGACTGATGTTGACCCAATTTTTGTAATTTGGACTCAGATAACCGGATACTGAAACAGCCACAGAGATTTAGTAAATAATTTCACAGAATTTTTAATATTGGATTAATAAAACCTAATCTACCAGCTGAAATAAATTTATTTTTGTATTGTGATGTGATATTAAAACAGCTAGATAGGTCTTATTGTTTGATCTTTGAATACTTTGTCCTTTGGTTTATATTAAAATATTAATTAAGTTTAACGTTTTTGTCCATATAGGTAACCGTTAAAAAATCATCCTCATTCTTGCCATTACAGACACAAGCAATGGATACAAAAAATATTTTAGTAATGAATACGCCTGTTGGATCCCCCTTAGCTGGCCAAACCTGTGAACTAAAAGCCTTAAATTTAGTTCATGAATGGGCTGAATTAGCCTCTAGGTAACTTTATAAGTATTATGTTTTGTAGACATCTATTACATGTTACTGTTATTTATAAAGGCCTCATTAAGTTATCTTCCTAATATCAACACTTTTTGTTACTAGACTGTGGATTGAAGAAGGAGATTCAACTCCAACACAAGCTGTACCTATTTCTGCCAGCAAAAAGCCGACAAGGCTATCCGAAGATAACTGTGTTAGTCACACGGGTCGGTCGTCTGTAAGTCCGACTAAAAAGATTGCACCCCGCAGACTTTCGTTGGAATCAGGGAGTACTATTCATTCTCCAAATCGCAAGATTCCTTTAAATAATGAAAAGAAACGAATTCAGCCCATGTCCATTCCTCTCAAGCCTCCAGACATTCAAAATATGCAAATGTTTCCTCCAATTGGTTCATCAAATGATTGTAACGATAGCTCAGTGAAACATGAAAGCGTAAACAGGAACAACAATCCGTTTCTTTCCCCATCAGCTAACACGGAAAGCAATTCAATAGCAGATATTAAAGTTAAAAAATTGGAAGACAAGATGCGGAGAATCGCTGTGACTCCCGTAAGTAGTCCGCGTTCTCAAGAAGGATCCCCTATTGTAGATCAAGTCGATTCCAAACAGGAGAAAGTTCTGCGGGTACCTAGATCATCGGAATTGTTGGCTGAGCTCAGTTCGGAAAAATGCAAAGAATTAGACAGTTTGGCACTGGAATATGCAAATTGTCTCAACAACAATCTTTGTAGGAGTGTCTTGACTGAAATTGCGTTTTTGTTTCAACTGTTGGCTTCCAATAGTAATATTAATTCTGACAACCTTATATTTTCCACCGTAGCTGCAAGGGTGTATTTTGTAATAAAAGTGGTCCATTTTCAAATCCCTAACCTAATTTCCCAATTGGACTCTCAAGTTTGTCATATCTTGCTTCAGAATTTTCCACATCGCCTTCCAAAACCCTTGAGAAAATTAATCGAAAAAGTCATACATAATCATCAGGAAAACAAAAGGATCGGAGAAATGATGTTTGGACAAACTGCTCCCTCAAATTCGTTTAATTGCGTTACATTTCAAACGGACACAGATGGGAAATCCAACTTTCCCAATCAAAGTGATTTCCACGCTTTTTGCAAGGTATGTTTGGTATGCCGTGCGTCATTTGCTGGCTGAGTTCATATTATTGTTATTCATTTATTCTTTAGATTCCGATGCTAATATAATTTTTATTTTCAGCAAAGAGATATGTTTTATGCCATCAAAGACATTTGGGAAACAAGCAGAGGTCAAAATAACTCTTCTGTGTCACACTACGCCATAACATCCACAACGTCAATTAAAACCCACAATTCCCACTCTACGTCATTTAGACCAGATCCTGCTGCATCAAAAATGAAGACTCTTTTTCAACTTAATTCATCTTCAATCAACATGGCTCACTTAGCTGCTCTATTTCTGTCTCAATTTTTATTGGATTCCTTGGAATCTAAGCAAAATGTAGGACGTGAAGCAATCCAAGATGAAAACGTGAGACAACTCTTTGAAACTAATCCATCTAGATTTCAGCAACTGCAGAACAGATTTTCAGACTCATCTTCGTCATCGAATTCTCCATCTGGCAATACTGCAATGATGTTTTCCAAATATTTCATCACACTAGCTGCTTCACCGGAGTTTAATCAGCATCTTATCGATAGATCCATTTTGGAGATTAATAAGGTTATTATAGTGTTAAAATTGATGATCTGCTTTGTTTTATGTGATGCTTGAATGTATCAATTTTAATGATGTTTTATTTATATTTTAGATCGAAGCATCTATAGAAAACGAGGAAATTGTTGATCCAAAAGAGATTTTAGTCTCTTTGAAAAAATGCCTCCTGCTAGCTAGAATCTTAGGTCACCTCTGTTTTCTTCCTTATCAGAATCAAGGCCCTAATGCAGCCCGTTACCGTAAGCCAGGAATTACTACCATAGAGAAGGAGTCCAGCGTAGCCAAGCAGATTGAACTACGATCTTACCAACATCCCCCAATGGATTTGGCCGACAAACTTCTGAAGTCTTACTCCAATAAGCGCCTAACGTTTACTCTTCCATGGATTATTGAGTTCCTCATGCAAGCTGATCATGTCACATTTTTCCTTCCCAATTACAAATCAATTATACTATTAATTGCTTTCATTTATCGCAATTGTTTAAATTTTCCTAAAGAGCCAGCGCTTATTGCCTCTGCAAACAAAAACTTTTTACGTTTTTATTGTGGCACATTGTTTTCCTTAGAAGATTTCCCAGACTCGTTGCTATTTATTGAAAAGTTACAAAATGACTATCCAGAATATTATGACAACATCATGTCAGTCAATGAAATGTTTAAGAGGACCAGTAAAACAAAAAGAAATGACATAAAGGCTTCAAAAAATGAAGATGAAGATGTAGTTGTAGACAACCTAAATCATCTAGGCGAAGTTTTAATCAAGACTTGCTTTTTGAGGCAGATGAACCAAATCAAGGCAATTTTGAGTTCAGCTAGTGGTTTTCAAAATGGAGTTACACCAGATTCGACTAGTAGTCCTGGCGGAGTCGTTAAACATATTCGTCCTATTCCTGCAAGCTCAAGCAACTCTGTATTGTCAAAAAGTAGTGAAATACAGGTACTGCTGGAATCTAGTTTTTTTCATGGTCACCCTAAATCCGTTAAGAAAACAATTGACTTTGTCTCGGAGAGAGTAGCGTCGATTTTCATCAAAACCGTACGGTCAGATATTTATCCCAAGGAGAGAAGTGAATTATTATCCAAAGGAATTTTTAAAGACGAAGCAGCCAAGACTTGTAGGAGTAACATATTTAGTTTGTTTGAAGATTTTTCCAAATGCAAGTGTGAAGATTCGGTCAATACCCTTATAGGAGATAGTATCAACGAAGGAGCTTTGTCTATTTGTCGTCAAATAGCATACCGAAAATGTGCCGAAAATGTTATGGATTGGGTGAAAACACATATTAATGCAGGTACATATTTTTATTACAATTCAATACAAATATTGCAAGTTAATCATTACGTAGAAATCTAGTAAAAATAAGATTTTTAATTTTTATGATCGTTCTTTATGTTCCAGATATGTTTCCTGTGGTTCCTACGCCGGTAGTTAGTAGCCATGAACCTTCCAAAAAGCCTGAGCCTAAAAATTCTTCCTTTCAAGCAATGATTACAATCCACAGATGCCTTCAAAAAATACACAAAAGACATCCTGTTGATCCTAACCTGATTGATCGTGTTCTGGACGACGATCTGCTGGGAGAAACTCCATATGTGACGTCCGTTACAATTGACATTTGTCTTGCAATGTGTGCATTCACTCCTACCTTGTTAACAATGGAAAGGTTGACAAAGTTTGTTACTTTTTGGAAAAGGATATGGAATACTTCCTGCAAGATTTTGTGTCCAAGAAATTTGGTTCTACTATCGCAATCAGAAAGCCCTGAATCGACATGGGAAAAAGTGAGCTGCCTAATGGAAATAATGCTCAAAGAAGACTTGTTAGCAGTTGAAAGTTTACAAGATCAGTGCGTATCTTTGTTAAGACAGGACTGGCCCCAAGACTTACATTCACAAATATCGCAATTTCTTAAAACGGTCCTTAGTTCTTTAGGAGGAAATGGCAGGTCTATGGACACTGAAGTAATTGATTGGATTGCATGGTATTGCTCGTCAGCTCCAGATGAAACTATTTAGTTTAGGAATTTCGTAGATTTTAGTATTTGACATAGATTAGAATTTTAATTGTAGTTAACGTATCGAAAGCTATATATTCTTGTGACGGAAGGAAAAGCTGCACACTTTTCAACGTTGAGAGTTTTGTGGTGCTAATATTACGAACTGCAAAAACTTTGTTTAAGTAGGCAGCGTATTAAAATTCATGACAGGTCATGCGATAATTTGAGTATTTTGTAAATTGAGTAAAGTGTACTTATATGTACCTAATTACTTTAAAGAACTTGAATGTACCTACAGATAAGATATATAACTTAATTTTTGGAAAGTCGATTACAGTCGAAGATTATTACGGTTTACGTAATGTTAAATGTATATTTTTGTTCCATAATATAACTAGAAAACTGTTTATGTACATAATACTATATTGTTAGTAACGTTTTGAAAACTGTTGACTGACATTTATTGTTATTATTAAATGACTTGAGCAATTTAACTTAACATTTTCTTTGCTACCATACATGTCATTCCTGACCAGCATATAGGCGTGTTAATTACAGTTTGCTTTTTACATGTATTCTCATAACACGAGAGTTAAATTTAGATACCTGTACTAAACGTATCTTAGTTGCTACTTCCTTGCACACTGCTGTGCTGGGAGAAATATTAAACATCAGGGTGATGTAATGTAATAAACTTTAAAATCAATTTTTAGGTATTCAATTCTTTTCACAAAACTCGTTTCACAGGTAGGAGAATCGCTTCCATGAACAAATGAGCACCCTCCTGATCTTAGTAGGTTCGTGTTAGACACTTATTTATCTCAGTTTGTTCTGTTATTTATAGTTGCTTTTGCATAACATAAAATGATGTTTTCTAACCAATGCGCACCAGGTTGATCCAGTTCACTAATCACTACCATAAAATATTATATTACTTTTTTAACTGTATAATTACTAATTACGTAATTACTACAAGCATAACAAACAGTTTACACAAGTACTTTTTTACAGCTGCTACTTGCTGCTCTACTCGTTACATATACTACGTTTCTAAAGCTATGCAAAGTATTAATTTTTTCACGAGTTAGAACACCAAAACTTATTCCATTGCAAAATTGTCACGCGAGTTTGTTTGTCTGTACACTTTTTATACAGCTATTTAAAAATAGTATAGACTATAAACCAGCTTGTATAAAAAAAACTCCTATGATCACTGTTATGGATTACTAGTTGAATCCTAGCACACAAAGTGTGCTAGAAAATGTTGCAATCAGTAAATTTCTAGCGACTGCGCATTGGCCCGAATTTCATAGACCGTTGATTGGACTCAGTAGTCTAGGCTTTGCTCATTAATTACAAAATATTACCCTTGCTCATTAGTTACAAAATATTACGGACATAGATACAAACATTTATTCAAGAATAGTGAAAGAATCCCATGCGCATGCCCCAGTTTATGTTTATGTAGAGTAAAGATACCTAATACAATGGACAGGATATCTGTTTCTATTGTTTAGTCTAAATTACTTCAGTGAAAAATATCAAATGTGGCTTTCAAGTAAACTTTATAAGTGCGAATTTCATCTTCCCATCATCTAAATCTCAATTCTTTGTTACAACTACAACTACATACTCTTTTAGCAGGTAATAGTAATTATTACTGCAAGGCTAAACACTAGTTACTATACTATTATTAATAGTAACTAAACCAGAAATGACATCAGCATACATGACGTATATCGGGCATTTGATAGTTTTAAAGTATGATAGGGCAGAAAATCAATTTATGAGTGTCTAAAACAATAATTAAGAAACGCATGCATTGAAGGTCTCACTTAACTATTAACATTTTTCATGTAAATTACAGACCATATAAGGAAGAGCGAGTTATGTATATTTCTATAAGGGGTCACCATCGGTAGAGTGTGGGAGGTTTTAACATTGCCAGAGGAGGGGTTCCAGACCATTAATATTAATTGATTCTTAGATTTACGATTATTAATTTAACATTAGATACAGGATGCTTAGACAAAAACAAATGCCTATCTAACGAACAGTTATAGACAGATTTACGACCTTAACTGATTGATTTTCAAGTTAGCCTTCAAATGGTAAGGACCATAATGAAATTGTATTTAATGCTCCATTTCCAGTTCGTCTCCTGTTTACACTACGCATTTCTTATGGCATGACTCGGGAAAGATTTAATGACAATCATCATGCATATTTATATACTAGGCCCATATTTATATACAGTACTCACTCCACAATCTACAACGACAGAGAAATGAGTTAGGTACTTCAGTTATTGTTTGATTTTATATTTAGCTATGTGAAAAGCTGTTTATCTTACTTGTACTTTTCCGAAGTTAAGTGGTCGACCGATACCGATGGTGATAAAAGCTAGCATCAATTACCACAGAATAACATTAATATATAATTTCTCCATTAGGTAAGCATTATTCAACAGTTGGCAGTCATAAAAATGTCAAACTTTACTAATACCACTTGGCAGAGAAAACTCTTAGTTAATACTACCACTTGAAAGAAGAAAGTGTTTATGGCAGCTTATTTTCCAGTTGCTCATGAATAAAAATCTGCAGTTTTTATATTCTGTAGGTGTGTCGATTGACAGTCTGAACATACCACACCTCAAAATGAAAGTGACAAACAACAAGTGTATTTTAGTGTGAAAAAGTAGGTTTCTAAAGTAAAATCAACCTAGATTTATAGCCGGCTTTACAAATGGAATTATGGAATGGAACGTGATCGGAACTCAATCAGTGTTACTAAACCAAAGTTATTGATGGATTATTATTATCATTGTTAAGCAGACAGAATTGTTAATTAGCAAAAAAACATTTTACCTAATCCAACAGAATTTAAACATCAGATTCACACCAAAATGAGATTTTCACTTGAATCTAGGTCTCTGTAAGCAAGCGGATTAGCCGTGTAAAACACTTGTGCAGACGCTCAATTGCATATAAAACCCATTTACCAAGTGATAAAAAGCTAACCTGATAACCAAAACAAGTACGGACTAGTTGTGCTCCTATATAAACCCTTTTTATAATCACATCGCGAACCAGTCTAAGTTTAACCGTTTTCCAACAGTACCAACAACTAAGAACGTTACAATCACATCATATGAGTTAAATATTGCCATTTAAAGTAAACTGCGAAGTAATCGTTGAATTAGTTTGCCATTCTAGCTAGGACAGTCCAGAGTTCAATCTCTCTGCATGTCCATCTCTTCTAAAATGCTACCCTCTCGACTTATCAGTGTGGGAATTCAATTCCTAATTATATTATGTTCATCCACATCTATCATAATAGCAGCTGAAACAAAGGCATCTGAACAAGAAGCTTTAGCTTACATCCAAGCATTGGAACCAAGATATTCCCAAGCATGTAATCAGCAAATTACAACAAGATGGGCGTACATAACGAACGTTACGGCGGAAAACGCCAATGCATCTGTAAGAAACTTTCAATTCTTTGCATTCGGAAGTTATACTTGAAGAATTCAATCTAGTAGAATATCTTTTAATAATATCGTTGTTTTTACAGACAATTGCAGACAATTTGTACCTCAAATTTCAATCTGACATCCAAGCAGAAATTCTTCAAAATTACTCCAACTGGATGGAATTTACTGATCCTAGATTGAAAAGAGAATTCAAGTATTTATCTATACGAGGACCTGCTACAACTCCTTCTGAGGATGTTGCCAGCGTAAGTCAACTTAGAAAACGATAGCTTAACTTATACTTACTAGAGCTAATTAATAAATTGTGACAAAAGTGAACATCTTTGCTAAGCTGTAGTATATAGTTGCATGGAAGCACCAAAGTCTGTTCAAATGCCTTAGATTATCAAATTTTCATTTCAGAGAAATGAGTTGCTTAGCCGAATGGAGTCGTCTTATGCTACTGCAACAGTGTGCGAATATGGAAACCCAGCAAATTGTAATCTTCATCTAGAAGGTATTCCATGATTTACTATGCCAAAATTATCGGACTTTAAATGTCATTAAACCCAGCTAAAACGAATAGTGAAGTTGTAAAATGAGCACTTAAAATAATTTTTATTTCATATAGACATTGAAGAGAAGTTGGCCTCTCGTACAGATTATGATGAACTGGCCTACTACTATACACAATGGTAAGAAAAATTGTTAGTGCTTTAACTGTACCAAGTGTATTATCCCTTGAAATCAAACATTAATTTCTTAATACATGGTAATAAATACCTATACTGCCCACTACTGACTGAGTTCTTTCGGTCAGAATCGGAATACATAATAATATTATCTTAAACAGAACGCAACCTATAGAAATAGTGTATTATTTAAAAAACGTCTGTAATAATAACAAATGGCTCATAGTGAATAATTGATATTTCACTGCTTGAGAAATGTGTAAACCAATTCTGTAATAAATGGCAGTAGTATAATGTGCTAGATTTTTATGATATTTTCGATCTACACAGGCACAATGCTATGAATGCAGCAGTTCAGCCCAATAACTACACTCAGTTTGTACAATACGAAAACACAATAGCCAGAGCAAATGGTAAGTGTGTAAATCATATATTTTATATTGAAATACATATCCTTAAAAGCATTTACCAATAAGTACCTCGATTTGGTCTAAACAGGATTTGCCGACATGAGTGATATGTGGTCAGCACCTTACGATGACGAAACAGCCAACTGGACAGCAACCTCATTCAAAGAGGAAATGTTGTCCATATGGGATCAGTTGAAACCATACTATGATAAACTCCATGCTTATGTACGCATGAAATTGAGGGCCAACGGAAACTACACATCGAAAATTAAAAAATATGGCTACTTACCTGCTAACCTTTTGGGGAACATGTGGTCACAGGTAATCATTTAGAGTAATACATTTTGTATCTAGTGCTTACCCATGAATCTCATAAAGGTAGCTTCAGGTAGCCAGTTGCCTTTCAGTCATATTTTTTAACTAATTGAATACATGAAACTTATTTTAAAAGGATTGGAGTGCCCTGGATGCAAGAACGAAACCTTTCCCACTCGCACCTTCGTTGGACGCAACAGAAGCCATGATAAAGAAGGTTTGTCAAAAAGAAAGCATCCCAATTAAATCTAAACATAAGGACAGCTCAAGTAAATTCATTTTCTTAACAGGGATACACCCCAGTAAGAATTTTTGAAGAGGCAGACAGATTCTTTATAAATATGGGTCTCTTGCCTCTAACAATCACATTTTGGCAAAGAAGTATGTTGGAACGACCTGAAGACCGAGAGGTTGTTTGTCATGCTTCTGCAGAAGATTTCTGTTTAGGTAGAAATTCGGAGGATTTCAGGTACTCTCTTCAATTTTTACTGTGAAGTAGTAGATTAAAAAACATTTTGTCTCGAAAACGGACTAATGTAAATTTTTAAAACAGAATTAAGCAATGTACGAGAGTTAACATGGACCACTTGGTAACAGCCCATCATGAAGCTGGTCACATACAATACTTTCTCCAATACACAAATCTTGATTACATTTTCCGGGAAGGAGCAAATCCCGGTTTTCATGAAGCCATAGGAGATTGTCTCGCCCTTGCCGTAACAACTCCAAAGCATCTTCAATGTGTATTAGAGTTAGACATGGGCTTAGAAATTGACTGCGATGCAAAAACTACGTACAAAGCTGGCGAAGTTACCGAAACAGATATTAACTATCTTTACATCACTGCTTTGCAAAAGGTTTAATTCTACATAATATACACATTTATTATTGTCATCATCAGCATCTTAATCACAAAGCATAAACTCTGTTTTGCAATTTCTTAGTTTGTCTTCTTCCCATTTGCGATTTCTATGGACAGCTGGCGATGGGAAGTTTTTGAAGGGAAAATAACCGAAGAGCAATATAACAAACGCTGGTGGGAATTACGGCAAAAGAACCAAGGTATTATGCCACCATCATCCAGACCTGATGACGTTTTTGATGCCGCAGCAAAATATCACATTGTAGCCAACGTTGAATACATAAGGTTGGTAATTATAATCTAATTAATGGTACATTTACTGTTTTCAAGTCTACATACCCATGTTCACATACTAGCTTAACGATTATCCATTTTCTCCCAGATATTTCATCAGTCACATTCTTCAATTTCAATTCTACGAAGCTATGTGTGTAGCTTCAGGAGAATACACACCTGGAGATCCAAATTCAAAGCCTTTGTATCAATGTGATTTCTCTGGAAGTCAAGAAGCCGGCAAACTCCTCGGGTATGTTAAATATTTATAACTGAGTACAAATGAACAGCGATATAAATAAAGTCTGATTGATTTGTTTGTATAATTTTAGAGATATGATGAAACTGGGATTCTCTAAGGGATGGCCAGATGCACTTACTGCTATTACCGGCAGTCCCAAAATGTCAATTGAACCTTTAATAAATTATTTCCAACCCCTTTTTGATCTTTTTGACCGGGAATTAGCCGCAGCCGGGGAATCTGCTTGTTTTGGAGGTAAATGAGAAAACAAGATCAGAATAATTACATAAGATTTTTATACAAAATTGTTAAAATGTGTGCATTTGAACAGAGGGCTGTCAGTCAGTGGCAAGTGCTTACCTAGATGGTAAATATGAAACGGAATTCTCAGCCATGTCAAACAAAGTGGCTTTAGCTGAATGGGCCTATAATACTGATTTGACTAATGCAACTGCTGAGGCTGAATTGGAAGCAGCTAATTTAGAATATGCTACATACGAGAAAAAAGAGTGGCAAGACACTATTAGCCAATTTGATTATGAGACATTCAACGACACTGATAGCAAGCGAAGATTCAAGTTCTTGAATGCTGTCGGTGTTTCGGCCCTTCCTGAAGCCGATTTAGTTCAAGTTAGTTGTGGCAATTTAATTTATTATCATATTTTACAGATAATCTTTTCATGATGTAAATTTCCGCTTGTAGCTTGTAGTTTAAGACAAGAATCAACCATGTTTATTTTTTAATAATTTTGTATGATTTTCTCCAAAGTATAATAGAGTTCTATCTGATATGACAAAAATATACGGGACTGCCAAAGTTTGTCCTTACACTAACCAAAATTGCAATGCAACTGCAGAGGGACTTTCTTTAGAACCAGGTAAGAAATGTTAAAATAGAAAAACCTACAGCAAGCCGTAACAGAAGCTCGCCTGATTAAAGGTTAACGTGTACACATTTTGGTAGACAAAAAGTATTTGCACGTAGCACAAAACCGAACGTACGGATTTTGGTAAAACTTTCAGAATTGGGTCGTTATATATGTAGCTATGACATATTAAAAATTCAGACATTGTTATTATAAGGGAACGAAGCTATATTATTTGAAAAATCAACAAAAAATCAAAATTGATTAATATTGACTATGAAAATCAACAGCAAATCAAAATTGATTAATATTGACATGAAAATCAACAGCAAATCAAAATTGATTAATGTTTACTATGAAAATCAACAGCCAATCAAAATTGATTAATGTTGACTCAGTTGACTATGAAAATCAACAGAAAATCAAAATTGATTAATGTTGACTCAGTTGACTATGAAAATCAACAGAAAATCAAAATTGATTAATGTTGACTCAGTTGACTATGAAAATCAACAGAAAATCAAAATTGATTAATGTTGACTATGAAAATCAACAGATATTCAATCTTTATTGATTATGAGTATTAAAATCTACAGAAAATTAAAATAGGTTAATAATGAGTATTAAAATCTACAAAAAATTAAAATCGGTTAATAATGATTATTTAATAAGCTGCCTTATTCAGGCGAGCTAAAAATGAGGAAATCAAAAAATTAAAATTTGACTATAAAATAGAATAAAAATCCAAAATAGATTTTTTCCCATCGTCTAATAGTTATTTTCCGGTTTTATTTGCTTTATTATAAAATCTCAAATTTGGTAGAAGCGTATTGATATATTTTATACTATCTCGCTAACAATTTATAGGAAACGCCTTTGAACATTTTAATGTCGATTTAATGGCAAATTATCACTTTGACTATTAAAATGAAGACAAAGTGAGCGCGCGGTATCTCAGCAACCAATGGACCGATTTACCCCCAATTCAATAGGGATCGTCAGTGGTCCGTAGGCATTGTTTTTGCCAGGTTTGGTCAATATCCGTCATTGCTTTCGAAAGTTAGCGTGGGGACGGACGGACGGACGGACGGACGTACGGACTGTGTGATTCTATAAGCTCGCTTTATCAGGCGAGCTAAAAATGACAGTTAAAATAAATCACGTATAATCTGGCAAATTTTTTGAGGTAGATTTGGAAGAGATCTTAGCAAATGGGACAAATTATGACGAAATGGCCTACGTTTGGAAAGGGTGGAGAGATGCTTCTGGGAAATTAATGAGACAACTATACAATCAATATGTCGATTTAAGCAACCAAGCGGCCGTTGCGAACGGTAAGTTATGTCCTTGATGTTACTTTGTAATCATTAATAACTAACTACTAATGTTATGTTCTCATGCCTTAAATAGAGTATGCCAACATGGGCGATTTTTGGTTACTTCGGTATGAATCTGAAACTTTCCGTGCCGATTTGGAAAGTCTCTGGACTGAGTTAAAGCCTCTTTACGAGGAACTTCATGCTTACGTTAGATATAAACTTTCTCTCAAATTCCCTCAAGTGCAAGTTACAAACCCAATACCAACTCATGTTTTAGGTAAGCTTACCAACATTTCTCCCTGTTCTTACCGCATTCCAGGTTATTTCATTGTATTAATTTTATATAGGAAATATGTGGAGTCAAACGTGGGAGAACGTTTATCCTGATGTAGTCCCCTATCCAAATGCGACCTCTTTCGACATAACAAAAGTGCTTCAAGAGGTAATCACTTATTGCTGTTATTTGTTAGTATTAAGATCATAGAATCATTTATACCGATGGACCGAGATCTATTAAGTAATATATTAAGTGCAATGAGTACATGTACACAATTGACAGTAATTGGCATTTTAATTTACTATTTAATTTTCAATTTAGAGATATCCAGAGACATTGGAAGGAGTTACACAAATATTTGACATTGCCAATGAGTTTTTCCTCAGTCTTGGCTTATCTGATATGCATATGGCATATGGCCCTAAAGCTATGATCATTAAACCTAGTGACAAAGAAGTTGTTTGCCATGCTTCTGCATGGGACTTTTCTGATGGTGAAGATTTTAGGTAAAAATTATGAAGATACACCAAAAATACTTCTTACAAATACCTTTTGCTTATTTGTCATTTGACGTGTTCAGGATAAAAATGTGTACCAAGATCAACCAATTGGACTTCATTACTGTTCACCACGAACTTGGACACATTCAATATTATTTGAATTACAAAAATCTTCCTATTACTCTCAGATCTGGAGCAAATCCAGGTAAGTAAAGCAAAAAGGCTTAATTTACTTAAAGGAAAATGATTTATACCATCTAATTTGTACTTAATGGTTATGTAGGTTTCCATGAAGCAATCGGAGACGTTGTATCTCTATCTGTAAATACTCCTAAACACATGGCCACAATAGGGTTTATCGACAATGTAGAAACATCCCCTGAGTCAACACTTAACTACCTTTTGCAGATTGCCTTAGACAAAGTAAGGAGTAGCATGAAAAAATAAATCAATGCTCTAGGTTTCAATTGATCAATGTATTTAAAATCGTTTTAGGTGGCTTTCTTACCATTTGGTTATCTGATTGACTCTTACCGGTGGAAAGTGTTTGATGGAAGCATTCCCAGAACAAACTACACTTATAACTGGCTCAAAATGAGGTATAGAAACTAATTTTAACGATCGAATCCAAAACTGGAGTTTTTTCATACACATCGCATTTCTCCTTCTTTATCATAAAAAATTATTTTATCTAGGAATGAATACCAAGGGATTGTGCCACCATTTAAAAGAAGTGAGAACGATTTCGACCCGGGAGCAAAATATCATGTACCTGGAAATACACCATACATCCGATATTTTGTCAGTTACATATTACAATTCCAAATTCACAAAGCACTCTGTGTGGCAGCTGGAGAGTACCCACAAAACCCTCTTCATGAATGTGATATTTACAGAAATGCAAATGCAGGAGCTATATTCAAGTAAGCAAATCTATATAGAAATCATACTCAATGGATCTAATAGTACCACTAGACAAACTGTAAAACATATCTACTGGTTTTCATACTAATTTCTTTGTTAATAATTGTTTTCTCCTTGTGCAGGCGTGTTTTAGAATCGGGCATGTCAAAAAATTGGCAAGATCTCCTTCTAGAAGTAACCGGAGGAAACAAACTGGACGCTTCTGCAATTAGGGAGTATTTCATTCCTCTTACTGAGTATTTAGCAGAACAAAGACGAGTGCTAGGATATCCGATCGGATGGTCTAATACTGCCTTTGAAGACTTTTATGAATAATTAAGATTAAGACTAAGCAGCCTGACATATTGCCAAAGAAGAAGGCAGAAGAAGTTCTTAAATAATTAAGCCACTGCATAAACCAGACTTACAGACATTTGCATTGATTACACAATAATATTTGTATACGTCTTAAGATGTAGTCTGAGCTGCTTTTATTTTATTTCTAAAATCTTGGTTGTTAATTCGTTGGATTAGCAGTAGGTATTTTTTGTGGCTTTTATTACCCGTGTAACTGGTCTATAGAGTATTTATTTGATAATAAATTGAGTAGTACTACAGATTACAGATATTATTCTCTCAACATCCCCGCATTGATTAAGTATTCTGAGCAATATATTTTAGTAGTTGCCAACAGAAAACTAATCATTTCATGTGTACACAGTTTCTGTATCTTACGCGGTGTAAGCAACAAGACTGGATTGTCAAAGTCATAAAAACGTAGTAGCCTTGATTTTTGGAGGCTGGTTGTTGGTCTCTAAATTCTCCTGTGAGGCTTGGAGATATGTTTTAGGGAAGTGTGTGTTCATGCCAGGCATAAAACGAAATCTGCTCCGCAGGGATATGCATGGATAGATTTCTCATCTTTGTGTAATATGAGTATGCTTAGCACATAATCATGAAGTGTATCCCTTTATAGGAGATCCATCTCCACGTTTACTACTATTCTTACTTTAATCAGGGGATGACAGAGGAAACGAGTTTCGTTTAGCTTAGTTAACGCCGTGGCATGGCCAGTTGTGTATATCCACATCGCCACAGAACCCAAATTCAATGCATTGTTAAGGGAAGAGATGTTGGTAAAGGTAAAGGGTGGAAATAAAGGAAATCGATTCACATACACTCATCAACTAAGGAAAACCAACAGAACTGGACGATCTGAAGGTTAAGCTTCAGTTAATTTATTACAGTATTCTATGTTTCTCCAATATACAGCTACTTACATCACAATTAGCTAGTAACTACCCATTTGCGTTGTTTTCCTAACATAATACACCATTTTGCTCTGTTCAGTCGCTCTTAATTTATTCTTCTATCGAAAAACATCGTTAAAAATCCTAGGATGCATTCAGGTGTATATTTAGCTGTAATTCTTCATTATGACGCGTTAATTACAACCGAGAATTTTTCCATACACACCTGAAACGTGTAAAACAAGTTCCTGCTAATTTTTGGCAATTTTTGGAATCTGTAAACGTTCAATGTGCTCGCTAAACTCATTTGTTTACACGATATGATTTGAACTCCAGTACAACTACATACAAAGTGCAAAGCAATCCTTGTCTTAATTCCCATTATGCAAACACAGGTAAAGAAACTCTGTCTTGTGTCCTTGTAAGAGTGCATTCCGAAGATGTGTATATTCTAAAGGTTCCTTACATACGTTACCTGTTCTCACCGACTCTACACAGATCAGCTCAAGTGAACAATTCCTACTCAAGAAGGAGCTCATCTTCCACTAACTACAGACCAAGTAAGATCTCGCTACGTAACTCCTTAGTAATTTTTCTTATCCCTATCTCCACTTCTTCTATTTTAAATCTTCTACGAGAGATGATGCTTAAAAGGGGTGACGTGCCGAGAAGTTAAATTAATATAGGTACATCGGCCATGGTCAGACTCTCGCAGCAATAGATTCATAAAAGTCTAGCTAAGAGGAATCTGTAAAAGTTATGTTACAGGTATGTACTAGAACCACGATTTTAAAATGTGCAGCAACCGGTTACACCGAACTATCCCCATTCATTTCAGAGGAAATACACTTCTGTATCTTATAGTGTTCAATTTATTATCAAGAATGGGATTGTACTCTCTAGTGCTTACTACATACATACATACTAGTACTTTATACAAGTTCTCAATAACCATTATAAACCTTGCATTGTTTCAAACCTTACAAATATGTATGTATTTACCATGCTGCGCAGTATGACAATGAACTTTTATGCACGTGCGTAAGGTCCATGTTCTAATTCGCTCTACATTCAAGCAATACAAACACTATTATGTAATGTCCTGCATTAAATTCATTATGTCATTAATTTTAATGAGATAATTGTTATTTGCTCACTATTTATACACTGCCAACTAACTTTATCAGATCTTTCCTAACTTTTCACAGAAGTAACACGAACATTCATATTTACACGAAAACGACGTTGATAAGATATCTCTTTACAATTTTGCATCCACAAACCTAAACATAAGTACTCAGAAATGTCATGTCATCCATACAAATAAAACAGTCAAGAAGTCATCAATGAATTCATGATTTAAGCAACATGCATGTTGTTGATGTTGCTGGTACAATAAACTTTAACGAATATTTGTAATGTATTCGCTTTGCTGCTCTTAATGTAATAACAGACTATTGCTTAAAAATATCTAGCTTATTAGTACATAGATGCAAATAGTAGTCATTTATACGAGACTGGGTATTGGGCTACCTAGTAGTATTAGTACTTAGTACTTGTGCAAACGAAAATTAAGTCGAAAGAGGAAGTCTAAAAAAATATAGAATCTGGCATTTTCTGGTAAATAGCTAAAGATAGCTGTTACATTTTCTTTTGCTTCTTTTGGATGCTTAACCTCTAGAATAGAAAAGCAAAGGATTCCCGTTTTCCACCGTAAAATTGGTATTTTTTTAAATCTCAAGATGTTAAAAGGTATCGAGTCTAGTAAAAACGCAGTAGTTAGCTGTAACTGTCAAAGAAACCACAAATGATCGGATGAGTCAACTAGAGATACTGTGTGATGTGTACACCTCCCCTCGTGTCACTATGCATGAGTGTTCACAGACACGATAAACGAAGATGCGATGGGTAATGTAAATGTGGCTAATTGTGAGTACAGAATTGAGATTTACAGTAGAATCAGGTAAAATCAGTGAATAAAAAGGTGAAAAGTATCGTAAATGCAGTGTAAGAGGTAGAGCTAAATACAGCTCATTGCTTAATTAATAAGGAAGAGAGTTGGATAAGATAGTTTTTCATGGCATGCCTTAATGGAAAAGCAATACTTCACATCAAAAGTCAAGAAAAAGGGGGTAGCTCATAAAAAAGTTGGGTTTACTTAGCATTCATTCAGCACTTAAGTAAAACTGCATGAGTTGAGAAGAGTTTCCAAACAGTTTAGTTTAACTGCAACTAGTACCTATGAGTTAGTATATTGCATTTGTATCTTGTACAATTGTACTGTTCTGACGATACTTACTGACGTTGGGTTTGTAGAGTGGATGAGGAGAAAAAGTTTGTAGCCGATTTCTCTAGTGTCATTACCCTCGTGCTGTGATGTGTAAGTATATGTGGCTTACGTTACCTTACAATAATCATTTCATTTACTGAGTTTAAGTTGCGCTGCTTTGTATACATCTGTCTCTACACTTATGCATGGGAGGATGAAACTTGCTTACGTTTTATTAGCTTTAGCCAAGGATCTGCTTCCCACAGCTATGCACTCCACGCCATCCCAATGTACTCATTCACACACAATGCAATAGCAAATCTCGGAGCGAGTACAACACAAAACATTATAGAGTAGAAATTCATAGATTGTCATCATCATGCAAGTTAAACTAGGTATGTCTGAAACAAGAGTAAGAAATGCCGATAATATAATTTATATGCAAGAAAATAGAATCGATATTATTGGCATTTATTATCATACACTAATAGACCATTTTAGAAACGCTGTAACAAACAGACCCGCCTTAGAACTGATATACACAATTAAACGTAGGTCATACACTTCTGACTCTACCAACACAAATACCCTACAAAGTATAAAGCCCTAAGCTAAACTTGGTCTAAACAAGTCAATTCAATTGAATGACACAATGTACTTTTATATAAAGTGACTTTACCTGACTTTTGTTCCATATAATTTTACAGCAGAGGTTGTACCTCTATATGTACATGCATATAATAGTTCTTATCTATATAATTCTAGCTATTACTTACAAAGGTGCATTCAGTATAGACTGACAATGAGACTGACTTACGATACGAACGATTATTATTGCGTATAGGTATTGAAGATTGCATTGTAGTTTAGTTTGTTGGTAGTTCGAACACATCAGCTGCAGTATAATATACTTAGGAGGGTAGTACTAGAATTGTTAAGCTTAAGATTCATAGAGTAGAAAGACTATGGTATCTGTTATCTAAGGTATATAGGTACATGTTGGCTATACGTTTACTTACCTTACTACTACCTTAGAGTAGCAATAATACCCGTTCAACGAAAAAGAATGCAGCTTCACATGAATTACATTTGCAGTGTAGTGGAGTAAGTAGGAATGGACTCAATGTATAGTTACTTACTTAAAATGTACATATAGAGAGACGAAACTCGTACTTTAAGTATACGTCCAAATAAAAGTATGATACATCATGTACTTTATGTACGTATGTCTTTAGCTTAACTATCTATCTGTCTATGTAAGCTATGTCTGTCTCTAAGGTTGAATGTACAACACTTTACTGCATCCAGGAGTCTATGTATAATATATATAATATGTACGTTGTACTACACGAACTTTACGACTGCCTGCATAAAACTGCTGAGCTACATGCACGTAATGAAACTGTACTAAGGTTTGAACTTAAAACATAAGACAAGACATAGAAAGACACAAATCCCATACGAACAATAATGTAGTAGAGGGAAGAAGAGAGAGTTTCGCATCAAGAATTATTGCATTATAAATTCTCTTATAACGAAATTAAAGTTAAAAGTCAAAAGTACATTCAAGTTAAGTCAACAGTGCAGTGGAATAAGGTAATTTATCTTCTGTTTTATATACGTTACAAATATTATTATTCTGATGATGATGAAAAGGAAGGATTACTTTAGTTCACCTCCAAGAGAAATAGACGAAACCGTTGCAAAACACTTTTTTTAACGAGAACCTAAACTCTTGCAATTTTTAGTAATCCTTTTCTTACACATCTATCTTTAAAGTTACTTTATTCAGTGCTCTATTTGTATAGTGTGATATGAGCTCGTGCTAACACTTCGGTGTTTAAGCTGTTTAAGTGACCATATTTAACAGAGCAGTCAGCGCCCCGCAAAGTACACAAATTCTTTCAATATGTTCCTTTTCCCGTTTGTTTCCGAAGAGTTTTATACCTTCAGTTTTCACCACATCAATATTTAACGATCTAAATACTGTTTTTGCAATTTCAAGTGGAAAATAATTTTGTTTGTGTTATACTACCGTGCCACCATTACATCATTGGCACTTACCTCCCTTTCGGTATTTGTTATTACTCTTATTACGCATGATGTACGCAAGTACGTAGTTAACTCCGATATTCCTCCAGTTGTTATTGTCAAAAACTTGAAAAGGAATCTGCTTCTACGTTTTTCCTTATTTATAACTACGTAGCAGGTTATGTTATATTTAGGTAAACATTAAGTTAAATTCTTTCAATTGCTTTTTCAGTGTCAATGTGCTTAGTGTTTATCTACCACTGTAATTCTGTGTAATCTGAAAGGTTAATGTTTAGATCTTATCTTAAGTTTAAGACCATCACTTGTCTAATCACATTCACATTTTGACCTCACCTAAACACTTGTGACCATGAAAGGATCGTTGTTCTTGGAGAAGATAGTGGTGACACAATGACAATGACAATTAGTTACATTTCGATTACCCCCAGTCTGAGTCAGCATTGACAGTTTTAGTTACGTATGACGTATGCTATCAACTATTAACGTTTACATTCATTCCTCAATACTCGTAAACCTAGAATCTTAACTTAACTTACGCTACATATGTTAAGAATCTGCCGCACAGTTAGCGGTACTAATTTAATTAAAAAGGGAACTGTTTTGCAAAACATTTTTAATGCTAGGACGTATGAACAACGGATTAAGAACGAAAAATTAACTATCTAGTATAAAATGTAATGTGGTTCCATATAAAATTATTAATACTTACTTGATCCAACCTAATTTTCTTTGTTCTTGCAGTTTCCACCTTCTGTTCTCAGCTGTCAAGTTATTTAGCGAAGTCAAGTTGTCACTTAGCTTTTGTGGGTATTCAGGCGTTTCTGCATTATTTCCATGCAGCTAATTTAGAAGAATGTGGAGGGTTGATATATTTACTTATAGGTGAGTTATTGCAGTAATTTATTTTATATTTTTAACAACAATGTGTTTAACGTTAAAAATTAGTTAACAAATTAAGGTGCATGTTTTTAGATATTGAACAGCTTTAATCTTTGAAATTCTTAATGTATTTTAAGATTTGGTTGTACATGGTGGTAATAATGTGGTATACATCTGATCATTTTTTGTATAATGGATTAGGTATGTCAGTTTCATTATATTTAAACAGGCAGGCATTGAATTGGGTCGAAAGATGAATTTTGTTGGACAAAGTAGAGCTTTTATATAGCTGGAGATGTAAGAGATAAGTAAAATAAGTTCTATTTTTAGGCATAAATATGTGAAATGTCTTATATGAATTGTTTATATGAATATGCAACATGAATCTTAATATAGCTGTTTTTATCTCATATTTATGGCCGAACTGACCTTACATTTGTTTGCATTACATCTACATAATTACATAATAATATGACATGACAGTAATAAGTATTTCTTTTTGTCCTTGTCATATATTTATTTGCTGTTTATTACAGGAACATTTATGTACATATAATAATTAATACACACAATGATGATACAATTTTATCACAACAGGCAAGTTAATGTACATATATATATATATAGGGTTTTTGATTGCAGAAAAGTTTATATAGATTTTGAAATCAATAATGGGTAAGAAACAAGTTTTGTTATTTTGTTAACATCCAAAATTCTAAATCAGGAAATAATAATTAAATAAATAATCATATATTTGAGAAACGTTTTATGTACGTGGTACACGTTTTTTAGAGGGTCTTACGGTAGTGAGTGAGTACTGAGTAGTGCATGAATGGCATGAGTTGGGCATGAGTAGTGACAGTGACTAATAATATTATAGTGAATCACAAACCTTGCTACTATACTGTAATTGGAACAAAATACCTAGCAACTCTTATTTCATATTTATTTACAGGCAAACTTTTTCGGATATTTTTTACAAGTGCTTACTCATTTGAAGACTGATCAAGCTGTATTCGCACAACCCAAAAGTAGTGCAGATCTTGAAGGTAAAATAATAATAATACCAATTTTTCCTTTGACCCTATAAGCAAAATATTTTCTTTTAACACCTTTTATGGAAAACACCAAATTGAAAAACAGCAGAAAGACGAAACGAAAAGGTCAGTCGATATTCCTTGACTGACAGAAGTATATACAGAAGTATATAAAAGTATTATTTTTAATAAGCAAAGATTCATGTTGTTTTAAACAAAAAGAAGTGTTGGCTATAACCATCCTATTGATTTTTAAAAGTCCGTTTTCGTCACCTGCTGAACGAAATTATGTCAGCTTTAGATTAGATTTCGAGAATCGCATTGATTGATTGTTCTTTCAGATGATGGAGGTTGAAGTATTAATGAAGAAAGGGAAGCGAGGCGCAGCTGCCTACCTTCAGTCTGAATGTTCTAGGTCTGCGAGACCTGAAAATCTAAATAACCTCATGGACCATCTTCTTGACCCGACAAAACTCATTGACGAGTGGGAAACCATCGATTGGTGTCGATGGATTATGGCCGGTGGTTACACACCCGATGAATTCACAGCTACAGGTATAAATACTATAATTACTTGTCTAATGTTCTACAAATGGTATAATTATTGTAACACCCAAGGAAAACTTACCGAATTCTACGAAGTATATGGTTTGTATTTCAGTAAGACGATATGACAACGCAACTACCTGTGGATTAGTGTGGACCGCAAATTTTGTAGCTTATCGATGTAGGACGTGTGGAATTTCTCCGTGCATGTCATTATGCGCCGAATGCTTTCAACGGGGTAATCACAAAGGTCACGACTTTAACATGTTTCGGAGTCAAGCAGGAGGCGCCTGTGACTGCGGGGACACCAATGTTATGAAAGAATCAGGATTTTGTTATCTTCATGGTCCACATGCCCGGACGAAGGGTTCCCACGACTCTCAGTCCGTGGACCAAGGAGCTCCACCCGATCTACTTTGCGTGGCCACAGCAATGATGCCAAGACTTGTTCTTCGACTTATACAGCACATGAGACATAATAGTACATCGCTTAACGGATTTCTAGGAGCGGTCCAGCAGGCAGATAAATTCATTACGATGCTCCATGATATGAGCAGTATGGGGGCAGCTATGAGACAAGTTATGACACATGCCTTAACGAACCCGCAAGTAAGACATTTCTTTGATAACTTACAATTATCGTTAGCCATAACTGGAGGAGACCATAAGAAAATTTATTTTAAACGTTTTTTATGTACCTAATTTCATTTGATTCATGATAGAATGAACTGCTATAAATTGGATGACTACATTGTGGTTTTGTTTTGTTAACGATTGTTGTTTGATTTCGTTTTAGGTATACAAAAGCCTGTTAGAAGTGGAAGAAGGTACAGTTAGTGAAGAATATTTTGAATTTATGAAGAGAACTAGAGAAACCTATGAGGATGCTCTGACATCATTGCCAAATCCAGAACCTCCAGAAGAATACAAAGGTATTTAATAATAATCACTAGTATTATATTGTCTCATTCATTAAGCACAATTATTTAATTAAATCCATAAAGATACTACTAGTAATAGTGGGTACGTTGATTTAATCAGTCATTCATTTCGTTGGTTAAAACGTGCAATTACTGTAGACCACTATTTAGTTTATCGGATTGATAATCATATGTAATATAGGTATATACTAAGTACTAACATACAATATGACTTTTCCAGCCAAATAAAAGAGGAATCTTAATAAATGTGAATTCTTTTCAGATATTCCTTCACTTCAGAAAACTCTGGTTCATCGAACTTTCCTCGAAGAGTTCGTGTTCTGGACAGCCAAATTCGAGTTTCCCCAAAAAGTTGTTTGCCTTCTCCTGAACTTGCTTCCCGATGCCGACTACAAGGTATCAATGTCAAGTTACAGTCGGTATATATTGCTAGATAATAATATACTAGTGAACTAACTACAATAATGATTCATCAGTTGCTTTGCTTTTATTTATTATTCGTAATACGTACTCATCGTGATTATTTAATTTTTAATTTCAGGAAGCATTTACCAGAGCTTTTGTCCTTCACTACAGTAGAATTTCCCAACTTTTGGTTCGGTCCACTGATCCAGATATGCTATCTAACCGAGTTGTCCATGTATCAGTCCAATTGTTTTCTAATGAGAAACTAGCATTGAGAATGGCGGAGCAGATGAATCTTTTACACGTTATGGTCATTAGTTTGAAATACATGATGAGCAAAATTTCAGTGAGAAGTAGTTTGCAGAACAAAGACAGAAACTTCCATCAAGTTGTGGACTGTGGAAATAATGTCATGAAGGATCATTGCTACTGGCCTTTAGTTTCCGATTTAAACAATATTTTGTCCCATCGTCCAGTTGCTCTTAAATTTTTAGAAGATGATGGCCTTTTAAAAATGTGGTTTAGTTTTTTATCATTGTTTCAAGGTACTTTATATTTATTACCTATTGATTTCTTTGAAACTTGTATTCTACTACATGTACTTCATAACATTTTTTTGGTTTAGGGATGAATGCGAACCATCGTGAAATGAATCAACACATTGAATTTGAACCTAATACGTACTACGCAGCTTTTTCTGCAGAGTTGGAAGCTAGTGCCTCTCCAATGTGGGCTTTAGTGTCACATTTAAGGGATTCGTCTACGGCGCATCTAACAAAAAATCTTTTAAGGCATTGTCGACAACAACTTATTGAATGGCTAGAATCTGTTAACTTTGGAGCATTACAGGTACAAACCTGGAAATATTTCGAAAAATATTTTAAACACTCTTTAATGCAATACTTCTAAATGTTTTAAATGTTTTAAACTTTCAGCCAATGAACTACCCAATGCAGGTGTCTTTCCATCTTCCTCTCCATCGTTATTTTGCAGTATTTCTTTATCAAGCAGTTAGGAACCAGGGTCTATCTTTGGCCGAGCTGTTACCTCCTCCGAATGAGCTGAAAGCTATCATTCACCATCCACTTAGAGTTCAGACAGCGTTCTACGAAATAATCAGTGGGCTTTGGGTTCGAAATGGATTACAAATTAAAGGGCAAGCGATGACTTACATCCAATGTCACTTTTGTAATTCAATGGTGGATGCGGATCTCTTCCTGTTACAAGTTGCTATGATGAATCTACCACATGGAGAGTTCATCGCCTCCGTTGTAGAAAGGTAAAGAATATACTTAAAGCCTTTATTTAGTCTTGTCCTTTTTATCAGATCCTAAGTAATGGAAACCCTGGAAGAGAACCTGAAATTTTAGTGCAATAATGCACCTCGTGCAATCTGTTTTACTGTTGCCTCTGCGTTCACTCCCAGACAGGTCATGGCAGACTGGTTTTGATTACATTGCACTATACTATCTGTAGGTTTGTATTAATGAACGTACAACTTTTTTTGTCAGTTCTCCTGCCTACTCAATCCTACTTATGCATAATTTTTTCTTTACCATTCATCTGATTTTACTATTCAATGATTTTTGATACTATTCTATTACGTAATAGAACAGAATGGTTTTACTCCGTAGTTGATATTGTAGTATTATGACTTTCCGTCCTACTCTATGAATTTCTATATCATCATATGTAATTATGTTGATTGATTAGATTCCACATACTGGACTCACTAAGCATCTCCACAACAGTGACGAATTCGTATTTGGAAACGGACCAAGAGATGCTAATGATGGAAAATTGTCTTATATTCTTGGCCACGCTGGCTTCAGTAAGGACGGCAATTGGTATGTCTGACAGCGATTTGGTCACTTTGGAAATGATTACTTTACTTTGTATGGGGGACAAAACTCACAGCCAACTTATGGAACTCATGCCGGAACGATGTGGAAATAGTTCACAGTCCAGAGATTTCGAGGCCGTCCTCGCCAAGGTTAATATCATCTTAATGTACCTATTTACTATTATAAAATGTCTCAAATAAAACTTAAGTACATATACATGCTACACGTTATGTTGTTGCTCCCATAGTATATATTATTATGCGCTTCTAATTAAGCCACATAGTAAAAAGCGTCAATATGTTAATGTTTGGTCATTAATCCGGTTTTCTAACATCTGTTTTCTACTGTTCAGGTGGCTGATTATAAGGCTCCTAATTTTGAGTCGAGTGGGAACATGTTACAAGGAATGTACGTGCCAAAATCTTATGTTTGGGAAACGATTTATGATCCAATTTACATTCTTTTGAGAGCGGTGCATCGAAGGGATTTCCAAACTTCACTAGATCGATTTACTGAATAGTAAGTTATGCGAACGAAACTAATTTTTAATGAATTTTCAGATTTTTAATAATAATTCCTTTACATTTAACTTATTTTCAGTGCAAAGCAAGCAGGGAAATTTAAGGGATCGGGTAGCCCTTGGCCTCCATTTAGGATTCCAGCTCCTGCTGTAGCCCCTTACGATGATCCACGAAATATTCTGTTATCAAAAGTTCTTCAAGGAGTTTTATTCGTTATTTTCTATAAGGCTGTACATACAACCCAATTGTCAGATCAGGTCGTTTCGTTAGCCGTTTATCTTGTTGAGCTGGCTCTCAGCATTTGTGATACTATTGGTCCCAAGGTATTTCATGGTTATACATTTGCAATGATATAATAGAAACATCATATCATGTTATATAATAGATGCCTTGATAATATCTCCATTTAATGTTGGGTCATTAAACTTTCTTGTGATTAGGTCATTTCACCACATGAAATTTCATACGGTAGATACGATATGGAATTTTCATCTTGGTATACGACTGATTGTTTGTTGGCTAATCTAAGAACTGAAGTCGATTCGGTTTTAGTAAAGCCAGTTCCAAAGGTTTCATCAACGTCTTCGAATTCTTCAGATTCGTCTGATTCTGCTGATGGTATGTGTTATTTGTTATTTGAATGCACCTGTCAATATGTTATAATTTTTAGTTCACCATATAAAACATTGCATTTTTTTAATTGTTTCAGATATAAGCGTAAATGAAATGGAAGTTGAAAGTTTTGATGGAGAAGTGGAAATGTTTGATCCGTATGAGGAATCATTAACGACGTATATGAGTCATATGCATGATTACCCTATGAATGATGCAGATGCTCCCAATCAAGGCCCAGGCACTTTAGCTATTATGCCCTCAGTGCCACTTCCAAGTAAGAATGTTTTGAAATTGTTTGTATTAATTAATTCAAGATAAGAGGCAAATAATTGTCAAGAGATGTATTTAAAAAGTAAAAGGTTGCAGTTACGTTTATACATTTGTTAATTTTTTTCTTGAAAAGATAATGCAATGAACGCGATCGATGTCCCAGAAATTCCAGCTTTTCGACTTGATGACATGCAGCGTCAGCAGGGATTACAAGTTGTTCTTGCCCAAATGAAACCAGTAGCTACTTTGCAGAAGAAGGAAATGGTTAAAAGGAGTTCATCGGTATGTTTTACATGATAACGTGATTGATTATTGGCATCATTTAGTAATGATATATATTTATATCAATATTTTTTAAATGACAGATGCGTGCTGGGCAGGCCCCCGTCGAGGTTGTAATAAATGAAAGTATGATTTCATTACTCCTAAAGCTTCACTCAAAGCTATCGTCTACTCCAGATAGCTATACACCATTTTGGGAAACTCCAAATGCTGTGAAAATTATTAGTGATGCTAAAATTGGAATTCTTAATGGTCTCGACATCAAATTCGATGAAACACCCACAAATTCAAATGACATGGATAGACAATATTATTTCTCTTATGCTCAATTATATAAGCTACTGCATCCAGAGGACATTCGTGTTGGAGACGGTCCGTTTTTCGTAGGCAAAGTTTTAGATCAGATAGCTTACAAAGATGACGCATGCAGAGCAGCAATCATTTTAACTAGAGAGAAATTGTGGCCCAAGAAGCGGGACGATGACGAAGAAATTAAAGAGAAAGATGACATGGATAAAGAAGAAAAACGTCGGAAAGCAAGAGAAAGACAGTCGCGGTTAATGGAAGAGTTTGCAAAGAAACAGCAAATGTTTATGGCGAAGGCTATGACTGAAGATTATATTGAGGAGATGGCAGGAGATAGCATGAATTCGTCGGATAGCATGTCAGATAACCTATTAATTAAACCTGTTGAGTATGACTGTGTTATTTGCAATCAAACTAGTGCTAGCACGCAGGACAATCCAGTAGGCCTAGTGATACTTCTACAACCGTCATCGATTCTTGGACATCGTCGACGAAAAGGGAGCAAAGCACAAGTGCTGCCGACAAATGACGACGAGAAAATGGATTTAGATATGGAAGACACCATGACAAGTCACAACAAAAAAAGACTGGAAGAGTACAAACGCCATTTTGATGATTCCAGTTGGCTTCTAGCTGTCTCTGCGGGATGGGAGGGAGGAGTTGTGACCTCGTCTTGTGGACACCATCTTCATATGGAATGTTTGAAAGGATATTTGGCTGCCTTGAAGAGCCAGCAGCGGCAGCATAACATTTCAATAGACAGGTAATTATCAATGTATTCTAATTTGCCAGATAAGCTGAGAATATTGATGTACAAATATTAATTGTTTGAAATATCTTGTTTTCAGAGGAGAGTATTTGTGTCCCTTGTGTCGTCAATTAGCTAATTCCTTTTTACCTTTGTCTCCCGAATTTGGTATACGACAATCTGCACTAGTGAAAGACCGAAAGAAGGGACAAGTTCCTTTAACTCCAGAAGCCACTGTTCCGGAAATTCCACCTTCTCCTGAATCAAATATAGCACTGGAAGTTGTTAAGTTGTTACGTGAATATCCTTTTCCAACTGTCCCATGTAAAATGATGGACGCAATGAGTAAAACAATGGAAGAAATGACAAATGCTACCATTCTCAAGTATCGCCAGGTAATATCGATAATTAAAATTGAAGCTGAGTGAAAACATGTTCATTCATTCAATACTTTCATGTTCAGTTTGCATTAAAACTCTATGAATTCAAAAATGATTTTACTAAGTCTAATTTGATTTTTTAGGTGGGAAGCTCTAAAAATACCAAGAGTATCTTACTATTTGTCAATTCTATCGCCAGGACTAATCTAGAACTCGAGGTTACTCTCCGTGGCGGTAGTTTAGTGAGCGTACAGTCTGAACCACAGCCTTCCACATCTGCAGCTTCGTCCGTTTCGTCTATTGCTGTGTCGAAACGTTCTTGCATTGGTACTGTCGCATTACATTTTATTACTACAATCATTTCTCAAAAATATTATTACTTATCTAAAGGGGTTTTTATGATATTTTTGTAGTACCATTGCTTCACGTCTTGGGTGTTCATTATAAAATCTTGTCAACTGACCCATGTTCACCGAAAATATGGGAAAGGATATTGGGTGTACGCTTTTTACCAGATTCGTCACTAATGCCAATGGACAGGGAGGTTCCAATGCTGCT
This sequence comes from Tomocerus qinae, assembly GCA_020055645.1. NCBI lineage: Eukaryota > Metazoa > Arthropoda > Collembola > Entomobryomorpha > Tomoceridae > Tomocerus > Tomocerus qinae. The sequence continues at coordinate 26,232,481 of CM034549.1, forward strand.
AAGGGATCCTTCAACAACTCTTCTACATTTATTGATGCAGTTGCCAATGCACGTAGATTTAGGTATGCCTTTTATTTTGTCCGTAGCCACTTGAAACACTTAATTTTATCCTGTTAATTTAAATTGTATTAAACTTGTCTATTTTATTTAGCATACTTCACGAGCATGGCTCAAGGAATCTTCAATCTAGTTTACATCCAAATTCTATGTGAACTCAGCTGTAGATTTTCAGAAAAGGAAAGAGAAGAGTGGAAAGCAAAGACATCTTTAAATAGCCCAGATGATTTCAATCAGTTATTTTTTCTAATGGGTACAGTGATTAGATATCTTGAGAAGTCGCCATTGTACCGTCCTGATAGTGATTACGGGGACATGGACTCAAATTTCAGCAAGTCAAAATCTCCTTCAAATTGTGAAAATTCAGAGGAGGAGTTGGAAAATCTAGTTCAAGATCTGTTGCTACCGTATCTCCGTATAGCCTCGCTACTGAGACACCATATTTATGAACAAGAACTACCATTTATAGCCACACCCCAAGAAGAATTTGGTTTATTAGTTCAGTTTCTAAATCTAGGGACAGGGAACATTCACCAAAGTCAAACATCAGAAAATCTCGACTCACCCACTCTACCCTTTTCATCACACTATTATCAGCCACCTGACTCGGTCAAAGCCCATAATTTCCTTCGTTGGATTTCACCTACTCCCTTGACGGCCATTTGGACTTGGTGCGAAGATCTATGTAATTTTCTAATACGAGCTCAAATAAGTGCCCGGTTTTTGATTTCAAGCCAACATACTCTGTGGGGTCAACCACGCCTCATGGATTTACCATCGGCGTATGACGTTATATTTCAATATTATCACAGAAAGCAGTGTCCAAATTGCAATTTGAGTCCAAAGGATCCAAATGTATGTTTGATATGTGGAGCTATGGTTTGTTTACGAGATTCTTGCTGTAAGCAACCTAGCACGGGTGTTTGTGAAGCTATTCAGCATTCAATGGACTGTGGAGCTGGTACCATAATGTATTTATCTGTCAATTCATCCACAATTGTGGTTGTGAGAGGACGACGAGCTTGTCTATGGGGATCCGTGTATTTAGATTCCTTCGGAGAAGAAGATAGGGAACTCAAGTGAGTCCACGTTTTATTTATTATATACTACTATATTTACCGTTACATGATATACAAATAACTATTCTGAAGAAGATAGTGCAACGGTTAATTTCTGTTATGCTAATATTGTCATAAATTGTTTGCATAGGCGAGGAAAACCGCTTTTCTTGAGCAAAGAGAGATACGCCCTACTTCATCAGCAATGGCTGAGCCACAGATTCGATCATACGACACGCAAATGGATTTGGCATCGAGACACATTATAGTGTTTACTGACAGCTAATCATTGCTTAATAATGAAATAAAAAAGACTCAATTTCGGAACCCTAAGAACAAGTGAGAATCATTAAATCGACGTGTTGAAAATATGACAGCTAATTCGCTAACGCATTAACAAGGTAGTTGCTGTAATCACCATAATTTTTAAACGATTTAGTATACTTTTATTTATTAAAAGGCAGGTATAAGAATTATTAGTACATAGAATTCGTATCGTCACTTATATAATTATTTAGCTCTTTATGATTGATTAGTTAAAGTAAACCGTACTCGTTAAGTACCTCAGTACTTAAGTTATATAATTATAATTGTATTGAAGTGTGTAATTAAATTAGTAGAATTTCGTACTTCTAGTCGTTCCGGTTGAAGTAGAAAAATCACCAGTACTATTTACTTTGTGATTGACATTATATCGATTTACGTTTTCTATGTAATATATATCTCTTTAGTAAATTACCAATATAGTTTGGAGCCACGATTGCTCTCGAAATATTCGATGTATGACAGTGCCTATATGCTTTGGTATTTGTATTTCAGATTTGATCATATCTCAATTGAATCTTTTACAATCTTTATAGTGCCTATCGGTAGGTACTGACATATTATAGTCACATAAGTGTTGAAAAGGAAGGCAACATGCATATGTAAAATAATGCATTATTTTTTGGGCATTTTTACTGCAAACGCACACACGTAATACACATTTAAAGATAGGTAGCTCGAGTAATATTATTTTGTTTTTGAGTGAAGGCTTTTTTGAATTATACCCTACTACCTACATTAGTAGTGTTAGTTAGTGGGGATTGTATTTATATTCTCGGAATAGTTTATGCTTGAAAGGCCCTTGTAAATGGTCTGCATGAGCGTTAGGAAATGCAAAAATGACTAGTATATTGAAGTTATAGAGAATTGTGTTACGATTGATGTGTAAAAATAAAATGTTTTAGAGTCAAGTGTAATGTTTGCATTTAATGTTTCAGTTATCGTGAATGCCTTCTGTTCTACTTACTTATGTTTGTACATTAGTATTATGAAAGTAATTAGAGCCGATGAGGATTGTAATGATTTATATTCTGAATTTGCTCTGCTATGCAATAATTAAAGGAGCAATCTCAAACTCGACTTTTAATTAGTTTTCAAAGCCTCAGTCGTATTCTACATAGTAATATGTAATTAATAACAAATTAACCAATAACTGATGCCTTATTGCTATGCACTTAATCTTAGGGAGAATAGGTAGACCTTAATAAACGAATGAAATCTAAACGTTTGTAGACTTGTATTGATTATACATTAAATGCGAGCTAGGAGAGTGACGTATGTGTTTATAAATGTTTATAGCCCTTTGCCCCTTAGGTATTTGCAATAGGTACCTATTTGTTATTTAATCTCATAAACTTGTCATTATTACGTATGCGATTACATGTATGTACTTCAAATTATTTCATTTAACATAAGTATATGTTAATAATATTATTGTTTACTAGTAAGCATTATTAGCTGCATTATTACCTCACGTGCATTATACATAAAATATGTAATACGATATGAAATTACGGTAGGGTCGAAAATTGTCTTTTTCACATTGACATTTGTATGAATGCAATAAACATTGAAATTATTGAAAGAAAAATTCTATGAAGTTTCTGCAAAACTAGCAGCCTTTATTATCATGTACGTAGTAGTTAAAATTTTGCTTAGAGTACAAATATAAAGCCTTGTTTGGATTTGTACCTCTTAAGTCCTTCACGATGTGCTTCGTACCTTTGTCTGTCGAATTCCCCAGATCCGCCAAATATTCTATCCACAACTTCGCTTATTTTATGCCAACCAATATGTATACGATGACAGAATGACTTGTTACGAGTATATTCTCCTATGACATCTTTTGGACACAATATTCCATCAACGAAACGGCCTGGTTTGTTATGTGGGTTAAGTCCCCTAAAATTCGGACCTAGAAATATATTTACTATTAGAAAATGACAATAATATAAATTATAATTGGACAAATTGAAAAATGCCTTGTGGAGCTGCATGGGCGAAATAAATGTATAAAATCAACACTATTATTATAGAAGGTAAAGGAGCCACCACTCTTCTGTGTTTCATTGTAGCTTTGTTTTGTGACAGTAAGATAAGAATCGGACAATGTTAAAGCAGTTGTTGCAAAATGCTTCCTCGGTTGAATGTAAGAAAGACACTGAAGACTGAACATTTAAATTAAGTCCACTTTCCCATATTTTATGTCAACAATGTTGACATTGTTCTTGGCTTCTTGGGGCATCGACATGGGACGTGGATTTACCACACGTTACCTTAGGTTCTGTCATATCTTAATGGTTCTATATGATGACCATCTAATTCAATTTAATAATAGCTGATTCAGTAAGTAGTGTTAGTGTAAAGTAGCTTTGTTTGCTATGATTTAATTTATTTCGGTATACAGCACCTCAGCCAGTTTGTCTCATTATAATTTTGAACGTGATAGTTACTTGGTACTTATGTACAGTTAAACTTTCTTATTTCTTCATAGTACAAACTCAGCTGTTATGTCTGTAACTCTGTATAACAGACTTTAGATGAGAGGACTTGCCTTTACTTATATACAAATAGTATTATAACTCCTGACTCCTACCCTATTATACTGTCTGACTGTCTCATACCAATTAGAGACTATTTGACAAGTTTAGCTTATCATTTAGGACTATTTTACTATTCACTGCAATTTCAAGTCTACATTGTCCATTTCAGTGTTAGTAAGTGGCACATCGGTTTCCCCCTTAATCTAACTAGTATTTACAATATAATATAAACAGTTTAAATGGTTAAGTAGTTGTTAGTTTACTAATACTAGGGTATGTGACCTGAGGTACGTATTTAGGTATATATTGTTTATATACGACAACATGGTATGACGGAGACTATCAATGAAGACCTCGTTATCTTTATTACAAGTCGTAAATAATCCATTTATCTTTGATTGAATTACAATTTACAGTGCTGTTTTATATTACTGAAAATGACGAAGTTGCAAATGCAGGGTGCGATGCAAAAGTACAAAGCATAACTAGATTTGCAGAACACTCAGCTACCCACTTTATTTTAAGTGATGCTCCCAGTGTATGATTTCATTCACCAATGCAATATTTATTAAATTGTATAATAAATAGTCAAAGTCTTATACTCAAGCAAACCATATCCTACTCTACTCTACCCAATCTATCCTATTCTTAAAGATTCACATCATCGTATCTTAAGTAGTATAAACCGTAATATAGCATTTGTATAGTGCAAAAGACAGTTTATCACTATTCTATCATTCGTTGAAATAATTAAAAGCTATTAGCAATATAGTAAATTGCTGTTTAATTGTGACTCACTATGCCCCACAGACCCGGAAATCGGTTCATAGAAGTTAGAATTATTCTAAATCTAAAATACGGTCGTATATGGGATGTGTAAATGTGTAAACGTGGTATTTGCATCATTTGCCAAAATATTTACATCCAACTGTGTACAGTTGAAGCGCGAGACAGATCTTGAAACAGCAAATATGGTAACTGACCTAGATATGATGGTTGGGAGTAGCAAAAAGTTTAACGACCTTGCCAGGATTCGAACCTGGAATCTTCTGATCCGTAGTCAGACGCGTTATCCGTTGCGCCACAAGGCCTTGTATGATAAGTGGTAGATTACTTCACTATTTGATTATGAGGTTGAGGTTTTGCAAAGGAAATTAATTCAATTTTATTTCTCTTTAGTAAATATGCAATAATAAGCAGTTATTGAACAGAAAGTTATCTTTATTGCTCTGTCCAACTTGTAGAAACATACGCTACCGCAGTAATCTTATCTGTCCTATAATACCTAATCCAACTTAATGGCTCTGCCTGTGCGCCTTCTGCTCCTCTCTTATGCATTCCACATAATCCCACATACTTTTACTACTACTTAAAAAACTACTCATTTTAACAGTACGAACGGGAAGCAAGAAAGAACAACTACATACTTGAATACGAAATTCAGATAGTATCCGTAGTTTACTATTTAAGATTAGAGGTTAGTCGGAAATGTACCCACAATTATTTAATCAAGTAGATACAGAAAGCAAATACATAATACTTCACATAACTTTAATCTCACTGTTATTTTTTTTAATTCTGTAGTATTATAACTTACTAACAGCACTTTTCATAATTACGTATTAAATATAAATATAATTTGTTATAGCTGTTTTAATGAATCAAAAAGATCCAAATAATTTGATGTACATCTTATCTAGATGCTACTATTATCACATTTCTCCACCGTATCCGCAGAACCCGCCACACCAGTTAAACAGAATACAAAGTCTGCGGACCTTGTATATGCGATGGGACAGACTGACAGACCGCAACCACATTTCACTGTATACGGAGTTACTTTGTAGTTCTGTGTTTTTCAGTGACTGTCAGTTCGGTATTATACTTTTGATGCAATTTTTCTTAACCTATATATAATACACATTAAGTATATTCTAAATCAGTGATACAAGACACAAAGTTCTCTGTTTTAAGTAAGAAAGAAAAGTTTGCATCCCGTATCCACAATCCCAACCCACAAATCGTTACATGCATGTTCCATTGGCCACCCTCTACTCATTTACATTACGCATACACACACCTAACGCACTAACGCCTCTCTATAATATAGCTTTCAACTAGTTCTGTATAAACTTTGCATATTTAAGGTTTTAAAATTGATCCATAAACCACTTGTTTCATGCATTATGCATGGTTGGTTAACGACCAGTAAGTAATAAATATTTTTAGTGTTATTGAGCTGGAAGTAAACGAGGAAAAATATGGGAAGAAAGTATACTGACTAATAATGTATATGCAATAGTGATGATCCTATGTACAAACTATCACGTACTACAGTAATAAAATGCAAGAAAATCACTTATGTGCCAAATGACTGTTTGGTAGCTATTTTTAGTCAACACAAATGTTATAATGTACAAACTCGCATTTATAAAAAGTACGTCCACTCCATATAAATACTTTCTTGTAATGGATAATAAATAGTGTGTAATAGAATAAAGGAATACATGACATGAAGATAGGTTATTCACAGACGTGTAAAAGTTTGCATGTGCACATAATCAATAGGGAAAAGTGAGCTGATATTATAAGTACAGTAATGAATAAACATGCAGGTGCAGAACACACATCGTATTCCTAACTATACGCACATGGAGCCGACAAAAAATTCACAAATGAAACTGACTGTGGTCGTAGCTTACTGAACCACTGACATCCGTCTCTCGTTTTAAAAACAGTCAATACAATTGGGCGTTTACCTTTTCCCTGCAAACTTGACTTGGCTTGTTTTCACATTCAGCTGCCCTGGTCGAACTAGGACTACACCTGTATATCTACCTGGATTTCTAGTATAACTCCGCAACTGGAACTATTAGGGACAATGACAGGATAAAAACACTCATACTCACATATCTCACTTCATTTTAGGTACCATTATTTCCAGCAATCGACGGAAGCAGATTATTTCACGGCACTTTACTATTTGCTACTATCTGTGTTTCTGCATGAAAATAATATTTACCTTTGTGTTATTGTCTTGTGTGAGTATTTTGTTTACAAAAATGTATAGTGCTAATAATTGACAGAGCTAAGGGTTTTTGGACATAAGTTATAAATTGCCATAAATAATTCAATTTCAACATGGGTACCGATATCGATGTGAGATCTCTTTTCCGTTTTAAATGCCACTGTCCGTTAAGTCTCCAAAAGCGTGTGCTAGCAATTGCTGTAACCGACTTGGTAAGTTATAAAATTGCGCATTTTGAAAAGTCTAACTAATAGCACGTATGATGCGGTTTCAAATAATATTTTGATCTTTTTAAGATTCTTGCAGTCTTACCTCTAGTTTTGTACACGCTATGGGCATTGGTAATGGGAGGACTTTGGATGGCCGGATACACAGAAAAACCAAACAGACTTTTAAAATTCGGATTGACGGACATAATGGCAGTTGAGCCTGGTTCCAACACACCCTTGCATCCAGGGGTAGGTGAGTGATATCGATAATCATCTTTCTGCAATCATTACAAGATTACCAATACACTTAGAGATGCTTTGACAATTGAAAATCAAATCATTTTGCTACTAAAAAACTCCAAATCGACGACTTATAAAATTCCGTCTTTCTCTACGAGAAAATCCCAAGTAATATTAATAGGTCTAGAATAAAATTGATTTCACATTCTATATATATATATAACGTGGGCCCATCATCTCGCAAAATATTACTGCAGCCTATATTTACTATGCTATATGTGAAAAAAATTCATACGTCGAAATAACTAATTTTGAAAAATGTTCCTCTACGAATTATGGTTATTGCCAATAGAAAAGAATAGGATTTTATGAAGCCTGATACTTAAATTCGGTGATTTTGGCGTTTATTAGCAAGAGCAGGTCACATTTGGAATGCAGAGTTTCTAATGCCAAAAGTCCTTAATTTTAGTCAAAATACGACAAAATCTCAAATCTAGATCTCTAGCAAAGCTTACACACATAACATTTATATTTAGTTGAGCTGTATTTACTTTTGTATATTTCTAGTTGTGAACCAAAGGATGTTTCTCTACTCGGTGTGGGGTGTCTCACTTATCTTCAACATGATAGATATGTGTATTTCTATCCTACTGATACAGGGACACCGAAACGTGAGTTTTTGATGATTTATACATGAAAATTATATTCCTATTTATACTTGGAAATGTAAGTTATGAATTTATAAATCTAATTTCTTTTTAGCAAAATGAAAGTACGTGTCGAATTTGGTTTGTCATCCGCTTTTCTCTCGTGGTAGTCGCCACCGTTTTAGTGATTGCCGTATTGAGTACTGGAGAATCTTTTCTGTCTCAGCTGCCCATGATTGTATACATTATTTATCGAATAGCTGGACTAATCACTGTGTACAAATTTATTAAATACTTGAGATCTCAAAAAACCGTCATAGAATCAGAGACGGACATTATGTAAAGTTTAGCGTTTGTCTTTCAACGTTTTGTGCAAATATTGACATAAGTACTAATCCTGTTTAATCATTCCGTCCAAATAACAATAAGTATGTGTTCAATGTTCTGTATGTAAATCATGTATTTGCATAAGCGTTTGTAAACATTAGTCATAGGATTTTTTGGTGCAATTTTAATGCACGTTTTAGGATAATATTTAATAAATTGTGACAACTGACTAATTATGTAACGTTTAAATCGAGTTTTCGTAATTTTGTAAAGATAAACAGTTTTTCAAAAATGCTTCTTCTAGAAATGTGCAATATTCAAGCATAATAAATGCTTTTCGATGGTCGTTCATGATGGATCATCTGGGTTCTTTCATGGAACGGAAGAACACACCGAAACCATGAAAGATTTTGTAATTTGGTTTGGGGAAATAAAAAGAGTTGAGGTTCAAAATTAAAATCGTCATAGTAATTTGGTATTGATTTCATAACCACCCCGGGGAATAATAATATCAAACAATTATAGGGAGGAAAGTATGAAAATCTGTTGTAGTCATTCCACAGTTCCACAGACGGTGGAATAAGATTCGGACGGACGTAGCCGGAGGACTTATAGCTAAATTACACTTGGAATATTCCTCACCCTTTGATTACACCGAATGGTAAAGTAGTTCTGTGTATTAGTCGGCCAAATACGTACCTAGGTGAAAATTTAAGGTGAGTTCCTTCTCTTCATTCACTTAAAATATTTGGAAATCAAAGACAGTGAAAAACACACGAGAGGCTTACAGTTTTTCGAGGTTATTGCTACAACTTGCTTCGTAGAATCTGTAATTTGTAGCAACCGAATCTCTAGCTTTGACTTTGACACGACTCTGACAATTTTTTACTATTTCGTAATTACTTTTTGTTAACTACTGGTAGGCAGGTTTCCTTTTAGTAAGTAGTAATGGATAGAGTTTATTTTGAACTGCTCACTGAGTTTCTGACAATTTTGACTTCATTCCTATAAATTGAGAATCCAAGGAAGAATAATTCTTTGTGGAAATTATTTTTGTCAGTATTTCAAAGTTTCCAGTTGCCCATTCTCCAAATCATTAGCTTGTTAATCGTCATAGTAATTTTCTTTCTCGGAGATTTTGGCACATTTTTATTCTATTTTTTTTTACTTTTTACATTCCGTTCTACTAAAGAGGGAAGCTGTAGAAATTATCTACCCGTAGTAATCAGTGAACACATTGAACACTGTAACAAGTCGGATTTCTATAAAATCGCTAATACTTTGTTCGCTTTTAGTTAATATTATGGGATCGTAAATGAAAAGGCATTTTTTCTGGGGTAAATTCGGGTAAATTCTATTCTTTGACAAGAACTCGAATCTACGAACATTTTATGCCTCCTGGGGAATTCTTCGGTATCTAATGCCCTAATGCCAAGCTTTTCCCCAGACTTACCCACATATTCGCGACCTTTTCTACGTTTTATGCAGTTAATTTATTAGTTAGAACGGCTCTTACGTCTAAAGCTCCTTCCGATTTCGATCCGAATTTTCCAGCATGGAGAGATAAATGCAATGAAGCTGGTTGTCAACAGAGATCTTTTAGTTTGTTTATCATTTTCTGTCAAAAAATCTCTACCAGAATGCATTCTCTTCATGACAAGCCGATGACAGGCTATTCTCATTTTTATGTCATTGAGAAATGTGCAATAATGTGATTTTCATGATTTTCAGTGGATAATTCAAGTCAGGAGGATCACGGCAGATGTAAAGTGGCTTAAAAGATCTTTATTCCTGACAAGTACCACTCCAAATAATATACGTTTGGAGACTTAAATTTGTTGTTTTCCGTCAAATTAAATTGTGGAAAGGAAAAAATAACTTTTTAATTATTGGACATTCAAAATCAGAGTAAGAACAAAATGTTTCTAGCACTTGCTGATAAATACTTGTAATACAACTGCAGATTATCCCCAAATCTCATTTTAAGGTTTTGCCATGGAATGTCAAGGGGATGGAATCGCTGTTGTGAGTGAGACTACAAAGATGTGTCATGAACAAGCTGTTGAAGATTCTAGTGAAAGGGCAGAGTGTGATCAAGATAATGTTAGAGACACAATAAATCTGAATATTGCCACTGACGAAGTAAAACCCGATGGCTCAGACACTGGATTGAGTAAAGATGCCTCGCAGGGAATCCCTTCAGACAAATCCTCGGAGTATTGCAATGAAAAGACGAATTCAAGAAAGTCAATCAGTTCTTATTCGAATCAAAATTATGGAAAGTCGGTGCAAGAGAGAGGTTCATCTTGCAATTTAAAATCTTCGTTACATAAAATTAATGACAAGCCTTGTGATTATGAAGAAGGAGAATCCGAGAAAACGGAAAATTATGATCATGCAGCCTTCGATTCTGCTGAGGTATCCGATGAAGGAACTCCTAGAAGTACGAACGAACCGAATACTGCCACAGAAGAAGCAAAATCCTCAGAAGAGGGAAATGAACAGCTGGGAGAGACGAAAAGCAGTCCCCAAGTCCGTGATTATGCCTCGGGACCAGGACCTCTTCATTCAGGAGGCACTTACAATGCAATGTTTGGTCCAGACGCTGGGGTGAATAATGACGTTTTGCAGGGTATTCCAGGCCTTCCTTCTGATCAGTTGCTGGAGTGTCGTCATGATATAATCAGTTCTACGTCCATTAACCCGTACTCGACTCATGCTTATGGAGCTATGCCAGAGTCAGATTCTCCCTGCTATTTCTTATCATCTTCGAGACAAATTTTCACTGTGGTCGAGTCTGTAGTTCATTTTCTTACCCAGCCGGTCGTGAATTTCATTCGTGGTGAATGGATTGTATCTTTCATGCCATTTCCAATAGCGCAGCATGTGTGCATCTCATTAGATGACGGAATGAAACGTTATGAAGAAGTTCTAAAGTATCTAATTATTTTCACATTAATATCAATCCCCTTTCGATGGTTATTAAACAGTCTCAGTAATAGCAAATTAAAATTGCAAACATTAATATTGAATTTTAGGATTGAGCCGAATTACGATAATCCATCAAGAGTTCACCTTGTCACTGTGGAACATCGTCTAGTTCCCGGTAATACAATGCATCGTCCGAGATTCAGAGAAGCTTTACGGCAAAGTCTGACGGAAGTTGGAAAACAATTATCCGGAGAAGCTCCTTGGGAAATATTCGTTAGTTCTAATTTTTTTCCATTTATACTAGTGTGTGTTTCTATTCTGCTACTCCAAAAATTAATGAATTTTTTTACCAATTAATATGTGATTTAATTTTCAGGTGAGTAGAGCGTCTGGAAGATCGTTAGCCATGGACACTATGATCCATTCATTTCTGTCGGAGTCTCATGAACCTCTGGAAACGCATTGTTCACCATTGGTAGAACACGTTTGCACTCCGATCTTCGCAAAATTAACAGCTGCACCTTACAGCATTGTGGGGAATATCTTTCGTCCTGTCCTGAGATATGCGTCGTGGCTGGTCGTCTCGTCTCACTATCAGCTCCATGAGACAATCAAACTCAACTTGAATTTCAAAGCACGGCGGATTGAAGCTACTTCCTTAGATTCAGCTCTGGCGAGATCAAGTTATAGTGAAGATGTGGGTTCGTCTGTTGTTCTCCTAGACGCCGTTTCATATGTCAGTGACTCCCTGACGGGAAACGCCGTGCTGTCAAGCAATTCATTGTTGGGAAGAAATCTTCATCCTTTTCTCAACTTTGACAGCAATCCTATCTTCAATCGTGGCTCAAATCCATGCTTCAACGCTACTTTCGCTCCTCCATCTAATACTAATGTCCCAGTCAACTCTGTGGGTCTTATTATTACCCCACCAGGACATGGAGCAACTCAAATGGGTAAAACAAATACACTTTTGACATTTTTCTGACATATTTGATCTGAATTTTACTTCCTAACAGCACCAAATCAAATGCAACAAGCTCCGGGAAATGTACCAGTTTTCAACCAATTTCCTCCACCTCCTTTGTTTGCTTATTCACCATACGGACTTTTGCAGCAAGTTGTGCCTCCTATTCCTATAATACCGGAAAATATGTATGCTCCTCCGCCGTCTGCCCCTGCTTATGGTCATTTCATTGGTAGCACCATAAGAGATCCTTACCGTTAGTAAATTAATATTTAATCTCATTGTAAAACTTCTTTTGATCTGATTCAAATTGTTGCAAAAAGTAGAAGTTCCAAGACCAGACTTGCCTCTGAATCCGAATGCTCAAGATTTTTTCCCTGATATGCAAAGTGAACGGCCAGCTACAGCTGAACCATATGCTACAGGTGATTTTCTTCGCAAATAATTATATATTCGCAAATTCTCCATAATTAATTATGTAATTACCTAATTTTTCCCAAGAGCATCATGACATGAGTTTATCAGCTAAGCAATCGTCTTCTGAATCTACCTTACAAATCTCCCACTGTCAAGTTACGGGAACTTTCGTTCACCATTCGCCTTCGACTTATGACCCGGAACCGGGAATCGTTGTGGTAAGAGCAAGAGAAAGTCGTAGCGATCTAACAAATGACACTGGATGTGCAACTCGGACACATAGTAAGTCTTGGTCAGAAGAAACAGCTGAAGTTGGCGAGCATGATATGGTTGAACCTTACTACACAAATGTATCGCCTGTCACCTACGATGGACAGCCGATATTAATCGAGAATTCGTACGGCAGTGACAAATCTTACAATGCTCATTGTCCAGAGTGCCATCCTCCTCGCCGGAATGATCATTACCCCAGGGGAAATGTCAACTACTACGGAAACTACAACAAACCACGATTCAATCATTCCGGAACTCCAAATACTCGTTACGCTCCCGCCAACGATTATTCCCATGGGAGTGATTCTCCTCGTCAGAATCAGCAAGGGAATTACTCTCCGTCGGAAAGAGGTGGGCATTACTACAACAATCGGGGTCGGGGAGGTCGTGGACGATCGTACAAACAAAACAAACCGCATTACAACCAAAACCAAAACACTCAAACCGAAGGCACTTATTATCGCAGAGGAAATCGTTACAACAACAATAACAACAATAACTACAATAAGAAACCAGCAGAATAATCTTGTTTTTCAATGTGTGACCAGTTATCCATGATAAATTGTACTGCAATAACATTATGTAGGAAGTCGAGAAATATGAAGCTTGAAGATCAACCCAAGATTACACAAAACAGACACACTTCTGAAAAAGGTTTAAAAAATGATAATGGTTCGCATAAGTACCTTGGTACACCTAGTTGTTATCTCATGTTAGTCATTAATCAAAAAATTATGAGGGCAATGATGAATTCTCCTATCTCCAGCAAATCACAAATTGTCACATTAGTTAGGTTTATTTTGTATTTAATTAACTAGTTACTTATGTGTTGTAAATCATTAGAAAATAATATGTGTTACCGCAAAATTGTTGATAAAGTTAATCTGTCCAAGACCTGTAGTACAAAGTGTAGAATCCAATTCAATTTTCCAACCCATCAATCACGTTTTCAATGAATATAATCCGTGCCCTAAGCCTCCATTTCATTCAATAATCATCAGTGTCCATGTATTTTCTATAAAATTGTTCGTCGAAGAATTCCCCAATAATTGATACATAAATTGAAATGCAAATTACAGTTTTAGAAGTAAAATTCGTAGTAATATCTACAGTTTGTCAGGCTAGATAACAGAATAGCTGAAGCAACATTATGCGGTAACAAATGAATTGCAAAATTGAACGGTTTTCTTGAAAATTATTTTCCTAGCATCGTATTTCATTGAAGAACTATATAAATTGCACCTTACCCTTAAGTGTTTTTGTTTAGTATTCAGGATATTTTTATCATTTCAACATTGTACCTCTATCCTGGTTTGATTGCGCTCCATGTCATCATCGCAAGAAAATTAAGTATCTGATTGCCAACGTTAATTGCGAAAATTATATATTAAGGTAGTATCTGAAATGATAACAAGGCCAGATTTGATTTTGAGTATTAAAATGAGCGTATATATGCTAGAGGGATAAAATATACAGATATGTATGTCTAATTGAGTATAATTAAAGAATGGAAGAGGCGGAAATAGATTAACAACCTTCTGGCCAACACTTTCAGTTACTTTCCTATTTTGCGTCTGAGTGGCAATAATAAGAGATTACAAAGTTTGTAAAGTTACAGTGGATAGGTAAGTGAAAAATGTCGAAGTCTGTCTTTGGATTTAAGACGATGGCACGGCAAGGCAATCTGTCTAACCTACTGATAATAATAGCTGGGATATTATTACAGGTAGAAGGAGTGATTAAGAAGTGTTGCTCATTACACGTATTACTAAATGGGAACATAACATTGCACATAAAATCTCGCTCGTGTCTCTCCATTGTTATTTGCTCAGTCTCAATTCTCTCAATCAGAAAGGATCGATCTGAAGGATAAGTACCAATTTCATTCGCACTGCTAGTGTCATACGAATACCATAGTGCAGTATACTATTTATAGTGTCTTCGTGCATAAAGATCCAATAATAGAGTTTGAACAGTAGATCTCCTAGGAAAATGTTTGATGGTCTTAGTGTTAATGGCGATGTGTTTCTTTCCTAGAATAGATCTTTTCCTCCTTTACACATACCTAAAGCGTAGTAATTTTTTGTAGGTACATTTAGCAAGGGATAATGGGATCATTCTCTCTCTTCATCTGATTCTAGTGCATAATGTACAGCTATACGTACAATTAGACATCTCAAGTCCCTGTCTGCAGAGATACAGAAGGCAAGGCAAGATGCAAGTCACGGCTGTGAAACAAAAGAGAACCTCAAGAGCTAAGATTGATTTGACTCCAAGGATTAACCCGACTCTGGCTTTTGTTATCATTCTTACCTTTTATTGTCATCGGCTACAGCAGAGCATCTCTATATAATAAACACAGAAGGAAAAAAACTTACCAATCTATCTATGTAACTATGTATGTCTGGTAGGACAGCCTAGGGAACCTGCA